>JASFAX010000020.1:62872637-65341283 GCA_030737875.1 Allium sativum | reverse complement strand
ATTAACTCTTCCCATGCTGTTCGAATAAACTATATTCGATTTACTCCTCCAACTCTATTCAAATAAACTATATTCGATTAACTCCTCCAACTCTATTCAAATAAACTATATTCGATTAACTCCTCCAACTCTATTCGAATAAACTATATTCGATTAACTCATCTCAAATAACTAGATTTGATTTACTCACCTCGAATAACCAATATTCGATTTACTCCTCCGACTCCATTCGAATAAACTATATTCGATTTACTCCTCCAACGCCATTCGAATAAACTATATTTCTACTCAACCTTTTTGATTGAACCACAACTATTCCTTTGTCAATTCTGAAGTCAATCAAGTTGGGGTATAAATACCTCTCAGACCTTAATTTAACAACGTCCTTTACTGTGAAATAGATGAAGCTCAATACTCACCTTTTTACAACTCTCTGTAACACAAATTCTCGGATTCAGGTTACGAGTCTACTTCTTATATGAAACGTTTGATTATAACTATACCGTTATAATTCCTACTTCTAAAATATCTATCCTACATTATAACTTTATATTCTAACTCAAATAATTAAATAGATGCCAAATTTCTAAATCAATAAATAAATCTTGATTTAAACCTTGGAAAGTAAATAGTATTTTCCCGAATTCGATGTAATCGAATTCGACTTATACTCTCTTTCGATTATCTTTAACTTGATAACTTAACTTGAAAATCTTACCTTGATAACTTAACTCGGTTACCTTAACCTAATTACTTATCTCGATTATCTTAACCCGACAATCCAACTCGATTGTCTTAACTTGATTCACTTAACTAATCACTTAGTTTAACTTAACTAATTCACTTTGGTTAACCTAACCAATTACTTTGATTTACTCAACTAACTTGCTTTGGTTAACCTAACCAATTACTTGGATTAACTCCTATTCATTTAACAAATAAATATGTCCTTTGATTTTATTTATTCTAACAAATAAATATGTCCTTTGATTCTATTTATTAAATCCCTAAATAAATGTCATCTTTTTAACTCTTTATTAATAAAGGGTTTTCAAATATTTCTCTTCCTATATATTTGACAATTATTTTCCTTTGGTTTTATTTACAAATATATATCCTTTATATTTGTTTTTCACAAATATATTCTTTTATATTTGTTTGACAATAATTCTCTTTTACATTTGATTTGCAAATAAAATCCTTTGTTCTTGATTATCGAATATAATCCTTTGTATTTGATTTACAAATATAAATCCTTTGTTCTTGATTTTCAAATATAATCCTTTCTATTTGATTTACAAATAAAATCCTTTGTTCTTGATTTTCAAATATAATCCTTTATATTTGATTTAACAAATAAATTCCGTCTATATTTGATTTACAAATAAACCCCTTATATTTGATTTACAAATATAACCCCTTTTGTATTCAAAACCCTTTTTATATATATATAAAATCTATCGATTTTATATAAATAAACGGTTTCAAAATATACTTTGAAAATCTCTTGTTCTACATTTTGGTATTTCTTATGGTATTTGACACACCATATGACAACGACAAATATCGTCCAAACATGCATAATCACAACAGATTATATACATCACATTTTACATCACAACGTATAAATCACAGTAAAAATAACTGTTGAGGAATCCAGTCGGATTCCTCTGACCTGTTTCCCTGCACCACATATGTTAGACCACACCAGTATAATATTCTGTTAAGCAAAATCAACATATAAGTGTTTAACAGTTTATATATATATATACAGATATATATATAAAATTTCTACTAACTGACTAGCAGTTCAATCAAACAGTCAACACACAGTCAAACAACAGATAATTAACAGTTCTAAGAACACGTTGTAAAAATAGAACTGTATAGAGTTGGTGAGTTTTACTCACATTGGACGCGTTAACCGTTAAATGTCGGTTTGCGTTATCTGATTCAGTCGAACAATTTATTTCTCCATAAATTGTAACGAGCTCGGATTGAATCGCGGTCAGTCTCATTTTGTTGCTCCCGTCCATACGATCCCAACGCAACTTACGGTTCGTCAATCTGATTTTGTATGACCAAGATATCGCATTTACAAGTTGAACACTATTTAAATTAAATAAAATTTGAATTTAAATTATCGATGGGCCTCACCCCTTAATCAACCGGCCCAACCATATTTTCAAAGCCCAAACCCGCCCTTAAATCCTCCTTCCCCAAATCGTGTATTCACAGCAGCCCTCAAATCCATTTCAGCACATTTGACCTCCCCGTTCTTCTTCCATTCATCACCGAACTCGAACCCGTTTCCACCATTGGACTCCCCGTCCCTCTCTCCACCTTGCCGTGTGAACCTCCTCCAACTCGTCGGCCGTTTGGCAAGCCGCGACAGTGCCTGGTCTAGCAAAAGCATCGACGTCGAACTGCGTCGATCTCCCCAAAAATCCAAGGCAAACTGCCAATTTCCATTTGCAACTCAACTATCAACTTCGATTTACTCATCGATCCTTGTATCACCAGAAACCGCAAGCCCTAGTTCCTCCTGTACCATCGTCGGCCTCACACAGAATGCGTCGCACCCACTGAAAGTACCATAGAAATGAAGAGCGTCGTTCACCGATTACAACCATATCAGATTTTGAGATTTATAGATTTTAGTCTGATTTTCATTTGATTTTCTTTGAGCATGGATTTTTCTTTTACTTTGAAAACTTTTCTACTGTGATGGTTTATACAGTATATATAAGTTTGAATGGGTAGGTAGCGTTTGTGGTGGAGATCGAAGGCCGTGTGGCCTGTGCAGAACCTCAGGAAATGGGAGGGATATTTTCAATTTGATTTTTGTATTTTATTTTATCGATTTCCTCTTTGTATCTGTCTTCTAAAAATCCCATCGATTACATACGATCCCCAAAAATCACCAAACTGGACATGTAGCTAGAGTTCGACATTACGGTCCCAACGAAACTGGTTTCGTCGAATTCCGACTCAGTATGTTCAAACTGCATATTTTTAAAGGTCGATTTCTCGTCTGTTTCTCAGTCAAAAATCACGTACGGCCATATATGATATCCAAAAATCACCAAACTGGTACTCTAACAAGTATTCGACATTACGGTCCCAACGAAACTGGTTTCGTCGAATTCCGACTCCGTATGCTCCCACAGTGTATTTTTAACTGTCAAAATACTGACTGTTTCTCACTCTAAAAATCCGTACGGTCACACACTGACTCTAAAAATCACGAAACTTGACATCTAGCAATTATTTGATATTGCGGATCCAACAAAACTGGTTTCGTCGAATTCCGACTTCGTTTGCAAAACTGGCTATTTTTAACGCTCTGAATAGCCTATTTAAATATATAAATATATTTAAATATCATTAAATTAATTAATTAAAATTAATTATTATCGTCTGTATTCACAGTGGTATACCATACAACTCCAGAATATTCCTGTATATATTTACAACTGGATATTACATCGTCAGAGTTATATCGACGCTCGATTTCTATTTTAAATCCTTATTTAAAATATAATTAAATCGTTATGGTCAGGGCGCTGCATTCTTGAGAATTTGATTTGGACGTAACTCAAAATCTACACGACGAAATCCCGATATTTCTCTTCCACTAGAAAGATATACTCCACCAGCTCCACACGTTTCTTGTTTCACAGAAATCCGGCTTAAAACGAATCATGTACATTCAGTTGAAGTTCGAATCGCCAAATAGCGAACTGCCGCGCCATTTCGAGCTCGATTTATAATTATATTATAAATTATACGTTCAGCTATCGTTTATTTAATATATTCGTTATTTTAAATAATTAAATAACTTAATTATTATACCTTACAAAACGCGCCATTACAGACTTCCCCCCTTAAAATAATTTCGTCCTCGAAATTGCTAAGCTAGGAAAATGCTGCCAACTTTACTAACTAGATTCAAATACCTTTTAGTTTACTTCTCAACTCCAGTTTCAACTGAACCATTAAATTTTCAATTAAATTTTTAATTCATTCTGGCTAACTGAATTTCCATAAATCATGAGAATGTTCTAACGCTTGGAATTTTCGAAAAATTTCGCCATAACCTCCTTTGTATTGGTCAATATGACAATCCACCCCTCGCCTCTCTAGGCCTTCTCCAATCCAAAAGAAAATCAAACAGCCAAGCGGCTTGCCAATTCGGCTCATAAAATCCAAACTCATATATAATATAAACTTGTACCTTTTTGTCGGTCGTATCATTATATCCCTACCCTCTGTTATCAACTCGGCATATACAAATGCCATCCCAATCAACTCCAACCAATTTATTCTTAACACAACCATTTACTTATTCAGGCCGAATTCCATTTCAAATTCGAGTTTCAAATTCCAAACTCTCAACTAATCGTTTCAAATCCAAAACCATATTATTCTCAAATCACTTCCAGTTTTTCTTAACCTATCATCTCAAGTTAAATTCTGGTTTATTATTTACTTTTACCATCCCATTCGAATTAACTTCACAAGTTAAATTTTAATTTCTAGAACTTAAATTCCTAGGTAAATTTCAAATCAATTCGAAACCATACTGCCAATTCAAAGCCTTTGAATTTTCTAAACAACTTGTTTCCTCAAAACAATTCAAATTAAAATCTTTGGTAGTAATTCACCACTTAGAACTCGAAAATCACACCGATGATACTGCGCAGTCATCATCGGAATTATTTTCCAGCGACCCAAGTGATTTCAATACTATATTATTTTCAAGACCATTACTAAATACTTCCATTTTGAACACATTTCAAAATCTCCCAGGAACTTAAAATTTCCTTATTTTAATTCCAATTCTGATTTAAATTCATATTTAATTCATCTTATTTCATATACTTTACTTATATGAATTCTGATTAGTTATATATAACCATTTCATATGTTATAATCTTACTCGATTATAATAACAACCAACACTACCAATATATTATATCAAAATATATTCGGGTAAAATTATTTCTTTTACCCTCCTTTCAAAACACACCGTGTCGGTCCATCGTATTCGAGTGTTTAGTAACCCCTATCGATACAGTGGATCAAACTGATCGACCAGAATTCACAAACTACTCAACCAATGAGTCTCCACAATATAAAATCACTTTATATTAAATAACAAATACGCACTCGTATATACACTCAAACTCAATCTAGGATATTACTAACCCTATCTCTACCGAGTCACGCCACAGAGCCAAGTAATTCTAAACTTAAGCTCTGATACCAACTGTAACGGCTGGAAATTTCCGACTCCTCGAGAGTCGGAAATTCCGAGACGTTAGTGAAAGAATTTAGAAGATGAGATAGAAAAGATAGAACTAATTAGAATAGAAGAAGAAAAGAAGCACTTGCATCATCAGAATCAGAGTAACACGAATCTCGCAGCGGAACGAATAACATATAATATATATCATAACTTTGAAGTAAACAGTTATATATATACAATAGCACTAATCAGAGTACAACACTTACAACACAGCGGAAATAACTATAGCTATAGAATCTTGAAGTCTCCTGCTCCAAGCTCTCCAAGTTTATCTGTAAATCCCGACTACTTGACTGCCCGTACAAATTTAGGCACCCAAGAGTTTAGGGAAAACAACAAAGTAAACTCCGGGTCAGTCATGGGACTTGTATGAGTAAAACAATTTAAACATGTATATGAACAAGTAAACGATATCTCATAAGACCACGCCGCATAACGGAACGGTTTTTCCCTTATGAGAATCCAAAATATCTTTATATCAAAAACCTTTTGATATTATAATAATGTCTATGTACAAATAGATATCAACTAGCAGAAACGCTTGCATCTCACGTTCTACATACATAGTATACAATCATAAACCGCAGAGCGCTTATCGGAGAATGGATTCCAACAGACAAGGTATGGGAGCACCTTCTGAATAGTGTACTCTAGAGGTGATACACTCAGGGTTCAACAAGAACGTCTTGCAACCCGGCCACACATGACCGCTCACTCATTAGCTTGAGTGTCGCGAATATATTGCCACCACGGTTATAGGCCATCAAACCGTCATCCGAAGATACAGAATCAAAAAGAAGTATAAATATGAATATTCTCTAGATCGGTGACAATACACCCTGCTTGGGAATGACCCAACTAGCCATGCTGCCTAGCCCAACTTTTGTTACTTCCTGGTGTGAGGCTAGAAGTTACGCTTTATCATCACATCAGATTCACTTCGAATGCCACCTTGTCAGATCCATCGAGATCACTAATTTGACGTCTACAACCATACATTATGTGTTAGCTAAGAGAAGTTTCCTTCTCCGCTTCCACTCTTGGTACGGTCGAAGAAATCAAGGTACGTGACCTTTCTGAAAATACTCTGTCAGACATCCATCTTCATTCACTTAGAATGTCACATCGTCATACCCGCCAAATCACAAATTGACTTGTCCAAAAATAACACGGGTATACAGCTAAGAGAAACGAATTCCTCCGCCACCAAACGTGAATACGTTTGAACAGATCAACTTCCGCGATCCATTGGATATACTCTGTCGGACCTTCTTCCATATACGTTGTCCTGGGACTGGACAAACCGAAGGTACTATTCAGTATATCCATCTTAGTCACTGTTATCTAAGACTTATACAATAGCCCTTGCACTTTACTCCGTCTTCACTTATCTTCGTCATAAATGGTTCACAATGCTTATGCCAATACAGAGTGGTTCTTTGGATAATAATCCAACCGGTCTCTCCATAATAACAACGTTAAAATGGTCAAAACTTCGATAGTCTGTGAGTTAACTATCAAAGAAAACAAGTGTGCAACCAACGATATTATTTCTAGATGGAAATTATATCGAACAAACATCATTTTACATAAATCTCTTTAACTCACTTATCTCCTGTTTCCCTATATTCAATCATTTTCTATTTTCTAGATTTAGAAAATATATTTAGTAACGCTGGATAACATTTCCATTTCCTTGAATTTCTATATTTACTTAACCATCCTTTCGAATAACTATACTCGTTTAACTCCTTTCAATTTAACTCAATTGGATTACCCAACTAACTCCTTGGGATTTCTTACTAACTCCTTTGGATTTAACTTCGACTAACTCCCTTGGATTACCCAACTAACTCCTTTGGATTACCCAACTAACTCCTTTGGATTTCTCTTGACCAATTCATTTAGACTAACTCGACCACTACACTTGGTTGACCCGACCAATTCACTTAGACTAACTCGACCACTTCACTTGGTTTAACTACTAACTCCCTTGGATTACCCAACTAACTCCTTTGGATTACCCAACTAACTCCTTTGGATTTCTAACTTCGAATAACTCCTTTGGATTAACTCTCCGACTAACTCCTTCGGATTAACTCTTCGATTTACTCCTTCGGATTTACTAACTTCGAATAACTCCTTTGGATTAACTAACTTCGACTAACTCCTTTGGATTAACTCTTCCCATGCTGTTCGAATAAACTATATTCGATTTACTCCTCCAACTCTATTCAAATAAACTATATTCGATTAACTCCTCCAACTCTATTCAAATAAACTATATTCGATTAACTCCTCCAACTCTATTCGAATAAACTATATT
Source organism: Allium sativum (assembly GCA_030737875.1). Classification (NCBI taxonomy): domain Eukaryota; kingdom Viridiplantae; phylum Streptophyta; class Magnoliopsida; order Asparagales; family Amaryllidaceae; genus Allium; species Allium sativum. The sequence continues at coordinate 65,333,646 of JASFAX010000020.1, read as the reverse complement.
CGATTAACTCATCTCAAATAACTAGATTTGATTTACTCACCTCGAATAACCAATATTCGATTTACTCCTCCGACTCCATTCGAATAAACTATATTCGATTTACTCCTCCAACGCCATTCGAATAAACTATATTTCTACTCAACCTTTTTGATTGAACCACAACTATTCCTTTGTCAATTCTGAAGTCAATCAAGTTGGGGTATAAATACCTCTCAGACCTTAATTTAACAACGTCCTTTACTGTGAAATAGATGAAGCTCAATACTCACCTTTTTACAACTCTCTGTAACACAAATTCTCGGATTCAGGTTACGAATCTACTTCTTATATGAAACGTTTGATTATAACTATACCGTTATAATTCCTACTTCTAAAATATCTATCCTACATTATAACTTTATATTCTAACTCAAATAATTAAATAGATGCCAAATTTCTAAATCAATAAATAAATCTTGATTTAAACCTTGGAAAGTAAATAGTATTTTCCCGAATTCGATGTAATCGAATTCGACTTATACTCTCTTTCGATTATCTTTAACTTGATAACTTAACTTGAAAATCTTACCTTGATAACTTAACTCGGTTACCTTAACCTAATTACTTATCTCGATTATCTTAACCCGACAATCCAACTCGATTGTCTTAACTTGATTCACTTAACTAATCACTTAGTTTAACTTAACTAATTCACTTTGGTTAACCTAACCAATTACTTTGATTTACTCAACTAACTTGCTTTGGTTAACCTAACCAATTACTTGGATTAACTCCTATTCATTTAACAAATAAATATGTCCTTTGATTTTATTTATTCTAACAAATAAATATGTCCTTTGATTCTATTTATTAAATCCCTAAATAAATGTCATCTTTTTAACTCTTTATTAATAAAGGGTTTTCAAATATTTCTCTTCCTATATATTTGACAATTATTTTCCTTTGGTTTTATTTACAAATATATATCCTTTATATTTGTTTTTCACAAATATATTCTTTTATATTTGTTTGACAATAATTCTCTTTTATATTTGATTTGCAAATAAAATCCTTTGTTCTTGATTATCGAATATAATCCTTTGTATTTGATTTACAAATATAAATCCTTTGTTCTTGATTTTCAAATATAATCCTTTATATTTGATTTACAAATAAAATCCTTTGTTCTTGATTTTCAAATATAATCCTTTATATTTGATTTAACAAATAAATTCCGTCTATATTTGATTTACAAATAAACCCCTTATATTTGATTTACAAATATAACCCCTTTTGTATTCAAAACCCTTTTTATATATATATATATAAAATCTATCGATTTTATATAAATAAACGGTTTCAAAATATACTTTGAAAATCTCTTGTTCTACATTTTGGTATTTCTTATGGTATTTGACACACCATATGACAACGACAAATATCGTCCAAACACGCATAATCACAACAGATTATATACATCACATTTTACATCACAACATATAAATCACAGTAAAAATAACTGTTGAGGAATCCAGTCGGATTCCTCTGACCTGTTTCCCTGCACCACAGATGTTAGACCACACCAGTATAATATTCTGTTAAGCAGAATCAACATATAAGTGTTTAACAGTTTATATATATATATATACAGATATATATATAAAATTTCTACTAACTGACTAGCAGTTCAATCAAACAGTCAACACACAGTCAAACAACAGATAATTAACAGTTCTAAGAACACGTTGTAAAAATAGAACTGTATAGAGTTGGTGAGTTTTACTCACATTGGACGCGTTAACCGTTAAATGTCGGTTTGCGTTATCTGATTCAGTCGAACAATTTATTTCTCCATAAATTGTAACGAGCTCGGATTGAATCGCGGTCAGTCTCATTTTGTTGCTCCCGTCCATACGATCCCAACGCAACTTACGGTTCGTCAATCTGATTTTGTATGACCAAGATATCGCATTTACAAGTTGAACACTATTTAAATTAAATAAAATTTGAATTTAAATTATCGATGGGCCTCACCCCTTAATCAACCGGCCCAACCATATTTTCAAAGCCCAAACCCGCCCTTAAATCCTCCTTCCCCAAATCGTGTATTCACAGCAGCCCTCAAATCCATTTCAGCACATTTGACCTCCCCGTTCTTCTTCCATTCATCACCGAACTCGAACCCGTTTCCACCATTGGACTCCCCGTCCCTCTCTCCACCTTGCCGTGTGAACCTCCTCCAACTCGTCGGCCGTTTGGCAAGCCGCGACAGTGCCTGGTCTAGCAAAAGCATCGACGTCGAACTGCGTCGATCTCCCCAAAAATCCAAGGCAAACTGCCAATTTCCATTTGCAACTCAACTATCAACTTCGATTTACTCATCGATCCTTGTATCACCAGAAACCGCAAGCCCTAGTTCCTCCTGTACCATCGTCGGCCTCACACAGAATGCGTCGCACCCACTGAAAGTACCATAGAAATGAAGAGCGTCGTTCACCGATTACAACCATATCAGATTTTGAGATTTATAGATTTTAGTCTGATTTTCATTTGATTTTCTTTGAGCATGGATTTTTCTTTTACTTTGAAAACTTTTCTACTGTGATGGTTTATACAGTATATATAAGTTTGAATGGGTAGGTAGCGTTTGTGGTGGAGATCGAAGGCCGTGTGGCCTGTGCAGAACCTCAGGAAATGGGAGGGATATTTTCAATTTGATTTTTGTATTTTATTTTATCGATTTCCTCTTTGTATCTGTCTTCTAAAAATCCCATCGATTACATACGATCCCCAAAAATCACCAAACTGGACATGTAGCTAGAGTTCGACATTACGGTCCCAACGAAACTGGTTTCGTCGAATTCCGACTCAGTATGTTCAAACTGCATATTTTTAAAGGTCGATTTCTCGTCTGTTTCTCAGTCAAAAATCACGTACGGCCATATATGATATCCAAAAATCACCAAACTGGTACTCTAACAAGTATTCGACATTACGGTCCCAACGAAACTGGTTTCGTCGAATTCCGACTCCGTATGCTCCCACAGTGTATTTTTAACTGTCAAAATACTGACTGTTTCTCACTCTAAAAATCCGTACGGTCACACACTGACTCTAAAAATCACGAAACTTGACATCTAGCAATTATTTGATATTGCGGATCCAACAAAACTAGTTTCGTCGAATTCCGACTTCGTTTGCAAAACTGGCTATTTTTAACGCTCTGAATAGCCTATTTAAATATATAAATATATTTAAATATCATTAAATTAATTAATTAAAATTAATTATTATCGTCTGTATTCACAGTGGTATACCATACAGCTCCAGAATATTCCTGTATATATTTACAACTGGATATTACATCGTCAGAGTTATATCGACGCTCGATTTCTATTTTAAATCCTTATTTAAAATATAATTAAATCGTTATGGTCAGGGCGCTGCATTCTTGAGAATTTGATTTGGACGTAACTCAAAATCTACACGACGAAATCCCGATATTTCTCTTCCACTAGAAAGATATACTCCACCAGCTCCACACGTTTCTTGTTTCACAGAAATCCGGCTTAAAACGAATCCTGTACATTCAGTTGAAGTTCGAATCGCCAAATAGCGAACTGCCGCGCCATTTCGAGCTCGATTTATAATTATATTATAAATTATACGTTCAGCTATCGTTTATTTAATATATTCGTTATTTTAAATAATTAAATAACTTAATTATTATACCTTACAAAACGCGCCATTACATCAAATACGTATAAAGCAATTTAAATTTTTAAAACAATATTGTTTTCATTTGAAAAATATACTCTTCACACTCGTCCTAGGATACTACTGATCCTATCTCTAACGAGTAATTCTAATTGGATATTGCTAATCCAATATCTGATGAATTCTTTCGTATGGTTCTAATGTGTCTTGTTCTCGAGCTCTGTAAACCAAAGCTCTGATACCAAACTGAGACGACCCGAACTTCCCTGTATAGGAAAGCACGGATAGAATTGAGGACAAGACAAAATAGAACGCAAAAAGAAGAACATTTCATTGTTATTACAACAATTCCATCAGATACAAGAATATACAGAGTATAAATGAATAAATTACATTCGACAAATATCAGAGATTACAATAAATTACATAGCAACGGCAAAATATACAAAACACAACTAGAAGTGATACACAGATACAGAGCTTTCCGAGCATCATTCCAGCTGTATATCAGGACCCTGTGAATATAAATCTGCAAAACCAAAACTACTAGCTGCCTATGTGGAAAATAGGGGCACCCAGAGTTTAGGTTAAAACAATAAACTCCAGGTCAGTCATGGGACTGGTGTGAGAACTAAAACAGTTATTAATATTGGTTTTAAATCTAGGTAAATCCAGGGACCACGCCATATAACACGGAACGGGTTTCCTCCCAAGAATACCAGTGCATAAAACAAACAGCGCAATGCTAAATAAAGAAAAATGAAGCTGTTATAAGACCCAGGTCCCATCACACAATGCAACGCAAGCCGGAGGATAGGGTTTTTACCTTATAACAGCCAAATCATGCTTGATACGTTTAAAACACATTATTTGATACTATTATAGGTGTATAGTGTCAAATCAATTTCAATCATAAATATCAATCATAGGCGACATGAATGACTCATACCACTATGTCGCCATACTAGGTTCTACAAATAAAACCGCACTATCACGTATTGGAAATTGTATTTCCGTCATGAGCTGAGGCAAGGGGCAAGCTCCTCTCCGCGTTCGAGACACTCTAGCAAATGCCTCAGGACCCCACTATGATCCTTGGATCTTCAGGGCCGGTCCTCTCTTACTTTTGAGGATTGGCAATTCCTGAACACACGTTTCCCGGTCCTTACAGACCTATATCCGAGGCGCCTCGCATTCCAACAACCACACAGGTGAAAAGTATATAAATATCAGGGCTGGTAGGTCACTGACACCACCTTAACTAGAAAGAAACGTCGTGCTCTCCCTGCAGTCACTATCCCGTTTTTGACTCATACCGAGGTGTGAGGCTCGCGAATTCACGCTATACACAAAGCTACGCCACACAGGCCGTGCTTTGATCATTAACCACAAGACTTTGCTTTTCAATAGAAGCCTTGATCAATTGCCACTTACGCATGCCACACTGGCAATTCACTCCATGCGACTGATGTCCATCGATATACAACCTCTGAGCTCGTACGTCTCAGAGAAGGGCGTTAAGCAAGAGAATAAATTCTCCGCCGCCAAACAGATGTATATTTAATAGAGATCAATCAACACAGAATAAAATCCAGTGTCAGACACACAATCCATTTACAAGTTCGTTCTGGGTCTGAACGAAACCGTAGGCACTTTCCTCGCATATCCATCCATCTCCAGGTACATCTGGACGATCACCAACTGATTCCCTCATCCTGGGTGTACAGCCCAATCAAGATCATCAGTAATCACCCAAACGATGTGAATACTTCCGGTCTTCAACCACTGTCTTCATCTTTGACATCTCGTCGAATCGGTTATTCAGAATGGGTATAACCCGGCCTTCCTGAATAACCCACGTATATGATAAACAAATGTTACACAAACACAACGAACGCCTCATTCCAATTCAGAATATTCTTTTATTCACAAAATCACATTCTTAGGGAAATGTTCCCATTAATTTTATCCAAGATAAATTCTTCTAAATTTATCCTTTAATCTTCCTTTGGATATCATTTCAAACTAGTCGGGATTAGCGAACCACACCGAAGTAATTATTTGTTTTATTTCCCAATCCCAACCTATATATCCCATGGAGCAAAACTGGTGATACTCCATATCTAACACCACGGTGTTATCGGTAAAATTAATTACCATTTCACGTTCAAATCTAATTAAAGATTTAACTATTGCTTTGGAGCAAAACTGGTGATACTCCACTCTCGATCACTTTTCAGATTTGATAATTTAAATTATCAATTCACTTTTCAATCTAATTAAAGATTCATTAAAACTCCACTTAGTTTTAATCTTCTCAAAAATCAATATTATGTCTTTAACTGGGTTAAAGAACCAATGTCTTCAAAAACACGATTCACGACAAACCAAATCACATTTGATATTAAATACAAGGCTCTGAATAGAAAATATATCGGCTTATATTCAATATCAAATTCTGAAACCAACATATATCGTATTGGCAATAACGATATAAAATATATCTTTCAAATTCCCATAACAATATCTGTATAGTCACGAAATCCAACATCGAAATATCCCGAAGAAAATTTCGATTCAACTCCAGTCCAATCCACGTATTGGGAATATTGATTATTTTTAAAATCACTTTCAAATTCAATTTATTCATTTCACAAATAAATTGATTTTAATTCTAGTTCAAAACTAGTTCATTTTGACAAAAATCTATTTTTATCTTTTCAAATATGGAATTTTTCAGCCCAATTTTTCCCAAATCATTTCTTATGATTTTACACAAATTATAGATATTTTTGATAATTTTATCAAGGCCCGTACAGTCGATTTCCACCAATGGCCATCGAACTGCACTTACAGCGACCTTTTTCAAATTTGACTTGGACATAATTCCAAATCCAACCGTTAGATTTCAAATTTCTAATATTCATTGGAAAGCTCTTTTCGATACGAACCCAACGGTTCCGGTTTTAGGAGAATCCGACGGTCGGATCTCCCGCAACGTCAATTCGAAGTCAATGGTCGAAATTCACGAACTGCCGTGGCGCGGCGCGTTCTATTCAGGCCATTCTATATATAATATATATATATTTCGTCGATTTCCTTTTTAAAACGAATTTTATAAATCGTTTTAAATTCGTTTTCAAAACCATTTCAACACTATATTCAATTTCAGATCGATTTGATTTCAATTCAATTCGAATTCATTTCAATTCGAATTCATTTCAATTTAATTCAATTTGAATTTACCTTCTATTTGATTCAATTCGAATTCGTTTCAAATCGATTTCAATTCAATTTCAATTTAATTTCATTTGAATTCATTTCTATTCTATTCGAATTCAAATTCACTTTCTATTCAATTCAAATTCTAATTCCTTTTCTACTCAATTCGAATCGAGTTCATTTTCTATTCAATTCGAATCGAATTCATTTTATGTTCGATTCTAATTCATTTCAGATTGATTCAATAAAATTTCAATTTCAATTTTTATCTAATTCAATTTGAATTTCATTTCAAAATATTAGATTTTGAAATCACCTTTCCATATCCATTATAAAATGAATAAAATCGATATAGATATCGTTTGCGTCAAAATAACGCATCTCTAATCAACACGGCTTTATATTTTTCAAAAACTTCTTTATTATATTCAACAAATGAATATTTATCCCATTCAACACATGAATCTATATTTCTTTCAACACACGAATAATCTCAACACATGAGTATTGTCAACACATCACTATTTTTGTTATGTAAAATATTTTATAAAACTATGGTATCTATCGTTTGATTTTAATTAGACTCCACCGTGAAGTAGATTCTAATTGTAAATATGATAAAGATGTAATTTTTATTATTTAAAATATTTTACTCAACACATGAACATCGTCAACACATGACTATTTTTATATTCAACACATGAATTTTCTTTTATAACATTCATTATTTTCCCAATTGGAATGAGGCCCAATCAATCACCATATAATGTTAATTATATGGATTCCATACAACACATGTATATAATAGCTTTGAAAAATAATCAACCATCAACCAAAGTGCACCACACTGTATAAGCATCAAATATAGATATCTGACGCTTATAACAGCCTATCAATCGACCGATCGACATATTTAATAAATCAGGATGAGTGAACTTCAAATTTCATCCCAACACCCGTGTTGGGTTTCAAACAATCAAACACAGATTTTATTTGTGCAGTTGGGCGACGTGTAAAATTTATCGACCCAATCGATATCAGTCAAATCAGTGTATATAAACAAATCGGCCAATTTGTTTATAAATATTCATTTATCCATTTTCACGTTAAAAATTATATTTTTAACGTCAAAAATATTTATTTCGACACTTTACTATTTTTAACTAACACTTTTTATTTTAGAAAATTTCGGCGGCATAACGACACGATATTAGAAACGGGACAAGGCCTAGCCTTATCCCCGGTCTAGTGAAGGCCCACGCCATTCACACATCAATCAAATCAATTCCATTTCACCAAACAATTCAATTCAAACAAAATATTCTAACCAACCACACAATCAAACAATTTAACAAACAAGCCATCCATGGTCTGTGGATGACGGGTGTCGGGTGCTACTAAGCACCGTCTGCATCCTAGTATATATATATAACTAGAAAAGAAATTGAAAGGTGAGAAATTCTCACTGATAGCTATCCTAGCTCCACGGCACTTCTAATGCAGGAAATCTTCGCCAACTCGCCTTTTGTATCATCTTCGTTTCCCGTAGCCACTACATATATAAAAATCATATTTTTATATTTCTTATTATATAAAAATTCTATTTTTAATCCCTACTATATAAAAATCATATTTTTATATCGTTGCTATATATATTTCGATCTCACCTTTATATTCATAGAAATCTCATTTTTATATTTATATGATAAAATCAATTTTTTTATCTCGCTACAACTATAAAAATTCTATTTTTATTTCAATACATATATAAAAAAAAATCACTTCTTTGTATGTATTCCATAAACGGTCATCTCTTTTTATGAATAAAAATCATCTCTTCAAGTGATTAAAAATCAAATCTTTACTCAATATAAAAATTAAACCCTTTTACTATATAAAAATATCATCTTTCTAAATAAATAAAAATCATTATTTTATATAAATAAATATCAAGACCTTCTTTAAGTAAATAAAAGTTAAATAAAATTTTTAGACTATTTTATTATATTTAAATTTCAGGTTTTAAACAACATGGTTATATATATTAAAAATAAAAATAAAAATTCATTGCTTATTTATATTAGTTCAATTTATATTAGTTCAATTTATTTTAATTTTTAGATTGAACTAATATAAATAATTCTGATGATGACGGTTAGTATGAGTTTGCGGCGTAATTCTGCCCGGAACCGCCCGGCATATTCCAGTGGTCGCAAACAATAGGTTCTAATGTGAGAAGTTAGTCATAACGTGCTTGAAACCCGAGGTTAGACTCGGTTTGTGACAGAAACCTGCCCGGAACCAACCGGCCTAACCAGTAGCCGCAAACTATCAGTCTAATGTGAGAGGTTTGGGCATTAATATTTAATTAATGAAACTCTGAGATAATTATGATGTCTAAAACGTGTTGGGTAAGGTTGAACCAATTGGACAAATGAATCAGATAAACCCGTTTCGTGAATTCGTAGGCCCAATACAAAGCTAGATAATCTGTAACCAGTTAATCTGTAAGTTTGTTAAATCTGTATAATCTGATCCATTAGTCTGAAAACTTGTATGTGAACTAGTTGATCTAAATTCTGTATGTCTGAACTTGTAAACAAGTTAATCTGAAATCTGTTAGTCTGGGGACACAAGGTTAGGAGGAGAATTACTTGTGTCATCTGTTGTTTGGGACCCATATTAGTCAGTAACCCTTTCTGGTATCAAAACTTTGACCCAACAGTAGGTAGGGTCCGGGCACGCTTACTGAACTAATTATAAGCGGTTCATTCTGATAATGGAGAGGGGTGTTGATCGTGCGTTCCAACCGGGTCATGTGCGTGCATGGATCCCGGTCTGCCTCTGAGGATGTAAGACGCCGTGACATCTGTAAATAGGTCTGTGCCAATTGGTTGTCACTTTAGGGAATGATACACCCTACAGTGGGGCCGACACAGGATATTTATGTATTGGGGAGCCGATCGCTTGGGGTAGGGTTTTAGGGTACACTTAGTTCTGTCTGTTTCTGTTGGTACCGTCTGTTTCTGTTGGATGGCAACACCTGTCTGTTTCTGCGTGGTACCATCTGTTCGGGTGGTAAAGGCCCAATTACTAGTGTACACCTACTTCTACATTCTGTTTCCGTAGGAATTAATCTATTTCTGCTTCTGTCTGTTTCTGTTCGGGTGGTAAAGGCACATTACTCTATAAAAAGGACCTAAGACTCCACCTAATTCATATAAATAAAAATGAGAATGAGACCGTCATGCTGCTGAGGAAAGACTAGGAATAGCCGTCAAAATTGAGAGACGATTAGGAGACAATTCAAAAGCTTAAAGCAACGACAACTAAATCAAAACAACGCCTACAACAAAGGATAGCATCTCCAAATTCAGAATTCAGATTCCTGAATTGAAGATTCGTCATACGTTGTAAGTAGAGTGCTATACCGATGTAAATGAATAATTGTGTTTTGATTTGTGTAAAATAAGAAATGGAATTGTACTTAATTTGTGGTGATAATAATTCATAATTGTATGTTGCTATGATTCTAATCGATTTGGGATGTTGTGGTATAACGATGTTAGACCTATTGGATAATTGCAAGTATATGATTCATGTTGAAAGTTAACGACTATATGTTTGTGGTAGTTTATTTGGGATTCATGCAAGTATATGGTTCACTATTATGCCAACATGATGTATATTTTTTTATAATCACTTTTAGTGTAGTTGGATCCATTTGGGTATTATGACTCATATGAATTTATGATGGAATTGGCATCATGATTCAAGTGTAAAACCATACTTTTGTATTAGAGACAAAAGTAAGCATCTTTGTGAACTTGTGTTGACTCTATAAACATGACTAAACTATATTTGGTGTTATGCCTAATTGAAAACATGTTTTAGGCCTATGTTGTTATAAAAATCATATGATAATATATGTGACACATAATTAAGTTAGATTTACATTCCAATTGCAAGTTTACATGAATAGATTAGAAACCATGATTCATGTTTAGGTGTGTTTATGCCATGATTATATGAATAGATTAAAAACCATGATTCATGTTTAGGTATGTTTATGCCATGATTATATGCTATTACAATGCAAGTTCACAAGTGCCTAATTCATGTTAATTAGATCGTTATGTTGCAAGTTCATGCGTTCACACTCCCCTTTTTATGTTACTTAGAATATATAAACACCATGTTCTAAGCCTCCCCTTTTTCATGTGGGTAAGTTGGGTTTAAATGTTAAACCCAACATATGTTATATTGTAGCGAACATATAAAACGGGGGTAATGACGTTTGGGTTAAAATATAAACATATGTGTTGGCATGTTTGACGCATGCCAACGACCTTGAAAACAATTAAGTGGTATAAATTAATTTTACCCAATAAAGATGAATTTGAATAATGGGCCACAAATATTTACATATAAAAAGAAAAGAGACAAAATATGTAAATTTAGAAAATACGATGTGTTTAACCCGAGGTTGGATTGAGTTGTGATGTAAACCTACCTGGAACCGCCCGGCTATCCAGTAGTCACAACAATACCTATCCAATGTGGGTAGTTAAACATTGAGCCCAATAAAGACCCGAGGTTGGACTGAGTTGTGACGTAAGACTACCCGGAACCAACCGGCAACAGGCAGCCACAACAATACCTGTCTAATGTGAGAGGTCGAGGCTTTAATAAGACAATTAAGGCTGAGTCAGGATTGATAGGATTAAGTAAATTGAATTAATACTTAATCAAAATGGAACATGCTAAACTATACAGACTGATTGGGGGTTAGGTTTACAAAACACTTAACCAACTTAGCATGTTGGCGAGAAATAGAAAACCTAGTAGCGGGGGACCCTTTTCAGCAGTAACCCTACAAGGTGTATCAGGATACCCTGAACTAAGCAGGGTGGGGCACAATTACTGGGCTGACTGTAAGAGGTCAAATCGACGGCGGTGGTGCAGCAGTGTAGGTTCTAACGGGGTGTGGGCGTGCACACACTCCAACGCAGAAAAATAAGGCACTGGGCACCAGTAGTATACCTGTGCATTCTAGAATTGTGTCGGGCCGCCACCATGGGACTTGATACACCCCATGGTGGGACCAGCATAAGTAACTACAACATCAGGGGCCGTAAGACACATGTAACTATGCGAGTAGGAGCCGATCATTAGAAATGGATCACTTCACCCTGATTATGGGGTGCCTGTTGGGAACTAGTTTATAGGGGTGCAGAGTTTGATATGGGGTACGATAGTATATTCGACTCTAGACAACTTAACTTAGTTTATGGTGCTTTCCCATTTCCTGTTTATACTTATCATGCCCAATTCTTTATTCACAGACTGAATAGTCCTAGACTTACTCAGGCTTTATATCTGACTCTACTTTTCTTTCGTCTTCTTTTCTTTCGTCCCCCCCCCCCCCCCCCCAGGTCCACAGGGAGGGAATACCGCAGCTTGACCAGTTTTTACATCCAGCTTGAAGAGAAAGAATGTATTGCTTGGATCTCTTTTGTTTTGGACTATGGCTTTGGACATCAATTATGGGACATATGCAGTTTACTTATGTTTTTATGCTTCTTTAAATAATGAAATCAAGACAGTTACGAAAATGTAATGTTTTGGAAGTATTGTAAGACAATTATGACATGGTTTGTGTAACACATATTTTGTTGAAATAACAATTGCTGTTGTTTTCCGCTGTTCAAAAATATGTGTATTTATATCTGTCTTGTGTATCTGTGACTTATACTTATAAACCTCCACCAAAATTAGGGCATTCCCTTTGAGAGTGACCCTAACGGAGGTGGGGTGTTTCACTTGGTATCAGAGCATAGGTTTACCAGATAAGATAAAAAGTTTTGAAAATTTATTTTCAAAAGAAAATTTAAAGAAGCATTTTTAAAGATAAAATGTTATTTTATTTTAAAAAGGCAAAGTCCCCCAAAGCCACAGGTACTATCTTTTATCCTTCGTTTTGAATCTATCCTTTTTGTTTCAGCATGTCCGAAGAACTTAACTTGCCAAAGGGTATACCAATACCTGGTTGGTTCAGACGATTCTTAGAAGCAAGGGCCAATCAGCCAGGTCCCACTGTTCATCCTCCCCCAGCTGCAGGAAATCATCCAGCTGCAGTAGCACCTCTTCCTCCACCTGCTCCGCATGGTAATACTTTTGTTAAGATATGTAAAGATTTTAAAGCTATGGGAGGAAAGGACTTTCATGGAACCGAGTCCTTCGTGGCAGCCAGGAATTGGCTGAAGGAAACCGAGGACTTATTCGTCATCTTTGAGGTAGAAGATAGGCAGAAGGTACAACTGGTAGTATGGATACTTAAAGGCAAGGCTTCCTACTGGTGGGTAGTCACCAATGCAGAAAGACCAGTGGAAACATTGGAGGACTTTAGGGCAAGGTTTGAGGCTAAATTTCTCTCAGAAGCTGAAAGGAGTCTTCAGTTGGAAAAATTCTTATTTCTTAAGCAAGGGAATATGACAGTCAAAGAGTATGTTAATCAGTTCGATCAACTGGCTAGGTTCGGACTGGACCTAGTCAACACTCCGCACAAGAAGGCTCTCCGCTTTGTCAAAGGATTGAATGAGCCATTACACAGTTTGTCCATGACCCATATACCCATGGGAGCTACGTATGAAAGGTTGGTGCAGATGGCATTGCTGAACGAAGAGGATAAGGGCAAGAAGGAGAGAAAGGCAGAAAGCTCTCAAGGGAAGAAAGAGGGTTTACAGCCTAAGAAGACAGACTTTAAGAAGGGCGGGAAAGACAACAAAGAGAAGAGGAAGTGTAATTTCTGTGGCAAAGTGGGACACGTAGTGAAAGATTGCCGGAAAAAGAAGGCCAAGTTGAATGGTGGGTGTTTTTCTTGTGGTGAAACAGGCCACATGGCTAAGGATTGCCCAAAGAAACGAGGGCAGGGGCAGAGGGCTGGATCCACCTCAGGGGCACAGGTTCATGTGCTAGAAGCGCCACCTCTGCAATAGCGAGGTATAAATACTTCTGTAGAAAGTGTAGTTTATCTTTATGATCACCCAGTTCGCACTTTATTTGATTCTGGCGCATCACACTCCTTTATCTCATTTGCTTTAGTAGAATCTCTGCACCTAGAAACTAGTATGGTAGAGGACCCCTTAATTGTTTCAAATCCAATTGGGACCCGGCTCATTTGTCTATGATCTGTGTGGGATTGAAAATTTCTATTCTAAGCGTAGAATTTAGATGTAGTGCCTTTGTTTTGGGCTTCTCGGGATATGGTTTGATTTTGGGCATGGATTGGCTATCCAGTAATGGTGCCATCCTTGATTGTGAGAAAAGGGTGGTTAGGCTTCTGACCCAACTCGGTAACACTCTGGAAATTACTTGTAATCCCTCGTATGCGGTTATGCTTAGTTATCTTGAATCGCTAGATGCTTCTGTTGGAAGTTTGCAATCAGTTAGAGTGGTCCGGGAATATCCGGATGTCTTCGAAGAGGTGAAGGGCTTACCTCCGAAGCGGGAGATAGACTTCCGCATATATCTTGTAGATAATGCAAAGCCCGTCGCGTTGCCCGTTAGACACATGGCTCCACGGGAAAGGAAAGAACTCAGTAAACAGGTAAAGAGCTTTTAGAGAAGGGGTTCATTAGAAGGAGCATTTCAGAATGGGGCGCTCCAGTGGTGTTCGCTACAAAGGCGGATGGTTCACTCCGTCTGTGTGTTGACTACAGGGTGCTAAACAAGCTAACGAAAAAGAATAGGCACCCTCTCCGCAGAATTGACGATATGTTTGATCAGCTTGTAGGAGCGTCTGTTTTCTCCCAACTCGATTTAGCGACAGGATTTCATCAGCTAAGGGTGGCTGAAGATAGCATCGATAAGACGGCATTCAGAACCCCAGACGGCTTCTTTGAATGGCTTGTCATGCCCTTCGGCTTGACAAACGCACCCGCTTACTTCGTGGACCTGATGAGTAGGGTGTTCGGGGAATTCCTCAACAAGTTCGTAGTGGTCTTCGTAGACGATATCCTTATCTTCTCAAAGAGTGAAGAGGAACATGCTCAGCACCTAAGGGCAATCATGGAAACTCTGCGAGTCCATCAGCTAAAAGCCAAATTCTCCAAGTGCCACTTTTGGAGAGAGGAAGTGTGGTTTCTTGGGCACATAGTATCCAAAGAAGGGTTAGTTGTGGACTCTGCTAAGGTAGTAGCGGTATAGGATTGGAAGACACCAAGGAATGCAACAGAAGTCCGAAGCTTCCTCGGGCTAGCAGGCTTCTATCGGAAATTCATCAAAGACTTTGCAAAAATATCAGCTCCACTCACAAGGCTGACAAAGAAGAATCTAGTGTTCAATTGGGACTTGGATTGCGAGTTTGCTTTCCAATGACTAAAAATGGCTCTTACAACAGCCCCAGTTTTGACGTTGCCAGATGGAAGCAAGATGTTCACAGTTTATACAGATGCATGTGGGACAGGGCTAGGCGCTATCTTAATGCAAGAAGGAAGGGTAGTAGCTTATGGTGGAAGGCAGTTGAAAGTGCACGAAAAGAACTACCCGACCCACGATCTTGAGTTAGCTGCCATCGTCTTTGCACTCAAGTCTTGGCGACACTATCTCCTACGTGAGAAGTTCGAACTTTACACTGACCATAAATCGTTGAAATATCTTTTCTCGCAAAAAGATCTTAACTTGAGGCAACAGAGATGGATGGAGTTTCTTGCCTCGTACGACTTCGAGATCTCCTACACTCCAGGCAAAGGCAACGTAGTGGCAGACGTGTTGAGCCGAAAGAAACTGACCCTAAGCCCGTTGTTTGTTGAAAGGCAAAGCCTAGAGTTTATAGCCAGCTTTGACTTTAGGCCCTCCTCCGATTTTGTACCGGGCTTGCTAGCATCTCTCGAGGTACGCCCGACTCTTTTGGACTCAATAGGGAAAGCACAACGCGAAGACCCTCAGCTTGTGGAAACGATTGATGGGCTAATTAGGGGTGAGACTTCAAGTCACCTCAGCAGATACTCCATCGACGATAAGGGTTGGCTAAGCCGAGACGGAAGACTATGCGTCCCACAGACAAGGGATTTAGTAAAGACGGTTCTCGAGGAAGAACATCACTCCAAGATGACGATACATCCATACGGAGATAAAATGTACAAGGACATAAAGAGAACTTTCTTTTGGAACGGCATGAAGAAGGACGTGGCAGATTTCGTTTCTAAGTGTATGGTGTGCCAACAGGTTAAGACGGAACAGAAAAAGCCTGGCGGTCTGCTCCATCCTGTAGAGGTCCCATAGTGGAAGTGGGATAGCATCTCAATGGACTTCATTGATGGGCTGCCTAGGTCTAGAAGAGGCAACACTAGCATTTGGGTAATAATGGATAGGCTTACTAAAAGCGCCCACTTTTTACCTGTCAAGAGTAAAAGAACTGCCTCATCCCTAGCATCTCTTTATCTCAAGGAAATTGTTCGACTCCATGGAATACCCTCCAGCATTGTTAGTGACCGAGACCCTATCTTCACAAGTGAGTTTTGGCGGAGTCTGCAAGAAGCGGTAGGCACACAGTTATGCTTGAGTACTGCTTATCATCCCCAAACCGACGGCCAGACAGAAAGAGTGAACAGAGTTTTGGAGGACCTTTTAAGACTGTGCGTCCTTGACTTCGGAGGGACGTGGGAAGACCATCTTCCTTTGGTGGAATTTGCCTACAACAACAGCTACCAAGCCACCATCGGAATAGCGCCCTTCGAAGCTTTATATGGAAGACCGTGCCGATCGCCCACTTGTTGGTGGGAGTCTACTGATAAGCTCATACTTGGGCCAGATATGATCCGAGAGACTTCAAAGAAAGTAGACTTGATATGAAGAAGGATGAAGACAGCCCAAGACAGACAGAAATCCTACGCCGACAAGAGGAGGACCGACCTTGAATTTGAGGTTGGGGACAGAGTTTTTCTTAAGGTATCTCCGCTAAGGAACGTTGTTCGTTTTGGAACCACAGGGAAGCTAGTACCAAGATTCGTAGGGTCATTTCCTATTATCGAGAAAATTGGGAAAATGGCCTATAGATTAGAGCTACCTGAAAAACTAGCCGGAGTTCACAATGTTTTTCATGTTTTGCACCTCCGAAAATGTCTACATGAATCTGCTGAAGTGGTAGAGCCAAACATCCTAGAAGAAGCTGAAGTGGAACGCGAAGCAACCGTGAGGAAAGTTCCAACACGCATCTTAGGAACTGAAGTGAAAAAGTTACGCAACCGCGAAGTCAAGCTCGTCAAAGTTCAGTGGAGCGACGCCGAGGAAGACGCGACTTGGGGAACTGAGGCTAGAATACGCGCAGCATACCCTTTTCTTTTCGAGGGTACATCTTTGATCTTTCTTTTTCCTTAAGTTGCGCTTTTATTTATCTTTTTAGGTATATCTCCTCGACCTTATCTTTTTGGTAGAAACCCTTCGGATGAAAACGTGTAATTGAAACATGTTATGGATGATGGTTGCAAGTGATTGCTAGTGGTTGCTCGTGGTTGCATATACACACACAATTTAGGTTTTAGATCGGCTCAGTCACTTCATAATGCATATGCATATATGTATTTATATTCGTATATGGTTGAAGTTTAATGTGTTGTCATATGGATATTGCATTTATATATGAATGATTGTGCACTCATGTAGAATCATGAATAGGAAAGTTTGCATACATAATGGATTCATGACACTTACATAATTTGCATTAAGGAGGTCAACTAAATCAGTAGACCGCCTGATTTTGCATTAGATAAGTACATGGACACACTTCGCATATGATCATGAAGCATTAGAAGCCTTTTAAGGACAATGGATGCTCGTGTTTGATGGATGAGTAGATGGACGTTTATATGTTAGGATATACATTCTTCCTGAACTTGAAGATTTCGGGGACGAAATCCTTTTAAGTGGGGGAGAATGTAACACCCCGTGTATTCTATAATAGTGAAATTCACAAATTAAAGTATAATTAATTTCAAATCAAAGAACTAAGGGAAAAGGGATACGCCATTGCGTTCGTCTCGGAATTCTACTTGGGATAGAGTCCGAGTTTGCGTAAAACGGACTCCGTATGAAGAAGATATGGCCTCCGGAAGTTTCAGAATTCAGTTTAAAATTCAAACAGCTCAGAAATCCAATTCAAATTTCAAAAATCGGGCCAGATTGGCCAGGGCGGGAATTTTCCCGCCCAAGGCACCCAGGTCGACTGGGTAGTCGACCTGGGCTACCCGGGTCGACTACCAAGTCGACATGGGGGTCGACTGGGGAGTCGACCTGGCCCCTGAGCCAGGTCGAACCCAGCCCCCCGGCTGGCCTGGTCTGTGCTTGGCCGAATTTCTGAGCCTTGCCTTGTCACTAGGGCTAGGTGTCAGCTCCTGATTGGTCTCTCCTTCAAAGGAACGGCTATTATTAATCCAAGCTCCATCGACGGCTCTAATCAATTCACAAACTCTATAAAAAGGACCTAAGACTCCACCTAGTTCATATAAATAAAAATGAGAATGAGACCGTCATGCTGCTGAGGAAAGACTAGGAATAGCCGTCAAAATTGAGAGACGATTAGGAGACAATTCAAAAGCTTAAAGCAACGACAACTAAATCAAAACAACGCCTACAACAAAGGATAACATCTCCAAATTCAGAATTCAGATTCCTGAATTGAAGATTCGTCATACGTTGTAAGTAGAGTGCTATTCCGATGTGAATGAATAATTGTGTTTTGATTTGTGTAAAATGAGAAATGGAATTGTACTTAATTTGTGGTGATAATAATTCATAATTTTATGTTGCTATGATTCTAATCGATTTGGGATGTTGTGGTATAACGATGTTAGACCTATTGGATAATTGCAAGTATATGATTCATGTTGAAAGTTAACGACTATATGTTTGTGGTAGTTTATTTGAGATTCATGCAAGTATATGGTTCACTATTATGCCAACATGATGTATATTTTTTTATAATCACTTTTAGTGTAGTTGGATCCATTTGGGTATTATGACTCATATGAATTTATGTTGGAATTGGCATCATGATTCAAGTGTAAAACCATACTTTTGTATTAAAGACAAAAGTAAGCATCTTTTTGAACTTGTGTTGACTCTATAAACATGACTAAACTATGTTTGGTGTTATGCCTAATTGAAAACATGTTTTAGGCCAATGTTGTTATCAAAATCATATGATAATATATGTGACACATAATTAAGTTAGATTTACATTCCAATTGCAAGTTTACATGAATAGATTAAAAACCATGATTCATGTTTAGGTATGTTTATGCCATGATTATATGAATAGATTAAAAACCATGATTCATGTTTAGGTATGTTTATGCCATGATTATATGCTATTACATTGCAAGTTCACAAGTGCCTAATTCATGTTAATTAGATCGTTATGTTGCAAGTTCATGCGTTCACACTCCCCTTTTTATATTACTTAGAATATATAAACACCATGTTCTAAGCCTCCACTTTTTCATGTGGCTAAGTTGGGTTTAAATGTTAAACCCAACATATGTTATATTGTAGCGAACGTATAAAACGGGGGTAATGACGTTGTGGTTAAAATATAAACATATGTGTTGGCATGTTTGACGCATGCCAACGACCTTGAAAACAATTAAGTGGTATAAATTAATTTTACCCAATAAAGATGAATTTGAATAATGGACCACAAATATTTACATATAAAAAGAAAAGAGACAAAATATGTAAATTTAGAAAATACGATGTGTTTAACCCGAGGTTGGATTGAGTTGTGATGTAAACCTGCCCGGAACCGCTCGGCTGTCCAGTAGTCACAACAATACCTATCCAATGTGGGTCTTTAAACATTGATCCCAATAAAGACCTGAGGTTAGACTGAGTTATGACGTAAGACTGCCCGGAACCAACCGGCAACAGGCAGCCACAACAATACCTATCTAATGTGAGAGGTCGAGGCTTTAATGAGACAATTAAGGCTGAGTCAGGATTGATAGGATTAAGTAAATTAATTAATACTTAATCAAAATGGAACATGCTGAACTATACAGACTGGTTGGGGGTTAGGTTTACAAAACACTTAACCAACTTAGCATGTTGGCTAGAAATAGAAAACCTAGTAGGGGGGGCCCTTTTCAGTAGTAACCCTACAAGGTGTATCAGGATACCTTGAACTAGGCAGGGTGGGGCACGATTACTGGGCTGACTGTAAGAGGTCAAATCGACGGCGGTGGTGCAGCAGTGTAGGTTCTAACGGGGTGCGGGCGTGCACATACTCCGGCACAGAAAAATAATGCACTAGGCACCAGTAGTATACCTGTGCATTCTAGAATTGTGTCGGGCCGCCACCATGGGACTTGGTACACCCCATGGTGGGACCAGCATAGGTAACTACAACATCGGGGGCCGTAAGACACATGTAACTATGCGAGTAGGAGCCGATCATCAGAAATGGATCACTTCACCCTGATTGGGGTGCCTGTTGGGAACTAGTTTATAGGGGTGCAGAGTTTAATATGGGGTACGATAGTATATTCGACTCTAGACAACTTAACTTAGTTTATGGTGCTTTCCCATTTCCTGTTTATACTTATCATGCCCAATTCTTTATTCACAAACCGAATAGTCCTAGACTTACTCAGGCTTTATGTCTAACTCTACTTTTCTTTTGTCTTCTTTTCTTTCGTTCCCCCCCCCCCCAGGTCCACAGGAAGGGAATACCGCAGCTTGACTAGTTTTTACATCCAGCTTGAAGAGAAAGAATGTATTGCTTGGATCTCTTTCGTTTTGGACTATGGCTTTGGACAGCAATTATGGGACATATGCAGTTTACTTATGTTTTTATGCTTCTTTAAATAATGAAATCAAGACAGTTATGAAAATGTAATGTTTTGGAAGTATTGTAAGACAATTATGACATGGTTTGTGTAACACGTATTTTGTTGAAATAAAAATTGCTGTTGTTTTCCGCTATTCAAAAATATGTGTATTTATATCTGTCTTGTGTATCTGTGACTTATACTTATAAACCTCCACCAAAATTAGGGCATTCCCTTTGAGAGTGACCCTAACGGAGGTGGGGTGTTTCACATCTAGTTTTATTTTCATGTCATGTTATTATTATCTGTTCATAACTGAAAATCACTGGACTTGCCAGACTTTTTGTCTGACCCTTGTTATTTCACCTCCTTTCTTCCGTTTCCCCCCTAGGTTATCCAAGGAGGGAATACTTTAGCTCGATCCGGATTTCTTCTGCTTGAAGTGCTTAAAGTATGGCTTGGCTCTGTATAGCTTCCGTTCTATGGGGATTATGATTTTAAACTATGCATTCTGAAGGCTTTTGTACAAGACTGATATTTTGTACTTGAATTCTGATAATGTGATTTGAAAGGATGCAACCAAGTTTATTTCGGTTTCTGTTGAAATAAAGTTATAGAATTTTCAAGTACTATTTTATCTGTCTTGTAAGTTTCTGTTCTGTTTACTAAAATGCTCCACCAAAGTTAAGGCATTCCCTTTGTGAGTGACCTTAACGGAGGTGGGGTGTTACATGGGCGGGAAATTTCCCGCCAAAACCAGGCAGGTCGACCTGGGGGTCGACATATCCCTAGATCTGGGCGATTTCATTTCTTGTGATGTGTTTTGATGTGCTGTACGGGTCGGATGGCTTCTAGGTCAATCTAAGGGCTCTAAAACACTCTCTACACCTATAAATACGTAGCAAGACCTAACCCTAATTCATAACAATCCTTTAATATGCCTCCGTGCCGCCAAACTTCAACCAAACATGGCCGCCGCCCCAAAACTCTAAATTATATTGCAAGTTCTTCATCAACTTTGGAGTTTAATCAAATCAAGTAGCAAAGTTATTCATCAACTTTGGAGTTTAATCAAGTCAAGTAGCAAAGTTCTTCATCAACAATTCATGCTCTTCACCAACAATAAAATAAGAAGATTAAACTAGCATTCTACATCAACAAATCATTTATTTTCCCCAATCCAGTCGAGGTGAGTGGAATTATAATAAACTTGTTGTATAATAGTATTATATCGTTCATTATTCCCCAGTTATAAATTCAATTCAAGATTCATGTTATAATAATTGTTCTTTTATTCTCCTTCCCCTTTTTATTTTTGGATCTAGGTTATCTCGAACCTAGACGAAATCTTATTATACGTACGTATGGTTGGAATATGGAAATAATGGGCATAATCTATTTTATGCAGTCGAGGAATATAATCTGAAATTAGGGGTTTGTGGCATAACGATTATTATTGCAAATATTGGGCATAATCTATTTTATGCGGTCGAGGAATATAATCCTTATTTTGGGGTTTGTGGCATAACGATTATTATTGCAGATATTGGGGTAATTGGCAGAGTATATATTGATATTATTCAAGGAAATAAGGGGAAAGGATCGTGAAATTAGTAATTTGGAGTAACTTACGCTAAAGGTAAATAAAGTTTGAATAGGGGATTTGGGGAAAATGATTTAAAGATAAAAATCCTAATTTGGTGAAGAAATAGGTAAACCAAAAACCAAATCGGAATTGGATAAGTTTGGGTTTAATCTGTCTCATGTAATTGTCAAAACTAATTCAAAAACCTGAAATTTGAGGCATGAGCGTTTTAATTAAATTTGGGTTTGATTTGGTTAAAGAAATGGGAAGTTTAGAAATATAACATGAAAATTGAAACTAGTGGCATAACAAGAACGTGAACATATTTGTGAATTCGTTAATAGGCTAAAGATGAAACATGGCTAACTCGAGGTTAAAATGAGTTTGCGGTGTAATCCTGCCTGGAACCGCCCGGCATATCCAGTGACCTCAAACAATAGGTTCTAATGTGAGAAGTTAGTCATAACGTGCTTGAAACCCGAGGTTAGATTGAGTTGTGGTGTAATCCTGCTCGGAACCAACTGGCACATCCAGTGAGTGCAACAATAGATCTAATGTGAGAGGTTGGGCATTAATAATTAATTAATGCTAATGACACATACTAGTATTGTAAGGTTAAGTCAACATGAAATACTAGACAACAGTTAACCAATTTGACTCGATATATGGGTGGGTTAAGTCAACATGAACCGCTAGATAACACTTAACCAATTTGACATGATATATAGGTAGGTTAAGTTAACATGAACTGATAGATAACACTTAACCAATTTGACATGATATATGGGTGGGTTAAGTCAACGTGAACCGCCAGATAACACTTAACCAATTTGACTCGATATATGGGTGGGTTAAGTCAACGTGAACTGCTGGATAACACTTAACCAATTTGACATGACGCATGGGTTGAATTGAATACGTGATTAGGGGTTAAGTCAACTTGGACACATGGGCAAACTTAACCAATATAACAGTATCAAAGCAAGAAAGAGTGGGGAATGATAAGATTAAATAATAGATAAACTTATACTAGGGATAAGAAATTAATATGACTTAAGATGTAATACAAGACTCGAAGGGTGGGACGACTTATACCATGAAATAAGTTAATCTAAGCTGGTAATATGAGAGAACACCCGCACGCTATCATTTGATAAAGAGAACTTAAGTCATGCTTGAATTCATAGGTAAACCTTAGTTAAAAGGAACTAAGTAACAAACCTTAGTTAAAGAGAACTAAGTAACAGAAACTAAGTATCAAACCTTGGTTAAGAGAACCAAGTAATAAACCTTAGTTAAGAGAGCTAAGTAACAGAAACTAAGTATCAAACCTTGGTTAAGAGAACCAAGTAATAAACCTTAGTTAAGAGAGCTAAGTAACAGAAACTAAGTATCAAACCTTGGTTAAGAGGACCAAGTAATAAACCTTAGTTAAGAGAGCTAAGTAACAGAAACTAAGTATCAAACCTTGGTTAAGAGAACCAAGTAATAAACCTTAGTTAAGAGAGCTAAGTAACATAAACTAAGTATCAAACCTTGGTTAAGAGAACCAAGTAATAAACCTTAGTTAAGAGAACTAAGTAAATAACGATAAAGAGAATTAAGTAGTAAACCTTAGTTAAGAGGACTAAGTTGTAAACCTTAGTTAAGAAAACGAACGATTCAGGAAACTAAGTAGTATACCTTAGTTAAGATAACTAAGTAGTAAATCTTAGTCAAGAAAACCAAGTAGAACACGAGGAGGAGCGAACATCCATCTAATCATGAAGAAGGCTCCAACGGTCTGGGTTACGAAGCACGCGACTTCAAGGGGACGTGAGGGTACTCTTGGTATCCCTCTTTGAGGTTGCAGATGATCCTCCTGGGCTCACAGAGGTTAAGGTCTGCATTAGAAGAACCAAGAGTATGCCTTGGTTGCAATATAAGCAACCTAAAGACTAGGATGGATCAGCGTGAGGCGGCGATATCTTGTTTGGCCCTGTGATAGCACGTCGTCGTCTACCTACCATCTTGAGTCAATCGAGTACGTGAAGCGGAAAGGCGGAGAACTCCAATAGACCATATACTTACTATCTAGTTATGGGTGAGGTTTGGCCAATAGGTTTGTGGGGCATAGGGGGCCTGTGTATAGTTCTCATTCTTGATTTTCTTGGGTGTGTTTCATTAGTTGAGGGAGGGGTCAAGTGGGACCATAGCCACACACAGATAAAAACAGACCTTAGCGTCTTCGTCGGCAGATAACTTAAAGCTCCCGACCGAGTTCCGTGTTTCTTGATTAGCCCTACTACGGGACTCGGGCCGCACATATAGAGGACATGTGCAACTAGACATCGATAACGATTCACGACACGTACGTGGGGAAAGTCTAGGAACATATATCGCTATAGGTAGTGTGTCCTAGACTAGGGGGCATCGTTCAATAGGTAGCATAATCCCTAGTTGGACCTAGGTCGCGTAAACCCTGAATCCGAGAAGCGTTCAATAGGTAGCATAAACCCCAGTGGCCCTGGGTAGCGTAAACCCTGGTTGAATCTAGGAAGCGCTCGATAGTAAACCTTAGATTAGATCTAGATGATACACAGAATCTAGCAAGATCGAGAGTGCCAGTCCAAATGATTTCGAGAATGGTGGCACTACACTAAAGTAGTATAGATTTACATGATGAAGCCCGTACGACATACGGCAAGGGACTGTATAGATATATGGAAAGGATTAGACGAGTTGGGGGTATCCACATATACGTTGTATTAGGTTAACCTACTAGTGGGACATGAGTATAGCCTAGAGAGCTAATATCGCAAATAATCTAATAAGCAAGAAAATATAACTGAACGGTATATGTAGGATTATACAGAAGTTTATTCTAAGTCCAGTCACTCAGAACTTATGTTCTGACCCCCTCCTCATTACATACTTCCAGGTTAGGTTCATGACAGAGATGGTATAGCTTTGGATACTGGTTTAGCAGTATTCTTAACAAGGTAAAGCAATATTTTAATATTATACTTTATTTCCTTCCGCTATGAGATGCTTTGCGAGTTCTGACATGTTTCTTTATCTCTGTCTTTTTCTGCAGGATACCAGAGCACCCAACTCGGGTTTCGATATATTGGATTTTTGAAGAAAAAAAAACAGGTCTGTCGGAATCCCGGGTTGTTACACATTATAAGGTAAAACTCTATCCCTCGGCTTGTGTTGCATTGTGTGATGGGACCTGAGTCATATAATGGCTTCATTTTCTATAAAAAGCATTGCGTTGTTTAAATGATTTACTTTATTTATGCATTAGCAATCCAATGGAGTGAACCCGTTCCGCGTTAGCGGCGTGGTCCTGTGATTGCCCTTATTATAAAATAAGTTAAGTAGATTCCTCATACCAGTCCCATGACTGACTCGTTGTTTGTTTCACTTTGCAAACTCGGGTGCCCCTATTTCTACACGGGCAACCTTGTATTCAGGTTTCAGCAGGATCATTTTGGATAGCTATGGAGTTGAAGATGGATTCTATCATTTCTATTATGCTGTTCATAATTTGTTATGTATATTATGTTTGATTCCATTGCAGACATTTTATATAAAGCTGAAACTGTATTTTGTACTAAGTATGATTCTGTTACTGTGTAACTCTGATGATTATATTTGTTCCAGTGTAATTTATTGTACATTATCTGGTGTAATGATATATTTCCGTTCTGTTGTTATTGTTTATGTGTTATATTCCAAAGATTATCCTTGCTTCCGTGGCATGAGAGTTTAGGGTCATCACAGCGATGGCCGCGTATGGCGCCGTAAATAGCTTTGGGTAGTTGAGTATTTATGTATATGGACGATTTGGTGATTTGTGTATTATGATTGTGATAATTAACATATTAAAGTAATGTTAATACTATTGCGGTAGGTGAATTTAAAATAGAAAATTTCCATTTATAATTTAAACAGTAAAAGGGAATAAATATTCATTTAAAGTTGGACGACTTGTTTATGTACACCTATTTAACTGATATTGATTGGGATGATAACTTTTACACATCGCCCAAATGCGCAAATAATAATCAGTATTTGTTGGTTGAAAACCCCGCACGGGTATTGGGATGATATTTGACATATACTAATCCCAACTGTTTAGTTGTATGTCAATCGATGGGTTGACAAGCTGTGATGAGCGTTATTTATTTATTTTAACTCTTATACATTTGTAAATTGCACTTTGGATGATGTTTGAATGGTTAATGATTATTTATCATTATTATTGAATACATGCGATGTATGAAATCCATATAACTGAAATTATATGGTAATTGATTGAGTCGCATTCCGATTCAGAAATAAAGAATATTTTAATAAAGAATATTCTAAAATAATGAATATTTTAAAATAATATTCAGTGAAGAAAAAAAATGTGATTTTGATGTCCGATTTTGGATGGACATGAAAATATTGAAATGTGAAGCCGAGTTAAGTAGTTAAACGCCATTTTAAACCGAACGTGTTTATCGATCAATTTTATTTATTTTATAAAGAATACGAAAAGGAAATGGATTTCAAAATCAGATATTTTGAAAATATTATCATTTTAATATGATAAAGATATAGAATATTCAATTTTGATTTATAATTGAAAATGAAGTTGAAATCGTTTTAAAACGAATTTATAAATATTTTATAAAATACGTTTTAAATGGAAATCGACGATATATATATTATATATATTTAACGGCCTGAATAGAACGAACCGCTGGCCTTTTGGTATGTATTGCACCTAACCATAGATCAGATCCACTGGACGAAAAACTCAATTCCGCACTGTTGCTGGGTCGTCGGACTTATCCACCTCACGAATTCGTGGAATTTCCGTTTTTGAATTGCGTTGGGGGAAATCTACCAAAGCTAGCCAGATAGATAGACTCCTTTCCCGCTGCTAAGGGAGAGCAAGAAACAAAATCAAATGATTTGATTGTTTTTTCACTAGCGCCCGGGTACTAAGAGTCCTCTCACTACCAACCAGCAGACATCATCATCATCTGGCTGGGTCTTGCCGGTATCAACAACGAGAAAAAACAACCAAATGGAAATAACAACTAACTATGGCTCTTGGCCCAGACAACGTCGCAGCGACTGTTCGCGAATTTCGATCATTAAATTCAAATCGATGTAACGGGAGATCCGACCGTCGGATTCTCCTAAAACTGGAATCGTTGGGTTCGTATCGAAAAGAGCTTTCAAACGAATGTAAGAGATTTAAATTTAAAGGGTCGGATTTTAAGATATGTCCAAATCAAATTCAGAAATGGTCGCTATGGATGCAGTTCGGTGGCCGTTATTGAAAACCGATTGTACGGGCCTTAATAAAATTATTAAAATATGGGAAAATTGTGTAAAATCATATTAAATGATTTGAAAAGATTTTGGATGAAAAATTCCAGTTTTGAAAAGATAAAAATATATTTTTATCAAAATGAACTAGTTAATAACTAGAATAAAAACCCATTTTTTTTAAATAAATAAAACGGATTTAAAAAAGGTTTTTAAAATAACCAGAATTTTCCAATGATTATATTGGAATGGAAATTATCTTTGGATATTTTGATATTGGATTCCGTGATTATACGGATATTGTTGAGGAATTTGGAAGATATATATATATATCGTTATTCCCAATACGATATTTGTTGGTTTCAGGATTTGATATTTAATATAAGCCGATATAATTTCTATTCATAGCCTTGCATTTAATATCAAATTGGATTTTAGGTTTGTCATGAGTGGTGCCTTTATTAATACTGTTCTTAAACCCCGATGAGAAAAGAATAAATCTTTTGAATAAGATTTAGAGAAGTTTACCAATTAATTAATACTTAATTGGAATTGAATTGAAATTGGATTTTTGGGTTTATCGTGAAAAATGTTTTAAATATCATTTGTTCTTTGACCCAATTAATAGTGAAGAGATTATTTGGAATTTATAATTTTATTTATTTATTTAAGATTAATGAAATTTTCCAAAGTAAAGTTTTCCAATTTAATATATTAAATTGGAATTGGATGAAATTCGATTTGGTAATAATCGAGATGAGCTTCTGCAAAGGAAGACCATTACTATATATGGAATTTAAAAGGCTTTGTCGTTATTCCATTTATAATATCAGCCTGATAAAGAAATTTATATCGGTTATATGCTGATCAGCTTTCCGTGAAGATACCATTTTGATGGAAGAGGATTTTGGTGTGTTTTAAATAACATTGGTTCTTTAACCCAATTAATGAAATAATTAATTTTCCTAAAAGTTGAATAATCATTAAATAAGGATTTTTGAGATTAAAACCAAATTGGATTTTTAATGAATCTTTAATTAGATGGAAATGTGAGTGAGGTAATTAAATTTACCGAATTCAAGAAATGTTTGAGAATGGAGTACCACTACATTTACTCCATGCGATAGTTAAATCTTTAATTAGATTTGAACATGAAATGGTAATTAAATTTACCAATAACACTGTAGGTGTTAGATATGGGGTACTACTAGTTTTGCTCCATGGGATGAATAGGTTAGGATTGGAAAATAAAATAAATGATTACTTCGGTAAGGCTCGATAATCCCGACTAGTTGACAAAATCTTTGAAATGATATCTAAAGGAAGATGTAATGTAATGGCGCGTTTTGTTAGCTGTCGAATAATTAATTTAATTAAGTATTTAATATCGATTTGGCGATATCGATGACTTGAATTAATTAATATTGAATATTTAATTAAAGTGTATAATATAATAATATATTATAATGTCGAAATAATCGGAAATCACCGAATTCACAATACTGTGTGAATTGGATCAGTTAAAATATTTAATTCAGTTTAAAATTAAATTTGAATAACGAATCGATTTAATAATCGACGTTAAAACGTATTAATTATAATTTAATTATAATCGAGCCCGTAACGGCGCTGCAGTTCGCTATTTGGCGATTTAGACTTCAACTGAATATACAGGATTCGTTTTAAAGTGATTTCTGTGAAACAAGAAACGTGTGGAGCTGGTGGAGTATATCTTTCTAGTAGAAGAGAAAAATAGGGATTTCGTCGGGTAGATTTTGAGTTATGTCCAAATCAAATTTCAGAAAAAGTCGCTATGGAATTCCTTTATAATTTGCGACGCTTTATATACGTTATAAATCGATTTTTCGATACGAACTGAATATCGGGATAATCTGGAGTCTGGAAATCAAGTCATAAAATCTGAGGTGATATTCTGGAGCCGGACGACATTGTATATGGATATATACGATAATATTAATTTATTAATATTTAATTTAATAATATTTAAATATATTTATATATTTAAATGGGTCATCCAGAGCTTTAAAAATACGCAGTTTGAGCATACGAAGTCGGAATTCGACGAAACCAGTTTTGTTGGATCCGCAATATCAAGTATTTGCTAGATGTTAAGTTTCGTGATTTTTAGAGTCACTGTGTGGTCGTACGGATTTTTAGAGTGAGAAACAGACAGTTTTCTGACAGTTAAAAATACGCTGTGTGAGCATACGGAGTCGGAATTCGACGAAACCAGCTTCGTTGGGACCGTAATGTCGAACTCTAGCTACATGTCCAGTTTGGTGATTTTTGAGTATTATACGTAGTCGCAAAGATTTTTAGAAGTCAGATACAAGAAGAGATTGGCGAAAATAAAATATAAAATAAATTCAAAAATATTCCCCCTCATTTTCTATGGTCACAAACAAGCCACACATCCTCTGTCTACAACCACAAGTGGTACCAACCCAAATTCTCTATATAACCACATCAAATTCATTCACAGCAAAGGGTTTCAAAGAAGAAAAATCCAAATCAATGCAAATACAAATCGATAAATCATGCGATATACATGTGTGGATTCAACAAGGGAGGAGCTTCATTTCTATACCCTAATTACAGGGAGCGATGCACGGTTTGGGTTTGCTGAGTTTCAACAGCGAACTAGGGTTCGACGTCTCCAAGGGTAGAAGCATCAATCGATGTTTTGGAGTTTATATTTGGAATCGTAGTGGAAAGGAGCATCATTGGTGAAGGGTGGATGAGGTACGGTGGTAGTTGGCGTCGCGTGAAGACCTGGAAAGACTCGACAGTCCTGGTGATGCGGTTTTCCACTCGAGTGCGAGATGGACGAAACAGTGGGGATGTTGGAGAGGGTTGATCGACGTGGAGGTTGGTTGTTTCGATTTTGGATTTCGGGAACAAATGATGGACGAATGGAGCTCCGAGTTTCGGTTATGGACTTCGAAGAGGAGCAGCGGCCTTCTGTTAATTTGGGGAAGAACAGGTTTAATATGGAGCGGGTATGGGCTAAGCAAGGTGTTGGGCCAACGGATATGGTAAAGGCCCGATAAAAAAATAAATTAGTTTAAGTTTATTTTATATTTAAATTAGTTCAATCTTATATAACGTATAACATGGTCATACGAGGTCAGAATCGAGAACCGTAAGTTACGTTGGGATCGTATGGACGGGAGCAACACAATGAGACTAACCGGGAGTGAATCCGAGCTCATTACAATTTACGGCAAAATAAACTGTTTGATTCAAATCAAATAACGGTTTATCGTTCTTTAACGATGAACTGCAAATGTGAGTAAATCTCACAAACTCTAAACAGTTTTATTTTCACGTTGTATTCTTAGAACTGTTAAAGTATTGTCTGTTTGACTGTGTGTTGATTGTTTGATTGAACTGCTAGTCAGTTAGTTAAAATTCTATATTGATTCTGTTTAACAGAATATATCATATGGAACTGAAAGTGATGTTATCTATATTGTCTAACATCTGTGATGCAGGGAAACAGGTTGGAGGAATCCGACTGGATTCCTCAACATTTATTTTACCGTTTTCATATATTGTGATATATGATGTGTTATGAAATCTGTTATTGATTTCATATGTTTGAATGATACCGATCATTGTTATACGACACGTTAAACACCGTAGGTGATACTAGAATGTTAAAAGGGGAATTTTCAATGTTTATATTGAAAATAAATCTTATTTATAAATCGATAGGATTTTATAAAATGGAAACATTTATTTATTTAGGAAATAAATAAAGGAACATTTATTTAGATTATAAATAAATGGAATAAAGGAATATTTATCTAGGGAATAAATAAAGGAACACTTGTTGGGAAAATAAATAGAATTATACAAGGATAGATTTAAACACGTGCTTCGCACACGGTATAACACGATATAGATTTAAATGAGATATTAAATAGGAAATCTGTTTTAAACAGATAAATTGAAGTAGATTAATTTATAAATAATGTTTTATAAATTAAATAAATTATTTATCGTTGATAAATGGAATATATATAAGTCTGGACTTATATAGAGAAGTAGAAACGTTATTAAAAGGACATTTATAAAGTGAAGAACCGTTACTAAAAGTAAATCTTTATAAATGGATAAACGTTGTAAAAAGGAAAATCTTTATCAATGGATAAACGTTGTAAAAAGGAAATCTTTTGAAATGAATAAACACATTAGAGTGATTCGAATTTCTTATTCGAATAGAGTTAAACAAGTAATTTTTTAGGTTAACCCAAGCAAGTTAATCGAGTTAATCAAAGTAATTGGTTAAGTTAACCAAAGTAAATTAGTTAAGATAAACTAAGCGGTTAATCGAAGTGTATTAGTTAAGTTAAACTAATTGGTAAATCAAAGTGAATTAGTTGCGTCAAACTAAGTGAATTAGTCAAGTTAAACTAATTGGTTAATCGAAGTAAATTAGTTGGGTTAATCAAAGTGAATTAGCTGAGTTAAACCAAGTAAATCGGCTAGAGTTAATCAACGTGAATTAACTAAGTTAAACTAAGTGGATTAGTTCAGTTAATCGAGACAAGTAAATCAAGTTAGGGTAAACCATTTGAGTTAACCAGTTAAAGTCGACCAGTTAGAGTTGACTAATTAGAGGTGACCAGTTAGAGTTAACCAGTTAGGTTAAACCAGTTAGAGTTGACCAGTTAGAGTTGACCAGTTAGAATTATCCAAGTAGAGTTAATCGAGTAGAATTTCCGAATATCACTTATTCGAAGTAGAGTTATCGAATATAGTATATTCGAGGGAAGAGTAATCGAATATAGTTTATTCGAGTGGAGAAATCAAATGTTATTCATTTGAGAGGAGTTATCGAATATAGTTTATTCGAGTGGAGAAATCAAATGTTATTCATTTGAGAAGAGTTATCGAATATTATTTATTCGAAGAGTAGTTATCGAATATTAGTTATTCGAAGTTAGTTAATCCAAAGGAGTTATTCGAAGTTAGTTAATCCGAAGGAGTTAATCGATGAGTAAATCCGAAGGAGTTAGTCGAAGAGTTAATCCAAAGGAGTTATTCGAAGTTAGTTAATCTGAAGAAGTTAGTCGAAGAGTTAATCCAAAGGAGTTATTCGAAGTTAGTTAATCCGAAGGAGTTAATCGAAGAGTTAATCCAAAGGAGTTAGTCGAAGAGTTAATCGAATATAGTTATTCGAAAGAAGGTGTTAATCGAATATTGTTATTCGAGTAAAGTTAAAAGAGTTAATCGAATTTAGTTATTCGAAATGAGTTATTCGAATTAGATATTTGAATAGAGTTAAACACGTAAGAGTTAATTGAATATTAGTTATTCAATTTGAGTTAATCGAATGTAGTTATTCGAGAAGAGTTAATTCGAATTAGTTATTCGAAGGAGTTAATCAAATGAGTTGATCCAAAGGAGTTAGTCGAATATTAGTTATTCGAATAGAGTTAAAGGAGTTATCGATTTTATTTTGATCGAAAGGAGTTATCGATTAGTAAATCGAAAGGAGATTTTCGAATATAGCATATTCGAAAGAAAGAGATCGAATATTGTTTATTCGAAAGAGAGAGATTTCGATTATGAGTTATTCGAAGAGAGATAATCGAATATAGGTTATTCGAAGAAGAGTTAATTAAATAGAGATTACTCGAAAGAGAGTTATACGTCGAATTCGATTATAGCGAATTCGGGAAAGTACTATTTACTTTCCAGGGTTTAAATCAAGATTTAGTTATTGATTTAGAAATTAGGTGTCTGTTAAATTATTCGAGTTAGGAGATAAAATTATAACTTAGGTTAGATATTGCAGAAGTAGGAATTATAACGTTATAGTTATAATCAAACGTTTTCATATAAGAAGTGGATTCGTAACCTGAATCCGAGAATTTGCATAAACCGATGATTGGAAAAAGTGAGTGACGAGCTTCATCTATTTCACAGTAAAGGACGTTGTTCAATTAAGGTCTGAGAGGTAATTATACCCCAACTTGATTGACTTCAGAATTGACAAAGGAATAGTTGTGGTTCGATAGAAAAGGTTGATTTGAAATACAGTTAAGTAATAAGCGACAAATGGATTAAGCGAAACGATGTTTTATACAACGTTCATTGGAAATCCGTAAATGAGTTTTGGGAACGTTTTCCAAATATAGTCAGATATGTTTTCTAAACATAGAAAATGAAATGTTTTCATGATAAGAATTTAAGAAATAAAGTTAAGCAAATTCAGAAACTAACTGGAGAGGGTAAGTTGAACGGTTTTCTAAGTGACGATCTGATGTTGGTTTCGACCTTCCGGATTGATACTTAGAGAATTGTTCTCATACTAGTTACAGTTAGGGACTGATAGTTGCGAAATAATAGTGATGTGAAAATAAGCTATGGAAATGTTTCCAATGAGTAATAACATATATTTTCTAAATATATAAAATAAGGAAATATGAACATATGATGATTGATCGATCGAATTTCCATTTGGAAATAAGATCGTTATGTGTACACCGACATGTTTTCATTTGATAGTTGAATCACAGACTATCAAAGTTTTTACCATTTTAACGTTGTTAATATGGAGAGACCGGTTGGATTATTATCCAAAGAACCACTCTGTATTGGCATAAGCGTTGCGAGCAATATCTGCCAAAGATAAACTGAAGACGGAGTAAAGTGCAAGAGCTGTTGTATAAGTCTTAGATAACAGTGACTAAGATGGATATACTGAATAGTGCCTTCGGTTTGTCCAGTCCCAGGACAACGTATATGGAAGAAGGTCTGACAGAGTATATCCAATGGATCGCGTAAGTTGATCTATTCAAACGTATTCACGTTTGGTGGCAGAGGAATTCGTTTCTCTTAGCTGTATACCCATGTTATTTTTGGATAAGTCAATTTGTGATTTGGCGGGTATGACGATGTGGCATTCAAAGTGAATGGTGATCAGATGTTCTGAAGATAGACGTAGCTTCTAGCCTCACACCAGGAAGTAACAAAAGTTGGGCTAGGCAGCATGGCTAGTTGGGTCATTCCCAAGCAGGGTGTATTGTCACCGATCTAGGGAATATCCATATTTATACTTCTTTTTGATTCTGTATCTTCGGATGACGGTTTGATGGCCTACAACCGTGGTGGCAATATATTCGCGACACTCAAGCTAAATGAGTGAGCGGTCATGTGTGGCTGGGTTGCAAGACGTTCTTGTTGAACCCTGAGTGTATCACCTCTAGAGTACACTATTCAGAAGGTGCTCCCATACCTTGTCTGTTGGAATCCATTCTCCGATAAATGCCCTGCGGTTTATGATTTTATACTATGCATGTAGAACGTGAGATGCAAGCGTTTCTACTAGATTGATACTTATTTGTACTTAGACATTATTATAATATCACAATGATATGCTTGTCAAAGTTGTTCAGATACTCATAAGGGAAAAACTTGTTCCGTATTTACGGCGTGGTCTTATGAGATATCCTATACCTGTTTTAAACTATTTTACTCATACCAGTCCCATGACTGACCCGGAGTTTACTTTGTTGTTTTTCCTAAACTCTTGGGTGCCTAAATTTGTACGGGCAGTCAAGTAGTCGGGATTTACAGATATACTTGGAGAGCTTGGAGCAGGAGACTTCAAGATTCTATAGCTATAGTTATTTCCGCTGTGTTGTAAGTGTTGTACTCTGATAAGTGCTATTGTATATATATAACTGTTTACTTCAAAGTTATGTTATATATTATATGTTATTCGTTCCGCTGTGAGATTCGTGTTACTCTGATGATTCTGATGTTCTTCTTCTTCTATTCTCTTAGTTCTATCTTTTCTTTCTCACCTTCTAAATTCTTTCACTAACGTCTCGGAATTTCCGACTCTCGAGGAGTCGGAAATTTCCAGCCGTTACATGTAAGCGAAAATTTAAAAGAATTTATCTTTAATAAAATTAATGGGAACCTTTCCCTAAAGATGTGAATATTTGAATAAAATAATATTCTGAATTGGAATGAGGCGCATGATGTGTTTTTATAGCACTTGATTATAAGATACGCGAATTATTCGGAAAGACCGGGTTTAATCCATTCTGAATAATTAATACGACGATTGAAAGTTGACGATGAAGACGGTGGTTGAAGACCGTAGATCTTTACATCATTTGAATGATTACTGATGTCTTGATTGGGATGTAGACCCAAGACAAGGTAATAAATGGTGATCGTCCAGACATACTTGGAGATCGACCGGATTTGCGAGGGCTTCTCTTCTATATTGGACATATGGGATGAGGAATAAGGTGCCTCCGGTTTCGTTCAGACCCAGAATGGACTTACAAATGGATGGTTTGGCCGACATTGTATTCCTTTATACTGTGTTCATTGATCTCTGCTAAATATATGTCTTCTTGGTGGTGGAGAATTTATTCTCTTGCTTAACTCCCTTCTCTGAGACGTACGAGCTTAGAGGTTATATATTGGTGGAAATCAGTGGTACGGTATGGATTGACAGTGTGGCATGCTGAGTTGCATGGATCAAGGCTTTTGTTGAAAAGCAGAGTCTTGTGGTTGATGATCAAAGCACAGCTTTAATTATCATATCTTTGTTTATCATTAATTCGCTAGCTTCACACCCCGGTATGAACCAAAAAGGGGATAGTGACTACATGTAAATGGACATATGTTAGTTCTTGCTACGAGTAACATCATGGTATGGATCCCAGACTGTTTACTTATGTGGATGTTAGAAAAAATTTATGATGGAAAGCGAGGTACCTAGGAAGCGAGGTAAGTCCTTAAATGGCTCTCGATATGGTCGAAGGACTGACCATTTTGGAGGTTCGATAGAACCGGCTAACATATAGTTTATGGTATAAATAATCATCGATGAATGACCGGTCATGAAGATCCAAGGGTTGTTCGTAGGTGTGATCCTGAGGCATTTGCTAGAATGTCTCGAAATCGTTGAGGACGATCCCTTGCCTCGGTTCATAGATGGAAACCAATTTTCAATACACTATTTTACGGTTTTAGTTGTAAACATATATGGCGACATAATATAATGGTACCTATGCTGCCTATGATTGATACATTTATATTTGAAGTTGATTTCTTCACTTATAGTAATAATAAAAGATGAAAGTCCGCATATCAAGCTTATTTGGCTATTTTAAGGGAAAACTCTATCCTCGACCGCGTTCATTGTGTGATGGGACCTGAGTCTTATAATAGCTTCATTTTTCTATTTAGCATTGCGCTGTTTGTTTTATGCACTGGTAGTCATGGGGAATAAACCAGTTCCGTGTTATACGGCGTGGTCCCGTGATTTACCCAACTTTAAAACAAAAGCTAATAACTGTTTTAGTTCTCGCACTAGTCCCATGACTGACTCGGAGTTTATTGTTTTAACCTATACTCTGGGTGCCCCTATTTTCCACACGAGCAGTCAATAATTTTGGTTTTGCAGAATTCTATTTAACAGAATCCTGGATTACAGCTGGAGCTATATTCGGAAAGCTTTGTATCCGTATATTTCTTTCAGTTGCGTTAGTCGATGTATTTTCCATTGCTATGTATTTTAATCTCTGATATTTTCCACTGTAAATTATTTCTTCATATTCTGATTTATTCTTATACTCTGATGTAATTGTTGTAATAGCAATGAAATGTTATGCTATTTGTGTTCTGATGCGTCATGTTCTCAAAGCAATCGGGGCTCCTCCGTCTCTTCTGGGATCGGGGAAGTTTTGGGTCGTTTCGGTTTGGTATCAGAGATTTGGTTTACAAAGCACGAGAACAAGGCACAATAGAACCAAATGAAAGAATTTATCAAAGATAGGATTAGTAACATCCTATAAAAATGACTCGTTAGAGATAGGGTTAGTAATACCCTAGAATGAGTTTGAAGAGCGCTATTTATAAAAATGAATTTAATTTTGAAAATCACATCTTATTATACATATTTGAGTATTTTATTTTATATTTATTTTGGACTATCGGGTATAATGAGATTTTAATTTACGTCTGATCCACGTGTATTTGAAGTCTCAAATATGCTGGGTAGATATGGAATCACACTCTAGTCGCCCGGGGATGATTCTGATGATCGTTCAGACATCATCAGAATTTATATTCGAGATTCGAAAGTGGGACAGCTATATATTTCCAATTGACTGGTGTGAGAACCAAAACATAATTAGAGTTCATTGTTGTGATTTGGCATTGAAATATGATTTTTGAATATATATATATACAAAAGTTATATGTTTTGGAAATTTAATTCACAAATTGATTGCTGGTTGTGTTGTTTGATTATTAGTTCGATTAATAAAAACATTGGATTGATAAAACCTATAAAAGAATGAATGATAAGTAAAGCCAAATTGAATCAAATATTGATTTAAATTAAAAATTGATTGGAATTGCATACATATACATGTATATATATTTTTTGAATAGGTTATAGATTTATCGTGGAGTAGAGAATTAATTCGTGTGCCCAACAAATAGGTACACCTTAATGAGTTGGTTGTGCAATTTTATTTTAATAAACTCCTGTGAATGAAATTGGATGCGTTATGATGGTTGTTTTATGTGAGATTATAAACCATGCCATAGGATAGGAACAAATAAATTATGAACTACACCACATTGCATACAGCATGAAGAAAGCATATCATATCATATTCCATACAAGCATTTGGCACTTATATGAAAAGGCTTGGATTACCATACGGGCGAGATGCTTGTATGGCAATGACTGAATCACAGGTTGAATAGAAGACTAACTACGGACCTAATTAAGAAATACATTAACGGTGCTTGGGGAAGGATTTAATAAAAACCCTGCACATGTCTGGAGATGACAATAATTCACGTCTCTCTTGTTGTTAATTAAGGCGCATGGATTATTTATTTTCCAACACATGGCAAGGTAGTGAAATTATAATCTTTACACATCTCCCATTGACTTAGATTGGTCACTAAAAATCATGTATGCTTTTTCTTGATTTATTGGGTGCCTAATACTGCCCAATAAAATTTTAAAAGTCAACCCGTACAAAGGAGGTTATGGCGAAATTTTTCGAAAATTTAGGGTGTTAGCCAATTTTTTGAGAAATTAGAAAATTCTTAGAAACTGAAAAGTTGAAGAACGAAAGCTAGAATGAAAGTTGAGTTGGTTAGTTAAGCAACTTTCAGCTCCATTCCTTTTCGAGGATGAAAAGAGTTTAAGTGGGGGAGATTGTAACAACCCAGAATTTATGAACTAATTAAAAAAAATTATTTTAGCTATTTTAATGAATTTAAAATATTTAAAATGATTTTTTAAATAATAACGACTAAAAATTTATTTAAATCGAAGTTAGAACGTATAAATTTATTTTAATTATAAATAGAGTTTGAAATGGCGCGGTAGTTTGAAAATTCGATTTTAAATTTCAATTGAATGTAGAGATTCAAAATAAATCGGATTTCAGTAGAACCAGAAACATTTGAATCTGTTTAATAATATCTTTCGAACAAATGTGAAAAACCGAGTTTTCATAATATAAATTGGAAGTTATGTCCAATTTAAAATTTAAAATAGTCGTTATGGAATTATATATATTTTAATATAATATATAGCCCTTAGAAATAGTCATTTTGCAAACGACCTCTACTTTCGACGAAACCACTTTTGTTGGATCCGGAATGTCCAATTATTGTTAGGTTTCAAATTTCTTAATTTTTGGAATTAATATATGAGGGTGGTGAATTTAAATGTGTTTTGTAAATTCAGTTTAAATTTAATTGACTAGAAAAGGGTCATTTTTCAAACGGTCTCCAAATTTGATGAAACTAGTTTGTTAGGACTGTATCATCAAAACGTAGCCAAATTTATTTTTGTAACAACCCAGGGAATTTGCGACCTTGATAATCGACATAAACTCAATGTCGACTATCCAAGCATCAGAAATACCGGATAGTTAATAGATAGAAGTTAGAGGGTGAGAATAAATAAGATAGAAAATCAGAATATAAGAACATAACAACAGAATTAGAGTAACACGAATAACATAGCGGAACGAATAAAACATAGTATACAACATAACTTTGAAACACAAATCTGTATTTGAATATTAGAGTACAACACTTACATCACAGCGGAAATAAACAATAGCTATATAATCCTGAAGCCTCTTACTCCATCTCTCCAAGTATATCTGTAAAATTCCCGACTACTGTACTGCCCGTACAAAATTGGGCACCTAAGAGTTTAGGGAAAACAAAACAAAATAAACTCTAGGTCAATCACGTGACTGGTGTGAGTAAACTCCAACCATTTGTTTAACTTTTAAAATCCTTTTAAGAGAAAGAATAATCGTAAGACCGACCCACACAAAACACGGATGGTTTTTACCTTACGATAACCCAAAACATTCTTTTATAATCCATACTCTTCTGATATTATAATAATGTCTAAATCAAATAAATAGCAATCTAGTAGAACGCTTTCATCTCACGCTCTACATATAATATACAATCAAAAATCGTGGGCTCTTATTGGATTATGAATTCCTAACTATGACAAGGTATGGAACCACCTTCCAATCAGTGTACTCTAGAAGCGATACACTGGAGTTCAACAAGAACATCTTGTAACTCAACCACACATAACCGACCATTCATTTCGCTTGAATGTTCCGAATATATTGTCACCTTACGGTTGGTATACCATCATAACCATTCCTGAGAGATACATAATAGAAAGAAGTAACAAATATGAATATTCTCTAGATGGTGACAATATACCCTAATTGGGTGCGACCCACTTAGCCATGCTGCCTACCTGATTTCTGTCATTTCTCGGTTGATGAGGCTTGAGGTCATAACGTATCATTATACAGATCACATCTTTATTTCCTTTGAATGTCACATCGTCATACCCGCCAAATCACAAATTAATTACTCCAATAATACCATGGGTATACAGCTAAGAGAAACGAATTCCCCACCACCCGATGTAAATACGTTTGAAGAGATCAACTTACGTGATTTATTACATATACTTTGTCAGACATTCTTCTATATAGGTTGTCTTGGGGCTGGACAACCCGAAGGCACTACTCTGTAAACCCATCTTAGGCAATTTCTACCTAGGATTTGCCAGAACAGCCCTTGCATAAACTCCGTCTTCAATTGTCATCATCATATTTGATTCGCAAAGCTAATGCCCATACAGAGTGGTTGCAAATAATAAATCTGATCATGGTCTCTCCGTATTGACAACGGAAATGGTCAAAAACTTTGATTGTCGGTTATTTAACTATCAAAGGAAAATATGTGTACAAACCACGGTCGTATTTCCAAATGGAAATCTTACCGAACAAATCATTAATCAACACTGATCCCCTTTAATTTAATTTGTCATTCAATTATCCATTTCCCTATTCCCGTTTCCATATATTCGTAAATTCTTATTTTCTAAATTTAGAAAATATACGTTATTAATCATTAGAAAACATTTCCATATTTACTCTCATTTCTAATTTTTTTATATTAGAAAACATTTCTGATTTTTATTTGGAAAACATTTCCAAAACTCCTTCATTAGATTTAAACAGATGTTTAAATAAAACATCGCTATGCCAACTAAAACCATTACACTCATTAACTAAATTCACTTAACCAACCTTCACTGTCGAACCTTAACCATTCCTTAGTTAAAAATGAACTCAATCAAGTTGGGGTATAACTACCTCTCAGACCTTAACTGAACAACGTTTCTAACCTTGAAATAGACAAAGTTCTCCTTTTAAATCTTTAACAAACTTCCTTACGTAACTCTCGGATTCTATTTACGAATCCACTTCTTTTACAGAAATCATTTGATTATAACAATAATCTTATAATCCCATACTTCCAAAATATAATAACTTAAATATAACTTTTAATTATTACTTTAGATAGGTAAACAAACAAATAATTTATTAATAAATAAATAAATCTTGATTAAAAACGGAAAGTGAATAGTACTTTCCCGAATTCGATAAAATTGAATTCAACATATAATTCTCTCTCGAATAA
Source organism: Allium sativum (assembly GCA_030737875.1). Classification (NCBI taxonomy): domain Eukaryota; kingdom Viridiplantae; phylum Streptophyta; class Magnoliopsida; order Asparagales; family Amaryllidaceae; genus Allium; species Allium sativum. The sequence continues at coordinate 65,291,940 of JASFAX010000020.1, read as the reverse complement.
TCTCTATTCAATAACTCTCTTTCGAATAAACTCTATTCGATAACTCTTTTCTTCGAATAAACTATATTCGATAATCTCTCTTTCGAATAAACTAAATTTGATAATCTTTCTTCGAATAACTGTATTCGATAACTCTTTTCTTCGACTAAACTATATTTGACAATCTCTCTTTCGAATAAACTATATTCGATAATCTTCCTTTGAATAACTATATTTGATAACTCTTTTCTTCGAATAAACTATATTCGATAATCTCTCTTTGAATAACTATATTTGATTAACTCTATTCGAATAACTTATATTCGACTAACTCTAATTCGATTAACTCTATTCGATTAACTAATATTCGATTAACTCTATTCGAATAACTAATATTCGATTAACTCTAATTCGATTAACTCTATTCGATTAACTCTTATTTGATTAACTCTTATTCGATTAACTAATATTTGATTAACTCTTATTCGATTAACTAATATTCGATTAACTCTATTCGAATAACTAATATTCGATTAACTCTAATTCAATTAACTCTATTCGATTAACTCTTATTCGATTAAGTAATATTCGATTAACTCTATTCGAATAACTAATTTTATTTCAACCCTATTTACTATCTTATTCAAATTCCCATTTGAATTCCTATTTCAAATCCCAATTTTCCTTATAAATGTTTTAACTTATAAAATATTCTTTTTAATCCATTATTCACATCGAATGTGAAAAATATTTCTTTTATATAATCCATTAAGTTTGATTTCGTATTTTAAAATAATATCCCATTTCCAAATTCTATTTATACTTCTATTTATAGAATTATTCATACGAAATCTCCTTCTTATTTCTAACACTTAAATCTCATTTATAATTCCCTTCATAAATGCCGAATAACATTCTATTTAAAATATCGGTGTCAATACCGATTTCTACTACTCTATATAAATTCAGACTTATACACTACAACAAAAAACATTTTTTGCAACAGGCGATATCTGTTGCAGTAGACCTATTGCAATAGGCCTGCGCCTGTTGGTATAGCCGAAGTTGCTAAAAGTCCGCAAGATTTTCTGCTTGTTGCAATAATATGTTGCGGTATACTTTTTTGCAACAGGCTTTTGCTGTTGCAACAGACCATTTTGCAACAATATATGCCCATTGCAATAGATTCATAAATCTATAAAAAAAATAGCTTATAGATATTACATATTAAATGTATATATTTTAGTAATAGTGTATATCATAGAATGAAATAAACAAATAAATTTTTTATTTTAACAAAGTTTTAATAGTACAAACAATTACAATAAAAATTTCTTCAATTTTCATACACCATTCATGTATAACAATTTATTCTCTTACACAACACATTTTTTTCGAGTAGAGTATTTTCTACTCATATTTCTACTCTATCATACATATATTATAACAAGAGAATAAATATCATCAGTTCACTAGAACAAATATGCAGTCATTCTCCAAGTTTGTTGTCGATCATGAACATGCACATGCCTATCCGGGAATATGTATGTCATTCCAGTGAATCTGAAATAAGAACGATAAAATTTTGTTAGTAAAAGAAAATAAAGGTCTATAAAGATGGGAAAGTAGTCACAAATTATAACAACCATCCTATGTCCGTCTATCCCAACATAAGCACAACGCTTGAAATACCGGTTTTAAGAATTCCCTAGCACCTTGTTCATCGCCTATAATGAATTTTTAAACGCATACACATGCATCATCAACAAATAAAATGAAAAAGGTATAACAAAGACTTGAAGAGTACATAGTTTGGGTTGATTTTTCAAGAGTCGAATTAGTATGTTTTGGAAAAAATTGAGTTAAATCTAATGACTTGGAACATCATAAAACTCATGCACTGATTGATCATCAATAAGAAATGATCACATCTTTCGTATCTTAACACAATGGATTACAAATCCAAGATCTCTAGCTAATTTTTTTTTTGAGAAAGTGTAAATTGTGGGAAAATATATTATAATTTTGCACTTGCATGTATGAGGTGCAAAACCATACAATAATTGTTCCACATACAAACGTAGTCACACCAGGAACGTTTGTACAAACCATCATAATTACGTAATGTACCATACAGAAAACACAGGAACTGAATGCTATTATCTCTTCTCTCATGCATCTTGAAGACAGTAATTATAGGTTAGCAAGATCTTACCATGAACTTGGTCCACAAAATGGAATTAGAAAAGTTACCAGCTCCCATGGAGTACCTTGCTGCATCTATCTTTGACCCACTTGAAACTCTTTCTAAAAGAGCCCTTCATGTTCCCTTCCAAAGAAAAAGACTTATACACAGCAACTCTTTTCTTACTTTGAATCTTCGGATCACTCAGAATCCAGCATCCTTTCAATGAAGAAGACCCATTTGTGCTTTTTCCTTTTTTGAGCTTTCCTTCTTTCGGAGCATGCATTAATGTCATTAAAATCACACGGTATGCTGTAGCTTCTGGAATTGCTATTGTTAGAAGGAAAAAAATGAACGCAAAAAATGAAATTCAAACTTACTTGTATGATTGCGCTATGATTGTTTATTTCAACTTTTACTCAAATGTACTGATTACGTTATAAACAAAACAGGCCAACCCTTACTGCATCTATCCTTAAGGAAAATACAACGCCGATACTTCATGTTTGCTTCTGACTTTGTTCACGTTCCAGCATCTTTCACGTAGCACCTACCTGTGACAAATTCATATTTTAGTTAACCATTTAAGCTAAAACTTCCTATTTAATTATATTAATTAATTCAAATAAATTACAATTACGGTTATATTAATGCGACAGACTCTGCTTCCATCTTCTTCGGTCCAGACATTGTAGAACCCGACATCCCTTCGAAGAACTGACCGTCGCTTCCCATCTCCTCAACCAGAGTTTGATCAGGGGCTACTAGAAGGTGCGTCACCTCATCGCCGTACTACGCCACGATCCCCAGCCACCTCGACGTCCTCCTTAGCACCCAAGAGCGTTCGAAAGTCAGCAGCTTTCAGAGCCGATTCCGGTCACCAGAGGTTGAAATAAACAATCATAGCCAACAAAAATAAAGATCTTGAGGGTGAAGGAGTTTACGGAATGATGTGTGGTTGCGCTATTGAAGAGCAGATCCGAAGAGCGGATCCGAAAAGCAGATCCGAATGTGGCGGGGAAGTTCAAGGAACGCAACGATTATATGTTGTGGCTGCGCTATTGAAGAGCGGATCTGAGGATTGAGGAGAAATTTAATTTAGGGTTTTGTTTGGGAAGCGGGAAATGAAATTAGAAAGTGGGAAATGAAATTAGAGTGCAGGAAGTTTGTTTGGATTTATCAGCATGATCGGTCCGGTATGATCATACGTTTTATCATCGTTTGGTTGGGTTCTAGTTCGTTTTGCAGTCCATCGAAACAAAACGGAAGTGAATTCTACTAGACTGTCCAATTTCAAATGTTGTTACCTAGAGGTCCTCTAATTAAGATATGCGATCTGGTTTTTTAGTTCAATATTTCACAAGCGTTTCATCAGTAAATGAAATGAATTTAACAATATGCTAGAAATACTCCAAGAAGAGAGGTTAAGTTAATACGGAAGACGTGGGAAACTGTCTATCCTTTGAACTGTCTTTGATTAATTCATGGGTGCTGAATAGTGTTAAATATATGGAGTAGCATGATTACAACTGCTAAGAATGTGGGAACTACTACATGGATCATTTTATTGATCTTGGGGTTGTGGATTCCAGTATTGACTTTGATCTGTTTTGAGAATTATCATATACGTACTAAAGGCTATCCTACTATCTTCAGTTTTAATAGTATGTTTTTCGCAACTACCTTCACCAGTTGTAAATAAATGCAGTTATTGCAAGTGGCAAAAACAGTTGCTAAAGATATCTATTCGCAACTGGCTTGGAAGCGCAGTTGCAAATAATATTTTTGTTGCAACTGTCATGGAAGTATAGTTGCTAAAAGTATGTTTTTTCAATAGGAAGGGAAGCGCAGTTGCTAAAAATTTGTTTTTCGCAACAGAAATAAATGGCCTGTTGCTAAATCTCATCTATTGCAATGGCTATAATAGGTCTGTTGCTAAATATCATTTACTGCAACAGTCATGTGTCGCCCGTTGCAAATAGCAAGTTGCAATAGGGTATTTTTCTTCTAGTGATATATTCAATTTATCACATGGTAAATATTTTATTTAATTTATAAAACATTATTTATAAATTAATATTCTCAATTTATCTGTTAAAAAAAGATTTCTATTAAATATTTACTTTAAATCCATATCATGTTACACCCGCGTGCGAAGCACGGGTCTAAACCTTCCTAATGTAAAATTCTATTCGATTTCCAAATATTTCCTTTTATAATTCTATTTATTTTCTAAATAAATATTCCTTTTATAATTCTATTTATTTTCTAAATAAATTCCTTTTTAAAATTCCTATTTGTCTCCCATAAATATTTCATGTATTATATCCTATTTATTTCCTATAAATATTTCATTAAAATATCATATTTATTTCCTATAAATATTTCATTTTCAAAATACACTTTGAAAATTCCCTTTTTACATTCTAGTATTTCTTATGGTATTTAAAAAACCAATTAAAAAGACCAGTGTCATCATAATCAATCACATGTTCTATATCACATCATATATCACAACATATAAAAACAAACAGTATTATAAATATTGAGGAATCCAGTTGAATCCCTCCAACCTATTTCCCTGCATCCATAGATGTTAAACAACATAAATAACATCAATTTCGTTTCAATATGAAATATTCTGATAAACCGAATCAATATTTGATTAACGATTTATATATATATATATATATCGTTATTTATAATTTCAACCAATAAATCAGCAATTCAACCAAACAATCAACACACAGTAATCTATCATCATTTATTAATACTAGATTATATTTATAAAAATATAAACTATACAGAGTTAATGAGATTTACTCACTTTGGATGTTCATCGTTACGAAAACCGTCGTTGATTCGGATCAGGCAATTTATTTCGCTATAAATTGTAACGAGCTCCAATTCACTCCGAATCAGTTCCACGGTGTAGCCCTCTTCCATACGATCCCAACGGATCTTGTTTCATATGATTCTGATAACATATGAGAGAGTTACGAATTTTTATAAGTTCAACACCTCATTAAAATAACGATAATTTAATAAATATTAAAACTAATCACTAGTTCCCTACTTACTTCCTAATCACGCGATCACCGCAAATCAGTTTCTTCCCAAAACGATAAAAATCTTGTTCCGTGTTCTTCCAATGCCATGGCCGAGTATTATACCACATTTATCTCCTTCGCTATTCACTTATTTTAGAAATAGACTCCACCCAAATTTATCTCTTCACTAATACCATTCAACCATCCCCAGCCTTTCCCACTCGCACGCCCGTTTTCAAGGTGCGACTCCAACCTCCTATTTAACTCCTTTCTCTACCAACATCTCACAGATTAACAAACTAAAATCACCTATGATTATAACCTAAATCGTAACTTTTAAATCCACGTTTAAGCATAAGTACTATTTCTCCTTACTCTTCCACCTTCCAGTGAAACCCGTTGTTCTCTTTCCAAATCCCACGACCGACCTCCTTAACATCTTCAACACTCCACCATCTCCAACATCGAGATCATCAGCCCTCATCCCTTCTAACACTCCTTCTTGCCATCACTAATAAGAGGAACTCGCAACTCACTACAAAATCACGTCGCTCCCTGTAACCGCGCTACAAACAATACAACCCTCGGTTCAACCTCGCGCCCCACTTCAGAATCTAACATCGATTTGACACCCTACATCAACCATGATGAGAACAAATGATGTGAAATTCCAGCATTGGTGAATCAAAGCCCTAGCTGCTCGAAGTTGAAACCAAATGACCCCAATCGCTTATGATAAGAAGTATAGCAAGCGAGAGATCTCCCGCTCACGAATTCAGATTAATAAGCCTTAGATTTTTCTGATTTTTCTTTGATTTGTTTAAGGATTTATAACTCACGAATTATGTTTTTCCTAGAAGTAGAAAACACGGCGGCTAATGTATTTAACCATGGAAAGAAAGCTTTAGGTTTAGAAAGTGTAAGTGGGATATATATAGGATAGTGTAGTGTATCTAAAAAGCTTCATATTTATGTTTTTATTAATATATATTGTCATTGCTACATGTTATAGTCTTCTAAAAATCCGTATGATCACATACGATACCCAAATATGATGAAAATAGATATATAGCTACAGCTCGACATTACGGAGCCAACGAAACTTATTTCGTCAAATTCCGAGTCCGTTTGCTCACACAGTGTATTTTTAAAGTCTAATTATCGACTGTTTTCACATTAAAATCCCATATGGCCACATACTAACTCCAAAAATCACGAAAATTGAAATCTAATAATAATTTAATATTCCGGATCTAACAAAATTAATTTCGTCGAAAACGGAGGTCATTTGCAAAAATGGCTATTTTCTAAGGTCTAAAATAAACCAATTAAATATTAATATATTTAAAAAACAATTTAATTAAATATTAATAAATTAATATTATCGTATATATTCACATTAGAATACTATACAGCTCCAAAACAAATATATTGAGATTTACAACTCGATATTTCAAAGTTCCCACTTATATCGATATTCCATTTATATTAAAAATCCATTTATAATATAAATAAATCATTATAAATTATAAACGAATTCCATAGCGACTTTCTAAAATTTTGATTTAATCATAACTTAAAATTTACACGACGAAATCCCAATATTTCTCTTTCATTAGAAAAATATACTTCACCAGCTCCGAACGTTTCTTGTTTCATAGAAATCCGACTTAAAACGGATTCTGTATATTCGTTTAAAGTTCGAATCACCAAATTATGAACTGCCGCTCCATTTCGAGCTCGATTATAATTATAATATAAATTATACGTTCTAACGTTGTTTATTAAATAGAATCATCATTATAATTCAATTCTAAACTGAATTAAACCAGTTAAATGATTCAATTCACACAATATTGGCATTTCAGCTAATTCTGATTATCTCAGAATTAAATATATTTTTTAATTATTATTTTAATTAAATATTCAAAGTTACTTAATTTAAACCATTTAAATCTCTTAATCGCTGTTTAAATAATTAAATAAATTTAATTATTAAATCGTTAAAAAATACGGGTCGTTATATTCCTCCCCCCTTAAAATAATTTCGTCCTCGAAATTGCTAAGGTAGAAAACAAACCCTACTAACTGGGTTAAAAATTATTTGCTTACTTCTTAACTTCAGTTTCAACTGAACTAATTAATTTCAACTAAATTATTAATTCATTCCAAATAACTAAAATTTTCAAAAATTCTGAAAATATTCTAACACCCGAAATTTTCGAAAATTTTCGCCAGTACCTCCTTTGTATGGCTCAATCGATACAATTACAACTCGCCTACCCAAAAGAAAATCAAATAGCTAAGTGGCTTGCCAAATCGGCTCATAAATCACCAAACTGAATGAAATATGTACTTTTGTTGAACATACCATTTTATTTCTTGCACTTGCTTCTACTCAATACATGCTGATCATATATCCATTAATACCAATCGATTTCCAATTGATTTCAATCAATAAAATCTCAACACAATTATTCGCTTATATCCAAGCAAAATTTCATTCTCAACTCAAATGTCATTACCAATTTCAAATCTTGACTTATCAGCCCAATATAATTCCAGATTCCCATCTCACATTCTAATTTTGCTCGATATCATTCTATTCCAATTCAATTTCAATTACCACTTTACTGCTTTACTATAATTCCAATTTGCTTTTACAAATTTCGGTTTAATTTGGTTTTAAATAATAAAATCTCTATTTGGGAGTTTTAAACAACTTACCTCTTTTTAAAAATCAAATATTCTCTTTCAGAATCAAAAAAACTCAAAACGTTTCCAAAAACAATATCCTTGGTAGTAATTCATCACTTGCAAAATCGAAAATGAACACTGGTGATGTGGCCAACGTCTGCTGAAGTGAGTTCAATACTATATCACTTTCAAAACCGTTTTAAATACTTCTATTTTGATATTATTTCAAAAATCCTTAACAATGCTTGTAAAACAATTTAAAATCTCCCAGGATTTTAAAATTCTCATATATTTAATCCAAGTCCATTTACAAACACCTCTTCACATTTCCAGAGTTTTAATTCCAATTCTAGTTTTAAATTCAGATTTAATCCATTTGATTTCATATATTACACTTATATGAATCCTGATTTGCTATTTACATAACCATTTTGCTTTTATAATCTAATTTGATTATAATAACAACCAACACATCCTATATACTATAATCATTCCAATATGAATACTCTCTTTATATCAAAATATAATTTGGGTAAAGTTATTTCATTCACTCTCTTTAAAACATACTGTGTCGGTTCATTGTATTCAAGTGTTTAGAAACTCCTACTGATACAGTGGATCAAACTGATCAACCAGAACTCATAAACAACTCAAACAATAAATCACCACAATATAAAACAATTTTTATAAAATCTTCAAATATGTTCACTCATATATATACACTCAAACTCAATCTAGGGTATTACTAACCCCATCTCTACTGAGTCACGCCATAGAGCCAAGGTAATTACTTAACTTTCAGCTCTGATACCACTGTAACGACCTGTGAATTTGCGACCTTGGTAATCGACATAAAATCAGTGTAGACTATCCAAGCATCGGAAATATCGGATAGTTAATAGAAAGAAGTTAGAGGGTGAGAATAGATAAGATAGAAAATTAGAATAGAAGAAGAACATAACAAAAGAATCAGAGTAACACGAATCTCACAGTGGAACGAATAAAACATAGTATACAACATAACTTTGAAACACAAATCTGTATTTAAATATTAGAGTACAACACTTACATCACAGTGGGTATAAACAATAGCTATATAATCCTGAAGCCTCCTGCTCCATCCCTCCAAGTATATCTGTAAATATCCCTACTAATGGACTGCCCGTACAAAATTGGGCACCCTAGAGTTTATGGAAGACAAACCAAAATAAACTATGGGTCAGTCATGTGACTGGTGTGAGTAAACTCCAACCATGCATGTGTTTAACTTTTAAAATCCTTTTAAAAGAAAGAATAATCGTAAGACTGACCCATACAAAACACGAATGGTTTTTAACTTACGATAACCCAAAACATTCTTTTATAATCCATACTCTTCTGATATTATAATAATGTCTAAATGACATAAATAGCAATCTAGTATAATGCTTTCATCTCACGCTCTACATATAATATACAATCAAAAATCACGGGCTCTTATTGGATAATGAATTCCCAACTATGACAAGGTATGGAACCACCTTATGATCAGTGTACTCTAGAAGTGATACATTGGAGTTCAACAAGAATAACTTGTAACTCAACCACACATAACCGGCCATTCATTTTGCTTGAATGTTCCAAATATATTGTCACCTTACGGTTGGTATACCAACATAACTGTTCCCGAGAGATACAGAATTGAAAGAAGTAACAAATATGAATATTCTCTAGATGGTGACAATATACCGTAATTGGTTGCGACCCACTTAGCTATGTTGCCTGCCCGATTTCTACCATTTCTCGGTTGATGAGGCTTCAGGTCATAATGTATCATTATACAGATCACATCTTTATTTCCTTTGAATGTCATATCGTCATACCCGCCAAATCACAAATTGATTTCTCCAAAAATACCATGGGTATACATCTAAGAGAAATGAATTCCGCGCCACCTAACGTAAATACGTTTGAAGAGATCAACTTATGTGATTTATTAAATATACTCTAACAGACATTCTTCCATACAGGTTGTCTTGGGACTGGACAACTCGAAGGCACTATTCTGTAAACCCATCTTAGGCAATTTCTACCTAGGATTTGACAGAACAACCCTTGCATAAACTCTATCTTCATTTATCATCATCATATTTGATTCGCAACGCTAATGCCCGTACGGAGTGGTTTTCAGATACTAAATCTGATCCTGGTCTCTTCGTATTGACAATGGAAATGGTCAAAAACTTTGATAATCGGTTATTTAACTATCGAAGGAAAACATGTGTACAAACAACGGTCGTATTTCCAAATGGAAATCTTACCGAGTAAATCATTAATCAACACTGATCCCCTTTAATTTAATTTTTCATTCAATTATCCATTTCCCTATTCTCGTTTCCATATATTCGTAAATTCTTATTTTCTAAATTTAAAAAATATACATTATTAATCATTGGAAAACATTTCCATATTTACTCTCATTTTTATTTTTTTTTTGTATTAGAAAACATTTCTAACTCCTATTTGTAAAACATTTCCAAAACTCCTTCATTGGATTTAAACAGATGTTTAGATAAAACATCGCTATGCCAAATCAAACCATTACACTCATTAACTAAATTCACTTAACCAACCTTCACTGTCGAACCTTGTAATGTCCCGGATTTTTGGCCAATTATTTTAAATATTTTAATTTATTTAAAATATTGATTTGAGTATAAATAATCGATTTCGACCATTTTAATGTGAATATTTAAATTATATTAATAATATAATAATATTTTAATTTCGGCATATTTGGGAAAATGTCGATTTCGCCATATAACGTGAACGGACAACTTAAAATGGTTTAATATGGCTTGTATTGAAATTTTTGTGGCGATTTCGTTTATAAAACGACATTATAACGTTTAATTTATAATTTAATTATAAAACGAGCTGCAGCGGCGCTGTAGTTCGCAAATTGGCGTTTTGAACTTTAAACAGCCGTACAGGGCCCGATATGAGTCGGATTTTCTCGAAACAAGAAACGTCCGAACCTATTGGGGAATATCTTTCTAATGAAAGAGAAAAATCGAGTTTTCGTGTTGTATATTTTATTTTATGTCCAAATCAAATTTTGAAAAGGTCGCTGTGGAATTTCGTTATATATTATAACGTTATTTATATTAAATAAAAGGGTCTTTAAATTTTTTAAAATATCGATTTGGCTTTAAATCCAACCCGTGATATTTTATTATGATAGTATACGATATTTTGGTCGGGTATGACCAATTTCAATATTTTAATATTATTATATTGAGGTATTTTAAAATTGGTTTATTTTATTTGAATTGGCCAGTTATAAAAGGGCCTTTATTCAAACGACCTCAGTTTTCGATGAAATAAATTTTATTAGGACCGCAACAGTAAATTATTGCTAAATTTCAAGTGGCGCGTCAATCGGGGTTAATTTGTGAGTGTGGCAAAATAAAATGTAAATAAAAACGACCATTTGGACGTGAACGAGGGCCATTCGAGCAAACGAACTCAGAATTCGACGAAACAAGTTTCGTTAGGACCGTATCGTCAAGATATACTATGCCGTCCATTTGCATCTCGAACGGGGCTCGTGTGTGAGCGCAGCAGCGAATAAACGACGTTCGAAAATGCGATAGACACGAAATAAAAATCGTTAGTCAACATCGCTCGTCACATCGACTTAAATTATAATATTTTTCACCTATATAAACACCTAACTTTCAACCTAAGCCATCTCCTTCATACCAAAGTAAACAAATTTGCAAATAGGTCCCTCAACACAAAACCATTTATATCTCATGATCCGGCGAGAATTTGCTATGGCAACCAAAGAGAAAGTTGTAGATCCGGAGGTTAGCTACCTACTGTGAAAAGTTGGAGAGGTATCGATGCATGTGGTGGCCGGAATTCGCGATGAACAACGAAAATCACTTTTCGTTTTTAGCCAAAATTCACAGACTGTGGTCGATTTCAGGGATCCAGACCTTAGGGGTTTTGTAGAGGGGAGATCCAACTTTCATTTGGCACTGGTCTCAAGGCTTCCGGTGGTCGGAGGTGAGAGAAATCGAGAGATGAACTGAGGTGTACGTTTGGGTTCGGTTTTACAAAAGTGGCGGACGGGTTTGGTGATTTTCACGGCGCTGGAGGCGGATCTGGGCGGAGGCGAGGGTGCTGGTCGGAGTAGGGGAGCGAGGCGGTTCGCTAGGTGGTAGTGCGGTGTCCCATCATCTCCGGTGGTGGCGTAATTTTCCAGTTGAACGGAGATGGTGGGAACGGTTTTTCCTGGCGGATGGAGGGGCTTTAGGCGTCGGGGTTGACAGAGGTGGAAGGTGGGGTGACGGCGAAGTCGTGGAGTATGTCATGTCGGCCTCCAGATGATCGGAGGTGCCGGTGGTGGGTCATTAACGCGAGGATGGTTTTGTTATGGGTACTGGAACGTGAAATCGGGTTTGGAGAGGAAGCATAGAAGAAGACACGTAAATTTGTTAATGACCATGCTGACGTGGACCAGGTAATGATTAGGGTAATGATTACTTAATGAGTTTATTAATTAATTAATATAATTAGTTTAGTTTAAATCGTATATACTTATCAAACTTTAAACGAACGTAACTTCCTCATACGTGAACGAAATTTAACGAAACTGGATCCGTTGGGATCGCAGGGACGAGTCCTAGGCGATGGCACTGACTAGGCTCTGATTCGACGCAGATGAAAATTCAGCTAATTTTGAACGTCCGTTCAAGATTAAAAGCGATAAACGCGCCAACCGTCGACAGAATGACCTGGTGAGTTAATTCTCACACCTTCTGGAATTCTGTGATATGGTAAACTCATTTTAAAATATAATTTACCTTTAAAAGTAAAAATTGGTTGTCATTGGTTGTTTACTGATTGGTTGGTTGTTGTTATTTATCGTTTTAAATATTAGTTTATTGAAATTTATTTCATATATTGTTATTAGATTCCTAACGCACTGTGATGCAGGGAAGGACAGGTTGGAGGGATCCGACCGGATTCCTCAAATATTTTATATATTGTTTGTTTGTTTCATATCGTTGATATATAAACTGATTGAACCCCATATTGTCTTGAAACCTGTTTGAGTGTGATGGTTGAACAGATATCCCCCGTGTTGTGTTTAAATCAATCGACAGTGTTGATTGGGTAATTGGCAGTGAATGGCCTGAAATGTACAGTTTTAGACGTCGTTCGACCGTTGGGTGAAACGACGCAGTTTTAGGGTTATAAATTATTTTATAACTAGATTAAAGTTTTCAGGTATTTTATTTGAGTAATTAAATTAGAAATTTATAAATAAATATTTTAGTCAAGTTTATAAAGGATTATTTAAATGGTTTGAGTAGCAGAATCGTATGATGAAATATCCAAGTTTTCAAAAAGAGATTTGAAAATGAGATTTTTAAGTGAATAGGAAAATTTAAATAAGATTTCTCTTAATTATTACACTGAGTGAAGTAAATTCGATAATGAAATTTGTAAGGTAATAGTAAAAAGGTTAGTAAGTAATTGAAATGTGTTAATGGGTTTTAAGCGAAATCTAAGTTAAGTGAAAGGATAGTAAATAGTTGGTTATAAAGGAATCAAAGTGAGTTTTTAAAGGGGTTTAAACCAAATTGGTGACTTAAATGTTAAGGAACTGAATTAAGCGAACTCTGGAATTGAAATAAGGAATCTAACGAGAAGGAAAATGCATAAGTATTGTGTTGTATTGAAAAAGGAATTTTGGAATTAAAATCCAAGTAAAAAAGGTCGTAAACTAAAGCGATAACTTTGGAAAGTTAAAGGATTGTTTAAACGAAACATTTTGATTGAAATAAGGATTTCAAAAGTTAGTGAAGATACATATAGTAATTTTGGGTAAAAGTTGGTAAATGGATTTTTGATAATAAAAACCAAGGTAGAAGGGCTTTATCGTAGAGAAGGCGGTAAACAGATTCTAGTTATAACCCAAGATAAGTTTATTATCAGGATTCCCGAATAAATGAAAGTAGATTATTGGATGTGGGATTTTATAAGTGAAACTATAGTTTAAGAAGAAGTGGTATTACTAGTAAAAACTTACTTAATTAAACTAATTAGGTAAAATGGTTATATCGAAAAATGGATTTCAAAAATAAGAAATGGTTTGGGAAACCAGATTGGAATCAAGATAGTATACAAGATATTTATGAAGGTTTAAGTGACGAACTGATATTATTCTGAGATAAGGGCGTTGTCGATCAAGGTCTGAGAGGTAAATAGAATACCCCAACTTGAACGACTTCGTTATTATTAAGGAATGGTATTGGTTTGATACGAGTGAAAGGGGTTGTGATTGACGTGATGTCCCACACGTGAAGTATTAAAAATGAAATGCAAGATTTTGGGAAATTAATAATATCGTAATATTAGTTTTCAAAAGAAAAGAGAATATTGATTTCAAATCATACTGAATATTTGTTTATTCAATTAGAGTTGATCAAATACAGTATTTGAGGTAGAGTCAATCAAACATAGTTATTCAGGAAAAGTCGCCATTGTGTACGACTGCTAGCGTAATTCACTTGGCTGCAGATTGCCTACGGCGGTCGGATGTTTCCTGAGGGAATCAGGCGTAACCATTGTGATCGCTGCGATATAGAGTCAAGCGAATGAAGTTAAGTCGAGTATTAGTTAATCGATAGGAGTAATCAAGTTGAGTTAGTCAAAATAGAGTTAATCGATCAAAGTAAATCAGTCGGAGTTAACCAAGTTAGTCAAGTTAGAGTTAAGTCGAATATTAGAGTTGATTAACAAGTTTGTCAAATATATTTTTAAGGGCCAAGTCATGCCAAGTACTGAATCAGGGAAATCATTTTATTGGCACCTGTGTTATTTGATAGTTAAATCACCGACTATCAAACCAGACCAATACGATTGTTGGTATGGAAAGACCAGGATCGAATTTATATTCGAAAACCATTCCGGCCAACAAATACGTGAAGATATCAGAAGACAGTCGAGATGGAGCATTGAAGACCGTAGATCTTCATAAGCGGAAGAACCACTAAGATTCTCTGTCTTGCAAGCAGAGATAAACTGTGATTCTGTCGTGGTTGGAATCCACGGGTTGCAAGGACTTCTCGCTACTGATCCATGGGGTGATTCCTACATGAGATGTAGTAGGAGAGTGCCTTCGGTTCATCCTGTTCCTGGATGACATGTATGGACGAGTGTCTGACAGAGTATTTCCAAAAGGGTCACGTATATTGGTTTTCTACAAACGCATCTCTGTTGGTGGCGGAGAAGGCTGTACACCTTCTTTGGCTTAACGCTCAGAGTATTTTTGTGGAAATCAACATTCAGTGATATCTGGCGGATCTGACGATGTGGCATTCAAAGTGAATGATGACCAGATATCATGAAGATAATTCTGACCTCAAGCCTCATCAACCGGGAAATGACAAAAATCGGGCAGGCAGCATGGCTATGTGGGTCGCTCCCATTAGGATGTATGATCACCTATCTAGAGAAAATCTATTTGCTTCTTTAATCTATATTTCGATGCTGTCCCGTTTCGGGAGGCGGTTGCTGATCCCAACCGTCGATGATATACATTCGATACACTCAAGAGAAATGAGTGGTCGGTCATGTGAGGGCCGGGTTGCAAGACGTTCTTGTTGAACCCAGTGTATTCGCCTCTAGAGATACACGTGCGGAAGGTGGTCCCATACCTTGTCAAGGTTGGAATCCAGTATCCAATAAGCGCACGCGGTTTTCGATTGTATACTATATATGGGGAGCGTGAGATGCCAGCGTTCCTCTAGATTGTTATTTACTTGTATTTAGACATTATCATAATATCAGATCAAGTTATGATTTCAAAAACAGTTTGGGTTATAGTAAGGTAAAAACCGTCTGTGTTTATGTGTGGGCTGGTCTTACTATTATCCTTTGATTTCATAAAGGATTTTTCCAAAGTTAAACAATAGTGTGTTATGTGAATTTATCACTGATAGTATTCCAGACTGACCCGGTGTATTTTGTTTTAAATCAAATGTGCTCGGGTCAGACCGAGTATGTTCCAGGTTAGGTTTCGCTTGGAGTTTCAGGAGCTAGAAGGAGGAGGCTTCACCACTAGTTATATAAAGTTATTATTCCGTTGTGATTGATGTTGTACTCTGATGATTGGTATGTATATATATAATTCTTTTGTATAAAGAGATTTGGTATTATATTTTATTCGTTCCGCTGTGAGATTCTGATGTGTTCTTCTTCTTTCTTCTATTCAAATATTTCTTTCTATTCTCACCCTCTAATTTCTTTCTCATGACAATCCAGTGTTTTCGATGCTTGATTAGTCGACATGGTGGTTATATGTCGATTTTCGGGGTCGAAAATCCGCTGGGTCGCTACAAACCTTAACCATTCCTTAGTTAAAAATGAACTCAATCAAGTTGGGGTATAACTACCTCTTAGACCTTCACTGAACAACATTTCTAACCTCGAAATTAACAAAGTTCACCTTTTAAATCTTCAACAAATTTCCTTACGTAAATCTCAGATTCTATTTACGAATCCACTTCTTTTACAAAAATCATTTGATTATAACAATAATGTTATAATCCCATGCATCCGAAATATAATAACTTAAATATAACTTTTATTTATTACTTTGGATAAATAAACAAACAACTAATTTATTAATAAATAAGTATATGTTGATTAAAAACGGAAAGTGAATAGTACTTTCCCGAATTTGATAAAATCGAATTTCAACGTATAATTCTCTCACGAATAATCTCTATTTGATAACTCTCTTTCGTATAAACTCTATTCGATAACTCTTTTCTTCGAATAAACTATATTCGATAATCTCTCTTTCGAATAAACTAAATTCGATAATCTTTCTTCGAATAACTATATTCGATAACTCTTTTCTTTGAATAAACGATATTCGATAATCTCTCTTTCGAATAAACAATATTCAATAATCTTCCTTTGAATAACTATATTCGATAACTCTTTTCTTCGAATAAACTATATTTGATAATCTCTCTTTGAATAACTATATTTGATTAACTCTATTCGAATAACTACTATTCGACTAACTCTAATTCGATTAACTTTATTCGATTAACTAATATTCGATTAACTCTATTCGAATAACTAATATTGGATTAACTCTTATTCGGTTAACTCTATTCGATTAACTCTTATTCGACTAACTAATATTCGATTACCTCTTATTCGATTAAGTAATATTCGATTAACTCTAATTCTATTAACTCTATTCAATTAACTCTTATTCGATTAACTAATATTCAATTAACTCTATTCGAATAACTAATTTTATTTCAACCCTATTTCCTATCTTATTCAAATTCCCATTTGAATTCCTATTTCAAATCCCAGTTTTCCTTATAAATGTTTTGATTTATAAAATATTCATTTTAATCCATTATTCACATCGAATGTGAAAAATATTTCTTTTATATAATACATTAAGTTTGATTTCGTATTTTAAAATAATATCCCGTTTCCAAATTCTATTTATACTTCTATTTATAGAATTATTCATACGAAATCTCCTTCTTATTTCTAACACTTAAATCTCATTTATAATTCCCTTTATAAATGCTGAGTTCACATTCTATTTAAAATATCCGTGTCAAAACTGATTTCTACTTCTCTATATAAATTCAAACTTATATATTCAATCTATCACAAGATAACTATTTTATTTAATTTATAAAACATTATTTATAAATTAATCTTCTTAATTTATCTGTTAAAAACAGATTTCTATTAAATATTTACTTTGAATCCATATCATGTTACACCCATGTGTGAAGCACGGATCTAAACCTTCCTAATGTAAAATTCTATTCGTTTTCCAAATATTTCCGTTTATAATTCTATTTATTTTCTAAATAAATATTGCTTTTATGATTTTATTTATTTTCTAAATAAATTCCTTATTAAAATTCCTATTTGTTTCCTATAAATATTTCATGTATAATATCCTATTTATTTTTTATAAATATTTCATTTATAATATCATATTTATTTCCTATAAATATTTCATTTTCAAAATACACTTTGAAAATTCCCTTTTTACATTCTAATATTTCTTATGGTATTTAAAATACCAATTAAACAGACCAGTGTCATCATAATCAATCACATGTTTTATATCACATCATATATCACAATATATGAAAACAAACAATATTATAAATATTGAGGAATCCAGTTGGATCCCTCCAACCTATTTCCCTGCATCCACAGATGTTAAACAATATAAATAACATCAATTTCATTTCAATATGAAATATTCTGATAAACAGAATCAATATTTGATTAACGATTTATATATATATATATATATATATATATATCGTTATCTATAATTTCAACCAATAAATCAGCAATTCAACCAAACAATCAACACACAACAATCAATTATCATTTATCGATACTAGATTATATTTATAAAAATATAAACTGTACAGAGTTAGTGAGATTTACTCACTTTGGATGTTCATCGTTAAATAATGAAAACCGTCGTTGATTCGGATCAGGTAATTTATTTCGCTATAAATTATAACGAGCTCCAATTCACTCCGAATCAGTTCCATGGTGTAGCCTTCTTCCATATGATCCCAACTGATCTTGTTTTGTCTGATTCTGATAACATATGAGAGAGTTATGAATTTTTATGAGTTCAACACCTCATTAAAATAATTATAAGTTAATTAATATTAAAACTAATCACTAGTCTCCTACTTACTTCCTAATCAAGTGATCACCGCAAATCAGTTTCTTCCCAAAACGATAAAAATTCTGTTGCGTGTTCTTCCAGTGCCATAGCCGAGTATTATACCACATTTATCTCCCTCGCTATTCACTCATTTTACGAACAGACTCCACCCAAATTTATTTCTTCACTAATACCATTCAACCATCCCCAGCCTTTCCCACTCGCACGCCCTTTTTCATGGTGCGACTCCGACCTCCTGTTTAAGTCCTTTCTCCAGCAACATCTCACAAATTAACAAACTAAAATCACCCATGATTATAACCTAAACCGTGACTTTTAAATCCACTTTTAAGCTTAAGTACAACTGCTCCTTACTCTTCCACCTTCCAATGTAGCCCGATGTTCCCTTTCAAAATCCCACAATCAACCTCCTTAACTTCTTTAACACTCCACCATCTCCAACATTGAGATCATCAGCCCTCATCCATTCAGACACTCCTTCTTGCCATCACTAACAAGAGGAACTCGCAACTCACTACAAAATCACGTCGCTCCCTGTAACCGCGCTACAAACTATACAACCCTCGATTCAACCTCGTGCCCCACTCCAGAATCTGACATCGATTTGACACCCTACATTAACCATGATGAGAACGAACGGTGTGAAATTCCACCGTTCGTGAATCGGAGCCCTAGCTATTCGAAGTTGAAACCAATGATCCCAATCGCATATGATAAGTAGTATAGCAAGCCAAAGATCTCCCTCTCACGAATTTGGATTAAAAAGCCATGGATTTTTCCGATTTTTCTTTGATTTGTTTGAGGATTTATAGCTCACGAATTATGTTTTTCCTGGAAGTAGAAAACACGGTGGTTAATGTATTTGACCGTGGAAAGAAAGCTTTAGGTTTAGAAAGTGTAAGCGGGATATATATAGGATAGTGTAGCTTATCTAAGAAGCTTTGTATTTATTTTTTTATTAATATATATTGTCATCGCTACTTGTATTTGTCTTCTAAAAATCGTATGATCACATACAATACCCAAATCTGATGACAAATGATATATAGCTACAGTTCGACATTACGGACCCAACGAAACTTGTTTCGTCGAATTCCGAGTCTGTTTTCTCACACAATGCATTTTTAAAGTCTAATTATCGACGGTTTTCACATTAAAATCTCGTACGGCCACATACTGACTCCAAAAATCATGAAAATTGAAATCTAACAATAATTTAATATTCTGATCCAACAAAATTAATTTCGTCGAAAACGGAGCTCGTTTGCAAAAACGGCTATTTTCTAAGGTCTAAAATAAACCAATTAAATATTAATATATTTAAAAACAATTTAATTAAATATTAATAATTTAATATTATCGTGTATATTCACATTAGAATACCATACAGCTCCAAAATAAATATATCGGGATTTACAACTCGATATTTCAAAGTTCCCAACTATATCGATATTCCATTTATATTAAAAATCCATTTATAATATAAATAAATCATTATAAATTATAAACGAATTCCATAGCGACTTTTTGAAAATTTGATTTGATCATAACTTAAAATCTACACGATTATTTCTCTTTCATTAGAAAATATACTTCATCAGCTCCGAACGTTTCTTATTTCACAGAAATCCGACTTAAAACCGATTCTGTATATTCGTTTAAAGTTCAAATCGCTAAATTATGAACTACCGCGCCATTTCGAGCTCGATTATAATTATAATACAATTTATACATTCTAACGCTGTTTATTAAATAGAACGTCATTATAATTCAATTCTAAACTGAATTAAATCAGTTAAATGATTCGATTCACAAAATATTGCCATTTCAGCTAATTCTGATTATTTCATAATTAAATATATTATTTAATTATTATATTAATTTAATATTCAAAGTTACTTAATTTAAACGATTTAAATCTCTAAATCACTATTTAAATAATTAAATAAAATCAATTATTAAAGCGTTAAAAAATACGGGCCATTATAATTTTTCTATAATTTTTGGAGTCAGTATGTGGCCCTGGTAAATTAAAATGTGCATTCAAATACAATATATATTGATTTAAATTTTAATTTTGATAAAAATTGATCGAAAAAATAGAATATGCTTACGAAACATATCCCATTGTGTCCGGGATGAGGGTACTTGGTTAGGGGCGATAGTCGTTGGGTTTAATGTAGAGTTCGGACGCAAAAGGGAAATTAGAGGTATTAAATATTATAAAATATATGCTTATATATAAACATTTTTAGAAACCCTAGCTCAACAAATAAGGAGCTGCCGCCGTTCTCAGTTTTTAGGGTCGATATTTCTCGGATTTTGCTCCTAATTTTCATAGCAACCACTCAATAATTACAAGTGTTTATAACTACAAAACTCTTCATCTCTTCGAGCTCCTCCAGCTAAACGTTTAGGATTATGTTCTATTGCTTGGATTATTCGATTTTGGTATTGAAATGGGTGGCGTTCGTGATGTTTTCTGACGCATGAGGGGTTTTCGAACTTCGTCGGATTCTGGCCGAGGGGAGGCGCCGCGTAAAAGGTTGGAATGGCAATGGCCGATCATTGGCAGGTGGTGCCTGCCGTGAGCGGCGGCGGTTTCTTGAGTGGGAACGTTGGGTTCAATTTTTGTAAACAAGACCGGCCGAGTGACGATATGGGGAGAAAGTGGTTAAGGAAATTAAAGGTTAATTATTAAACTGGTTATATTATTAAATTATATTATGTATTTAAATGTTTAAACGATCATAACTTATCCAAATCAAAACAGAATCGAACTATTTCGGATTCGTAGGAATCGCAGAAAAGAGGGCTACAACATGGAACTGACCAGAATGGAAACGGAGGTTGTTGCAAATTTTGGATAAAATTAAACATTCGGTTTAATTTTATTTAAAATAAAATCCTCTAATAAAGATTGACGGGGTGGAAACCAAAATGAGAACTCCTTCTCACTCAATATTTTATCATGTAGTTATTTATTTTTAGAGTTCAACACACGAATTCCCACAAATCACATCTTATTGGAAGCGATGTATGGATGTTACCGACACTCGGATTTCGTACTCCGTGATTGCCACTTATGGCACCGTAAATGGCATTGGATAGTTGAGTATTTATGTATATGGACGATTTGGTGATTTGTGTATTGTGATTGTGATAATTAACATAATAAAATAATGTTAGTACTA
Organism: Allium sativum; assembly: GCA_030737875.1. Classification (NCBI taxonomy): domain Eukaryota; kingdom Viridiplantae; phylum Streptophyta; class Magnoliopsida; order Asparagales; family Amaryllidaceae; genus Allium; species Allium sativum. The sequence continues at coordinate 65,270,070 of JASFAX010000020.1, read as the reverse complement.
TTGTGGTAGGTGAATTTAAAATTGAAAATTTCCATTTATAATGTAAACAGTAAAATGGAATAAATATTCATTTACAAGTTGGACGACTTGTTTATGTACATCTATTTAACTGATATTGATTGGGATGATAATTTTTACATATAGCCCAAATGCACAAATAATAATCAGTATTTGTTGGTTGAAAACCCCGCACGAGTATTGGGATGATATTTGACATACACTAATCCCAATTGTTTAGTTGTATGTCAGCCGATGGGTTGAAAGGCTGTGATGAGCATTATTTATTTATTTTAACGCTTATACAGTTGTAAATTGCACTTTGGATGATATTTGAATGGTTAATGATTATTTATCATTATTGTTGAATACATGCGATGTATGAAATCCATATAACTGAAATTATATGGTAATTGATTGAGTCGAATTCGGATTCAGAAATAAAGAATATTTTAAAATAAAGAATATTTTGAAATAATGAATATTTTAAAATAATATTCAATGAAGAAAAAAAATGTGATTTTGATGTCTGATTTTGAATGGACACGAAAATATTGAAATGTAAAGTCGAGTTAAGTAATTAAACGCCATTTTAATCCGAACAGGTTTATCGATCGATTTTATTCATTTTATAAAGAATACGAAAAGGAAATAGATTTCAAAATCAGATATTTTGGAAATATTATCATTTTAATATGATAAAGATATAGAATATTCAATTTTAATTTAAAATTGAAAATGACTTTGAAATAGTTTTAAAACGAATTTATAAATATTTTATAAAATACGTTTTAAATGGAAATCGACGATATATATATATAGCTTGAATAGAATGCATCGCGCAGCGACCATTCGCGAATTTCGACCATTAACTTCAAATGGATGTAACAGGAGATCTGACCGTCGGATTCTCCTAAAACTGGAACCATTGGGTTTGTATCGAAAAGGTCTTTCCAATGAATATAAAAGATTTAAATTTGAACGGTCGGATTTTAAGATATGTCCAAATAAAATTCAGAAAAGGTCGCTATGGATGCAGTTCGGTGGCCGTTATTGGAAACCGACTGTACGAGCCTTAATAAAATTATTAAAAATATGGAAAAATTTTGTAAAATCAAAATAAATGATTTGGAAAGATTTTGGATGAAAAATTCTAGTTTTGAAAAGATAAAAATATATTTTTATCGAAATGAACTAGTTAATAACTAGGATAAAAATCCAATTATTTTTAAATAAATAAATTGGATTTGAAAAAGGGTTTTAAAATAACCAGAATATATAGGAATGGATTTGAATGGAAATTATCTTTGGATATTTCGATATTGTATTCAATGATTATACGGATATTGTTGAGAAATTTAGAAGATATATATCGTTATTCCCAATACGATATTTGTTGGTATAAGGATTTGATATTGAATATAAGCCGATATAATTTCTATTCAGAGCCTTATATTTATTATCAAATTGGATTTTGGGTTTGTCGTGAATGGTGTCTTTATTAACACTGTTCTTAAACATCGATGAGTAAAGAATAAATCTTTTGAATAAGATTTAGAGAAGTGTACCAATTAATTAATATTTAATTGGAATTGAACTGAAATTGGATTTTTGTGTTTATCGTGAACGTAAACACTGATGATGTGGGCATCATCATCAGGATTATTTCCCAGCGACCGAAGTGAGTTTAGTGCTACAGTACTTTCAAAACTCATTCTTAAAACACTTCCATTTGGAAATTACTTCAAAATATCCTTTGCGGTGCTTGGATAACATTTCCAAATCTCCCAGGATCTTAAAATTTCCATATATTTAACCCAAATCCATTTAAAACATTTTTCATGTCTCTAGGATTTTAATTCCAAATTCTTGCTTAAATCCTGATTTAGTTCATTTTATAACACTTATACGAATTTTATTTGGTTATTTACATAACCATCTCAATTTTTATAATCTCGTTCGATTATAATAACAACCAACACATCCAATATACTATAATAATCCCAAGATAAATACTTTCTTTATATCAAAATATACTTTGGGTAAAATTATTTTGTTTGCCCTCTTTTAAAACATATTGTATCGGTTTATCGTAGTCGAGTGTTTAGAAGCCCTTATCGACATTGTGGTGCCCCACCGTCGACCGGAATTCATAAGCCGCTCAACCAATAAATCCACACAATGTAAATCTATTTTTTATACAATCTACAAATACACTCTCTCATGTATATATATATATGCACTCAAACTCAATCTAGGGTATTACTAACCCCATTTCTATTGAGTCACACCACAGAGCCAAGGTTGTCACTCAATCTTATGCTCTGATACCACGTAATGGCCTGACAAATTTTCAGTCTTGATCAACGATACAAATCCCATGTCTTCTAACGAAGCATTGTAAATGTAACAACCCGGAAATGCGAGCCAGTTTAAAATTTTTATTTTGGCAAATTTAGCGTATTTTGAATATTTAAAATGAATTATTTTAAATAATATCGACGAGAAATTTATTTTGAATATAATTCGAACGAATATAGTTATATACATCGTCGTTAGAATATAATAATTATATATAATCATAAAAGGAATTGAAAATGGCGCGGTAGTTCGATTTCAAACTTCAAATGAATGTACAGGATTCAAAATAAACCGGATTTTAGTGAAACCAAAAATATTTGAATCTATTTTAGAATATCTTTCCAACAAATCCGAAAAATCGAAATTTCATAGCGGGAATCAAAAGTTATGGACAAATGAATTTTTAGAATAGTCGCTATGGAATTCTGGCCCTTAAAAATAGCCATTTTGCAAACGACCTCGGATTTCGACGAAACCACTTTTGTTGGATCCGTGATGTCAAGTTATTGCTAGATTCCAATTTTCATAATTTTTCGAATCAATATGTGAGCGTGGCAAAGTAAAACACGTTTGACCAGTTTCAGTTGATTTTAATCGACTGGAAAATGGCCATTTTTCTAACGGTCTCAGAATTCGACGAAATTAGTTTTGTTAGGACCGTATCGTCAATACGAAGCTAGAAAATATTTTTTTTGGAATTTTTCGAGTTAGTATGTGACGCCAGTAAATTGAAATGCACGTTCAAATTCAATATATAGGGTTATATGTTGATTTTGACGAAAACTGATCGAAACGATCGAATCAACTAACAATACATATCCCATTGTGTTCGGAATGGGGGTAATTAGCTATGGACGACAGGCGGTGGGCCTCGTTTCGACTCCAAATAAAAAGTCAACTTTTTTAAATTAAAATAATAATATAATTAAATTATATTTATACTTAACCCCCATGTTATAATTCTCTTCAAGATCGATCGAGCCCTAAATCAGAAAATGGCGGTGGCCATCGCCATCGACCGCCTTTCTTCCTCCGCCGCCAGAGGCGTCGGACCTCGCCCCCCTTCGCCTCCGATCTCGCACCCTCCCCCTAGCTTCTCTCACCTCGCGCACTCTTTCTCCTCTACACCCCCTCCCGTTGATCAACGCGCGTCGTCGCCTCAGGCGCGACGCTCCCCGCCTCCGCCTTCCACTGATGAGCTCTGCCCTTCTTCCCTTCCAATCGAAGCGCGAGCATCTCCAGCGAGCTCCACCATGGTCTGCTTCTGCCCTCCCCTCAAAATGGCAACGCCGAGATCTGCTGCGAAGCCTCCGCCCTCACCAAGCTCCTGCGCAGCACCCACCGGGATGAAGGCGACAACAAACTCCGACCGAGAGGGATGCAGAACCTCCTTCGAGCCCTGCGATGTAAGTTTTAATTTCTCCTTTGAGGTTGATCTTTGCTCGTCGATAAAAATACAATTTTTAACACAATAAAAATTTGATCTTTATCATATGAAAGCGAAGAGCGAAAAGAAAATAAAAAGATGGGGATCTCAAAATAGTCCACACGAGAAGGTCGGATTTTTGTAGTGTGAAAGGCCGGATTTTTTATTTTTATCTAGGAGATTTTTAAATAGAGAAAGACGATATTTTTAAATAGAGAAAGACGATATTTTTAAATAGAGAAAGACGATTTTTGTATATAAAAGAAAGACGATATTTTTATATAGACAAAGATATGATTGTTACATAGGCAAAGATGTGATTTTTAATAGAATAGCTTCAAAATAAAAATATGATTTTTATATAGTAGGAATTATAAAAATATAATTTTTATAATATAGAAAGGTTAAAAATATAATTCTTATATATAGAGAGATATAAAAATATGATTTTTACTTGTGTAGAATATTAAAAATATGATCTTTATATAATAGAAGATATAAAAATACTATTTTTATATAAGTAGTGTAATGAAAACAGAATTTCTATATAATAAAGAATATAAAAATATTATTTTTATATAGTTAACGAAATAAAAATCTGATTTTTCTTATATGTATGTTGAAATAAAAATGAGATTTTTATAGTGATGAAATGAAAAGGAGAAATCTTTATATTTGAAAAGGCGAAATCTTTATATTTGAAAAGGCAAAATCTTTATGTAGGGAATAGTGTGATAAAAATATAATCTTTAGTATATGAACACCGTTGTAAAAATAGAATTTTTATCCATATGGAGTGATCATAAAAATGTGATTTTTATATATGTAGTGGCTACGGGCAACGATAGTGATGAAAGGCGATCATGGCGAAAATTTCTTCATAGGAAGAGTCGTGGGGTTGGTTTAGCTAGCTGGTGAGAACTTCTCACTTTAAATCTTGTTTTTCTAGTTAAAATATATACTAGGATGCAGACGGTGCTTAGCAGCACCCGACACCCGTCATCCACAGACCATGGATGGCTTGTATGTTTGATTGTTTGTTGTGATGAAAATTGATTGTGTGAAATGAAATAAAATATTTATATAGTTAAAAATATTTTATCATTAAAAATATTATTTTTAACGTGTGTGCGTGAATACAAATATGTGTTTGTTGATTTGAAACCCCACACGGGTGTTGGAATGATATTTGAAGTCCACTCATCCCGATTGATTAGTTGTATGTCGATCGATTGATTGATAGACTGTGTGAGCGTTAGATATCTATATTTGATGCTTATACAGTGTGGTGCACTTTGGATGATGATTGATTATTTATTATTGTGATTATATACATGTGTTGTATGGAATCCATATAATAAACAATATATGTACTACAAGAAAAGTAGGGGTTAGTTGCACTACATGGCTGCGTTTGTCACTGAACTGTAGCCATTAACGTTTCCACCCTCGTTGTTTGTACGAGTAAACGCAAGTACGGAGGGACTTGGCAACTAGCGCCTTTATTTTTCCAAGTTCCCACGCAATTTTCATTTCCACGGTATCTGCTTTTCACTTCCCTCCTCTCGCTTCTTCCTCGTAATCCTAATTCTCTTCTTCGTAACCCTAGTTCTCACGTGAGCCAAATCCACCTCTACCTCCATCTCATCTCACTCTTTAATCTCATCTCAGCTTCCACCTTGTCATTGTTTTCGCCCCGTCTCAGCTGTTGTCCTATCTATGCTTCCTCCACTATCGGCACTACTGCCCTCATCTTCCCTTTGTGCCCATCTTCATGCCGCTCTCTACATCCATTGTTTTTTTATCAACGCTCTAAATCCGAATACTCAACTATAATACAAGACCGTCTTCATGCCGCCCTCTACTATCGGCACTACGCTTCCTCAATCATTGTTTACTAGATAGTGGGCGAATCATTGAGTAAAAAAGAAGTTTCAAGCAATTGTAAGTTTCTCTTTTTCATTGTCTTTATATTATTTTTTCTTCATTTTGTTTGGATTTTTCTTTAGCGGGTTTGGTTAAATGATTACATTAACTGATAGGTTAGAAGTAAATAAGAAAAATGAAGCATAAATTGATGACTATTTTTTTTCTGTCTACTTTTAGTCAATTACGAGCTCTGCACAGAATTATTATTATTTTGGAGAGAATCTGAAGATGATGATTTGGAGAGAATCGCGAAGGATACTCATGTTTATGTTGGTGCTGATTTAGCATCACTTTGCACTGATTTTACAGTGCATTAAGAGAAGATGGATGTTATTGATTTGGAAGATGATACTATCGATGCACAAATCCTCAACTCAATGGCTGTCACTGATGAGCACTTTAAGACTGCTCTTGGAACAAGCAATCCATCTGCACTCCGTGAAACTGTGGTTGAAGTGCCAAATATTAGTTGTGAAGATATCCCTGGTCTTGAGAATGTCAAGAGGGAACTCCAAGAGACTGTTCAATATCCAGTGGAGCATCCTGAGAAGTTTGAGAAATTTGGGATGTCTCCTTCAAAAGGTGTATTGTTCTATGGTCCTCCTGGTTATAGAAAGACCTTGTTGGCCAAAGCAATTGCCAATGAATGTCAAGCAAATTTTATTAGCATTAAGGGACCTGTATTGCTTACTATGTGGTTTGGTGAGAGTGAAGCAAATGTCCGTGAGATCTTTGATAAGGCTCGTGGGTCTGCACCATGTGTTCTTTTCTTCGATGAACTTGACCCCATTGCAACTTAGAGAGGAAGCAGTGTTGGAGATGCAAGAGGTGCTGGAGATAGAATTCTGAACAAGCTTCTTACAGAAATGGATGGAATGTCTGCATAGAAAATAGTCTTCATCATTAGTGCCACAAACAGGACTGATATCATTGACCCAACATTGCTAATCCCTGATCAACTTTCCCAGTTAATTTACATCCCTTTAACCGATGAGGCATCACATCTGCAAATATTCAAGGCCTGCCTCAGAAAATCTCCGATTGCAAAGGAGGTTGACTTGGTGGCTCAAGCCAAATACACTCGAGGCTTCAGTGGTGCTGATCTCACTGAAATTTGTCAGTGCACTTTCAAGTATGCAATCAGAGAAAACATCGAGAAGGACATAGAAAGGGAGAAAAGAAGAGAGGCAAATCCAGAAGCAATGGAGGAAGATGAATACGTAGTAGCAGAAATAAAAGCTGCTCATTTCGAAGAATCTATGAAATACACATGTAGAAGCGTGAGTGACGCTGACATCCGCAAATACCAAGCATTTGCTTAGAAGTTGCAACAGTCAAGAGGGTTTGGAACTGAATTCCGCTTCTCTGAAAGATCAGAACCTACTGCTGCCATTGCTGCTTCAGACCCATTCAGCGCTTCTACTACCGCCGCTGCCACTGCTGATGATGATTTATACAGTCAAGGTTATGATTTGTATGCTTGAAACTAGTTCCTTTTTTATGGATTTACATATATCACGTCTCTGTTGGACAGAGAGATAAGTACTTAATTATTGTCATTCCATAACGTTAAATACTGGTTAATTTTATTTTATTTTGCAAAAAAATATAATAATAATAATAATTATTATGAGCTCTGCATATGTGCTTGTGTGTCACATACATATGTATGCATTTTCCTATTGATCATACTGATGCTAGGTAGTAATAACTTCACTTTATTTTTTTGTTTAAGTATTTATCATGGGTTACTGTAATTGAACTTGACCAATTGTGATGCACTTTGGATTTTGCGTCATTGACTGGAGATCTTGGTTTTGCTCTTGTATTGATTGAATGAATTTTTTGCGTTGAATTTGAAATCAGTGTGTTGGGATGAACTATGGTTCCAGCTTCGTCTGCCTATTGAGGTTGACAGGTTTAGGTTAAATACTGGTCTATGTTTGGATAAATATTGTAACTTTTAATCCTACCCTTAAAAGGTAGCATGTGGTGATATTAAGTCTCGTTATTCTGTATAGTTTCTTGATATATCTAGATGCAAGTTAAAAGCTATACGACTGTCTATGAGTGAATTTCATTTTCATAGATCATACACACATGTTTTTGTGTGTGTTTATATGTGTGTGTATACACACACACGTCGTAGCACGAGCACACACACATTTAGTGTGCATGCTGTTATACGCTTACAGCGCGTAGCTTGTGCTTAATTCAAAATCATTTGAAACTAATATCCTTTTTCCATTTTATAGAGATTTTTTAACATGAAAATTTTATTTTATTTCCTAAAAGCAACATGTATTAATTTTGAATCTCATTTAACATTTTTGTTTTGATGTTGATGTTGATAGGTCTTGGCTGATAAGCTGATGAACTTATTTGAGAGCATGGTTGATCCACTTTGATGTTTTGACACATATGCAGGTATATGACAATTTTTTTCTACCTATAATCACTGTTATCATGACCGGACCCAACAACGGTCCAATTGTGAGAAGCCGTCGGCCGTTGACGTTGCCGGTGCAGAGTGGAATCAGACCGCCCTCATGCGCAAGCCGTCAGCTGAACCTCAAGACCATCAATGAACCGTGCCCTACTACAACCGAGCCGCAAACCTGATTCCCTCGATTTTCCTCAAATTGAAAAGCCCTAATACCTAGGTCGTCAGTGCTGCAATCCCATCAACCCTCTTCCCCTCACCGCCTCCATTCCTAGGCGCTGTTTTGTCCTTTCATGCGGCCACCGTTCGAAGTGTTTGCAGGTAATGTACTGTTATTTTTAGTATTTCCAGCAATAAGCCCTTTTGGATAATTTATTTGAGGAAATTAACGAACATCAGGCTTATGATTTATTTTGGGTAGAGAACCTAAGGCAGCAGGCACGAAGACAATTGGAAAAAGGAACATGTTGAATGTACTGTCATTATATACTATACTGATCCCATACTTTGTGACATTTTTGTTTACACATTCATCTTTTCTTTTCTTAAATTTTATGAAAAAATAACATTGCGGTTTTGACGGTTCAACCGGTCGGACCCTCAAAACCTTATACCTTAGATCATCACGGTTCGGTTGACGGTTCGGTTATGATAACATTGTCTATAATACATGTACATGTAATTATTTTTTATATAAATAATAGGCATCTTTTACGTCGTGCTTATTATCCATCTTATAATTAACTCAATCAAGGATGCAATTGGCCTTCCATGACCAAATTTCTTGTATTGGTGCTTTCCTTATGAAACCGTGGAAAGAAAAAACAAAAAAGTAACTTATATCTAATAATCGCTGATACCTGAACAATCAACGTATGCAATTTCTTTAGGTTTCTGATATATCAACTGCATTTGTTGCTACCCAATATTTTTGGGCTTTTATTTAGGTTCAAGTTGCTTAGTATATCATTTTGCTTTAGTTAAAAATTGTCATCACCTCGTTTTTTGTTTCGTTTTCGTATGAGTGGGTATGTGTTAGTTATATGTGCTTCTGTGACTAGTGTTTGTGTGTCAGGAAATGTAAGAAAGCATGAACAAATATATCAGTATGCAAATGTTATTGTGTATGTGACTGAATTTTTGGTGAGTGTATGTGTGTTTTAGTATGTATTGAAAGTTGAAACAGTGTTTGTAGTGTAACTCCTTGCTTGCTTGCAAGTGTCCTTTTATATATATACAAACACACGCACAAGGGCCAGTCCCGGTAATCTAATTTTTTTTATCCGTTTCAATCATGCATGGCTGAGTTGCTATGAATTTGGCATATCAAATCTTGTTTTCTTTGGACCTCTCTTTGTTTCGGACGTGTTAAGGCATTATATTACGTGAATTCATGCATGTATTTTCATGTAAGACATTTCATTTTTTACTATATATATATATATGTGTATATATGAGGCAGGTTCAATGGCACCCCAAATAGTGAGCACTCCTTTAGCCTACCACTTTTCCACCACTCATTTCCCACTAACTCCCTTCTCTCTCCTTCCACTAACTCTCTCACTTTCCACTCACTTTTTTGAAATCAGGGGGCTTTTAGGGTGCAACGGAACACTTGCATATATATATATATATATATATATATATATATATATGAGGCAGGTTCAATGGCACCCCAAATAGTGAGCACCCCTTTAGCCTACCACTTTTCCACCACTCATTTCCTCCTGCTCTTCTTCCACTAACTCTTGCATCTTCCACTCACATTAAAATAATATAAATGAGAGGTGGAAAATAGGGAGGCTAATAGGGGTGCAGAACAAGGGGTGCCATTGAACGCTCACATATATATATATATATATATGTGTGTGTGTGTGTATATATATATATGTGTATATATATATATGAGGAGCGTTCAAGAGCACCCCAAATAGTGCAGCACCCCTTTAGCCTCCCTGATTTCCACCACACATTCTCATTTCTTTCTCCTCCCACTAATTCTCTCTCCTTCCACTAAATTATTTAACTATAAATACTTGGCTATAAATAAGGGACAAAAGGGAGGCTAAAAAAATGGGGTGCCATATAACCCTCCTCCCTCTCTCTCTCTCTCTCTCTCTCTCTCTATATATATATATATATATATATATATATATATATGATAGGATCAGGGAGCCCCCTGAATTTCAGCCCCCCATTTGCACTCCAATTTCAGCCACCCATTTATATTAAAAAAAGTGAATGGAAAATGAGTGGGAGGTGAGAGAATGAGTGGAAGGAGAGAGGGAGGAAATGTGTGGTGGAAAAGTGGTAGGCTAAAGGGGTGCTCACTATTTGGGGTGCCATTGAACCTGCCCCTATATATATATATATATATATATATATATATATATATATATATATATGTATATTACATAGCAAGGGTTTGCTTTTTCATTTCTAACTTGCGTGCTATTGCTTATATAAATATTATATATAAGTTGATTTATTTATTTTGTAGCTTGCTAATGTTGGTTTACTCTGTACATATTTCACAGAATTTGTTTTAACTATTACAAAGATCCAAACCTTATAAGATACAAATATTCTCTTAAAAAATGGTTAATGTTCTCTTAAGTACATATTCTCTTAAAGAAGTTATTCTCAAATTTGATCACTTAATATGTAAATATCATAACCCGAGTTAAAATACTACAAGTCCACTGCATGTAGATATTGATATTCATCGTTTACATTGTAGATTTTTGGGGACGTATCAAGTAAAACATTAATTATATGAAATTGTATCAGTTTCACGGTATGCTTTGCATAACCTAAGTCCATTTTTACCTCAACTTATGGAGTAAAACGAATTATATCAAGCCCGAGATGCCTTCCTTATGTTGCTCAGGTTTTGCAATATTATTATCGAATATAGTTAATGCACTGGAAATATTCACAATTTAGCTTTGAAAATGAGAAAAAACTTGTTAATTATAATATTGCCATTTAGTTAAAGTTATCATTAGTCAGCATAGGTTTTGATATGTAGATGTATATGTGTTTTATTTGTTGATTCTAAGTTCGTTTATAAGGTTTTACAATAAACTTTCTCCAGTTTATGCATCTGATTTGAGTAAGTCAACAGAACATCTAAGCAACACATCCTTAATAAGTTGCACCTGTGATGAAGTTTATATTTTGACATAAAATGATATCGCACGATAACAGTTCTTTGATTAGCGGTATTTAGTTTGGCATATGTCACATCTTACAGTGGTTGTTCCATGTAAATGCTGATTGACTACCTGAATGTTGGTTCTGCTAAGACAATAATATTTTATAGTGCCGCCTTTGCCTTTTATTATGTTTATTCAATTATGCCTAGATTTTTAGTTGCCAAACGTATCATATTTGGCCTCTAGTATCATGTGTGCTTTTGGGCATTTTGGATGCTAATTTTCTTCGTCAAATTGTGTAATGTTTGAAATATTTATGTCATTACTCTGTTCAAGTTGACGTGTTTATATTGTTTTTGGTTTTGTTAACTATTTCATTCTGTTGAATATGTTTGACTTGATCGAATAGGTCGTTAGCTAACTGCTATTTGGTAGCAATAATTGGGGTATCAGACTTCCCAGCTACTCCATTTGGGTAGCAAGTACAAATAACTTGATATCAGGGATGCTGTGGGATTATGCAGTATTGCAATGTTAGTTTTATTTTTGTCTATGCTTAATGTTTTCAACTAATAAAAGAACCCTTATGATAAAAACCCTTTACGAAAGTATTTAAATGTAATTTTGAGTTTTCACTTTTGATTAATTTATGTGAATGGTAAGAAGTAAGTGAGCGAATATATAAGCTGCAATTCTTGGTAAATTTTTAATATGAAAATGGTAGTAACCAGTTTTTTCATTCATATGACTTGATTAGCTTATTTGTCCATGCTTAACGTTTCCAACCGTTGAGTGTCAGAGTTCAGGCCTCCGATATATCAACACATAACTAATATTAATAACCATATTTGGAGTTGCTCCTCAAATTTTGAGCTGGGGTCACTTCCTTAACATTGTTCAAATTAATTTTCTTATTAGTGCAAAATTGGCTACATAATCCCCATTTTCCTTAGCGAACTTTCCTGCTACATGCTCTTGATCAAAATTGTTATTTGAATTTCAGTAATCTATAGGTGGATCTCATTCAAGTCTTTTACAGTTTCTGGAGCATCATCAGCAGAGTTTCTGGATTATTTAATATCTTAGCTTCAAAGATTCCTATGGTTATTGAAACACCCCACCTCCGTTAGGGTCACTCTCAAAGGGAATGCCCTAATTTTGGTGGAGGTTTATAAGTATAAGTCACAGATATACAAGACAGATATAAGAACACATATTTGTAAACAACGGAAAATCAACAAACTTTTATTTCATGAAAGCAAATACGTGCTACAACAACATCACCATAATTGTCTTACATCTTTTCCAAAAACATAACATAACACTTTCATAATATGTCTTGATTACATTATTTAAAGAAGCATAAATAAAACATAGATAAACTGCAAAGGCCCCATAGTGGTTGTCCAAAGCCATAGTTCAAGACGAAAAGGACCAAGCAATACATGTCTCCTCTTCAAGCTGGATGTTAAGACCGGTCAAGCTGCTGTGTTCCCTCCCTGTGGACCTAGGGGGGGGGAAACGAAAGAAAAGAAGACGAAAGAAAAGTAGAGTCAGACATAAAGCCTGAGTAAGTCTAGTACTATTCTGTCTATGAATAAAGAACTGGGTATGATAAGTATAAACAAGAGTGGGAAAGCACTATAAACTTGGTTAAGTTGTCTAGGGTCGAATATACTATCGTACCCCATGTAAATCTCTGAACCCAAATAAACTAGTTTCCCACTGGCACCCCATAATCAGGGTGAAGTGATCCATTCTATGATGATCGGCTCCTACTCGCATAGTTACATGTGTCTTACGGCCCCCGATGTTGTAGTTACCTATGCTGGTCCCACCATGGGGTGTATCAAGTCCCATGGCGGCGGCCCGACACAACCTTAGAATGCACAGGTATGCTACTGGTGCCCAGTGCTTTATTTTTCTGCGCCGGAGTGTGTGCACGCCCGCACCCCGTTAGAACCTACACTGCTACACCACCGCCGTCGATTTGACCTCTTACGATCAGCCCAGTAATCGTGCCCCACCCTGCCTAGTTTCAGGGTATCCTGATACACCTTCTAGGGTTACTGCTGAAAAGGGTCCCCCGTTACTAGGTTTTCTATCTCTAGCCAACATGCTAAGTTGGTTAAGTGATTTCTAACCTAACCCCCACCAGTCCGTTTAGTTTAGCATGTCCCATTTTGATTAAGTCTTTAGTTCCCTTAATCCTAACAATCCTGACTCAGCCTTAATTGTCTTATTAAAGCCTTGACCTCTCACATTAGACAGGTATTGTTGTGGCTGCCTGTTGCTGGTTGGTTCCGGGCAGTCTTACGCCACAACTCAGTCTAACCTCGGGTCCTTATTGGGCTCCATGTTTAACCTCCCACATTGGATAGGTATTGTTGTGACTACTGGACAGCCGGGCGGTTCCGGGCAGGTTTACATCACAACTCAATCCAACCTCGGGTTAAACACATCGTATGTTCTACATTTACATATTTTGTCTTTCTTCTTTATTTTCTTATATGTAAATATTTGCGGCCCATTATTAAGTTAATGGTGTAAAGGTTACACCAATCATGGGCCCAACCCATACTTGAATTTGGGCCCTTCTATTTTATATTTTCATTCATTAGTAATTTTAACCCAACGTTATTTTCCCCCGTTTAACTCGTCCGTTTATTATATATATGTTGGGCTTAGCCTTTTAAAGCCCAACTTAGCCATGCGAAAAGGGGAGGCTTAAAGCGTGATTACATACACGAAAAGGGGAATGTGAACGCATGAACTTGCAATATGACGTTGGAAATACAAAATAGAAACTGGTGTACTTGCATAGTAGTGACATATACTTTGGTCATAAAGCATAAGTGACATGAATCAAAGCATGTAAACTTGTAGTTAAGTTAAGAATATCACTATCGACACATAGGTTTTAACTACAACATAAACCTATATTTTTATTCAGGCATAATGTCAAACATAAGCAAATCATGTTCATAAGACTACTACATGTTTACAAAGGTGTCTACTTTTGTGACTAGTACAAAAGTATAATTAAATTTGTTCACATAACCATGGCATAAATATTTCTAACATGAAATCATGATTTTTACTTTAGTCATGCAAACTTGCAAAAAGGGATTTTGAATCTAACCTAGCTATGTACCACATATGTCATCATATAATTCTTGTAAACAATATAGACTTAATTATGCAAAATATCAATCATAGCCTAGTCATATTCATAAGTTTGCAAATAGGTTTTCTAGTACAAAAGCATGTCTTAATTCATAAATCATGGTGCCAAAATTTCAACATAGTTTCATATGAACTATAACAACCAAACTTGTTCCAATTACGTACAAAATGATTTATGCACAGAAATATACATCATGATGGCATAGTAGCAAAACCCCAAACTTGCATGAATTTCAATTAATCAACTACATACATGTAGCTTCAACATGGATTACATAATTTACGAATATTTCAAACGTATACTTGCATAAAACTACCGCATGTAGTTTTTCATAATTGAATAACATAATTCGAGAATATCCAAACGTATACAATATTCCAAATCGATAAGAATCATAGTAACGCACAAATTATGAATTATTTATCACCACAACCAAGTATACAAACCAACACAGTTATTTGTTCATACCAAAGTAATACTCTACTTACAATGGTGAGGCGAATTCTCAAATTTAGGGATTTGAAGATGCGGTTTGATTTGATTGAGTTGCTTTATGCCTTAGAATTTGCCTCCTAATCCTCTCTCCAATTGGTGGCTACCCCTAGTCGTTCCTCAGCAACATGGCGGCTTTGTTCTTATTTTTGAATGAATAGATTAGGGTTGAGTCTAGGGTCATTTTTATAGGGGTAATGAACTGATTAGGGCCATTGATGTTGCTTGGATTGATCGTAGCCATTCATCCTAAGGAGAGACCAATTAGAGCCTGCCACCTAGCCCTAATGACAAAGCGGACTACAGAAAATCGACCAACATAGAATAGGCCAGCCAGGTTGGACTGGGTTCGACCTGGCTCTGGACCAGGTCGACAGCCCTGTCGACAGCCCTGTCGACAGCCCTGTCGACCTGGTTAGACCAGGTCGACAGCCCAGTCGACCTGGGTGCCTTAGGCGGGCGTTCTTCCGCCCAGGCCCATTGGGCCCCATTTTGGAATTTTAAACTGTTTTATTCTGTTTGAATTTTAAACTTAATTCAGAAACTTCCGAAGGCCATATCTTCTTCATACGGACTCCGTTTTTCGAAAATTCGGACTCTATTTCGCGTATTTTTCCGAGACGAACGCAATGGCGTATCCCGTTTCCCTTAGTTCTTTGATTAAAATTTATTATACTTTAATTTATGAATTTCACAGTTATAGAATTCGCGGGGTGTTACATTCTCCCCCACTTAAAAGGATTTCGTCCCCGAAATCTTCAAGTTAGGAGGAATGTATATCCTAACATCCAGTCATCCATCTACTCAACCATCAAACACGAGCATCCATTGTCCTTAAAAGACTTCTAATGCTTCATGATCATATGCGAAGTGTGTGTGTACATGTACTTATCTAATGCAAAATCAGGCGGTCTACTGATTCAGTTGACCTCCTTAATGCGAATTATGTAGGTGCCATGAATCCATTATGTATGCAAATTTTCCTATTCTTGATTCTACATGAGTGCACAATCATTCAATACAAATGCAACATCCACATGACAACACATTAAAGTTCAACCACATATGAATGCAAACATATATGCATATGCAATATGAAGTGACTGAGCCGATCTATACCCTAGATTGTGTGTGTATATGCAACCACGAGCAACCACTAGCAACCACTTGCAACCATCATCCATAACATGTTTCAATTACA
This sequence comes from Allium sativum, assembly GCA_030737875.1. NCBI lineage: Eukaryota > Viridiplantae > Streptophyta > Magnoliopsida > Asparagales > Amaryllidaceae > Allium > Allium sativum. Next base: position 65,253,876 of record JASFAX010000020.1, on the reverse strand, counting down.
TGTTTCCATCCAAAGGGGTTTCTACCTAAAAGATAAGGTCGAGGAAATATACCTAAAAAGATCGATAAAAGCGCAACTTAAGGAAAAGGAAAGATCAAGGATGTACCCTCGAACAGAAAAGGGTAGGCAGTGCGTATTCTAGCTTCAGTTTCCCAAGTCGCGTCTCCCTCGGCGTCGCTCCACTGAACTTTGACGAGCTTGACTTCGCGGTTGCGTAGTTTCTTCACTTCCGTTCCTAATATGCGGGTTGGAACTTTCCTTATGGTTGCTTCGCGTTCCACTTCGGCCTCTTCGAGGATATTTGGCTCTACCATTTCAGCAGACTCATGTAGACATTTTCGGAGATGTGAAACGTGAAAAACGTTGTGGACTCCAGCCAACTTCTCGGGTAGCTCTAATCTATAGGCCATTTTCCCAATTTTCTCGATGATAGGGAATGGCCCTACGATCCTTGGTGCTAGCTTTCCTGTGGTTCCAAAACGAACAACGTTTCTTAGCGGTGATACCTTGAGAAAAACTCTGTCTCCAACCTCAAATTCAAGGTCGGTCCTTCTCTTGTCGGCATAGGACTTTTGTCTGTCTTCGGTCGTCTTCATCCTTCTTCGTATTAAGTCTACTTTCTCTGAAGTCTCTCGGATCATATCTGGTCCAAGTATGAGCTTATCAGTAGACTCCCACCAACAAGTGGGCGATCGGCACGGTCTTCCATATAAAGCTTCGAAGGGCGCCATTCCGATGGTTGCTTGATAACTGTTGTTGTAGGCAAATTCCACCAAAGGAAGGTGGTCTTCCCATGTCCCTCCGAAGTCAAGGACGCACAGTCTTAAAAGGTCTTCCAAAACTTTGTTCACTCTCTCTGTTTGGCCGTCGGTTTGGGGATGATAGGTTGTGCTCAAGCATAACTGCGTTCCTACTGCTTCTTGCAGACTCCGCCAAAACTCACTGGTGAAGATGGGGTCTCGGTCACTAGCAATGCTAGATGGTATTCCATGGAGTCGAACGATTTCCTTGAGGTAAAGTGATGCTAGGGATGAGGCAGTTCTTTTACTTTTGACAGGTAAAAAGTGGGCGCTTTTAGTAAACCTATCCACTATTACCCAAATGCTAGTGTTGCCTCTCCTAGACCTAGGCAGCCCATCGATGAAGTCCATTGAGATGCTATCCCACTTCCACTGCGGGACCTCCAGAGGATGTAGCAGTCCGCCAGGCTTTTTCTGTTCCGCCTTAACCTGTTGGCACACCATACACTTAGAAACGAACTCTGCCACGTCCTTTTTCATGCCGTTCCAGAAGAAAGTCCTTTTTATGTCTTTGTACATTTTATCTCCGCCTGGGTGTATCGTCATCTTGGAGTGATGTGCTTCCTCGAGAACCTTCTTTATTAAATCTTTTGTCTGTGGGACGCATAGTCTTCCGTCTCGCCTTAGCAACCCCTTATCGTCGATGGAGTATCTGTTGAGGTGACTTGAAGCCTCACCCCTAATTAGCCTATCAATTGTTTCCACAAGCTGAGGGTCTTCGCGTTGTGCTGTCCCTACTGAATCCACTAAAGTTGGGCGCACTTCGAGAGATGCTAGCAAGCCTGGTACGAAATCGGAGGAAGGCCTAAAGTCGAAGCTGGCTATAAACTCTAGGCTTTGTCTTTCAATAAACAACGGGCTTAGGGTCAATTTCTTTCGGCTCAACGCGTCTGCCACTACGTTGCCTTTGCCCGGAGTGTAGGAGATTTCGAAATCGTACGAGGCAAGAAACTCCATCCATCTTTGTTGCCTCAAGTTAAGATCCTTCTGCGAGAAAAGATATTTCAATGATTTATGGTCGGTGTAAAGTTCGAACTTCTCACCTAGGAGATAGTGTCGCCAAGACTTGAGTGCAAAGACGATGGCGGCTAACTCAAGATCGTGGGTTGGGTAGTTCTTTTCGTGCACTTTCAACTGCCTCCCGCCATAAGCTACTACCCTTCCTTCTTGCATTAAGACGGCGCCAAGCCCTGTCCCACATGCATCCGTATAAACAGTGAACATCTTGCTCCCATCTGGCAGCGTCAAAACTGGGGCTGTTGTAAGAGCCCTTTTTAGTCGTTGGAAAGCAAACTCGCAATCCAAGTCCCAATTAAACACCAGATTCTTCTTGGTCAATTTTGTGAGCGGAGCTGAGATTTTCGCAAAATCCCTTATGAATTTTCGATAGAAACCCGCTAGTCCTAGAAAACTTCGGACCTCAGTTGCATTCCTTGGTGTCTTCCAATCCTGTACCGCCACTACCTTAGCAGGGTCCACTGCTAACCCTTGTTTGGATACTATGTGCCCAAGGAAACTCACCTCTTCTCTCCAAAAGTGGCATTTGGAGAATTTGGCTTTTAGTTGATGGACTCGCAAAGTTTCCATGATTGCCCTTAAGTGCTGAGCATGTTCCTCTTCACTTTTTGAGAAGATAAGGATATAGTCTACGAAGACCACTACGAATTTGTTGAGGAAATCTCTAAATACCCTACTCATCAAGTCCACGAAGTAAGCAGGTGCATTTGTCAAGCCGAAAGGCATGACAAGCCATTCAAAGAAGCCGTCTGGGGTTCTGAACGCCGTTTTATCGATGCTATCTTCAGCCACCCTTAGCTGATGAAAACCGGTTGCTAAATCGAGTTAGGAGAAAACAGACGCTCCTACAAGCTGGTCAAACAAATCGTCAATTCTAGGGAGAGGGTGCCTATTCTTTCTCGTTAGCTTGTTAAGCTCCCTATAGTCAACACATAGACGGAGTGAACCATCCGCCTTTGTAGCGAACACCACCGGAGCGCCCCATTCTGAAATGCTTCTCCTAATGAATCCCTTTTCTAGAAGCTCTTTAATCTGTTTACTGAGCTCTTTCCTTTCTCGTGGAGCCATGTGTCTAACGGGCAACGCAACGGGCTTTGCATTATCTACAAGATATATGCGGAAGTTTATTTCCCGCTTCGGAGGCAAGCCCTTCACCTCTTCGAAGACATCCGGATATTCCCGGACCACTCTAACTGATTGCAAATTTTCAACAGAGGCATCTAGCGATTCAAGATAACTAAGCATAACCGCATACGAGGGATTACAAGAAATTTCCAAAGTATTACCGAGCTGGGTTAGGAGCCTAACAACCCTTTTCTCACAATCAAGGATGGCCCCATTACTGGATAGCCAATCCATACCCAAAATCAAACCATAACCCGAAAAGCCCAAAACAAAGGCACTACATTGAAATTCTACACTTAGAATAGAAATTTTCAATCCCAAACAGATCATAGACAAATGAGCTGGGCCCCCAATTGGGTTTGAAACAATTAAGGGGTCCTCTACCATACTAGTTTTTAGGTGCAGAGATTCTACAAAAGCAGACGAGATAAAGGAGTGTGATGCGCCAGAATCAAATAAAGTGCGAACGGGGTGATCATAAAGATAAACTACACTTTCTACAGAAGTATTTATACCTCGCTGTTGCAGAGGTGGCGCTTCCAGCACATGAACCTGTGCCCCTGGGGTGGATCCAGCCCTCTGCCCCTGTCCTCGTTTCTTTGGGCAGTCCTTAGCCCTATGGCCTGTCTCACCGCAAGAAAAGCACCCACCATTCTCCTTGGCCTTCTTTTTCCGGCAGTCCTTTACTAAGTGCCCCACTTTGCCACAGAAATTGCACTTCCTCTTCTCTTTGTTGCCTTTCCCGCCCTTCTTAAAGTCTGTCTTCTTAGGCTGCAAACCCTCTTTCTTCCCTTGAGAGCTTTCTGCCTTTGTCTCCTTCTTGCCCTTATCCTCTTCATTTAGCAATGCCATTTGCACCAATCTTTCATACGTGGCTCCCATGGGTATATGGGTCATGGCCAAACTGTGTAATGGCTCATTCAACCCTTTGACGAAACGGAGAGCCTTCTTGTGCGGGGTGTTGACTAGGTCAAGCCCAAACCTAGCCAGCTCATCGAACTGATTCACATATTCTCTGACTGTCTTGTCCCCTTGTTTAAGAAATAAGAATTTTTCCAACTGCAAACTTCTTTCCGCATCTGAGAGAAATTTAGTCTCAAACCTTGCCCTAAAGTCCTCCCATGTCTCTACTGGTCTTTCAGCATTAGTGACTTCCCACCAGTAGGAAGCCTCGCCCTTCAATAGCCACACTGCCAATTGTACTTTTTGTTTATCCTCTACCTCAAAGATAATGAATAGGTCCTCCGTTTCTTTCAGCCAATTTCTAGCTGCCACGAAGGACTCAGTTCCATGGAAATCCCTTCCTCCCATAGCTTTAAAATCTTTACATATCTTAGCAAAAGTGTTTCCCCGTGGAGGAGGTGGAGGAAAAGGTGCCGCTGCAGCTGGATGATTTCCGGCAGCTGGGGGAGGAGGAACGGTAGGACCTGGCTGAGTGGCTCTTGCTTCTAAGAACCGTCTAAACCAACCAGGTATTGGCACCCCTTCCGGCAAGTTAAGATCTTCGGACATGCTGAAACAAAAAGGATAGATTCAAAACGAAGGATAAGAGATAGTACCTATGGCTTTGGGGAGTGGACTTTGCCTTTTTAAAATAAAATAATATTTTTCTTTTAAAAATGCTTCTTTAAATTTCCTTTTTGAAAATAATTTTTCAAAACTTTTTATCTTATCTGGTAAACCTATGCTCTGATACCAAGTGAAACACCCCACCTCCGTTAGGGTCACTCTCAAAGGGAATGCCCTAATTTTGGTGGAGGTTTATAAGTATAAGTCACAGATATACAAGACAGATATAAGAACACATATTTGTAAACAGCGGAAAATCAACAAACTTTTATTTCATGAAAGCAAATACGTGCTACAACAACATCACCATAATTGTCTTACATCTTTTCCAAAAACATAACATAACACTTTCATAATCTGTCTTGATTACATTATTTAAAGAAGCATAAATAAAACATAGATAAACTGCAAAGGCCCCATAGTGGTTGTCCAAAGCCATAGTTCAAGACGAAAAGGACCAAGCAATACATGTCTCCTCTTCAAGCTGGATGTTAAGACCGGTCAAGCTGCTGTGTTCCCTCCCTGTGGACCTGGGGGGGAAAACGGAAGAAAAGAAGACGAAAGAAAAGTAGAGTCAGACATAAAGCCTGAGTAAGTCTAGTACTATTCTGTCTATGAATAAAGAACTGGGTATGATAAGTATAAACAAGAGTGGGAAAGCACTATAAACTTGGTTAAGTTGTCTAGGGTCGAATATACTATCGTACCCCATGTAAATCTCTGAACCCAAATAAACTAGTTTCCCACTGGCACCCCATAATCAGGGTGAAGTGATCCATTCTATGATGATCGGCTCCTACTCGCATAGTTACATGTGTCTTACGGCCCCCGATGTTGTAGTTACCTATGCTGGTCCCACCATGGGGTGTATCAAGTCCCATGGTGGCGGCCCGACACAACCTTAGAATGCACAGGTATGCTACTGGTGCCCAGTGCTTTATTTTTCTGCGCCGGAGTGTGTGCACGCCCGCACCCCGTTAGAACCTACACTGCTACACCACCGCCGTCGATTTGACCTCTTACAATCAGCCCAGTAATCGTGCCCCACCCTGCCTAGTTTCAGGGTATCCTGATACACCTTCTAGGGTTACTGCTGAAAAGGGTCCCCCGTTACTAGGTTTTCTATCTCTAGCCAACATGCTAAGTTGGTTAAGTGTTTTCTAACCTAACCCCCACCAGTTCGTTTAGTTTAGCATGTCCCATTTTGATTAAGTCTTTAGTTCCCTTAATCCTAACAATCCTGACTCAGCCTTAATTGTCTTATTAAAGCCTTGACCTCTCACATTAGACAGGTATTGTTGTGGCTGCCTGTTGCCGGTTGGTTCCGGGCAGTCTTACGCCACAACTCAGTCTAACCTCGGGTCCTTATTGGGCTCCATGTTTAACCTCCCACATTGGATAGGTATTGTTGTGACTACTGGACAGCCGGGCGGTTCCGGGCAGGTTTACATCACAACTCAATCCAACCTCGGGTTAAACACATCGTATGTTCTACATTTACATATTTTGTCTTTCTTCTTTATTTTCTTATATGTAAATATTTGCGGCCCATTATTAAGTTAATGGTGTAAAGGTTACACCAATCATGGGCCCAACCCATACTTGAATTTGGGCCCTTCTATTTTATATTTTCATTCATTAGTAATTTTAACCCAACGTTATTTTCCCCCGTTTAACTCGTCCGTTTATTATATATATGTTGGTCTTAGCCTTTTAAAGCCCAACTTAGCCATGCGAAAAGGGGAGGCTTAAAGCGTGATTACATACACGAAAAAGGGAATGTGAACGCATGAACTTGCAATATGACGTTGGAAATACAAAATAGAAACTGGTGTACTTGCATAGTAGTGACATATACTTTGGTCATAAAGCATAAGTGACATGAATCAAAGCATGTAAACTTGTAGTTAAGTTAAGAATATCACTATCGACACATAGGTTTTAACTACAACATAAACCTATATTTTTATTCAGGCATAATGTCAAACATAAGCAAATCATGTTCATAAGACTACTACATGTTTACAAAGGTGTCTACTTTTGTGACTAGTACAAAAGTATAATTAAATTTGTTCACATAACCATGGCATAAATATTTCTAACATGAAATCATGATTTTTACTTTAGTCATGCAAACTTGCAAAAAGGGATTTTGAATCTAACCCAGCTATGTACCACATATGTCATCATATAATTCTTGTAAACAATATAGACTTAATTATGCAAAATATCAATCATAGCCTAGTCATATTCATAAGTTTGCAAATAGGTTTTCTAGTACAAAAGCATGTCTTAATTCATAAATCATGGTGCCAAAATTTCAACATAGTTTCATATGAACTATAACAACCAAACTTGTTCCAATTACGTACAAAATGATTTATGCACAGAAATATACATCATGATGGCATAGTAGCAAAACCCCAAACTTGCATGAATTTCAATTAATCAACTACATACATGTAGCTTCAACATGGATTACATAATTTGCGAATATTTCAAACGTATACTTGCATAAAACTACCGCATGTAGTTTTTCATAATTGAATAACATAATTCGAGAATATCCAAACGTATACAATATTCCAAATCGATAAGAATCATAGTAACGCACAAATTATGAATTATTTATCACCACAACCAAGTATACAAATCAACACAGTTATTTGTTCATACCAAAGTAATACTCTACTTACAATGGTGAGGCGAATTCTCAAATTTAGGGATTTGAAGATGCGGTTTGATTTGATTGAGTTGCTTTATGCCTTAGAATTTGCCTCCTAATCCTCTCTCCAATTGGTGGCTACCCCTAGTCGTTCCTCAGCAACATGGCGGCTTTGTTCTTATTTTTGAATGAATAGATTAGGGTTGAGTCTAGGGTCATTTTTATAGGGTTAATGAACTGATTAGGGCCATTGATGTTGCTTGGATTGATCGTAGCCATTCATCCTAAGGAGAGACCAATTAGAGCCTGCCACCTAGCCCTAATGACAAAGCAGACTACAGAAAATCGACCAACATAGAATAGGCCAGCCAGGTTAGACTGGGTTCGACCTGGCTCTGGACCAGGTCGACAGCCCTGTCGACCTGGTTAGACCAGGTCGACAGCCCAGTCGACCTGGGTGCCTTAGGCGGGCGTTCTTCCGCCCTGGCCCATTGGGCCCCATTTTGGAATTTTAAACTGTTTTATTCTGTTTGAATTTTAAACTTAATTTAGAAACTTCCGAAGGCCATATCTTCTTCATACGGACTCCGTTTTTCGAAAACTCGGACTCTATTTCACGTATTTTTCCGAGACGAACGCAATGGCGTATCCCGTTTCCCTTAGTTCTTTGATTAAAATTTATTATACTTTAATTTATGAATTTCACAGTTATAGAATTCGCGGGGTGTTACAGTTATATGGTACACTTATAGTTATATACAGTTTTGCAATGTACTGACACAAGGAAGTCATGGTTGTAAGATTAATTTCTTTTCTATGTTCGTTTCCATTCGAAATATCATCAATGTGATATCTTTTATTTTATTTTATTGAGGTATTTTGATTTCTTGTCAGTAGCTGCAACATTTTGGTCTATGCTTCCTACATATTTTTAAAGCTGTCATCATTTTTAGTATTAATACCTATGATATTTTGGGCATCAGATGATGTCTATTACAAATTATCATATTTTTTTAACGGACTATTAACTGATGAATGGTCAGCATTTTCTTTAGCCTTTTTCCTTTTATTATCATTTGAGCTGCTTTCTTGAGCTAACTTACAAATCTGAACAAATCATATCATAAAATATGGCCAGTTTCTGCTAGAGTAACAAAAGGTGTCCTATTTGAAGTGACAAGTAAATTATGTTAGCACGATTCATTTATTTTTCAAAAGTTTATTCACAAACAGCGTTGGTGTAATCCAGCTTCCGAAACTAATTTTTTTTTTATTGATGTGATCTTTCCTCAATACAAATATAACAATTTTAGGGTTCATTCAAAAATAAAGCTAAACTAATGGTTGTTAACAGAACCAGAAGTACGCTGCAAGTGATATGTTATGGTGGAGGGGCCTAGCTCGCATACTTGAAGATAAGGGCTTGATCAGTGTAGCAACTGAACAGGTGTATACACGCGCGTGCACACACACATTCGCATTTATTATCTGAAGTGTAGAATGAAATCAATAACATCTGCTGAAATTCCGAGTCATTTTATTTGTCTATGTTGTTACAGGTAAATGTTACAGTAAACAACCCGAAGCTGACGAAATCAGGGCTACGGTTTCTATGTTCAGAACCATAACAGGCTCTGAACGTCTACCCGAAAGCAGATATGATACTCTCTTTGATGAAATCAAAACTGTTTTCAAGTTTCTCGGAGTGGGGAAAAGGGTGGGCAAATCCGGAAATTAGAAGCCAGCGTCTTCAAGGGAGGAAGAAGGATCCTTCGAGGAGGATTAGAAGAAAACCGAGGAAGCAGCGTAAAGATAAAAGCATCGCCAGGGGAAGGATTTCTTCCAAGATAGTGGCTAAGCAAAAGAGGTGAAATGTGCTTGGTTTCATGTAAGTGCATAAATTCTGGAATTTATTTGATGAATTCTATTAAATCTTATCTTTGTATGTTTTATAGTTGATATTCGCATTTGTGCTCAAATTTAATGAGTCTGGAAGTTAATGCAACATTAGCATTAGACTGTATAGCTATACATTAGAATGTTGATACTTGATTCTCAAATAAGTGTTGTTGCCTGCAATTGTAGGTCTAGGAATGTCCACCAACTTCTCAATATATGCTTGGAGAGGACAGGGGAAGAATACGATAAAATCAGGTTTGTAGATCATGCTACTTGGGAGGGGATTTCTTTGATTTCATAATTAGTATTTTAAAATTGTTTTCCACTTATTTGCTAAGTTCGAATTTAGATCTTTGTTGAAATATAGGTTTATTATAGTTGCTCACTTGTTGCTTATAAGCTTATTATACTATGAAATACGCAATAAGTAATTTTTTTTACTGCAAATAAACATGATTAGAAGCATTTATCATTCAACATTCAAACTTCTTATTTTGGGACAAAATCATACTTTAAACGATTAGGTGTAGCTTGAGTCATTTTATGTGATTATGTGCTATTTTTCTTTCTCAAATAGGTTTTGTAGTTTAGTATTATTACAATAATTATTACAATTATGGTCTGCTGATTGATCGCAGTGGTCAATGAGACACTTCTGCTGCTTCCCTGCTGTCAAAGTCATAACTGATTAATTCTTGATTTAAATCATTTTTGTGATAACCATCCGCAGTTTCTGACTTTTAACTTTTTTATGGATGCCTTCCATTTTTTAACCTTTTTGCTTGCTTTTATTTGTTTGAACTTTTGGCATAGCATGGTTAGGTTATACTTGACTTTTCCAATGTTAAATTGAAGAGGGTTTTCAGCAGTGTATGCTGAGGTTCATTCGCTTTGTAACAACTGCGAAATGTTTGGAGAACCATTTCAAATTTGAAAAATGGCGACTGGAAATGGAAACTAGTGAGGATAAAGATGTCAGTAATAATATAGGGCTGTAGATTAGTTTTCAAGCGTTCACGTATATGCGGTATTAACTGCCATTGTAAATTGATGAAACTCCATTTTCGGATATATGTGTTAGGGAACTTCATTCAGAAAAAATTGTTAGAAAGGACCCAACAGTAATAAATGCTGAGTCCTGCAAAAATCATTCAGTTTCTTATTAATAATATGAATGATATTAAAACGTTTAAAACCAAACATATTTAGTTTTGTGTGGTAATGTATTGCTAGTAGCATTCATATTTACACTTTCTAATATTAATCAATCAAGTTTATTGAAAAATTAGCCACAATTGTAATATAAATCCTAAACTACAAGGCCATTTGTTCTCACTGACCACTGCGATCAGTTGGTAGAACTAAAAAGTCTCCATTGATGATTATTATAATTATATCAAATCGGTCTTGTATTTTCTCAAATCGATAGAACTAAAATAGTCTCTTTTGATAGGCCATATCCATTTGTTAAAGTCAAACTATATGTTTTCACGCTTGATGCTAGATTAGAAGGCTATCATATTAATGTATGTCAACTTGATGTATTTCAATTTTGTTTCTTGTTGTTTCAGGAATGGCTTGAAGTGGTTTATGCACCATATGCAAATGGACCTGAATATATTGTGTTATCCGATGTTGCTCATCTCATTGTATCATAATTTGAAAAGCACACATTGAGGGTAAGTCCATAGGTTGGTTAATGTATTCTTCAAACATTTACATGTATAGTGTGTGTACTGTGACTAAAAGTTCATAATTATTATCAGCACAAATTTTAGGCATGTACGTATTCAGCAATAGCTTAGCTTCATTAAAAGTGTACAATTATTACTTGCATAAATATATTACTACTTTGTGTGGGTTCTGTCTTCCAACTCACATCCTTTGTTATGACGACCTTTAGGATTCTTGGTTTATCAGCACAAATTATTCATGGTCGAGTTCTATTAATATTGTTTATGTGTTTGTTTCAATAATCACCAATTAATATTTTCTGCAGGTAGTTAGTTTTTTCCGGAGTGAAGACCATCAACAACAGTGGGCATGACTTTAATTGTTGTATGTATTAGGGTATTTGTTGATACTTATTGTGTAAATTTGTTTCTGAATTGTTGTGGTATGTTAATTTGTTGATTTCATCAAATAATTATTACTTAAATGGTTATGAAGAATACTTATGTGACTAATGTGTTCTCGGTTATTTTAATATGATGATTATATGATTGATGTATTGTTGTTTTGAATCAGACTTCTGTACTATTGTTGTTGATTTTAATATGATTTATATAAGTAGTCGTTGGAAATAATATAAGCTATTAACAATATATAGTAGCATTTAAAAGTACGTTACAAAATAATCAATATCATTTAGTAGCATTTAGAAACGCTACATAAACAAATGTAATATACCACTTGAATTTTTAGTGGCACAAAATAAAAGCTACTAAAAAGTAAAAAGTGACTCCCGTACGGACCTTCGGTAGCGTTTAAAAAACGCAACTACGCTAACCATATGGTAGCGTTTATCAAAACGCAACCAAAAAGTTCAGACTTTTAGTTGTGGGACCTATAGTAGCGTTTACTAAAACACTGCCAAAAGTTTTGGTAGCGTTTTTCAAACGCTGCCAAAGGCGCTTTCTGGTGTAGTGATGGTAATTGATTGGGCCTCATTCCAATTGGGAAAATAAAGAATAGAATGAAGTATGTATTCATGTGTTGAATAGAATAAATAATCATGTGTTGAAAATCATTATGTCTTGAAAGAAATATTTTAACAATAAAATTTACATCTTTATCATATTTAAAGTTAGAAACTAACTGGAAAATAGATAAGATGGGTGGTTTCCTGGGTATTGATCTGATATTGGTTTCGGCCTTCGGCGTTAATACCTAAGGAATCATTCTCTTACTACTTTACGGTTGGAGTCTGATTTAAAAATCAAACGATAGATACCATAATTTTATAAAATATATTAAATAACAAAAATAATCATGTGTTGACAGTGCTCATGTGTTGAGAATATTCATGTGTTGAAAGAAATGTAGATTCATGTGTTGAATAGAATAAATATTCATTTGTTGAATAGAATAACGAAGTGATGGAAATATATAAAGCCGTGTTGATTAGTGATGCGCCATTTTGACGCGAACGATATTTATATCAATTTTATTCGAATATCGAAAAGGAAGTGATTTCAAAATATAACATTTTGAAAATATATATATCGAGGATGTGGAATATTCAATTTTGATTTGAAATTGAATATGAGTTGAAATCGTTTTGAAACCGAATTTAAAAAGAATTATAAATACGTTTTGAATTGAAATCGACGAAATATATAAAATATACATATTATATATATTAAATGGCCTGAATAGAACGCGTCGCGCCGCGGCAGTTCGTGAATTTCGACCATTGACTTCGAATTGACGTTGCGGGAGATCCGACTGTCGGATTCTCCTGAAACCGGAACCGTTGGGTTCGTATCAAAAAGAGCTTTCCATTGAATATTAGAAATTCGAAATCTAACGGTTGGATTTGGAATTATGACCAAATCAAATTTGGAAAAGGTCGCTGTAAGTGCAGTTCGATGGCCATTGGTAGAAATCGACAGTACCGACTTTGATAAAATTATTAAAAATATCTATAATTTGTGTAAAATCATAAGAAATGGTTTGTGAAGAACTGGGATGAAAAATTTCCACATTTTAAAAAATAGATTTTTATCAAAATGAACTCGTTTTGAACTAGAATTAAAATCAATTTATTTTTGAAATAAATAAATTGAATTTGAAAGTGGTTTTAAAAATAATCAGAATTTCCAATACGTGAATTGGAAATGGATTTGAATCGAAATTGTCTTTGGAATATTTCAATGTTGGATTTCGTGATTATACATATATTGTTGTGGAAATTTGAAAGATATATTTATATCGTTATTTCCAATACGATATTTGTTGGTCGTAGAATTTGATATCGAATATAAGCCGATATATTTTCAATTCAGAGCCTTGTATTTAATATCAAACGTGATTTGGGTTTGTTGTGGATGGTGTCTTCATTAACACCGTTCTTAAGCCCAGTTGAGAAAAAAGATTGAATCTTTCTATTTAGATTTAATGAAGTGTATCAATTAAATAATATTTAATTGGAATTGAATTTGAATTGGTTCTTGGCTTTATCGTGAGCGGTGTTTTGAATAACACCTGTTCTTTAACCCGATTGATAATAGAATGTGATTTTGGGTTTATCGTGAATCGTGTTTTAGATGACATTGGTTCTTTAACCCAGTTAAAGACAGGATATGGATTTTTGTGAAGATTAAAACTAAGTGGAGTTTTAATGAATCTTTAAATAGATTGAAATGTGAATTGATAATTTAAATTATCAAATCTGAAAGGTGATAGAGAATGGAGTACCACCAGTTTTGCTCCAAAGCGATAGTTAAATCTTTAATTAGATTTGAACGTGAAATGGTAATTAATTTTACCGATAACACCGTGGTGTTAGTTATGGAGTATTACCAGTTTTGCTCCAGGGGATGAATAGGTTGGGATTGCGAAATAAAATAAATAATTACTTCGGTGTGGTTCGCTAATCCCGACTAGTTTAGAAAACCATAATATGGTTTGAAATGATATCCAAAGGAAGATTAAAGAATAAATTTAGAATAATTTATCTTGGATAAAATTAATGGGAACCTTTCCCTAAGAATGTGATTTTGTGAATAAAAGAATATTCTGAATTGGAATGAGGCGTTTGTTGTGTTTGTGTAACATTTGTTTATTATATACGTGGGTTATTCAGAAAGGCCGGGTTTCTACCCATTCTGAATAACCTATTCGACGAGATGTCGAAGATGAAGACGGTGGTTGAAGGCCGGAAGTCTTCACATCGTTCGGGTGATGACTGATGATCTTGATTGGGCTGTACACCCAAGATGAGGGAAACAGTTGGTGATCGTCCAGACGTACTTGGAGATGGATGGATATGCGAGGAAAGTGCCTCCGGTTTCGTTCAAACCCAGAACGAACTTGTAAATGGATTGTGTGTCTGACATTGGATTTTATTCTGTGTTGATTGATCTCTATTAAATATACATCTATTTGGCGGCAGAGAATTTATTCTCTTGCTTAATGCCCTTCTCTGAGATGTACGAGCTCAGAGGTTGTATATCGATGGACATCAGTCGCATTGAGTGAATTGCCAGTGTGGCACACGTAAGTGGCAATTGATCAAGGCTTCTGTTGAAAAGCAAAGCCTTGTGGTTGATGATCAAAGCACGGCCTGTGTGGCGTAGCTTTGTGTATAACGTGAATTCGCGAGCCTCACACCTCGGTATGAGTCAAAAACGGGATACGGACCGTTGGGAGAACACGACGTTTCTTTCTAGCTATGGGTGGTGTCAGTGCTTAAACTGAATGACATTTATATACTTTTCACCTGTGTGGTTATTGGATGAGGCGCCTCGATATTAGGTCTGTTAGGACCGGGAAACGTGTGTTCAGGAATTTCCAATCCTCAAAAGTAAGAGAGGACTGGCCCAACCGATTCCAAGGATCATAGTGGGCTCCTGAGACATTTGCTAGAGTGTCTCGAATGGAGAGGAGCTTGCCCCTTGCCTCGACTCATGACGGAAATCCAATTTCCAATACGTGATTTTGCGGTTTTATTTGTAGAGCCTAGTATGGCGACATGATATATGGTACCCACGCCGTCTATGATTGAAATTGTTTTGACACTATACACTTATTATAGTATCAAATGATTTGTTTTAAACGTACCAAGCATGTTTGGCTATTATAAGGGAAAACCCTATCCTCCGGCTTGCGTTGCATTGTGTGATGGGACCTGGGTCTTATAATAGCTTCATTTTTTCAAAAAGCATTGCGCTGTTTTGATATATGCACTGGTATTCTTGGAAGGAAACCCGTTCCGTGTTATACGGCATGGTCCCTTGAATTACTCTCTTTTAAAGTTAAAATAGTAACTGTTTTAGTTCTCACACCAGTCACATGACTGACCTGGAGTTTATTGTTTTAACCTAAACTCTGGGTGCCCCTATTTTCCACACGGGCAGCTAGTAGTTTTGGTTTTGCAGATTTATATTCACAGGATCCTGATTTACAGCTTGAACGATACTCGGAAAGCTCTGTATCCGTGTATTACTTCTAGTTGTGTTTTGTATTGTTTTTCCGCTGCTATGTAATTTATTGTAATCTCTGATATTTGTCGAATGTATATTTATTCATACTCTGTATATTCTTGTATTCTAATGGAATTGTTGTAATAAACAATGAAATGTTCTTCCGTTTGCGTTCTATTTTGTCTTGTCCTCAATGCCATCCGCGCTTTCCTTACCGGGGAAGTTCAGATCGTGTTAGTTTGGTATCAGAGCTTTGGTTTACAGAGCTCGAGAACAAGACACATTAGAACCATACGAAAGAATTCATCAGATATTTAAGTAATATCCAATTAGAATGACTCGTTAGAGATGGGATCAGTAGTATCCTAGAACGAGAGTGAAGAGTATATTTTTCAAAAGAAAACAATTTGGTTTTGAAAATTTAAATCATTTTATACGTATTTGAATATTTATTTATTTTGAATTTGGACAATCGAGTATATAAAAGTTTCGCGTATATGCGTCATGAACGTATATTCGAAGTTTTGATATACTGGATAGATATAGGATCACACTCTAGTCGCTCGGAGATGATTTTGATGATGGAGCTCCATCACCAATATTTATGTTCGTGTTTCGAAGGTGTGATATCTGTATATTTCCATTAGACTGGTGTGAGAACCAAAATATAGATAGATTTATTGTTGTAATTTGGCATCAAAAACATGATTTTCTATATATATATATATATATATCAAAGTTATGTGTTTGAAACATTAATAAACTAATTGATTGATGGTTGTGTTGTTTGTCTATTTGTTTGATATGTTGAACCATTTAGCCTAATTGAATCAAATATTGAATTGTATTGAAAATTGGTCGCATTTGCTTGCATATACATGTACTTACATTGAACAGGTCATAGCAAAGAGGCTAGAGCAGAAGTATAAAATTTGTTTGCCCGACAAATAGGTACATGTTTACCATAATTTACTGTTTTGTTTGGGTGATGATGATTTTATGAGCCGCTTGGCTAGCCGCTTGGCTTTTTCTTTTTCTTTTGGATTGAAGAAGGCCATGGGAGGCTATATGAAATATCCCGAAGTCCCCGGTGCAGGGGAGGTTATGGCGAAATTTTTCAAAAATTTAGGATGTTAGCCAAATTTTTGAAAATTTGAAAAGTTCTTAGAAACTGAAAATTTGAAGAACTTAAGCCGTAACGAAAATTAAGGAAGTTGAGTTGATTAGTTAAACAACTTTCAGCTTCGTTCCTTTTCGGGGACGAAAAGTTTTAAGTGGGGGAGAATGTAACAACCCGGAAATGAGAGCCAGTTTAAAATTTTTATTTTGGCAAATTTAGCGTATTTTGAATATTTAAAATGAATTAATTTAAATAATATCGACGAGAAATTTATTTTGAATATAATTCGAACGAATATAGTTATATACGTCGTCGTTAGAATATAATAATTATATATAATTATAAAAGGAATTGAAAATGGCGCGGTAGTTCGATAATTCGATTTCAAACTTCAAATGAACGTACAGGATTCAAAATAAACCGGATTTTAGTGAAACCAAAAATATTTGAATCTATTTTAGAATATTTTTCCAACGAATCCGAAAAATCGAAATTTCATAGCGGGAATCAAAAGTTATGGCCAAATGAATTTTTAGAATAGTCGCCGTGGAACTCTGGCCCTTAAAAATAGCCATTTTGCAAACGACCTCGGATTTCGACGAAACCACTTTTGTTGGATCTATGATGTCAAGTTATTGCTAGATTCCAATTTTCATAATTTTTCGAATCAATATGTGTGCGTGGTAAAGTAAAACGCGTTTGACCAGTTTCAGTTGATTTTAATTGACTGGAAAATGGCCATTTTTCTAACAGTCTCAGAATTCTACGAAATTAGTTTTGTTAGGACCGTATCGTCAATACGAAGCTAGAAATTTTTTTTTGGAATTTTTCGAGTTAGTATGTGACGCCGGTAAATTGAAATGCACGTTCAAATTCAATATATAGGGTTATATGTTGATTTTGACGAAAACTGATCGAAACGATCGAATCAACTTACGATAGATATCCCATTGTGTTCGAAATGGGGATAATTTGCTATGGACGACAGGCGGTGGGCCTCGTTTCGAGTCCAAATAAAAAGTCAACTTTTTGAAATTAAAATAATAATATAATTAAATTATATTTATACTTAACCCCCCCTGTTATAATTCTCTTCAAGATCGATCGAGCCCTAAATCAGAAAATGGCGATGGCCATCGCCATCGACCGCCTTCCTTCCTCCACCGCCAGAGGCGTCGGACCTCGCCCCCCTTCGCCTCTGATCTCGCACCCTCCCCCTAGCTTCTCTCACCTCGCGCGCTCTTTCTCCTCTACACCCCCTCCCGTTGATCAACGCGCGTCGCCGCCTCAGGTGCGATGCTTCCCGCCTCCGCCTTCCACTGACGAGCTCCGCCCCTCTTCCCTTCCAATCGAAGCGCGAGCATCTCCAGCGAGCTCCACTGTGGTCTGCTTCTGCCCTCCCCTCAAAATGGCAACGCCGAGATCTGCAGCGAAGCCTCCGCCCTCACTAAGATCCTGCGCAGCACCCACCGGGATGAAGGCGACAACAAACTCCAACCGAGAGGGATGCGGAACCTCCTTCGAGCCCTGAGCGAAAAGAAAATAAAAGGATGGGGATCTCAAAATAGTCCACACGAGAAGGTCGGATTTTTGTAGTGTGAAAGGTCGGATTTTTTATTTTTATCTAGGAGATTTTTAAATAGAGAAAGACGATATTTTTAAATAGAGAAAGATGATATTTTTATATAAAAGAAAGACGATATTTTTATACAGATAATGATATGATTGTTACATAGGCAAAGATGTGATTTTTAATAGAATAGCTTCAAAATAAAAATATGATTTTTATATAGTAGGAATTATAAAAATATAATTTTTATAATATAGAAAGGTTAAAAATATAATTCTTATATATATAGAGATATTAAAATATGATTTTTACTTGTGTAGAATATTAAAAATATGATCTTTATATAATAGAAGATATAAAAATACTATTTTTATATAAGTAGTGTAATGAAAATAGAATTTCTATATAATAGAGAATATAAAAATATTATTTTTATATAGTTAACGAAATAAAAATCTGATCTTTCTTATATGTATGTTGAAATAAAAATGAGATTTTTATAGTGATGAAATGAAAAGGCGAAATCTTTATATTTGAAAAGGCGAAATCTTTATATTTGAAAAGACGAAATCTTTATATTTGAAAAGGGGAAATCTTTATGTAGAGAATAGCGTGATAAAAAATATAATCTTTAGTATATGAACACCGTTGTAAAAATAGAATTTTTATCCATATGGAGTGATTATAAAAATATGATTTTTATATATGTAGTGGCTACGGGCAATGATAGTGATGAAAGGCGATCACGGCGAAGATTTCTTCATAGGAAGAGTCGCGGGGTTGGTTTAGCTAGCTGGTGAGAACTTCTCACTTTAAATCTTGTTTTTCTAGTTAAAATATATACTAGGATGCAGACGGTGCTTAGCAGCACCCGACACCCGTCATCCACAGACCATGGATGGCTTGTATGTTTGATTGTTTGTTGTGATGAAAATTGATTGTGTGAAATGAAATAAAATATTTATATAGTTAAAAATATTTTATCGTTAAAAACATTATTTTTAACGTGTGTGTGTGAATAAAAATATGTGTTTGTTGATTTGAAACCCCACACGGGTGTTGATATGATATTTGAAGTCCACTCATCCTGATTGATTAGTTGTATGTCGATCAATTGATTGACAAACTGTGAGAGCGTTAGATATCTATATTTGATGCTTATACAGTGTGGTGCACTTTGGATGATGATTGATTATTTATTGTTGTGATTATATACATGTGTTGTATGGAATCCATATAATAAACATTATATGGTAATTGATTGGGCCCCATTCCAATTGGGAAAATAAAGAATAGAATGAAGTATGTATTCATGTGTTGAATAGAATAAATAATCATGTGTTGAAAATCATCATGTGTTGAAAGAAATATTTTAACAATAAAATTTACATCTTTATCAAATTTAAAGTTAGAAACTAACTGGAAAATAGATAAGATGAGTGGTTTCCTGGGTATTGATCTGATATTGGTTTCGGCCTTCGGCGTTAATACCTAAGGAATCATTCTCTTACTACTTTACGGTTGGAGTCTGATTTAAAAATCAAACGATAGATACCATAATTGTATAAAATATATTAAATAACAAAAATAGTCATGTGTTGACAGTGCTCATGTGTTGAGAATATTCATGTGTTGAAAGAAATGTAGATTCATGTGCTGAATAGAATAAATATTCATTTGTTGAATAGAATAACGAAGTGATGGAAATATATAAAGCCGTGTTGATTAGTGATGCGCCATTTTGACGCGAACGATATTTATATCAATTTTATTTGAATATCGAAAAGGAAGTGATTTCAAAATATAACATTTTGAAAATATATATATCGATGATGTGGAATATTCAATTTTGATTTGAAATTAAATATGAAGTTGAAATTGTTTTGAAAACGAATTTAAAACGAATTATAAATACGTTTTGAATTGAAATCGACGAAATATATAAAATATACATATTATATATATTAAATGGCCTGAATAGAACGCGCCACGCCGCGGCAGTTCGTGAATTTCGACCATTGACTTCGAATTGACGTGGCGGGAGATCCGACTGTCGGATTCTCCTGAAATCGGAACCGTTGGGTTCGTATCGAAAAGAGATTTCCAATGAATATTAGAAATTCGAAATCTAACGGTTGGATTTGGAATTATGTCCAAATCAAATTTGGAAAAGGTCGCTGTAAGTGCAGTTCGATGGCCATTGGTGGAAATCGACTGTACGGACTTTGATTAAATTATTAAAAATATCTATAATTTGTGTAAAATCATAAGAAATGGTTTGTGAAGAACTGAGATGAAAAAATTCCACATTTGAAAAGATAAAAATAGATTTTTATCAAAATGAACTTGTTTTGAACTAGAATTAAAATCAATTTATTTTTGAAATAAATAAACTGAATTTGAAAGTGGTTTTAAAAGTAATCAGAATTTCCAATACGTGAATTGGAAATGGATTTGAATCGAAATTGTCTTTGGAATATTTCGATGTTGGATTTCGTGATTATACAGATATTGTTGTGGAAATTTGAAAGATATATTTATATCGTTATTTCCAATACGATATTTGTTGGTCGTAGAATTTGATATTGAATATAAGCCGATATATTTTCAATTCAGAGCCTTGTATTTAATATCAAACGTGATTTGGGTTTGTTGTGGATGGTGTCTTCATTAACACCGTTTAGAAAAAAGATTGAATCTTTCTATTTAGATTTAATGAAGTGTATCAATTAAATAATATTTAATTGGAATTGAATCTGAATTGGTTCTTGGGTTTATCGTGAGCGGTGTTTTGAATAACACCTGTTCTTTAACCCGATTAACAATAGAATGTGATTTTGGGTTTATCGTGAATCGTGTTTTAGATGACATTGGTTCTTTAACCCAGTTAAAGACAGGATATGGATTTTTGTGAAGATTAAAACTAAGTGGAGTTTTAATGAATCTTTAAATAGATTGAAATGTGAATTGATAATTTAAATTATCAAATCTGAATGGTGATCGAGAATGGAGTACCACCAGTTTTGCTCCAAAGCGATAGTTAAATCTTTAATTAGATTTGAACGTGAAATGGTAATTAATTTTACCGATAACACCGTGGTGTAAGATATGGAGTATTACCAGTTTTGCTCCAAGGGATGAATAGGTTGGGATTGGGAAATAAAATAAATAATTACTTCGGTGTGGTTCGCTAATCCCAACTAGTTTAGAAAACCATAATATGGTTTGAAATGATATCCAAAGGAAGATTAAAGAATAAATTTAGAATAATTTATCTTAGGTAAAATTAATGGGAACCTTTCCCTAAGAATGTGATTTTGTGAATAAAAGAATATTCTGAATTGGAATGAGGCGTTTGTTGTGTTTGTGTAACATTTGTTTATTATATACGTGGGTTATTCAGAAAGGCCGGGTTTCTACCCATTCTGAATAACCGATTCGACGAGATGTCGAAGATGAAGACAGTGGTTGAAGGCCGGAAGTCTTCACATCGTTTGGGTGATGACTGATGATCTCGATTGGGCTGTACACCCAAGATGAGGGAAACAGTTGGTGATCGTCCAGACGTACTTGGAGATGGATGGATATGCGAGGAAAGTGCCTCCGGTTTCGTTCAGACCCAGAACGAACTTGTAAATGGATTGTGTGTCTGACATTGGATTTTATTCTGTGTTGATTGATCTCTATTAAATATACATCTCTTTGGCGGCAGATAATTTATTCTCTTGCTTAACGCCCTTCTCTGAGACGTACGAGCTCAGAGATTGTATATCGATGGACATCAGTCGCATTGAGTGAATTGCCAGTGTGGCACGCGTAAGTGGCAATTGATCAAGGCTTCTGTTGAAAAGCAAAGTCTTGTGGTTGATGATCAAAGCACGGCCTGTGTGGCGTGTGTATAACGTGAATTCACGAGCCTCACACTTCGGTATGAGTCAAGAACGGGATACAGACCGTTGGGAGAACACGAAGTTTCTTTCTAGCTATGGGTGGTGTCAGTGCTTAAACTGGCTGACATTTATATACTTTTCACCTGTGTGGTTGTTGGATGAGGCGCCTCGATATCAGGTCTGTTAGGACTGAGAAACGTGTGTTCAGGAATTGCCAATCCTCGAAAGTAAGAGAGGACCGGCCCAACCGATTCCAAGGATCATAGTGGGGTCCTGAGACATTTGCTAGAGTGTCTCGAACGGAGAGGAGCTTGCCCCTTGCCTCGACTCATGATGGAAATCCAATTTCCAATATGTGATTTTGCGGTTTTATTTGTAGAGCCTAGTATGGCGACATGATATATGGTACCCATGCCGTCTATGATTGATATTTATGATTGGAATTGTTTTGACACTATACACTTATTATAGTATCAAATGATTTGTTTTAAACGTACCAAGCATGTTTGGCTATTATGAGGGAAAACCCTATCCTCCGACTTGCGTTGCATTGTGTGATGGGACCTGGGTCTTATAATAGCTTCATTTTTCCAAAAAGCATTGCGTTGTTTTGATATATGCACTGGTATTCATGGGAGGAAACCCGTTCCGTGTTATACGGCGTGGTCCCTTGAATTACTCTCTTTTAAAGTTAAAATAGTAACTGTTTTAGTTCTCACACCAGTCACATGACTGACCTGGAGTTTATTGTTTTAACCTAAACTCTGGGTGCCCCTATTTTCCACACGGGCAACTAGTAGTTTTGGTTTTGCAGATTCATATTCACAGGATCCTGATTTACAGCTGGAACGATACTCGGAAAGCTCTGTATCCGTGTATTACTTCTAGTTGTGTTTTGTATTGTTTTTCCGCTGCTATGTAATTTATTGTAATCTCTGATATTTGTCGAATGTATATTTATTCATACTCTGTATATTCTTGTATTCTGATGGAATTGTTGTAATAAACAATGAAATGTTCTTCTGTTTGCGTTCTATTTTGTCTTGTCCTCAACGCCATCCGCACTTTCCTTACCGGGGAAGTTCGGGTCGTGTCAGTAAATTACTGGATCATTAATAGAAAGAAGTTAGAGAGCGAGAAATAGAAAGAATGAAAAGTTAGAACAGAAGAAAATGAAGAACTCAAAGACCACAAAATCAGAACTGACACAAATCTCATAGTGGAACGAATAAAATATATCAGACAACATAAGTTTTGAAATATAAATTTATAACTATATATATATACCATCATCAAATTACAACACACACAACACAGCAGAAATAAACAGTGGTTGTCTAATGTTGAAGCCTCATACTCCAAGCTCTACCAAATGTATCTGTAATATCCTGAACTACTTGATTTCCCATAGAAATTTGGGCACCCAAGAGTTTAGGGTAAAACAAAACAAAATAAACTTTGGGTCAATCATGGGAATGGTGTGAGTAAACTCCAAACACTTGATTTAACTTTTAAAATCCTTTTGAAAGAAAGGATAATCGTAAGACCGATCCATACATAAATATAGATGGTTTTTACCTTACGATAACCCAAAACATTATTTATATCAAAACTCTTCTGATATTATAATAGTGTCTAAATCAAATAAATAGCAATTTAGCGGAATGCTTGCGTCTCATGCTCCACTTACATAGCATACAATCACAGACTACAGGGCGCTTATTGGAGAATGGATTCCCAACTATGACAAGGTATGAAACCACCTACCGATAATGTATCTCTAGACAGGAATGCATTGGGTTCAATGAGAACATCTTGCAACTCGGCAACACATGACCTCCCACTCATTCCGCTTGAGTCTACAAAATGTATTGTCATTAATGGTCATGATCAGCAACCATTATCGAAAGCATACAACAGAGATAGAATAAGAAGCAAAAGAATTTTCTCTAGATCAAGTGATAATACACCCTAATGGGTGCAACCCACATAGCCATGTTGTCTGCCCGATTTTTATCATTTCTCGATTGATGAGGCATAAGGCTATGTCTTACCTATATAACACAACATTCACCTTAAATGCCACATCGTCAGATCCATCAAATCACTAATTGACGTCCTTAAAATTACATTGGGTGTTAAGCTAAGAGAAGTTTCCTTCTCCTCCACCAACTATGGAACGTTTGAAGAAATCAATGTACGCGACCATATGGAAATACTCTGTCAAACATCCATCCATATAAGTTGTCCTGAGATAGGATAAACTGAAGGCACCATCCCATCAATCTATCCTAGGCAATTTCTACCTAATATTAATAGAACAGCCCTTGCACATTACTCTGTAATGCAACAATCGGATCAAAGTGGTTTTCGGATATTAGATCCGATTTCGGGCTCTTCGAAACGAAAACCAAATTTAGACAAAACTTCGATAGTCGGTTATTTAATTATGGAAGAAAACATCTATGCAACTAATGATCCTATTTCCAAGTGGAAATGCTACTGGTTAAGCACCAAGCAACACTGAGCCCTTTTTTTTAAAAATTAAGGTCTTGTTAATTTGTTCATTATCCAACTTCCATTCAATATCTTTACCAATATATTCTTCAAAACCCGTTTAGCCTCTCATGGTTCTTGAAAAACATTTTCAATATCACAAACTCTTTATTTCTATATTCTAGAAAATATCTCTTATCGCAGTTGGAAAACATTTCCATAAATTTACAAATTCTTATTTTCTATATTTGGAAAATATACGTTTAACATTGAGAATCATTTCCATAAACTCACTTTCCCGACCCGTTCATTTCTATAATTCGAAATATTTGTTACTACAGTTGGAAAGCATTTCCATCTTTTATTTACGCACATCCACTCTTACACATTCATTAATCACTGATCGCAAATTAGTAAGAGAATGATTCTCTAAGTATCAACCCTGAAGGCCAATACCACTATCAGATCGACACTCAGAAAGTCATTCAACTCGGCCAATCTCCGGTCACTTTTCAATTCCCTTAACTTTGTTTCTTAACTTCTTATCACTTATTTAATTTTATATGCTTAGAAAACATCTCTAATTATATTTGGAAAACGTTTCCAAAATCCATTTACTTGGATATAAACAAATGTCCTATAAACACTATTATGACAACTCAAAACCATAACATTCATCAGTTGCCCGTATCTCTAACCAATCCTCGCTACCGAACCTTAACCATTCTTTAATCAACAATGAAGTCGATCAAGTTGGGGTATAATACCTCTCATACCTTAACTGAACAACATTTTTATCTTCAAAATGGATAAAACTCACAACTTCAATCTTTAATAAACATTGCTTACGTAACTCTCAGATTCAATTTAAGAATCCGCTTCTTTTACGGAAGTCATTGATTATAACAGTAGCGTTATAATTCATGCTCGGAGATATTAACTTGGAAATATACTTTTATTTCATTTCTTTATATAAACAAGTAAAATAATAAATAAATAAATAAATAAATCATTGTTTAAAACGGAAAGTAAATAGTACTTTACTGAATTCGACAAAGTCGAATTCCAATTGATAAATCACTTTTTGAATCATCTTTATTCGATTAATATTCCGAACTTCGCAATAATCTCACTGATACCAGACGAATCAATTCCCCTTATAACCATTCCCAACCGCAAAACGTTTGCTTTCAAACTATTATTCACCTTTAAACGTGAATATCATTTATTTATACAAATCTAGAGTCATTTTGTCAAATCAACTTGATTTCCTTTGTAAATATCATTATCGGCTGAAATCCAACTTATCGAGTCACTTTATGAATCCACATCATATTCCACTCCATTTATAAACTCCGTTTATATGTCAAAACTTCTTGTCACTTATCTAACAAGTTTATAACCTTATATAGACTTTACATTCGGTTATAAAATATCGGTTTCACACAAAATATTAATTATCTTGTCAAGTTCCGAATTATATAATATACAAATTCTGAAATCATCCGGAATTTCAAATTAAACAAAATCACTACATTTTGCATTTTAGAAACGCAGTTTAACGCCTCGGTACTACTATAGCTCTACATACGATGATTCACATCAGTCATAGTAAACACACTATCAGATATATCATATAACTATGTCAATCAATACATTTAAGGAATGCCGTTGGATCCCTCTAAGTTATTCTCCTGCATCCACAGATGTTAGTCAACATAAATAATACCAATTCCATTTCAAGACAAAATATCATGGTATAAGGTGTCATCCGCTATTATACGGCGCGCATAGGGTCTCATTTGCTAAAATATGCATGAATATCCAATTACCAATACTATATATATAATAGCAACAATTGATAACAATATACCAATTCATCCAAATAATAATCACACAACATTCAATTATCATTTATCAATTCTAAAATACAAATTATAAAGTGGACAGAGTTAGTGAGCTTACTCACTTTGTTCATTAATCGTTGAATAACGATCAATCGCTGGTAATTTATATCAAGCGTTTCAGCTTGCCAATAATTTTCATGAGCTTTAAATCATTCCAAACTAGTTTCATTAGCCTACGTCCATACGATTTCAACACGACAAACAACGATCAATTTTGAAATGTCTGAGAGTTATGATTTTTATAATTTTGTGAACATTAAAAATTCTTTAACTAAATAAATTATAAACCTTAATTATTTTTTCCCTCTTAATCCCTTTCCTTCTTCTTCGTTATACCCAGATCAAACCCGAACCTCACAGCACCATGGCTAACTTCAACACCCTATTCCTTCTTCATCCCTCCACGATTTCAAAAACTATTAATACCGATGAACTCCTCTTCCTGAACCCCTTCTTCTATACCTAACCTAGTTTAGCTCACAGCTCCCCCCTTGACGCGGCTTCCAGGCCATCGCACGCGCCAGCACAAAAACCATCAACCCTTTTTTCCATGCAATACCTCAAATTTTGCGTGAAAGTTCTATTTCCATTTACAAATCCAAATACAACATTCATTTCGCCTAATGATGCTTCAGTCTTGCGAATTCATGAACCCTAATGCATGCTGCTTGGAAAACAGCAAATAAAATTTGTTTGAATCCCCTTGAAATTCATACTACATTGAAGAGAATCTCTCAAGCTCACAAATATATTTATTTTGAGATTTGTGGTTTTTTTTAATTTCTTTGATTTTTATAAAACACGATTTCATTATTGGTGGCGACTGAGCATTGTTGACTGCCGAAGAAGGTAAAAGAGGGTTCGGGAAAGGTTAAGGGATATATAGGGCAGGATAATAATATTTTCTTAATTAACGAAACTTACATCTAAAGTAACATGTTTAAACTACCACATACGAGGTCCAATCGCGATGAAACTTGTAATTTTATAATACCTTAATATTTCAGACACGATGGAACTGGTTTCGTTGGATTCCGAGATCGTTAGTAAAACTTCCTTTTTAATTCACAACTTGAATTAATACGTGTTTATACTGTGCATGATCACAAAATAAATCCAGTTGACTTGAAACTGAAAATCTTACAATAATTAACTATTACAGATTTTATAATTAGTCTCATTGAGACCCGAGGTCATTTGAAAATTGGTTATTCTATTTTTTAATTTAAGTCGATAATATATATCGATTTCAAAATAAACAAACTCATCAAAATTATTTATTATTATCGTATATATTCAAAATATAATGATATATAGCTTCAACTATTTTATCTCGATTTTAAATTCAGGTTAAATTGATATTCAATTTATTTAAAATCCTTTTATTTTATAAATAATCATTATGGTTTATAAACAATTCTATAGCGACTTTCTGAAAATTTGATTTTGACTTAACTAAAAATCTACAAGATAAAATCTCGATTTTTCACTTTCATTAGAAAGCTATAGTCAAATAGATCCGAACATTTCCTCTTCAATGAATTCCGATTTATAATGGATCATGTACGCTTAATTGAAATTTGAATCGTAAAACTACAAATTACCGTGCCGTTGTGAGCTCATTTTCAATTAATATAAATTTATACATTCAAACTTCGTTTAATTAATAAATTGTATATAAAAATCCATTTATATTACCAATTCAACATTTAAAACTAATTTAAATGTTCAAAATTTAATGCTTAAAAATCCGGGTCGTTATAAAAGGGTTTCCTTTCCACAAACCCAAATCTTTTCATCATAGCAAGAAGATTAAGCCAGTTGGATCTAGTTGTCATTCTAATATTACACTCCCTCCGACTACAACTTTGGAGTGTTACAATTAACTCTCGTGATCTTTGGTTAGAGATTGTCCCTGACCTTGCAAGGGTTGTTATTGCAAGCAAGAGTGACATTGGTTTTCATCGTGCCCTAGAGTTCTTAAAAATTCTATTCTTGAAAACTCAATTTTATGGACACTTCTAGTGGTTCTTTTCAGCCTAAATGTACCTTCTCGTCTATTCTCAAGGGTTCTATTTTCGTCCGTGATCGTTATATTCCAGTTCTCTTTGATACTAGTGCGACACACTCATTCATTTTGCAAGAGCTTGTTAATGATATACTTTTAGAATTATCTTGCGTTGTAATTTCTTTAAAGATTGTAAATCTTATTAGAGGGTCTGTGACACTTAGTATGCTTTGTGAGAATGTAAGTATTTTTCTTTGTGGTTTTTATTTTTTGCGCAAATCTTCATGTTATTCACTATTTTGGTTACAATATGATTTTGGGGATGGATTGGCTCGTTTAGTCGAAGCCTGAACCCTATATTCTAAAAGGATTATGTACCTTAGGCATCCTGGTTTGATTAATCAGTTACTTGTCGTTCTTTGATATGTTGATTGTGATTCCAAAGGTTCTTTGTTTTATCTTGAATATCGAGATGATAATGGCATATCTCGAATTTACGTTGTTTGTGAAATTTTTGATGTTTTTATCCTGTTTCGGATTTCCCACCCAAGCGGGCAACTGAGTTCTACATTGAACTTTTTCTTGGTGCTTAGATTAGTAATCCTGCCATGAGAATGCCAACCGAGAAGAATGGGGAACTCAAGAAGCAATTGTTGGAACTAAAAGCCAAGCAGGACATTCAATCCAGTTCATCTCCGTGGGGAGCTGTGGTTGTCTTTTTTAATAAATTTGATGGCACTCTTAAGCTTTGCATCGATTCTCGCAAAATTAATGAGTAACTACCAAGAAAAATTATTCCTTGCCTAGGATGGACGATATTTTCAATCAACTGTGTGGCTCTAAATTTTACTCTTAGCTCGATCTCACTAATGTTAGTCATCGCTGCGAGTTGCGACGGATAGCATTCCTCTTACCGCATTCCGCACTCATTATGGTTCTTAAAAGTGGCTCATTATGTCACTCGGTTTGATGAACGCTCATACTTACTTTGTCGATCTCATGAAGCGAGTACTCCGGGAATATCTCAATAAGTTTGTTTTGGTTTTCATTAACAATATCCTTGTTATTTCAAATATGAATCCAATCACGCTAAGCACTTGAGAACTATCTTGAGCACTCTTCATTGTAATCAGTTTAAAGCCAAATTCTCTAAGTGTCATTTAGTGAGAAGAAGTGAAATTTCTTGGCTATGTTATTTCTTTTTATGGCATTTTTGTCAATCCGTCGAAGATAGAAGCCATTGAGAATTGTAAAAGGCAACAAATGTATCTAAGACTCTTAGTTTTTCCTTGGATTGGCGGGTTGTTATTGTCAATTTATTAAAGATTTCTCTTGCATTGTCTTACCTCTCTCTAGTATTACGAGGAAAAGTGTTTGTTTCATTTGGTTTGCTAGGTGTGAAGCTTCTTTTCATAAATTAAAAGAACTTTTCACTCATGTTCCTATCTTAGTGGTTCCTAAAGGAGAACAAGGCCTTGTTATTTCTATCGATGTCAGTCGAAGTTGTCTCAGTGTCATTCTTATGTAAAGGTAACGACTAGTTCCCTATGCTTACAGGAAATTGCATTCGAATGAGATTCGTTATGCGACCCATGATTTAGAGTTAATCCCCATAGTCCTTATCAAAAATTCGTCAAGATTACCTGTAACAACCCAAATTTTAATAAACAGAAATTAATTGACAAAGCAATTAATTAAAAATAAATTGAAAAATAATAGAAATTGGGCAACGGGAATTGTGCCATTAGATCCATTAGAATTTTCTGATTTGGATAAACGTTTGGTTTGCGTAAAATGGATTTAAAACGAAGAAATTATGACAATTTGAAGTTTGAATTATAACTAAAAGAAGAAGAAAATACATCTCGTTGCCTATTGGGACTACCCATAATAGGCTGGGTCGACCGAGGGATCGACCTACCCTATTAATTGGTCAACCCATCTATTTTCCAGGCATGCTTACGTGTCTATCACAAACCGAGGACTTACTGGGGGTTTCTGGGGTTTCTTTGAACGAATGGTTGAGAATAATAACCAAAAATCTAAATATTCTGGGATCCCTACTTATATTATAAATATATCTTTTATCTAACCCTAATAATCCCAACTCCGTTACACCTTTCTGTGCCTCCACTCTACACAAAAGTCTCCCTCTAAAATAATGGAGTTTTGAGAAATGGTTTTATATAAGATAGAAGATTATTTATATATAGATTTAGAAGATTTCCACGAGGAATAATTAAATACGAAAATTAAGATGGGTTTTCTATGGTTACTAGATTTCCAATAAGTTCATGTTAGATTTATTCAATAGTAGCTGTAGTGCCTACAGATCTTAATTTTCCACAATTTGTACACATATCCAGTTTATTTGTTGTTCGTTTTCAAATCCAGTTGTTCCTAATTCTTTTTCTGTAGATTCTTAGATTTATTCATACATATTCTGTATATCAGTATTCAAACTTCAGTGAATTTCTATATTTAGATTTGTTTTTCCGTTTTCCCTACTTTTACAGTTTCGTTGTAGTTAATACCAAAAAGACATATTTTAGACATAGGCTTATATGTCTAATAACCTGCGCCTAATTATTGTTTTCCATGCTTAGATTTGGGATAAATCAAAATTATTTAGGAATAATTGGATTGGATTGAAATTAAACATATTGTAAAATTTTAAAAAAGGAACAATCGAATAAAAATTTGATTTAGACTGTATAATTATTCGATTGTGTATATAATTTGTTTGCGTTGAGTTTAGGCCATGTGAGAGGCTAAAACTTTACCTTTTTCTTTTGCATTAAGCTTAGGCCTAGCAAGAGCCTAAGCTTTTACCCACTAATTTTCGTGCTTGGTTGGAGAATAATGAAAATGGATATGAATGGAAATGTTGAAATCTGATGAAATGTTGTAATCAACAACAGAACTATAATTTGGGAAATGTTGAAATTGGTAAATATTGTAATCCATGAATGAATTGTAAATTGAGGAATAAATTATGCAATTGGAAATATTAATTTGGTTGTAAGGGCGCAAATTGGGAAAAATATGAATTAAGTATAAAAGATTAAATGGGAATTATTGAATTTATACGAAAATGGACAATTGAACTATAACTTTGGATAACTACGGATAAACTAAATAATTGGAACTTGGATAGAGGCTAAATAGAGAGGGTTGGGTTATGTAATGAATTAAAACAAAATGATGTTTATAGGAAACCTATAAAATGAAGTTTACATGCAACCTATAATATGACAAAAATTACCTGAAGAAAGTAAGCTAATTAATAAACTTAATTAGGCATTAAGTTTGATATAAATAAATTTATAGGCATGAACAGTAGTTCTCCGTTAAGCTAATTAGGGAAAATAAGCGACCTATTAAGAAAATGTGTAGCAAGAGTCATTTCCAGCAGCGATGGCTAATTAGGAAAAATAAGGAGCTTGTGGTAGTGGTCCGTTCCGGCAGCAAAGGTAGGCTGGTTACAGAAAATAAGTGGCCAATTAAAATAAACAATTTATTGTGACCTAGGCGTTTATTGGAAATTCTATGGGGTCTAGGGTAGCTAGGCATCAACAATAATTCTATGGTGGCCTTGGAGCTAGTAAATTGGATTAGGGACTAAGTCTAGGGGTGAATTAAGTCAAATTGCATTTTTGGTTGGGGACCCATATCAGACAGTATTCTTTTTTGTCACACTACACTGAGGTCTCACGAGGAGGCGAATGCACGCTTATGTTGTACTGGGAAGCAAGAGGTCCGAACGAGGCGGGTACGGGCGTGTTCCAGCAGGACGATGTGCGTGCATAACACCGATTAGGGAAAATAAAACGCTGTAACGCCTGTAATGAACGCTATGTCTTTTATAGCTGATGGGTCGGGCCTGGTAAACCGTGACCCATAATTGGCATTGGTTATCACACTGGGATATGTAATCCGATTGATGCGTAAAATTAGGAAATTCCTTCCTAATTATTTATTTGAGTTTGAATTTGTAGAAGTGTAAAACATTCATCATTGTTATTATAATCATCATTATTGTCATTGAATGAGAATAGCCAATCCTATATGTCATTCCTATCAGTATTTGTTCACTTTCAGGTATGCACAGACACTTAGCCTTTTATGACACAATAACTACTGTTTTATCTATTTCCTTAACTGATCATCCGTGCTAGTAATCATAACAGCTCACCAGGCGTTGTGTCTTACCCATTTTCCTTTTCTTCTTTCTTCTTTCCTCTTTTCTCTCCCTCAGGCTTAAAGGTAGGAAGTGTATAGTTCAGTTTTTTGTTGATTCTATCGTGAAGGACTTTTACAAAAGATAGATTATTTTCCGCTTCTTTTTCAAGGTTAAGTTGTACATTTTTTTACTATTTGGGGGATAATATTATTTTGTATTCTAATGTTGGTTTTTTTACTGAGATTTTGAGACATGATATTTTGTAACAACCTGGTTAAGTTGAAATAAATATAGTTTTTTTATGTAAATTGTCTTCTTTTTTTGTTGTAAACTTATTTGTCTTTGTTTTGATAAATCTTAGTCTCTGTGATGTTTTTACTGTCTTCATACCTACAACTCTCCATATTCCATAACGGAATCTTATCTCTGGTAACGTTAAGGGGTGTGGGGTGTTACATTATCTTTGGGGAGAGTGCATTGTGATTTTCATCGATCATAATTCTCTAAATTTTCTATTCACTCAAAAGAGCTTAATATGTGGCAACAACATTGGCTCATGTTCCTCGCTTCTTATGACTTTGAAATCCGATATATTCCTGAAATCCTAGAAAGGGGAGCTGAGTAGCGGACATAATGAGTCGCAAGTAGCAAATTTCTGTTTCTGTGATGCTAGCCGAGTGGAATATATTGGAAGTTTTATCTCTTTATGATATTTTTTATCGTGCTCTAATATAAGACTCTCTTGTTTTATTGTTTAGCATGGTAGCTCGTCCTAGTCTTTTGGATTATATTGCTAATGCTTAAAGGAAAGATCGAGATCTTATGCATCTTATTTAGCTTTGTAAATCGGAATCTCATGATGATTAGTTGTGAGATTTTAGTGTGGATGTTCCCATAGGAAGGGTTGA
The DNA here is from genome assembly GCA_030737875.1 of Allium sativum. NCBI lineage: Eukaryota > Viridiplantae > Streptophyta > Magnoliopsida > Asparagales > Amaryllidaceae > Allium > Allium sativum. The sequence goes on along the minus strand of JASFAX010000020.1, from coordinate 65,220,573 downwards.
TCGATCGTGCCTAGCGTTCTTGATATTACAAGGGATATTCTTTATGAGGGTCATCGTTTGAAGAATACTATTCATCCTCAGAGTAATATAATGTATGTTGATATGAGATGTCTATAATATTGGAAATGAATGAAGCGTGATGTTGCAAGTTATGTGAGAAATTGCATGACTTATCAACTCATTAAAGTAAAGCATCAGCGTCCTTGTGGTCTTTTGCAGCCTTTGGAAGTCCCATTGTGGAAAAAGGATCAAGTTTCTATGGCTTTATTGATGGCCTACTTCGTTCAAGATCTGTCCATTGCAGTATATGGATGATTGTTGATCCTTTGACCATCTTCCCATTTTTATTCATATTAAGTCAAATCAAGCCGCTTCTTATCTATCCAAGCTTTATATTTAGGAAACCATGAGACTCCACGATGTTCCTAGTTCGATTCTTTGTGATAGAGATCCGCTCTTTACCAGTGAATTCTAATGGAGTCTCCCAAAAGCTTTAGGTACTCGGTACAACTTATCATCCATAGTCTGATGGACAGACTGAACAAGTGAATCGTATACTTAAGGATCTCCTTTATGCATGTATTCTTGATTTTTAGTGGTATGGAAAGACCATTTATCGTTTGTTGAGTTCATCTAGAACAACAGTTTCCAGTCTAGTATCGGTATGACTCCTTTCGAAGCCTTATATGAAAGGTCATGTCGATCACCATCTTGTTTGTGGTTGGAGTTCGGGGAGAAGTTAGTTTTAGTCCCCAACTCTATTCGTGGATCTTTTGTGAAGATTGATTTAATTCATCATAGAATGAAAGAGGCTCAGAGAAAATAGAAGTCCTACGTTGACAACCATAGGAAACCTCTAGAATTATCTATTAGTGATCATGTATTCATTCATGTATACCCATTGAAGTGGGTAATGCATTTCAGTCAGACTGAGAAGTTCGCTCTTGGAGATATATGTATATATATAGGACCATTCCCCGTTACTGAACGTATTAGCCCAGCTACATATCATGTATCACTTCCAGATCAGTTTTCTGGTATCCATGGTTGAAAGAGGCTATACAGCAGTAGGATCGTATAGAATGGAGTATAAGATGATATATATATATATATATATATATATATATATATATATATATAGCTGAGCAGTAAGTAGATATCACACAGTCGATTTATATTGGTTCGAACCATTGTCCTACGTCTAGTCCCAGACTTACTTCTGGTATTTCACTTTCACTAACACCCTCACTTTACCCGGAGGAATAGGTTCGCAAATACCCGAACAATCGAACGGAATTTCTTGCCTCAACTGCTGAAGAGGTCTTCCTTAATATAGAATAATCGATGACTTATTTGTGTTCTTGTTAACACGGATATGTCAATATATAGTTTACTCTTCCTATAGTCCTTCCTTGATGATAAATGTGAAGCTAGTGAAAGATTATGGAAGATAATATTGAAAATAGTGTGCTTTTTGGAAATAGAGAGCTTTGAGTAAGATAGAATAAGTTAGAATGAAATTTTATAATTTGATCAGTTAATCAAGTCTCTATTTATAATATACAAAGAGTTACAACTGATCATGAAGAGATTTCATCAAGAGAAATGAATTAGAAAGTTGGGACTCTTCATAATAGGTTGCAACTCTTCGTAATCAGATGTCTGAAACTATTATTCAGATGTCTGTTTTGTTCTAAAAAGTGAAATAGTAAGGAAATAGCACATTTCATAGCAGTTTCAGACGTCTGAAAAATTCAGAACAGACGTATGAATATTATAGAAAATTTAATTTTTGTCTCAGCAAACAGATGTCTGTCTGATTTAATTCAAACGTCTGTTTTCTGGGCAAAACTTATTCCTTGCCTCTTTTAAATGCGAAAACATATATATATATATATATGTATGTATGTATGTATGTATGTATGTATGTGTAATCATCAAGGAAGACTTTAACATGAAATTCTAAGACTAACAAACTCTTACAACATATTCAATCTTCATTTTGGTGTTCTTGAATCAGCTTGTCTAATATGTTCCTGCAAAACAAAGTTAGTCGATAATATATGTGCTTATGTATAGTTGTCATAGTCAAAATATTTATATAGCGAGATCCAACATTCTCCCCCTTTTTGACTGATGACAACTACGTAAGCTTCCCCGTTAATATGCATATATTATTACTTGTTTCTCCCCCTTTGTAATTCGACAAAAAGGAATACTTATGAAAAACTTTAAGCGCGTATGCATTACACACAAGCATACCATAGAAACAGACATAACATAACATATAAACAAGCATTCCATCAAACATAACATACTACAGCACGTACTAGAGTTTTGTTCTAAACATAAGGATATGGGTACCAAAATATTACACACCATTTAGATAATTTAAGAGTTTGTAGGAAAAATACGTAGACCACCATACCATCAACCATGCTTACCAGCCCTCGGAAGTATATGCCTTAATAGTTGTCCCACCGTCTTTGGGAGAGCCTCGTTCGGAATCGAGAACTTCTTCTGCAGAACTTGAAGACCATTGAAATGGAGCTGGAGCTTGAGCTTGGCTCGAAGAAGTGTCGGTGCAAGAAACTTTTTCCCAAATTTTGTTCTAGAATCCTTTGATAGAATCAAACTTCTTATTTGTTTGTTTTTTATAATGCCTTAATTCTTTATGAATTTTAGATTGGTTTTGGGATAGCATTATTAAGGCTTTTTTGGAAGAAGTTTCAGGGGAAATAATTTGAATTTCTTCATCTTCCCTAACTTGACGATGGTGAGAAGGCTTAGGTATGATTGCTTCTGGGTCCGAGGCTACATGTTCGGTCCAAGTTTTGAGAGACATATACTCTAAAGGAGCGGGAATTGGAGTAATATCCATAAGTTTCAATGTCTTCGGACCAATTTCTTTGATGCTTAAGTAGGGAGTATTAGGGATGTTTATTTCACAAGTAGTGAGGATCCGAGTAATATAAGCACCATAGTGCAAAGTCTTGTACTTCCGCTTATACGCGATATCTGTCCATTCATCCATGATGATCTTTGCCCAACTGATTTGCTTGTTGGAGTAGAAAGCTTAAAGGGCTTGGAAATCTCTTTTGTAGACTTTTTTGTAACTTCCTTTGCAGGGTTGAATGGTTGAGAGAAATGCTACATGACCCATTTGATTTAGTTGACTTCTTGTTCGAATGTATGAGTCGATTTCTTCAATAATGTTTTGTGTAGGATGGTCTCTCAGAATTCTGGGAGGTGATCTAATATGTTCTATGGAATTATTTACCGTATTTTCAAGACTAGTATTTTCAATTATTTCATCATCATCTTTATTCTTTATATTTTTATCAAAATTTCATCAAAAGATACATGTAAAGATTCTTCTATAACATTAGTACATTTGTTGAAAATACGATAAGCTTTACTACGTTCTGAATATCCAACAAAAATTTCGTGATCAGCTTTTGCGTCAAATTTTCCAAGTTGATCTTTAGTACTAAGAATAAAACATTTAGAACCAAAAACTTTAAAATATGAAATGTTTGGTTTCCTTCCATTAAAAGGGTTGTAAGAAGTATTTTTAGTTAAAGGGCGAATAGAAATTCGATTTAATACGTAACAAGCAATTGCTACAGCTTCTATCCAAATTGTTTAGTTATAGTATTTCCATTAAGTAGAGTTCTAGCACATTCTTGTAAAGTTCTATTCTTTCTTTCTACAACTCCATTTTGCTGTGGAGTTCTAGGTAATGAAAAATTATGATTTATTCCTTTCTTTTTACAAAAATATTCAAAAGATTCATTCTCGAATTTTCCACCGTGATCACTTCGAATGTTTTTAGCTTTTAAATCTTTAGAATTTTGAATCTTTTTGATGAAATCTTTAAAGGGTCCAAAGGTATCACTTTTATTATTCATAAAGGTAGTCCAATTATATTTTGAGAAATCATCAATTATTACCAATACATAACGATTGTGATTTAATGATTGAACTTGAGTAGGACCAAACAAGTCCACATGTAATAGTTCTAATGGTTGTAAAGTTGAAAATAACCTTTTTCGATTTAAAAGAAGTTTTGGTTAATTTTCCTATTTGACAATCTTCACATTGATTGTTTGTTTCAAAGTTTATTTTTGGTAGACCTTTTACTAACTCATGTTCCGAAAGTCTTTGTATAGTTTTAAAATTTATATGACAGAAACGCTTGTGCCATAACCAAGAATCATTGTTGTTGGCAATCAAACACATTTCTTTATTATTATTTACTTTCATATTTAAAACAAAAATATTTCTATCTTGGTTTCCTCCAAAAATAATATTTTGTTTTTTGTCAAAAATACTGCAATTGTTTTCAGAAAATGGAATTTTAAAACCGTTGTCACATAATTAACTAAAACTAAGTAAATTATGCTTTAAATTTTTAACTAAGGAAACATGAGTAATAAGAGGTAAATTTGAGATACCATAGTTTCACACAACTCCTTTGCCAATAATAAAACCTTTTGAATTATCTCCGAAGGTAATTGAGCCGCCATCAAAGTATGAAATATTGGTTAGCATATCTTGGTCTCCGGTCATGTGATTTGAGCAACCACTATTTAAGATCCATTTTCTCTTTTTGAGTGGGACCTGCAAAAAATATTAATAAGAACATTGATACCCACTTTTTTTATAGGGTCCTAAGAGTTAGGTTTTAGGAAGCCAAACCCAAGTGGTTTTAGTATCCCTTTTGTATATATAATTTTTTATTATTATGCACATATTCCATAAATGAGTTAATATGTTTGTTTCTAATCAAACTATTATTAGTTTTTGGAACCCATATTTTAATTTTATTAATGAATTTTGATTTGTCTTTAATTTTTGAATCAATTTTCCTCTTTGGTTTAGTATTTTTTATAGGAGGAATTTTTGATTCTTTTATAAATCCTAAACCATGTTTATTTGAAGATGGTTGAGAACTTTCTATAATTCTTGATAAATTTTCTCTGCCCTTATTAAAGTTAGAAACATTTTTAGAGATGCTTTCTAAATTAGTTCGAATACTTTTATTTTCAAATTCTTTTATTTTAGTTTTCAACATGTAATTCTCAGAAATAATTACATCATTCTTTGTCTTTTGAGTTTCGATTTCTTAACTCAAAAGAGAAAGCTGACTATCTGAATTTATAAGAGTATCTTGAACTTTTTCAAGTTCTTCTTCTAAAATTATTTTTTCATCTTTCACATTTCTCTTTCAAATTCAGCTTTATTCTGATTTTCACGAGTTTCTTTAATCTTTTTCTTTAGAGTTTTTATGATATTTAAAAGTTTAGCATTGACATTTATTAGTTCTTCATAAGATAAGTCACTTACATCAGATTCTTGAGCCATGAAGCACACATTTGCTTGTTCATTTTCGCTTTCATTATAACTGTCACTGTCTGATGAATTTGAATCTCAGTCGTCCCATGTAACAGAAAAAGCCTTCTTCTTAAATTTATCTTTCTTATTCTTGTTGTTGAAGTTTTTCTGATTTTGTTTCATTTCTGGACAGTCCTTTACTATATGACCTTTCTTATGACAATTGAAACATTCTAATTTTGAGGATGAAGGTTTGTTTGAGGTATTCTTTTTGAAATTTCCTTTTCTATATTTTAGAAATTTCTAAAAGTTTTTGGCAATAAAGGCTAGATCTTCGTCTTCTGATTCATATTCCTCTTTATCAGCATGAACGACCACATTCTTCTTTTCTTGAGCTAATTCCCTTTTTGCTTGAAGGTTTACTTCAAAAGACATGAGATTTCCTATTAGTTCTTCTAGTTTCATAGCAGATAGGTCATTTGCTTCTTCAATGGCTAGTACTTTTCTTTCCCAGTCTTCAGTTAGAGAGTTTAGTACTTTTGATATGATATCAAAGCCACTATATTTTTCTCCTAGCCCTATCAATGCATGTAAATGTCTTGAATTCTTGAATACATTTCATTGATAGTTTCATTTTGTTTCATCTTGAAGTTCTGGAACTGGTTTTTTAGCATTGAAATTTTTGTTTGTTTGACTTTGTTTGTTACTTCGTGGATAGTTTTGAGTGTTTCCCCAATTTGATATGCTGATATACAAATGCTAACACGATTGAACTCATTTCTATCAAGAGCACAGTATAGCATGTTCATAGCTTTTGCATTTGCATTTGCCTCCTCTTTTTTAACTGTTGACCAAGTTGAATATTCTGCTGTAGGTGCCGTAAATTCTTTTTAAGTAGAACTCCATGCACTAAAACCACTTGCTTGCATATAAATCCTCATTCTCGTAGCCCAATAATTGTAGTGCAGTCCATTGAATATAGGTGGTCTTTGAGTAGATTGTCCTTCGGAAAAAGTAGTTGAGCTAGTATTTGGGTTATTCTCCATTTTATCAAGGTATCAAATAACGGTGTTACGGTTATAGGATGGCCTTGCTCTGATATCAATTGAAAGAGGCTATACAGCGGTAGGATTGTATAGAATGGAGTACAAGACGAAATATGTAAAGCTGAGTAGTAAGTAGATATCACACAGTCAATTTGTACTGGTTCGGACCACTGTCCTACGTCCAGTCCCAGACTCACTTCTGGTATTTCATTATCACTAACACCCTCACTTTACCCAGAGGAATAGGTTCACAAATACGCGAACAGTCGAACGAGATTTCTTGCCTCAACTGCTGAAGAGGTCTTCCTTAATACAAAACAATTGATGACTTATTTGTGTTCTTGTTAACATGGATATGTCAATATATAGTACACCCTTCCTATAGTCTTTCCTTGATGATAAATGTGAATCTTGTAAAAGATTATGGAAGATAATATTGAAAATAGTGTGCTTTTTGGAAATATAGAGCTTTGAGTAAGATAGAATAAGTTAGAATGAAATTCGGTAATTTGATCAGTTAATCAAGTGTCTATTTATAATATACAAAGAGTTACAACTGATCATGAAGAGATTTCATCAAGAGAAATGAATTAGAAATTTGGGACTCTTCATAATAGGTTACAACTCTTCATAATCAGATGTCTGAAAATATTATTCAGATGTCTGTTTTGTTTTAAAAAGTGAAACAACAAGGAAATAGTACATTTCGTAGTAGTTTCAGGCGTCTGAATATTATGGAAAATTTAATTTTGTCTTAAAAAACAGACGTCTGTCTTATTTAATTCAAACGTCTGTTTTCTGGGCAAAACTTATTCCTTGCCTCTTTTAAATGTGAAAACATATATATATATATATGATGTGTGTGTGTGTAATCAACAAGGAAGACTTTAACATGAAAATCTAGGACTAACAAACTCTTACAACATATTCAATCTTCATTTTGGTGTTCTTGAATCTGCTTGTCTAATATCTTCCTGCAAAACAAAGTTAGTCGATAATATATATGCTTATGTATAGTTGTCATAATCAGAATATTTATATAGCGAGATCCAACATTCTCCCCCTTTTTGACTGATGACAACTACGTAAGCTTCCCCGTTAATATGCATATATTATTACTTGTTTCTCCCCCTTTATCATTCGACAAAAAGGAATACTTATGAAAAACTTTAAGCATGTATGCATTACACACAAACATACCATAGAAATAGACATAACATAATATACGAACAAGCATACCATCAGACATAACATACTACAACACGTACTAGAGTTTTTGCTAAACATAAGGATATAGGTACCAAAATATTACACACCATTTAGATAATTTAAGAGTTTGTGGGAAAAATACATAGACCACCATACCATCAACCATGCTTACCAGCCCTCGGAAGTAGATGCCTCAATAGTTGTCCCACTGTCTTTGGGAGAGCCTCGTTCAGAATCAGGAACTTCTTCGGCAGAACTTGAAGACCATTGAAATGGAGCAAGAGCTTGAGCTTGGCTCGAAGAAGTGACGGTGCAATTGGATAAGGTAAAAGACACATGTCTTCGAAACATTCATTCCTTTTCGCGATAAATTGGATAAGGTCTGTATAGCATTGGCACATACTTTCCAAAGCATGAAATTTAGTTTTTCATTGGATTTAGAATTTCAAATGTGTCTGAACCATGAGCAGGTCCAGAGCAGATCTTCGCGCATCAATGCTTTATATACTACCGAAATTTCATGTTTCATATTCTCTTGTGTTCAAAGATAGTCATCATCTTACGGTAATATATAAGTGTTTCCTTCATATTGCTGCCATAACATGTTTATAGCAGCCGTGCTAGTTCTAGGCAAGCTAATTTTTCCGTTACGCATATAAGAAGTTGCCCTTGCATTCAGGGGTATACCACTAGTCGTTTTATCGTTGTATTCAAAGTTTTGATGGAGGATTAAGCCAGGCTCTAGCCACGTAGTATACCAAAATTTTGCATCACTAGAAGCAGATAGAGATATCTTTGCATTAGGCTGAACTTTGTCCCTTATTTTGACCAGCGACTTCCATACCCAGCCACTTGACTGTTTAGCAGTAGCCATCCATATCTGGTCATGTTTTAGATTATGGTTGAGACTCCAGCGTACCCATAACGTGTGTTGTTTCTTTACTATAGACTGTAAATGCCTAGACAGAGCAACGATATTCCATTATTTAATATTTTTAATTCCCAACCCTCCATTTTTCTTTGGTTTCTCTATTTTGTAGAAAGCTATCGAGCTAGTTTGGTCATATAAATGAAACCAAACCACAAGAAGTTTCTCATTGTCGTTTTCAACATGTTCAACAATTTGGTAGGAAGTATGTTCCACATGAGTAAACCAACATTGAAAATATTATTACACTAAGGATTACCAATCTTCCCGATTGTGAAATGTATCTATTTTCCTAGCAAGTAACGATGGACGTTATTTTATCATATAGCGGAATACATTGCATCATAGATATACGCTTTGTTTCCAACGGGATTCCCAAGTAAGACATGCTAGATGTCATGTAAGACACTCCAGAAATAGACTGTATGGTAAGAGCTTGAGAGGGGAAGAGGCCAGCGTGAAGAAATTGGGATTTAGCGCTGCTGATTTTCAATCCTGAGAAGGAGTAGAATGAAGAAAGACATGACATAATACAGTGAATAGAGGAAATAGTCTGTTTAGTAAAAAATTAGAAGGTCATCAGCGAAAGCTAGAGAAGTTATCAATGGAGACTTGCATTTAGGGTGTAAGATGAAGTTCTTTAGATGTACTTTCCTCTTTAATTCCTTTATAAGAGCTTCCATTATCATGATGAATAAATACGGTGAAATAGGATCACCTTGCCTCAATCCTTTCTTGCCTTTGAAAAACCCGACCGTATGAGGATTGTATACCAGAGAGTATCGTACCGTTGAAGTGCATAAGTATATACAGTAGATATATTCGATAGGGAAACATATCTTAACCGTAATGCTTATAAGGGCAGACTATTTCACCGAGTTGAAAGCCTTTCTTATGTCTATCTTAAACATGGCTCTAGGGTAAGCATTGATGCTAGAATATCCATTTAAGAGTTCATGATTCAGCATCACATTGTCTAGTATGTTACGAGATGGAAGGAATGCAACTTGGTTTGGGGATATTATTGGCCGTAGTACAACTTTGAGCCGCTTGGCTAAGAATCTAGATATTGCCTTGTAAATAATATTGCAACAGGCTATGGGCCTGAATTGAGAGACGTCAATGGGATTTTGGCATTTGGGAATCAAAACTAGGTTCATAGAATTTATGGTAGAGAGAATTTTGCTATTCTGAAAGAAACTTCGCATTTCTTTTAATACCTCTGGAACAATAATGTGCTAGCAACGCATATAGAATGACACGGTGAATCCATTTGGACATGGAGATGCTGCTTTTCTCATTATGAATATTTCTTCTTTGATACCATCATCAGTCATCGATCCAGCTAAAAAATCTTGCTTATCAGGAGGAATATTCGATAAGTCTATGTTTTCTAAAAAAGTATGATCAGGTTCGGTAGTGTCATCACCAATCAAATCAGTGTAGTATTTCAGGAATGTATTATCAACTGAATTTGGAGAGGTGTGACAATTACCATTTTCACCAACAATTTAGTGAATGTATTCTTTTGCATGTTTTAACTTCAACGAGGCATGGTACAAATTTGTATTCCTATCTCCATGGAGTGACCATTATTGCTTTGTTTTCTGCCTTATCATCTTTGCTTCATCTTCAAGAGCTTCCTCGAGTTTCTTAGCTAGATCTTTCTCTTGTTGTAAGTGTAACACATCCACAATAGGTTGTAAAGTGAGTTGTTGAACCTGCTCAAGTCTTTCAGTTAAAGCTGTCGGTCTTTTGCTTCCTTTTCCATATATTTCCTTATACAGTTTCTTTAGAGCCTCCTTTGTATTCTTTAACTTCTGCTGGAGTATTACCATAGCGTTTCCGTAAGCATTAATGTTCCATGCTCCCTTAACAACCTGCATCATTGTAACATTCGTTGTCCAAACATCAACAAATTTGAAATTTACCTACGTTAAAGGGGGTGCTGAGCCAAATGTGAGGATGAGGGGCAGTGGTCAGACAGGAGAGGCATAGTGATCTTGATGTTTATGGTTAGCCGGGAAGATAAGGATTGGAAATTCATTAGACCATGATCAATTTTAGTCAAACTCCACGGACCTGAAATGCTTTTAATTGACCAAGTATAACTAGAGCCAGAGGAAGGTATCTCTATCAAGGAGGAAAGATGCACAGCAGAGTTGAGCGGATTAAGTTTAGTAAGGCTTAATCGAACCCCTCCACTCTTGTGAGAGGATTAGTAGGAGCAATTAAAGTCTCCATGTAACATCCCAATATTTTCTGTATATTTTAAATTTAGATTTAAAATAAATAAATGAGTTGATCTTAGAATTTGTGAAAATCGATTCATAAACTTTATTTAAGTTGTAATTTGATTTAAATGGAATTTTGAAATATTTAAGTTAAAAAGGAATTCAAATTTGAATTGTTAAACAAGGGAATTTAAGTTGTTTAAATTTAATTTGAAATTCAAATTTTAAATTTGAAAATGATCAAATGTGGAACTAAAAATTTATGAAATAAATTTATAGAATTTATTTAAGTTATAATTTAGGTTAAATTTTAATTTATAAATATTTAAATTTGAATTTGAAACGGTTAATCGAATAATTGAATATTTTAATAATTAATTGACGATGAAAATTTAACTGTTTTGGCGACTGTCTCGGAATTCGGCGAAACTGGCGCCATCGAAACCGGAACGGTAAATTATTGTAGAGTTTCAATCTGCGTTAAAATCCGGCTTACCATTTGATCGTACGAGAGAAAATGTGAACGAGATCAATGTAAATGGATAATTTAGTGTTCCTCATATCCGGGCCTTATATATATAGGAATAAAACCCCATATCCATCTCATTCAGACCATTCTTCACTACGTATACCTTCCTCCATCAGATTTCTTTTTCTAATGGCTGAAAATGAAATTTCAAAACCCTAGAAAATAAAAATCATACCTTGAAAATGAAATCTCTTCAAACACCAGCTTATTATATATCGAATCGAAGCTCTCGACGATACGAAGCTTCTGGTGTAATTCGTTTTGACATGCAGCGCTTCAAGTGGCTGGAAATCGATGGTCAAACCCTTGATTTCGTAAACCTAAAGCTCGAATTGGGGATTTTTGATTTCGAGGTTAATCAAAGAAATTGGGATCTGGGTATTGTAGCTACTATCCATACGAGTGAAACGAAGTTTGTCGGAGGTCCTATTGCTCAGCGTAGTGCCGGAATTTGGTGGTTTAAGTTTCGAACGTCGGTTTTAGGGCTGGAGATTGGCGGAGCGTGGGGTGAACGAGATTGGTGGCGTCGGCCTGGTAGGATGCGCCGGTCGAGGGTCTACAGAACGCCGGTGGTTTTGGACAATCCCGTGGCCGGAGTTAGGTGAATTAATTGGTCAAAGTTTGGAGCTTTAATGTTGGGAATGGGTTCAATTTTCGGATGTACTGTAGCAACGGGAAGAGAAGCGGGAAGATGGACATACATTGCTGACGTGTACTATAGGGTATTACTTTTTTTTTATATTTAAATGTCAATCAATAAAACACTGATAACTCGCTCGTTTTAACTCGGATTTGGACGCGGTTTGTTGCGTTGGGATCGTAGCGGAATTGCGGACGTTTTGGCACTAACAGGGTTGCGTTTGGTGACTGTCAAATTTTGGCCCTTAGTTGGACGTTCGATCAACTATGGACGCAAAGGTGAGTGATTCTTCGCTCACGAAATACTGAATTATCCCCATATTTATTGAATTAAATTATGAAGTAAGTTTGGTTGCATGGTTGTGTTGGATTGTTGATGTGTGGTTCAAGTTTAACATGCAAGTGGGTTAACATGCAATCTAAGTAAATGATTTGTTATATAATTTAATTTAAATCTCTAGTTGAATTCGAACCCTTGTTAAATCCTGAAATAGTTTAATGCTGAATCAGTTGAATGAAATTGTTGTGATGGACGTTGGTTGAAATTTATTACTGAATTCATAGTGACATTTTTTTTAAATGCTCTTTATTTCAGTATATTGTAATGCATGTTGATTGTGACGATAAAATCCCATTTACCCTTGATGTTACGGGCATCTAATGAACCCGGGATTTATCGATAAAATAAATTAAGAACACGGAGTGAAATGATAAATCTCTGTGACACTGATTTGGATTGAAATGATAGATCCATCCCTGAAATATCGAGAAATTAAATTTAAAATCACTTGGCCATTGGGTAGATAATTATATACAGACATCGGTTGGTTAAATGATGTTAAATATTTGAAATTTTATTTGATAGAAATTTCCCTTTAAAAGAATGTACCGATACTCGATAATTCAATTCTTTAAAGATTCTGAACTGGGATGTTGATTAAAAAGGGTTCAAGGAATTTTCCAAAACAAAGTGGAAATATTAAATTGGGATTTGAATATGATTTAAAAATCTTTTCAAATTATGAGTTTGATTAGAAGGAAATAAATTCTTATGTAATCTGGTTTTTGGGAAATTTGGAAATCGAGGGTATCTGAGTTGTTTTAACTCGGTTTGAATATATATTTGAACTCTAGAAATCAAATAGTTGTTTTGAACGGGGTTGAAATGAGATATGGAATTAAATGAACCCCATTGAGATCGGAGGATAGATTCAAGTATTAGAAATTTGGAAGGAAGGAAAGATTTTGATTAGAGAAATTTATTTTAAATATATTTATGCATTTGATTCCAAATAATTATTCTTGTTTTAAATTTATTATTTACCTTTACTTATAACTATTGTATTTTAGATAAAAAAAATTTATAATTCATTTTTCAAACTTTTCTAGTAACCTTATTTTTAAGTATATAGATAATATTTAAATTACTGATTTATTTTTAATTATTATATTCTATATATATCTATATATTATTTATATAATATTTATTATTATTATTATTATTATTTTATATATACGTTTATTTACAAGTATTTTGAAATTTATAAATTCCTTCCGAATGGAAATGCTTGAGTTTGAACCGTCGGTTCAAATGGAGTTGAGATAAGAATCCATGATAATTTGAAGTCTTTGAGATAAATTATATTCTATTTGAATATAAGTCGTTTTTGAAATATTATGTAATTATAATATAATGATATGAAATATATTCTAGTTTTAGAATATAATCGGTTCGGGTATGATTATGATATGTTGATATGAAAATTTTATTCGTTTGAATATAAATTGGGTTCGAAACAGAAGATGATATTTTGGTATGAAAGCGAACCTTTATCAAATATAAAAGAACCGACCGAAGTGAAAGATGTAAGCGTTGGTTGTTAAAGAGACCAGAGTCGACATAAGGCATACTCTCTGTCAGTGTCGATACCACTTTGACAACTGTGAACGTTATGACGTATCCAGAATGAGTATGATGACTTGAAGGTGATTATTGAATCGAAGAAGATGAACGATGACGAAATAGCCCTGACCTTCGGGTCAGAATTGAAATGAATAAAACAGGAGCTATACCATGACTAATTGAGGTAGCACCTTTGATCGGACACACTTTTTCGATATTATTTCTATGACTATGATGATGATGATGATTTAGGCCCATTTATGACTTGGGAGTGTGTTCTGAGGTGGGCGGTAGTGGCTGCTATGCGTTACCACCGGTCCGGGAGTGCAATTGGTAGAATCCTACCCTGGGCATTGCCTCGAGTGCCTTGTCATATTATCCTTATCGAGCCCATACGATTTTGATTTGTATCGTACCTATGGAGTGCCCTCTGATGCCATCGTTACGGTGGGTTTACGGTACTGTATAGACTACGGTATTATAAATGGTGTAAGGGTAAAAATGTAATCCCGCTTACGCTATTTTCAGTATTTATATTTTACTGAGTAGACACTATCATAATAGCGTATTATCTATGTCTGTATTAGTTTAACGGATCCTCAAGTGATAGAAAATCCCGTAATATCTCCTGAGTTACTGCACCCATGATACTGATGTTATTTCGTATTTTGATTTGACTAATATGAGATGATTTAATGCTGATCTGAGTGTTTGTTGTGTTTTGTTTTATGCAATACGCTCGGGTCAGCAGATGTTGTAGTTAGCGAAGATTCCCTTGCCTTGGAGGATGAAGACAAAGTTTGGCGTATATATCTATTATGAGTATGGTTTAACCACTGCATTCATTTCCGCTGCTTATTATGTACATCTGTATGTATATGTAACTCTGATAATCATTTAATGTTATAACCACAGTATACATTTCAACTGCTTTTTAACTGCTATTTGTTTATTATATGTTGTCCTTCCGCTGTGAGATTCTGTTATTGTTTTTCTCTTCTTTCTTTCTTTTTATTCTTTTCCCAATAACTACCTGCATTTGCGATTTGTTTGGGTCGACATGTGTGGCTTATTGTCGATTTTAAACGGTAGAAAATGTGGGTCATTACACTCCAACACTACCCATGGAAGAGTCGACTGACTGAGATTTGGTAAGGTATCCAGCATATGCTTTCTAATAGAAGGGGTATTATTAGCATAAATGAAAGTGAGAAAGAGGGAAGAGGAGGTAGGGATATGAAAGGCTTTAGTATGAATGAACTAGAAGTCCAACATAATAGGAGCGATGTGAAAAATATTGGGGTCATACATGATCAGCAGTCTACTATATGAGGCTTGGTCAAGATTGGTTAAAGAGGACCATAATGGGTTTATTTAGGCAGTAGCTTTGGATGTTAGGAGGGAGTTGAGTTTAGTTTCAGAGATGGATACGAGAGAGAGGTGATGATTAAGGATGTGGTTTTTTGTTTGATCTAACTTTGTTGTTTTGTGTGCTCCCTTAATATTCCATGCAGCAATGTTGTGCTGCATGATTATACTATAGGGGTTTTGCTGGAACTTCTGGTTCTTCTAAGAGAAGAAGAGGATGATTTGAGTGCATATGTTTGAGAAGAATCAGCAGAATGGAAGTTCGAGTCTATTGGTGATAAATACATTTCATTGATCAAAGATTCTTTTCTATTTCTGTTGGATTTTCTCTTTTTCTTCTTTTCTGGTCTTGACGCTGGCTTAGAATCTAGCTGAATCTTCATACGTCTAGAATTCCTTTTAGAAAAGAGAGTAGCTAAAGGAGGGGAGAAAGGGTCATGATTTAGGTCGGTAACAAATCTTGTTTTGTGATTACTTCTGGAAAAAATTATGACAATGTTTATTATTTGTTAATTGAGATGCTAAATACAAATTTGGTGAGATTAATTCATATAATATTTTAAGTTGAATAACCAATGGGTTTTTGTGTTTATACAAGTAAATATGTTGATTTAGGAGTAAACTGAACTTAAACAAAGTAATAAAATAATTAATTCAACATTTGTTTGTTGAATAAGTATAAATATTGAAAAACTAAAGTTTTAAAAACTTTATAATGTGAATTTGTGGTAAAAACACGTGTCAAAGGATTTTACTTAATGCAATAATTTTGTAAATTATAATGGTGGTTTTTTATATAAAACGGGGATGTTTAAATTTAATTGGATTGCAATTAAAATATAATACATGAAAAATTAACTAAAAAACAATTTTTAAATGTTAAAATATTTTTATATGGTTTATACGTTTGTTTCGACAAAATAATGAATTTTGTGTAATTATGATATTTAAATGTAAGTTTTAAACAAAAGAAAAGATAAAGTAAACTTTTAGTTAAAAATGTAAATTTTATTATGTTTACAATTAGAAATTGTTTTTAAGTTGGTTTAAAATAATTATATACATGTTGCTAACAATTTTGCAAAATTAAATGGTGAGAAAATGTAAACACTTTAATGCAATTTGTGTAAAATATGGTAAACCATGTGTACATTTGCATGTTAATGAACTAGTTAACTTAAATATATTCACACTTAGCTAATTTGGACAGAATTTGACTCAAACCCAAACCCAAATACTGGAAATTTGATTAGGCAGAGAAGGATTGAGAAGTACATACCTTTCTCCTCTTGTTCTTCCTGTAAACAAACCAATGAAAAGTAATAACCCTCTTCCTCTTCAATTTACAAATCAAATCCAATTATAAAATTAAAAATAAAAGAAATCCTGCTAATCTTAATTGTAACATGTAATCCATACAAAATCAGAAATTTATTTCTCAATTTTCTTAGGTTTAAGAAGAAGTTTCCTGTAACTTGTTCTATTTATGTTGCATGTCTATGTGTTGATTTCTACAGGGGTTTGAAGCTCTTTTCAAGCCAAAATCTCTTATTTTGTTTGCAAATCACTGCCAAATCATAGCTAATTTTGCTACTAATCATTCAAAGTGAGTTTTCACTCACTTTTCTAGCTTCTATGAGCTTGCATGTTGGTATATTGTGGTTCTGGATGTTGATTTCGTTTACAGTTAATAGAATTACGAGATTTATGTTTACAGTAACAAAAAAATTGCATGTTGATCTTTATGAATTTTTGCTATACCATTATATTTGAAATTCATGTTAAAATTTTCTTGGATTATTTTTCGTATGTTTCTCTTTGTATATGCTTGAAGTTAAGCATTCAGTTGATTCAAAACTATACTAAAATCCTACTCAATCAGCATAAGCAAGGAAAAAATTGCTTATAGAGTTCGTGAGCAATAGGTCGACAAAATCTCTTGTAGTCGACCCTTAGCTCACATAAGTCGATCCCATCGTCGATCTATGCCATAGTATGAGTCGACTTGGCACTTCTAACTTTGATGGCAGGTCGAGCAAAATTTTCCTATAATTATATGCTTTGTTTTCCCTGGTTTTGGTTGCTTTCATTGAGTTGTGTTATTTTCGTGCATGTGTTTATAAATTGATTTTAAAAGTAAAATTTTGATTCAAAATCAATATTTGAAATATATATTTCATAAATTTATTTATAAAAGTACAATCATTTCCAAAGCTATTTTATATATAATAAAAACCTCTATTGTAAGGAGATTTTAAAAGAAATATATGTATTTTATATATAAAATCACTCATTTTTGCACTTTTAGAGAGAACAAGGAAGCAATTTAAATAACATGACAAACCACGTGGTATTGGATACGAAGGTTTGCCATATCGGTTAATTTTTGTTTTGTTCCATTGAAGCTCTACACGAATGTGGAATTAACTAACTTGTAGTAGACTGATAAGTGAGAATGTGTGGTATGGGATGCACTCTTCTCACTATTTGGGAGTTTGTGATAGATACATTATGTGGAACTTCGAGTCATTTGTATTGCCAATACTAGGCTTTCAGACCATTTGTTTTAGACCTTCGGGTCACTTGTGTTAGGCGTCAAATTTGTGTAATAGTACTTGGCAGACTTCGACCATTTGTGTAATGCACATGCGGTTTATCTTAGACTCGCCAGTTATAGGATCGAGTTTGTATTATTTTTAAAGATTTCATTATTCTTTGATTTCTAGAATTTGTGATTTCTTAATGTTTTCACCATTTTGCAAATGTTGGATTTATATACTTAGCCTCTGAGTAATTTGATAATTTATAATATGGTGGTTACATTTTTGTTATTCAAACTCCTAATCAAGTTTTGTGTATTGAGATTTTGTCATATCATTCTGTATATATATATATATATATATATGTGTGTGTGTGTGTGTGTGTGTGTGTGTGTGTGTGTGTGTGTGTGTGATTCGAGATTTTCTGTACATACCTTATCCTTGAGCTTTAGTTATTTGTGTCAATGGAAACTTTTGTGCTTAGTGATTATTATCTTACATTAGAAAACTTATTTGTGATCTTAGTGAACTACCTCATGTATACTATGTTTTTATGACCTTATAGTGTTCCTTCTCTATTGAGATGAATTGATTCTTATTTGTCTTTAGCCTTCACTATCATGCACTAACTACCTAGTGGATTGGCCATTGTATTTTACATACTCGGGTCAAATCAAGATATTTTTGGTTAGTCGTCTATTGTTATATGCTCACTATGCTTTGCTTCCGCCTTAGACTATCTTGTCTTCTTTTGATGCTAGTGCATGTTTTGTATTTATTTGTTGTACTCTGATGTATATTATTTTATGCACTCTTTTGTATATATGGTTCATGATAACTACCTACTAATGTAACACTTATGCGTTGTGCTTTCGCTGTAGTTGTAAACATATATGTGTTTGTTGTTCTGTTTATCGCATGATATGATGTTATATTTTGTTCTAAATAGATCCATTAGTCACCGTAGTTTTGCGTTAAACATGAATCAAATATATCGACCCACCTATGGTAGGGAAAAAAATGAAAAAAGTTACAGCACCTAATCGACTTATTCAATACTTGTTTTAAGACAAAACTCACATATGGTCGCTTCTAACCGGTCCTATTCTTTGCACTAGTAGATGGTATTACTTAGTAATGCTCTTTGTTAGTGTGGGTCCCACGGTGGGGTGTCACATATACAATAATACTTGGAACTTTTGTTGGACACGTGCAAATTCATATATACTTATACTAAGCTCAAAACATGTATACATATACCAAATTAGGTACTAGTCATTCAGCTCTTCCCAAAAAAGAACCAAAAACATATATTATGATAATGCTTAAATCCTCAAACTAGAAAGAAAATGAGAAGCCATTAAAGGGATAAGGAGAAGAATTTTTTATTCACATCAGATATTTAGTACATCCTTTCCATTACACAAACTCCTTATTATAGAAGTTCATACTGTTTACTGCCTCGTTATTATCTTCCTTACATATATTGATTGCTTCTCCTTATTATTATCTTCCTTACATATATCTATTTAGTAAATGTTCATATTGTCTATTGCATCATTAAAAACCTCGGTAAGGGAAAACCAATGGGAAAAACATTTAGTAAGGAAAAGGGTGGAACTTGTAAAATCATAGATATCATATTAAAATGATATTCCTTTTGAAAAGTTTGATATTTCATGATCAATATAGTGCCTTATCAAAACCCTACTGAGAAAAACCAATAGGAAAATTTTTGTAAAGGAAAAAGTACAATGACATATTTTAATATCTTATTTCATCAAATAAGTCTATCTAGACTAGGATAATGCATCCGTAAAAACCTTAAAAAGAAAAATCCAATTGGAAATTTTTTTATTAAATGAAAAAGAATATAATATGATATATTCTAATAGTTTATTGCATTAAAATATGTTAGATACATCTGAATCAAGATATCGCCTCATTAAACTTTACCAAGAAAAAGCCAGTGGAAAAATCTTAGCGAAGGAAAAATAGTACAAGATAGAATGTCATATTTCAATGGTTTACCGCATCAAATGGAGTTTAGTACTTCTTGATCAATATAATGCCTCGTTAAAACATTACTAAGAAAAAGCCAGTGGAGAGAATCTTAATAAAGGAAAAATAGTACAATGTCATATAGTTGGGTATTGTAACAGCCCTGATTTTTAACCGTTTTATCTAATATTTTTAAATGGTTTTAAATGTTGTTTTAGAATTTTATTAGCTCGAATTTAGTATTTTTGAATATTATATTAATATAAATAATAATTTAAATTCTAGAATGGTCGAAATTAGTTGGATTTGCAATATAATGCAAACTGGCTATTTAAAAGAATTTAATCTTGTTTCGTTTTGAATTATATTAATAATTTCGGTTATTTAACGACGTTTGAACGTTTAATTTATAATTTAATTAGAAAACGAGCTGCAACGGTGCAGTAGTTCGTAATATTACATTTTGAACTTTAAATGATTGTACATGATCCATAAGTTGGATATCTTCGAAACAAGAAACGTTCGAATCTACTGGATAATATTTTTCTAATGGAGGAGAGAAATCGATTTTTCATGTTGTAAATTTTATTTTATGTCCAAATCAAATTTTCAAATAGTTGCCATGGAATTCGTTTTTAAATTATAATGTTTAATTACATTGAATAGAGGGGTTTTAAATATATTTAATATCGATTTGGCTTAGATTTCAATTTGAGATAATTTATTATGAAAATATATGAAATTCTACTCGGGTATGGCCAGTTATGATATTTTAATATTATTATATTAAGGTATTTCAAAATTGGTTTATTTTAATTTAAATTGGACCCTTAAAACGGACTTTATTCAAACCACCTCTGTTCTCAACAATTTTTTTTTATTAAGGCCGTAATGACTTATTATTGTTAGATTTCAAGTTTCGTGTCAGTTGAGTTATTTTGTGAACGTAGAAAAATTAAATGCAAATAAAATGACTATTTGAGCTTAAACAAGCGCCATTTGAACAAACAGACTCAGAATTTGATGAAACAAGTTTCATTAGGACCGTAACGTCGAATGATACATGATGTCCATTTTCGTCGTGAACAGAGTTTGTATGTAACCATAGAAACCAATAAACAGCGTTCATAAACGGCGATAAGCATGAATAAAAATCGTTAGTCACTTCATAAAATATCGCTAGTCAAATCCAAAAATAAAATAATATTATCTCACTTATAAATTAACCTATACACAGTCGTTTCCTTTAGAATTCCCAAATTCCCCCAAAGTAATCTTCCTGTTCATTTTCCCAGTCATCCAAATTTCTTCACTAAGCTTTTAAAAATCAAATAATTCACGAAAAAATGTGATTCCAAATTCGTTAAGCTTGTGTATAAGAGGGCTTCAGATTTATATGTATATTACTGGGTTCGAGTGCGATTCATGTATCTCGATCTTGGTCCCGGTAGATTAAGGATGGCCAGTGTCGAACTTAGTGGAGGCTGGAGGTGGATTTGGCGGCGCAGTGGGGTCCAGGAGTGGGAAATGCTCCTAAAAGGGAAGTTTGAAGGGTTTTGACAACCATTCATGTCGAGGTTTTTACTGTAGGGGGAGGAAGGTTTTGTCGGTGTCGGACTTTCCCTGGAGGCTCGAGTTTGCTGTTATGGCTATAAGGAGGTGTGGAATAGGATAGTAAAAACAATGGTGTTTTTTTGTGTATCTCATGTGACTTTTGTTCGTACCTGAATGTGATAATGCTCGTTGTGGCAAGAAACAGCTGTGTTCGGGTCTACCTAGGAGTGTGCTAGCTGAGTTAGAAGGAGCTGGGTGTTGTTGGAAATTGGTTTAAGGAAGAAGCATGGAAAAGGTGAAGTGATGGTCGAAGTATCAGCATAGGTAGTATACTTTCTAGAGCTTTAGACAAGCTTTGAGGAAGGAGCATCTAGCTCAAGATGAAGTTGCATGGGGTCTTGAATGGTCTTCGTTGGATCTGTGACACTTGGGAATGACTGGAATGACCGTACCAGTCAACGTGGGTTCACCTGAAGGAGGCGTGCCTGGGGATGTCAGCGGCGGAGCTCCAGTCATTGCCAGCGGCGGCGGTGGGCAAACTCGAGGATGTGTTGCTGATGGGTGTTCGTATTTGCAAAGAGAAGTCAAGTTTTCTTCTGACCAGAAGGAGGAAATAATCATGGGTTAGTGGTTAGCAGAATAATCGTGATTAAGAAAAGGACTAATACGCGATTAACATGGAAAATAAGGGTAATTAAAATTATCGTGTGATTAAAAGATTTATATTGTATTTATATAAGTTAAACACTATAAATATCATATCTTTAGCATACTTTGGAAGAATCAGACGAATTTGGACCATTGGAATCTTATTGACTGAGGTTATATCGCCGAACTGGTTAAGAATGAATTGGAGCCAATTGGAATTTTATATAGTTTCAAACGCTCATTTGATACTATATAAATCAATCTGAATCGTCAATCAAAGACAAATGGTGAGTTAATTCTCACGCTTTCTAGAATTCTATGATGTGTTAAATTCATATAATTAAAGTTTAATCATTGACAGTATAAACTGGTTAATTGGATGCCTATGTTGATTGAAGGTTGACATTAATTTTATTATCGTCGTTTTATATATTGGATTAAAATTTATATGTTGTTATGAAATATTATAATGAACTGTGATGTAGAGAAGAACAAGTTAGAGGGATCCGACTAGATTCCTCAAATATTATTTGTATTGTTTATTTTTATATCGTTTATATATGAACTGATTTAACCCCATGGACATTGAAAATCTATTTGGATGTTAACATTGAATTTTAATTCAACGTTGTTGTGATTTAGACCAATAAATAGTATTGATTGAGGGATTGCAGCAAATAGGTCTAGTTTCCACAGTTTTGTTTAAACATTGATCTGCCATTTAGCGAATTAATGAAGTAAGTTATAAAATTTAATTATAACTGAAGCGAGATTTTTAATTATATTTTATACGTTATAATGAAGTTTTAAAAATGAACGATATTTATAAATCGGTTTTATAAAATATCATGAAAAGACTATTTGACGTTTAAAATGTATGTAAGCGAAATACGATATAATTAACTTACATATTTATATTTTGAAATAAATAGTTTTAATAAAATAATTGATTAATATTATTAGATTAAATTATATTAATCTAATAAGAAGGGATAACTGAAATCGATTAATGAATTAACAAATGGGTTTAAGTTGACTAAGTCAACTGTATGACCAAAAGCGGTCATAAAAAAATAGCTGTTTGAAACTAATAAATTTTCTTAAATATTATTCACCTTTTATTTAATGAAGTTTAAAATGATTATTGAATTAATGTTATGGTTTAATGAAATAATTAATAACTCCATTTTAGTTGATGAATAACTCAGTTTAATTCAGTAAATATTAAAGTTGATTATTATTATTATTTTAGATAAAGTGATTTTTCTTGAATGAAATTCATTCAAGAAAGGAGCTGGGTTATTATGAGATCAAGGTTGGTTATTCAAAATGATTGGTTAAGAGATTTTATTCCAAATATTATGGGAAGTGTTTATAAAGGGAATTTAGAGTTTAAGTAAAAAAAAGAGATGTTTACTTAATAAATATAAACCGGTGATTCAAATCAAAGTAAAAATGGTCGAAAGGCGATAATGAATGAAGTTAACAGTTTTGGTAAAAGCATTAAATGGATTTTAGTTAAAAATCTAAGAATTCGGTTATAATACGATATTAAATGGTTTTGGATAAGTAGGTAAATGAATTGTCGTAATAAATGGGATTGTTTAACGAAGTTAAAGCAGAAAGTTAAATAAAAATGGTCGTAATCGAACAATGTTTTCAAAAGTTAGAATATGATTTACAACACCATATTTTAAGTAGGACGGGAAGAAGATTTTGGTTGATGTTATAGAAACGTAGATTTTGGAGTTACAAGCTTCTACTTTTTCTAAGATAAGAACATTGTCGATCAAGGTCTGGGAGGTAAATAAAATACCCTAACTTGAACAACTTCACTATTATTGAGGAATGATCTTTGTTTGTAATGGTAAGAGTTGTTGAAATTAGTTTATCATTTCCATATAATATATTACAACGTTAGTTTTGAGATTTGAATTGAATGTTATCGCAATGTTAGTTGCGAGATTTTGAAATGGAAATAATACTGCAACATTTGATGCGAGATTTGAAATAAGATAATATTTGAAAGTCAATTATGTTTTTATATAAGTATCAATGCAAAAATTTTGAAGTTCGATGAAACCATTTTGGTTATATACCAATGAATATGTCTTTTGACATTATTTTGGTTGTTTAGAAATCTTGCTGATAATATTTATAGAAATATTTCCTATTTAAGGAAGTAAAAGAGAACTTTTTTTAAATATGGAGATAGAAGGGAAGTTGGGTAAATACGATGATTTTGAAGAGTTAAGGTTATTGTTTCCAAATAATGAAAGCAAAGGATGTTTTGCTAAGATAAGTAAGTAAAATCGATGTTAAATCGATTAAATGATTTCCAAAGATCGATAAGAGTTTTAAAGGATGATTTGAAATAGTAAGACCTGAGCTGCCACTATACTTGACTGTGCTGTTTTGAGATTGATAGTTAAAACACCGACTATCAATGAATTATTATTAGACCTTTTTGACGTGTTGTTTCAAAGAGACCGGGATGGGAACTAGACCCAAAACCACTTCAGATCAACGTTGCGTACGAAACTAATCTGCAGGGATATTGAAAATGGAGTAAAATGCAAGGGTTGTTCTGTTTACATGATAGTGCCTTTGGTTTGTCCAGACCCAGGACAACCTGTATGGATGAACGCCTGACAAAGTATTCCTAATAGATCACATAAGACGAACTTTTCAAGGTATTACGTTTAGTGGCGGAGGAATTCATTTCTCTTAGCTTTTATACCCGTAATATTTTTGAGAAGATCAACTAGTGATTAGACGTTTGACGATGTAACATTCAAAGTGAATGGTGGGCAGATGTTCTAAAAAGATAAATGTAGTATCAAGCCCCATAACTGGGAAATGACAAAAATCGAGCAGGCAATATGGCTAGTTGGGTCATTCCCAAGCAAGGTACATTTGTCACCAATCTAGAGAAAATTCATTTTATTCTTCTTTCTCTTCGGTATCTCCTGGGAATGGTCATGCCGGTATCCACTGTTAGTGACAATATATTCGATACACTCAAGCTGAATGAGTGGTCGGTCATGTGTGGCCGGGTTGCAAAATGTTCTTGCTGAACCCCATTGTATCACTTATAGATTACACTGATCGGAAGGTGGTCCCATACCTTGTCATAGTTGGAATCCAATCTCCAATAAGCACCCTACAGTTTTTGATTTTATAATGAATATGTAGAGCGTGGGACGCAAGCGTTCTACTATTTGGTTATTCATTTGTGGTTTGATAGACACTATTATAATATCACTGGATTTTGATATATCGTAAATTGCTTTGGGTTATAGTAAGGTAAAAAATCGTACATATTTATGTGTGGGCTGGTCTTACTATTATCCTTTCCTTTCAAAAAGGTTTTCTAAAGTAAAGCAAGTTGTTTTCCACGTGAATTTACCGCTGATAATATTCTAGACTGATCCGGGTGAATTTTTCTTTACTTTAAATGTGCTCGGGTAAGACCGAGTATATTTCCTGGGTAGGTTTCGATTGGAGTTTCATAAGAGGAGCTAAAGTTGAGACGTATACCATGTATTTACTGGTACTCGTTTGTTCCGCTGTGGGTATTGACTGATATGAATATATACTCTGATGTTGTAATAATATATATATACTGTTTCAATTTGTGTAAAGCAGTTTGATATATTATATTATATTCATTCCGTTATGAGTTTTCTAATCTTCTTATTCTTCTATTCTAATATTTCTTTCTTTCTTCTCTCAACCTCAAATTTCTTTCTATTAGCAGTCTTCTTTTCTGTGCAATTTGAGTTGACATGGGTTTGGGTAGTTAGATGTTAGCTTAAACTGTACGCAAAAAGTGGGTTGTTACAGGTATTCTGCTTTTATGAGAAACATCTTTTAACAACCCAAATTTCAATGACCCTGGATTTTTGTAAAAGTCTAAAATCCAAGTCCATTAATACTCGAGTTGGTTGTTTT
Organism: Allium sativum; assembly: GCA_030737875.1. NCBI lineage: Eukaryota > Viridiplantae > Streptophyta > Magnoliopsida > Asparagales > Amaryllidaceae > Allium > Allium sativum. Next base: position 65,194,683 of record JASFAX010000020.1, on the reverse strand, counting down.
TTACCCTATAGAAAGGCAAAGATAAATATACCGGAGCTCAAATAAATATCCCATAGCAAAATTGAATAAAATGTGATAATAAGTAAATGTTTACCATAATAATGAAAACGACTAAGCAAGAGTCTCTAGGCAAGAAAATATCTTCCATCTATATAACCCGTGGTTTTGTTATGAGGAGGAAGACATAACTAAAGTTCTGGTGAACGAGAAAATTATATACTTTTAAGAATAACAGTGCATATATTGTTGTTTTTCTGCTTTCAGTTATATTAGGTTATTATGGTTTACAATCTCCCTGTTTATGTGTGTAAATCATACCCATCCACTCCTAAGTAGTCCAAACCTATAAATAGCTATATTCACATTATATCTAATCATTACTCATAGTACCCTCCTCGATAGGTCTCCATCGTTTTTATATGAAAAATTGTTGTTACAACATCTATGGCAGATTGCTCCGTAAAATCTACCGTACAAATATTTTGTTATATACTAAGAAGACGTGAAAATGTGTTCGTATTGGAATACTTCAATACTCGTACATCCATGATGTAACTCATAATGTACATTTAGGATTACACGTAATCATTCCATCTATACTCTGAGTTCCGCTAATAAGTGGCATGACTAGGGCTCACTACGAAATTCGATAGAGGATTTTCTACAATTTGCAAAAAGGCACTACTGCGGAATGCAGATGTTAAACCAGATCTGTCTCTTCTTTCATGGCTATGGCCCCATGCAGTCATCCCTCTACTAGTGGAAGACTTTGTGATCCTTAAAAACAAACAAACTAAGCAAACAATTGGCATTGCACCTCATAAAGTTGTCCCGATAGTGAAATACCACTGTCAATTTGGTTTAGCCCACATCTTTCTATGCTCGCTATTAGCTGACGATAACAGAAATCCAACAGTTGCTATCCTTCTATTGGTCCTAACCACAAAAACCGCCATATCCTAAAGTACCCCATAAGTCTTCTGACTGCCCTCAATTTGAATGCAGTCAAGGCGTACCCTCTTAAAGGAAACTACGGACCTGCCTCCGATGGATCGCCTAACTATTGCCTACCTTGAAGGGCTATTCTCAGGATATCCTCGCTTTGAAGCCTACGCTTTGTAACTTCAACATGGTTAGTCCCGATCTTCCTGAGATCATCAATCCTCGACTGAATGAGAATGTTGCTACAAACACGCATCGTGAGTGTTGGAGAATGGAGTTTTGATGACAACAACCTTATTTCAATTATCATTATTAATTGATTATAAAATATATACTAACATCAAAAAGAAAAAAAGCTCTGTTTGTCGGCTGACTACTGTTATTGGTGACAAAGAAACCCCCTTCTTCACTTCTTCTCTTCTCGCAAACAGATTTACTCAAAATAACTCTCTCGCCCCTTCAAAAATTTGCTCTCTTTGTTTTCACTATGTGTGGTCGCAGCTGTCAGACAATTTATCACCTCTAGATCTAGCTTTTGCCATGTAATTTGAGCTAAGTTCCGAAACCCCAAATCTGAAACGACCCGAAATCCCCTTGGGGAAATCCTGTATTGAGTCGAGAACAAGCCACAAAAGAACGCAGAAGGAAGAACATTTCATTGTATATTACAACAATTCATCCGAACACAAGAATATACAGAGTATTAACAAATAAAAAACATTCGATAAATATCAGAGATTACAATAAATTACATAGCAGCGGAAAGTAATACAATACACAACTAGAAGAGATATACGGATACAAAGCTTTCCGGATATCATTCCAGCTGTAAACCAGGATCCTGCGAATATAAATCTGCAAAACCAAAACTACTAGCTGCCCGTGTCAAAATAAGGGCACCCAGAGTTTAGGTTAAAACAATAAACTCCAGGTCAGTCATGGGACTGGTGTGAGAACTAAAACAGTTATTTAAAACCTTACTTTAAATCAGATATATCAAGGGACCATGCCGTATAACACGGAATGGGTTTCCTCCCAAGAATACCAGTGCATATAACAAAACAGCGCAATGCTTTTTGGAAAAAATGAAGCTATTATAAGACCCAGGTCCTATCACACAATGCAACGCAAGCCGGGGGATAGGGTTTTCCCTTATAATAGCCAAACATGCTTAGTACGTTTTAAACAAATCATTTGATACTATTATAAGTGCATAGTGTATAAAACAACTTCAAATCATAAGTATCAATCATAGACGGCATGGGTACCATATATCATGTCGCCATACTAGTTCTACAAGTAAAACCGCAAAATCACGTATTTGGAAATTGGATTTCCATCTGTGAACCGAGGCAAAAGATAGTCCTCTACCGATTCGAGATGCTCTAGTCCGCCCCTCAGGCAAGCGCGCAGGCAAGCCTTGGATCGTCAGGGCCGGTCCACCGATGTGGATTATTATGCTTGAACACCGCGTTTCCCCGCCCTATGGGGCGTAAATGAGCCAACGAATGGCTCCTTCGGCTTCACATAGTCACCGGTATATCCGAGGCGTCTCGCAACAGCAACAACCACATAAGTCAAACTCGTCAGGGCATGTAAAACCACTGACGCCACTTCTAACTAGAAAGAAACGCATGCCCTCCCTGATGTCCGTCTCCCGTTTTTGGTTCACTACCGGGGTGTGAGGCTCGCGAATTCACGTTACATAAAGCTATGCCACACAGGCCGTGCTTTGATCGTCAACCACAAGACTCTGCTTTTCAACAGAAGCCTTGATCATTTGCATCTTAGCATGCCACAAAGGCAAACCACCCCATGCAACCTATATTCATCAATCACACAGAACGATATCCCGTGTCAGACACACAGTCCATTTACAAGTCCGTTCTGGGTCTGAACGAAACCGGAGGCACCTAGTACCCCGCATATCCATCGATCTCCAAGTACGTCTTGACGATCACTAACTGATTCCTTCCTCTTGGGTGTATGGCCCAATCAAGATCATCAGTAACCACCCAAACGACGTGAAGACCTCCGATCTTTATCCACCGTCTTCATCCTCGACACCACGTCGAATCAGTTATTCAGAATGGGATAAACCCGGTCTTTCTGAATAACTCGCGTATATAATAAACAAGTGTTACACAAACACAACATACGCCTCATTCCAATTCAGAATATTCTTTTATTCAAATATTCTTATACTTTGGGAAAGGTTCCCATTAATTTTATCTAAGATAAATTCTTTAAATTTATTCTTTAATCTTCTTTGAATATCAATTCAAACTAGTCGGGATTAGAGAACCACACCGGAGTAATCATTTATTTTATTTCCCAATCCCCACCTATTCATCCCATGAAGTAAAACTGGTAATACTTCATATCTAACACCACGGTGTTATCGGTAAATTCAATTACCATTTCACGTTCAAATCTAATTAAAGATTTAACTATCGCCTGGAGTAAAACTGGCGATACTCCATTCTCGATCTTTTCAATCTAATTAAAGATTCATTAAAACTCCACTTAGTTTTAATCTTTAACTGGGTTAAAGAATCAGTGTCATTTAAAACACGGTTCACGATAAACCCAAAATCACATTCCATTAATTATCGGGTTAAAGAACAAGTGTTATTTAAAACACTGTTCACGATAAACCCAAAAATCAATACCAATTCAATTCCAATTAAATATTATTTAATTGGTACACTTCATTAAATCTAAATAAAAAGATTCAATCTTTTTCTCAACTGGGTTTAAGAACAGTGTTAATGAAGACACCATTCACGAAAAACCCAAATCACATTAAATATTAAAAACAAGGCTCTGAATAGAAAATATACCGGCTTATATTCAATATCAAATTCTACGACCAACAAATATCGTATTGGAAATAACGATATTAATACATCTTTCAAATTCCCATAACAATATCTGTATCATCACGAAATCCAACATCGAAATATTCCGAAGACAATTTCGATTCAAATCCATTCCAATTCAATTATTGGAACTTCTGGTTACTTTTAAAACCATTTCAAATTCAATCTATTTATTTAAACAAAATAAATAGAATTATAATTCTAGTTCAAAACTAGTTCATTTCGATAAAAATCTATTTTTATCTTTTCAAATATGGAGTTTTTCATCCCAATTCTTCACAAATCATTTCTTATGATTTTACACAAATTATTGATATTTTTAATAATTTTATCAAGGCCCGTACAGTCGATTTCCATCAATGGTCATCGAACTGCACTTACAACGACCTTTTCCATATTTTATTTGGACATAATTCCAAATCCAACCGTTAGATTTCAAATTTATCATATTCTTTAGAAAGCTCTTTTCGACACGAACCCAACGGTTCCGGTTTTAGGAGAATCCGTCGGTCGGATCTCCCGCAATATCCATTCGAGGTCAATGGTCGAAATTCGCGAACTGCCGGGGCGCGGCGCGTTCTATTCAGGCCATTATATATATAATATATATATATTATATATATTTCGTCGATTTCCTTTTAAAACGTATTTTATAAATCGTTTTAAATTCGTTTTCGAAATGATTTCAATTCAATTTCAATTTAATTCGTTCCAATTTAATTCGAATTCATTTCTATTCAATTTCAATTTGAATTCATTTCTATTCAATTTCAATTCGAATTCAATTCTATTCAAATTCAATTCGAATTCATTTCTATTCAATTTCAATTCGAATTCATTTCTATTCAATTTCAATTCGAATTCATTTCTATTCAATTTCAATTCGAATTCATTTCTATTCAATTTATCAGATTTTGAAATCACTTTCGATATTCATTGAAAAATGAATAAAATCGATATAAATATCGTTCGCGTCAAAATGGCGTCAATCTAATCAACACGTCTTCATATATTTGTATTTTCAAATATTCTATTTCAAATATTTCTTTTCAAATATTTCTTTTTCAAAACTGGAATGAAGCTCAATCAATTACCATATAATGTTGATTATATGGGTTTTCTACAACACATGTATATATCCACAATGACCAATAATCAACCATCATCCAAAGTGCATTCTACACTGTATAAGCATCAAATATAAATATTTAACGCTTATAACAGTTTGTCAATCAATCGATCAACATACAACTAATTATTGGGATTAGTGTATGTCATATATCATCCCAATACCCGTGTGGGGTTTCAAACAATCAAACGCAGATTTTATTTGTGCAGTTGGGCGATGTGTAAAATTTATCGTCCCAATCAATATCAGTCAAATGTGTGTATATAAACAAATCGTCCGATTTGTTTATATTTATTTCATTTCATATACACGTTAAAAATTCCATTTTTAACTATAAAATATTTTCCACTATAAAATATTTTATTTCATTTCACATCACATCACACAATCAACTACACATCAAAATCAAACAAACAAGCATACAAGCCGTCCATGGTCTGTGGACGACGGGTGTCGGATGCTACTAAACACCGTCTGCATCCCAGTATATTTTAACTAGAAGATTAAATTAAAGGTGAGAAATTCTCACAGAGGGTTCCACTCCGCCGTGCTTTACTTTTGAACTGCTAGACCGTCTGAATTAGCTTGAAATTCCTATGCAGTTCTTTTAACGCTGTTCAAATAAAAATTATATTTTTATCACTTCATTCTAAATAAATAAAAATCATATTTTTATTTCTACTTCATTTATTTTTACAACGCTTCTTTCTGTATAAAAAATCTCAATTTATATTTTAAACAAAATAACTTCTTTATATAGTTAATTCGCTAAAACACATATAAAGATCGAATTTTTATTTCGCTTCATATATAAAAATCCTGCCTTTCTATATATAAAAACATCGTCTTTCCTATATAAAAATATCGAACTTTCCTATTTAAAAATATCGTCTTTACTACGATAAAAATATAATCTTTACTATACGCTAAAAATCATATTTTTATTACTTCTATAATATAAAAATCATATTTTTACTTCGCTATTATATTTATAAAAAAATCGTATTTTTATTCGCTAACAATCCTATATTTTCAAAACAACGACATCTATATTTTCAAAACAACGACTATATTTTCATAACAACGATATCTATATTTTCAAAACAACGACTATATTTTCAAAACAACGATATCTATAATTTCAAAACAATTTTAAACTGATTTTAAACTGATTTTAAAACTGATTCTAAACTGATTTTAAAACTGATTTTAAAAAAATTCTAAACTGATTTTAAATATTAAAAATAAATAGAAAACTTAAACTAAAACTTACTTTGTTTTTCAGCGAGAGCGAGGGGGGTCTGTTGTTCGAACGGCAGGAAGAGGGGTTGCTGCGTCGGGTGTTGGAGCTGCAGGTGGCGGCGGTGGGGCAATGGCGGGCCAGGGCATCGGTTTCAGCAAAAGGGGGTTCGGGGATTCACGCTCTTCGTCGTTTGGAGGAGAGGGGCGATGGGGGTTCGTCAGAGTATGGGGATCGGCGGCGGAGCTCAAGGGGGGAGGGGGGGTTGTGGCGTGGTGGCGGTTGGCCCCCCTGGGCACGGCGGCTCGATTTTTTCCTTCTAGGTTTTTTTTTTCTTTTTAAATATCGGGTTTGAGTTCTTTGAAGTGGGGGAGCCTGGTTAAGGAGAAAAGGAAGGCCGGGGGGGGGGGGGGGGGGGAGGGGGGGGAATTATTATTTAATATATTTTAATTTCTAAAAGCACCTTCTTATTTAGAACTCGAAATCAGACCCACCGACTGTTGCCCCTAGCTAATTACCCCTATTCCGAACACAATGGGATATGTATCGTGAGCTGATTCGACTATTTCGATTAGTTTTCGTCAAAATCAAAATATAACTCTATATATTGAATTTGAACGCGCATTTCAATTTATTGGGGCCACATACTAACTAGAAAAATTCCCGAAAAATATTTTCTAGCTTCGTATTGACGATACGGTCCTAACAAAACTAAATTCGTCAAACTCCGAGACCGTTTGAAAAATGGCCATTTTCCAGTCGATTAAAATCAACTGAAACTGGTCAAACACGTTTCCCTTCGCCACGCTCGCATATTGATTCGAAAAATTATGTAATTTGAAACCTAGCAATAATTTGACATCGTGGATCCAACAAAAGTGGTTTCGTCAAAATCCGAGGTCGTTTGCAAAATGGCCATTTTTAAGGGCCGAAATTCCATAGCGACTATTCTGAAATTTCAACTGGATATATCTTTTTATCCCCGATATGAAATTTTGATATTTCTGATTCGTTGGAAAGATATTCTCAATTAGCTTCAAATATTTTTGGTTTCACTAAAATCTGGTTTATTTTGCACCCGGTACATTCATTTGAATTTTGAAATCGAATTATCGAACTACCGCGCCATTTTCAATTCCTTTTATATATATAAATAAATATTTATATTCTAACGACGATCTATATAAATATATACGTTCGAATTCTATTCAAATTAAATTTCTCATCGATATTATTTAAAATAATTCATTTTAAATATTCAAAATTCGCTAAAATTGCCAAAATAAAATTTTAAATTGGCTCAAATTTCCGGGTTATTACAATCTCCCCCAGTTAAAACTTTTCGTCCCCGAAAAGGAACGAAACCGAAAGTTGTTTAACAAACCAACTCAACTTCCATTATTTTCTTTACGGCTTAAGTTTTTCAACTTTTCAGTTTCTAAAAACTTTTCAAATTTTCAAAAATTTGGCTAACACCCTAAATTTTCGAAAAAAATCGCCATAACCTCCCCTGCACCGGGGACTTCGGGATATTTCATATAGCCTCCCATGGCCTTCTTCAATCCAAAAGAAAAAGAAAAGGCCAAGCGGCTAGCCAATCGGCTCACAAAATCACCCAAAACTCAAGAAATACAATAAACATGTACCTATTTGTCGGGCAAACAATTTTATTCCTCTTCTCTAGCCTCCTTGCTATGACCTGTTCAATATAAGTACATGCATATGCAAGCAAATGCGACTAATTTTCAATACAACTCACTATTTGATTCAATTTGGTTAAAGGTTCAACATTTTAATTAATCAACTAATAATCAAACAACACAACCATCAATCAATTAGTTGATTAGCGTTTCAAATTCATAACCTTGATATATAGTCAAAAATCACATTTTTGATGCCAAATCACAACAATAGGCCCTATATAATTTTTGTTCTCACACCAGTCTAATGGAAATATATAGAAACCTCACTTTCGTCACTCGAATATAAACACTGATGATGAGGCCTCATCATCAGAATCATCTCCGGGCGACTAGAGTGTGACTCTATATCTATCCAGTATATTTATACTTTGAATATACGTTTGCAAGGTGTATATACAAAATCTTTATATATTGGATTGTCCAAATTCAATACAAATAATTATTCAAATACGTAGAATAAAGTTTAAATTGTCAAAACAGAATTGTTTTTCTTTTTATATTTCAAAAATATACTCTTCACACTCGTTCTAGGATACTACTGATCCTATCTCTAACGAGTCATTCTAATTGGATATTACTAATCCAATATCTGATGAATCCTTTCGTATGGTTCTAATGTGCCTTGTTCTCTGAGCTTTGTAAACCAAAGCTCTGATACCAAAATGAAATGACCCGAAATCCCCCTGAGGAAATCCCGGATTGAGTCGAGAACAAGCCACAAAAGAACGCAGACGGAAGAACATTTCATTGTATATTACAACAATTCATCCGAATACAAGAATATAAAGAGTATTAACAAATAAAAAACATTCGATAAATATCAGAGATTACAATAAATTACATAGCAGCGGAAAATAATACAATACACAACTAGAAGAGATATACGGATACAAAGCTTTCCGGATATCATTCCAGCTGTAAACCAGGATCCTGCGAATATAAATCTGCAAAACCAAAACTACTAGCTGCCCGTGTCAAAATAAGGGCACCCAGAGTTTAGGTTAAAACAGTAAACTCCAGGTCAGTCATGGGACTGGTGTGAGAACTAAAACAGTTATTTAAAACTTTACTTTAAATCAGATATATCAAGGGACCACGCCGTATAACACGGAACGGGTTTCCTCCCAAGAATACCAGTGCATATAACAAAACAGTGCAATGCTTTTTGGAAAAAATGAAGCTATTATAAGACCCAGGTCCTATCACACAATGCAACGCAAGCCGGGGGATAGGGTTTTCCCTTATAATAGCCAAACATGCTTAGTACATTTTAAACAAATCATTTGATATTATTATAAGTGCATAGTGTATAAAACAACTTCAAATCATAAGTATCAAGCATAGACGGCATGGGTACCATATATCATGTCGCCATACTAGTTCTACAATTAAAACCGCAAAATCACGTATTTGGAAATTGGATTTCCATCTGTGAACCGAGGCAAAAGATAGTCCTCTACCGATTCGAGATGCTCTAGTCCGCCCCTCAGGCAAGCGCGCAGGCAAGCCTTGGATCGTCAGGGCCGGTCCACCGATGTGGATTATTATGCTTGAACACCGCGTTTCCCCGCCCTATGGGGCGTAAATGAGCCAACGAATGGCTCCTTCGGCTTCACATAGTCACCGGTATATCCGAGGCGTCTCGCAACAGCAACAACCACATAAGTCAAACTCGTCAGGGCATGTAAAACCACTGACGCCACTTCTAACTAGAAAGAAACGCATGCCCTCCCTGATGTCCGTCTCCCGTTTTTGGTTCACTACCGGGGTGTGAGGCTCGCGAATTCACGTTACATAAAGCTATGCCACACAGGCCGTGCTTTGATCGTCAACCACAAGACTCTGCTTTTCAACAGAAGCCTTGATCATTTGCATCTTAGCATGCCACAAAGGCAAACCACCCCATGCAACCTATATTCATCAATCACACAGAACGATATCCCGTGTCAGACACACAGTCCATTTACAAGTCCGTTCTGGGTCTGAACGAAACCGGAGGCACCTAGTACCCCGCATATCCATCGATCTCCAAGTACGTCTTGACGATCACTAACTGATTCCTTCCTCTTGGGTGTATGGCCCAATCAAGATCATCAGTAACCACCCAAACGACGTGAAGACCTCCGATCTTTATCCACCGTCTTCATCCTCGACACCACGTCGAATCAGTTATTCAGAATGGGATAAACCCGGTCTTTCTGAATAACTCGCGTATATAATAAACAAGTGTTACACAGACACAACATACGCCTCATTCCAATTCAGAATATTCTTTTATTCAAATATTCTTATACTTTGGGAAAGGTTCCCATTAATTTTACCCAAGATAAATTCTTTAAAATTATTCTTTAATCTTCTTTGAATATCAATTCAAACTAGTCGGGATTAGAGAACCACACCGGAGTAATCATTTATTTTATTTCCCAATCCCCACCTATTCATCCCATGAAGTAAAACTGGTAATACTTCATATCTAACACCACGGTGTTATCGGTAAATTCAATTACCATTTCACGTTCAAATCTAATTAAAGATTTAACTATCGCCTGGAGTAAAACTGGCGATACTCCATTCTCAATCTTTTCAATCTAATTAAAGATTCATTAAAACTCCACTTAGTTTTAATCTTTAACTGGGTTAAAGAATCAGTGTCATTTAAAACATGGTTCACGATAAACCCAAAATCACATTCCATTAATTATCGGGTTAAAGAACAGGTGTTATTTAAAACACTGTTCACGATAAACCCAAAAATCAATACCAATTCAATTCCAATTAAATATTATTTAATTGGTACACTTCATTAAATCTAAATAAAAAGATTCAATCTTTTTCTCAACTGGGTTTAAGAACAGTGTTAATGAAGACACCATTCATGACAAACCCAAATCACATTTGATATTAAATACAAGGCTCTGAATAGAAAATATACCGGCTTATATTCAATATCAAATTCTATGACCAACAAATACCGTATTGGAAATAACGATATTAATACATCTTTCAAATTCCCATAACAATATCTGTATCATCACGAAATCCAACATCGAAATATTCCGAAGACAATTTCGATTTAAATCCATTCCAATTCAATTATTGGAACTTCTGGTTACTTTTAAAACCATTTCAAATTTAATCTATTTATTTAAACAAAATAAATAGAATTATAATTCTAGTTCAAAACTAGTTCATTTCGATAAAAATCTATTTTTATCTTTTCAAATATGGTGTTTTTCATCCCAATTCTTAATAAATCATTTCGTATGATTTTACACAAATTATTGATATTTTTAATAATTTTATCAAGACCCGTACAGTCGATTTCCATCAACAGCCATCGAACTGCACTTACAGCGACCTTTTCCAAATTTGATTTGGACATAATTCCAAATCAAACTGTTAGATTTATAATTTCTCATATTCGTTAGAAAGCTCTTTTCAATACGAACCCAACGGTTCTGGTTTTAGGAGAATCCGACGGTCGGATCTCCCGCAATATCCGTTCGAAGTCAATGGTCGAAATTTGCGAACTGCCGCGGCGCGGCGCGTTCTATTCAGGCCATTATATATATAATATATATTATATATATTTCGTCGATTTCCTTTTAAAACATATTTTATAAATCGTTTTAAATTCGTTTTCGAAACGATTTCAATTCAATTTCAATTTAATTCGTTCCAATTTAATTCGAATTCATTTCTATTCAATTTCAATTCGAATTCATTTATATTCATTTTCAATTCGAATTCAATTCAATTCAAATTCAATTCGAACTCATTTCTATTCAATTTCAATTCGAATTCATTTCTATTCAATTTCAATTCGAATTCATTTCTATTCAATTTATCAGATTTTGAAATCACTTTCGATATTCATTGAAAAATGAATAAAATCGATATAAATATCGTTCGCATCAGAATGGCGTCAATCTAATCAACACGTCTTCATATATTTGTATTTTCAAATATTCTATTTCAAGTATTTCTTTTCAAATATTTCTTTTCAAATATTTCTTTTTCAAAACTGGAATGAGGCCCAATCAATTACCATATAATGTTGATTATATGGGTTTTCTACAACACATGTATATATCCACAATGACCAATAATCAACCATCATCCAAAGTGCATTCTACACTGTATAAGCATCAAATATAAATATTTAACGCTTATAACAGTTTGTCAATCAATCGATTGACATACAACTAATTATTGGGATTAGTGTATGTCATATATCATCCCAATACCCGTGTGGGGTTTCAAACAATCAAACACAGATTTTATTTGTGCAGTTGGGCGATGTGTAAAATTTATCGTCCCAATCAACATCAGTCAAATGTGTGTATATAAAAAATCGTCCAATTTGTTTATAATTATTTCATTTCATATACACGTTAAAAATTCCATTTTTAACTATAAAATATTTTCCACTATAAAATATTTTATTTCCTTTCACATCACATCACACAATCAACTACACATCAAAATCAAACAAACAAGCATACAAGCCGTCCATGGTCTGTGGACGACGGGTGTCGGGTGCTACTAAACACCGTCTGCATCCTAGTATATATTTTAACTAGAAAATTAAGTTAAAGGTGAGAAATTCTCACAAAGGGTTCCACTCCGCCGTGCTTTACTTTTGAACTGCTGGACCATCTGAATTAGCTTGAAATTCCTATGCAGTTCTTTTCACGTTGTTCAAATAAAAATTATATTTTTATCACTTCATTCTAAATAAATAAAAATCATATTTTTATTTCTACTTCATTTATTTTTACAACGCTTCTTTCTATATAAAAAATCTCAATTTATATTTTAAACAAAATTACTTCTTTATATAGTTAATTTGCTACAACGCATATAAAGATCGAATTTTTATTTCGCTTTATATATAAAAATCCCGCCTTTCTATATATAAAAACATCGTCTTTCCTATATAAAAATATCGAACTTTCCTATTTAAAAATATCGTCTTTACTAAGATAAAAATATAATCTTTGCTATACGCTAAAAATCATATTTTTATTACTTCTATAATATAAAAATCATATTTTTACTTCGCTATTATATATATACAAAATCGTATTTTTATTCGCTAACAATCCTATATTTTCAAAACAACGACATCTATATTATCAAAACAACGACTATATTTTCAAAACAACGATATCTATATTTTCAAAACAACGACTATATTTTCAAAACAGCGATATCTATATTTTCAAAACAATTTTAAACTGATTTTTAAACTGATTTTAAAGCTGATTTTAAAACTGATTCTAAGCTGATTTTAAAACTGATTCTAAACTGATTTTAAATATTAAAAATAAATAGAAAACCTAAATTAAAACTTACTTTGTTTTTCAGCGAGAGCGAGGGGGGTCTGTTGTTCGAACGGTAGGGAGAGGGGTTGCTGCGTCGGGTGTTGGAGCTGCAGGTGGCAGCGGTGGGGCAATGGCGGGCCAGGGCGTCGGTTTTCAGCAAAAGGGGGTTCGGGGATTCACGCTCTTCGTCGTTTGAAGGAGAGGGGCAATGGGGGTTCGCCGGGGTATGGGGATCGGCGGCGGAGCTCGGGGGGTTGCGGCGTGGTGGCGGTTGGCCCCCCTGAGGCGCGACGGCTCGATTTTTGCCTTCTAGGGTTTTTTTTTCTTTTAAATTATCGGGTTTGACTTCTTTGAAGAGGGGGGGCTGGTTAAGGAGAAAAGGAAGGGGAAATTATTATTTTAAATATTTTAATTTTTCAAAAGCACCTTCTTATTTTGAACTCGAAATCAGACCCACCGATTGTCACCCCTAGCTAATTACCCCTATTCCGAACACAATGGGATATGTATCGTGAGCTGATTCGACTGTTTCGATTAGTTTTCATCAAAATCAAAATATAACTCTATATATTGAATTTGAACGTGCATTTCAATTTACTGGGGCCACATACTAACTAGAAAAATTCCTGAAAAATATTTTCTAGCTTCGTATTGACGATATGGTCCTAACAAAACTAATTTCATCAAATTCCGAGATCGTTTGAAAAATGGCCATTTTCCAGTCGATTAAAATCAACTAAAACTGGTCAAACACATTTCCCTTCGCCACGCTCACATATTGATTCGAAAAATTATGAAATTTGAAACCTAGCAATAATTTGATGTCTCGGATCCAACAAAATTGGTTTCGTCGAAATCCGAGGTTGTTTGCAAAATGGCCATTTTTAAGGGCTGAAATTCCATAGCGACTATTCTGAAATTTCAACTGGACATATCTTTTTATCCCCGCTATGAAATTTTGATTTTTCTGATTCGTTGGAAAGATATTCTCAATTAGCTTCAAATATTTTTGGTTTCACTAAAATCCGGTTTATTTTGCACCCGGTATATTCATTTGAATTTTGAAATCGAATTATCGAACTACCACACCATTTTCAATTCCTTTTTTATATATAAATAAATATTTATATTCTAACGACGATCTATATAAATATATACGTTCGAATTCTATTCAAATTAAATTTCTCGTCGATATTATTTAAAGTAATTCATTTTAAATATTCAAAATTCGCTAAAATTGCCAAAATAAAAATTTTAAATTGGCTCAAATTACCGAGTTATTACAAAATCTCTACAATCTCATTTCTCCATCTCACGAATCCCCTTAACACATACTTAAAACCTAGTCTTCCATTGTGTGGTCTCCAAAGTAATTACCTGCTCTCTGGTTCGTCAGAGGCTTGTTTCTTCAACTGTGGTTATGTCGTGGAAGGGGGAACTGCACTTACATGGTGCAACTGGTAAGCAGCAACTCCTTGAAGGCTGATCTGGATTTGGTTTTGATGTTTAATCTGTGATGGTCCTTATCGCCTTCTGGGTATTCAGTGTAAGATGGTTTTTGACTTGCTGTTCAGTTTGTGGTCTTTAGTTCTGCGTTATATGTGTTGGAATTTGTTGAGGTGCTTGATAATCTCTGTTGGTTTTGGAGTTCAGTTCATTCTTTGATTGTACGAGAGCTTGCTCCAGTATTAAGGTTGCTGGCACTTGTAACATGGGGACGTTTGTTAGTTAGGATGGCTCTTCACAAGTGTGCAATAGCATAGCATGAGATGCTTGTTGCAGGTACTCGTGTTGTTGTCACTGATGGTGAACTCGTCACCCTTTGCTAATTCTGGCTCTTGTGTAATGAGTTGCTCAGTTTAATTTCTTCGAGCTTGTTATCGCTCCCATGGTCAGCTCTAATCGGCGTTTGTGTGAGATTCTTCTTTTCCATCCTCGCCCACATCTCTTTTTCTTCTTGGCCATCATGTGAGTCCTTCACTATGTAAACAATGCGCGTAAATTCTGCATCTTGGTGCAGAGCTCAAGTAATTGGGCATGCTTATGACTTGTACTTGCTGAAGTGCACTATTCAGCTTTGTACAATCTTTGGTACTGTCATGGAATTTTTGAATATGTACGTCAACCGCTGGATACCTGGGCTTGTTTGTTTTAGGCAATACTTTGTTAATGTCAAATTATTTGTTGTATTCATATGTATTTCTTCTTCAAAGTGAAGTATGTAATCAATGCAATGTACCATCTCCCTGCGTGGAGTACAAGTGAAATTTATAGTAGTCTAGTACCATAGCTAGCTCCTATTCTGTAGTCTAGATTAGAAAATGTGGACGGTCCACTTTAAATGTCGTACGCGTTGGATGGACCACCTTAAAACCGAATGTAGCCAAGTGTCAACCACAATCACCTGTTCTTTTTGTATTTTTTTATTATTGGTTGTAATAAAAAGGTGTTTGCTATCACCTAAAAAACCGGTCAGCTTTGCCAGAAAATATATATACTAACACCTTTATCTAGAATATACTTACACATGTCTATATATATATATATATATATATATATATATATATATATATATATATATATATATGCAGGCTTTGTATACACTATTTAATACTAAAGATTGTACAGTTTTATAGTTTCAAGAGATTCAGAATTCAAAGAGATTCAAGACTCATGAGTATCAGGATATCAAGATTTCAAGAGCTCAAGAAAACATAGTAATTGAGTCTAGTTTATATGTAAGACTCTAAATAGCACTTCATTTTCAAATTCTATTTTACAAAATTCAAATTATGTTTTCAAAATTCAAATTCTGATTTCAAGATTATTTCAAACTGCTTTTAAATGATTTCAAATATATATTTATAGTTTATAAAGTTTTAAATAATATGTTTATTATACATATATATATATATAGTTTTATAATTTTAAATCATATAACTTTATAAATATGTTTATATTATGTATCACTATGTTTTTATACTTTAGAAACATCATTTAAATACTAGTTTTAATTTCAGAAATTTCCAAAATATATAAACACTTGAAAAATGGTTCAAAAAATCAAATTCAACATACATATGTCGACGTACCCATTTTGACATGTCGACATACTGTCATATTTTTAATTTTCAAAAGAAGTGTCATTTCACTATTTGAAACGTTTCAGAAATGTTGTAACCTTTGGGACACTATAAAAAGGAGTTGATTTCGAATTTTTAATCATTCTTATTTCTCCTTGTTTACCCCTTTACTTACTACCATTAAAATACATAAATTTCTTGATTTCTACCCTTATACTCTGCCGATTTCAAGAAAATTTATACCATTCTTCTTCTCTTCTCAATCTCTATCAACTACTATCTGTTCAAAATGTTATTGAAGAGTTCTAGGGATATTGTAATTGTTTGGGAAAGGGTATGCTCCTTGTAGCCCTGAAATCAAGGAAAGGTAGCAGTGTTAACCTTGTAGCCAAGGAATCAAGGGTGGTGGAATCGGTGTTAACCTTGTAGCCGCGAAATCAAGGGTGTTGTACTTGGATATTGATATTAATAAAACTTTACGCAATCCAGGGTTGCATGGGACTGGACATAGGAGTAATCCGAACCAGTATGAAGTCCGGCGTGTTCTTTACTTTTTTGCATTTTTATTCACTTATTTCTGTGTCAGTGATTGTTTCTGTGATTGTGATCATTTCTGGTGTGATAATCATTGTGTGATTCATATAGTAATTCAAGTTAGTTTAAGATTTCTATAAATTCCTCATAAACACTATTCACCTTCTCTAGTGTTAATTCTACCTTAAGATCTTTCGTATCCTTAACAGTGAAATCAACATGCTCTGATGAATCTGTTGCGGTTAGCATCGCTAGGCACTCCATCAGATTCGCTTTGGCCTACACCAAATGCATCTCACGTTTATTATTAGACCCTATGTCTTAATCTTTTCTCATGCATTTGATTTCTCTCTCTTTTATATTTCTTTATATTCTTTTATTATGATATTATTCTCATCTTTTCTTACTTACTATTTATGACAATCTTAATCTAGAATAAAATTATCTTGTCATAAATCTTTTATCATAAAAAAATTCTTTTCTTCTTATTATCTGCGCTATAATTGCAGATCTTAAACCATACTATTTATTTACTCGTATCTGAGCTATCAAGTATTTAACTTGATTACTTGTTAAGTATCGACTTGATTTCTTATTCTTTTCTTTTTTATAACATCTTTTCATTTAATTGCTTCTTTACTTATCTTCTTTGATTCATCTACTTTTAAGAAGTTATACTTTTCCTATTTGGTTGGTTATAGAAACTGTACTAAAATTTATTTCCATATTTTACAATAAAACAAATCTGCATACAGTAATTCAATCTTGAAAGTAATTCTTTTATTTTATACTAAATTACCGAACAATGTAAAATATGCTATATCCCTATTTTTCACTATTTCCCTTTTCCTTTCACTTTTATTCTGCAACTACGTTTACCGTTTTTCTTGTAGAAATAAACAATGGAAATGTATCCTTTTTCATAACCAACCAAATTTGCTAGTTCTAACTTCCAAGTTAATTTATACATTAAATTCTTGTTTTTATTTCCAACCTCAACTTTGATATCTTTACTGTAAATTTACAGTATTTGGGTTCATAATTTCTTTCTTTAAAATTATTTAAACCCACGGTTACCTATATTCATTTAAACACAATTCCCAAAGAATAACCTTTTGCATATAAGTAAAATTTTCCAATATTTACAGGTTTAAACAAGAAGTTTATATATAATTACTGCAAATAATTCTTGTTTAGCTATGTCAATAAAACTTATTACAACAGGAAATTACATTGTTATATATCATTATTCAAAAGATATATAACTTAAATGCACTCACTTTGAAAAATCAACTCCAAGTTCAAGTTCGTATTTGAATGTAGATTTATTATCCATTGTCTTTTATTTTTTGTAAACCTATTTGAACCTACAAAATGGAATTTATACGGATTTATAGATCTGGGTCTAAAAGAAAAGAAAGCGAAATAACTAAAACCAGATTTGAAAATTTTACATCATATGGATAGAGAATTTAGATATTAATTTTCTAAATCTATATTTTCTATCTCCAAATTTTAAACTAGAAAACCTAACTCTAACCTTTTTAATTTTTGAAGAATTAGATGAGAAAGAAAAAGTGAGAGGCTTCCACACTCATTTAGAAAAATATGAGTGTGAAGGCTAGCCCTGAACTTTTATTTATAGATGTCCAAATGAATCATGTTCATCTGATTTAAAAAGAAATAGATCTCATTGCTCGCGAGTAGATAACACCTCACTTTTATAGTGTATAGGTCAACCTAACCCTATATTGGATTGACCCAAGAAATGTGGGGTCGACCCCTACGTTTTTTGCTTGACGTGTATTTCTGTTTATGTCTCAATATATTTAATTTTAAGCGTTATAATATAACGTCAATTACTTTACGTTTCTTTCTTGATTTAATTCATTTTATTAATGCATTTATCTGAATTTCAAACATGCGCTATTTTTGGAAATAATAAGCGCATTTACTTATAAAATGAATATGTTTAGGTCCACTTACATGTACAATTATTTTTCAACACATAACTTCAAATGTTAATAAATTTTTTGTACGAACTCCACTCAGAATATATTATATATGTGCATTGATCAGAAAATCACCATAAGTGCCCTGGTATAACTTTCGAGGCCATATTCTAACAACTCCAAAAATGTATATTTTCACTATTTTATAATTATTACAATTATTTAAAAATGCGGGGTGTTATACACCTCATCGCTTTAATTTTTGGTGCTTTGTATCAGTTTTTCTTATTGCAATTACATCTCCGATGGTTATTAAGAGTTTTGTTACAAACAGATTTAAAAGCGGAAAGTAACTTACTCATCATGAATTATATAAAGATTTTCACTGCAATAATATATAAAAGGTAACTTTTATTCTAATCTACAATTTTAGTAAGTTAATCCACCCTATTTTATAGGATCGTTGACTTTCTCTAAAATTCAAATTTTAATCGGTGTATCCACTTTAAAAGAAACATATGTATATTCTTTTTTCTTCTCAGTCTTCTTCTTTGAGTTTCCTCATATTCTTGTTTCTGAAATTCTACCATCTAAATCCAAGTTTAGGTGGAGTAATTCAACGTAATAACAGTAAGTAGTTTGTTTATTTTTTGTTTGAAGTTGATTATTTGTATACAAAAACATATTTTTTTAATATCACACATAATTGTTGTTAGCCATTTTCTGAAATCCAGAAAAATTGATAGAAACATGTTTGAGAAGAGAAGCCGTTTTTGTGTTGGTCTATATAAAAAAAAAAATCATCAACGGGCAAAATTAACCAAGTTTCCACTCTATAATGTCAAATTTTTAATAAACCAGTTTTAATCTTTTTCTGTAACTAGATACCTTAATGTACTATCACAATTTTTTTTCTACATACACGATTACTGCTTCCTTAACAAATCATACTAGCAAATTTTCCAATACATTGTTCTGCCTCTATCTAATTTTGGATGAATTAGGATCAGCTGTGGATATTAAACTAGAGTTTGTTTTATATGCATTTAAATGATTATGGTTCGCGGTGCTTTGCAAACACCCAGATTATGAATAAATACAATAAAAACTATGTTAAAATGATGAAACCCGTAAAGAAGTTAGAAGATAGTTCAAAAAATTTCAAGTGAAATAATGAACGAAATTTTAATCATTCAAACAATAGTGGATTTTCAATTTAGTGGTTTAATTCCTTGAAGTACAAATTGGAAAGTCATGGTAAAGCAAGAAGCACAAAAATCTATTGTAAACTATATGATAGGGTGGAATATTTAAGTTAATCCACTTGTGGATTAACTTACAAAATAGTTGTGGATTAACTTATTAAAGTAAAATTGTGGATTAACTTATTAAAGCCGTGAATTAGAATAAAAAATACCTATATAAAAGTAGGCTGTAATATATACTCTTATTCTTTGCATTCTTTATAATTAGCAAAGTTATAAATATTCTTTAGACATCATTTAGTATAATTTACCAATGTTTAACCTTCGGGGCATTTTAACTGTTGAAACACTTCCGCTATTTGATAATAATTCAGTTATTTCTAAAATTATCATGCCAATGGAGTTCAACATGTTGATGATACTATATGTGCTTCAATAATCTCATTGTGCTTTTTTCACTTTATGTTTCTAGATATATATTTTGGATTATAGGTCCACATTTCTCCTTCAGAGGAGATTTCATGATAAACAATCATCTTTTCCTATAATCCTCAATCTTTAATCTATTTATAAACATAAGAGCTTTATTACTTATAAATTTATCATTGATGATTATTTCTTATCAGTTCTATATATGATTTATAGATATCCCATTATTTATCATGTTTTATGGGTATCCTATTATTTATCATGCCTTAGGTACTTAAACTACTTTTATGGTTGTTTGGTAGTCATAGAATGTGTCTTTTCCACAGCACCCTTAGGTAATTCTTTAAGAACACCTACATCCTTTATTTGATATCATTATCACTTATTCCATAAATATTTTGAACTGACTTCTCTACCAAACTTTATATGTGGTCTGTATCTTTTAATCCTTCATGGATTTTCAACTTATACTAAAACAAGTTTGTTGGCGATATGATAGATAAACGATTGAAGTTACTTATTATTTTTCACTATTATGAACGTTAATAAATATTTAATATTGATAATCAAACGAACTTTTATCCTCCCATTAATGTTGATGATCATTTCGAATTTAATAATTGTCGCCTTTGGATTTTCACTTTGACCTATTCTAATATTGCTACTAGCTAGCAAGTATATCATACATATAAATTATAGGAGAATAACTCTTTTATCAGTTAATAAAATGCACCCAGATGATATTTCATACTTTAAGATTTGTTCTAATTCACTTATCTAGCCACAATAGGAATTTTCTTATTATATAGATCATTTGAATACATACATAACTTGAGGTCATTTAACATTTATGTTAATTCAACTTTAAATCACTAAATGATATCTACGCGTAATATATAAGATTAGCTTACATCAAACTTTAGGTTATTAGATGAAAAGCCATGTAATGGATGTATACGTGAGTCCATGTATTAAATATATATTATAGAATTGTCTGACAACCCACACCTCTTGACATACCCCTTCTGAGTCATGTCAAAAAATATGGATCGTCCAGGCACAACTAAAGCAGCAGAGACTAAATAACATGACATAAATATAAAATAATTTTACAGTGGAATCAAAATAACTTAATTGAAACTTTTCAAAAAAAATACCATTTCATTAATTATAACAGAATAAAATGTCAATGCATCCAAGTCTCTAAATTTCTATAATATCAGAGTACAAAATATATATAAAACATCCCTCGCTCATAATCAAGATACAACTGAACCAAATGAAAGGATAAAGATGGAACAAAATTCATAAAGAAGAGGGATCTCTTAAGCTTTGCTCCGAGCTATCCAGAAATCAACCACTGCCACGTAAGCCTAATAAGGAAAAGGGAATGTATCAGACATAAAACTCTAGTGAACTAAAAGTAACAACTAGAAAGAGAAAGACATAATAGTCCCAAAAACATTTCTAAATGGTATGAAGGTTTTGTGTTCATGCTTTCCCAAAGTGATTACTTAAGGTGATTTTTGTGCACTAAAAACTTACTTTAAAGGTAAAGTTCTGCTTAACGGCCTATTTCTTATTCTATCCTTTGATCGACCTGTTAGACCTTTGTCTCTTTTCTACTATGTTATGCCTCTCTTGTAGTAGCTAATTCCCTATTATTTCCATCTCCATGGTTTGCATTGACCTGCTTTTAACAGTCTCTTATTCCTATATTTGAAGTTGTCTGCGAATCCTACGTGGACGAGCACCATACCTATTGTGCGCACAAGTTCCCAAAACAGATTTTTTTTTCCAACATCGATGCCTTCACTTATGTGCGTGTCCTTTCGTCCCCAAATAGTAATTCCTGTTGCGCTCTTATTATGCCTTTATGCTTTTGGCCTCTTATTTCAATCTCTTACGTCCATCGTTTGGACGATCCTCTATTGAGTTCTCTAGATTCTTTGGCCTCTTATTTCGAACTATGATGTGTGAGACCAGTGCCGTTTAGACATGCCCCTAACTATGACAGGTATAACTGCTACTATGTATCACTATTTTCCACACCGACGTATATCTTGTTCGTCGTTAGGAAGACCCCAACTATTTTGTTATTGTTATATTCTTAATACTTTAGATTCTTTACTTTCTCATGATAGTCACCAACTGTAAATATATATCCATCTTGAACTATTAATAGTAATGCTGCTCTTTTTTTCTTTACTTGTTATAACGATTGTTATAATTCAACTTCAAGTATAAAACTTATCTTTGTTCTTTTCTATTATAACTTTTTATAATAGTTATCGGCTTTCAAATTTATATTACCTGTATATTTAATAATTAACCAATATTTTTTTAATTAATCTACATCTTTTATTAAATCCGTATTTACATAAAATTTCTCTATTTTTCTACTATTTTCACATTAAATATATGGATCTAAAATTATCTTCAATTATAGAAAATGCTAAATAAATAAATATTTTAACATAAGTAAGGGAAATGTAAATTAATTGTAACTATAAATAAACTGTCCTATTTGTAAATTAAAATGTAAACAAGAATTGTTTTTTAGCCTAAATCTTTAATCTTCATGATTTTAAAATTTGCAGTACTTTCCTTTCACCTGAGGTCCTAAGTAGTCCTCACATAGGCTTTCTCGAGCCTCTTTCCCTTAGGGCCTTCTTAAAATATTTAAATTTCATCTTCTTCCTCATGAAAATAATTATATTTGTTTCAACATCAGAAATTTAGAGGGAAACTTAGGCATAGAGAAAGAAGAGAATGTGTGGAATGAAAGGGTTATGTGTAGCTCCTATTTATAGGTTTAGTTGAGAATCTTGGTCTATCAAATTCAGTTAGATCTAATATGAGGCTGTCAAGTCACAATTTCAATCTTAACCTTTGGAT
Organism: Allium sativum; assembly: GCA_030737875.1. Taxonomy (NCBI): domain Eukaryota; kingdom Viridiplantae; phylum Streptophyta; class Magnoliopsida; order Asparagales; family Amaryllidaceae; genus Allium; species Allium sativum. The sequence goes on along the minus strand of JASFAX010000020.1, from coordinate 65,171,359 downwards.
AACTTTTAGGTTCAAATATAGCCTCAAGTTTATTTTAGCATAAATTTAGCCTTTTATCTGATTTTCAGATTACATCCTAGCCATCATTTTAAGTCGGTTAACTCGGCCTAAATCTCACTAAAAATTACTTTCCTGTTCAATACATATATAGCCACAAACCATTTCAGATTACATCCTAGCCTTCTTTTGGTTTGATATACCAAAACAAAAGTAGTGTATATAACTCAAATGTAACTTAATGGTTTCAATCCAAACCAAGTTGGACTTCTGGCTCAAATAATTTGTTTATATGACTTTGAGTTATTATTTACAATTATTTATCATAAAATAATATATGATTAGAGTTATATATTAACATCTCTTCAAGTGATCATAATAAAAAGAATCGTTTGTCCCCTCAGGGACATCCGATAAAATTGGAACAATACAGAGAAGATTAGCATGGCCCCTGCGCAAGGATGACACGCACAAATCGAGTAATGGTCCAAAAGGATCATTTACAATGAAATTAATGTTGGTTTCACACTTGAACCGCACCTCATTCCTTAATTTTAGCATGTGACCATTGCTCCTTATTTCAGCATGTGAACATTGGGTCTTTATAGGAAAGTTCCTTAATTACAGCACAAATGTTGCTCCTTGATTTTAGCATGTGACCGTTGAGCAATCTTCTATTTATTCTCTCGTTTTGTATCTCTTTCCTGTATCAGAGAAATTACAATTAATAATATATTTCTACTGCATCTCTCCTCTTTATCTCCATTACTTTTCTTTATACTTTCAATATGGTATCAGAGCACCACCGCCGAAAGGCTTAAACACTGAAATGAAAGTCCTATTTCTCCATTGTCTGTTGCATCACTCTTTTCCTCAGTTTTTCAGCTGCAGTTCCGTGCCTTGCAGACCTCTGAACAGCCATGGAAAATAACAACGAAGCCACCTCTAATGTCTCTGGTAGCGTGGCCCATGATGCTCCGCCAAACTGGCACAACCTAATCAAACCAAAAAGTCATGTCATTACCACATCTCTGGATGAAGACAATTACATATTGTGGAAAAATCAAATTGATATTGCACTCAAAGGATACGGTTTACAAAATTACATAAAAGGTACGCTATCCATTCCACCAATTATGATTACTGATCAAGGGGGAAACACCATACCAAACCCCGACTACACAAATTTTCAAAAACCAGATAGTTTGCTATCGTCATGGCTCCTATCATCTATTAGTCCGAATCTACTGTCACAAATCGTGGGGTGCAATTCATCATACGAAATATGGACCACTATAGAGCAGATTTTCAGCTCACAATCCGCCGCACGTGTGATGCAATACAGAAGGGAATTACAAAACTCAAGAAAAGAGGAAATGAGCATGCAAGAATACTTAAGCAAGATAAAAAAATTGTGTGACAAACTGAATGCAGTGGGACACAAAATAAGTGACAATGAACAAATTCTCTTCATTACCGGCGGATTAGACGAAGAGTACGAGTCATTAGTTACGGTTATTGCGACTCAACAAACATTACCTGACTTACAGTTCGTTAGATCTGCGCTCCTCGCCCATGAAGGGAGAATAGACCAAAGGAAAACTGTACAAGGGGTTTTCTCTGCAAATTATGCTGCGGCTAAAAACAAGCAAATTCAAAGGAACAATAATTCAAATAAACAAGAAAGCCAATATCAGAGAGGATACCAACCCCAGAGGGCATATCAACCACAGAGAGGTCGTGGACGAGGCAGATGGAACAACAACAACAGGGTAAAGTGCCAAATTTGTCAAAAATTTGGACACATGGCGAACCGCTGCTATTTCAGATACAATAGCAACCACAGTGAACCACAAACAGACCAAAACAGCCAAACACCAAGAGCAAACATGGCTGCCATGGACAATCAAAACAAAAGCGCTATTGGGGACAAAGGCAAAGGTCAAACCAGCAATGAAGGCAAGAATGATGAGGATGAACTGGACGACTGGTACCCAGACTCTGGAGCCACACATCATGTCACAAACAGGCTTCAGAACTTAAACATTGGAAGCAAAAGCTATACAGGTACGAAATCACTACACATGGGTAACGACAACATTGCCAACATCACACACATAGGTAAAGGTACCATGCAGGGAAAAAGGCAACTTATGCTAAACAATTTACTTAGAGTTCCCACTATTAACAAAAATTTATTAAGTGTTTCTAAGTTTGCTAAAGATAATAATGTTTTCTTCGAATTTCACCCCAAGTTTTGTCTAGTCAAGGACCTCCTAAGTCGATAAATATTGCTACAGGGTGACCTTCATGATGGTCTTTACAAATTTGGCAACTTAAAGACTGGGAATGCGTTGAATAAAGAAATATGGTGCAACAACGTAGACATCAGTAGCAGTTGCAATTATGATTCTCTTAATAATAGGAACAATGGATGTAATGATGATAATAATAATAATATAGTTGATTATTGGCATATGAAACTTGGTCATCCCAGTTTGGAAACTGTTAGAAATGTTTTAAATAATAATGGCATTTATTTTGAAAATGTACCTGTGAAACACACTTGCACACACTGCCAACTTGGCAAAAGCCACAAACTGCCTTTTAGTAAGTCTGAAACCACGTACAACAAACCCCTGGAGCTTGTCGCAGCTGATTTGTGGGGACCAGCACCACTAAACTCATATCAAGGACACAGGTACTATCTATCCCTTGTTGATGCTTATTCAAGATACACGTGGATATACATGCTAAAAAACAAATCAGAAACATGCAGTACAATCATTCAGTTTATAACTTTTATTGAAAAGCAGATCAACTGTAATGTAAAAGCTATACAAACAGATGGTGGGGGTGAGTTCAAACCACTCACAAATTTCTTCATCCAAAAGGGGATAAGACATAGGCTAACCTGCCCCCACACATCTGAACAAAATGGTTTGGTTGAAAGAAAGCACAGACATATAGTTGAAATTGGTTTAACATTGCTATCACAAGGGGCATTACCAATGAAATATTGGAACGAAGCATTCAACACTTCTGTGTATCTCATAAATAAATTACCCATAAAAGTGTTGAACAATAGAACCCCGCATGAAATGATATTCAATGAAAAACCAGACTATAAAATATTGAAAAACTTTGGGTGCCTATGCTTTCCATGCCTAAGGGACTACAACACGCACAAACTTAGCATGAGATCATGCCCATGCACTTTTATTGGTTACCCACAAAATCAAAAGGGTTATAAATGCTTGGCCAAAAATGGAAAAATCTATATATCAAGGCATGTCATATTTGATGAAAATGTTTTTCCACATGCAGATAAACAAGCCACAAAGGAAGAGTGCAGACAAGATCACGGAATCAAAGTTATCAATATGCCACCACTAATGGAGCAAGAGACAAACAATAACAACAACAAAGAGGGACACGACACATGCAACATACACACACATACAAGCAATAATCAAACAAACACAGACGATGGTAACAATGAAGAAACTTACAGTAATCAGCAAGAACATGAGAACGAGGAAAGCAACAGTGACAGAATCAGCCCAGACCATCAACCTCAAGCACAAGAAACACAAACCGGACATCATATGGTGACCAGATCAAAGCATGGGATTTTCAAACCCAAGGTATATAATCTATCAATGAATGAGGTTGAACCTGGAAATTATAGTGAAGCAGCCAAATCTGAAAAGTGGAAACAAGCTATGAATGATGAATACGAGGCATTGATGAAAAATAAAACTTGGAGCTTGGTTGCACCACCCACTCACAAGAACATCATAGGATGCAGATGGACTTACAAAATAAAAAGGAAGGCGGATGGGACCACAGACAAATACAAGGCCAGACTTGTTGCTAAAGGATACGCTTAACAGTTTGGATTTGACTTTAACGAGACTTTTTCACCAGTCATAAAACCCACAACCATTAGAATCATTCTGACTATAGCTTTGTGTAAAAAATGGAATGTCAAGCAATTGGACATGAACAATGCTTTTCTAAACGGCGAGTTAACCGAAGAAGTTTATATGCAACAACCAGAGGGATATGAGGTTAACAATGGCGACAAACCTTTAGTATGCAAGCTGCACAAAGCTATATACGGCCTCAAGCAAGCGTCGAAGGCATGGTATGAAAAGTTAAAGCTAACCTTATCTAGAATTGGTTTCTCATAAATAAAATCCGACAACTCCCTATGCATGAAAAAGGATAATGAAAATGTCATATACATCCTTGTATACGTGGATGACATGCTAATAACAGGGAATGACACACGGGAAATCAACAGGATCATAAAAGTTCTCGACCAAAGCTTTGCCATCAAAGATCTTGGCGAACTAAACTATTTCTTAGGGATTCAAATCAAAAGAAATGAAAATGAAATGTTCCTATCTCAACAGAATTATATTGCTGAAATCTTACAAAGGACCAACATGCATCAAGCTAAATCGCTACCAACACCTATGACCAGCAGTTCCCGCCTATCTAAATTTAAAGGTGAAGCCATTAATAACGCTACTCAATACAGAAGTATAATTGGAGCATTGCAATATGCAACAATTACACGACCAAACATATGCTATAGCGTAAATAAACTAAGCCAATACATGCAAAATCCGTTGTCTGAACATTGGATAGCCGTCAAGAGGTTATTGAGATACTTGCAAGGAACCAGACACCACGGAATAACAATAAGTGCCGATAAAGAAATGAACTTACAAGGATTTAGTGATGCGGACTGGGCTAATGACATTGATGACAGAAGATCCGTATCAGGATACTGCGTGTTTCTTGGCACAAATCTTGTCTCATGGTGCACCAAGAAGCAGACAACCACATCGAGGTCAAGTACTGAAGCGGAATATCGTGCCCTTGCTAGCGCCACCGCTGAAATCTCATGGATTGAGTCGCTATTACACGAATTAGGTTTCACTCCTAAAAGAAAACCATTCATCTGGTGCGACAATAGAAGGACAGTATCCTTGTCTCTCAATCCAACTCAGCACTCAAGATCAAAACACCTCGAGATAGACCTACACTTCGTACAAGAACGAACCCAAAGTGGAAAGTTAATGGTATGCCACATCCCATCATATTATCAGAGAGCTGATGTGCTTACAAAGCCACTATCGACAAAGAATTTTATGAGATTAAAAGAGGAATTAAGGGTGAGCGACAACGGCGGAATGAAGAAGACAGAAAAACCCAGTTTTGTTTGAGGGGAGCTAATGTTGGTTTCACACTTGAACCGCACCTCATTCCTTAATTTTAGCATGTGACCGTTGCTCCTTATTTCAGCATGTGAACATTGGGTCTTTATAGGAAAGTTCCTTAATTACAGCACAAATGTTGCTCCTTGATTTTAGCATGTGACCGTTGAGCAATCTTCTATTTATTCTCTCGTTTTGTATCTCTTTCCTGTATCAGAGAAATTACAATTAATAATATATTTCTACTACATCTCTCCTCTTTATCTCCATTACTTTTCTTTATACTTTCAATATAAGAATATCATTTAAACATTTGATATGTTATAGAAATATGTAATTTTATATGTTTCACATAATGATTACCTTAAGAAAATAACATTTTTTTGTGAAAATTATGATATGATATATAGATTATCTTTTTAGGAGGATATTTTTTTTAAGAGTAGTTATGCATCTGAGATTCAATTCATCGATAGTTCTGAAAAGTAACAAGTCACATATCGCTGTTTACTCTTAAAATTGTCTAATGGTACTTTAGGTTCATGACAATAATGGATTGAATTTTGTAAATATATTTTATATCATTTTCTACTTGTCTTATTTTGATTTACAAATTCTTTTAGTTATTTATTGTCACATGACTTCTTTAAGTGTCATATCATATTTAAAAATATTTCATGTACAACGTTTTTATGATGCTATACAAGAATATAATATCTCTTTTGAAGACATGTTATAATTATCATTTTTGGACTATGATAGTAAAATTATTATGTTAATAAACTACATGTGGAATATTATAGTAATATACATTTTCTCATTTAAAGACATTTTATATAGTGGCAATTAGTCATGCATCCTTATTTCAAACTTTGTTTTAAAGTGGTTCCTTCATTAAAGTTTGATCTAAAGTGGGTACCTTTTTTGTAGGCAACGTGTTTTTCAACATTTTTGGCGCTGCTACAAAAAAAAATCAAAAATTTGTAAATATTCTCGAAAGCATTCCATAAAAAAAATTGAATTATCAGCAATTTTGCAGAATAATTGCTGATATATCAACAATTATTCACCTGGAATTTAGTTGAAAAGTGGATGAATAATTGCTGATATATCAGCAATTAATCATATATAGTTGTTGATATATCAGAAACTATGGAAGGCTGATGAAAAATTGCTGATATATTAGCAATTATTGTATATAGTTGTTGTTATACCAGCAACAATTTTAAAGGTGAAGCTAAACTGATGTATAATTGCTGATATATCAGCAATTATTGTATATAATTGCTGATATATCTGCAACTATTTTATACTTGATGTAAAACTGAATGAATAAAAGATGGATGAAAAATTGCAGTAAAATCTGCAATTATTGCGGCTGATATACCAGCAATTGTTTAACAGGTGATGTAAATGTTAATACCCTAGATATTGATTTTGATGACAACAACCATATAAACATTACTAGTAACATATCTTTGAATTGCGTAGTTACATTAGATATATTATGGAGATATTTAAACAAGAGTACAAAATAATAATTATAGAAGAAGGATAATCAGAATAATTGAAGACTAAAGAAGATCAAAGTCTATTAGAGAAGAATGCTGAAGAACAAAGGTGTTTGAATTGATGAGGAGTTGGTTGAACCTTAGAATTTCTTGTTAAAGATCTCATGGCAATTATGCTTGAAGATAATCAACCATTAACCTCAAACGAATCACCTAAATCCACAAATATAAGGAAATCTAAAGTGCTGAATATTTGCGACATTTATGTGTCTTTTGCAACACAACATATGTCGACATATGTATCTTTGTATGTCAACATATAAAGCTATTTCAGATTTTTGAATTCAAATTGGGTAGTTATTTTTGCATCAAAAAAAAAAAATTGGGTAGTTATTTCCCTCCACCCTTCCATCAAAAGACACATCCTTTAATACACTATTTAAAGGCCTCTGGTAATGAATTTTTACACAATAATTTTACATTTTCTTCTATTCCTTCTTCTCTTTTTATTCTCTACAAAATTCCATTGAAAATTATCCTATTACTCTTGCAAATTCACTCTCTTTCACTCCTATTCTTCATTGATTTGCAAGCCACACAATATCAAAGAGTTGTACTTGAATTCATATCATTCTCACTCTGATTTAATCCTATTTCCTCGAAGAATTCAAAGATATATTGCCATTGGAGATCTATAGGATCATTGTACCAAATCTGCAAGAATCTGTATTAAAGATACGACTACTTGCCATTGTTAGTTATTGTTGATAAGGGGAAGGTGTATCATGTAGCCGGTGAAATCAAGATTGTGAAGGTGTTCTTGCCACCTATGGAAAGCAAGCGATTATAGTGAAATTCTGCACGGTGGAGTGCACGACTGGATGTAGGATTGGTTAATCTGAACCAGTATGAAAATCCTGGAGTTATTTACCTTGCTGCATTTTATTTTATTACTCATTTCTTTTGATTTGAATTTGAATAGATATAGTTTATCTCTCTAGTGTTTGAGTAGCCTTAAGATCTACTAATACAGGGTTATAGAACCCAATTCCCTAACAATTGGTATCGGAACCTGGTCTTTCAAAAAGTTCATAATCTGATTTTTGAAAATTATAATGGCTAGTGACACTAGTAACACCATTATTAGTTCATTTATAGAAGGACGATCTACCACTATACCTCCTCTATTTGATGGCAGTAATTGTACTTATTGGGATTGTAGGATGAAATTTTATTTGCAGTCTAATGGTTTAGATATTTGGAACATTACCCAAGTAGAATACATAGAGCCTCAAACTGAATATTGAAAATGGACACCAGACCAAAAGACTCAAGCACTTAATAATTCTAAGGCCATGAACATTTTATTTTGTTCTTTAAGATAGAAATGAATTTAATCGAGTTTCTATTTGTAATTCTGCATACGAAATTTGGAGAATATTGAAAGTCACACATGAAGGCACCAATAAAGTAAAGCAGACAAAGATATCTATGCTGACCCACCAGTTTCAACTTTTTCAAATGAAACCAAATGAATCTATTTCTGATATGTATTCTATATTTCAAGATATTGTACATCCTTTAATATCATTAGGAAAGAAAACCACTAAAGAAGACCAAGTCAGAAAGATCTTGAATTCACTTCATAGTGAATGGGATCAGAAGACTCTGGCAATTGAAGAAGCCAATGATATTAGTACTATGTCAATAGAGGAATTAATTGGTAGTCTAATGTCCTATGAAGTGAAGTTGCAAGTTAGAAAAGAGAATCAAGGAAATGAGAAGAAATCAGTGGCACTTAATTCTATGATCGACAATGATGATGCTATTGATGACGATTTAAGCGATGCTCCTTTGTAAGGGAGGGACTATGCTTAGCAATCACACAAGCACCGACGAACTAACCCGACCCAGACCAAACTGGACTGGGTTGGATTTGTTGTGGTGTAGCACTTAAATTTTTTGTACAAAATTTCATTTATTTTCTAAATGGTAATAAATCGGACTGGAACGATCAGACCGACCCATATTAGAGAATGCTAGTAACGTTCAACATGGATCTTGGACTCATTCTTCTCTTCAAATCCAATCATTTTGATCACGTCTCCCACATACCTGTTCTTTCTTTAGATTCGAATATTTTGGGCCATGTCCTCCATAGAAACAATAATATATTATTGTTTCGTCTATTTAAACATAGGTCGATAAAAAAGAAGGATGTAGTTTTCTTTCATCCCAACTTATCTTCTTTTCTACTTATATTTTTTTCCTCAAATCAAAGTATAGAAATATTTTTTAGAGTGAATCAGAGTCCACTTCATTTTGTGCAAGACAAGTCAATACATCAATCAAATTACAGAGAGTTTGTCTTGCCCTAAAGGCGGTGATGTTATTTGTAGACTGCTTTGCACCTTCGAGAAGAACGCTGAAACATCTTCAAGGGAGTGACGACGTACACGATTGAACCAAAGTTTTTTGTTTCTCGATAGATGTTATTATGCATGAACTGTAGCTAGAATCTTATATTAGTACTTTGGTTAATATTGAACAGACTGCATATGAGTCACTTTGATTCTACCATGTAGTCTCAGTTTTGAACAACGTATCAATCTATTTCAAAGTAAAATTTAATTTTGCTGCATCAACATATTACTTGTGAACTTCCATGCAGATATAATCTAGTTGAAAATAAAGTTCATTCAATTCACAGTACACTAGTATGTTTTAAACTTAAACGGTTTACATTCCATTGTTCCTTAACCAACTTTTTTTCCAAAGGATAAATATACGCATAAATTAATAACGAGCTAAAATTATATAGAAACTCATAAAACCTTATCCAATAATAGAGAAGTCATTATACAATGGACATTTATAATTTTTAATCAGAAGAAAATATGGATTTTACCTTTATTGTTCTAATGAATACATTTGATTTTAGAACCCATAATTGACCTTATTTTCAACAGGAAAATATTTACAAGGACAAAAGCCAAGGCCTTTTTATCCATAAGGACAACCCACTAAAATTTTACTCAGAAGGACAATACACTATTTCTCTTCTCCCTCATGTGCGCTCTATATTCTCCCTTCGCAATCGATTCTCGTCCGCTCCATCTTCTTCCTCTGTCGCTCTTATCTCAAATCGTAAATCATAAATCCCGAAAAACAGAAGAACATCATAATCGAAATTAACGTTCGAACCCAAAAATTCGAAACCCTAAATCGCTCGAAACAGGAAAAAGTCGAGAAAAGAAAAAGGACGAACAGCAAAAATCGATTTGTAGATCCTAATTGAATGGAATAATAATGTTTTACAGACGACATAAATCACATTTGGAGAACACGAATTGGTTGAAACATTTTTTTCGTGATTGGAAATGTTTTTTTTTTGTTCGTTAATAATATTTCAGTTCGTAGGTATCATTTTGATATTTTTTTAGGTATCATTTTTCATGTATTTAGCTTTAAAACGTAGCAGCAGTTTTTAGGTATCATTTTTCTATTTTTGTAGGTATCATTTTTACTTTAATTTATTTGTTATGTTAAACATCACAGCAGTTTTTAGGTATAATTTTTATAATTTTTAAGGTATCATTTTTTGTGTAATTTCTATGTTATGGTAAATAGTACTGCAGTTTTAAGGTATCATTTTTATATTTTTTAAGGTATCATTTTTACTGTAGCACAACAAAAAATCAAATGAAAAAACACTTAACACAGTTAAAACATATAAAATGATACCTAAAAAATTAGGAAAATGATACTTACAAACTGCATCAATGTTTTTAAGAAAAATTAATGCAAAAATTGTTTACATCACAGTTTGATTGAATAAAACGAAATACGTTCGACTGAGTGACGAAGTTGATGCAAAAAAACAGTTTCAAAATTAACACAGCAATAAAATCACATCAAAACAACACATAACACAGTTAAAACAGAAAAAATGATACCTTAAAAATTAGAAAAATGATACCTAAATACTGATGCAATGTTTTGAAGATAAAATAATGGGGAAAAAATTTATATCACAGTTTTATTGATTAAAATGAAAAAAGTTCGACTTAGTTTCAAAGCTGATACAACAATATAACTTCAAAATTAACACAGCAACAAAATCTCCTGAAAAAACATGAAACACAGTTAAAACGGTAAAAACGATAACTACAAAAATAGCAAAATGATAACTAAAAACTGCTGCTATGTTTTTAAAGTTAAAACAGGAAAAATGATAACTAAAAAAATAGAAAAATGATAACTAAAAACTGCTGCTATGTTATAAAGTTAAAAACAGGAAAAATGATAACTACAAAAATACAAAAATGATACCTACGAACTGCTGAACTGGTAAAATGAAAAAAAAAAACATTTCCAACCTAAAAAAATTGTTTCAACAATTTCGATTTCTTCAATTGTGTTTTTCATCGTTTGTAAAATATGTTTATTCCATTCAATTGTGATTTCCATTTGAATTTTGTTGATCGACATTTTTTTTTAATTTTTAGGGTTTCGAATGATTTTCTTCTCGATTTTGATTTCGTGATGTTTTCCTTATATTTCGAATTTCGATTTTAGTATTTTCTGAAATTCGTGATTTCGCGTTTTGTGCTTTTGCGATTTCATGATTTCGTGATTTCAGATGAAAACGGGAACGACGTGAGAGAGGAGAGAAGAAGAAAGAAGCCGCCGAATTTTTTTTCCAGTGTATTGTCCTTTAGGATAAAATATTAGACGGCCGTCCTTATGGATAAATTTTAGTGGGCTTTTGTCCTTAAAAAATATTTCCCCTATTTTCAACTACTACCTAAAACTTTCATTTAAGGACCTCAACCACACGATTTTATATTGTTTGATCCAAATTTGTTTTCTATGAAAACAGAAAGAAATTACAGTGATACTTTGATGGTTGATAAAATTTCATTAAAATGAAGAAAATTAATCATACATGCATTTCTATTAGCAACATGAAGTCTTCCTTTTAAGCGTTTAAGTGAGTGAATACCTATATACATAGAAAATTGGTACGTTTTTATTAACTTGTAGAATAAAAATACATAGAACTTAAAACAAATATAAGCGGAACCGAAATACATAATAACAGAAATACAAAAAAGAAATTAATTTGAGATAAACTAAAACAAACCAATGATGAGAAATAAACTAAAACTAGACCCATGATGAAATAAATTTGAAATAAACTAAAACAAGAAATAAATTTGAAATATAGGTTAGATGTTCCATTATCCTTCCAACCATTGGTGAGGTCTTATTTTCGTAGCTTGAATGTGTGTTCCATTACGTCGAACAATTTCTGATCACATTTTCATAACTCCATCAGCATCCTTTCACTTATACACAGTAGTTGCCCAAAGTGTGCTGCTAAAAGCACATTGATTTATATTTTTTAACACCATGGTATGGTAGCCAAAAACACAAAACATGGTGATAGTATTATACTATTTTTAATTGCGGTGCTAGAAAGAGGTGTCCTTGAGCCGAAGCTAATTTATAAACGATCCGATAAATTGGCAATGATAAGATCTTTTCGGAGATTATACATATAGACTAGGCGAACTAAATTTCATCGATTACTGGGATTGTCGTATCCCTTTAATCTTTGATAAGCTTCAATTAAAATCTCAAATCTAACCATGCCGTATATACAAAATCTGTTTCATCAGTGATTTCTGCTTCAACGATTATAAAGTCGTTCCATTTATTCAAATCACTACTAAGGCACAACAGATTTGGATGCTCGATGTTGTTTCTGTTCAATCCCTAAATCGTGCTTTCCTAGATTGTTCCTGGAATCAAAGGTTTTGCTCGAACGATAAGGGATCAAGACATCAGGGATTTTGGCATTTCAACATGATCAATCTCAATAGCATATCAAAGCTGAAATATTTTCTAATCTCTCAAATCAAACCTGTGATAATCATCTGCAAAATGTAAGGCTTCTTTTCGATTTACTATAGGTTCAAATCTTTCATTTGATTTTAAATTATAGGATTTTTGGGACGGATACCCTATACAGTCCAAGTATTGATTTTGTTGGGGTTCAATATTCACAATAGCAAAAAAAATTCGCATTGATAAATTATATCTATTCATTTGGTTCAGTTAAATGTTATACTTCAATTTCTATATCTGTCAGTCAAGCTTATGTAAATTACGAGTTTGCGGAGAAGAATTGGGGAAAATGTATAAGGTTGAATTGGTTCTTATATGCAGAAATAAGCTATTGGTCGATCTAGTAAATAACAGGATCAAGTCGAACTGTAGAGAATGAAATGTAATTACATATGAACTTTCGATTTTGATTTTATCCATTGAAAAGAATATGGAGTTAATCATGTAAGATTTCGGAATTCTGGCAATTACTGTATTATATAAGTGAAAGGATGATGATGGAGTTATGAAAACGTGGTCAGAAACTTTTCAACCTAATGGAACGCACATTCAAGCTACTAAAATAAAACCTCACCAACGGTTGCAGGAAGTTGCTGGACATGAAGGATGATGGAACATCTAACCTATATTTCAAATTTAGTTTATTTCATCATGGGTCTTGTTTTAGTTTACTTCAAATTTATTTCTTTTTTTAGTTTATTTCAAATTTATTTCATCATGAGTCTTGTTTTAGTTTATTTCTCATCATGGGTTTGTTTTAGTTTATCTCAAATTTATTTCTTTTTTGTATTTCTGTTATTATGTATTTCGGTTCCACTTATATTTGTTTTAAGTACTATGTATTTTTATTCTACAAGTTAATAAAAGTGTACCAATTTTCAGTGTATATATCATATATGTATTCACTCACTTAAACACTTAAAAGGAAGACATTGTGTTGCTAATAGAAATGCATGTATGATTAATTTTCTTCTTTTTAATGAAATTTTATCAACCATCAAAGTATCACTGTAATTTCTTTCTGTTTTCATGGGAAACAAATTCGGACCAAACAATACAAAATCATGTGGTTGAGGTCCATAAATGAAGAAGTTTTAGGCGGTAGTTGAAAATAAAGTCAGTTATTGGTTCTAAAATCAAATGTATTCGTTAGAACAGTAAAGGTAAAATCTATATTTTCTTCTGATTAAAAATTATAAATGTCCATTGTATAATGAATTCTCTATTATTGGATAAGGTTTTATGAGTTTCTATATAATTTTAGTTTGTTATTAATTTATGCGTATATTTATCCTTTGGAAAAAAAAAGTTGGTTGAGGAAAATTGAAATGTAAACTGTTTAAGTTTAAAACATACTAGTGTACCGCGTATTGAACGAACTTTATTTTCAGCTAGATTATATCTGCATGGAAGTTCATAAGTACTATGTTGATGCAGTAAAATAAAATTTTAATTTGAAATAGATTGATACGTTGTTCAAAGCTGAGACTACATGGTAGAATCAAAGTGACTCACATGCAATCTGTTCAATATTAACCAAAGTATTAATATAAGATTCTAGCTACAGTTCATGCGTAATAACATCTATCGGGAAACAATAAACTTTGGTTCAGCCGTGTACGTCGTCACTCCCTTGAAGATGTTTCAGCGTTCTTCTCGAAGGTGCAAAGCAGTCTACAAATAACATCACCGCCTTTAGGGCAAGGCAAACTCTCTGTAATTTGATTGATGTATCGACTTGACTTGCACAAAATGAAGTGGACTCTGATTCACTCTAAAAAATATTTCTATACTTTGATTTGAGGAAAAAAATATAAGTAGAAAAGAAGATAAGTTGGGACGAAAGAAAACTGCATCCTTCTGTTTTGTCGACCTATGTTTAAATAGACGAAACAATAATACATTATTGTTTCTATGGAGGACATGGCCCAAAATATTCGAACCTAAAGAAAGAACAGGTATGTGGGAGACGTGATCAAAATGATTGGATTTGAATAGAAGAACGAGTCCAAGATCCATGTTGAACATTACTAGGATTCTCTAATATGGGTCGGTCTGATCGTTCCAGCCCGATTTATTACCGTTTAGAAAATAAATAAAATTTTGTACAAAAAATTTAAGTGCTACACCACAACAAACCCACCAAGTCCAGTTTGGCCTGGGTCGGGTCGGTTCATCGGTGCTTGTATGATTGCTAAGCATAGTCCCTCCCTTACAAAGGAGCATCGCTTGATGCCAAAATGGCCCGATCTAGAATTTAAGAATCAAGTACAAATACTCAATTCTTCTATATAGTCCTACAATGTGGGACTATTCATCAAACAGGAGCCATATGCACTTATTTTTTTTATTTTTATTTTTTTTACAATTTATTTAAAATAAAAACATTCCTAGCAATACCACACTTGAATTTTTAGAAATATTTTTCGAGCAATTTCTGAAAACATAAGATTGTGTATAACAAATTGTCTTTCGCCCTAAACCTTTGCATAGTGGATAAAAATCAATTTTTACTGTTGTGACTTATATTGTTGAACTCTATTTCTGACAATAAAACACACACAACATCTTTAGAGTGTAATCATGTAAGCCTGTGCATTTATGGCCATGAATGATATCCTATTTAGTGAATGTTGTAGAAATTTTGCCCTAAATTCCATAGGAAACAACCATATTTCCACATTCACATAAGTGGATCTATCAAGGTAATTTACTCCATATGGTAGTATAGATCTTATTAAGGGTTATTATTAACTCATCCTCTAATCGCTTTAGGAATGCATGCTTCAGAGGGTAATAACCCCCATTCTCTTAGAAGTTATAAGAATTTTCTCTCTAGCTAATCCGATCATCAAAGAATCTGCCAAATTCTCAGTACTATGTATATGATCCACTCTAACAGCTTCTGAAGAGAATATCTCTCTAGAAATGTTGTACTTTAAACGTATTTGTCATCTCTTACCGTTGTAATAATGGTTTTGTACTTTTGTAATAGTAAGGGTGATATCGTAGTAGGTCGATACCTTTTTTCCCATAAGGGAAACTCAGCTAGCATATTTCTTATGTAATCAACTTTTTCACTGGTTGTGCCTAGTGCTATCATATCTGAATTCATAGTAGACTAATCCAAAAAAGTATGTTTCTTGGATTTCCAAAAAATAGCGCCACCAGAAATGCTAAAAATATAGTCGTTGGTAGCCTTTGAATTATCAGATAAAGCATTCCATTCTGCATCAATGTATTCTTCAAGGATGGTTGGCAACTTTTCATAATGTAACACAAGATTCATGGTTCGTTTTAGGTATCTTATGACCCTGTCAACAACATTCCAATGCTCTATATTAGGTCTACTTGTAAACCTGCACAATAATCCCAAGATATAGGCAATATCGGGTTAGCACAATCAATGACATACCAAAGGCTGCCATTGATGCTTGCTTAACCAGACTGTATAGCACTTCCATCATTGTTCTTAAATACATTTAAACTAGAATCATATGGTGTACATGCAAGTTTATAGTCAAAGCAATTGTATTTTTTAAGATCTTCTCAATATAGTGAGATCGATCCAAGAAAGTCCATTTTTAGACCTAGTAATCTTAATATCAAGGATTATATTTGCCTCACCTAAATCATTCATGTCAAAATTGAAACTTAACAAAGATTTAATAGTATTTATTGCATGAATATTGGACCTAAACATAAGTAGATCATGTAACAACCTTTTCGAAAAGTTAACACAAAGATCTTTTAGCACAGTGATTAGTGTGTGGTGTTGCTTTCCAAGAGGTCATAGGTTCGAAACTCACAATTGTCACATTTGGTAGTAGAGCCTATACCTAGTCAGAATTGTGCGTGTAATGTTGCGGAGGTCAGTCGGTGAGGTGTTGATGCAGGTTACATGCACAACGTTTCGGTGGTGAGTGATATGAGCCAACGAGGATGTTGGGCTCTTTAACGGGGGTAGTCTGTAATACCCTTTTCGAAAAGTTAACACAAATAACATTTATCATAGTGGTTAATGCATGGTGTTTCTTTCCAGAAGGTCAGGGGTTTGAAACTACGGTTGTCACAGGTCATCCACATGTACACTACACCAAAACAACTAATTTAGCACATCCGGATGCGGAGATTTGATACGACTTTAAGTCGTATCAAATTTGATAGTGCTCATAGCTATATCAAATTTCTTTTGCAATCCGCACCACCTTAAATACTTAAAATCTAACCGTCCATCAAGAGAGCCCCGGATCTGTTCATTTCATACAGTTTCGAGATGTATCTATTCGACATCATACTTCCACCCCGCTGTTTTTCGTTTCTCAGCATTTCTTTGTCACTTGAATGCTTCCACCAAAAAACAAAATTAAGGTTTTACCCCTAATTGGAATCGCCTCCAGAGACGAGCCTCCCTCTCATTCGACAGCAACGGAGCTGGTAATTTCATTACAACAAGCTATGGTTACGATGCTACCTCATGACATACGCTACTACTGTTGGGAATTTATATCGTTGGTCCTCCTTAGCCATTGAAAGAAGGCATCCTAATCTCTGATTCAATTCTGGTAAATAACACTTTAATTTTATCCTATATTAAAATACTGGTGCTTGGATTTTTGGGGAAAATCTTAGATTTTTCATCATTTATCCATGATTACGTGATTGATGCTGTGATAGTTGCGGAATAATCTACTATATTAACGGCGACCATCTTTGATTTAATTTTCTTTCTCAATTCGGTTACAGATTTGTATCGAACTTGTTTCCGCTAATGTGAACTTCACAGTACAATTAAAATTAACCAACCCTTGATTCCTTATACGTCCGCAAATTATGTTCCACTCATGTTTAAATTTAAAATCCTTAGAAACCTTGTTGAACTAAATCCTATTGATGTAAGTGTATGTAGAATATAAGTATATTGGTCACAAAATTGTATATTCATTACAAAAATAGATTCATCGATAAAATTATTTTTAACTGTACGATTAATACTCCTTGGACTCAAAACAATCTTTTATCATAGAACAATACATATCTATGTAATTCACACATTTTAACAAATTTAATTCATTTTAATTAGTAAAAAAATAACCTCTTATCATGATTGTATGATTTACAGTTTTTATTTTACATCATGTAACAATTTATTTTTTTGAAGCAGCGCCAAGTAGGATTGTCAATTGTTGTGATATATATAATCAATTCTCTGATAGTATGTAATCAATTGTTAAACAATTGTTGTGATATATGTAAACAATTGTTGTGAGATATGTTGTTGTAGCAGGTAACTTTAGTGTCAATTGTTAAACAATTGTTGTGATATATGTAATCAATTCTCTGATAGTAAGTATATTGCTAAATTTGAAACCCAAGAAAATAAAACAAAGAACTAAAGCAACACAATTCCAACTGTTAACGAAGTGTGTACTGTCGAACATGCTGCAACCATCTTTGGCACGGACATGCTGCAACCATCTTTGGCACGGACATGCTGCAGCTGTCTTTAGTATGGACATGCTGCAGCCTTATAAATGTTGGCATACGTAAATTGCCTTGATATACTAAAGCATATTTATTGCATATTTATACTAAGGTATGATGTAAAATATGGACATACTTGAACTGCCAATGCATATTTGATGCTCCTAGTTTCTTTCTATGGCTATTTGACTTCCTGCTTTTTGAAATTTGTATACTTTCTGTCATATTAGATGCTGGTATGATACGGTATACTAAAGCATATTTATTGCTAGCGTTTTTTTATTGCTTGATGGTTCTTTCTATGACTGTTTTGTTGTTTCTTTATTTGAATTTGGGTAGCTTTGCTCGCATTTATGTTTGCATTCATGACTTGTTTAAATTGAGTAGTTTTTTTTAGCTTTCATATCTAAGTAGTCTAACGTCTAAACTTTTATATTTAAATTTAAGTTCTGTAGTTTATATGCTAGCACTTTTGTACATTTCAACCTTGAAATTATGGTTACAGTACTGGTATAACTATGTACTGAATTCTCCTTTTCTTCAAATTTTGTACGATAAATGAAAAATTAATGCACCTTCCATTTACTGTGAAACTTCAAAATATTGCTGCAGCCATCTTTGGCTATTTAGGCAACCTGGGTAACACAATTTAGGCATGTCCGTGCAGCTCATGCTGCAGCCATCTTTGGCAATTTAGGCAACCTGGGTAACACAATTTGAGTTAGCAACCTGAACATAATTTGAGTTAGCACGCTGTAGTTGAAGAGATACAAAAGTTTCTGGAAATATTGTTTACTAATATAATTTGTTTGGCTAAATTATGTAAGAAAATATACAGTCTCTGTTTTAAGAAATAACAAAAGTTTCTGGAAATATGGTTTACTATTTTATATTCGAGGAACTAAAGCTAATTTTATATCTTTATATTACTCAAAAGTGTACATATATAAAAGATTTACTAATGCTGTAATAGTTTTCTATGGTGTCCAAAAAGATTCCATGACATGCTTGCTTTGTTAACCTTATTATGAATAATAGTAGAGAGAACTTGGTTCCATAATTAATCGATTGCCCACAAGAAGAATATCATTTGAAAGATAACAGGAAAAATGTATCTAAAATCAGGTTTATAACTAATATAATTTAAAAGTCATATAACTACCAATGAACTAAGCATAAAGTCGGAAACTTAGTAAATTATCAACAAAGCCCATGAGTGTATATGTGTTAATTAAAAAAGATGTGCAGGTACAGACTATATCTGTGACGGTCCACCCCGCACCAGCCGACATTTTCAATGAAAGTGCGTTGTGCCAATGCCCGACTAGCACGGGACGGTCACCAAAGAAAGGAAAAGAAATGCATTTGAACTAGCAAGGAACATGTAGTATATCTCACAACGCATGGAACAAAATATAATAATAACATAACTTTGACATAAAGCAAGTAAGACAGTGCATCAGCTGAAAACTAAACCATCATAGCAGCGGAAAATCCAAAATACATCTTCTGTTCCACAACATCATTATTACAACTTTTAAAAACTGTCTCCAAAGAAAAATAAGAAAGGTACACTACTAATGCCCAAAGTAGTGACCAGCAGCGACACAGGGAGGTTATATATAGAGGATAATACGTGTAAGCCTTCTGCTCGTCTCCGGACAGCTACTCGTGCACAACCAGTTAAGCTGTCTCTAGTTTGCCCGTTTAAGAGCACCCAGAGTAATAAGAAGAGACATAAAATTCTGGGTTAGACGAAAGTCTGGTATGAGCGATAAACAACAAAACAGAACAATAACAGGTATAATCCAATCATACATGAACCTGGACCTACAACCAAAGAGTTAGCACAGCAGGATGTACAATACTCTAAGGTGACACTAGCATAAGGTGTAAAGATAACGAGGGAGGGGATGTGCATGTCATAATGATGGCAAACAATCAAGCATAGCAATCATCCTCACATCTCTCACTCAGTGCGTAAAGTATACGATATCTACCACTTTTATCACTCAATTCTTTGCTACGATCACTCTGCCCCATGAAGTCATAACGGCTCGACTGCACTGATCTATAGCCAATATTCGTCTCTCAGTGGTGAGTCAAAGCTATAGACATCGATAACCCCTTAGCACACGTCCCGCAGCAAAGCCCAACTCATGAAGTTAACTCGTTGGTTCCCATCTGGATCTTGGGTTCTACTTCCCATTTGGACTATCTTTGCATCTTGGGTTTTGGTCTTTTCCGGACCGGTCTCCATTCGGTTCGTGATCATCATCTAGGCTTGAGTCCTCCATCAGTTCGTGAGCAGCTCTGGTTCGTAACCATCAAGTGGTTCGGTTCGTAACACCCTCTCCAGATCGGTTCGGCTCGTGGTGTCCTTCCTCCAACGGTTCGAGTCGTGGTGTTCTTCCTCTAGCGGTTCGGGTCGTGGTGTCCTTCCTCTAGCGGTTCGGGTCATGGTCCTTCATCTTGGACGATTCGGGTCAGCTCCTCCACCAGAGCAAGCGGCTTGTGGTACACGTACACGGTTGGGACTCGTGGGGTTGGACTCGCGATCGGGTCGGTTCGGAGGAGAGGGGGCGATCTGATCCGGTTCCTGCACCATTTTCCTGCAACTTTTCCAACGACTGTTTTACGCCATACGACGACGTTTTCGACCATTCTAACTGTTCTAAACAATCATGAATCATACCAAATAGTCATAGCAACATATAAAATCAACCATAAACACCAAAATGATGAATAACTATGTCAAAATGGATCAAACATACTCAAAACCCATATTTTTCCTTAATCATGCTTAACCACAACTAATGATAGGATTAACAAAACATATCCAAATTAACCCAAATTTCTAACAGAGGCTTAAAATAATATTTTAGAATTTTACAAAATTTTCCATATTTTTCTGAGCCATAATTTCGCTAATTATCACTAGTCACCCCTAATTAACCGTAATTAGTGAAAAACAATGCAAATTACTCACCTTGGCCACAAATTAATCTTAGATCTGAAATTTGCTACTATTATAGGTCGAATTCCAATGCTTAGCAGTAGCTCCAACTCTGATTTGGTGCTATTTCTCCTTGATTTGACGTAGATTAGCTTAATCCTTGATTAGAGAGCGATTTGGGATGAAATTAGAAGGTGGAGGCCATGGCTAGGGTTGAGAGGATGTTAGCGGCGGATGAAAAATGACAAAGAAAAAGTTTCTCTAATCCTAATCAGCCCTCATATAGCACTAATCCCGAAATCCCCCAATGGGCCTAGCTGTTAATCACCCGGTTAAGCCCAATTAAGCTGTTTTTCACTTTCTAAACCTTAATTCAGCCATATCTCTCAAACGGTAAGTCCGTTTGACAAGTGTGACTACTCTACGGAAAAGTAAACTATCATCTGGATCTAATGGATGTGGTTTCAGGTCATAACTCATTACCAATCAAAAGTTATAGGCGAAACAAGATCAGCTAGGGGCAAATCGGTCATTTAAAAATCGGCAAAAATCATGAACATGGGAAATGACACCAATAGTCGTTTCCACAAAGTTACACGATCATACAACCTCATATGAAAATGAAATAAATATTCTACGATCCTCCGATGCGTAGAATGCGGGTCGTTACAATATCCCAAAAAACAGATGCTAAATGAATCTCAGTTGTTTTCCAAAGTGTCATAAAGTTAAAAGAAATATAATAAAAAGGCTGAATTCTTCCAGTCAATGATTTATATGGTTTACATTAAAATAAAGTGAAAGAACATGGCTAGAAAAAAATGCTGAATTCAAATTTAATAAAAAGGCTGTTGCATGAAAAGAAATATATGTTCAAACTACCAACAGTTGCCATCTATGTATGAGTTGATCATAAACAAAGCGAGGGTAAAAATTGGACCGGTAATAATCCTTCTCTATGCATGGCTTTGTTAAATTAACGGATTGGAATGACGATAATTCATTAAGTTGCCCATCTATGTGGATTATATCTGTTTTCTGAATATTAAGAAGCATTTTTTTTACTTTACACTTGTAGTTATTCGTAACTCGTTAACTACTTTAGTCATCGATTTTACAATAAAATCAAGGAATGCCTTATAATTACAAAAAAGCTCGAGAATGGCCGATGTTTCACATTATTATAATTAATATAGGAAAATATAATTAAAACTTCAAGGGTCATGCATAATCACCATATCTGCATGCTGACTGTTTCGCACATAATCACCATATTATAGCTTAAAGTTTCCTTTTTTATTACAGCTTTTCCAATTTGATGTGCATGAGGATGTGCGGACGATTGCTGATGCTAGAATAGAGAAAGATGAGGTTTGTTTATTTTGATGATGATGTCAACTCTGTTCATGCTATGCCTACAACAATTTTATTTTATGGGCATAACTTCATATAATTAGAAACCAGAATATATTGGTAGACATACTGTTATTGTATCCAGAGAATTGAGAAATAGAGAAGCCTTTGTATCATAAAATAGCCTTGCTATTCTCTAAATATCTCATTTGTTCCTTTTTAACCTTTGGGTCTCTAGTTTCCTTTTTAGCCTTTGTATTATAAGTTCTTGTCAATTAGCATTGGTTTAACCTGTTATAATTGTAATTGTAATTAAGGATTGATGAAATGATTATTCCCTTGCTGGGAAGGTGGTGGAAAGGCACTAGTATGAGAAGGATAAACACATTTTCCTTGCTTCCAGATGGGAGTTAACTTTATCATCCATGAGGTTAACACCAAATAGTCAAATCCATCTTTTTTAAAGGTTCTTAAATAAAAGTTGAATGAAATTTTTTCTTTGAGAAATGGGAGTTTAGTTGGGAAATTCTATTAGAATATAAGTTGTTGATGCTATGGACGTCGCCTGTCAAACTGATTTCAATCAGGTTTGGACTGAGTGGCTCTTGTGCTGGTGAGAACAGCAACAATGACGACTTGCTGCTGTTCGCAGCAGTAGATCGCTTTGCTGCTGTTGCGAACAGCAGCAACAGCGACGATTTGCTGCTGCGAAGGGCAATAATTCATCGTTGCTGTTGTTCGTAGCAGCATCGACGAATTGCTGCTGCGAAGGACAACAATTCATACTATGAGGTTAAGTTTGAATTTTTCTTCTTGTTTGTTGACTAGGAAGGTTGATACATACCGTGTAGAAGATACTAATGGATTTATCCAAATCATATGCAGTTATCTGTCTAAATCGTTTTTACAAACATGGAAATCAAGAATGAACTGATCATGCATTGAACCCTCATGGAAGCTTTCAATCTCAATATGAAGATGATGCTAGAATGTTCCTTGCTTTTGACTTCTCTAGATGTCAAGTACGCCAAGTACAACTCTTTAGTTTTACACTTTTATTCTAATTTCTGTTTGTTTGGATTTGTTCTTGGCTAATTAGTTGAATATGACTCAACATGCTTTTATTTAAGTTATGACATATGTAATTTGAAATTCCTGTAACTTTGTTTGTAGTATGGGATAATTGGCAGTTTCTATTTGTACATGTTCTTAAAATTTGTTTAGTTTTCTTATATGTTGAGTTAGACATTATGTTTTTGTTTAGACTTTCTATATGTATTGGTCAAGAATCATGTGCAATATATATTGTATGAAATTACTGTAATGATGTAGCTAATTGTATTTTTTTTAAAAAAAAAAAAAATTTGATATGGCTAATGGCCATATCATTTTTTAAATTTGATACGGCCGTTAGCCGTATCAAATTGAAATTTTGATATGGTCATTAGCCAGATCAAATTTAAAAAAAGATACGGCCATTAGCCGTATCAAATTGACAAAGACGCCAAAATTTGATACGGCCCGTAACACTGCCGAATCGAATTAGATACGGCCATGAGCACTGCTTAATTGGCATTTCTGGTGTAGTGATAGTGCAAATATCATTCTCAGATTTATAGTAAATACATTTGTTAGTTTCATTAACTTTGAAACCATGTGAAATCATTAAGTTATCAAAATTTTCATGTCATTGCTTAGGTACTTATTTTATACCGTATAAGGATTTATCTAACTTACAAACTTTATGTTCATGACCATGGATTACAAAACCTTTAGGTTGGTCCAAATAAATTTTCTCTTCTAACTCACCGTTTAAAAAAGTAATCTTAACATCCATTTGGTGTATCATCAAATCATGAATAGATGCAAGCAAAATTAGTACTCAAATGGATGTAATTCTTGTTGCACGTGAAAAAGCATCAAAAAAGTTCACACTTTCGGTTTGCTTGAATCCTTTAGGTACCAAAGAATCTTTATACTTATCAGGCATGCCACAAGGTTTTAATTTCTTTGTAAGTATCCATTTACAACCTATAGATTTAAAACTAGGTGGTAAATCTACTAAGTGCCAAGTCTTATTGGATTCCAAAGAATTCATCTCATCATTTACGGCTTCTTGCCAAAAATTAGCATTCAATAAAGACATGACTTCTTAGAGGTTTATAGGATCATTCTTTATAATAAAAGCACAAAAATTCGAAACAAAATATTTTGCAATTCTTACTCTTTTATTTCTTCTAAGTTCATTTTCAGAAAACTCATTAGGTTATGTTCTATAGGAAAACAATTATTTGATATGCCCTCACTATTCCTTATTTTAAAAGAAAATTTAAGCATCATTATATTCAATTATTACATGTCCTTTCAGATCATAAAATCTATATGATTTACTACTTACTGCATACCCAAAAAACGCATTCATAAGATCTAGCTACTTGCCAATTTAATTGTTTTAGGATCAGGAATACTAAAATATGTCAAACAACCCAAAAGTTCTAAAATAAGGCAGTTTGGGCCTGTAGTTTTTCAAAATCTCAAAAGGCGAGTTTGGCTTTTAGACTTAGAACTTCTATTTAATACATAACAAATAGTCAATGAACTTTTACCTTACTAGTGTTTTGCTGCACCCAAATTTAAAAAGATAGCTATAACTAATTTGGTAAAGATTCTATTCTTTCTTTCAGCTTTACCTTTTATTTCTAGCGAGTAAGGTGCAGTTCTTTCATGAATTATACCATGTAAGTTATAAAAATCAAGAAATGATGTAGATTCATATTTTATTCCTCTGCCACTATGAATTTTTTTAATTTTCTTATTGAACTAGTTTTCAGTTTCATTGACAAACAATTTAAACATATCTAGTGTAGAACTTATATTTTTCATAAGATAGATATGGGTGAAGTCAGAACAGTCATCAATGAATGTGATAAAATATCATAGTTAAAAACCACCCATCAGGTTCGCATATATCGGAATGTATCAAATCTAATGGTTAAAAAACTGTATCAACTGTCTTATTAGTCTTCTTAGCAATTTTTGCTCGACTACAGGGTTCATATTTACCAAAATCAGTCTGTGATGTTTTAGAAATTATCCCTAAGTGCTCATGTTATGAATTATACGTTTATTAACATGACATAGCCTAATATGCCAATTATTAAAATCATATAACATATAAGTAGAATTAGTTAATTGTTTTGATTCAACGTTAAGTCTAGACATACATCTATAAGCATAACCCTTCCCTACACAAGTCCCCTTATAAGTTGAAGTGTACAAATCAATCCTAATTACTTGAGTAAACCTAGCCTTATTCAGAAGAAAGCTCGAAACTAGATTCTTTTTTATCTCTGGAGTATTCATAACACCTTTTAAAATAACTATCTTTCCAGAGGTAAATTTGATTTATGCATTTCCAATGATACCAATTATAGTGGTATGAGAATCTCGTAGCAACATTTTTTGATCATCAGTAGCAATGTTAGTACTGAACATAGCATGATCACAGCAGATACGACGAGAAGCACTAGTATTTATCAACCACCCTCTGATCCTCCAACAAGGTGGATCTTAGAAATCATAACCGTGAGAGGCTCCTCAATCTGGTTAGCCTATGATGGAGGGTCTAGTCTATTTCGATAATTGAGTGCCATATGACTGGGTTTGCCATAGTTGTAACATGAAAAACTATCTAGAGTCTCTCTTTTGGGTTGATTTCTTCTAGTCTTCTTGGTTTTATTAAGAATTCTTGTTATGTTTCTTAAGGTCATGGTTATATATCTTTAAAAAAAAGTATTTGGTTTCAGAACTACGGGCTTGGTTATTTTAGCATTGTTTGTGCCAACAAAGAATTCCTCCTTCAGGTTCTACTTATGAGCCTCCTCAATACAGTGGCCAGTAACGATCCACCCATTATGATCCTTGTAAGTCGACGCCTTACAACTTCACCATACCTTAAAATACAATAAAAGGTAGATTGTCGGAAAAGATTAGAACAGATGACAAAATCCAGACATCGACGAGATCTCACAGTGGAATGAAAACATATAATATACAAAATATACATGAACAGAAATAGAATAACAATATATAAGAGATTGCACTAGCAAAAGAAACTGACAAATGAATATCAGTACAAAATAGTTGAAGTACATCAACCCTAAAATACACAGAGTTATGAATAAATATCTAATACAACAGTCTCAATTATAAATAATATATATCTTTCATATCAAGTATAAATCTCAAAAAATCAACGTTATGCCTCCAGAATGTTCTAACCGCGCATTCCAATAGCATGTTCTCAAAATTATCCGACTCTCGAACTACTCAATCGAGTACTCGAGAGTTTTCATGACATAAGTAGAGAAAGGAAAAACATGGGTTAGACATAAAGCTCGATGTGAGAAAAACTATATAAAAATAAATAAGAATCATCAAATCACAGCCGACCCTCCCCATAAACATGGCTTAATGGAAATCCGGACTGCCTATCAATAAGTATAGTAAGTCCATCTCAAAGGTATGAGACCATGTCATAACATGCTCTTCTCCTGTAACAATAAGTTAGCACAATATATCCTTTTGTGCTACACTAGCCCAAACTACTAATAATATAATAGTAATATACTCTGATCAATCTGTGATCCCAATGCAACGATCACTACTACTAAGATCGATAAGATACACCCTAATGCATATAACCACTATAGCTCGAGCCTAATAGATATTGCATAATGTGTGTGGTCACTACAATAAGAACAAATCGTAGATGTCTCGCTATTGGGAAACTCCATTTCCCGGCCTATTATCATCAAAGTCATGAATGATTCGCTACTGACAAATTCCATGTCTCAGTCCGCTATCACTAAAATCGTAGATGACTTACTGATGAGAAAATCCATATTTGAGCCCGGTATCATAAAAATCTTATATAACTTGCTATTGACCAACTCCATGTCTTGGTCTGCTATCATAAAAATCATATACGACTAGCTATTGAGAAACTCCAGGTCTCAGCCTGCTATCATAAAAACCAGAGATGACTCGCTATTGGTAAACTCCATATCTCATCCCAATATCATAAAAATTGTATATGGCTCGCTACCAAGTAACTCCATATCTTAGTCCATTATCATAAAAATCATAAATGACTTGTTGTTGAACAACTCAATATTTCAGCCCAATACCATCTAAATCGTGTAAAATCGCCATGAATAGCTCTAGCCTCTACGACAAGAAATCATTGGACAATTATAATGAAAACCCCATAACTAACTTGGACTGCATTGCAATTGAATGCATGAACCCATTGTCATGATTCTCTTTCGATATATCCTCTCGGTCTAAATAAAAAACCACGGTTTTGGAATAAGTTCTCGATGGGTCCAACATGGGCCTCAAAATAAGCATCCAAAACCTGCCACTCTTTCTCAGGCTATGACTTAATCTGATTTTTTATGCGAAAACTACCATGGTTTGAATTTTTAGTCGAACGAGGGGATCGAGACGATTAACCAACGGGTAAGACATCTAAACCACCACCAGACGTCTGACCCATCAGGGTAGATGTCTAACCAAACTTTTTGGTCATTTCTTGAACCTGGCTAGACGTCTGGATTGTAAATTCAGACATCTAGCTGCTTGGAAGCTACTCATATGCACTTCCAATGTTCAAACTAACTTTTGATTCGTAGGTCCAAGCAACTCACCAATTCTTCCATTGCGATCGTAGCGGAATCCATAATGTATAGTCTTCAAAATAGGAATCTAAACAATTGCTGAAATGGGTTCCCCTTAAATGCCTTCGATACACGGCTTCGTATAATCGAGATACATTGTCAGGATAAAGTTTTGGCCATTTCCGAACACACTTCTCAACACGGTAACTTGACGATACCTGTAACAGCCCGCATTTTACGTATCGAAAGATCGTAAAATATTTTTATTTTATTCCCTGAGAGTTGGATCATACTCATGTTTTGATATGTTGCTTATGGGGATGTGAGACATGTCCATAATTTTTTCCGATTTTGTTTGTGACAAATTTTCCCCTGTCAGTCTTGTACAGGACATAACTTTTGACACAGGTCGAATTAGAGGGTGAGACCTATGCCATTGAAAAGGAATTGATGATTGCCCTTCCGTAGAGTGGTTACATTAAAGATTTGGCTCAGTGGTTTGGGAGGAATCATTGTTTTAAGGTTTCCAGTTAGTTGTTTAGGTTCGAAGAGCCACAATGGGCTGATTTGGGAAGGCCCATTGGTGGGCTAGTGGAAGGGTATAAATAGGGGGTGAGAGGTATGGAAAATAGTTTACTTCCTCATTCTCTCATTAGGTGGCCTTGTGCTCCTCCTTCCTCTAACACCTTTCCACCATTAAAAATCAAAATCCAAGGAGGGAAATCTTAGATCTACACCATTGGAGGCTAGACCAACATCAATTAAAGCAAGAATTCATCGGATCAATGGGTTTGTGCAAGGTGCTTGCTGTCTGGATTCATATTTCTATCATTTTAGCTTGTTTTGGAGAATCAGTGCGTGGTTTACATCTCTCACATGGATACAATGAAGTATACGAGTATTTGTCCATATTTTCATCACATTCAAATGTTTTACCATAGATCGAAACCGTTATAAGTCCATTTTCATATGAATCACCCTATGATATATTTTAGATAGTTTAAAATCCATGATTCTATGTTACTTCTATGCTATTCCATATGATTATGTAACTTAGATCTATAGTTTTGTTCATATTTGCATTTATGGTGATTTTGGTGAATTTCACATAATTATTGATGAAATTGGCGAATTGGTGATGTTATTGGTTTCATAACATGCTTGTGGTTGTATTTGATGAATTGGATAAGTTGGTTTCGTTGATTGTATCGATTGGTCAAGTTTTGGTCGAAATTGGAGTTGCATTGGAGATTGCAGATTTTGGGTCGCACGTAGGTGGTCGGCCGTGCTGATTTGGATTTCTTGGGAAACAAGACAGGTTTAGGGATCAGTCGAGCGAGTTAGGTCGGACTCGGTTGGGTCGGTCAGGCTGGATCGGTCGTGAGGTTGAAAGTGAAAGAAGGACCAGGTTGGTATTCATCTGGTCGGGTCGGTTGAGATGTGGAGCAACCGGGTCAGGATGTAGCTGGTCGGGTCAGTCACCAGAATGGGTTATGTTTGGAATTGGATCGGT
Organism: Allium sativum; assembly: GCA_030737875.1. Taxonomy (NCBI): domain Eukaryota; kingdom Viridiplantae; phylum Streptophyta; class Magnoliopsida; order Asparagales; family Amaryllidaceae; genus Allium; species Allium sativum. The sequence goes on along the minus strand of JASFAX010000020.1, from coordinate 65,141,720 downwards.
CGATGAAGATGGTGATTGGGTCGGTCCGCCGTGTTCTGGAGGGTCGGGTCGGGCCCAAACATAGGGGTCGAGCATGCCAGGGACAAGTAGCAGATGTGTTCGAGCATGGGGGTCGTTCACCTCTGGGTCGGTCGAGCAGGCTGGGAAATATAGTCTGTTGGGAATAAGTAGGGTCGGTCAAGCTGAGTCGTACGGGTCGGTGGAGCTGGGAACGAGGGTCGGTCGTGATGGTTTCAGCAGCGTTTTAAACGCTGTAGTGGATGGCATAAGTGATATGGTTTTTTTTAACAAATCTCTGAGGTGCTATGGATTGTCTCAGACTTTATAATTGATGTTTCTTTTGTTCGAGATGGGTGATAACTTCGAGGAGAATGCAAGTGGGAATATTCGAATTGTTGAATGTGTTCATTAATCGGTGTAAACCAACAAGGAAGGTGGCAACTCAAAGGTTGTTGTAACGACCCAACTTCCAAACACATCGGAAGACGTGTCATTTTAATAAGAGTAAGAATAGATAGAAGATAGAACTAATGAAAATATCAGAAACTCACAGCGGAATTTAAACAAAAGATGATATTACATAATATTATACATCAGAACACAGTACATCATAGCATACTAGGTCTAGGAATACATGCCATTTCATAGTACAACGTTAATTATACATAACATCATAGATAACCCAACTTGCAGACTTCATAATTATACATAGATATGATAGGTAGACCAGCACACAGAAAGTTTCCATCCTGCTTCCCAAGTTAAATCATGACCTGATTCACTTTTATACTCATAACAAGTATCATGAGTACCCAAGAGTTTAAGAAAAACACAGAAAAATAAATTGTAGGTTAGTCAGGGGACTGGTATGAGTAAACGGTTTTAAAACAAGTTAAAGGAATAAACATATCTCATAAGACCACGCCGTAAATACAGAACAGGTTTTTACCTTATGAGAATAAAACTCTTTGTATACTTTAAATCAGATATTATCATAGTGTCTAGGGTTTTTCACAAAATAATTTAGAATCTAGAAGAATGCTTGCATCTCACATTCTTCTATATAGTATACAAGTAAAACCGCTTGGTGCTTACGGATAATGGATTTTCGACTATGACAAGGTATGGAACCACCTTCCGATAGTGTAACAATGAGTGTATCGAATGGATATCACCAATGGTTGTGCACGGCAACCATTCCCGAACGGGACAGAATCGATAGAATAAGAAACAAAAGGAATTTCTCTAGATAGGTGATGCTACACCCTAATGGGACGACCCACATAGCCATGCTGCCTGCCCGATTTTTGTCATTTCCTAGATGTGAGGCTTGAGGCTAGACTTACCTTTTATCATCATCAGTTCATTTGCTTTGAATGCCACATCGTCAAAACTCGCCAATCACTAATTGATTTCCCCAAAAATATATTATAGGTATGTAGCAAGAGAAACGAATTCCTCTGCCACTATATAAATACATTTGGAGAGATCAATGTACGTGATCAGTTAGAGTTACTCTGTCAGACATTCGTCCTTACAAATTGCCCTGGGACTGGACAAACCGAAGGCACTATTCAAAAATAGCCCTTGCATATCTCCGTATTTCCATTATATTCAATACTTCTGACATGCGACGTATAAATCAAATCAAAGTGGAATATTAATTTCGGACTCTTCGAAATGATTCACGTAATGTCTTTTCTATCAATTTATATTAAAAATGGTTTTTAATATTTATTTGATCAAAAAATTAGCTATTAGTTTAGACTAGACTAGATTATAATTTATTTTCCATTTTGTGATCTTTAAAACAATCAGGAAGGTATATATGATTGTATTGATCAAATCCAAGTGTTTCGATTATCTTTTATAACGAACAACAAAAGTGTGTGCGTCGCACACGACATTTTACTATGTTTGTTAATTTTGTTTTACACGAAAATTATTTTCAATTTACATTACCGTCTTATTTGTAAACCATCTTTATATTTTCAACAAATCATAAACCATTTAATTTATATTTTATATTAATTATTTCTTATTTTCAAACCTGTCTAAACTTCAGAAGCCAAGCTATTATGCTGATTCCCTTAACCTGCCCATGGTATTCTGCTTCTCTTCGTCATAAAATAAAAATTTATTTATTAATTAATTAGTTAATTAATAAACTTCCAATTTTATAAAACTGGTTTAATTTAAAACTTCGTTCAAAATCTCATTTTTCTTCGTCTTTGCCAAAGTACTGATTTTGTCAAAGTACCACTTTCAAAACGCCACGGTGCGCACATGAAATCTGCTCAGATCCTCACGCTCCAGCCTACTACCACCTGGTAGTACCACTTGCCAAAGTACCAGGTCTGAAAACCCCCTGTTTGTGCTTGCTAAACCACCCCAGCTCTCGTGCGTTCAGCAAATGCCAAAGTACCACTTTATAAAGTACCACTTTGCCAAATTTTGAAAGTGCCAGTTTACCCAATTGCCAAAGTGTCACTTACAACGCCCATGATTTCTTCCCAAAAAATGATTCCACACCCATGTTTTTCTATTTTGCCAAAACACCAATTGGTACTACCAAAGTACCAAGTGCCACCCCTCCAGATCACGTCCGTTCACTGCCAGATCACCCTGAAACCCCACACTCCAATGAAGAATTTCTCAACCGCTCTCACCTCCCTTCACAGAACTTCATCTAGCTCGAGCTACACCATGCCGACCTCCTCCAGCATTGAACCCCCAGGTGCGCAGCCCCCTACAGTCGTCGTCACGGTGCAGTTCCGGCGAGAACATCATGTATCCCAAAGAACCCATTTACCCTATTTTTAATTCGTTTTCAAAATCTATGCAATGGAAAAATATTTTAATATTTTCCCTATAATCTCCTACCCTCCATGTTGCTCTCCTCCTAACGGCATAGACTCTAATTGCCTTGTTCGCCGGAATTTGATCAAAGTTCATTTCCGATCATCATGACATATCTCAACAACCATGATGTTAAAAATCATGAAACTACCACTAAAAATCATCTTTTAGTGCCACGATTACATTTATATATTCAAATCAGGTTTCTAAGATGTTTGAAAATCCATTGTGTAAATTTGGTTACAGAGAACGGCTTGTTTTTCTATTTTCTTGTACACATGTTCATTTCAAATGCTCTCCTTATATTCAAACAGTCTTGGTTGTTATATGGGGTTTAAAATTAACATGGTAACACATTTGAATCATCTGACATAAGTTTTACTGATAAATGGATCATCAGTTTGGTTAGACAGGGTGTATATATTGACACAGTGTATACATATATAACAGGAACTTGTAAATTTTAATCAAAGAACATCCCAACTAACATATGAAAACTTAAACAGTCCCAGCAGTAATTCAAAGAATTAAATAGTAAATATAAAAGTGGTTTACTCACACAACATTCAAGGTTTCGATACAGACTAATGTCCAGAACATGATGATTTATTCAAAGCAAGGTGTATGGCTGATCATCTAATGTCCAGCGCACTTCAGTTTAACGAAGTTACGGTTTTAGCTAACATACATCATTTCAGGGTAAGTTTTCATTGTACTCAATACAGGATCACACAGTACAAGTTCAGCCTACTATCTCATTAAAGAATCAAAATCAAATATGTGTTTACTCACCTCTAAAGGCTCGGCTTCCTCAGGTTCTAACTCTTCTTTCTACTGGTTTCTATTCTAACGGTTTGCTTTTGTAATGAAATTGCATGAAGGTGTGCCTCTATTTATAGGTGTATTAAAACTATTTAATATTTACCATTTAATGCATGTCTGGTTACAGGGAGGACAATTTCAGAAATGCTCAGCCATCTTAATGACTGAAAAGAGGAAAAAGCCTATGTTCTACTAGCTGTGCTATGGCTTGCACCCTATTTTACATACGGCCGAGGTGTTGTTGTGCTAAAGAACATGTGAATAAGTATCATTTTGTACCAGTCCTATCTCAGAAATGGCTGCTGATGTACCCCTTCCTTAAATGCATGTGTACCTGAAGTTTTTACCAACCAATCATAACCTTTTCCTTGGCTGAGAGGATAAGCAGAAATGGCAGCACCCAAATCATTTCTTTGCCAAGTGGTGTGTTATGTTTTGCGGCTAAATGTTGAGGTGTTCATATAAATTAATTAAGAAATGGTTTGTTTTGTACCATGCTCTGAAAAGCTTGAAAATATCCTGATCATGAAAAATTCGGCCATGTGAAATACAATTCTACCAAGATCCTACTTCCTAGCCTAATTCTAGTGTACAACTACATTCTTAATCCTATTTGTAAGATGAACAGGTCCTGCGCAACACAAAGGAACATGGCCACTTCAGGTTAAATCATTCTCATGTGAAAAAATGAATTTTGCTCTTGAAACTTTACATTGTGAGAAAGGAATGGTCATTGTGTATAATTTGTCCAAATGTTCTTATGATTTAAAAACATAAGAACTTACTAAAAACAAAATTTAAATCTTTGTGTTGGATGAAACAAGGTAGGTGCTAACACAAATGAAATGGTACTTTTCGTATTTGCTACACACACACATGTTAAATGGGTTTATGCAAATGTTATCATACATAAGGCCTTTATTTTCTAATTGTTTTAAGTATGGAATTTTAATTGTATTACAATTTGTTAATAATTATGATCGACAATTTTGTATTAACGATGTTAGTTAGAAACCGGGCCATTACAATCTACCCCCTTATAAAAATTTCGTCCTCGAAATTTGTAAACAATAGATATATGTAGGCAAAAGATATATACCATATCATATCACGTCAACTGACTACATCAGATGATATGCTAATAGGTACTATACTCGACTAGCATTGAGTTATAGACTACTATAATATACATATGTCAATTACTACTAATACTTCCATATATACAATAACATCCTAGCCCAACCACACTACTTTGAGCTACTGCTAATCTCGATGACCTCTTCATCGACTGACATAATAATCACCTCTTCATCGTCTAAGATAATAATCGCCTCCTCATCGTCTGAGTTAATAATTGCCTCCTCATCATCTGAGATAATGATCTCCTCTTCATCGTCTGAGATATTAACCACCTCCACTACAACATCACTCTCGTCAAGATCATCGTCGTCTGAGATCTCTATGACCTTTACAGGGGAAGGTGGGTATAACATCATATTCGGATATTCATAGTCCTTGGGTATCCCCAAATCTCCTCCATTCGCCTGAAACTGCAACATCTCCTGAGCGATCTATTCCCATAGGATAGATAACTGCCCATCCTGTTGCACCGGTGGGATCATGCCAATAGGGTCATCCTACATCTGGTCAGGTATAATGTCCTTCTCCTTCTCTGGCTCCTCTTCTGGTTCCTTCTCCTCTGGCTCCTCTTCTGGTTCCTCCTCCTCTGGCTCCTATTCTGGCTCCTCCTTAGGCTCATCTATATCCTCGTCCCCGTCATCACCGTCTCCACTGTCGCTACCGTCACTACTGTCACCACCATCATCTCCATCACCTACATATCCCTCTTCCTGTCCCGCCTCTCCCTCATCCTCTGGCTCCTGGAGGAAATCCATACTGTCCTCCTCAATGGAAGACTCTCCACCTCAGTATCTGGAGAGAATTCAAACGCTTCCTAGCTGTTCTCTTGAAGATTGGCGCCATCTGGTAAAGAAACAAAGGACAGATCTTAGTACAAGTACTAATAAACTGAAAGAGTTCATAAGCCCTAAGAATAACTGAGTCCTCATGTACCAATAATCCAGAAAAACGAAAAAGCCAAAATTCCATTTCTAAACATAGTATAACATCCATAACAAGTCATACAATACCATCATACATAGGATAACATGCAAATCAAACATAAGATAGCTAACAACTAGTTCAAAACAAATCTGGATAGATTTCCCTGATGTGTTTCTCCGTTTCCCAAGTACAGTCATTCGGATTCTCACTCCATTGTATCTTGAGAAGCTTCACAACCTTATTCCGAAGTCGCTTTTCTCCTTATCCACCACATAGACTAGATATCTAACTACAGTTAAATTCAGTTCAATCTCAAGATCCTCCTGAATCGATGGTTCCAAAATCAAAGACGGGTCGTGAACTGTAATGGCCCGAATTTCCGTACCCTTTGAGTCGACTAATAACACCACATGTCCAACCCAAATTGAATAGATATATGAATCATTAGTAGAAAGAAGTTAGAGGATGAGAAATAGAAAGAAAGAAAAGTTAGAATTAGAAGAAAAAACAAAGAGCACAAATCTCACAGCGGAACGAATAAAATATATTAAATAACATAACTTTTGAAATACAAATCAAAAACTGTATATACATACCATCATCAAGGCACAACAGTTATTCCTGAAACAGTTATAAACACCTGTTTCCAGATACAACATAGTACACAGTGGAAATATGATAGTCTATAGCTAACTGATGAAGCCTCCTGCTTCATACTCCTCCAAGTGAATCTGTAAAATCCTAACTACTTGACTGCCCGTACAAATTTGGGCACCCAAGAGTTTAGGGCAAACAAAACAAAATAAACTCTGGGTCAATCACGGGACTGGTGTGAGTAAACTCCAACCATTGGTTTAACTTTCAAAAATCCTTTCGAAAAAAATGATAATCGTAAGACCGATCCACACATAAACACGGATGGTTTTTACCTTACGATAACCAAAAATATTTTTGATATCAAATCCAGTGATATTACAATAGTGTCTACAACAAATAAATAAAGTCCAGTGGAACGCTTGCATCTCACGCTCCATATATAATATAAAATCAAAAACCGTAGGGCGCTTATTGGAGATTGGATTTCCAACATGACAAGGTATGGAACCACCTTTCGATAGTGTATCTCTAGAGGGGAATACATTGGGTTCAAAAAGAACGTCTTGCAACCCGGCCTACACATTGCTGACCACTTATTTAACTTGAGTTTATCGAGCATATTATCACCAACGGTTGTGATCATCAACCGTTACCGAAGGCATATAGCAGCGAATAAAATAAGAAGCAAATGAATTTTCTCTAGATCTGGTGATAACACCCCTAATGGGAGTGACCCACATGGCCATGCTGCCTGCCCAATTTCTGTCATTTTCCGGGTGATGAGGCTTGAGGTCACGATTATGTTTCAAGAACATCTTGCCACCATTTCCTTTGAAGGCCACATCATCAGATCCGTCCATATACATTGTCCTGGGACCGGACAAACTGAAGGCACCATTCTATTAATCCATCTTGGGTAGTTTCTACCTAAGATTAACAGAATAGCCCTTGCACTTTACTCCGTCTTCGATCATCTTCAGCATAAGTTGATTCATAACGCTTATGCCCATACGGAGTGGTTTTCAAATAGTAAATCTGATCATGGTCTCTCCGTATTGACAACGGAGGTATAAAATAAATCAAAGCTTTGATAGTCGGTGATTTAACTATCAAAGAAACATCCATACAATCAACGGTCCTATTTCCAAAAGGAAATTCTATCGATCAAGCATCAAACAACACTGGCCCCTTATTAATTCCTTATTACATGTAAATTCCCATCTCCCATCTTCTAGATCTTTTCAAAAATCTAATTGTTTTTTTTCATTCTTGGAAAACATTTCCAGTACCATAATTTTTTTATTCGAGAAAATATCTCTTATTCCAGTTAGAAAACATTTCTAAATATTCACATATCCTTATTTTCTATATTCAGAAAATATACTTTATTAACATTGGAAAAACATTTCCAATTATCATTCCTTGCTTCTAGTTATCCCAAATCATTTCATTTTCTATACTTAGAAACCACCTCTGATTTACTTTGGAAAATGTTTCCAAGACCTTTTTGTTTAGTTAAACCCATGTTACATAATAAACATTGTTAATATAACTCAACTCCTTAATTATTCATTTACTAATCGGATCCCTAACCAATCTTCACTACCGAACCTTAACCATTCCTTAGTTAATTATGAAGTCAATCAAGTTGAGGTATAATTACCTCTCAGACCTTAACTGAACAACATTCTCAACTTTGAAACAATCAAAGCTCACAACTTAAAACAAAACATCGCTTACGCGACTCTCGAATTCAATCTAAGAATCCACTTCCCTTACGAAAAAACATTGATTATAACGGTAGCGTTGTAATCGGTGTTTCAAAATATTTGATTTATAAGTCATTTGTTATAAGGACAACGTTAAAATCGCTGTATAGATTTACAAAACATTTATTATAACAACAACGCTAAAATCACTGTTTAGATTTATAAAACATTTATTATAACGACAACGCTAAAATCGCTGTTTAGATTTATAACGGTAGCGTTATAATCGTTGTTCCCAAATAATTGGTATGTAAAAATATAACTTGTACTTATTAATTCAATAAATAAATAAATAAATAAATGATTAGATTTGATTCAAAATGGAAAGTAAAAATAACTACTTCCCTAAATTCGATAAAATCGAATTCCAATAAATAACTCTCTCTCGAATAATCTATATTCGATTTATATCCCAAACTTCGGAATTTATCTACCATTTCAGGTTAATTCAAATTCCAAATTCCAAATTTCACTTTTGAATTTACCCTTTCTAAATTCTTACCAGAATCCTTTATAACCATTTCGGTCTACAAAACCTTATCCCAATTTATTCTATATTTTCAAATGTTGGAATAAAACTCATCGTTTCTTTTAAAACGATAATCCATTTCCTTTTTATTCAATTTTCAATCTGGATTTCATATTTCAAAACTAAATTTCCTTTAGAAATATTTCATTTTCAAAATGTTTTCTTTAAATCGTGAATATATTTCTTTTATATACAGCTTGGTTTCATATTTAAAAATTATTTAACCCCCTTTCTGAATAAGAATTTACTATTTCGTTTAATTCAAATTCCCATTTTGAAATCATATTTCTAAACCTTAGATTTTCCTTAAAAATATACCCATTCGCAAAATACTTACTTTATAGTTCTTCACTTCAAACATGAATATTGTTTCCTTATAAAATCAAATCAGTTGATAATGTATCAAATCTTAATTCTCTAATTTCTCTTTATATTTCTTTTATTTATTTACAATTATACATACAAAAAATCTCCTTTTCCTTCAAGTATTTTAAATCTTGTTAATAATTTTCTTTATAATTGCTAATTTCAAATCCAATTACAATTACCGGCTTCAAACCCGATTTCCACTTTTCTATCTAAATTCAACTTGATTTTTTTTAATTTATCCCAAGATAAATACTTCACTGAATCTATAAACATCGTTTATAATCATTTCTTGTATTATCCATTTAAAGCAGATTCTATTTCAAGTATATCTGGTATTTAATTTCTATTTTGGAAGTTACTTTCTTTTTATTAAATTCCAAATTTAATCTCTATATTTGAAATATTTTACGGTTTTTTATACCAAATCTCTAGGCCCATGGTAATAAAACACAATAAATTCAACCACCGATTATATATCACATCATATATAAAAATCAAATGAAGAACAGTAATATAAATGTTGAGGAATCCAGTTGGATCCCTCCAACCTGATTCCCTGCATCCACAGATGTTAATCAGCATCAATAATATTATTTCACATCAATATGAAATATCAGAACTAACAATAGATCAACGATGTATTCATATCAACCATTTCAGCCAATTTTATCAAATATTCAACCAATCATCCATTGACAGTATAAAATTACTATAAATAAATTTAAAACTCGTTTATATAAAAATATAAACGAGGCAGGGTTAGTGAGTTTACTCACCTTGTTTGCAGTTGACGGTTCTGCTTGTGTTTCATTTAAAATGAAATAGACGTTTAATTTTTCAATGAAATTCCAGTAACTCCGTTCCCCGCCACTTCAGTCCCACAATGTAGATCTCGTCGTTGCGATCCTAACGTAGTTTGTTTTGTTTGATTCTGTCAACGTATGGTAAAAACATTCACATTATAAGATTTAATAAATTAAACGGTCAATAAGGCTAAATTAATTATCAATTAACTAAGCCTAATTACCGTGTTAAACATAACCTCAAGGCTGTAATTGGAAGCCACGTAGCACTTCCTTCACCAGTCTCCTATTTGCAAATCATAACTCATGACTGTAGCTTCACTTGTCCTCGCTGCTACTCAACTTCCATCTTTCGATCTCTCCACATTGCTTACTAATTGAATGATGTATGCTTGTTACAGTTTTTTCATTCAATTTAATTATCATTGAACATTAATCCAAAAATTAATTAAATAAATTCATACCTTAACCCATCATTTACTATTAATACAACCCGTTAATCCTTCTTCCTTTCACAGCTAAAACTGATAAAATAAAATTACCATGTCGCCATTTCAAACCTTCTCGTCATTAAAGAACTATCCATTTGCTGAACAATACACACACTTCTCCATCATCGGTTACCTGGATTAACATCTATTTCTAGAACAGAATACACAGCCTCCTTTCTCCATCGTGCCATCGTGAACGCCATAGACCCATCACCACGCTTCACCATTCATCTCCACCTCCTGAGCCCTTCATCCTCATCAACGTTTTATCAACTTTGAACTTTTCCCCTTCGCCTTCTCTCCGTACTCATACCAGCCAAGTCCAACGCATCGACCCTAAACCAACTTCGATACCTCGACCCTCACTTACAGGACGCGACACATAAATGTGTCGAATCCCACAAATATTTTCCACCCGATGCCAAGCTCTTTTACGATCAATAATACCACATTAAAAACATGAATTGCAACCTCAAAATCCCAAAAAGTATAAACCTAGTCGACTGCTCATATTTTGAGCCTCAGACCAATTCAATCGCACCGCTTTTTTGGAAGTACTGGGATGAAGTTCTCGCCTAAACAATTCGAATGAACTAAAAATGGAATGATTTTATTTAGTAAATGATTTATAAGAATTCTTTGAAGAAATGAGAAAGGACGGCTTCGTTTTGATTGAATTTACAGAGAGGAGCAATGAATTAGGAGTTTGGTTTGTAGTAGGAAGATGGGTCAACCATGAGTTTATTTGGATTTCTTTTGATTACTGAAGGAACAATTTTCTTGTTCTTTTCAATTTTTGTTTGTTTGAGAGAATAACCATTTCGCTGGAAGAAAGGAATGGGGTTGGTGAAAGAATTATACAGTATTTAAGTAAATAGATACCTTGCCACGCACGGATTGTATTAGATTGGCACCCACGTTTTCAGTAGCTAGGCTCGCACGGTTTACATTGGTTTGGGAAACATGAAGTTGAAAAGCGTGTAGAACACGCTGTTTGAATTTTCTAAATGTAGGTTAGAAACATTTTTTTAGCCTAATTATTTACCTATACCTTACAGAGTTGCTTTATATTTTTGTTTCGATGTAAAATTGTGCTTATGACTTATCTTGTTACTTCTACGCTGCATGTGAAGTTGTTATGGATTTAATTGTTTTGTACCCCAATTTTGCGTACATGACAACAAGCTATTTCCGCTAGAATAGCCAATGGTTTGTCAGTAGCAATTCAAAGTTTTTAGAAGAAAAAACTCCCTTTGAGCATGTCCCCAAATTCGTGGTATACCGTGCAACAGACAAATGGCCACTACTATATCCCTGCTCAATACAATATAACAATGTTATACAGTATTCCATGTGTGCCTAGTCACATTACTTACTATTTTATTTTTATTTCCTTTTTGGTCATTACTAATTGTGTACACACCCTGTTTAATTGACTTTAAGCATGCCTAATGACCCCTATGTTTAGTTAAAATGATATATCTATTTGAAGCTTAAGTGGTATCGACTACGAAGAATTTCATTTATTTATCGTTCATTATAGACAAAAATAATAATATCGTTAAGCCAAACAGTGCTGTGGTCTAAGAAAATATAATAATATATACAGGTTAACTTTATTGTGATATCCCAAAACGCTGATATAGGGTGTAAAATACTTCAAATAAAATTTTTGTCCAAATTCAAAACCATGGAAAGAGTGGATTCGTAGTATATACTGATGCTTGTGGAGTAGGACTTGGCGCAGTGTTGATGCAAAATGGACGTGTGATTGCGCATGCTAGTATACAATTAAAGATCCACGAAAAGAATTACGCTACACATGATCTAGAGTTATTGGCAGTTGTCTTCGTGTTGAAAATGTGGAGACACTACCTGTTAGGAGAGAAGTTCGAGTTTTTCACTGATCACAAACCACTCAAATATCTGTTTACCCAAAAAGACCTCAATCTAAGACAACAAAGGTGATTAGAATTTCTTGCATCATACGACCTGGATATTATCTATACTCCAGGAAAAGCTAATGTTGTAGAAGACGCTCTAAGCAGAAATGCAATCTTTTCTCTTCTAGAAGCTACTCCAGCACTTCAAGAAAGAATAATGGCAAATCAAAGGAGAGATTAAAATTTGGAGAAGTTAATCCAAGGAGTTATAAGAGGAGGGGAGTCAGATTTTGAAGTTGATAGCCAAGGTATTCTCAAAATTAATGGGAGACTGTGTGTTCCCGATGTTGATGGACTAAGACAAGAAGTTCTGGCAGAATGCCACAAATCAAAGCTAAGTATTCACCCAGGAGTGGACAAAATGTATAAGGATATGAGGCGAGTATTTTGGTGGCCAGGAATGAAGAAATATATTCTGGCCTATATAAATCAGTGTTTATACTGCCAGCAAATAAAAGGTGATCATCAGAAAATATAGGATTATTGCAACCTTTGGAGATTCCCAACTGGAAGTGGGAATCAATGGATTTCATTGATGGTTTACCCAAAACTAGAAGAGGATATGAAGGAGTTTAGGTTATAGTAGATCGACTGACGAAGAGTGCGCATTTTATTCTGGTAAAACCAACTCGGACTGCAGCTTCATTAGCTGAGATTTTTATAAAGGAGATTGTACGACTACATGGAATCCCAGTAAGCATTGTAAGTGATAGAGACCCCATTTTTACTAGTAAATTCTGGGAAGCACTTCAAACAACTTTGGGACCAAGCTGAATTTAAGTACCGCCTACCATCCCCAAATGGACGGCCAAACAGAAAGAGTGAATCGGATATTAGAAGACCTGTTAAGAGCGTGTATTCTTGATTTGGAGGGTCGTGGGGGGATCACTTACATTTAGTTGAATTCTCATACAACAATAGCTACCAAGCCAATATAGATATGGCACAATATGTGAAGCTCTTTATGGACAACCGTGCAGATCACCAACTTGTTGGGTAGAGTCAGGAAAAAAACTTGTTCTCGGACCAGATATGATCCGAGAAGTAACCGAGAAGATTGAGTTAGTCAAGAGGCAGATGAAAGAGGCCCAGGATCGACAGAAAAGCTACGCGGACAAAAGACGAAGGGATCTTAACTTTTCTGTTGGAGATTTTGTGTTGATAAAGATTTCACCAATCAAAGGAGCAATCAGATTTGGTAAAACGGGAAAGTTAGCTCCACGATATATGGGACCTTTCCGTGTTCTTGAGAAGGTTAGATCTCTTGCTTATAAGGTGGAATTACCAGAAAGGATGGCAGGCATTCACAATGTTTTTCACGTGTCACATCTTCGCAAATGTGTTCATGTAACAACCCGGATTTTTCGCTGTTAATATTAAAACATTTAAATTGATTTTAAATGTTGTATTGGTAATATAAAATGTTTTTATTATAAGGAATATATTTTTTAAAAACGAAGTTGAATGGATAATTTATAATTAAATTTAAAACAAGTTCATAATGCTGCAGTAGTTCGTAATATTTCGTTTTGAACTTCAATTGGATATACATGATTCAATATAAGTCGGATTTCATTGAAACAATAAACGTTCAAATCTGTTTGACTACATTTTTCTAGTGGAAGTGAAAAATCGAGATTTCATCTTATAGATTGTAATTTATGTCCAAATTAAATTTGTAGAAAAGTCGCTGTGGAATCGTATATAAGCCATAACGGTTTATTTAATATAATTAAATACTGGTAGCTAGAACTGGTGCTTCTGTTAATTTCTTCTTTAATTCCCTAAAGGCTTCTTCACATTTTGGAGTCCATACAAATTTCTCACCCATCTTAGTCAACTTAGTCAGATGAGAAGATATCTTAGAATAATCTTGGATAAACCTCCTGTAATATCCTATTATTCCAAGAAACTACGGACTTCCGTCGGTGTCCTGGGCTGCTTCCATTGCTGCACTGCTTCTACTTTGATTGGGTCCACAGAGATACCATCTCCATTTACAATGTGTCCCAAGAATCTAACTTCAGATTGCCAGAAATGACATTTAGAAAACTTCGCCTTCAATACATTTTTTCTTAGGGTTTCCAATACCACTCTAAGAGATATCGGTGCTCTTCTTTTGTCTTGGAAAAGATTAAGATATCATCAATAAAAGCTAGGACAAATTTGTTTAGAATCTTCCTAAAGACACGGTTTATCAAGTCAACAAAATGCACGGGTGCGTTGGTCAGCCCGAATGGCATAACTAACCATTCATAAAAGAAATCTGGGCCTCTAAAAGAAGTTAAAGGAATACTATCTTTGGCGATCCTTAATTGATGGAAACCTATTGCTAGGTCCATTTGAGAAAATACTGTGTCTCCATTCAGTTGGTCAAAGAGATCGTCAATTCGAGGTAAGGGATACTTATTTTTGATGGTCACTTTATTTAACTCTCTATAGTCAACACATAATCTTAGTGATCCATCAGACTTAACCACAAAAACTACTGCTGATCCCCAGCTTGAAAAACTTGGCCTGATCAACCCTTTGTCCAACAAATCTTGAGTTTGCCTTTCGAGTTCCATGACTTCCTTTGGCGCCATTCGTCTTTTAGGTTGAACTATCGGTCTGGATCCAGGAATTAGATCGATTCGGAACTCTATCTCGCGATGTAGGGGTAAACTCTTAACTTCTTCAAATATGTCAGAGAAATCTCTGACTACTTCTAACGTCTCCAAATTTTCTTGTGGTGCTTCCATGGCATACAAGAAACTACACATATAAATACCGGGTTTTCCACACAGTATCCTAGCTTTGCTTCCAATATTGGTTATTAGAGTTATGATTTCTTTGTCGCATTTAATCTTAGCTTGAAATTTACTTAACCAGTCTAACCCGAGTATGAAATTAAATCCTTTAAAAATCCAAAACATAGAAATCGAAAAGGAAGGAATGTGAAAGGTACGAGAGGGCCACATTATCGCAACACATTTTTAATTCAGTTTTTCTGCCAAAGGGATTAGATACGCAAATCGGATTAGGAGAAATTTTTGGGATAAATTGGAATTTTCCTACCGTTCTAGAAGAAATGAAACTATGCGAGATACTGGTATCAAATAAAACATGAACATCAATTCCATTTAAATCAAAGGTACCTTCGAGAACTCCTTTTCCTTTCACATCTTGAGAAGTTGAAGGTTCAATCTTAATAGCGTAGACCTTTGGTTGCTGTGCCTTTTTCATGAGCGGATAGTCTTTAACCATATGTCCAGGATGATGGCAGTTAAAGCAAAGAGTCTTCTTGACCATTGCATTACCAGGTCCTTGCTATTTTTTCTGCTATTGCTGTGGAGGTTGTTGTTGTTGCTGAGGTTATTGTGGCTTTTTCGCTGCTGGTTTTTTGCAGAACTTAGCAATATGACCATTTTGATGGCAGTTGTGGCATTTAGTATCTTTAAATCGCTCTTTGGATTTCTCCCCCATTTTTGGTTATCCCTTGTTGTTCAAATTCGGGTTAAATTTTCTTTTATTGGGATTTTCAGCACTGGGTTCTCCCGTTTGTGCCTTTGTAACTGGCTTCTTTCCCTCAAGTGCCTCATACTGAACTGCCATGTCTACTAGATCAACAAATGGAATCTTAAGATGCCCAATCATTTTCACTTGCAAGCTATCCTTCAATCCTGCTATAAACATTTCATTCTTCTAGTGGGGTGTTGATTAGCTCTGGCCCAAAGTAGGAGAGTGCATTAAACTTATTCTCGTATTCTTCTATCGACATGCTCCCTTGTTTGAGATCTATGAAATCCAGATACATCCTAGTTTTTCTGCTGCAGGAAGAAATTGTGCTTCGAATGCCTCCTTGAATTTGTCCCAAGTGAAATCTTCTTCAGGAACGTTCGCAGTTTGAGCGTCCCACCAGATTGCAGCAGCTCCTTGGAGTTTCCATGAAGCTAACAGACGTTTCTGATCATCAGTCAACTTCAATCCTTTGAAAATCCTCTCACAGGACCTCAACCATGCTTGAACTTCAATAAAAGTTTCAGTTCCTTTGAATACCTTCCCTCCCGATGTTGTATACTCCTTACAGATAGTTGCAAGGCTTTTGTCCTGCTGGACTGGTGTAACTTCCTCCATAGTTTCTCCTTGATCTTGGGAGGCAATATTACGATAATTATTAGTGGTAGTACCACTAGTGCGACCTCTCCATGCACGGGTACTCATACTTAATTACCTGAATGCGACAGGTCGATAGTCAAGACTTGATCGGGTAAAACTGACTTAAGTGTATTACTCAGGTTAATTTTCCTATATATTAAAAAAAATACGCTCTCTCAACACTCACCTAAAGCCTAGGTAATCAGTAACCTAATCTCTGATAGCAACTGTAACGACCCAACTTCCGAACACATCGGAAGTCGTGTCATTTTATAAGAGTAAGAATAGATAGAAGATAAAACTAATGAAAACATCAGAATCTCACAGCGGAATTTAAACAAAAGATGATATTACATAATATTATACATTAGAGAACAGTACATCGTAGCATACTAGGTCTAGGAATACATGCCATTTCATAGTACAACGTTAATTATACATAACATCATAGATAACCTAACTTGCAGACTTCATAATTATACATAGATATGATAGGTAGACCAGCACACAGAAAGTTTCCATCCAGCTTCCCAAGTTATATCATGACCCGATTCACTTGTCTACTCATAACAAGTGTCATCAGTATCCAAGAGTTTAAGAAAAACACAGAAAAATAAACTCCAGGTCAGTTAGGGAACTAGTATGAGTAAACGATTTAAAAACAAGTTAAAAGAATAAACATATCTCATAAGACCACACCGTAAATACGGAACGGGTTTTTACCTTATAAGAATAAAATTCTTTGTATACTTTAAATCACATATTATCATAGTGTCTAGGGTTTTTCACAAAATAATTTAGAATCTAGAAGAATGCTTGCATCTCACATTCTTCTATATAGTATACAAGTAAAACCGCTTGGTGCTTATAGATAATGGATTTTCGACTATGACAAGGTATGGAACCACCTTCCGATAGTGTATCTTTAGAGGCAAATACACAGGGTGTAACAAGAACGTCTTGCAACCCAGCCCACACATGAGCGACCACTCATTTCTCTTGAGTGTATCAAATGTATATCACCAATGGTTGTGTACAGCAACCATTCCCGAACGGGACATAATCGATAGAATAAGAAACAAAAGGAATTTCTCTAGATAGGTGATGCTACACCCTAATGGGAGCGACCGACATAGCCATGCTGCCTGCTCGATTTTTGTCATTTCCTGGATGTGAGGCTTGAGGCTAGACTTACCTTTTATCATCATCAGTTCATTTGCTTTGAATGCCACATCGTCAGAACTCGCCAATCACTAATTGACTTCCCCAAAAATATATTATAGGTATAAAGCAAGAAAAACGAATTCCTCTGCCACCATATAAATACGTTTGGAGAGATCAATGTATGTGATCAGTTAGAATTACTCTGTCGAACATTCGTCCTTACAAGTTGCCCTGGGACTGGACAAACCGAAGGCACTATTCAAGAATAGCCCTTGCATATCTCAGTCTTTCCATTATCTTTAATACTTCTGACATGCGACATATAAATCAAATCGAAGTAGAATATTAATTCCGGACTCTTCGAAATGATTCACACAATGTCTTTTCTATCAATTTATATTAAAAATGGTTTTTAATATTTATTTGATCAAAAACATTAGCTATTAGTTTAGACTGGACTAAATTATAATTTATTTTCCATTTTGTGATCTTTAAAACAATCAGGAAGGTATATATGATTGTATTGATCAAATCCAAATGTTTTGGTTATCTTTTATAACGAACAACAAAAGTGTGTGCGTCGCACACGACATTTTACTCTGTTTGTTAATTTTGTTTTACATGACAATTATTTTCAATTTACATTACCATCTTATTTGTAAACCGTCCTTTTATTTTCAACAAATCATAAACAATTTAATTTATATTTTATATTAATTATTTCTTATTTTCAAACCTGTTGAAACTTCGGAAGCCAAGCTATTATGCTGATTCCCTTAACCTACCCATGGCATTCTGCTTCTCTTTGTCATAAAATAAAAAAATATCCTATTTTATTAAAACTGGTTTAACTTAAAACTTCGTTCAAAATCTCATTTTTTTCGTCTTTGCCAAAGTACCGATTTTGTCAAAGTACCACTTTCAAAACACCACGGTGCGCACGTGAAATCAGCTCAGATCCTCACACTCCAGCCTACTACCACCTGGTAGTACCACTTGCCAAAGTACCCGGTCTGAAAACCCCCTGTTTCTGCTTGCCAAACCACCCCAGCTCTCGTGCGTTCAGCAAATGCCAAAGTACCACTTTACCAAATTTTGAAAGTGCCAGTTTACCCAATTGCCAAAGTGCCACTTCCAGCGCCTATGGTTTCTTCCCAGAAACTGATGCCACACCTATGTTTTTCTATTTTGCCAAAACACCAATTGGTACTACCAAAGTACCAAGTGCCACCCCCTCTAGATCAGCCCGTTCACTGCCAGATTACCCTGAAACCCCACGCCCCATTGAAGAATTTCTCAACCGCTCTCACCTCCCTCCATAGAACTTCGTCCAGCTCGAGCTACACCACGCTAGCCTCCTCCAGCGTTGAACCCCCAAGTGTGCATCCCCCTACCGTCGTCGTCACGGTGCATTTCCGATGAGAACATCATGTACCCAAAGAACCCATTTACCCTGTTTTTAATTCGTTTTCAAAATCTATGCAATGGAAAAATCTTTTAATATTTTTCCTATAATCTCCTACCCTCCACGTTGCTCTCCTCCTAACGGCATGGACTCTAATTACCTTGATCGCCGGAATTTGATCAAAGTTCATTCTCCGATCATCATGACATATCTTAACAACCATGATGTTAAAAATTATGAAACTACCACTAAAAAACATCTTTTAGTGCCACGATTACATTTATATATTGAAACGACCCGTAAATTCCCTAGTAAGGAAAGCATGGATTGAATTGAGGACAAGACAAATCAGAATGCAAACAGAAGGACAATTCATTGTTAATTACAAAAATTCCATCAGATACAAGAATATACAGAGTACAAATAAATAAAATACATTCGATAAATATCAGAGATTACAATAAATTAAATAGCAGCGGAAAAATAATACAAAACACAACTAGAAGTAATACACGGATACAGAGCTTTCCGGGTATCGTTCCAGCTGTAAATCAGGATCCTGTGAATATAAATCTGCAAAACCAAAACTACTAGCTGCCCGTGTGGAAAATAGGGTCACCCAGAGTTTAGGTTAAAACAATAAACTCCAGGCCAGTCATGTGACTGATGTGCGAACTAAAACAGTTATTTAAATCTTTACTTTAAGAGAGAGAAATTCAAGGGACCACGCCGTATAACATGGAACGGGTTTCCTCCCAAGAATATCAGTGTATAAAATAAAACAACGCAATGTTTTTTCGAAAAATGAAGCTATGATAAGACCCAGGTCCCATCACACAATGCAACGCAAGCCGGAGGATAGGGTTTTCCCTTATAATAGCCAAACATGCTTGGTACGTTTAAAACATATCATTTGATACTATTATAAGTGCATAGTATCAAAAACAATTTCAATCATAAATATCAATCATAGGCGGCATGGGTACCATCTATCATGTCGCCATACTAGGCTCTACAAATAAAACTGAAATATCACGTATTGGAAATTGGATTTCCGTCATGAGTCGAGGCAAGGGGAAAGCTCCTCTCCGCTTCGAGACACTCTAGCAAATGCCTCATGACTACGCACTCTGGGTAACCCTTGGAATCGGCTGGGCCGATCCTCTCTTACGTTTGAGGATTGGCAATTCCTGAACACACGTTTCCCGGTCCTTACAGACCTATAATCGAGACACCTCGCATCCAACAACCACATAGGTGAAAATAATATAAATGTCAGCCAGTTTAAGCACTGACACCACCATAGCTAGAAAGAAACGTCGTCTTCTCCCAGCGGTCACTATCCCGTTTTTGACTCATACCGAGGTGTGAGGCTCGCGAATTCACGTTATACACAAAGCTATGCACGTAGGTCGTGCTTTGATCATCAACCACAAGACTTTGCTTTTCAACAGAAGCCTTGATTATTTGCCACTTAGGCATGCCACACTGGCAATTCATGCCATGCGACTGATGTCCATCGATATACAACCTCTGAGCTCGTACGTCTCAGAGAAGGGCGTTAAGCAAGAGAATAATTTCTCCGCCGCCAAACATATGTATATTTAATAGAGATCAATCAACACAGAATAAAATCCAATGTCAGACACACAGTCCATTTACAAGTTCGTTCTGGGTCTGAATGAAACCGGAGGCACTTTCCTCGCATATCCATCGATCTCCAAGTACGTCTGGACGATCACCAACTGATTCCCTCATCTTGGGTGTATAACCCAATCAAGATCATCAGTAATCATCCAAACGATGTGAAGACTTCCAGTCTTCAACCACCATCTTCATCTTCGACTTATCGTCGAATCGGTTCTTCAGAATGGGTATAAACCCGGCCTTTCTGAATAACCCGCGTGTATAATAAACAAATGTTACACAAACACAACATACGCCTCATTCCAATTCATCAGTCACCAACCGTAAATTAGCAAGAGAACAATTCCCCAAATATTAACCCCGAAGGCCGAAATCAACATCAGATCAATACCCAGGAAACCATTCTTCTTAGCTAACCTATAATTAGCTTCTGAATTTCACATTCTTAGGGAAGGGTTCCCATTAATTTTATCAAAGATAAATCCCTTTAAATTTATTCTTTAATCTTCCTTTGGATATCATTTCAAAATAGTCGGGATTAGCGAACCACACCGAAGTAATTATTTATTTTAATTCCCAATCCCAACCTATTTATCCCATGGAGTAAAAACTGTTATTACCCCATAACTAACACCACGGTGTTATTGGTAAATTTAATTACCATTTCACGTCTAAATCTAATTAAAGATTTAACTATCGCTAGGAGCAAAACTGGCGATACTCCGTTCTCTATCATTTTCTATATTTGATAATTTATATTATCAATTTACATTTCAATCTAATTACTGAGCCATTAAAACTCCTTTTACTGGGTTAAAGAACTAATGTCATTTAAAACACAGTTCACGATAGACCCAAATCACATTCGACTTATTGTCGGGTTAAAGAACAAGTGTTATTTAAAACATCGTTCACGATAAACCCACAGATCAATTCTAATTAAATATATTAGAAATTCTGATTATTTAAAACCCCTTTTTAAATCCTATTTATTTATTTAAAAATAATTAGGTTCTAAATTTAGTTCAAAACTAGTTCATTTCGATAAAAATCTATTTTTATCTTTACAAAGGTGGGATTTTTCATCCCAGCTCTTTACAAATCATTTCTTATAATTTTACACAAATTATTGATATTTTTGATAATTTTATCAAGGCCCGTACAGTTGATTTCCAACAACGGCCATCGAACTGCACTTATAGCGACCTTTTCTGAAATTGATTTGGACATATCTCCAAATCCAACCGTTAGATTTCAAATTTATAATATTCGTTGGAAAGCTCTTTTCGATACGAACCCAACGGTTCTAGGAGAATCCGACGGTCGGATCTCCCGTAACGTTCGTTCGAAATCAATGGTCGAAATTCACGAACTGCCGCGGCGCGGCGCGTTCTATTCAGGCCATTATATTATATATATAATATATATAACATATATTTCATCGATTCCCTTTTTAAAATGAATTTTATAAATCGTTTTAAATTCATTTCAAAAACATTTTCAACTTCCATTTCAAATTCAAATCAAAATTGAATTTTTTTTCTTATAAATTCGTTTTAAATTCATTTCAAATTGATTTTAATTCAAATCGATTTTTAATTCAATTTCAGTTCGTTTTCAATTCAATTCAAATTTCATTTCTATTCAATTCGAATTCATTTCTATTCAATTCAATTCAAATTCTATTTCTATTCAATTCAATTCAAATTCGTTTTCTATTCAATTCAATTCGAATTCGTTTTATATTCAATTCAATTCGAATTCGTTTTATATTTAATTCAATTCGAATTTGTTTTATATTCAATTCGAATTCTAGTTCTATTCAATTCAATTCGAATTCTATTTCTAATCAATTCAATTCAAATTCTATTTCTATTCAATTCGAATTCTATTTCTATTCAATTCAATTTGAATTCTATTTCTATTCAATTCAATTTTAAATCTCCTTTCAATATTCATTTTAAAAACGAATATAATCGATATAATTATCATTCGCGTCAAAATAGCGCATCTCTAATCAACACGGCTTTATATTTTTCAATAACTTCGTTATTCTATTCAACAAATGAATATTTATTTTCACCACATGACTAATCTCAACAAATGAGTATTGTCAACTCGTGACTATTTTTTGTTATTTAATATATTTTATAAAATTTTGATTTCTATCGTTAAATTTTTAATCAGAATCCAACCGTAAATTAGTAAGAGAACGATCCCCTAAGCATTAACCCCGAAGGCCGAAACCAACATCAGATCAATACCCAGGAGACAACTCATCTTATCTAATTTCCAGTTAGTTTCTAATTTTATATATGATAAAGATGTAAATTTTATTGTTAAAATATTTCGTTCAACACATGACTAATCTCAACGAATGAGTACTGTCAACACATGAATCTATCTTTTATAATATTCTTTATTTTCCCAATTGGAATGAGGCCCAATCAATTACCATATAATGTTAATTATATGGATTCCATACAACACATGTATATAATAGCAACGATAAATAATCAACCATCATCCAAAGTGCACCACACAACTGCATAGGCATCAAATATAAATAATTAACGCTCACACAGTCTGTCGACCAATCGATCGACATACAACTAAATAATTGGGATTAGTGTAAGCCAAATATCATCCCAATACCCGTGTGGGGTTTCAAACAATCAAACACATATTTTATTCGTGCAGTTGGGCGATGTGTAAAATTTATCGTCCCATTCAATATCAGTCAAATCAGTGTATATAAACAAATCGTCTTATTTGTTTTTAAATATTTTATTTTATATACACGTTAAAAATTCTATTTTCAACTATAAAATATTTTTAACTATATAAATATTTTATTTCATTTCACATCACACAATCAACTACACATCAAAATCAAACAAACAGGCATACAAGCCGTCCATGGTCTGTGGACGACGGGTGTCGGGTGCTACTAAACACCGTCTGCATCCTAGGATATATTTTAACTAGAAAAGAAGATTTAAAGTGAGAAGTTCTCACCGACTAGTTAAACCAAACACCACGACTCTTCTTATGTAGAAATCTTCGTCGTGCTCGCCTTTTGTCACTTTCGTTGTCCGTAGCCACAACATACATAAAAATCACATTTTTATATTTTTGCTATGTATATAAAAATCATATTTTTATAATCACTCCATATGGATAAAAATTCTATTTTTACATCGCTACTATATAGATAAAAATTCTATTTTTACATCGCTACTATATAGATAAAAATTCTATTTTTACATCGCTACTATATAGATAAAAATTCTATTTTTTTTTATAACGGTGTTCATATAATAAAGATCAGATCTTTACTATCTATATAATATAAAAATCGTATTTTTATTTCACTAAAAATCATATTTTTAATACTTCTACTTTATAAAAATCATATTTCTATAGTCTCTGCTATATAAAGATTATATTTTTATAACGTCTATTATATAAAAATCATATTTTTATATAAACAAAGGTTATATTTTTTTTCTTGTTATTTAAATAAAAAAAATCCAATCTTTCTAATATTAAAGATCTCAAATTTATCTCGCTATATATTATAACAATCATATTTTTACAATGCCATTCTCTATATAAAAATCTCATCTTTTACTTTATAAAAATCTCGCCTTTATGTGATGTTCACATCATAAAAATCACATCTTTATGTAAATTTCAGATCTAAACTATATACGGATAAAATCCTAACTTGGTATACTATAAAAATGCAAACTTTAATCCCCTAAAAATCATATATTTTCAGTTTAAAATTTTTATATTTTCAGTTTAAAAATTTTATATTTTTATTATAAAAAGCATGTCATTTAAAACAAATTAAAGTGCTAAAAAAAGAAAGAAGGAACTTACAGTAAAAACGAGAGAAAAGGGGGCTGAGCGCTCGAGGTGGAGGGGGGAAAAGCAGGTGGTGGCGGCAGTCGGTAGGGGAGGGGCTGCGCATCGGGCTTTGGGCGGTCTTGGTGCTCGCGGGTTCAGGGAGGGCTAGGGTTTTAAGCGCGTGGGGGTTTGGGCTTGCGACTGGCGGGTAGGGCGAGGGAGGGGAAGAGACGCGAGGGGGGAGGGTGGCGCAGTCGCGCCCGGCGGCACCGAGCTAAGGAGCGGCGACTCCCTTCCGTCCTTTCTCTCTTTTTTTTTTCTGAGTTGAACGATCGTGAGTGGGGGAGGAGAGAGATAAGAGGGAGTGAGGTGTTTTATAATATTTTTAATTATTTATTTAATTCAATCCACTAAAAAGTAACTTTTTCATTCGAGCTCAGAATCGAACCTACTGACTATCGTCCCTAGCTAATTACCCCCATTCCGAACACAATGGGATATGTATCGTAGGCTGATTCGATCATTCTGATCAGTTTTCATCAAAATCAAAATATAACTCTATATATTGAATTTGAACGTGCATTTCAATTTACTGGGGTCACAAACTAACCCTAAAAATTCCCGAAAAATATTTTCTAGCTTCGTATTGACGATACGGTCCTAACAAAACTAGTTTCATCGAATTCTGAGACCGTTTGAAAAATGGCCATTTTCCAGTTGATTAAAATCAACTAAAACTGGTCAATCGCGTTTTCCTTTTCCACGCTCACGTATTGATTCAAAAAATTACGAATTTTGAAACCTGGCAATAATTTGACATCACGGATCCAACAAAAGTGATTTCGTCGAAATCTGAGGTCGTTTGCAAAATGGCAATTTTTAAGGGCCTGGATTCCATAGCAACTATTCTGAAATTTCAACTGGACATAACTTTTGACCCCCGCTATGAAATTTTGATTTTTCGGATTCGTTGGAAAGATATTATAAATTAGATTCTAATATTTTTGGTTTCGCTGAAATCCGGTTTATTTTGCACCCGGTACATTCAATTGAAATTTGAAATCGAATTATCAAACTACCGCGCCATTTTCAATTCCTTTTTATATATATAAATAAATACTTATATTCTAATGACGATCTATATAAATATATACGTTCGAATTCTATTCAAAATAAATTTCTCAACGATATTATTTAAAATAATTCATTTTAAATATTCAAAATTCACTAAAATTGCCAAAATAAAAATTTTAAACTGGCTCAGATTTCCGGGTTGTTACATATATTCAAATCAGGTTTCTAAGATGTTTGAAAATCCATTGTGTAAATTTGGTTATGGAGAACAGCTTGTTTTTCTATTTTCCTGTACACATGTTCATTTCAAATGCTCTCCTTATATTCAGACAGTCCTGGTTATTATGTGGGGTTTAGACTTAACATGGTAACACATTTGAATCATCTGACATAAGTTTTACTGATAAATGGATCATCGATTTGGTTAGACAGGTTGTACATATTGACATAGGGTATACATATATAATAGGAACATGTAAATCTTAATCGAAGAACATCCCAACTAACATATGCAAACTTAAACAGTCCTAGCAGTAATTCAAAACATTAAACAGTAAAAACAGAAGTGGTTTACTCATGCAGCATTCGAGGTTTCGATACAGACTTATGTCCAGAACATGATGATTTATTAAAAGCAAGGTGTATGGCTGATCATCTAATGTCCAGCGTACTTCAGTTTTAACGAAGTTACAGTTTTAGCTAACATACATCATTTCAGGGCAAGTTTTCATTGTACTCAATCCAGGATCACATAACATAAGTTCAACCTACTATCTCATTAAAGAATCAAAATCAAATATGTGTTTACTCACCTCAAAAGGCTCGGCTTCCTCAGGTTCTGACTCTTCTTTCTACTGGTTTCTATTCTAACCGGTTTACTTTTGTGATGAAACTGCATGAAGGTGTGCCTCTATTTATAGGTGTATTAAAACTATTAAATATTTACCATTTAATGTCTGTCTAGTTACAGGGAGGACAATTTCAGAAATGCTCAGCCATCTTAATGACTGAAAAGAGGAAAAAGCCTATGTTCTACTAGCTGTGCTATGGCCTGCACCCTATTTTACATATGGCCGAGGTGTTATTGTGCTAAAGAACATGTGAATAAGTACCATTTTGTACCAGTCCTATCTCAGAATTGGATGCTGATGTACCCCTTCCTTAAATGCATGTATACCTAAAGTTTTTACCAACCTATCATAACCTTTTCCTTGGCTGAGAGGATGAGCAGAAATGGCAGCACCTAAATCATTTCTTTGCTAAGTGGTGTGTTATGTTTTGCGGCTAAATGTTGAGGTGTTCATATAAATTATTTAAGAAATGGTTTGTTTTGTACCATGTTCTGAAAAGCCTAGAAATATCCTGATCATGAAAAATTCGGCCATGTGAAAATAAAATCTACCAAGATCCTGCTTCCTAGCCTATTTCTAGTGTACAACTACATTCTTTATCCTATTTGTAAGATGAACAGGTCCTACGCAACACAAAGGAACATGGCCACTTCAGGTTAAATAATTCTCATGTGAAAAAATGAATTTTACTCTTGAAACTTTACATTGTGAGAAAGGAATGGTCATTGTGTATAATTTGTCCAAATGTTCTTATGATTTAAAAACTTAAGAACTTATTAAAAAAAAATCTTTGTGTTAGATGAAACAAGGTGGGTTCTAACACAAATGAAATGGCACTTTTCATATTTGCTACACGCACACATGTTAAATGGGTTTATGCAAATGTTATCTTACACAAGGCCTTTATTTTTGAATTGTTTTAAGTATGGAATTTTAACTGTATTATAATTTGTTAATTATGATCGACAATTTTGTATTAACGACGTTAGTTAGAAACTAGGCGATTACAGTTGTGAGTTGGTGGATAATGGTTGCTTGAGAAGTTTGCTTGAGCTATGAAAGGTCATCGGGTTGGATGACTAGAGATGTGAAGGTCGATAGATTATCGTCGTCGTAAGTTCTGGCAGGCTCAAAGCAAGGGTGCGATAGGGGCACCTAAAAGACCGGTTGTAGGTCGAGTACCCTAGGTATCGTTGAAAAGACTAGTTGTCAAGGTTGGACATACATTCGTATCCTTGAAAGGCGTATGGAGTTCATGCTAGAACTGGGGTTACCATTAGCCCTTGACATATGGCAAGTTTGGCCATCATACGATTAACAATGGTTTCAAAGCAGGATTGGCGGTGATAGCCGGAGTCGGTCATGGATGATTTGTTGGTCTGTTTGTACCGTTCCATATAGATTGTCCAACATCAAAGGAGATATTTCTTGGGTGCTTGACTGATATTGGTTTAAGCCTGTAGGGATAGTGCTTGAGGAATGTTAAGCTCGATTAGGACTGTCTACGTGAAATCTATGTAATCTGGATGCTATGAATGTTATTAATAGTTTTTCTGATTGGCATGGACGGGTTGTTGTTACCTTGGATGTTATGGATTGTAAAGGCTATCACAGTCCGATGTGGGGAAGATAGAGTTGAGTTTTCTCTGGTGTTGTGGGTAGATTAGTATGCTTATCTATCCATTGTCATATACTTTATTGTTGAAGTTCGTTAGCTGTATTATCACTCACTAAGGCAGACTAAGTAGCAGGTGACAGGTGATTAGTGAGGACGAAGCTGCTGTGCGAAGGCAAGCAGGAGGCTGGCGTATTACTTTTACTACGATCTAGTATTTCTATTTCCGCTGTTTGAGTTGCTCTATGAGTGTTGTATTGAGGCCTTATGTACATACTTGATATTTTCTATGATGTTGGGATAATCTTTCAGGATGTTGTGAAAGTTTGAAAAGTCTGCTATATGATGCTTCAATACTATTATGTGTTGTATATGTTCTATTATATTTTATCCTTGCGCTGTGAGTTCTACGACAGGTTCCGATGTTGTTTACCTACTCTGATGATCATCCATAGCTGCCTGGCACACCTCTCAGCGCATTATTCTTCTTGTTTAGTGCAGGGGTTATGGGAGGTTGTCACAACACCGCACCACATTAATTCGTAATTGAGTTCATATCATCAACGAGTTCTCCATTAGATGAATATCGATGATGGTGATTCGATGAATATATCTAAAAATCAAAACGAACACAAATTGGTTGTTTCAACCACAATATCTTTGATTTGTGATAATGTATTATGGGATACTCCCTTTGGACATTTTTGACATGGATTTATGCCCTTGTTATAAATCATCCAAGAAAGGGAGTGTTGAATGTTTGGTTCACTCATTGGAACAATCAATAGGAAATAGAATGGTTTTACAACCAAACACATAACAATTCATGTTTGGACTTCACCAGAGAAATTGCTTAATCCGGTGGACTCTAATGCTACTTAGCATATATGGTGCTCTCTATGGCTACATGAAACGCCTATAATGAACTTGCATTCAAAATGCATCCATATAATCAAACAATTATATATCCATATAAATAATAAAATATATAACAATCCTAACTATAATTTAATATTAGTTTCAATTGTCGTTTTACTCCAAATGCACACACATGTATACTCACTTGTGCATATAAACACATATGTACATTCAATTAAGCGAATTAACAATTTCTAAATCATATATTACTTTCACTTGCTAATCTTTCTAACAAGAGTGAAATATTTCTTTTTATCATTTTATAAATACCAATTAAGACTCATTTGTTCTCTAGTTATTTTAATGATAGGTGTAGAGCTCCTAAATCCATCAATTAGTTTACAAACCTTTTTATAAATCAAATCAAGACTAACTAGTTACTTCTAATGACATTCACATCATTACACTAAATAATTAATCCTAAATTCAACAGTAACATCACACTCAATCACCCAATTAGCCCAAATCAATCATACTACTTACTAACTGTCCTCACAACATAGTATTAAGGTCTCAAACAATTAATTAGCTAAGGGAAACTTATTTACAACATGAACACAAGTCTATACCTTATCATATGAATTCTAAATCATTCCATGATACATCACAATTATTAATGAAGTAAACACACAAATATACCAGGAGAATCATCCAACTCACCATCCTTAAGCCCATATCAAGCTCCAATCATCAAAACTCATTCCAAAGCTATCTTGAGAGTGAGATCTCTCCCCAAAAACCTGATTGAAGTTTATTCCTTTGCAGGTATTGTAGACAATGAGGAGGGAATATTTTTGATGATTTTTTATTTTAGGTAATTTATTTGATGGGACTAGAGCTTGGTGGATTGAGGAGGGATTATGGGGTTATTAAGAGGCCATTAAGGAAAGCGGAGAAGAAATGAACGTGAATGAGAGATAGTGAAGGCAGTTAGCAACATATAGGCAACTAATGGGCTAAGCCCCAATTCTCTCCATCTAACACTGTTCATTTTTGAAAATTTTGTACTTCAAACATATCGAACCTTATACTTTAAAAATCATGGAAGTCATTCTAAGCATATGGAAAAAGTATCGGGACATAATTCCATCATATGCAATAGTAAGTTATTTCATTGATTTACAAATCGACCGCAAGTTACTAGCTAAAAATACATCTATTGGATATATCGATGCTTATACTCAAAATAAATTGCACCTTTGATTCGTCCTGAATGAAAGTGGTCTTAAGTCTTAATTCGATCACATGTGAAAAATGAGTATAAGAAGCTATCTACAGACTAATGATTAAATATTTAATTAATTCATTTAAATATTCAATCATTAGAATTATGGGTTGTTACATTCTCCCTTAAAGGATTTCATCCTCGAAATTGATTAAGGTACGAGAAAGTAACTAGACTAACTAAACGTTCCAGTAGCATCTTCTTTTGTACTAACTTAACACTAGGAACTTCCAAGTTAGAATACATCACATCCTAAGTAGCACGCGATGACCTCATCCCATATTCTCAAAAAATTCATCCATCCTCGAAGAAAGCTTCTTAAAATTTAAATGCTAACCTGGGCAATTAAGCATTCAAATAGCTATATATCTGCTTTCAAATACCCAATTGTACTATACAAAGAGGATTACGTTTACACTAAATTCAAACATATATAACCTTAATGTAGTAAACGGTACTGCCATAGTCATACATGATAATCAGTTTAAAGATCGATATCAAATAAGTCAATATCATAGTATATCACTGACTCTGAGTCACATCAAATGGCAGTGGACTCGTATGATCTCATATCTACTCCATAACAAATATGGATATTATGCGATCAACCTTTCATAACCAAGGAATACAAACTGGTACCCATCATAACTGATGGGTAAAGTCAATAATGGAAAGTCATCATAATCAAACGATTCCAAATGAACATGGCTAATACACTAGCGTACTCTAACATCTACCGGGTTCCCATAATAGGCATGGACACTACTATAAGCCAAATCATTGATGACTTGCTACCAAGGAACTCTATGTCTTGGCCCACTATCATCAATTCATAAGCCATCTTCCACTCGAAAACACAATTACTCAGTCCACTACCATCAAAATCTTGACTAACGTACATGTAATCAAATACGCACATGAAGTATTAATCAATCAGCAACAAACAATAATCTGGCAATAAGCAATGACCAAATCCTTGCAATATGGATAAGCAACATTACTGACATACAGATTATCAAACATCCAAAACAACAATCAGCAAAAATAAAATGACAATAAAAGTCATCCTAATGCAAAGTCAAGCTATAGCAAACAATATCAAACCGTAGCAAGCAAACATAAGCAGTAACAACAACAGTAAGCAATAACATTAACAAATAACAAGAAATAGCAAGCACAACTATTAACAAGCAATAAGCGCAAATAAACAACAAATAATTGCAAGCAACAAAACAAGGATACAAATAATAAAATATTATAAGAGTCTATGCCCGTTAACCATCAAGAGTCAAATGTGCATGTTGAAAGTAAACTTTAGAGAGTATGTTCATCATTCAAAAGGAATAAACGCCAAAGTGGTGTAACTTATTTCATGAATACAACACGCAAAAGACTATTACACCTCATGCTATGAAAAAGAAAAACCTATACGATATGCAGGACCTTTGAGTCTTGAACTCTCAATAAATCCAACAATCATGGCTTTAACTTTTCTTTTCTTCCAAACAGAATTCATCTCAAAGAAAAAAATATACTAATTAAATCATCATTCAATGAATATTTGTAATTTCCTAAGTTTTTTTGGATCCAAATCCATCTTGACTACACAATGTTAATAAGGATAATATAGGTGAGTATCATCATGTCACTTAGAAGATTATCTGGATCATCACAAATTTGTCGAGAAATTCTTCTTCGAACTATCCTATGCAATAATTAGACTATACTAAAATTTAAATGATTAAAGATCCTTCCAAATGACATAATACCCATTCTAACCCTTTGTTTGCTCATAATATTTCTTTGTTAAATTAGGTTAACCACCTGACTCTATCCTTGCGAACTCTAATTTGGTTACTTGATTACTGGAATTTACTGGCATTGTAAAGACCCGTAACTTCCCCGTAAAGGAAAGCGTCGGATAGTTCGAGAACAAACCACAACAGAACACATACAGAAGAACGTTTCATTGTATATTACAACAATGCATCAGAATACAAGAATATACAGAGTATAAACAAATATTACACAGAAATATCAGAGATTTAAATTACATTTAAATACATAGCAGCGGAAAATAATACAATACACAACTAGAAGAGATATACGGATACAAAGCTTTCCGGATATCATTCCAGCTGTAAACCAGGATCCTGTGAATGTAAATCTGCAAAACCAAAACTACTAGCTGCCCGTGTCGAAAATAAGGGCACCCAGAGTTTAGGTTAAAACAATAAACTCCAGGTCAGTCATGTGACTGGTGTGAGAACTAAAACAGTTAATCTTTATTTTAAATCATTAGGTAAATCAAGGGACCACGCCGTATAACACGGAACGGGTTTCCTCCCAAGAATACCAGTGCTTAAAACAAACAGCGCAATGCTCAATAAAGAAAGATGAAGCTGTTATAAGACCCAGGTCCTATCACACAATGCAAACGCAAGCCGGGGGATAGGGTTTTCCCTTATAACAGCCAAAGAATGCTTGATACGCTTAAAACAAATCATTTGATACTACTATAAGTGTATAGTGTATAAAACAACTTCAAATCATAAGTATCAATCATAGGCGACATGAGCGTCCCATGCCACTATGTCACCATATATAGGTTTACAAATAAAACCGCAAAGTCACGTATTTGGAAATTGGATTTCCGTCTATGAACCGAGGCAAAAGATAGTCCTCAACCGATTCGAGACTGTCTAGCCCGAGCCTCAGGAACAGCCGCAACTGCCCCTTGAATCGTCAGGGCCGGTCCACACGGAGTGGATTATTATGCCTGAACAATACGTCTCCCCACCCTATGGGGTGTAAGTCTGGTCCGTCAGCCGACCAGAATGCATTCGGCCGAAACCGATATAACCGAGGCGCCTCGCAACCGCAACAACCACATAAGTCAAACTCGTCAGGGCGTGTAAAACCACTGACGCCACTTCTAACTAGAAAGAAACGCAAGTCCTCCCTGAGGTCCGTCTCCCGTTTTTGGTTCATACCGGGTGTGAAACACGCGAGGTAAACGTTACACAAAGCTACGCCACAAAGGCCGTGCTTTGATCATCACCACAAGACTTTGCTTTTCAACAGAAGCCTTGATCATTTGCATATTAGCATGCCACACAGGCAAACCATCCTATGCAACCGATATCAGTCACGCAGAATGAAATCCGATGTCAGACACACAGTCCATTTACAAGTCCGTTCTGGGTCTGAACGAAACCGGAGGCACCTAGTACCCCGCATATCCATCGATCTCCAAGTACGTCTGGACGATCACTAACTGTTTCCATCTTCTTGGGTGTACAGCCCAATCAAGATCATCAGTTATCACCCAAACGACGTGAAGACTTCCGGTCTTCGACCATCGTCTTCATCTTCGACTTATCGTCGTATCAGTTACTCAGAATGGGATAAACCCGGTCTTTCCGAATAACTCGCGTATATTTTAAATAAGTGTTACACAAACACAACATACGCCTCATTCCAATTCATTAGTCACTAACCGTAAATTAATCAAGAGAATAATTCCCCAAATATTAACCCCGAAGGCCGAAACCAACATCAGATCAATATCCAGAAAACCATTCTGCTTGGCTAACCGCCAGTTAGTTTCTAAATTTCACATTCAAATCTAATTAAAGATTTAACTATCGCCTGGAGCAAAACTGGTGATACTCCATTCTCGATCTTTTCAATCTAATTAAAGATTCATTAAAACTCCACTTAGTTTTAATCTGTGACTGGGTTAAAGAATCAGTGTCATTTAAAACACGGTTCACGATAAACCCAAAGTCACATCCCATTAATTATCGGGTTAAAGAACAAGTGTTATTTAAAACACTGTTCACGATAAACCCAAAAATCAATATCCATTCAATTCCAATTAAATATTATTTAATTGGTACACTTCATTAAATCTAAATCAAAAGATTTAATCTTTTCTCAGCTGGGTTCAAGAACAGTGTTAGTGAAGACACCATTCACGACAAACCCAAATCACATTCATTAATTATCGGGTTAAAGAACAAGTGTTATTTAAAACACTGTTCACGATAAACCCAAAAATCAATATCAATTCAATTCCAATTAAATATTATTTAATTGGTACACTTCATTAAATCTAAATAAAAAGATTTAATCTTTTCTCAACTGGGTTCAAGAACAGTGTTAGTAAAGACACCATTCACGACAAACCCAAATCACATTCGATATTCAATACAAGGCTCTGAATAGAAAATATATCGGCTTATATTCAATATCAAATTCTACGACTAACAAATGTCGTATTGGAAATAACGATATAAATATATATATATCTTTCAAATTTCCATAACAACACCTGTATAATCTCGAATTCCAACATCGAAATATTCCGAAGACAATTTCGATTCAAATCCACTCCAATGCAATCATTGGAAATTTTGGTTATTTTTAAAACCCTTTTTTAAATTCAATTTATTTATTTAAAAATAAATAGAATTATATTTCTAGTTCAAAACTAGTTCATTTCGATAAAAATCTATTTTTATCTTTTCAAATATGGAGTCTTTCACCCCAAATCTTTCTAAACCATTTCTTATGATTTTACACAAATTATTGCTATTTTTAATAATTTTATCAAGGCCCGTACAGTCGATTTCCATCAACGGCCATCGAACTGCACTTACAGCGACCTTTTTCGAATTTGATTTGGACATAATTCCAAATCCAACCGTTAGATTTCAAATTTCTAATATTCGTTAGAAAGCTCTTTTCGATACGAACCCAACGGTTCCGGTTTTAGGAGAATCCGACGGTCGGATCTCCCGTAATGTCCGTTTGAAATAAATGGTCGAAATTCGCGAACTGCCGCGGCGCGGCGCGTTCTATTCAGGCCATTATATTATATATATAATATATATAATATATACTTCGTCGATTTCTATTTAAAACGAATTATATAAATAGTTTTAAAATTCGTTTCAAAATCTATTTCAACTTCCATCTCAATTCAAAGCAAAATTGAATTCTTCTTTATAAATTCGTTTTAAAATTCATTTCTATTCAATTCGAATTTCAATTCAATTTGAATTCATTTCGATTTGTTTTCAATTCAATTTGAATTCGTTTTCAATTCATTTCGAAATCGTTTTCAATTCATTTCATTTCGAAATCGTTTTCAATTCATTTCATTTCGAAATCACTTTCAATTCAATTCATTTTGAATTCGTTTTCAATTCAATTCATTTCGAAATCGTTTTCAATTCATTTCATTTCGAAATCGTTTTCAATTCATTTCATTTCGAAATCACTTTCAATTCAATTCATTTTGAATTCGTTTTCAATTCAATTCATTTCGAAATCGTTTTCAATTCATTTCATTTCGAAATCGTTTTCAATTCATTTCATTTCGAAATCACTTTCAATTCAATTCATTTTGAATTCGTTTTCAATTCAATTCATTTCGAAATCGTTATCAATTCAATTCATTTTGAATTCAATAAAATCGATATAAATATCGTTCACGTCAAAATGGCGTCAATCTAATCAACACGGCTTCATAAATTTCTATTTTCAAAATAGTTGTTATTATCAAAATATTTCGTTCAACACATGACCAATCTCAATGAATGAGTACTGTCAACACATGAACTTTTATTTTATAATATTATTTATTTTTCAAATTGGAATGAGGCCCAATCAATTACCATATAAAGTTAATTATATGGATTTTCATACAACACATGTATATCATAGCATTGAAAAATAATCAATCATCAACCAAAGTGCACTACACTGTATAAGCATCAAATATAGATATTCAACGCTTATAACAGCCTGTCAATCGATCGATCGACATTTTTAATCAATCAGGATGAGTGAACTTCAAATTTCATCCCAACACCCGTGTGGGGTTTCAAGCAATCAAACACCTATTTTATTTGTGCTGTTGGGCGATGTGTAAAATTTATCGTCCCAATCAATGTCATTCAAATAGGTGTACATAAACAAACCGTCCGGTTTATAAATGAATATTTTATTTTATTCACTTCACGTTAAAAATTATATTTTTAACGACAAAACATTTTATTTCAACATATGAATTCCTATTCAATTCATTCTTTAAATAAAATGATATTTTTATTTTTCTAACATATTTTAGAAAATTTCGGCGGCATAACGGCACGATACTAGAAACGGGACGAGGCCTAGCCTTATCCCCGGTCTAGTGAAGGCCCACGCCATTCACACATCAATCAAATCAATTCGTTATGCAAACCACAAAATTTGGAGTAAGAGTCTAACCTAGCCTTACTCCTTCGTCTTATAACGGCGCACGTCTAATCCTAACCAATTTATCGATTCGATTTTTCACACCACAAATCACATTCAAACCAATATCGCAATCAATCACCAAACAGTCAAACAAACAAGTCCATGGTCTGTGGACGATTGTGTCGGGTGCTACTAAGCACCGTCTGCATCCTAGTATATATATATATAACTAGAAAAAGAAAGTGAAAGGTGAGAAATTCTCACCGATAGCTATCCTAGCTCCACGGCACTCCATTGATAGAAATCTTCATTGTTTTCGCATCTTCGTCAGCTTCGTCGCCCGTAGCCACTACATACATAAAAATCGATTTTTTTTTTTACTTCGCTATTCAATATTTAAAAATCATATTTTTACTTCGAAGGTCAATATATAAAAATCAAATTTTTAGTTCAAAGTTCAATATATAAAAATCGAATTTTTAGTTCAAAGTTCAATATATAAAAATCGAATTTTTAGTTCAAAGTTCAATATATAAAAATCGAATTTTTAGTTCAAAGTTCAATATATAAAAATCGAATTTTTAGTTCAAAGTTCAATATATAAAAATCGAATTTTTAGTTCAAAGTTCAATATATAAAAATCGAATTTTTAGTTCACTCCTTAATATATAGAAATTATATTTTTATAACGCTAATTTCTATATAGAAATTATATTTTTATTTCTACACTATGCAGATAAAAATCACATTTTTCTACCGCTACTATATAGATAAAAATTCTATCTTTACTTTGATATTCATATAGTAAAAATCGAATCTTTATATCGCTATTTTCTATATAAAGATTATACCTTTATATCGCTACATAAATAAAAATCTCGTTTTTATTTTATGTTGTCTACATAAAAATCACTTCCTTTCTTCTAACTAAAAAAAAATCAAATCTTTTTATCGCTAAAAATCAAATCTTTAACTTTGCCTTTCGCGTATAAAAATCCGATCTTTATGAACCATTCTAAAAATCTGATCTTTTCTAATCTTTTTCTTTATAAAATAAAATCAGTTTTAATTCTTTTAAAACAAATCAGTTTTAAATCATTACAAAAATCAGTTTTAATTTCTGGAATGTAAATCACATAATAAATGATAAAGAAAGCAAAGCAAAAAAAATAAAATAAAATAAAATAAAACTTAAATTAACTTACAGCGGGGGGGGGGGGGGGGGGCTGTGCTTGTTCGTCAGTGGAAGGGGGGGTTCGGAGCTGCGGAGGGGCTTCAGAAGGCGGAGGCTGGGGGTCAGAGGAGGGTGCGGTCGGCGGTTTAATTAGAGGAGAGAGGAGCGCCAGAGGGAAGGGGGAAGAAGGAAGAGATCGATGGACGAGGGGGGGGGGGGAAGATCGATGGTGGTCTTCACTCGCGAGCGACGGCGGAGGGCGCCTGGGCGACGGGGAGCGATTCCGATTTGGTTTTCTCTTTTTTTTTTTTTTTTTTTATTCTGAAATTTCATTTTTTGTTTTGAACGGGGGGGGGGGGGGGGGACCTGGAGAATAAAAGGGGAGATATTTTTTTTTTATTTATTATTATTATTATTTAATTTGGCCAAAAAGTTGACTTTTACATACGACCTCTAAACGAGGTCCACCGCCTGCCGTCCATAGCGAATTACCCCCATTCCGAACACAATGGGATATGCACTGCAAGCTGATTCGATCGTTACAATCAGTTTCTGCTGAATTTACATTTAAATCATTATATTGGATTTTAAACGTACATTTTAAATTACCGGGGCCACATACGAACACGAAAAATCCCAGAAAAATATTTTCTAGCTTCGTATTGACGATACGGTCCTAACAAAACTAGTTTCGTCGAATTCTGAGACCGTTAGAAAAATGGCCAATTTCCAGTCGATTAAAATCAACTGAAACTGGTCAAACGCGTTTTCCTTTGCCACGCTCACATATTGATTCGAAAAATTATGAAATTTGGAATCTAGCAATAACTTTACATCACGGACCCAACAAAACTGGTTTCGTCGAAATCCGAGGTCGTTTGCAAAATGTCTATTTTTAAGGGCCTGAATTCCAGAGCGACTATTCAGAATTTTCAACTGGACATATCTTTTGATTCCCGCTACGAACTTTCGATTTTTCGGATTCGTTGGAAAGATATTCACTATTCGATTCCATTATTTTTGGTTTCACTAAAATCCGGATTGTTTTGCACCCGGTACATTCAATTGAAGTTTGAAATCAAATTATCGAACTACCGCGCCATTTTCAATTCTATTTATAATTATATATAAATATTTATATTCTAACGACGACGTATATTATATATACGTTCGAATTATATTCAAAATAGATTTCACGTTGATATTATTTAAAATAATTCATTTTAAATATTCAAAATTCGCTAAAATCGCCAAAATAAAAAAAATTTAAACTGGCCCAGATTTTCGGGTTGTTACAATCTCCCCCACTTAAAACTTTTCGTCCCCGAAAAGGAACAAAGTCGAAAGTGGTTTGATTAATCAACACTACGCCCGACCAGGCTTCCATTCTCCAACTCTTTAGTTTCTGAGAATTTTCAAAATTTCAAAAATTTGGCTAACACCCTAAATTTTTGAAAAATTTCGCCATAACCTCCCCTGCACCGGGAGCATCGGGGAATTTCAAATAGCTTCCCCGGTCCTTCAGATCTCAAAAAGAAAAAGAAAAAGCCAAGCGGCTAGCCAATAGGCTCACAAAATCATCATCACCCAAACAAAACAGGAAATTATGTAGTAAACATGTACCTATTTGTCGGGCAAACAAATTTTATTCTCTGGCTCTAGCCTCCTTGCTATGACCTGTTCAATGTAAGTATATGTATATGCAAGCACATGCGACCAATTTTCAATACAATTCAATATTTGATGCTATTAGGCATAATGGTTCAAAATTAGCAAACAAATAGGCAAACAACACAAACATCAATCAATTAGTGAATTTAACGTTTCAAATTCATAATTTTGATATATATACTGAAAATCAGATTTTTGATGCCAGATCACAACAATATGCCCTATCTAAATTTGGTTCTCACACCAGTCAATAGGAAATATATAGAAAATCACACCTTCGAAACACGAACATAAATACTGATGATGTCATGACAATCATCAGTACCATCTTCGGGCGACTAGAGTGTGATGCTATATCTATCCAATATATTAAAATTTCGGATACACGCGGATCAGACGTATACACAAAATCTATATATACTGGATTGTCCACATCAATATAAATAGATAATCATATACGAATAATTGATTTAAATTTTCAAAACAAAAATTGTTTTCATTTGAAAAATATACTCTTCACACTCGTTCCAGGATACTACTGATCCTATCTCTAACGAGTCATTCCCATTGGATATTACTAATCCAATATCTGATGAATTCTTTCGTATGGTTCTAATGTGTCTTGTTCTCTGAGCTTTGTAAACCAAAGCTCTGATACCAACTGTAAAGACCCGTAACTTCCCCGTAAAGGAAAGCGTCGGATAGTTCGAGAACAAACCACAACAGAACACATACAGAAGAACGTTTCATTGTATATTACAACAATGCATCAGAATACAAGAATATACAGAGTATAAACAAATATTACACAGAAATATCAGAGATTTAAATTACATTTAAATACATAGCAGCGGAAAATAATACAATACACAACTAGAAGAGATATACGGATACAAAGCTTTCCGGATATCATTCCAGCTGTAAACCAGGATCCTGTGAATGTAAATCTGCAAAACCAAAACTACTAGCTGCCCGTGTCGAAAATAAGGGCACCCAGAGTTTAGGTTAAAACAATAAACTCCAGGTCAGTCATGTGACTGGTGTGAGAACTAAAACAGTTAATCTTTATTTTAAATCATTAGGTAAATCAAGGGACCATGCCGTATAACACGGAACGGGTTTCCTCCCAAGAA
This sequence comes from Allium sativum, assembly GCA_030737875.1. Lineage (NCBI taxonomy): Eukaryota > Viridiplantae > Streptophyta > Magnoliopsida > Asparagales > Amaryllidaceae > Allium > Allium sativum. The sequence continues at coordinate 65,101,353 of JASFAX010000020.1, read as the reverse complement.
TACCAGTGCTTAAAACAAACAGCGCAATGCTCAATAAAGAAAGATGAAGCTGTTATAAGACCCAGGTCCTATCACACAATGCAAACGCAAGCCGGGGGATAGGGTTTTCCCTTATAACAGCCAAAGAATGCTTGATACGCTTAAAACAAATCATTTGATACTACTATAAGTGTATAGTGTATAAAACAACTTCAAATCATAAGTATCAATCATAGGCGACATGAGCGTCCCATGCCACTATGTCACCATATATAGGTTTACAAATAAAACCGCAAAGTCACGTATTTGGAAATTGGATTTCCGTCTATGAACCGAGGCAAAAGATAGTCCTCAACCGATTCGAGACTGTCAAGCCCGAGCCTCAGGAACAGCCGCAACTGCCCCTTGGATCGTCAGGGCCGGTCCACACGGAGTGGATTATTATGCCTGAACAATACGTCTCCCCACCCTATGGGGTGTAAGTCTGGTCCGTCAGCCGACCAGAATGCATTCGGCCGAAACCGATATAACCGAGGCGCCTCGCAACCGATCGTCAGGGCCGGTCCACACGGAGTGGATTATTATGCCTGAACAATACGTCTCCCCACCCTATGGGGTGTAAGTCTGGTCCGTCAGCCGACCAGAATGCATTCGGCCGAAACCGATATAACCGAGGCGCCTCGCAACCGCAACAACCACATAAGTCAAACTCGTCAGGGCGTGTAAAACCACTGACGCCACTTCTAACTAGAAAGAAACGCAAGTCCTCCCTGAGGTCCGTCTCCCGTTTTTGGTTCATACCGGGTGTGAAACACGCGAGGTAAACGTTACACAAAGCTACGCCACAAAGGCCGTGCTTTGATCATCACCACAAGACTTTGCTTTTCAACAGAAGCCTTGATCATTTGCATATTAGCATGCCACACAGGCAAACCATCCTATGCAACCGATATCAGTCACACAGAATGAAATCCGATGTCAGACACACAGTCCATTTACAAGTCCGTTCTGGGTCTGAACGAAACCGGAGGCACCTAGTACCCCGCATATCCATCGATCTCCAAGTACGTCTGGACGATCACTAACTGTTTCCATCTTCTTGGGTGTACAGCCCAAACAAGATCATCAGTTATCACCCAAACGACGTGAAGACTTCCGGTCTTCGACCATCGTCTTCATCTTCGACTTATCGTCGTATCAGTTACTCAGAATGGGATAAACCCGGTCTTTCCGAATAACTCGCGTATATTTTAAATAAGTGTTACACAAACACAACATACGCCTCATTCCAATTCATTAGTCACTAACCGTAAATTAATCAAGAGAATAATTCCCCAAATATTAACCCCGAAGGCCGAAACCAACATCAGATCAATATCCAGAAAACCATTCTGCTTGGCTAACCGCCAGTTAGTTTCTAAATTTCACATTCAAATCTAATTAAAGATTTAACTATCGCCTGGAGCAAAACTGGTGATACTCCATTCTCGATCTTTTCAATCTAATTAAAGATTCATTAAAACTCCACTTAGTTTTAATCTGTGACTGGGTTAAAGAATCAGTGTCATTTAAAACACGGTTCACGATAAACCCAAAGTCACATCCCATTAATTATCGGGTTAAAGAACAAGTGTTATTTAAAACACTGTTCACGATAAACCCAAAAATCAATATCCATTCAATTCCAATTAAATATTATTTAATTGGTACACTTCATTAAATCTAAATCAAAAGATTTAATCTTTTCTCAGCTGGGTTCAAGAACAGTGTTAGTGAAGACACCATTCACGACAAACCCAAATCACATTCATTAATTATCGGGTTAAAGAACAAGTGTTATTTAAAACACTGTTCACGATAAACCCAAAAATCAATATCAATTCAATTCCAATTAAATATTATTTAATTGGTACACTTCATTAAATCTAAATAAAAAGATTTAATCTTTTCTCAACTGGGTTCAAGAACAGTGTTAGTAAAGACACCATTCACGACAAACCCAAATCACATTCGATATTCAATACAAGGCTCTGAATAGAAAATATATCGGCTTATATTCAATATCAAATTCTACGACTAACAAATGTCGTATTGGAAATAACGATATAAATATATATATATCTTTCAAATTTCCATAACAACACCTGTATAATCTCGAATTCCAACATCGAAATATTCCGAAGACAATTTCGATTCAAATCCACTCCAATGCAATCATTGGAAATTTTGGTTATTTTTAAAACCCTTTTTTAAATTCAATTTATTTATTTAAAAATAAATAGAATTATATTTCTAGTTCAAAACTAGTTCATTTCGATAAAAATCTATTTTTATCTTTTCAAATATGGAGTCTTTCACCCCAAATCTTTCTAAACCATTTCTTATGATTTTACACAAATTATTGCTATTTTTAATAATTTTATCAAGGCCCGTACAGTCGATTTCCATCAACGGCCATCGAACTGCACTTACAGCGACCTTTTTCGAATTTGATTTGGACATAATTCCAAATCCAACCGTTAGATTTCAAATTTCTAATATTCGTTAGAAAGCTCTTTTCGATACGAACCCAACGGTTCCGGTTTTAGGAGAATCCGACGGTCGGATCTCCCGTAATGTCCGTTTGAAATAAATGGTCGAAATTCGCGAACTACCGCGGCGCGGCGCGTTCTATTCAGGCCATTATATTATATATATAATATATATAATATATACTTCGTCGATTTCTATTTAAAACGAATTATATAAATAGTTTTAAAATTCGTTTCAAAATCTATTTCAACTTCCATCTCAATTCAAAGCAAAATTGAATTCTTCTTTATAAATTCGTTTTAAAATTCATTTCTATTCAATTCGAATTTCAATTCAATTTGAATTCATTTCGATTTGTTTTCAATTCAATTTGAATTCGTTTTCAATTCATTTCGAAATCGTTTTCAATTCATTTCATTTCGAAATCGTTTTCAATTCATTTCATTTCGAAATCACTTTCAATTCAATTCATTTTGAATTCGTTTTCAATTCAATTCATTTCGAAATCGTTTTCAATTCATTTCATTTCGAAATCGTTTTCAATTCATTTCATTTCGAAATCACTTTCAATTCAATTCATTTTGAATTCGTTTTCAATTCAATTCATTTCGAAATCGTTTTCAATTCATTTCATTTCGAAATCGTTTTCAATTCATTTCATTTCGAAATCACTTTCAATTCAATTCATTTTGAATTCGTTTTCAATTCAATTCATTTCGAAATCGTTATTAATTCAATTCATTTTGAATTCAATAAAATCGATATAAATATCGTTCACGTCAAAATGGCGTCAATCTAATCAACACGGCTTCATAAATTTCTATTTTCAAAATAGTTGTTATTATCAAAATATTTCGTTCAACACATGACCAATCTCAATGAATGAGTACTGTCAACACATGAACTTTTATTTTATAATATTATTTATTTTTCAAATTGGAATGAGGCCCAATCAATTACCATATAAAGTTAATTATATGGATTTTCATACAACACATGTATATCATAGCATTGAAAAATAATCAATCATCAACCAAAGTGCACTACACTGTATAAGCATCAAATATAGATATTCAACGCTTATAACAGCCTGTCAATCGATCGATCGACATTTTTAATCAATCAGGATGAGTGAACTTCAAATTTCATCCCAACACCCGTGTGGGGTTTCAAGCAATCAAACACCTATTTTATTTGTGCTGTTGGGCGATGTGTAAAATTTATCGTCCCAATCAATGTCATTCAAATAGGTGTACATAAACAAACCGTCCGGTTTATAAATGAATATTTTATTTTATTCACTTCACGTTAAAAATTATATTTTTAACGACAAAACATTTTATTTCAACATATGAATTCCTATTCAATTCATTCTTTAAATAAAATGATATTTTTATTTTTCTAACATATTTTAGAAAATTTCGGTGGCATAACGGCACGATACTAGAAACGGGACGAGGCCTAGCCTTATCCCCGGTCTAGTGAAGGCCCACGCCATTCACACATCAATCAAATCAATTCGTTATGCAAACCACAAAATTTGGAGTAAGAGTCTAACCTAGCCTTACTCCTTCGTCTTATAACGGCGCACGTCTAATCCTAACCAATTTATCGATTCGATTTTTCACACCACAAATCACATTCAAACCAATATCGCAATCAATCACCAAACAGTCAAACAAACAAGTCCATGGTCTGTGGACGATTGTGTCGGGTGCTACTAAGCACCGTCTGCATCCTAGTATATATATATATAACTAGAAAAAGAAAGTGAAAGGTGAGAAATTCTCGCCGATAGCTATCCTAGCTCCACGGCACTTCATTGATAGAAATCTTCATTGTTTTCGCATCTTCGTCAGCTTCGTCGCCCGTAGCCACTACATACATAAAAATCGATTTTTTTTTTTTACTTCGCTATTCAATATTTAAAAATCATATTTTTACTTCGAAGGTCAATATATAAAAATCAAATTTTTAGTTCAAAGTTCAATATATAAAAATCGAATTTTTAGTTCAAAGTTCAATATATAAAAATCGAATTTTTAGTTCAAAGTTCAATATATAAAAATCGAATTTTTAGTTCAAAGTTCAATATATAAAAATCGAATTTTTAGTTCAAAGTTCAATATATAAAAATCGAATTTTTAGTTCAAAGTTCAATATATAAAAATCGAATTTTTAGTTCACTCCTTAATATATAGAAATTATATTTTTATAACGCTAATTTCTATATAGAAATTATATTTTTATTTCTACACTATGCAGATAAAAATCACATTTTTCTACCGCTACTATATAGATAAAAATTCTATCTTTACTTTGATATTCATATAGTAAAAATCGAATCTTTATATCGCTATTTTCTATATAAAGATTATACCTTTATATCGCTACATAAATAAAAATCTCGTTTTTATTTTATGTTGTCTACATAAAAATCACTTCCTTTCTTCTAACTAAAAAAAAATCAAATCTTTTTATCGCTAAAAATCAAATCTTTAACTTTGCCTTTCGCGTATAAAAATCCGATCTTTATGAACCATTCTAAAAATCTGATCTTTTCTAATCTTTTTCTTTATAAAATAAAATCAGTTTTAATTCTTTTAAAACAAATCAGTTTTAAATCATTACAAAAATCAGTTTTAATTTCTGGAATGTAAATCACATAATAAATGATAAAGAAAGCAAAGCAAATAAAATAAAATAAAACTTAAATTAACTTACAGCGGGGGGGGGGGGGTTGTGCTTGTTCGTCAGTGGAAGGGGGGGTTCGGAGCTGCGGAGGGGCTTCAGAAGGCGGAGGCTGGGGGTCAGAGGAAGGTGCGGTCGGCGGTTTAATTAGAGGAGAGAGGAGCGCCAGAGGGAAGGGGGAAGAAGGAAGAGATCGATGGACGAGGGGGGGGGGAAGATCGATGGTGGTCTTCACTCGCGAGCGACGGCGGAGGGCGCCTGGGCGACGGGGAGCGATTCCGATTTGGTTTTCTCTTTTTTTTTTTTTTTTTATTCTGAAATTTCATTTTTTGTTTTGAACGGGGGGGGGGGGGGGTCCTGGAGGATAAAAGGGGAGATATTTTTTTTTATTTATTATTATTATTATTATTTAATTTGGCCAAAAAGTTGACTTTTACATACGACCTCTAAACGAGGTCCACCGCCTGCCGTCCATAGCGAATTACCCCCATTCCGAACACAATGGGATATGCACTGCAAGCTGATTCGATCGTTACAATCAGTTTCTGCTGAATTTACATTTAAATCATTATATTGGATTTTAAACGTACATTTTAAATTACCGGGGCCACATACGAACACGAAAAATCCCAGAAAAATATTTTCTAGCTTCGTATTGACGATACGGTCCTAACAAAACTAGTTTCGTCGAATTCTGAGACCGTTAGAAAAATGGCCAATTTCCAGTCGATTAAAATCAACTAAAACTGGTCAAACGCGTTTTCCTTTGCCACGCTCACATATTGATTCGAAAAATTATGAAATTTGGAATCTAGCAATAACTTTACATCACGGACCCAACAAAACTGGTTTCGTCGAAATCCGAGGTCGTTTGCAAAATGTCTATTTTTAAGGGCCTGAATTCCATAGCGACTATTCAGAATTTTCAACTGGACATATTTTTTGATTCCCGCTACGAACTTTCGATTTTTCGGATTCGTTGGAAAGATATTCACTATTCGATTCCATTATTTTTGGTTTCACTAAAATCCGGATTGTTTTGCACCCGGTACATTCAATTGAAGTTTGAAATCAAATTATCGAACTACCGCGCCATTTTCAATTCTATTTATAATTATATATAAATATTTATATTCTAACGACGACGTATATTATATATACGTTCGAATTATATTCAAAATAGATTTCACGTTGATATTATTTAAAATAATTCATTTTAAATATTCAAAATTCGCTAAAATCGCCAAAATAAAAAAAAAATAAACTGGCCCAGATTTTCGGGTTGTTACAGGAATGAATAAGATCATGCCCCAGAAATCACGCAATCATTCCAAGAATCTGACTCAAGTGTCGGTCTACCAAAATCAAGTGTGAAACCCTATCCTAACCACTGCATATCAACTAGAAAATCTGTGTTCGAACTATAGGTTAGGAACTAGCATGTAAATGGGATTTTTTTAAGATAACCCTTTTGGCTTATGGGATTACTCCTATCACCTAAGGTTTACTGACATAGAGGAAAACAATTACAACACGAACAACCATAGGAATACTCCTATGAGTCATTTGGTTGGTTCCTACTCATTGGGCATCCACTAAAACCTACCTAGACATAAATCTAAGTTAGACTTCATCAACCAAACCCATTCGACTTGTAAGCTCGTGCTTCAAGTTCGAATGATAACACTTTGGTTGCTTCACCTCAATTTTGCAACTAATGTAACTTATACAAGGTTTATCTCTATCAAAGGATTTATCTACTAAGAAAGGTCTCAAGTTTAGTCTATCATCACATAACCAACATCAGGTCAAAATATACCTCTTAATTCTTATAAAGGAATATAAATGAGTTTCAAAACATGGGGAATGCCCTACTATCTGAACTCCATTCAATTTCTTGAGTCGTAAGCCAACAAGAACCTGGTAATGCTTGAAAGGCATAAGTCACCATCACATACACACCCTATAAGTATATGACATACATTCTTCAAGCAACCAAGATGATCATAAATGAAACACTTGTACCTCAATATTTCTGGATGATATTTCATTGCAAAATGCCTCCCATTTTCCACTGGAGTGACATACATGACCAACTTTTCTCTTCCAACAATCTTGGTCTACCTTGAATCGTGACTGATATACTTTGATGGAAGTTTTAGTTACTTTACACTTTTGTTACCATGGCGAAATTTGGTGGGCATTCTCTCTAAGGAGAAAAATTATGGTGAGATGTTTAAAAGTGGAATCTATCAAGGATAAGGCCAAGCAGTCAATTACTAATCAGTTCATATGACACAAAGCAAATATCTTTTCCCATAACCACGGAGTACCGATCACCTCAAACCCTAGAAACAAAAGGTTAAAAGACCAACACTATTTTACATATAAGGCCAAGCAATAAATTACCAATCAATTCATAGGACACAATGAAAATCTCTTTTCCAATAACAACGGAGTACCGATCACCTCAAACCCTAGAAACAAAAGGTTGAAAGATCAACACTACTTTTCGTATAGGCTTTTTTGCTAAGAATGAATGGAATACTCAAGCATATACCCTTCTTAATCCCAGAAACAAATTAATAATTTAAAGAGATTCCTGAAGAAATTATGAATGATATGTCAACTTATCAGCCACATAGACCCTAAATCTTACAGTTCTAAAGTCTCTTTTCCCAAAATGTCCAAAACTGATTTTATAGCCAGTTACTTAACTAAACCAAACCTAGAAAGGGACATGTAGGGGTAAGAGTCTATAGCTATCCACAAAAATTAAAGTGAGAACCTCCTATCATGCTACACATAGGCCAAATCAAGATTTTATCCCTAGACTTATATTGACAGAAGTAGTCTCATGCATTTGTCCAAGATCGTGTCTTCGCAACATCTTAGGATCTAGATATATCTCTCCCCAAGGCTAAGGAATTTATGACATTTTTTCAAATAGTCTAAAGCTAGCAGAGCTAAAAATATTAATGCCTAAGTGCTAAACAACTTCTAGCACTAACTGTAATCAACTAGAAATATTCACAATTGGCAGAACATCTTTTACAGTAGCCAAATAGTCATTGGACTAATCAGGCTTCTCAAATTGCATATATACGACCACTGTTGTATTTTGTCTTCTTATAGGGATAGCGGGACGAAAATACCTTGGCAACTAGCACTAGAAACAAATCAAATCCAGAAGATAAGTGATGTATACAATATTATATAATAGAAAACACAAGCACGCTCTTCAATATATCTCCTTCCGCCAAATTGATTAGCTCAAATGGGTCAACATGGTCTTTTTTTTCCTAATGTTTGTAGGATCGATAATAACCCTAGAGGGGGGGTGAATAGGGTTTTAACACAAAATTTAAACTAAACACGGTAATAAAGAAATGCAGTAAAAATAAAATCACACGCAGATATACCCAGCTTCGGCAAACTGTGCCTACTGCTGCCTTTCTAATATTTTTACTAGGAGATACAAACAGATCCCGCTTACAATCCTATGTAAACTCGCAATTCCTGCTCCTGTTTATCCCTAAGCTCAAAATCCTAGACTAGTCTGTATACCCTAGACTAGATTTTCTCAGATTACACTTCAATATTCTGTGCTTACTAGTTTTACAATAAAACTAGAAAAGAAGTTTCAAAAAATTCAAAAAAAAACAAACAACAAAGTTTAAAGGAAATAAGGGGAGGAGTTAAAAGTGGGGGGTCATCCCCTTTTCTTTGCACTAGCCCAAAGTGGTCGGGCCACTTTTATTTTGCGGTGCTCCCTTGTGTTTTCTTTAGCCCGATCCTCCCTTTTTCTCTGAAACAAAAGAATGGCGGCGGCGATTAGGGTTTCAGTGATTTTTCCCTAAATCAATCTCGGTGATGTGTGTAATGGATCTCTGGAAGCTTGTTTTGCTTCTCCAGTGTATCTCCTTCGTCCTTGCGATCAATCTGAGTAAGTTTTATCAACTCTTGCAATTTAGGGTTTCGGATTGCTTTTGTGTGTGTTGATGTAAATGTCGATGATGAATTGTGTGCTTTTATAAGGGTTTCTACACCTTGGTGCTCTGATTTCGTTGATGACTTGCTCGATTTGAATTTTGGAATTCCTTGAATTTGATTTGCTGTCTGTACGGCCTTGATTGAATCGGCCCTTGAGAGTTTTGTGGAAATCCCTTTTGAATTTTTGCTTTGAGCATGAATTTGTTGCCGTGACAAATGACTGAATCTGGAAAATAAATTTGCCTCTTTTGAATTCATTGCCTTGAATTTCCTTTGCGTGATTTCTGCGTGTGTATTTCCCTTTTTACTGCTCTCGATTGAAAACAGTGGCCTTAAAAAAAATCCCTGATTGAAATGTATTTCTTGGAAAAATATTTGTTGCCTTGTAATTCCATTGTGAAATTTTGGAAAGTATTTATTTGATGATTCCTTGAATAAAATTCCTGATTTGTTGTTCAAGAAATATTGTGAAATCTGAAACTATTTCTGGCCGATTTGAAATGTGAGGTTCATTTCTGGAAACATGAAACCAATGTCGAATTGATAGCAGATTTTGTTTCCCTCTTTACTGTTTTTATTTAATGCCAAAAACAAATTAAAAACTTTTCTTTTTGATCACTGTCTAATTTCAAAACTGATGCCTTGATTCAACCTACTTTGATTTCAAAAACAAACACGCATATGCAGTTGAAACTGTTTTTGGGCTTGACTGTGTTGATGTATACATGACATTGAACTGTCTTGGTCCATGCACTTATGTCTTTGCACTATTACTCGACCATATTGAGATGTTGAGCTGAAAGCTGTCATATATGTATATATATATATTGTGCACATGCACTTGCCTTCATTTGTATTACTCCATTCCTGCCATGTTACCTGTCATGCTCTTTTCTGCTTGTGTTCGGCCACTTGTATATCCTTCATGCATGTATATGTTGACTTGACTTTCATATTCGAACCTGAAACTTGTATCATGACCTGTATATGCACAACTACACCTGTTAATCTGCCTTTATCATGAATTGATATTCTGAGACGACCCGATTTCCCGTTCTCACGGAAACAAGGTTATCTTTTGGAATATAACACAGAAACAGATAATAGCAGAACAGAATTAAATAAATACACCAGAATGAACAACAAAATATACTGGATAAAAGTAATCATCAGAGTTACACAGTATACAGGATCTTACTTAGTACAAATACAGTTCAGCTATACATAAATGTCTACAGCGGAAATAAACAAAATATGTACAATAGGAGCTGAACAGCATAAAAAGAAATAAATGATAGAATCCATCTTCAGCTCCAGCTATCCAGAAAGAACCAGCTAAACCTGAATACAAGGCTGCCCGTGTAGAAAAAGGGGCACCCGAGTTTGAGAGTGAAACAAACTACGAGTCAGTCATGGGACTGGTATGAGAAATCCACTCAACACATACATAATTGGCTAATCACAGGACCACGCCACTTTCGTGGAACGGGTTTACTCCATTGGATTGCCAGTGCTTTAAAACAAATCTTTCTTTTAAACATCGCTATGCTTTTTATAAAAATGAAGCCATTATAAGACTCAGTTCCCATCACACAATGCAACGCAAACCGGAGGATAGAGTTTTACCTTATAATGGCCAAAATATGATTGATACGAATAAAACAAAGGCATTTGATATTATTGCTAGTGTTTATATGTTTTGAAAACAATTTCAAATCATAACTATCAATCATAGACGGCATTAATGCCCCATACCACTATGTCGCCATATATAGGTATACAATCAAAACCGCACGATGTCGTATTTGGAAATTGGATTTCCGTCATGAACCAAGGCAAAAGATAGTCCTTACCGAATTCGAGACAATCTAGCCCATGTCTCCGGAACAGCCGCAACTGCCCCTTGGAGCGACAGGGCCGGTCCACACGGAGTGGATTATAGTGCCTGAACAATACGTTCCTCCGCCCTTTGGGGCGTAAACGAGCCAACGAATGACTCCATCGGACCCGTATCGTCCGATCAAACCGAGGCGCCTCGCAACAGCAACAACCACATAGGTGAAAAGTATATAAATGTCAGGGCTGGTAGGTCACTGACACCACCCTAGCTAGAAAGAAACGCATGCCCTCCCTGAGGTCCTTCTCCCGTTTTAGGTTCATACCGGGATGTGAGGCTCGCGAATTCACGTTATACACAAAGCTACGCCACACAGGCGGTGCTTTGATCATCACCACAAGACTTTGCTTTTCAACAGAAGCCCTGATCACTGCATCTTAGCGTGCCACACAGGCAATTCATGCCATGCGACTGATGTCCATCGATATACAACCTCTGAGCTCGTACGTCTCAGAGAAGGGCGTTAAGCAAAAGAATAAATTCTCCGCCGCCAAATAGATGTATATTTAACAGAAATCAATCAACACAGAATAAACTCCAATGTCAGACACACAGTCCATTTACAAGTCCGTTCTGGGTCTGAACGAAACCGGAGGCACTAAATACCTCGCAAACCCTTCGATCAACACGTACGTCTGAACGATCACCACTCATTATCCTTATTTCGGGATGCCTCCCAATCAGGACCTCGGTTACCATCCAAACGAGGTGAAGATCTCCGGTCTTCGACCATCGTCTTCATCTTCGAATTTCAATCGTCGGTCGATTATTCGAAATGAGAATTAACTCGGCCTTTTCAAATAATTCACGTATATTTAGAATTTCAATTCAATTTATTTCAATGGTTAAATTATTCGACAACACCAATTTCGTTCTTTAATGTAATTTTCACACCAAACACATTCAACCATCAAAAGCCACATAAATCAAGCAAATTCAATTTATTTCCATTCCATATCGCTTATGATATTTTATAACTATTTATCGCTATTTTTATTTATTTTAAAATAGCCATTTTATTCAAAACGACGCTTCGGGCCATAACGTGGCCGTGGCGCTGTTTTTCTTCAGATTTGATTTACACATATCTGAAAATCTAATCGTTGGATCTTCACAAAATTTACATCATTAGAAAGGTCTTTTCAAAATGAACCCAACGGTTCCAGTTTCGGGAAAATCCGACGGTCGGATCTCCCGGTACACTCGTTTGAAATTTCGATTTCAAAATACGAACTGCAGCGTCGTTATTCGATTAAATATAATTATATTTATATATATAAATAAATATAATCGTTTCTGGCGCTGTTTTTCTTCAGATTTGAATTAAACATTCCAGACAATCCAACCGTTGGATTTCTACAAAGTTGGTGCCGTTGGGAAGATATTTCCAAGGCGAACCCGACGGTTGAGGTTTCGGGAAAATCCAATGGTCGGATTTCCCGCTCTAGTCGTTTGAAATCACGGTTTCAAAATACGAACTGCACGGCCTCGTTTCGTTTTAATTTTATTTATATTTATATATTTATATAAATATAGTTCATTCAACCATTTCAATATCGTTTTCACTTCAAACATTTTTCTAACTCCTTAAATTTTGGAAAAATTTCGCCATAACCTCCCCTGCACCGGGAGCGTCGGGAAATCGCAAATAGCGTTCCCGGTCCTTCTAATCTCAAAAAGAAAAAGAAGAAGCCAAGCGGCTAGCCAATAGGCTCAAAATCATCACCCAAACAAATCAGTAAATGTGTACCTATTTGTCGGGCACAAAATTTTATTCCTCTTCTCTAGCCCCTTTGCTATAACCTGTTCAATGAATATGCATATACATATATATACAGTTCTTATCATTTATCCTTTTCTATTCAACTTCATATTCGATTTCTATTTGGTTTAAAAACACCATTCATTCTAATGTTACATAAATAGGTGCAAATCATTTCATTAGCTAATTAATGAATATTTCAACTCATATATGTTTATTTTGAACAAGTGGCTATTTTTAACACTTCACATTTCAACGATTTGTGCATACAATAAAAATGTGATTTTTATTGTAAAACGATTCATTTCAAAACACTATTCTTCTATATCGTTCAAGTTGGGGATAGAAATGAGATTTTTATCATAAAACAATTTCTTTTAAATCGAGGTTATTTTACATAGTTCATATAGTCGATAAAAATGTGATTTTTATTATCGAACAATTTATTTCAAAATATGAATACCATTCAACACATGAATTTCTAAACAACGAATGAATATCAATTCAACACATGAATGTTTTCAATAGTTTTTATATATAGATAAAAATGTGATTTTTATTATCGAACAATTTATTTCAAAATATGAATACCATTCAACACATGAATTTCTAAACAACGAATGAATATGAATTCAACACATGAATGTTTTCAATAGTTTTTATATATAGATAAAAATGTGATTTTTATTATCGAACAATTTATTTCAAAATATGAATACCATTCAACACATGAATTTCTAAACAACGAATGAATATCAATTCAACACATGAATGTTTTCAATAGTTTTTATATATAGATAAAAATGTGATTTTTATTATCGAACAATTTATTTCAAAATATGAATACCATTCAACACATGAATTTCTAAACAACGAATGAATATCAATTCAACACATGAATGTTTTCTATACAATGAATAAATATAGTTTAAGCATATGAAAATAATTCAAACACACAAATATTATTCAAAATTTCGGCAGCATAACAGCAGGGTAGTTACACCGGCACCGTCCCTAGTACGGCTCCTCGCTCTACCTTAAAACCTCGCGGTTTTTGACAATGGGAATCATGCATCTAGTTCGCACGCAGGCGGCATGTATATATTTATTTCATTTCCACAAACTAATCCTATGTGGTTTCAACCAAATATTTCACAACCACAAATGGGTATTTTTCAACGACAATCAACCAATATCAATCACAAACAATCCCAAACAACCATTCGTCATCAACCAATTATCACAACAATTTCAATCAATAAATATCGTCCATGGTTTGTGGACGAGGGGCGTATATATATATATATATATATAAATATATAGCAATTCACTTTCATATTCACACACATATATTTATATTTTTAAATCAGAAATCTCACCAATAGCTATCCAACTTCACGATACTTCCTTTATAGAAATCTTCGCCTATTTGTCGCTTCCACCCGTATTCTCTGCATATGTAAAAATCGAATTTTTACGATGCTATTCAATATATAAAAATATGATTTTTACTTTTGCTTTCAACCTATAAAAATATGATTTTTACTTTTGCTTTCAACCTATAAAAATATGATTTTTACTTTTGCTTTCAACCTATAAAAATATGATTTTTACTTTTGCTTTCAACATATAAAAATATGATTTTTACTTTTGCTTTCAACATATAAAAATATGACAATTCTATTTTTACTTTCTTTAAAGAAACCAGTTTTAAAATATTTTTTTAAAAAAATCAGTTTCAGTTTTTATCTTTTTATAAAATTCAGTTTTTACTTTTTTTAAAAAAAAAATTCAGTTTTTAATTTTTAAAAACCAAATCAGTTTTTATATTCTTTAAAATTTCAGTTTTTAACTTTTCAAGAAAACCAGTTTTTAAATATTTTAAAAAATCAGTTTCAGTTTTTATTTTTATTTTTTTACCCAAATCAGTTTTTATCTTTATTAATAAATCAGTTTTTACTTTATTTTTAAAACAGTTTTTACTTTATTTTTAAAACAGTTTTTATTTTATTTTTAAAACAGTTTTTATTTTATTTTATAAAATCAAATCAGTTTTACAGATTAAAATAAAATAAAAAAAGGAAAATAAAATAATAAAAAAAAGGGAAACGCTCACCGAACTGCGAAGAAGGGGAGGGAGAAGATGTCGTCTGCGGCAGGCTGCGGCTTCACGAGCGAGGGGGGGGGGTTTCAGCAGAGCTCGAGCGATTGCGGGGGGGGGGGGGGGGGGGCTTCAGCGGAGCTCGAGCGATGGAGGGGGGGGGGGTCTTCGTCGGCGTCAAGACGAGGGGGGGGGGCGGCGGCTCGATAGTTTTTAGGGTTTTGTTTTTTTTTTCTTTTTTTCTTTCTGTTACGAATTATAACTAACGGGGGGGGGGGGGGGGCAAGAAGAAGATAAAGGGGAGGGAGGGAATCAAAATTATTTAATTATTTAATTATTTAATTTCGCAAAAGGTTGACTTTTACATATGCCCTCGAAACGAGGCCCACCGCCTGTCGTCCATAGCGTTTTACCCCCATTCCGAACACAATGGGATATGTATCGCAAGCTGATTTGATCGTTACAATCAGTTTCCTTTTGAATTTTCCTTTAAATCACTATATTGAATTTTAAACGTACATTTCAATTTACCGGGGTCACATACTAACTAGAAAAATTCCAGAAAAATAATTTCTAGCTTCGTATTGACGATACGGTCCTAACAAAACAAGTTTCGTCGAATTCTGAGACCGTTTGAAAAATGGCCAATTTCCAGTCGATTAAATTCAACAGAAACTGGTCAAACGCGTTTTCTTTTGCCACGCTCACATATTGATTCGAAAAATTATGAAATTTGAAACCTAGCAATAACTTGACACTGCGGACCCAACAAAAGTGGTTTCGTCGAAATCCGAGGTCATCTGCAAAATGTCCATTTTTAAGGGCCTGAATTCCATAGCGACTATTCAGAATTTTCAACTGGACATATCTTTTGATCCCCGCTATCAAATTTCGATTGGTCAGATTCGTTAGAAAGATATCATCAATTAGATACTAATGTTTTTGGTTTCACTAAAATCCAGATTGTTTTGCACCCGGTATATTCAATTGAAGTTTGAAATCGAATTATCGAACTACCGCGCCATTTTCAATTCTATATATAATTATAATTAATTATATCCGTTTTCAAATGTCGATTTCAACTCAGTTTTCATCGCCATTATTTAAAATATTTATTTTTAATATTTAAAATCCATTATTTTAGCCAATTTAAAAATTTTAAATTGGTTCAGATTTTCTGGGTCGTTACATATTCCTGTCTTGCTCCACTGTCTTGATGTATTTGCTGTTCTTGAACACCCTTGTTTGTACTGTGTACATTTGCCATGACACTTGTACTTGAATGTTGCATGTAGCTTCAGCCATACATGTTTGCACCAGTCTCATGTTGTTTGCATGTTGCATGAGCACACTTTTGTTTTGCTGACTTGTCTCAAGTTCATGCATTTGTAATTTGCTGAATCATCAAATTTTCACCTTGTCTTACCATGTTTATGTTTACACTAGCTCGACTATGCTGTTGAGCTTGACTGAATACATTTGCACCATGTTATTGTGTTCTGTCATACTTGTGATGGTTGTCTTCACTTGTTTTTGTTGCATATGTGTGCTAAACTTGTTCATGTACACGGCTTGTACTTTGACTTTGTACTTGAACCATGATTTCAATTTCTTGCTCATTTTCTTTTGACTTTGATTTTGTCTTGTGACCCTGAAACATTAACAAAAAAAATAGCAGTCAAACTGTACTGTGTTGAGGCTGGTCAGAATCAGTTGGTTCTGATCAGCAAACCAGTATGGTTTTGATGTGGCTGTTCAAGTCTGAAATATGATGAGAAAAACACACAGAAAGCTGAGACAAAAGAAATTGAATCAATCACACAGAGAATCATTTTTGTCAAAAGTATTTGTTTTAGTTCCAGTGTACTGTGTATTTTTCTTTCTTTTGTGACAGGTTACAGGATGATGCTTTGGACAGCTAAGGTGTTCTTAACAAGAATAATCCAGCAAGAAATGAGAAGAAAAAAAAATTAAGTGCTTGTAAAAAAAAATTGTATGTACTGAAATTATTTGTAAAGTGATTTGTAAAGTCTTGTGTGTAAATGAATTGTAAAATAAATAATATTATTGGAAATAAAATTTATTTGATTTTTCTATATTCTGTGTAAATTCTGTGTTATTTTATTTTCCAATAATACTAGATATTCCACAATCAAACACTCCAGTAACAAAAATCTATTTGTTATCATCAAACAAAAATATTAGTATCAACAAACTCCCCCTTTTGATGATGACAAACAGACTTAAGATTTTTGTGAATAACGAGATGTGTTTGAACAAGGGCTCCCCCTACATTTGAGCTCCCCCTATCAGTTGTAAACAGACATGAGTAAAGAATTTGAAAATAACAAAAAAAAAAAAATTAAACACTTAGCATTAATGGCAAAATAAAATCTATAGACGTTTGTAAACAACACAAAATCTTAACACATTTGTAAAGAGTATGGACTGTAATTAGTAATCAAGTCATTTGACAGTATTAGATTCAAACACTCCGAATAATCAAACAAAAAGATTAGAATAATCTGTAAAAGAAGAACACATTTCACAAGACAGAAAGTGGAACGATGGAATATTTAATATATATCAGGGTTTTTTTTTTTAAATATATTTCAATAGCAAGCTAACCATGCATGACCAGAGCATGGATTTTTAAATGGAATTAGCTGCAACATGAAAAAAAAAATTCAATACTATACTGACTATGCATAACCAGATCTTGGATTTTTAAATGGAATCAGTGATAGCATGAAAAATAAGTATTCTCATAACCATGCATGACTAGAGCTTGGATTTTTAAATGAGATTAGAGAAATACTTTTTTTTTTATTTGTGTATACTTAAATCCCCTTGATATATATAAAATAATAATGATTGATAGAAGGGTGATAGAGACAGAAGATGAAAGTGAACAAAAGTTCCTCAATTACTCATATTATAAAGCATATTTGATCGTATCAGAGCTACAAATTTTCAAACATCTCATATTCTGAAAACTTACACAGTCACAAATTTATCATAAATGTCCAAAAACAAACTGGTCTTTTCTTGATGATTTGAAGCATGGATTATTTGTCAGAAAGATAATTGCCAACAGAACATCTTAAGAGAAAATTTATCCAAAAATGCTAAAAGGTTAATTTATTTCTATAATTCCCAAATCCAAACGTAATCTGCAAAATCTGTCTTCAGGAAGGGGTTTTGTAAAAATATCAGCAAGTTGAGATTCGGTTGGAATAAATTCTATACAAATATCTTCACAAGCAATACGATCTCTAAGAAAGTGGTGTCTTACATCAATGTGTTTCGTGCGTGAGTGATGTACTGGATTATTTGATAAGTCAATTGTACTCTTACTGTCACATTTTAAAGGAACTCGTTTATAACAAAGTCCAAAATCAGATAAAGTCTGCATCATCCATAAAATCTGTGCACAACAACTTCCTAAAGCAATATATTCAGCCTCAGTGGTGGATAAAGCAACACAGTTTTGTTTTCTACTTGACCACGACACAAGTGAATGACCTAGCATGAAACACATTCCACTAGTACTTTTTCTATCAGTGAGTGAACCAGCATAATCAGCATCAGTAAACCCAACTAAATTAAAGTTATCACAAGAAGGATACCATAAGCCCAAATTTGGTGTGTGTAACAAATATCTTAGAATCCGTTTTGTGGCTTTTAGATGAGATTCTTTAGGATCTGATTGAAAACGAGCACACAAACAAACAGAAAACATAATATCGGGTCTAGAAGCAGAAAGATAAAGAAGTGAACCGATAATACCGCGATATTTCTTTTGATCCACAGCAACACCTTTTTCATCTTTGTCAAGTTTGGTTGTTGGACTCATCGGTGTTTTCATTGGCTTTGCATCTTGAACTCCAAATCTCTTTAACAACTCCATCACGTACTTCGTTTGGGAAATAAAGATCCCTTTGCTACTTTGTTTGATTTGGAAACCAAGGAAGAATTTCAGCTCTCCAACCAAACTCATCTCAAATTTGCCATGCATAACTTTTTCAAATTTTTCACACAAGACATTATTAGTAGCACCGTATATGATATCATCAACATAAATTTGGACAATCAAAAAATCATCACCATCATGAGATAAAAACAAGGTTGTGTCAGCACTTCCCTTTTTAAAACCGTTTTCCAAGAGATATGTACACAGACAGTCATACCAAGCTCGAGGAGCTTGCTTAAGGCCATACAATGCTTTTTCCAGTTTTTATACATGATTTGGATAATCGTGACTCTCAAAACCAGGGGGTTGTTCAACATACACTTCTTCTTTTAGTTCTCTATTCAGAAAAGCACTCTTCACATCCATTTGCTTTAATTTGAACCCCTTAAAGCACGCAAAACTTAACAAAATTCTGATTGCTTCAAGCCTAGCAACTGGGGCAAAAGTTTCATCAAAGTCAACACCTTCGATTTGATTGTATCCCTTAGCGACCAACCTAGCTTTGTTTCTTGTTACGTTTCCAGATTCGTCAAGCTTATTTTTGAATACCCATTTTGTTCCAACAACTGGGTAGTCTTTTGGTCTGGGTACCAAGTTCCAGACTCTGTTTCTCTCAAACTGGTTAAGTTCCTCCTGCGTAGCTAACACCCAAAATTCATCATTAAGAGCAACATCATAAGAACTTGGTTCTATTTCAGATACAAAGGCATTATGAATACAAAGAGTACAAACTTCCCTATTGAGAGAGGATCGTGTACGAACACCAGCAGTTGGACTTCCAATTACCAAATCTGGAGGATGACTTGGCTTGAATTTTAGTCTTTCGATATCTGTTGCTGCTTCAGTGGCTTTTTCATTGTTTGTCTCAACATCATTGTTTTCTTGTTCAATTTCTTGTGTACCAGCATCATCTTTATCATCTTCAGGTATCGTATCCATATCTGATTCATTGAACTTGACGTTGACGGTTTCCACGATTGTTCTTGACTGTTTATTGAAGATTCTGTAAGCCTTACTTCTTGAGGAATAACCCATGAAGATTCCATCAACCGTTTTTGACTCAAATTTCCCAAGCTGTTCACCTGTGTTCAAAATGTAACAAGGACATCCAAACACTCTAAAATATGAGATGTTAGGCTTTTTGTTAGACCACAGTTCATATGACGTTTTATTAAGTATTGGTCTAATCATAACTCTGTTCATTACATAGCATGAAGTATTGACTGCCTCAGCCCAGAAAGTTTGAGGCAATTGATATTCACATAACATAGATCTAGCCATTTCTTGTAATGTACGATTTTTCCTTTCAACCACCCCATTCTGTTGAGATGTTCGAGGAGCGGAAAATTCATGTTTGAAACCATTTTCTTCACAAAGATTTTCAAAGTCTATGTTTTCAAATTCACCTCCATGATCACTTCTTAAAGTTTTAATTGAAACCCCTTTTTCATTTTGGACAAGTTTTGAAAACTTTAAAAAATAATCAAAAGCTTCAGACTTTTTGGCTAGAAAGTAAACCCATGTAAACCTAGAGTAATCATCAACCAATACATAACAATAACGTTTACCATTTAAACTAGCAGTATCAGTAGGTCCAAACAAGTCCATATGAATCAATTCAAGCACTCTTGAAGTGCTAACAACATTTTTTGGACGGAAAGATGAACGACTAAGTTTTCCCATGGTACAAGCTTTACATACTTTGTTATTTTTGTAATTCTGATGTGGTAAACCCCTGACAAGTTCATTTGCTTTCAGTCTTTCAAGAAGACCCATACTTGCATGTGCCAACCTTCTGTGCCATAAGATTGCCTCCTCTTCTGTTGCTACCAAGCACCTAGATACTGTTACATCATCGAAAGAGAGAGTATAGACATTTCCTTTTCTTTTCCCTGTAAACACAACTTTTCCAGAGGAGATCTCAATGATTTTACAACTATTACTATCAAACACAACATTCATTCCTTTATCACAAAGCTGACTGATGGAGATAAGATTGTGAAAGAGATTATCAACATATAAAACATCATTTAAGGCAAAGATACTGTTACCTACTTTTCCTTTACCAATAATTTTACATTTGCTGTTGTCACCTAACGTCACATTCCCACCTTTATGTTTTTCCAGGCTAAGGAACAGTCTTTTATCACCTGTCATATGTCTGGAGCAACCTGAATCCAAGTACCATTTTTGTTGCTCCTTAGCCCGCCAACATACCTACACAAACAGAGAAGGAGATGACCTAGAGAAACTTCTAGGCCTAATCATATCAGTAGTAGAAGAATGATAGTCATAAGATTCTTTTGGAATCCAAATTTGATTTTTCTTCTTATTTGTGTTCCAATTTTTGTGATAATTGTGTGCCAAGTGTTTAGGGACCCATACCTTTTTGAACTTCTGAATTTTACTGCTAATCTTGCAATTTTCATGACTGTGACCAATCACCCCACATTTTACACATTTGGGAAAAATACTTTTACCTTTAGCATTGTCACTTCCAGTTATTTCTTGTATCTTCTCAAAACCCAGTCCTTTTCTATTATTTCCAACCAATTGGTTTCCAAGTAACATTTTAAAAGATGTTTGACCGATTGAGAATTTGTTCAATGTGACTTCTAGATCTTGGACTCTTGTTTTTAAGATTGTGTTCTCATTCACAAGTGAAGTGCATCGTTTAATGTAGTTCTTTCTTTTAGTGTCATCTTCAACTTTTAGAGTCAAGTTTTCTTTTTCAAGATTCTCAATGGTGCTCTTGAGTGTTAAAATTTCTAGATTCACATCTTTACACAGTTCACAATCTAGATTATTGGTTTTTGAAGCATTTTTAATCTCAGATTCCAACTTCTTATTATTGTGAACAAGGTTGAAGTTTTCCGCTTTCAGTTTCTCTGCGTCTGATTCTAATGTGTCAATAATTTCAGAAAGATGTTTACACATTAAAACTAGATCGTCATAACTGTATACCTCAATGGTTTCCTCGTCAGTATCTTCTAGGTCTGATTTTTCCATGAAGCACAAATTGCTTTCCTCCTCACTGCTGTCTGAATCTTCTTCTCCTTCCTCGTCATCCCAAGTTACGGCAAAAGCTTTCTTTTTCTTCTTGTTTCTTTGGAGAAGTGGACAATTTGGTTTTATGTGTCCAGGCTTTTGACAGTTGTAGCAGAGTGGTTCGTCTTCTGAATTGTTGGTCTTTGGTTTATTTCTTCGAGGTTTGAATTTTCTCCACTTCGTGAGTTGTCTGACTGCCATGGCAAGCTGTTCAATAGGATCTTCACTATCGCTAGTGACAGTGTTGGACAAAGCTATTGACTTCTTTTTCAGATCTGAGTTGTTGCGATCTTCTCTTGCTTTCAGCTCCATTTCATATGTCATCAGATTCCCGATAAGCTCTTCCATGCTCAGCTTGCTCAGATCTTTGGATTCTTGAATGGCTGTGACTTTTGCTTCAAAGTTCATGGGCAGAACACGCAGAATCTTCCTCACAAGCTCCACTTCTGTATAGACCTTTCCAAGGGCTCTAGCATTGTAGACTAGTACGGAGAAGCGTCCATACATGTCCTTGATGCTCTCGTCCTTCTGCATGTTGAAGTTTTCATATTCATTACTGAACATGGCAAGACGGGATTCTTTAACCTGAGAAGTTCCTTCGTATGTGACTTCCAGAGTATGCCAAATTTCCTGGGCTGTATTACAATGAGAAATTCTGTTATATTCTGTTTTATCAAGAGCACAAATCAGAGCATTCATAGCTTTAGAATCTATAGAGTATAATTTCTTATCATTTGCATCCCACCTACTTTTTGGTTTAGGTGTTACAATACCATTAACAGTTTCAGTCGGAGGTGTATATCCAGTTTCAATGATATCCCAGACATCATAATCAACAGACACTAGATAAATTTTCATCCTAGCTTTCCAATACGCGTAATCACTACCATTGAACATGGGTGGTCTAGCAATAGATTGACCTTCAGAAAAAGCATTGTTTATTGAAGTCATGATTCTAGGGTTCAAACACCTGCTCTGATACCAATTGTAGGATCGATAATAACCCTAGAGGGGGGTGAATAGGGTTTTAACACAAAATTTAAACTAAACACGGTAATAAAGAAATGCAGTAAAAATAAAATCACACGCAGATATACCCAGCTTCGGCAAACTGTGCCTACTGCTGCCTTTCTAAGATTTTTACTAGGAGATACAAACAGATCCCGCTTACAATCCTATGTAAACTCGCAATTCCTGCTCCTGTTTATCCCTAAGCTCAAAATCCTAGACTAGTCTGTATACCCTAGACTAGATTTTCTCAGATTACACTTCAATATTCTGTGCTCACTAGTTTTACAATAAAACTAGAAAAGAAGTTTCAAAAAATTCAAAAAAAAACAAACAACAAAGTTTAAAGGAAATAAGGGGAGGAGTTAAAAGTGGGGGGTCATCCCCTTTTCTTTGCACTAGCCCAAAGTGGTCGGGCCACTTTTATTTTGCGGTGCTCCCTTGTGTTTTCTTTAGCCCGATCCTCCCTTTTTCTCTGAAACAAAAGAATGGCGGCGGCGATTAGGGTTTCAGTGATTTTTTCCTAAATCAATCTCGGTGATGTGTGTAATGGATCTCTGGAAGCTTGTTTTGCTTCTCCAGTGTATCTCCTTCGTCCTTGCGATCAATCTGAGTAAGTTTTATCAACTCTTGCAATTTAGGGTTTCGGATTGCTTTTGTGTGTGTTGATGTAAATGTCGATGATGAATTGTGTGCTTTTATAAGGGTTTCTACACCTTGGTGCTCTGATTTCGTTGATGACTTGCTCGATTTGAATTTTGGAATTCCTTGAATTTGATTTGCTGTCTGTACGGCCTTGATTGAATCGGCCCTTGAGAGTTTTGTGGAAATCCCTTTTGAATTTTTGCTTTGAGCATGAATTTGTTGCCGTGACAAATGACTGAATCTGGAAAATAAATTTGCCTCTTTTGAATTCGTTGCCTTGAATTTCCTTTGCGTGATTTCTGCGTGTGTATTTCCCTTTTTACTGCTCTCGATTGAAAACAGCGGCCTTAAAAAAAATCCCTGATTGAAATGTATTTCTTGGAAAAATATTTGTTGCCTTGTAATTCCATTGTGAAATTTTGGAAAGTATTTATTTGATGATTCCTTGAATAAAATTCCTGATTTGTTGTTCAAGAAATATTGTGAAATCTGAAACTATTTCTGGCCGATTTGAAATGTGAGGTTCATTTCTGGAAACATGAAACCAATGTCGAATTGATAGCAGATTTTGTTTCCCTCTTTACTGTTTTTATTTAATGCCAAAAACAAATTAAAAACTTCTCTTTTTGATCACTGTCTAATTTCAAAACTGATGCCTTGATTCAACCTGCTTTGATTTCAAAAACAAACACGCATATGCAGTTGAAACTGTTTTTGGGCTTGACTGTGTTGATGTATACATGACATTGAACTGTCTTGGTCCATGCACTTATGTCTTTGCACTTATGTATACATTGAGATGTTGAGCTAAAAGCTGTCATATATGTATATATATATTGTGCACATGCACTTGCCTTCATTTGTATTACTCCATTCCTGCCATGTTACCTGTCATGCTCTTTTCTGCTTGTGTTCGGCCACTTGTATATCCTTCATGCATGTATATGTTGACTTGACTTTCATATTCGAACCTGAAACTTGTATCATGACCTGTATATGCACTACTACACCTGTTAATCTGCCTTTATCATGAATTGATATTCCTGTCTTGCTCCACTGTCTTGATGTATTTGCTGTTCTTGAACACCCTTGTTTGTACTGTGTACATTTGCCATGACACTTGTACTTGAATGTTGCATGTAGCTTCAGCCATACATGTTTGCACCAGTCTCATGTTGTTTGCATGTTGCATGAGCACACTTTTGTTTTGCTGACTTGTCTCAAGTTCATGCATTTGTAATTTGCTGAATCATCAAATTTTCACCTTGTCTTACCATGTTTATGTTTACACTAGCTCGACTATGCTGTTGAGCTTGACTGAATACATTTGCACCATGTTATTGTGTTCTGTCATACTTGTGATGGTTGTCTTCACTTGTTTTTGTTGCATATGTGTGCTAAACTTGTTCATGTACACGGCTTGTACTTTGACTTTGTACTTGAACCATGATTTCAAATTCTTGCTCATTTTCTTTTGACTTTGATTTTGTCTTGTGACCCTGAAACATTAACAAAAAAAATAGCAGTCAAACTGTACTGTGTTGAGGCTGGTCAGAATCAGTTGGTTCTGATCAGCAAACCAGTATGGTTTTGATGTGGCTGTTCAAGTCTGAAATATGATGAGAAAAACACACAGAAAGCTGAGACAAAAGAAATTGAATCAATCACACAGAGAATCATTTTTGTCAAAAGTATTTGTTTTAGTTCCAGTGTACTGTGTATTTTTCTTTCTTTTGTGACAGGTTACAGGATGATGCTTTGGACAGCTAAGGTGTTCTTAACAAGAATAATCCAGCAAGAAATGAGAAGAAAAAAAAATTAAGTGCTTGTAAAAAAAAATTGTATGTACTGAAATTATTTGTAAAGTGATTTGTAAAGTCTTGTGTGTAAATGAATTGTAAAATAAATAATATTATTGGAAATAAAATTTATTTGATTTTTCTATATTCTGTGTAAATTCTGTGTTATTTTATTTTCCAATAATACTAGATATTCCACAATCAAACACTCCAGTAACAAAAATCTATTTGTTATCATCAAACAAAAATATTAGTATCAACAATGTTGAGCATAAGCTCTGACGCCAAGTGCAACGGTCTGCCTTTCATGATACCTAAAAGTAGGCTCCTTACAACATCGCCTTACTTTCATATACCATAAGAATAGATTGTTGGGTAAGATTGTAATAAAACACTAAACCAAGACATTGACAAGATCTCAAATGGAATGGCAACATTTAATATACAGACTATATATAAACAGTAAAACAATAAATAAGAGATCGCAATAGCGGAAGAAACTAACAAACGGATATCTGTACATATTAGTTAGAATACAGCAACTACAAAATACACAGAGTTATGGATAAATATCTAATATAATAGTCTTAAATATAAATAATATACATCTCTCATATACAATAAAATAACAAGCATAAATCTCAATGCATCGACGTTATACCTCCAAAAATGCTCTGTATGCACACTCCAATCGTACATCTCTAAAAGCACCTAACTCTCAAACTACTCATTCGAGTACCTAAGAGTTGTTTTACATAAACACACAAAGACAAAACGAGGGTAAAACATAAAGCCTGGTATGAGGGGAACTATCTCAAAACACTGTATATACAAATAAATAGGAATAATCAAACCAAACACTACAACAAAATGACCCTTTAATGGCATTTAAAAAATGCTATAAAATGCTATCACAGCATTTTTATAAACGCTGTTAATCAACAAACTAAATAGGCCGAGGACCTATAATAGCAACATAAGAAACGCTATAAAAAACGCGCTATAAATAGAATCTTTTACAGCCTGTTAAAAACGCTATAAAAAGTCTACTTAATAGAGCATTGAAAATGTTGTTAAAATCTCTTTATTATAATGACCCATTGATGCACAACGGTCTTATAACGCTATTATTGTCTACAATAGTGTTTACGTAAGCGCTATTGAATGATGTAATGGCGTTTTATAAACGCTATTGAATGGTGTAACAACCTTTTACAAATGCTATTGGATCCTCTAATTGCACACCATTAAAAATCATGTTTACACTGTGCAAATCCATTATCGCACTATAGTCGACTGATTCAGATAAACACAGTATATCATTCACACAATCTTATAGATCACATTAAACCAAAAATAGCTAATCATTTAACACTCATATTAAATAATACATAGTATGTTATAATATTTAATGAACATTACATTTTTTTTGAAGGAAAAGGTAGTGAATCAACATGATTCACGCCTAATATATATTAGCATCCATAAAGTAGCATAAAGTAGCAGTACGTGTATGTACAACATATATACAGCCAAAAAACAGGCCATCGCTACAACCCAGCGACAATATACAGCCTGAAAAAAAGAAACTAAGCATCATAATTTACATTACACAGCAAAATACATAACAGCAAAAGAAAAAGCCAGTGAAAATCCCCATCAAGTGTGTGGACCAGTAACGCACCGCATCCGCTTGCGCACACGGTCAGCAATGCTTTCAATCTGCTCCTTGCGCTCCATGCCTGGCCTTAACAAGATCTCCTTATACGATGGAAGTACACCTTTGTTTTTATCTGGTCTGTCGTCTAGTGCAGAAGAAACGTGATTTGAGATAGAGGAAGTGAGATTATTGATCACGTTTTTGGAATTCTCCATTAGGGTTTTGAAGGTCACCATTTTTAGGATCGATTTATTTAATGAACATTACATTAAAAGTGCAAATAATACAAGTGATAAAATATCATACTATACACGAATATAAGCTATGCAAACCAAAAATGTTGTTACTTCAAGCGAACTTCAAATCTCTAGTATCGTGCAGCATATCACCATTTGTATGCACTATATATAGGTACCCACCTATGAAAAGGAAATTTAACAATCAGTAGTTATAAATTTGCATATATATATATATATATATGTGTGTGTGTGTGTGTGTGTGTGTGTGTGTGTGTGTGTGAAAAATTAATTAATTTGTATGAAATTTAATAACTTAGTTAATTTTTATAAAATTTAGTTGATTTATATAAAATTTAGTTAATTCTATATAATTTAGTTAATTTTAAAGAATTTACAAATAACATATGGATTTTCCTGAAATGGATGCAAATTTTGTTTTAAATACTTTATCCAACATTGCAAGTACATTGTTATAATCTTATTTTTTTAAAAGTTAGTTAAATTTTTATAAACTTATTAAATTTAAAAAAAAGGTTACCATATTTAATTATTATAAAACTTAGTTAACTTAGTTACTTATTCTAAACTTAGTTAATTTATTATTATATTAATATTGTTGTTATAAATTTAGTTAATTTTAACTAGGTAATTTAGTAAGTGAACTTCAAATCTCTAATATCATGCAGCATATCACCATTTGTATGCACTATATATGGGCACCCATGTATGAAAAGAAAATTTAACAATCAGTAGTTATAACTTTGGTGTGTGTGTGTGTGTATATATGTGTGAAACTTAATTAATTTGTATGAAATTTAATAACTTAGTTAATTTTTATAAAATTTAGTAGATTTATACAAAATTTAGTTAATTTTATAAAATTTACAAATCACATATGGATTTTCCTGAAATGGATGTAAATTTTGTTTTAAATACTTTATCCAACATTGCATGTACATTGTTATAATCTTTTTTTTAAGTTAGTTAATTTTTATAAACTTATTAAATTTAAAAAAAGGTTACCATATTTAATTATTATAAAACTTAATTAACTTAGTTACTTATTTTAAACTTAGTTAATTTATTATTATATTAATATTGTTGTCATTATAAACTTAGTTAATTTTAACTTGGATAATTTAGTAAGTTTTTATAAAAAAATAGATAATTTATATAAAACTAAATTAAAATATATGTAGTTAAATTAGTTATTTTTTTTAGTAAAATTTAGATAATTTTTATAAACATAATTAATTTATACGAAACTAAGTTAACCTAGTTTTTTCTAAGAAAAATTAGTTAATATTCATAAACTTAATTAATTCGTATGAAACTTGGTTAACTTGGTTATTTTTTATAAAAATTAGGTAATTTTTACCAAACATAGTCAATTTTTAATAAAAAAAATTTACGAAGATTTCAAAATAGAAAACATGATTTTATAAAACTAAATTAATTTTTATTAAACTTTGTTAATTTTCATAAACTTCAGTTAAGTTAATTAAAAAATTTAATTGATTTTTGTAGAATGAGTTAACTTGGTTAATTTTTATACGCCTTTGCTTAACTTTTATAAAGCTCAGTTAATTAACATTGTTTATAAATTAGTTAAATAACCTTTAGTTAAATTTTTCATAGATTAGTTAAACTTTATAATAATTTTTATACGCCTTTGCTTAATTTTTATAAAGCTCAGTTAATTAACATTGTTTATAAATTAGTTAAATAACCTTTAGTTAATTTTTTCATAGCTTAGTTAAATTTTATAACAGTTAGTTAATTTTTACAAACTTTTAGTTAATCCAATTTGCAAATATGTGCATCGTTTGATGCAATATATTGTTGATTCGTTGTTGTTGTTTTTTGGTGCGTTTTTTGGTGGTTTTATCGTCTGAATTTGATGACGATTAGTTGTATTTTAATTACGAGTTTACATGCTTTTTTTATGTGATTTTTTGATGATTTTTCAAAAAATAAAGATGTAATTTATATGAAAAGCTTGACTGGATGTGATGTGAATTTCCAAACTTGGATGTGAGCCAAGCTTACCCTTTTATAAACTTATTAATTTAGTTAACTTAGTAATTTCCACAAAAAAATATTTTATTTTTTATATTAGATTAATTTTTTTTTAATTTAGTTAAATAAAATAAATTTTTACAAATCTTAGTTAAATTATATAAAAAACAATTGATTTTATAAATGGTTAAATATAAAACTAGTTAGTATTTAAAATATAGATTGGTTTATATCAAATTTAACAAGCTTAGTCAGTTTTTTATAAAATTTAGTTAAATTTCATAAAGCTAAGCTATTTAGTTAAAATTCTATAAGAAATATTTAATTTTTATAAAACTAACTTAGTTAAATTTTTAACGCTTAATTACTTTTTATAAATCTTAATTAATTTTTATGAGACTTTTTTAATTTGACACTTTTAATAAAATTTAGTTAACTTAGTTAAAATTTTCTAAATATTTTGTTAATTTTTATAAACTTATTAAAAAAATTAATTTTAGTTAATTTTTATAAACTTTAGTTAATTTTTATAAACTTTAGCAAAATTAATTAATTTATTATTTAACTTAGTTAAACGTAAGACCTTGAAACTAAACTGTATATAATATTAGAGGAATTAAACTATAAAATTACTAAACAAAAGCCGTATAAATGGTGTAAGTACAATTACCTCAGCAGTCCCATATTGATAAAGTAATGCGAACCATGTAGCCCATGAATAAGCAAGTATCAAATATGGAGAAAACGTTGCATATCGTCCAACATATTGATTAGGAAAACATAGTCAGGATAATTTCAGCATAACATAAATAAGAATATTGATTAGTAAAACACAACATAAATAAAGGACAAAGTTTCCTATTGAACCAATGAATAAAAATATAGAAAATGCCAAGTAGTGAAAACTCTGTTACCCATGATGCATACTGCCTCCATTAAACACATACCGCCTCCATTACACAATTAAACTCCACAAACCACCTCCATCACACCAAATTTACCATCACCAAAATTGCCAGCAAGCCTTTATTTGAAGCTAAAAGCATACTATGCAAACTAAACTACCTACTCACTTAAAATATCAAAGCTTCATCATTACCCCTGCAACAATAACAACCAGAAATCACCACAAACCATATGCACACTTCAACTAGCATCACAAATCAAATTCTCCACTACAACAACTACCTAAATCCGCTTCACCAAAAATTGGAAAATTTGAAAAAAACTGCAACCCACCATCCATTATTTTCCTCCCTAAAACAACCACGTGCAAACTGAACTGCATCACCTACTTGTCTATAACAAATATAACAACTTCAGCTTCCACCAATACCCTGCCAACCCAAAAATGCATTACCCCATCAACCAAAAATTGCATCACCAAGCACTTCAACTTCAAACAGTAAATATAATTACATCTATATGAAAGAAAGAAAAAATACACAATCAAAAGGAAAAAAATGGCGCCATCAGCTTCCGCTCTTCCCCAAACCTCACTTCCCCTAATTTCCTCCACAACAGTCGCATCCTCTCTTCCATCCCTTTAGCCACACAACCCACCGCCAATTCCAATTCCCCCATTGCCAGACCCACCTCCTCTCCCTCCTCCCATTAACTCAACCCAGACCCCATACCGATGCAAATGTGGTCTTCTCTCTTTGCTTCCAAGCCATTGAACGCTGGGTCCTTCACAACTACAGATCTCGTTTTGAAATTCGAAGGAGTCAACCTAGTCCCTACAGAGGACATAATTCAAGCAAGCGTTGAACAATGGAGCGGTTATCTTGTCGGATTCTTCTTGGATTCGCCGATGCCCTACTCCTTCGTTGTTAGTTTCCTACGCAAACACTGGAACCCTCTAGGCAACATCGATTTCAAATCGAACGGTCATGTATTTCTATTCCAGTTCTCTTCTTTGGCCAATAGGATAAGAGTCCATGAAGCAGATCCGGTTATCATACGCAACAAGCTCTTTATTGTCAAACCTTGGGACCCAAGAGTGAATAACCTAGAGAACAATGTAGGGGTAGTACCAGTTTGGATAAAGCTGTTCAATATCCCACTGGTTACTTGGTCGAAGAGAGGGATAAGCTGGTTAGCAACAAGAGTGGGCAAGTTCTTGTGTATGGACACTAACACAGAAAAGCTGGAACGTCTAGAATTCGCTAAGTGCATGGTGGAGGTAAGTGCTGAATCCGAGTTACCGGATTCATTTCCTTTTCAAAACTTAGATGGAACGATTCAAACTGTTCGGGTATGTTACCTCTGGAAACCAGATGTGTGCGTTCATTGCAAAGCGTTTGGTCATATATCGGAGAAATGTCAAAGCCATGGTATCCAGGATACATCAGACGAGACTAACAGTGACAAGTCAATTAAAGATAACAAGGTAGCATCCAAGACAAATTCTATTAAGGATGTTCGGGCTACCAGAGCAACTCAGCGTCCCCGCTTCACTATTCCAAACAAGGATTTAACCTGGACCAGAGTAGTAAAAAAGAAAAAACCTTCAGTGGTAAGTAGTAAAGAGAAAGGTAAGAAATTTTTTGTTGATGTTTCTCCTTCTATTCAAGTTGCTAAGGCAGTAGGCACTTCAAACCCCTATTCGAATCTTTCAATGTCTGATGAGGTGTACACTGGTGTAGTCACCAATTTTGATCAGGAAGAAGGAGAAAATGTCACTGCTGATATGTACAGCAAATTTGATATTGGGTCCTCTGCCGCTGCTGAGACCAATGAAAATAACCAAAGCAAAAAACTGGACGGGTTGGCTCAAACACAAGCAAAGTTGAATGAAAAATCTACTGGTGTAATGGAACAACAAGTAGAACAAATAGCTATGGTTGATGAAATGTTGTTGAAAACGTTTGGGAGTCCTACCGCTACTGGTAATGTAGGACCAAATGGCCGGAATATTGAGTATATATAACTGAAAGCGCTGACATTGGATGCTCATCTGAACCTCCTATTGTCCAAGTTGTTGTAGCTGCAGCGATGGATTGCAACAATAAGGCTGATTAAGGAAAATGCCAACAAGGAGCTGTTTCTACCGAGAAAAAGCAACAAAAAAACAACACTGTGCTGAATGTGATTGAAGCAGCTAGAATGGCTCATATTCGAACAATCAATGATGATATTAAGGTTATAACTAACTGTATTCAGACTAAGTTAGCTGCCAGAGAAGTTGATACCCCTGAGTATCACTTAACTATGAAGAAAATGGAAGACTTCAAAGTTTTCTGCTCCGGTCAAGTGTTCGATCAAATGCATACAGCACAGCTCGATTCCTTGTCAGCGGTACTGCAAAGAACAATAGCTAGTGGAAAGAAGAAAGCGAGGAAACCACCCTCTGTCAAAATCAATCCGGCCAACCCTTATGCGCATATCACTCCGCCTCCAGCCTACAAGGAAAGACCTCCAGACATCAATACTGAACAGGTGACATCTTGTTCCAATGGTAAAGTTGGGACTAAAACACCGGTAACGAGAAGTATGAAGAAGGAGATGTTGCGAAATCTTCAGGAGAATGGCTAGCTGACTGTTGGCAGTATGGTTAGGAGACCCAACAAGCAATCTAAAAAGTTAGTTTTCATGAAATCAGAATTAGTAAAAGTTGTACCCTGTCTTCCATGCGTGGAAGCCTAAAGCTGATATGCTTTTGTATATCACCTGTCCTCTCTTGTACTTTTTTATTTGTTTAATAAAACAGTGTTACGGATCACTATAAAAACTGATCGGCCTTGCCAAAAAAAATCAAGTAATGTGAATTTTGTACCATACATTGATTGTATAGGAGACATAAGGATAAGGTTTGGCTTCTCCTCCCGAGCCAGCAAAGCTGCCATCTTGATTGACTTTCCAGAAAGTGCTATACATAGAATGTGCTCATAGCTGTACATAGAATGTCAAGTACTGTGGCATTTGTTTATAAATTGTTCCCATAGTTGGATATATTGTTGCGATATACCAAAAATGTGGGTAGTAAAACATATTTAAGAATGCTCTCTGCAAAAACATGAACTGCGCATAAATGCATCCATGAACTGAAAACCTGTATCATTAACCACTATTTAGATAACAAAACAATAAAAAAGGAACTACAAGCAAGATGATAAACTCACGTTTCACACATCAAACAGCATCTACATACACATCAAAACTATACCAGAAATTATAGTGTGTATGTGTGAGCAACTACACATGTACATACACTCTTTCCACAGAACATTTACCAGCATTAATGATGAAATAATATTGTAATAAGTTCTTATTTACCTGACCATAACTAGTGTAACACCACTGCAGAAGAGAACTTCTCATGTTATCATGATCTTGCACTAGTTTTTTAAGTTCTTGTTTGCAATTCTCTTGTGCATCAGGGCTGTATTAAACCTCATGAATTTGAAATTTTGAAAAATTAAGGTAGTGTTTGGTTTGTTTTATGTTTTGAGTTTTCAGTTTTCAGGGTTAATTATGAAAGTTAGGAAGATTTGAAGTATAACGGAAGTGACGGATCAAAGGCGGAGGGAGTGACGGAGGGGACCGCGGGATGGTGGATAGTTGAATTTGTTATCATCCTTCCGTTGTTTCTCAA
The DNA here is from genome assembly GCA_030737875.1 of Allium sativum. Classification (NCBI taxonomy): domain Eukaryota; kingdom Viridiplantae; phylum Streptophyta; class Magnoliopsida; order Asparagales; family Amaryllidaceae; genus Allium; species Allium sativum. The sequence continues at coordinate 65,067,410 of JASFAX010000020.1, read as the reverse complement.
AATATGGAAAATAATAAAAAGTTGTTTTTGGTTTGGTGTGTTAACTTCGTTTTACAAAACGATCGTTTTTCATGATTTGTGTGCATCGTCGGTACTTTCGTATGTGCGTAAACTCAAAATAAAAAAATGTGAACCAAACGCACCCTAAGCTTCCTTCAAACCTAATGTTCTTGATTACATATTTCCAATAGATTACTTTAACAAAATAAATATTGTATTGTTGACTTTAACATATAAATGAGTGCCTAAAATATGCAACATATATGTCTCGATTGTTTCATGGAAATGGTCCTTCTTTATATAGAAACTACACATTCAACAGCTGGTGTCTTAAGATACGTGTTGCTAATAGAACGGATATCAAATGCCTGAAATCCCTTTTCACGTGGCCTTGTTTTAAAGTTGTCGACAACCCTTCTAAATAGATTTAGACGATCAAAAGCATATTCATTGTTTGCTTTTATTTAACATTCATATAACCAAAGTGTAACGACCCGGATTTTAGCCGTTGAATTATGAATATTTAAATTTGTTTTAAATATTTTATTTGAATTATATATTAATTTATAAAGAATTTATTTACTAAAACAATATTCTTAATTGTTGTTCATAACAGTCGCAAATAAAAAAAAAATCTGCGTAGTCAATACTACATTAACTTTAACAAATATATATACCGGTGAATGGCCCATGCTTCACACACGAGAAACGATTGGATTTGTAGTTGCATCATTTGGTTGAACTGTTTCAAAATGAAGTGCAGATGTTGAAGAGGACGTATATTGACAGTATAAATTACAGTTATATGTCCAAACTATTTATGTATTTTTAACAATCTGTTCATATTCAATCGGAACCTCTTTTTATACAATTATGTGTTAGTATAGGGATTGTGGTAATCAAAATCTAAGTTATATGAATAGCAGTGAAGAATAAAATATATGTATATCTATTATCTTATCATGTACGCTTCAGACAGCATGACTTCAACCCGTACCCTCCAAGCAAAAATATATTCCAGACCCTGCAATTTAGTCCATTTCGTATGACAAAGTATTTTTAAAAACCGTGTACACCAAGCCATTGAAATCGTGCACCCCACGCTGCTATATTTTCGTGTGTACTAAGGAAATTAAACTCTGTGTTTACCAAGAAAACCCAATTCCGTGCTTCCTAAGGTGCCATTACTTGCCGTGCCCTACAAACTACTTCACTTTTTAAATACAGTAATTCCCCATTTCAGTTTTCTTTTGCTCGTTCCTCAGTAAGCAATGGAAATCACCAATGAGAAATTCAATTATAAATCAAACTAATTACTAAAAATTTGGAAACATATGTACATATATATATATATATATACACAATCCTCGAATCTCTCTCTTCCATTCTCTATTACTTTCAAAGCATGCGGTCCTGATCCTCAAGTTCGAACCAACACAGCATGGTTTAGTATTCATCGATTTTGGGGGATTGTGGTGTTTAATTGATGAATCGAAATTTGGAATGGAATTCATGGTGGAGTTTGGCTCGAGCTGCGGTTGTGTTTGTTGTGGCTAGCTGTCCCGACTGGTGGAAGTGGGTCAGGTCCGATGTGGAAGAAGGGGTCGCGGTCCTGTCGCATAGCAGCTCAAAATCGCGATTTGGACAAGGGATTGGAGTTCCAAGTCTTGGTAATGAAATGATGATGGAGTTAGGCAAGTGAGATGCGATGTTCTGTTGGTGTTTGGTGAGGATTTTGCATGTGGAGGCGGTCCAGTGAGCAGGTGTAGCAAGTGGTTTACAATGGGTCAAGATGGATGTATACGGTGATGGTGGACCCAAGTGGTAAAGCCAAAGAAAGGTTCACGCACTGGGGAAGAAGTAGTAGGGAGGAGACGATCATAATAAGGTATGGTTGAGGTTTTAAACTCGTACAGGCGTTAGCTGGAGGCCTGAGGAGCTGCGGTAGATAGGAAAAGGGTAGGGCATGCTATGGCGGTCATGGTGAGGGTTCATCGGACTGGAGGAGGTGCAACATCAGATTGAACGGAGGTTTAGTTTTCTCATTATTTTTGGTGGCTATAGTTACTGTCTGGGGTCAGCGAGGCTGGCATGGGGAAGCTCGAGGCCAGGGCGGTCTTTGCCGATGACGATGTTGAGCGGACTCCGGTGATCTGGAGAAAGCGGTGCTGGACGGGTTCGTTATAACGGAGGAGCTATGTTTTTAAAACTGTTGGAAAGAAAATTTGAAGGGGAATATAGTTTTGTACAGGCTGTGGAGCATGTATTGTTAATTTGGTAGGGATAAAAGAAGGTTAAGTGGGTCGTCAGGTTTGTACGGTGAAGTCTTGTGGCTTTTGACAATCAAGGGAGTTCGAAATTTGTTTGGAAGCTATATAATAAGGAGGTAATCTTGTGCGTGATTAGGGTTTAAAGTAATAATTCGTTTAATAGTCATAATAGTCAGTGAATATAATTTAAATTATAACATAGTATTATTGTCGCTGAAAACAGGATTGGATACAAAATGTGGAGTCGGGTTCTAAACTAAAAGGGAATGTCGGGTCCTTTTGAGAAAACCGAGTTGTGTTTTGGAAAGGGAAAGAGTAACGTGTTATCGGGACGTCAACGCATAATTAAATCACTGATTAAAGTGATTAGCAAATGATGAAGCTTGGAACATTTAATGGGAAAAAATGGCCTGAGAATGGAGTATAAGGATTAGGTGATTTGTTAATCACATGCTAATCGGATTAATCGCAACTTTTCATATTACTAAACGATAAAATTGGAATTTCATTGGTCGAATCTTCAGGATAAGGTAAACTAGTGATAATAATAACAATAATAATAAGTTAATGGAAGCTAGATTATATAATATTTGTTAAGTCTTGTAAAGTGTATATTTTGTTTGTGCGTTATCAAAATTGGACGAAGCTAGTCACGATGGAATCCTAGCGATGAGATCTACGTCATGAACCTGTCAAGGCTGAGAATTAAACTATTGGAATTTCGTGATAAAATCAAACGCTGGTTTGATTGTAAACGAAATTAAAAGCAGAACCATCAGCTGCAATTAAGGTGAGTAAACCCGCTAACTTTACCTCGTTTATATTTTTATATAAACGAGTTTTAAATTTATTTATAATAATTTTATACTGGATGATGGTTGTTTGAATGATTGGTTGATAAAATTGGTTGAATTGATTGATATAGTCATATCATTGATCGTTTAATAATTTTGTTCACCATTTCATATTGATGTGAAAATAATATTATTGAGGTTGATTAACATCTGTGGATGCAGGGAAACAGGTTGGAGGGATCCAACTGGATTCCTCAACATTTATATTATTGTGTTTTCATTGATTGTGACATATTAATTATGATTGATCTTGTTGTGTTTCACTGGCCCTAGAATTATAGTATTTAAATACCGTAAGATAATTTCAAATGAAATTTGAGATTTAAAAAGGAAATATATTTTTTCCAGAAATGTGTAATTTCGAATGGAGTTAAGAAAGTAGAAACTTGTTTTATTAAAATAAGAAGTTGATTTTAAAGGACTTTATAAATAAAATGAATTATTTATAGTTGGATAAATTGAAATAGAAATTCAAGTTTGAATTTATATAGAAAGTGGAAATGGGTTTGAAACTGATATTTGTAATTTTTTTAGCACTTAGCAATTATAAATGAAATTCTAAACGAGATTATAAATGGATATAATAAAAACAATTTTGTGAATGATTCTATCATTAGGAGTTAATAAAGGAAAAATTGGATTTTTAAAATATTATTCAAAGGAATGAAGTCAAATGGATTGATTATGTAAAAGAAGTGTTATTCACGACTAAAGTGAACGATGGATTAAAGTCGATATTTTGCAAATGGAAGTTTAAATGAGAAAGGGAGAAATGAAAACGATGGGTTTTATTTCGAAGTCCGGAATATAAAATATACTGAGATAAATCCAATGGAATTATAATTATAATTTGACTATAATGGTTTACTTTCAAAAAGGATAATTGAATGCTACTTAGTTTAAACTATAATTTAAATGAATACGTTAAGAAGTCAGTATTTAAATAATTATGCTACGGAAATACAATTCATGTTTTGAAATAATTCAAGATTTATCTTAAATTAGAATTATTAACAAATCTAGATTACTATTAAGGAAAGATACTGATATTTGACAATGAACAACAATGGAAAGCGAATGTTTTTCGAATGGAAATAATCATAAGGGAAATTGAGTTAACCTGAAATGGTAAATAAATTCCGAAGTTCGGAATATAAATCGAATATAGATTATTCGAGAGAAAGTCATTTATTGGAATTCGTTTATATCGAATTTAGGGAAGTAGTTATTTTTACTTTCCATTTAGAATCAAATTTAGTTATTTATTCATTTATTTACTTATTAATTAAATTAATAAGTACAAGTTATATTTTTATGTAAACAAATATTTGGAAATAGCGATTTTAACGCTACCGTTAAAATAAATGTTTTGTAAATTCTAAACAGCGATTTTAACGCTGTCGTTATAGTAAATGTTTTGTAATTATAAACAACGATCTTAACGCTATTGTTATAATAAGTGTTCTATAATTCTAAACAGCGATTGTAACGCTGTTGTTAAAAGTACTGGTTTATAAATCAAATATTTGGAAACAGTGATTATAACACTACCGTTATAATCAAAGTTTTTATGTGAAAGAAGCATGTTCTTAGATTGGATCCGAAAGTCGCATAAGCGATGTTTGGTTTAAAGTTGTGAGCTTTGACTATTTTAAAGTTGAGAATGTTGTTCTGTTAAGGTCTGAGAGGTAAATATACCCCAACTTTATTGACTTCATGATTGATGGAGAAATGGTTAAGGTTCGATAGTGAAGATTAGTTAACATTCTGGTTTTTTAACAATTGGTTAATGTTTTAAGTTATAATAACAATGTTTTATAACATCGCATTAATTTAAAAGAATTTGAAATGTTTTTCCCAATAAAATGAGAGATATTTTCTACGTATAGAAAATGAAATGAATTAGTCAATGAGGAATTAAGAAAGGGAATTTGGAAATATTTTCCAATATTAATGTGGTATATTTTCTGAATAGAGAAAAAAAGGATTCGTTAATATATATATAGAAATGTTTTCTAATTGGAATAAGAGATATTTTCTCGAATAAAGAAATTACTTATTGGAAATGTGTTTCAAAGAATCGAGAAGGGAAATCGAGCTTCAAAAGGATACAAAAGATAGGGAAACAGGAATTGGAAATAATACTATAATCAGGAATTGATTTAAAGGGGCCCAGTGTTGTTTGATGCTTGATCGATAGAATTTCCATTTGGAAATAGGACCGTTGATTGTATGGATATTTCTTTGATAGTTAAATCACCGACTATCAAAGTTTTGATTTATTTTATACCTTCGTTGTCAATATGGAGAGACCGCGATCAGATTTAATATCTGAAAACCACTCCGTATTGGCATAAGCATTACGAATCAACTTATGTTGAAGAGATTATGAAGATGGAGTAAAGTGCAAGAGCTGTTTTGTTAATACTAGGAAGAAATTGCCTAAGATGGATTAATAGAACGGTGCCTTCGGTTTGTCCAGACCCAGGACAACTTGTAAGGACGAGTGTCTGACAGAGTATTTCCAAAGGGATTACGTACGTTGATTCCTTCAAATGTACGAAGTTGGTGGCAAAGAAGGGAAACTTCTTTAGCCTAACAGTCTAAGTATTTTTATGGGAATCAATTAGTGATTTCCAATGGATCTAACAATGTGGCATTCAAAGTGAATGGTGGCCAGATGTTCTGGAAGATAATTCAAACCTCAAGCCTCACAACCGGGAATTTGACAAAAATCGGGCAGGCAGCATGGCTATGTGGGTCGCTCCCATTAGGATGTATAAGCACCTATCTAGAGAAATTCCATTTGCTTCTTTAATCTATCGATGTTGTCCCTTTCGGGAAACGGTTGCCGATCCCAACCATTGGTGATATACATTCGATACACTCAAGAGAAATGAGTGGTCGGTCATGTGTGGGCCGTGTTGCAAGATGTTCTTGTTGAACCCAGTGTATTTGCCTCTAGAGATACACTATCGGCCGGTGGTTCCATATCTTGTCATGTTGGAAAACCAATATCCAATTAGCGCCCTGCGGTTTTTGATTTTATATTATATATGGAGCGTGAGATGAAAGCGTTCCGCTAGATTCTATTTATTTGATGTAGACACTATTATAATATCACTGGATTTGATATCAAAAATATTTTTGGTTATCGTAAGGTAAAAACAATCCGTGTTTATGTGTGGATCGGTCTTATGATTATTATTTCTTTTGAAAGGATTTAGAAAGTTAAACAAATGGTTGGAGTTTACTCACACCAGTCCCATGACTGACCCAGAGTTTATTTTGTTTGTTTTCCCTAAACTCTTGGGTGCCCCAATTTGTACAGGCAGTCAAGTAGTCGGGATTTTTCAGATTCATTTGGAGAAGCTTGAAGCAGGAGGCTTCACCAGTTAGCTATAGACTATCACATTTTCTGCTGTGTACGATATTGTATCTGGAAACATGTGTTTATAATTGTTCCAGGAATAACTGTTGTGCTCTGATGATGGTATGTATTTAATCAGTTACAGATTTGTATTTCAAAGTTTATGTTATCTAATATATTTTATTCGTTCCGCTCTGAGTTTGTGATCTTCGTTTTCTTCTATTCTAATATTTCTTTCTTTCTATTTCTTATCCTCTAACTTCTTTCAATTAATGATTCGTATTTCTGTGCAATTTGGGTTGGACGTGTGTGTAAATAGTCAACTCAAAAAGTACAGAAATTCGGGCCATTACATTTGGTATTAGAGCTGAAGGTTGAGTAGTAACCTTGGCTCTGTGGCGTGACTCAATAGAGATGGGGTCAGTTATACCCTAGATTGAGTTTGAGTGTATAAATATGAGCGCGTATTTGTAGATTTGGTATAAAATTGTTTTATATTGTGTTGACTGGTTTGTTGAGTTGTTTATGAATTCTGGTTGGTACAGGATGTAAAACTGTATCGATAGGTGTTTCTAAACTCTCGAACGAAGCAACTCGATACAATATTTTTTTAAAATGGGTAAATGAAATAATTTTGCCTAAAAATTATTTTGATATAAAAGGAATAATTTATGACTTATTATATATGAATGTGTTGATTGTTATTGCAATCAAATGGAATTATGAAATATTGAAATGGTTATATAATTTGTATATGGGTAATGTATACAAATGAGATAAACCAAGATTAAGTTCAAACCAGAATTGGAATTTAAATTCTGGGTGTTTAGAAAATATTTTCTGAAATATTATAAAGTAATATAACATTGCTTTGAAAGATTTTTGAACGAGAATGGTTTTAGATGAATTTGAAAGTGATTAAGCACTGAAATCACTTCAGTGGCGAGAAAATAATTCTGATAATGGATCGCGACATTATCAGTATCATTTTCAAGTTTCTGAGTGATGGATTGCTACCAAAATATTTCGTTGATGGAAAATCTGTTTGAAAAGGACAAGATGTTTTAGATATTCAAATGTTTTGAATTGAGTTGATTATAAATATATGTATATAAATATATATGATTTCAAACTAATTTGAAATAAAATCCAGGAATTTGAATTCTGAAATTAAAAGTTAACTTGTATAAATTGAATAGATTGAAATGGTAAAAATGTATCAAATGAATTGAAATTTAACTTAAGTTAAATAAAATTGGATTGGATTAAAATAATTCCAAATAAAATTAAATAAAGGAAAATGTTGAGATTCGAAATATTAATATGAATTCGACTCATGAATAAACAAGTTGAATATATATTGGATATTGTTAATTGAAATTGAATTGTGATAAATTTGGATTCAAGTATAATAAGTGGACTGACTTAAAAATAAATCAGATTTGAAATGATAGAATGGAAGTGAACAAATCATAAGTTGATTAGGGTGTTAAAATCTGGAAATTGGATTGATTTGAAACCAAGTGGATTGATTTGAAACGAACTGGAAATGAATATATGTATACTGAGCAGATATTGAATGGAAGCAAATGCAAGAGATAGAATTATACCCGACAAAAAGGTATGTGTTTACAATATTACTTGGGTTTGATGGTTTTGTGAGCCTATGAGGCAAGCCGCTTGGCTTTTTGATTTTCTTTTGGATTGGAGAATGCCTAGAAAGGCGAGTTGTGGTTGTACCGATTGAGCCGTGCAAAGAAGATGCTGGCGAAATTTTTCGAAAATTTAAAGAGTTAGAAAAATTTCAAAGAATTTTTTTTATAATTTAAAAATCAAATTGTTAATTTTAATTGAAATAAGAAAACTAGAATTGGTTCATAAAATTTCAAGTGGAATAATGAAACGGGTAAATGGATTTAAAACCAATTGGAATGGGTGTAGATATGCAGAAGAGCGTATGTATTAAAGACAAGAAAGTAATGATGGGTTGTCCAAAAAGGGTGGACAGATCATTTGGTAAGAATTATGAATGGTCGAGTATTGGTATGAGAATTCGAAGGTTGAGTAAAAACTGGGTTATAAAGATATGGAATATAAGATTTCAATTAAGTACGTTATGAGTAGTTAGAGTTATAGCATTTTTACTGCTTAGCAATTTCGAGGACGCAATTATTTTAAGGGGGAAGGAATGTAACGACCCGGATTTTAGCCGTTGAATTATGAACATTAAAATTTATTTTAAATATTTTATTTGAATTATATATTAATTTATAAGGAATTTATTTAATAAAACAATATTATTAATTTTTGTTCATAACAGTCGCAAATAAACAAAATTTCTGCATAGTCAATACTACGTTAACTTTAACAAATATATATACTGGTGAATGGCCCGTGCTTCACACATGAGAAATGATTAGATTTTTAGTTGCATCATTTGGTCAAACTGTTTCAAAATGAAGTGCAGATGTTGAAGAGGACGTATATTGACAGTATATATTACAGTTATATGTCCAAACTGTTTATGTATTTTTAACAATCTATTCATATTCAACCGGAACCTCTTTTTATACAATTACGTGTTAGTATAGGGATTGTGGTAATCAAAATCTAAGTTATATGAATAGCAGTGAAGACTAAAATATATGTATATCTATTATCTTATCATGTACGCTTCGGACAACATGACTTCAACCCGTACCCTCCAAGAAAAAATATATTCCAGACCCTACAATTTAGTCCATTCCGTATGACAAAGTATTTTTAAAAACCGTGTACACCAGGCCATTGAAACCGTGCACCCCATGCTGCTATATTTCCGTGTGTACCAAGGAAATTCAACTTCGTGCTTACCAAGAAAACCCAATTCTGTGCTTCCCAATGTGCTATTACTTGTCGTGCCCCACAAACTACTTCACCTTTTAAATACAGTAATTCCCCATTTCAGATTTCTTTTGCTCGTTCCTCAGTAAGTAACGAAAATCACCAATGAGAAATTCAATTAAAAATCAAACTAATTACTAAAAATTTGGAAATATATATATATATACAATCCTCGAGTCTCTCTCTTCCATTCTCTATTACTTTCAAAGAACGCGGTCCTGATCTGCAAGTTCGAACAAACACAACATGGTTTAGGGTTCATCGATTTTGGGGGATTGTGGTGTTTAATTGATGAATCGAAATTTGGAATGGAATTCATGGTGGAGTTTGGCTCGAGCTGCGGTTGTGTTTGCGGTGGCTAGTTGTCCCGACTGGTGGAAGTAGGTCAGGTCCGATGTGGAAGAAGGGGTCGCGGTCCTGTTGCGGTTTGGATAAGGGATTGTAGTTTCAAGTCTTGGTAATGAAATGATGACGGAGTTAGGCAAGTGAGATGTGATGTTCTGTTGGTGTTTGGTGAGGATTTTGCAGGTGGAGGCGGTCCAGTGAGCAGATGTAGCAAGTGGTTTACAATGGGTCAAGATGGATATATACGGTGATGGTGGAACCAAGTGGTAAAGCCAAGGAAAGGTTCACGCACTGGGGAAGAAGTAGTAAGGAGGAGACGATCAGAATAAGGTAAGGTTGAGGTTTTAAACTCCTACAGGCATTAGCAAGAGGCCTGAGGAGCTGCGGTTGATCGGAAAAGGGTAGGGCGTGCTATGGCGGTCATGGTGAGTGTCGGAGGTGAGGGTTCATCGGACTGGAGGAGGTGAAACATCAGATTGAAGGGAGGTTTATTTTTCTTGTTATTTTTTGTGGCTATGGTTTCTGTCTGTGGTCAGCGAGGCTGGCATGGGGAAGCTCGAGGCCAGGGCGGTCTTTGCCGATGATGATGTTGACGCGGACTCCGGTGATCTGGAGAAAGCGGTGCTGGACGGGTTCATTATAATGGAGGAGCTATGTTTTTAAAACTGTTGGAAAGAAAATTTGAAGCGGAAGATAGTTTTGTATAGGCTGTGGAGCATGTACTGTTAATTTGGTGTGGAAGAAAGAAGGTTAAGTGGGTTGTCAGGTTTGTACGGTGAAGTCTTGTGGCTTTCGACAATCAAGGGAGTTCGAAATTTGTTTGGAAGCTATATAATGAGGAGGTAATTTTGTGCGTGATTAGGGTTTAAAGTAATAATTTGTTTAATACTGATAATAGTCAATGAATATAATTTAAATTATAAAATAGTATTATTGTCGCTGAAAACAGGACTGGATACAAAATGTGGAGCCGGGTTCTAAACTAAAAGGGAATGTCGGGTCCTTTTGAGGAAACCGAGTTGTGTTTTGGAAAGGGAAGGAGTAACGCGTTAAGCGGACGTCGGCGCATAATTAAATCACTGATTAAAGTGATTAGTAAATGATGAAGCTTGGAACATATAATGGGGGAAAATGGCCTGAGAACGGAGTATAAGGATTAGGTGATTTGTTAATCACATGCTTATCGGATTAATCGCAACTTTTCATGTTATTAAACGATAAAATTGGAATTTCATCAGTCGAATCTTCAGGATAAGGTAAACTAGTGATAACAATAACAATAAGTTAATGGAAGCTAGATTATATAATATTTGTTAAGTCTTGTAAAATGTATATTTTGTTCGTGCGTTATCAGAGTTGGACGAAGCTAGTTACGATGGAATCCTAGCGATGAGATCTACGTCATGAACCTGACAAGGCTGAGAATTAAACTATTGAAGTTTCGTGATAAAATCAAACGCTGGTTTGATTGTAAACGAAATAAAAAGCAGAACCGTCGGCTCCAATTAAGGTGAGTAAACCCACTAACTCTACCTCGTTTATATTTTTATATAAATGAGTTTTAAATTTATTTATAATAATTTTATACTGGGTGATGGTTGTTTGAATGATTGGTTGATAAAATTGGTTGAATTGATTGATATAGTCATATCATTGATCGTTTAATAATTCTGTTCACCATTTCATATTGATGTGAAAAATATTATTATTGAGGTTGATTAACATCTGTGGATGTAGGGAAACAGGTTGGAGGGATCCAACTGGATTCCTCAACATTTATATTATTGTGTTTGCATTGATTGTGACATATGCTGTGGTATATTAATTGTGATTGATCTTGTTGTGTTTCACTGGCCCTAGAATTATAGTATTTAAATACCGTAAGATATTTTCAAATGAAATTTGAGATTTAGAAAGGAAATAATTTTTTCCAGAAATGGAAGTGTAATTTCGAATGGAGTTAAAAAAGTAGAAACTTTTTTTATTAAAACAAGAAGTTGATTTTAAAGGAGTTTATAAATAAAATGAATTATTTATAGTTGGATAAATTGAAATAGAAATTCAAGTTTGAATTTATATAGAAAGTGGAAATGGGTTTGAAACTGATATTTGTAAATTGTTCAGCACTTAGCAATTATAAATGAAATTATAAATGAAATTCTAAACGAGATTATCAATGGATATAATAAAAACAATTTTGTGAATGATTCTATCATTCGGAGTTAATAAAGGAAAAATTGGATTTTTAAAATACTATTCAAAGGAATGAAGTCAAATGAATTGATTATGTAAAAGAAGTGTTATTCACGATTAAAGTGAAAGATGGATAAAAGTCGATATTTTGCAAATGGAAGTTTAAATGAGAAAGGGAGAAATGAAAACGATGGGTTTTATTTCGAAGTCCGGAATATAAAATATATTGAGATAAATCCAATCGAATTATAATTATAATTTGACTATAATGGTTTGCTTTCAAAAAGGATAATTGAATGCTACTTAGTTTAAACTGTAATTTAAATGAATACTTAAGAAGTCAGTATTTAAATAATTTTGCTTCGGAAATACAATTCCATGTTTTGAAATAATTCAAGATTTATCTTAAATTAGAATTATTAACAAGTCTAGATTCCTAGTAAGGAAAGATACTGATATTTGACAATGAACAACGATGGAAAGCAAATGTTTTGCGAATGGAAATAATCATAAGGGAAATTGAGTTAACCTGAAATGGTAAATAAATTCCGAAGTTCTGAATATAAATCGAATATGGATTATTCGAGAGAAAGTCATTTATTAGAATTCGGTTACATCGAATTTAGGGAAGTAGTTATTTTTACTTTCTGTTTTGAATCAAATTTAGTTATTTATTTATTTATTTACTTATTAATTGAATTAATAAGTACAAGTTATATTTTTATGTAACCAAATATTTGGAAACAGCGATTTAACGCTGCTGTTAAAATAAATGTTTTGTAAATTCTAAACAGCGATTTTAATGCTGTCGTTATAGTAAATGTTTTGCAATTATAAACAATGATCTTCACGCTATTGTTATAATAAGTGTTCTATAATTCTAAATTGTAACTGTAACGCAGTTGTTAAAATTAATGTTTTATAAATCAAATATTTAGAAATAGTGATTATAACGCTACCGTTATAATCAAAGTTTTTTCGTGAAAGAAGCGTGTTCTTAGAATGGATCCGAAAGTCGCATAAGCGATGTTTGGTTTAAAGTTGTGAGCTTTGACTATTTTAAAGTTGAGAATGTTGTTTAGTTAAGGTCTGAGAGGTAAATATACCCCAACTTGATTGACTTCATGATTGATGGAGAAATGGTTAAGGTTCGATAGTGAAGATTGGTTAACATTCTGGTTAGTTAATAATGGGTTAATGTTTTAAGTTATAATAACGATGTTTTATAACATCGCGTTAATTTAAAAGAATTTGAAATGTTTTTCCCAATAAAATGAGAGATATTTTCTACGTATAGAAAATGAAATGAATTGGTCAACGGGGAATTAAGAAAGGGAATTTGGAAATATTTTCCAATATTAATGCAGTATATTTTCTGAATAGAGAAAAAAAGGATTCGTTAATATATATATAGAAATGTTTTCTAATTGGAATAAGAGATATTTTCTCGAATAAAGAAATTACTTATTGGAAATGTGTTTCAAAGAATCGAGAGGGGAAATCGAGCTTCAAAAGGATACGAAAGATAGGGAAACAGGAATTGGCAATAATAATATAATCAGGAATTGATTTTGAGACGACCCCAAATCCCGTACAGACGGAGACAAGGGTAATCCGTGGAATATAACACAGAAACAGATAATAGCAGAACAGAAATAAATAAATACACCAGATAATGAACAATAGAATATACTGGATAAAAGTAATCATCAGAGTTACACGGTATACAGGATCATACTTAGTACAAATACAGTTCAGCTATACATAGATGTCTACAGCGGAAAACAAACAAAATATGTACAATAGGAGCTGAATAGCATAAAAAGAGATAAATGATAGAATCCATCTTCAGCTCCAGCTATCCAGAAATAACCAGTTAAACCTGAATACAAGGCTGCCCATGTAGAAAAAGGGGCACCCGAGTTTGAAAGTGAAACAAACTACGAGTCAGTCATGGGACTGGTATGAGAAATCCACTCAACACATATATAATTGGCTAATCACAGGACCACGCCACTTTCGTGGAACGGGTTTACTCCATTGGATTGCCAGTGCTTTAAAACAAATCTTTCTTTTAAACATCGCTATGCTTTTAATAAAAATGAAGCCATTATAAGACTCAGTTCCCATCACACAATGCAACGCAAACCGGAGGATAGAGTTTTACCTTATAACGGCCAAAATATGCTTGATACGAATAAAACAAGGGCAATTGATATTATTGCTAGTGTTTATATGTTTTGAAAACAATTTGAAATCATAACTATCAATCATAGACGGCATGGGTACCATATATCATGTCGCCATATATATATATATATATATATATATATATATATATATATGCAATCAAAACCGCACGATGTCGTATTTGGAAATTTGATTTCCGTCATGAACCAAGGCAAAAGATAGTCCTTACCGAATTCGAGACTGCCTAGCCTCAGGAACAGCCGCAACTGCCCCTTGGATCGTCAGGGCCGGTCCACCGATGTGGATTATTATGCCTGAACATTACGTCTCCCCGCCCTTTGGGGCGTAAACGAGCCAACGAATGACTCCATCGGACCCGGATCGTCCGATCAAACCGAGGCGCCTCGCAACAGCAACAACCACATAGGTGAAAAGTATATAAATGTCAGGGCTGGTAGGTCACTGACACCACCCTAGCTAGGAAGAAACGCAGGCCCTCCCTGATGTCCTCTCCCGTTTCTGGTTCATACCGGGGTGTGAGGCTCGCGATTTTTCGTTATACACAAAGCTATGCCACACATGCGGTGCTTTGATCATCACCACAAGACTTTGCTTTTCAACAGAAGCCCTGATCACTGCATCTTAGCATGCCACACAGGCAATTCATGCCGTGCGACTGATGTCCATCGATATACAACCTCTGAGCTCGTGCATCTCAGAGAAGGGCGTTAAGCAAAAGAATAAATTCTCCGCCGCCAAACAGATGTATATTTAACAGAAATCAATCAACACAGAATAAACTCCAATGTCAGACACACAGTCCATTTACAAGTCCGTTCTGGGTCTGAACGAAACCGAAGGCACTAAATACCTCGCAAACCCATCGATCACCACGTACGTCTGGACGATCACCACTCATTATCCATATTTCGGGATGCCTCCCAATCAGGACCTCGGTTACCATCCAAACGAGGTGAAGATCTCCGGTCTTCGACCACCGTCTTCATCTTCGACTTTCGATCGTCAGTCAATTATTTGAAATGAGAATTAACTCGGCCTTTTCAAATAATTCACGTATATTTAGAATTTCAAATCAATTTATTTCAATGGTTAAATTATTCGACAACACCAAATTTGTTCTTTAATGTAATTTTCACACCAAACACATTCAACCATCAAAAGCCACATAAATCGAGCAAATTCAGTTTATTTCCATTCCATATTGTTTATGATATTTTATAACGATTTATCGCTATTTTTATTTATTTTAAAATAGCCAATTTATTCAAAACGACGCTTCAGGCCATAACGCGGCCGTGGCGCTGTTTTTCTTTAGATTTGATTTACACATATCTGAAAATCTAACCATTGGATCTTCACAAAATTTACCTCATTAGAAAGGTCTTTTCAAAACGAATCCAACGGTTCCAGTTTCGGGAAGATCCGACGGTCGGATCTCCCGATACAATCGTTTGAAGTTTCGATTTCAAAATACGAACTGCAGCGTCGTTATTCGATTAAATATAATTATATTTATATATAAATATAAATATAATCGTTTCTGGCGCTGTTTTTCTTCAGATTTGAATTAAACATTCCAGACAATCCAACCGTTGGATTTTTACAAAGTTGGTGCCGTTGGAAAGATTTTTCCAAAGCGAACCCAACGGTTGCGGTTTCAGGAAAATCCGATGGTCGGATCTCCCGGTACAATCGTTTGAAGTTTCGATTCCAAAATACGAACTGCACGGCCACGTTTCGTTTTAATTTTATTTATATTTATATAATTATATAATATTTCACTAACGCCTTAATATTTCGAAAAAATTCGCCATACCTCCTTTGTACGGGGAGGGGTTTGGAAATTTATTGGGCCGTGTTAGGTACCCAATAAATCCTAAAAAGCATTCACATATTTATAGTGATATATTCTGGTGTTTACGGGGGAGCATGTATAGATAATCACTCCAGAGAATAAATTCTCGTCACCCCGTTTCCGTGTGGAAATAAATAGTCCATGTGCCGTATCTAATAACTAAAGAGACGTGATTATTGTCAACTCCAGACCCGTGTGGGGTTTTTTATTAATCTGGCAATTTATCGTTATATTTTATAGAGTCCATATCAGTCATCAGTTCAACCTGTAGTATATAATCATCGCCATACAAGCCTCTCGCTCGTATGGTAAATCTTCCACCTCGTCACACAAGCTCCAATTGCTTATGTGGAATATGATGGAGTATGCCTATCGTCAAGAAGTATGCCATGTAGCGTAGTTCAAATTTAATTGTTACTATCCTATGGCGATATTTATTATTTCACACAGAATAACCAGCACTCCGCATCCAATGGCATTCACAGGAGTTGATATAAAAATAAAATTGCGCAGCCAACTCATCAAGGCTTACCTATTTGTCGGGCACGCAAATAATTTCTTTACTCTACAGCTAATCCATTTTTCCTGTTCAACACATGTATATATATGCAGAACAAAGCCAATAATAATATTTCTAGCAAACTATTATTTATTTCAACCCGTGTGTATTTTTATCAAAGCGTATACATGATAAAAGAAATATTTTTATCATCAAAAATATTTATTCAACACGTGAATGTTTTTAACACTTCCTATTCACAATAAAAATGTAGTTTTTATTGTCTATTCATTTTATTTTAAAATACGATAACATTCAACACATGAATTTCAACTCGACGAACGAATTTCAATTCAACACATGAATATTCTCTATAGTTTGTATATATATAAAAATGTGATATTTATCGCTAAAATTATTTGTTTAAATTCAAATAATATTCAACACATGAATTTCAACTCAACGAATGAATTGCAACTCAACACATGAATATTCTCTGAACATATGTAATTTATTTCAATGAATGAAAATTATTCTAACACATGTATATTTCAGAAAATTTCGGCAGCATAACGGCAGGGTAGTTAAAACCGGGACCGTCCCTAGTACGGCTCCTCGCTCTACCTTAAAACCTCGCGGTTTTTTTTGACAATGGGGATCATGCATCTAGTTCGCACGCAGGCGGCATGTATATATTTATTTCATTTCCACAAACTAATCCTATGTGGTTTCAACCAAATATTTCTCAACCACAAACGGGTATTTTTCAATCACCATCAATCAATATCAACCACAAACAATCCCAAACAATCATTCGCTATCAATCACTTTTCACAACAATCACAACCAATAAATATCGTCCATGGTTTGTGGACGAGGGGCGTATATATATATATATATATATATATATATATATATATATGTATATTTATATATAGCAATTCACTTCTATTTCAACACATATATAATTTTTACAACGCATATACAACTTATACATCGAACGTACAACTTATACAACGCTTATACATGAGTTGTACAACGTTTATATAACTCATACATCGACTATATAATTTATACATCGTCGTTTTCCATATCGTTTATAAATTAGAAATCTCACATTGGGACTCCACTCCACCAAAAATAGCAGAAGGCTCAGAGAAATATGCGGTCTCTTCTAAAATGTAGAAGGCGTCCACACGGTCACGATGTTTCCTGTTTCATCGAATTTCGTTAACGAATGAAAAAGATACGATTTTTCAAAGTTTGCAACGGTTTTAAACTGTCGAAATCAGTTAAATAATTAACGGCCGATACCTTTACAGTTTATTCAAAACTAGGTTTGATCTTTTCACCAAAACGAAGATGTTGTAGCTCGATCAGACCCTGCCACGTGAAGCGTCTACGAGAGGCGCTCCTCCTCCCTGAATTCTGGCGAACTCGGCGCAGTGGTGGCAGAGAAATCGGGGTGCGAGCGGCGGCACTTCTCGGCGTTGAATCTTGAAAAATACACCACAAGAGTAGCTCCAACTGGTATGGATTTGAAGATCGAGGGAAGGGCTTCAAAATTCTCCAAAGGAGCAGTGGGTTCTGAGGCGTGGATGACGAGAAATCGAGGCGCGAAGATCTGAAGGGGAGCCGCCGTTGATTTCGAGGGTATCGGGTTTTTTTGTGTTTTTTTTATATTTTTAAATTAATGAAATAAAAAATCCTATTGGCCGATGTTATATTAAATTCAAAAATTGGGGTTTTCTTGGACGAACTCGAAATCAAACCCAACGACTGTCGTCCCTAGCGTTCTACCCCCATTCCGAACACAATGGGATATGTTTCGTAGGCCCATTCGACTATTTCAGTCAGTTTCCATTCAAATCAAAATATAAAACATTCAATATTTAATTTGAACGTACATTTCAATTTGCCAGGGCCACAAACTGATTAGAAAAATTCCAGAAAAATAAATCTAGCTATGTTTTGACGATACGGTCCCAACAAAACTAGTTTCGTCGAATTCTAAGACCGTTTGCAAAATGGCCAATTTCACGGGCTATATAAATTCCATAGCGACCTTTCTGAAAATTCATTTGGCCATAACTTTTGCTTTCCGCTATGAAAATTCGATTTTTCAGATTCGTTAGAAAGGTATTCACTAACAGATTTAAATATTTTTGGTTTCACTAAAATCTGTTTTGTTTTGCACCCGGTACAGTCCGACAAAATTTGAATTCAATTTTTGAAACTGCAGCGCCATTTCAGGCCTTGTTTATAATTATAATTAATTATATTCATTTTCAATTGTGGATTCAAACTCACTTTCCATTGCCATTATTTTAAATATTTATTTTAAATATTTAAAATC
This sequence comes from Allium sativum, assembly GCA_030737875.1. Taxonomy (NCBI): domain Eukaryota; kingdom Viridiplantae; phylum Streptophyta; class Magnoliopsida; order Asparagales; family Amaryllidaceae; genus Allium; species Allium sativum. The sequence goes on along the minus strand of JASFAX010000020.1, from coordinate 65,048,574 downwards.
CATTATTTTAGCCAATTTAAAAAATTTAAATTGGTTCAGATTTTCTTGGTCGTTACAGATTTAAAGGGGCCCAGTGTTGTTTGATGCTTGATCGATAGAATTTCCATTTGGAAATAGGACCGTTGATTGTATGGATGTTTCTTTGATAGTTAAATCACCGACTATCAAAGTTTTGATTTATTTTATACCTCCGTTGTCAATATGGAGAGACCGGAATCAGATAAAATATCTGAAAACCACTTCGTATTGACATAACTTTACGAATCAACTTATGTTGAAGAGATTATGAAGACGGAGTAAAATGCAAGGACTATTCCGTTAATCCTAGATAGAAATTGCCTAAGATGGACTAATAGAATGGTGCCTTCGGTTTGTCTAGACCCAGGACAACTTGTAAGGACAAGTGTCTGACAGAGTAATTTCAACGGGATTACGTACGTTGATTCCTTCAAACGTACGAAGTTGGTGGTAAAGAAGGGAAACTTCTTTATCCTAACAGTCTGAGTATTTTTGTGGGAATCAGTTAGTGATTTCCAATGGATCTGACGATGTGGCATTCAAAGTGAATGGTGGCCAGATGTTCTGGAAGATAATTCAAACCTCAAGCCTCACAACTGGGAATTTGACAAAAATCGGGCAGGCAGCATGGCTATGTGGGTCGCTCCCATTAGGATGTATAATCGCCTATCTAGAGAAATTCCATTTACTTCTTTAATCTATCGATGTTGTCCCTTTCGAGAAACGGTTGCTGATCCCAACCGTTGGTGATATACATTCGATACACTCAAGCAAAATGAGTGGTCGGTCATGTGTGGGCCGAGTTGCAAGATGTTCTTGTTGAACCCAGTGTATTTGTCGCTAGAGATACACTATCGGCAGGTGGTTCCATACCTTGTCATGTTGGAAATCTAATCTCCAATAAGCGCCCTGCGGTTTTCGATTTTATTTTATATATGGAGCATGAGATGAAAGCGTTCCGCTAGATTCTATTTATTTGATGTAGACACTATTATAATATCACTGGATTTGATATCAAAAATATTTTTGGTTATCGTAAGGTAAAAACCATCCGTGTTTATGTGTGGATCAGTCTTACGATTACCATTTCTTTCGAAAGGATTTAGAAAGTTAAACAAATGGTTGGAGTTTACTCACACCAGTCCCATGACTGACCCAGAGTTTATTTTGTTTGTTTTCCCTAAACTCTTGGGTGCCCAAATTTCTACGGGCAGTCAAGTAGTCGAGATTTTTCAGATTCATTTGAAGAAGCTTGAAGCAGGAGGCTTCACCAGTTAGCTATAGACTATCATATTTTCCGTTGTGTACAGTGTTGTATCTGGAAACTGGTGTTTATAATTGTTCCAGGAATAACTGTTGTGCTCTGATGATGGTATGTATTTAATCAGTTACAGATTTGTATTTCAAAGTTTATGTTATCTAATATATTTTATTCGTTCCGCTGTGAGTTTGTGATCTTCGTTTTCTTCTATTCTAATATTTCTTTCTTTCTATTTCTCATCCTCTAACTTTTTTCTATTAATGATTCGTGTTTCTGTGCAATTTGGGTTGGACGTGTGTGTAAATAGTCAACTCAAAAAGTACGAAAATTCGGGCCATTACACGAAGTCATATATAAATAAGATTAACTAGAATTATAATTTAATTAGAAAGTAAATAATGGATAGTTTACTATTTTACTCAGTAAAAATGAAAACTTGGGCCTGACTTATTTCCTATTTACAAGTATATAACATATAGATGTTTACTAATAAAAATTCTTAGATGTTATAAAACCTGGACCTAACTAATTGCCACTTGGATTAAAATGACACTTCTTCCTAGTGAATGCCAACTATTACTATTACACACTAACAGCTTACTAGCTAACACTCAAATAGTATATAGTATACTATTTGTTAAGATTTAGCTCGTGGACAAGTAAAAGGGTTGCATGCCAAACGTAGAAAATAGCTAGTCATAACCGCATTGTGATAGCCTATGGAACACCGATATCCTTTTTGTGTGCTAATTAATGCCATAATTGTGGCTTAGACAATGTACCATTGTAGTTATCAATGCTTTTAGTAATATAAAAATTATGCCCATAAATTTCCAACCTTTATTTATTTTTGTAGCATTTTGTTTTTTCAGTAAAGGCAAGTCCCTAAATTTTAAACTGCACATTCATGAAGTTTATATTGGCATGTTTTCTTTATATAAAGCAATTTTAGAATCACAAATAATTAGTGGAACAACGTGACACATTGTAGCTGAACATGATAATGCCTGCAACTCCATCACAAATAAAATTCGATTTACCTTCCTGTAAAACTGTAACTCCATCAGTCCTGATTAATGGAGCACGTATTACCTTATCGACCTAATATCAACAGTGCTTGGAAACAATAGAAGCTGTCAGTATATACATGTTTATAAGTTGTGAACTCAGGATGATATTAACCATACTAAATAACTAACAGTATATAATGTATACCATTAGGTTGTATATATTTACAGTACGTACATATAAGTAGTAAAATTAAGATAATATTCGTCGTGGTAAATAACTAACCATAGTACTTGTTTACATAGCTAAGAGGAGAATGAGAAAATTGGATCAGTGATAGTATAACTGAGATGTAATATACCCTATATAACCGGGCATCGACTGATTGTGGATTGGGATATGAACTCAATTGCTTGAACTAATATCGTATATATGATTGAAAGAGAAGCAAAATATTCAACAACTTCTCCAAGTAAAATTTTTAACTGACTAGCATTCCGTATCATTTTATTAATTCATATCAATAGCTATTGGTTTTTGGTACGATTGATTCTTATACATCCTTTATGATATTGCTCACATAGTCCTAAGTTCGTAAAATGACAGTTGTCCTAAAACTCAATAGAAGAATAAAACAGTACGATTTTCCATTCATTAAACCTCAAAAAGCAACCACAAAATATGTGGAAAACTCATATTTAAAACCTACATAAAGCAAATCACGATCAGACAACTCAAATATATAATATTAGGAAGATGGATCCAAAAAAATGTACCAGAAGAAAAGGGTATCTACCATTTACCAAATGCTGGTCCAACAACAAGGCAATAAAATCTTCCAGTCCACTTGGCTACACTAGAAAATAACCCTTCGGATATTTCTTCCTTCTCATTATCCCTAACACATGTAAATTTATATCATAAAAACAAAAGCACATTTTTATAACTTGTTGCATGTGTGAAAAGAGCATGATGATGTTCCTTAAAACCCCTTCCAAATTCCCTAAGGCACAACCGGTGAACTTGATCAGCCCGCGAACCGTTCCCAATTCACCGTTGGCAACAACTTCACAGTCCACGAACATTTATGGCGTGTAATTTCCACGAACATCTATGGTATGGGATACATAAATGTATAATTTGGGTTTAAGGAGCATGTTGCATTATATTTTATTTGTCCATACATATCAAAAATCCAAACTTGAAAGGATAATCATTAATCTTAAGTGCAGCTTGCCTTGTGAGCATTCCATCCCTGAACTCGGTATTCTCTGGCAGCTTCAACAGGGTCCGCTGCCTTTATGATTCCTCGGCCAACTATGGTTACATCGTTACCTCTCTCCTTAATCACCTGGGATATTATACAATTGTTTCACGTTGATTAGTCAAAAAGTTATTCTTTTCATTGCTTAATACAATTAGACAGTTTGAAAATAGCAAAGGGGAAGTAAAAATGGTTTTCCCACCTGAATACAGACTGTTAGGAAAGGGTTTTAAGAAGGTTAGCATACCAAGAATGAAAGACAAAACGAGGAATGAACAATTTATTTTTTATAAAAATCAATGCCTATTATTTCTTTGTTTTTTTTGGAATTTTTGATATGATACTATTTCTTAGAAAAATTATTAGAACATTAAAAATATCAGAAAACTTCAAATTTTCTATTAAAAAACTAACCATTCCATAATATGTGTCTCGTTATTGTTTTGTACTTTAAAAATGATACTTAACATTGTATTAAGAATTAACTAAACTAATCAAGTCATAGCTGTTACCAGAGGCACTTGCTCTTGTTCACCTTATATTTTATGTTTTAAAGTATCTTTTGTCCAAATACACAAGTAGCGATATGAACTGGTAGACTGACATTATCTGAAGCATGAGATTGATGTGAAACATTAAACTTAAAAATAAAGTAAACTGAAAATATGCTAATAATAGATTGATGTGAAACATGAGATTGCCTCCCACACTTTATTCAGTGCTTTTCCTTGCAGAAGGGTAGGGTATTTCCTTCAGATTTCATACCGTGGAAAGAAAATATGTTAATAATAGACTGAACAGAACTCACCCACTATCCTATAGGAAACTGGAAAGAATATGAGTATCATATATGCATTAGAGTTGTCATGCCCAATGATAATTTTTCCTCTAGAAAGCATAATAAACAAACTCAATCACCAGGTCTAAAATCGATAAAATCAAAAAGCTTACAAATTTCTCAAATTTGTTTTTGACTTGAACAAGTTCAGCTGGGAGGAAAAATCAATGTTAATATAATGAAAGTCTCATATTTGATATGCAGTCTTATTCACAACCAGTTGTAGGTAGTGCAATTCATCAAGGTCATGATTATTATTCATGTGACGACCCAAATTTCGGGGTCCTTTGAGCTGGCTAAATACAACCCAAGTCCAACCCAAAGAACACAAAAACCCAGGTGTCGAAGAAAGAAATTAGAGGATGAGAAAAGGTAAGGTAGAAAATTAGAATAGAAGAAAAGAAGATCACAACAACATAATCAGAGTAAACACGAATCTCACAGCGGAACAAATAAAATATAGTAAATATATAATCATTTTTGAAATACAACAGTATTTGAACTTACATACATCATCAGAATATAACACATACACACTACAGCGGAAATAAAGTCTATAAATCAAACGTTAAAGCCACCTGCTGCAAGCTTCTCCAGGAAATCTGTAAAATCCTGAATTACTTGACTGCCCATACAAATTTGGGCACCCAAGATGTAACGACCCGGATTTTTGGACGATTTATTTTAAATATTTAGTATGGTTTTAAATATTGAATTTATAATATAAATGGTATTTTATTGGGTTATAGATTACATAATCGAAATATGATTTATTTTGATTATCATCGTAATATGAGAATTTAAAATAATTCAATTCGAAGTTAGAGTTAAATCAAAACAATTCAGATGGTCAGTATTAATTGTATTTCAATAAAGATGATAATAAAAATATTTTATTATCAGAGGAATTTATTTGTTTGAATATACACATTCGAAATAAAATTCAGAAAATATTCTGTTGAGTTCAGTATAACGCTATAACATTGGAACGACGGTCGACACGTTAAAATAGCGGTTCGTGGTTTAAATTAATGAACCCCGAAGTATTTGATTGTGCATAGGATCAAAATCAAATCAGAATCAGTTTAAAAGAAATAAAAATCTCTTTATTTCAAATCGCATTTAATAGAAATCAAATCGAAATTAATAATATTGTACCTTAACCTACACATTCCTATTCCTTCTACCTGAAGCTTTCTTCTCGTCTATTTAAACGATGACTTCCCTTTGTTTCTTTTTCAATTTGGTTTATCTAAAAATTAGAAAGCTTCGAATTCTAATAATGTCGTTCCCTTCATCTTTTTACTTAAATAAAATCTGTTCGTTATATATTAAAAAAGGGGGCGACTCACTTCTCATTTTGTATCTTCAGAAAAAGGGAAATCGAATTAAAACCAGAAGAGCTCGAATTCCTTATAATCAAAAGAAAAATCTTCGGGTTAGTTAAGCTTTTGTCTTCGATTCTCTTCGGGTTTTACAAGGTGCGATGCTTCTTCTGATTGGTGCGACGCCATCTCGTTGCTATTTAATCAAGGGGTGATTCGCGATTAAATCTGAGACGCGAGGTCTCCTGAGACGATGTCGAGGGTTTTGATTGGTTCAAACTGGCGATTTTTGGAGCTCGATACTCTCACGGTTGCAGGGAGGAACAGGATTGGTATCGCTAAGTTATTTGGAGGTTCGGATTTGATTTTGAGTTCGTCGATGGTGAAGTTTGAACGGTGAAGTTCGGTTTGATAGTAGGAATTGAATGGAGTTCGAATTGGGTTGATGGTGACAATTGAAATGAGAGGGTGGTATTGAGTTGAACGTGGAATGGCAAGGTGAAGTCCAAGTTCATTCTGGGTTGAATTTGGGATTCGGTAATGTAGTGATTGAGGAGTTCGGCAAAGACATTACAGTAGATGATGGGGAGCGCTATTTTATTCAGAGAGGAAGAAAGGATTATAAACTTGGGTTAAGGTAAATTTAGTTAGTTAATTTTTATTTAATGAGTAATGATAAATTAAAATAGTATTAAGATTTTAAATGCGTAGGTATATATATAGTCATGCTAACTAAGGAATAAAATCTTAAGGAAAAGTTAGTTATATAATTAAATTCCGATTTACAAGTAGATGACAATTTAAATTATATCAAATTTGTAACATAATTGATTATCTCAAATGATAACAGTTTTTGGCTAAGCGAACTATGCTGAAAATTATAGTGATGAGTGCTATACTAGGAAAAGGGAATTGAGACTTCTCAAAGTCAGCTAGATTTTTCAGTTTAATCCGAATGGTTGATTTAAATTCAAAAGTTGGAACGGATCAAAAAGGAAAATCCTGGTGAGTAAATCTCACTCACCTTTTATTTAGAATTATTTTTATTCGTTAAAAATAGTTGTTTGATGCATGTTTGAATGCTTTCTAGTTGATTTAAATATATTAGTTATTTAGGGTTGACTATTATATATATATATATTGCTTGGTGATTGGATTGATTCCCACAGTATCATTAGCGGATGACCCTACGCCCACGTATATAAGTGGATCCCCTTTTATACTGCGATATCCTGCCTTGAAGCAGGATGGGTATTATTTCTGTTGACTTACGTTTGTGGATGCAGGAAAATAAGTTGGAAGAATCCAACTGGATTCATCAAAAATATATTATCTGTTCGTTTATTTGTTTGCATATATACTGTCATATATAATGTGTTAGAAAATAAATAATTGGTTGCTTTGGTGTTTGAATTTCACTGGGCCCAAAAGGTTGATATTTAAAAATATCGCGGAAAGGGGTATTTGAGATTTAAAAGGGAAATTCTATTTTAGAAAAATAGAATTTGAATTTTTAAATAGATTTGAAATATAAACTTGTTTTGAAAAATAAAAACAAGTAGTTCTTTCATAAACGAAGTTTATAAAGGAGGTGAAAAGAATTATCATTAGATAATTCAGAAATAAAAGAATACAAGTGTGAAATTGTAAGGGAAACCTATTTTCCAAGAGTAGAAATATCGATTTCAAAAGAAATTGAAATCGAGACTTCTTCAAGAATGTATATAGAAAATTTAAATAGAATATGAATATAGAAATTTAAATAAAATTTGAATAGAATTTAAATATATAGAATTTGAATTTAAAGGAATTCAAATAGAATTTAAATTCAAAGGAATTCAAATGGATTTGAATAAAGAAAGTTCAAATGAAATTTAAAATATAGAATTTGAATATAGAAAAAGTGAAATTTGAAAACGTGTTGAAAAGAGAATTCAAATGGAGTTTAACTATAGGATTTGAATAATAGAATCCAAGAGGAATTTAAAAAGAAATTGAATAAGAGGAATTTAAAAAGAATTTGGATAAGAGGAATATAAATGGAAATTTGAATAGAGAATTCAAATGAAATTTAAAATATGGAATTTGAATATAGGATTCAAATAGAAAATTCAAAGGGGATTTGAATATAGAAATTTAAATGGAGTTTGAATATATGAAATTCAAAGGAAATTCAAATATAGAATTTGAATGTAGAAATTCAAATGGGATTTGAATAAAGGAAATTCGAATATAGAAATTCAAATAGGATTTGAAAAATAGAAGCGAATTGAAATTTGAATATAGAATTTCAAAGAGAAGTGAAATCGATCGGAAATATTATGTTGAATTGGAAAAATGGATTTGATATATATTAAAATATATCAGAATAGAGTTGAATTTAGTTTAAACGAAGTTTAAAAACATTTATATATATAATTATAATTAAAACGAACTCGCTGCAGCGCGGTAGTTCATAAATTGGCATTTCAAACTTCAATTGAGTATACATAACTCAATTGGAGTCGGAATTCTTTGAAAAAAGAAACATCAGGACCGATTTGATAATAGTTTTCTAATGGAGGAGAAAAATTTGGATTTCGTCGAATAGATTTTGAGTTATGTCAAAATCAAATTTTTAGAAAAACAGCGCCATAACCATTTAAAAACCATAACGGTTTATTTAGTTTTATAAAAGGATTTTAAGCGAATAAAATCCAAATTTCTAATTAGAAAAATCTAGATTTGAGTTATAAAATATATCGGAAGTCAAGTGGAGTAATGAGTTGATCTTTGAAACAGAAATCAGATTTTTGAATAGAATTAACTAATTTGAATAGTAATTAGTTAATGAGATTTTGAATTAATATTGGGCTTTGAATAAGTAAATTTGATTTGAAAATTTATATTCGAAATCGAAAAGGAAACTAGATTTGAAATTGAAATTCAATTTGGTTATGAGAAAATTAAATATTTTATTTGAACATGTTATGTTCGAACAAAGAAGTGAAATAGGAAAAATAGCTAATTAAAGAATAAATGAGCGAAAACTGAATTCAAACGATTGGTTTGAGATGAACTAAATTGAAACAGGTGAGCATGTGTTAGACAGGTATGGGATGAAGTATATGAAGATTTTAATTTATGTGCCCGACAAAAAGGTACATGTTTAAATTCATATATGAGATTTTATGCGCCGTATCGGCAAGCCTCTTGGCTTTTTTTCTTTTTCTTTTGGATTGGTGAGGGCCATTGGAGGCTATTTAAAATATCCCGAAGCTCCCGGTACAAGGGAGGTTATGGTGAATTTTTCCGGGAATTTAAGGAGTTAGAATATTTTCAGGAAATTTTGATAGTTACAAATTAATATATCAATATATATATAGAATTCGATAAGGAAACGAAATCAAAAATAGAACACTGTAAACAAAAAGGGAAATCGATAAGCTGGTAATAGAAGAGAAACATATATACGTTTAAAAATGAATAAATGGGTTTTTATAATGTTGATTATTCGAGGTAAGTGGTTTTGTCTGTTTTGAAGTTGAGGATGTTTTCGGTCAAGGTCAGAGAGGTAATTTTACCCCAACTTGATTGATTTCATTTTTAATTGATAAATAGCAAGATCCAGTCTCGAAGAGAAGTGTTTGAATAATAGTTAGTAGAAAAAATATTTTGGGTTGTTGTAACAACATTCGTTTTAACCCAAGTGCTGGAATTTTCAAAATATAAAAGTAAATATTTCCTGAGTCTAATTAAAGTAGTCAGGAAAGAGATAAGTGATTGTAATTGTTTCAATTACAAATAGAATATATTTTCTAACTATAGAAAATAAAAGAAGGCGAGATATAGAAATGTTTTCCAAAGAATGTAAGAGACCTAGATGATAATTGAAAATATTTGTTTAACAAATATTGATAGGGAAATGAGGAAGTGAAATAAATTAATGATAATTAACATGCCCAGTGATTGATGGATGTTATGGATGAATGTTGTTTGTTTTTCTTCGATAGTTAAATAACCGACTATCGAAGTATTTTCCAATATCGTTGTCAATATGGAGAGACCGGTTGGATTATTTTCCGTGAACCATTTCGTATTGGCAGTAGCGTTGCGAATCAGATTATATAAAGATAATCGGAGACGGAGCGAAGTGCAAGGGCTTTTTCTAGTAATAGAAATTATGCCTTTGGTTTCGTTCAATCCCAGAACGAACGTATATGGATGAATGTCTGACAAAGTATTTCCAATGATCGAATGGGTTGGTCTGTATAAATATATATGGTTGCAACGGATTTATTCCCTTAGCATAATATCCACAATATTTGTGCAAATCAATTAATGATTAAAGGATCTGACAATGTGGCATTCAAAGTGATTGTGCTATCAATGAATGGCAAGTAATCGTAGCCCCAGGCCTCAACAACCGGGAAATGACAAAAATCGGGCAGGCAGCATGGCTATGTGGGTCTCTCCCATTAGGGTGTATAATCACCTGTCTAGAGATTCATTTAATTCCTTGTTCTATTCGATGTTGTCCCATTCGGGAAACGGTTGCTGATCCCAACCGTTGGTGATATACATTCGATACACTCAAGAGAAATGAGTGGTCGGTCATGTGTGGGCCGGGTTGCAAGATGTCCTTGTTGAACCCCAGTGTATCGCCTCTAGAGTGCACTGATCGGAAGGTGGTTCCATACCTTGTCATGTTGGAAATCCAATCTCCAATAAGCGCTATGCGGTTTTTGATTTTATACTATGTATGTGGAGCGTGAAATGCAAGCGTTCCACTAGATTCTATTTATTTGATGTAGACATTATTATAATATCACTGGATTTCGTATCAAAGTGTTTTGGGTTATAATAAGGTAAAAACCGTCCATGTTTATGTGTGGGCTGGTCTTACTATTATCTTTTCTTTCAAAAGGGTTTTGAAAGTTAAACAAATGTTTGGAATTTACTCACACCAGTCCCATGAATGACCCAGAGTTTATTTTGTTTTGTTTTCCCTAAACTCTTTTTGCCCAAATTTGTACGGGCAGTCAAGTAGTCGGGATTTTACAGATTCACTTGGAAGAGCTGAAAGTAGGAGGCTTCACCAGTTAGCTATAGACTATCATATTTCCGCTGTGTATAGTGTTGTATCTGGAAACAGGTGTTTATATCTGTTCCAGGAATGTCGGTTGTGCTCTGATGATGGTATGTATATAAAGTTACTGATTTGTATTTCAAAAGTTATGTTATATAATATATTTTATTCGTTCTGCTGTAAGATTTGTCTTCCTTGGGTTCTTCTATTCTAATATTTCTTTCTTTCTATTTCTCATCCTCTAACTTCTTTCTAATAATGATTCGTATTTCTATGCAATTTGGGTTGGACGTGTGGTGTTATTAGTCAACTCAGATAGTACGGATTTGCGGGTCGTTACAGTTGGTATCAGAGCCTAGGTTGAGCGAATACCTAGGCTTTGGTGGGATGTGCTCATTAGAGATAGGGTCAGCCGTACCCTTGAATGAGTTGAGTGTATATATACGAGAGCGCGTATTTGTAAATTGATATACAAAATTTGTTTTATATTGTGTTGGTTAGTCTGTTGGGTGGTTTATGGATTATGATCGAATAGTGGGACGCCACAAAGTCGATAGGAATTTCTAAACGCTTGAACAGAAGATTGAACACGATATTGTTTTTAGTGGGTAAATGAAATTATTTTACCCAAAATTCTATTTTGATATAGAAAGAATAATTTTTGAAATTATTATAATATATGGATGTGTTGGTTGTTAGTATTATAATCAAATGAGATTATAAGAAATGAAATGGTTATACAGAACCAAATAGAACTTGTATATGAATAAGATATACAAATGAGATGAATTAAAATTTAATTCAAAACAGAATACAGAATTTAAAACCTGGGAAATTTGAAAATATTTTCAAAGTATATTTAAATAATATAGCTTTGTGTTAGAAGGATTTTTGAATAAAAATCATTTTGAATGGATTTCGAAAGTGATAAAGCATTGAACTCACTTCAGTCGCTGGAAAATAATTCTGATAATGACTGCAGCATTATCAGTGTTCATTTTCGAGTTCTAAGTGATGAATTGCTACCGTAGAAAAGTTTTTGATGAAAATTTGTTTGGAAGAAAACAAGTTGGGTTTGAAAATTCAAATGTTTTGAATTTGTGATGGAAATAAATATATGTATATATTTATGTGATTTCAAAAGGATTTGGAATGGAAACCCAGGAATTTGAATTCTGGAATTAAATTTAACTTAGATAAGTGAATTGAATCAAAGTGAATAAATTGAATCAGAATCAAGTTGAATGAATTAGAATGCATATGAAGGAAAACCAAAAGTTTGGTGGAATTAAATTTGTGGAAATATGAGAAGTTGAGATTCAACATAAGTGATATTTTTAAAAGTAATGGATTTGTACCATTTTTCCTACCTTAGCAATTTCGACGACGAAATTATTTTAAAGGGGGAAGAATGTAACAGCCCGGATTTTTGGTCGATTTATTTTAAATATTTAGTATGGTTTTAAATATTGAATTTATAATATAAATGGAATTTTATTGGGTTATAGATTAAATAATCGAAATACGATTTATTTTGATTATCATCGTAATACGAGAATTTAAAATAATTCAATTCGAAGTTAGAGTTAAATCAAAACAATTCGGATGATCAGTATTAATTGTATTTGAATATAGATGATAATAAAACTATTTTATTATCAGAGGAATTTATTTGTTTTGAATATACACATTCGAAATAAAATTCATAAAATATTCTGTTGAGTTCAGTATAACGCTATAACATTGGAACGACGGTCGGTACGTTAAAATAGCGGTTCGTGGTTTAAATTAATGAACCTCGAAGTATTTGATTGTGGATAGGATCAAAATCAAATCAGAATCAGTTTAAAAGAAATAAAAATCTCTTTATTTCAAATCGCATTTAATAGATATCAAATCGAAATTAATAATATTGTACCTTAACCTACACAGTCCTGTTCCTTCTACCTGAAGCTTTCTTCTCGTTTATTTAAACGATGACTTCCCTTTGTTTCTTTTTCAATTTGGTTTATCTAAAAATTGGAAAGCTTCGAATTCTAATAATGTCGTTCCCTTCATCTTTTTACTTAAATAAAATCTGTTCGTTATATATTAAAAAAGGGGGCGGCTCACTTCTCATTTTGTATCTTCAGAAAAAGTGAAATCGAATTAAAACCAGAAGAGCTCGAATTCCTTAAAATCAAAAGAAAAATCCCACAAATCCAAAAGAAAAATCTTCAGATTAGTTAAGCTTTGGTCTTCGATTGTCTTCGGGTTTTACAAGGTGCGATGCTTCTTCTGATTGGTGCGACACCATCTCGTTGCTGTTTAATCAAGGGGTGATTCGCGATTTAATCTGAGACGCGAGATCTCCTGAGACGATGTCGAGGTTTTTGATTGGTTCAAACTAGAGATTTTCGGAGCTCGATAATCTCACGGTTGCAGGGAAGAACGGGATTGGTATCGCTGAGTTATTTGGAGGTTCGGATTTGATTTTGAGCGCGTCGATGGTGAAGTTCGAACGGTGAAGTTAGGTTTGACAGTAGGAATTGAATGGAGTTCGAATTGGGTTGATGGTGACAATTGAAATGAGAGGGTGGTATTGAGTTGAACGTGGAATGGAAAGGTGAAGTCCAAGTTCATTCTGGGTTGAATTTGGGATTCGGTAATGTAGTGATTGAGGAGTTCGGCAAAGACATTACAGTAGATGATGGGGAGCGCTATTTTATTCAGAGAGGAAGAAAGGATTATAAACTTGGGTTAAGGTAAATTTAGTTAGTTAATTTTTATTTAATGAGTAATGATTAATTAAAATAGTATTAAGATTTTAAATGCGTAGGTATATATATAGTCATGCTAACTAAGGAATAAAATCTTAAGGAAAAGTTAGTTATATAATTAAATTCTGATTTACAAGTTGATGACAATTTAAATTATATCAAATTTGTAACATAATTGGTTATCTCAAATGATAACAGTTTTTGGCAAAGCGAAGTGTGCTAAAAATTATAGTGATGAATGCTATACTAAGAAAAGGGAATTGAGACTTCTCGAAGTCAGCTAGATTTTTCAGTTTAATCCGAATGGTTGATTTAAATTCAAAAGTTGGAACGGATCAAAAAGGAAAATCCCGGTGAGTAAATCTCACTCACCTTTTATTTAGAATTATTTTTATTTGTTAAAAATAACTGTTTGATGCTTGTTTGAATGCTTTCTAGTTGATTTAAATATATTAGTTATTTAGGGTTGACTATTATATATATTGGTTTGGTGATTGGATTGATTCCCGCAGTATCATTAGCGGATGCCCGCATAATCATTAGCGGATGACCCTACGCCCAAGTATATAAGTGGATCCCCTTTTATACCGCGATATCCTGCCTTGAAGCAGGATGGGTATTATTTCTGTTAACTAACGTTTGTGGATGCAGGAAAACAGGTTGGAGGAATTCAACTAGATTCCTCAAAAATATTTTATCTGTTCGTTTATTTGTTTGCATATATACTGTCATATATGATGTGTTAGAAAATAAATAATTGGTTGCTTTGGTGTTTGAATTTCACTGGGCCCAAAAGGTTGATATTTAAAAATATCGCGGAAAGGGGTATTTGAGATTTAAAAGGGAAATTCTATTTTAGAAAAATAGAATTTGAATTTTTAATTAGATTTGAAATATAAACTTGTTTTGAAAAATAGAAACAAGTAGTTCTTTTATAAACGAAGTTTATAAAGGAGGTGAAAAGAATTATCATTAGATAATTCAGAAATAAATAAATACAAGTGTGAAATTGTAAGGGAAACCTATTTTCCAAGAGTAGAAATATCGATTTCAAAAGAAATTGAAATAGAGACTTGTTTAAGAATGTATATACAAAATTTAAATAGAATATGAATATAGAAATTTAAATAGAATGTTAATAGAATTTAAATATATAGAATTTGAATAGAATTTGAATTTAAAGGAATTCAAATAGAATTTAAATTCAAAGGAATTCAAATGGATTTGAATAAAGAAAGTTCAAATGAAATTTAAAATATAGAATTTGAATATAGAAAAAGTGAAATTTGAAAATGTGTTGAAAAGAGAATTCAAATGGAGTTTAACTATAGGATTTGAATAATAAAATCCAAGAGGAATTTAAAAAGAAATTGAATAAGAGGAATTTAAAAAGAATTTGGATAAGAGGAATATAGATGGAAATTTGAATAGAGAATTCAAATGGAATTTAAAATATGGAATTTGAATATAGGATTCAAATAGAAAATTCAAAGGGGATTTGAATATAGAAATTTAAATGGAGTTTGAATATATGAAATTCAAAGGAAATTCAAATATAGAATTTGAATGTAGAAATTTAAATGGGATTTGAATAAAGGAAATTCGAATATAGAAATTCAAATAGGATTTGAAAAATAGAAGCGAATTGAAATTTGAATATAGAATTTCAAAGAGAAGTGAAATAGATCAGAAATATTATGTTGAATTGGAAAAATGGATTTGATATATATTAAAATATATCAGAATAGAGTTGAATTTAGTTTAAACGAAGTTTAAAAACGTTTATATATATAATTATAATTAAAACGAACTCGCCGCAGCGCGGTAGTTCGTAAATTGGCATTTCGAACTTCAATTGAGTATACAGAACTCAATTGGAGTCGGAATTCTTTGAAACAAGAAACGTCAGGACCGATTTGATAATAGTTTTCTAATGGAGGAGAAAAATTTGGATTTCGTCGAATAGATTTTGAGTTATATCAAAATCAAATTTTTAGAAAAACAGCGCCATGATCATTTAAAAACCATAACGGTTTATTTAATTTTATAAAAGGATTTTAAGCGAATAAAATCCAAATTTCTATTTAGAAAAATCCAGATTTGAGTTATAAAATATATCGGAAGTCAAGTGGAGTAATGAGTTGATCTTTGAAACAGAAATCAGATTTTTGATTTTTGAATAGAATTAACTAATTTGAATAGTAATTAGTTAGTGAGATTTTGAATTAATATCGGGCTTTGAATAAATAAATTCGATTTGAAAATTTATATTCGAAATCGAAAAGGAAACTAGATTTGAAATTGAAATTCAATTTGGTTATGAGCAAATTAAATATTTTATTTGAACATGTTATGTTCGAACAAAGAAGTGAAATAGGCAAAATAGCTAATTAAAGAATAAATGAGCGAAAACTGAATTCAAACGATTGGTTTTAGATGAACTGAATTGAAACAGGTGAGCATGTGTTAGACAGGTATGAGATGAAGTATATGAAGATTTTAATTTATGTGCCCGACAAAAAGGTACATGCTTAAATTCATATATGAGATTTTATGCGCCGTATCGGCAAGCCGCTTGGCTTTTTTTCTTTTTCTTTTGGATTGGTGAGGGCCATAGGAGGCTATTTAAAATATCCCGAAGCTCCCGGTATAAGGGAGGTTATGGCGAATTTTTCCGGGAATTTAAGGAGTTAGAATACTTTTAGGAAATTTTGTGTGAAAACCCGTAACTTCCCCGTAAAGGAAAGCGTCGGATAGTTCGAGAACAAGCCACAACTGAACACATACGGAAGAACATTTCACTATATATTACAACAATGCATCAGATTACAAGAATATACAGAGTATGAATGAATATTACACAGAAATATCAGATATTTAAATTACATTTAAATACATAGCAGTGGAAAATAATACAATACACAACTAGAAGGAGATATACGGATACAAAGCTTTCCGGATATCATTCCAGCTGTAAACCAGGATCCTGTGAATATAAATCTGCAAAACCAAAACTACTAGCTGCCCGTGTCAAAATAAGGGCACCCAGAGTTTAGGTTAAAACAATAAACTCCAGGTCAGTCATGTGACTGGTGTGAGAACTAAAACAGTTATTAATCTTTATTTTTATTTTAAAGTTAGGTACATCAAGGGACCACGCCATATAGCACGGAACGGGTTTCCTCCCAAGAATACCAGTGCATGAAACAAACAGCGCAATGCTAAATAAAGAAAAATGAAGCTGTTATAAGACCCAAGTCCCATCACACAATGCAACGCAGCCGAGGATAGGGTTTTCCCTTATAACGGCCAAAGAATGCTTGATACGTTTAAAACAAATCATTTGATACTATAATAAGTGCATAGTGTATAAAACAACTTCAAATCATAAGTATCAATCATAGGCGGCATGAATGCCCCATAACACTATGTCGCCATATATAAGTTTACAATCAAAGCCGCAATGTCGTATTGGAAGTTGGGTTATCATTTATGGTATGAACCGAGGCTAGGGGCAAGATCCTCATCGATTCGAGACGCTCTAGTCCGCCCCTCAGGAACAGCCGCAACTGCCCCTTGGATCGTCAGGGCCGGTCCACCGATGTGGATTATTATGCCTGAACACTGCGTTTCCCCGCCCTTTGGGGCGTAAGCCTGGCCCGTCAGCCGACCAGAAGCATCGGCCGAAACCGATATCACGAGGCGCCTCGCTTTTCAGCAAGTAATAATAAGTAACATCCACATGAGTCAAACTCGTCAGCCAGTTCAAGCACTGACGCCACCCCTAACTAGAAAGAAACGCATGTCCTCCCTGATGTCCGTCTCCCGTTTTTGGTTCATACCGGGTGTGATACTCGCGAGTCAACGTTACACAAAGCTACGCCACAAAGGCCGTGCTTCGATCATCAACCACAAGACTTTGCTTTTCAATAGAAGCCTTGATCATTTGCCACTTAGGCATGCCACACAGGCAATTCACTCCATGCGATTGATATCCATCAATATATAACCCCTGAGCTCGTACGTCTCAGAGAAGGGCGTTAAGCAAGAGAATAAATTCTCCGCCACCAAACAGATATATATTTAATAGAGATCAATCACACGGACTAAAATCCAATGTCAGACACACAGTCCATTTACAAGTCCGTTCTGGGTCTGAACGAAACCGGAGGCACCTAGTACCGCGCATATCCATCGATCTCCAAGTACGTCTGGATGATCACCAACTGTTTCCATCTTCTTGGGTGTACAGCCCAATCAAGATCATCAGTAATCACCCAAACGACGTGAAGACTTCCGGTCTTCGACCACCGTCTTCATCTTCGACTTATCGTCGTATCAGTTATTCAGAATGGGATAAACCCGGTCTTTCCGAATGACTCGCGTATATTTTAAATAAGTGTTACACAAACACAACATACGCCTCATTCCAATTCATTAGTCACTAACAGTAAATTAATCAAGAGAATAATTCCCTAAATATTAACCCCGAAGTCCGAAACCAACATCAGATCAATATCCAAAAAACCATTCTGCTTGGCTAACCGACAGTTAGTTTCTAAATTTCACATTCATAGGGAAAGGTTCCCATTAATTTTATCCAAGATAAATTCCTTGAATTTATTCTTTATTCTATTTTTGAATCTCAATTCAAACTAGTCGGGATTAGCGAACCTTACCGAAGTAATCATTTATTTTAATTTCCCAATCCCAACCTATTCATCCCATGAAGTAAAACTGGTAATACTTCATATCTAACACCACAGTGTTATCGGTAAATTCAATTACCATTTCACGTTCAAATCTAATTAAAGATTTAACTATCGCCTGGAGCAAAACTGGTGATACTCCATTTTCGATCATTTCAATCTAATTAAAGATTCATTAAAACTCCACTTAGTTTTAATCTGTGACTGGGTTAAAGAATCAGTGTCATTTAAAACACGGTTCACGATAAACCCAAAATCACATTTCATTAATTATCGGGTTAAAGAACGAGTGTTATTTAAAACACTGTCCACGATAAACCCAAAAATCCATATCAATTCAATTCCAATTAAATATTATTTAATTGGTACACTTCATTAAATCTAAATAAAAAGATTTAATCTTTTCTCAACTGGGTTCAAGAACAGTGTTAATGAAGACACCATTCACGACAAACCCAAATCACATTTGATATTCAATACAAGGCTCTGAATAGAAAATATATCGGCTTATATTCAATATCAAATTCTATGATTAACAAATGTCGTATTGGAGATTACGATATAAATATATCTTTCAAATTTCCATAACAACATCTGTATAATCACGAATTCCAACATCGAAATATTCCGAAGACAATTTCGATTCAAATCCATTCCAACGCAATCATTGGAAATTCTGGTTATTTTTAAAAACATTTCAAATTCAATTTATTTATTTAAAAATAAATAGAATTATATTTCTAGTTCAAAACTAGTTCATTTCGATAAAAATCTATTTTTATCTTTTCAAATATGGAGTTTTTCATCCCAATTCTTTCTAAATCATTTCTTATGATTTTACACAAATTATTACTATTTTTAATAATTTTATCAAGGCCCGTACAGTCGATTTCCATCAACGGCCATCGAACTGCACTTACAGCGACCTTTTTCGAATTTGATTTGGACGTATCTCCAAATCCAACCGTTAGATTTCAAATTTCTAACATTCGTTAGAAAGCTCTTTTCGATACGAACCCAACGGTTCCGGTTTTAGGAGAATCCGACGGTCGGATCTCCCGTAATGTCCGTTTGAAATAAATGGTCGAAATTCGCGAACTGCCGCGGCGCGGCGCGTTCTATTCAAGCCATTATATTATATATATAATATATATAATATATATTTCGTTGATTTCTATTTAAAACGAATTATATAAATAGTTTTAAATTCGTTTTCAAAAGCAATTTCAACTTCCATTTCAATTCAAATCAAAATTGAATTCTTCTTTATAAATTCGTTTTAAAATTCTTTTCTATTCAATTCAAATTTCAATTCATTTTGAATTCATTTCAATTCGAAATCGTTTTCAATTCATTTCATTTCGAAATCGTTTTCAATTCAATTCGTTTCGAAATCGTATTCAATTCAATTCGTTTTGAAATCGTTTTCAATTCATTTCATTTCGAAATCGTTATATATTCAATTCATTTCGAAATCGTTATATATTCAATTCATTTCGAAATCGTTATATATTCAATTCATTTCGAAATCGTTTTCAATTCAATTCATTTCGAAATCGTTTTCAATTCAATTCATTTCGAAATCGTTTTCAATTCAATTCATTTCGAAATCGTTTTCAATTCAATTCATTTCGGAATCGTTTTCAATTCAATTCATTTCGGAATCGTTTTCAATTCAATTCATTTCGAAATCGTTTTCAATTCAATTCATTTCGAAATCGTTTTCAGTTCAATTCATTTCAAAATCGTTTTCAATTCAATTCATTTCGAAATCGTTTTCAATTCAATTCATTTCGAAATCGTTTTCAATTCAATTCATTTCAAAATGAATAAAATCGATATAAATATCGTTTACGTCAAAATGGCGTCAATCTAATCAACACGGCTTCATAAATTTCTATTTTCAAATATTCTATTTCAAATATTTCTTTTTCAAAATAGTTGTTATTATCAAAATATTTCGTTCAACACATGACCAATCTCAATGGATGAGTACTCTCAACACATGAACCTTTATTTTATATTGATAAAGATGTAAATTTTATTACTAAAATATTTCGTTCAACACATGACCAATCTCAATGGATGAGTACTGTCAACACATGAACCTTTATTTTATATCGATAAAGATGTAAATTTTATTACTAAAATATTTTGTTCAACACATGACCAATCTCAATGGATGAGTACTGTCAACACATGAACCTTTATTTTATAATATTCTTTATTTTTCAAATTGGAATGAGGCCCAATCAATTACCATATAAAGTTAATTATATGGATTTTCATACATTACACACATATAATAGCATTGAAAAATAATCAACCATCAACCAAAGTGCACTACACTGTATAAGCATCAAATATAGATATCTAACGCTTATAACAGCCTGTCAATCGATCGATCGACATATTTAATCAATCAGGATGAGTGAACTTCAAATTTCATCCTAACACCCGTGTGGGGTTTCAAACAATCAAACACAGATTTTAGTTGTGCAGTTGGGCGATGTGTAAAATTTATCGACCCAATCAATGTCCTTCAAATAGGTGTACATAAACAAACCGTCCGGTTTGTAAATGAATATTTATTTATTCACATTCACGGCTAAAATTATATTTTTAAGGATCAAACTATTTTATTCAACCTATGAATATTCTATTCGGTTCATTTATTAAATAAAATGATATTTTTATTTTTCTAACATATTTTAGAAAATTTCGGCGGCATAACGGCACGATACTAGAAACGGGACAAGGCCTAGCCTTATCCCTGGTCTAGTGAAGGCCCACGCCATTCACACATCAATCAAATTCACCCAAACAACCAATTCAAATCAAGTCATCAAATTAATTTATGCAACCAAACAAACAAGTCCATGGTCTGTGGACGATTGTGTCGGGTGCTACTAAGCACCGTCTGCATCCTAGTATATATATATAACTAGAAAAGAAATTGAAAGGTGAGAAATTCTCACAAATAGCTATCCTAGCTCCACGGCACTTCATTGATAGAAATCTTCATCGCTATCGCATCTTCGTCATCTTCGTTGCCCGTAGCCACTACATATTTAAAAATCGAATTTTTACTACGATGTTCAATATATAAAAATCATATTTTTACTTCGATGTTCAATATATAAAAATCACATTTTTCCTTCGCTATTTCTATGTTTATATATTTTTTTTTTAATCGTTCAAAAACCAAATCATTTCATGTTTAAAACTCTTCTCTTTTCATGTTTGTAAAATCGATACTTTATCTATATAAAATCTGACCTTTTATAAATTAAAGATCTAAAAGAAAACAATACTTAAATAAATTTTCTATTTTAAAAACATATATAAAAATTTCAGTTTTCTATTTTAAAAACATATATAAAAATTTCAGTTTTCTATTTTAAAAACATATATAAAAATTTCAGTTTTCTAAACAAGATTGATTAAGCAATAATTACCTTTAACTTATGTGTGGCCGTTCACTGTTGTTTGTCGAGATGGGGGGGCGGCTGACGCGTTTCACGGAGAGGAGGGGGTTCATTGTTGGCCGAGAGGGGGTGGAGTTGTCCGGATCGGAGCGGCGCCGGAGTCTACAGGGGGCGGAGGGGCTTCGATGGCCAATAACTCGTCGCGGTGGGTGGAGGGGTATACGGTGGCTCCAGCTTTCTTCGATTGGACTTGTGGCTCGAACTGGAGGGGATGAGGGCGGAGGACGAGACGCGAGAAGGGGAGGGGACGGAGGTCCATCGCCGGAGGGGTGATAGGCGCACGTCGATCGATTAGGGCTTCGATTGTTTTTTTTTATTTATTTTTTTTGATTTCCGTTTCGATAAAAAGGAGAGAGGGGGCCAGAGCGGGTTAACGGGGGAGAAAAGGTTTTTTTTATATATATTTTATTATTTAATTTTCCACAAAAAGCAACTTTTATTTTCGACTTCAAAACGAGGCTCACCGCCTGTTGTCCCTAACGTTTTACCCCCATTCCGAACACAATGGGATATGTATCGCAAGCTGATTCGATAGTTACAATCAGTTTCCGTTGAA
The DNA here is from genome assembly GCA_030737875.1 of Allium sativum. Taxonomy (NCBI): domain Eukaryota; kingdom Viridiplantae; phylum Streptophyta; class Magnoliopsida; order Asparagales; family Amaryllidaceae; genus Allium; species Allium sativum. The sequence continues at coordinate 65,026,280 of JASFAX010000020.1, read as the reverse complement.
TTTACATTTAAATCACTATATTGAATTTTAAACGTACGTTTCAAATTACCGGGGTCACATACTAACTCTAAAAATTCTCGAAAAATATTTTCTAGCTTCGTATTGACGATACGGTCCTAACAAAACTAGTTTCGTCGAATTCTGAGACTGTTAGAAAAATGGCCATTTTCCAGTCGATTAAAATCAACTGAAACTGGTCAAACGCGTTTTCTTTTGCTGCGCCCACATATTGATTCGAAAAATTATGAAATTTGAAACCTAGCAATAATTTTACATCACGGATCCAACAAAACTGGTTTCGTCGAATTCTAAGGTCGTTTGCAAAATTCCCATTTTTAAGGGCCTGAATTCCATAACGACTATTCAGAATTTTCAACTGGACATATCTTTTGATTCCCGCTATGAAATCTTGATTTTTCGGATTCGTTGGAAAGATATTCACGAATGGACCCCAATGTTTTTGGTTTCACTAAAATCGGGATTGTTTTGCAACCGGTACATTCAATTGAAGTTTGAAATCGAATTATCGAACTACCGCGCCATTTTCAATTCTATTTATAATTATATATAAATATTTATATTCTAACGACGACGTATATAATATATACGTTCGATTTATATTCAAAATAAATTTCTCGTCGATATTATTTAAAATAATTCATTTTAAATAATCAAAATTCGCTAAAATTGCCAAAATAAAAATTTCAAACTGGCTCGCATTTTACGGGTTGTTATAATCTCCCCCACTTAAAACTTTTCGTCCCCGAAAAGGAACAAAGTCGAAAGTGGTTTGATTATTCAACTCTACGTTCGATCTGGCTTCCATTCTCCAACATTTCAGTTTCTGAGAATTTTCAAATTATCAAAAATTTGGCTAACACCCTAAATTTTCGAAATTTTTTGCCATAACCTCCCCTGCAATGGGAGCATCGGGGAATTTCAAATAGCTTCCCCGGTCCTTCAGATCTCAAAAAGAAAAAGAAAAAGCCAAGCGGCTAGCCAATAGGCTCATAAAATCATCATCACCCAAACAAAACAGTAAATTATGTAGTAAACATGTACCTATTTGTCGAGCAAACAAATTTTATTCTCTGCTCTAGCCTTCTTGCTATGACCTGTTCAATGTAAGTACTAGTATATGCAAGCAAACGCAACCAATTTTCAATACAGTTTACTATTTGGTTCAATTGGCTAAATGGTTAAAAATTATCAAACAAGTAAACCAACAACACAAACCATCAATCTATTAGTTGATTAGAGTTTCAAATTCATAATTTTGATACATATACAAAAATCATATTTTTGATACCAAATCACAATAATAGGCCCTATCTAATTTTTTGGTTCTCACACCAGTCAATAGGAAATATATAGATATTACACGTTCGTCACTCGAACATAAATTCTGATGATGATATATCAATCATCAGAATCACTCCCGGGCGATTAGAGTGTAATTCTATATCTATCCAGTATATTAAAATTTCAAATACACGTGGATCAGACGTATACGCAAACTCTTTATATACTGGACTGTCCAACTCTATATAAATAGGTAATCAGATACGAATAATTGATTTTAAATTTTCAAAACAAAATTGGTTTACAATTTTAAAAATATACTCTTCACACTCGTTCTAGGATACTACTGATCCCATCTCTAACGAGTCATTCTAATTGGATATTACTAATCCAATATCTGATGAATTCTTTCGTATGGTTCTAATGTGCCTTGTTCTCTGAGCTTTGTAAACCAAAGCTCTGATACCAACTGTGAAAACCCGTAACTTCCCCGTAAAGGAAAGCGTCGGATAGTTCGAGAACAAGCCACAACTGAACACATACGGAAGAACATTTCACTATATATTACAACAATGCATCAGATTACAAGAATATACAGAGTATGAATGAATATTACACAGAAATATCAGATATTTAAATTATATTTAAATACATAGCAGCGGAAAATAATACAATACACAACTAGAAGGAGATATACGGATACAAAGCTTTCCGGATATCATTCCAGCTGTAAACCAGGATCCTGTGAATATAAATCTGCAAAACCAAAACTACTAGCTGCCCGTGTCAAAATAAGGGCACCCAGAGTTTAGGTTAAACCAATAAACTCCAGGTCAGTCATGTGACTGGTGTGAGAACTAAAACAGTTATTAATCTTTATTTTTATTTTAAAGTTAGGTACATCAAGGGACCACGCCGTATAGCACGGAACGGGTTTCCTCCCAAGAATACCAGTGCATGAAACAAACAGCGCAATGCTAAATAAAGAAAAATGAAGCTGTTATAAGACCCAGGTCCCATCACACAATGCAACGCAGCCGAGGATAGGGTTTTCCCTTATAACGGCCAAAGAATGCTTGATACGTTTAAAACAAATCATTTGATACTATAATAAGTGCATAGTGTATAAAACAACTTCAAATCATAAGTATCAATCATAGGCGGCATGAATGCCCCATAACACTATGTCGCCATATATAAGTTTACAATCAAAGCCGCAATGTCGTATTGGAAGTTGGGTTATCATTTATGGTATGAACCGAGGCTAGGGGCAAGGTCCTCATCGATTCGAGACGCTCTAGTCCGCCCCTCAGGAACAACCGCAACTGCCCCTTGGATCGTCAGGGCCGGTCCACCGATGTGGATTATTATGCCTGAACACTGCGTTTCCCCGCCCTTTGGGGCGTAAGCCTGGCCCGTCAGCCGACCAGAAGCATCGGCCGAAACCGATATCACGAGGCGCCTCGCTTTTCAGCAAGTAATAATAAGTAACATCCACATGAGTCAAACTCGTCAGCCAGTTCAAGCACTGACGCCACTCCTAACTAGAAAGAAATGCATGTCCTCCCTGATTTCCGTCTCCCGTTTTTTGTTCATACCGGGTGTGATACTCGCGAGTCAACGTTACACAAAGCTACGCCACAAAGGCCGTGCTTCGATCATCAACCACAAGACTTTGCTTTTCAACAGAAGCCTTGATCATTTGCCACTTAGGCATGCCACACAGGCAATTCACTCCATGCGATTGATATCCATCAATATATAACCCCTGAGCTCGTACGTCTCAGAGAAGGGCGTTAAGCAAGAGAATAAATTCTCCGCCGCCAAATAGATATATATTTAATAGAGATCAATCACACGGACTAAAATCCAATGTCAGACACACAGTCCATTTACAAGTCCGTTCTGGGTCTGAACGAAACCGGAGGCACCTAGTACTGGGCATATCCATCGATCTCCAAGTACGTCTGGACGATCACCAACTGTTTCCATCTTCTAGGGTGTACAACCCAATCAAGATCATCAGTAATCACCCAAACGACGTGAAGACTTCCGGTCTTCGACCACCGTCTTCATCTTCGACTTATCGTCGTATCAGTTATTCAGAATGAGATAAACCCGGTCTTTCCGAATGACTCGCGTATATTTTAAATAAGTGTTACACAAACACAACATACGCCTCATTCCAATTCATCAGTCACTAACAGTAAATTAATCAAGAGAATAATTCCCCAAATATTAACCCCGAAGTCCGAAACCAACATCAGATCAATATCCAGAAAACCATTCTGCTTGGCTAACCGACAGTTAGTTTCTAAATTTCACATTCATAGGGAAAGGTTCCCATTAATTTTATCCAAGATAAATTCCTTGAATTTATTCTTTATTCTATTTTTGAATCTCAATTCAAACTAGTCGGGATTAGCGAACCTTACCGAAGTAATCATTTATTTTAATTTCCCAATCCCAACCTATTCATCCCATGAAGTAAAACTGGTAATACTTCATATCTAACACCACAGTGTTATCGGTAAATTCAATTACCATTTCACGTTCAAATCTAATTAAAGATTTAACTATCGCCTGGAGCAAAACTGGTGATACTCCATTTTCGATCATTTCAATCTAATTAAAGATTCATTAAAACTCCACTTAGTTTTAATCTGTGACTGGGTTAAAGAATCAGTGTCATTTAAAACACGGTTCACGATAAACCCAAAATCACATTTCATTAATTATCGGGTTAAAGAACGAGTGTTATTTAAAACACTGTCCACGATAAACCCAAAAATCCATATCAATTCAATTCCAATTAAATATTATTTAATTGGTACACTTCATTAAATCTAAATAAAAAGATTTAATCTTTTCTCAACTGGGTTCAAGAACAGTGTTAATGAAGACACCATTCACGACAAACCCAAATCACATTTGATATTCAATACAAGGCTCTGAATAGAAAATATATCGGCTTATATTCAATATCAAATTCTACGATTAACAAATGTCGTATTGGAGATAACGATATAAATATATCTTTCAAATTTCCATAACAACATTTGTATAATCACGAATTCCAACATCGAAATATTCCGAAGACAATTTCGATTCAAATCCATTCCAACGCAATCATTGGAAATTCTGGTCATTTTTTAAAACATTTCAAATTCAATTTATTTATTTAAAAATAAATAGAATTATATTTCTAGTTCAAAACTAGTTCATTTCAATAAAAATCTATTTTTATCTTTTCAAATATGGAGTTTTTCATCCCAATTCTTTCTAAATCATTTCTTATGATTTTACACAAATTATTACTATTTTTAATAATTTTATCAAGGCCTGTACAGTCGATTTCCATCAACGGCCATCGAACTGCACTTACAGCGACCTTTTTCGAATTTGATTTGGACGTATCTCCAAATCCAACCGTTAGATTTCAAATTTCTAACATTCGTTAGAAAGCTCTTTTCGATACGAACCCAACGGTTCCGGTTTTAGGAGAATCCGACGGTCGGATCTCCCGTAATGTCCGTTTGAAATAAATGGTCGAAATTCGCGAACTGCCGCGGCGCGGCGCGTTCTATTCAAGCCATTATATTATATATATAATATATATAATATATATTTCGTCGATTTCTATTTAAAACGAATTATATAAATAGTTTTAAATTTGTTTTCAAAAGCAATTTCAACTTCCATTTCAATTCAAATCAAAATTGAATTCTTCTTTATAAATTCGTTTTAAAATTCTTTTCTATTCAATTCAAATTTCAATTCATTTTGAATTCATTTCAATTCGAAATCGTTTTCAATTCATTTCATTTCGAAATCGTTTTCAATTCAATTCATTTCGAAATCGTTTTCAATTCAATTCATTTCGAAATCGTTTTCAATTCATTTCATTTCGAAATCGTTATATATTCAATTCATTTCGAAATCGTTATATATTCAATTCATTTCGAAATCGTTATATATTCAATTCATTTCGAAATCGTTTTCCATTCAATTCATTTCGAAATCGTTTTCAATTCAATTCATTTCGAAATCGTTTTCAATTCAATTCATTTCGAAATCGTTTTCAATTCAATTCATTTCGAAATCGTTTTCAATTCAATTCATTTCGAAATCGTTTTCAATTCAATTCATTTCGAAATCGTTTTCAATTCAATTCATTTCGAAATCGTTTTCAATTCAATTCATTTCGAAATCGTTTTCAATTCAATTCATTTCGAAATCGTTTTCAATTCAATTCATTTCGAAATCGTTTTCAATTCAATTCATTTCGAAATCGTTTTCAATTCAATTCATTTCAAAATGAATAAAATCGATATAAATATCGTTTACGTCAAAATGGCGTCAATCTAATCAACACGGCTTCATAAATTTCTATTTTCAAATATTCTATTTCAAATATTTCTTTTTCAAAATAGTTGTTATTATCAAAATATTTCGTTCAACACATGACCAATCTCAATGGATGAGTACTGTCAACACATGAACCTTTATTTTATATTGATAAAGATGTAAATTTTATTACTAAAATATTTCGTTCAACACATGACCAATCTCAATGGATGAGTACTGTCAACACATGAACCTTTATTTTATATCGATAAAGATGTAAATTTTATTACTAAAATATTTCGTTCAACACATGACCAATCTCAATGGATGAGTACTGTCAACACATGAACCTTTATTTTATAATATTCTTTATTTTTCAAATTGGAATGAGGCCCAATCAATTACCATATAAAGTTAATTATATGGATTTTCATACATTACACACATATAATAGCATTGAAAAATAATCAACCATCAACCAAAGTGCACTACACTGTATAAGCATCAAATATAGATATCTAACGCTTATAACAGCCTGTCAATCGATCGATCGACATATTTAATCAATCAGGATAAGTGAACTTCAAATTTCATCCTAACACCCATGTGGGGTTTCAAACAATCAAACACAGATTTTAGTTGTGCAGTTGGGCGATGTGTAAAATTTATCGACCCAATCAATGTCCTTCAAATAGGTGTACATAAACAAACCGTCCGGTTTGTAAATGAATATTTATTTATTCACATTCACGGCTAAAATTATATTTTTAACGATCAAACTATTTTATTCAACCTATGAATATTCTATTCGGTTCATTTATTAAATAAAATGATATTTTTATTTTTCTAACATATTTTAGAAAATTTCGGCGGCATAACGGCACGATACTAGAAACGGGACAAGGCCTAGCCTTATCCCCGGTCTAGTGAAGGCCCACGCCATTCACACATCAATCAAATTCACCCAAACAACCAATTCAAATCAAGTCATCAAATTAATTTATGCAACCAAACAAACAAGTCCATGGTCTGTGGACGATTGTGTCGGGTGCTACTAAGCACCTTCTGCATCCTAGTATATATATATAACTAGAAAAGAAATTGAAAGGTGAGAAATTCTCACAAATAGCTATCCTAGCTCCACGGCACTTCATTGATAGAAATCTTCATCGCTATCGCATCTTCGTCATCTTCGTTGCCCGTAGCCACTACATATGTAAAAATCGAATTTTTACTACGATGTTCAATATATAAAAATCATATTTTTACTTCGATGTTCAATATATAAAAATCACATTTTTCCTTCGCTATTTCTATGTTTATATTTTTTTTAATCGTTCAAAAACCAAATCATTTCATGTTTAAAACTCTTCTCTTTTCATGTTTATAAAATCGATACTTTATCTATATAAAATCTGACCTTTTATAAATTAAAGATCTAAAAGAAAACAATACTTAGATAAATTTTCTATTTTAAAAACATATATAAAAATTTCAGTTTTCTATTTTAAAAACATATATAAAAATTTCAGTTTTCTATTTTAAAAACATATATAAAAATTTCAGTTTTCTATTTTAAAAACATATATAAAAATTTCAGTTTTCTAAACAAGATTGATTAAGCAATAATTACCTTTAACCTATGTGTGGCCGTTCACTGTTGTTTGTCGAGATGGGGGGGGGGGGGGGGGCTGACGCGTTTCACGGAGAGGAGGGGGTTCGTTGTTGGCCGAGAGGGGGGTGGAGTTGTCCGGATCGGAGCGGCGCCGGAGTCTACAAGGGGCGGAGGGGCTTCGATGGCCAATAACTCGTCGCGGTGGGTGGAGGGGTATACGGTGGCTCCAGCTTTCTTCGATTGGACTTGTGGCTCAAACTGGAGGGGATGAGGGCGGAGGACGAGACGCGAGAAGGGGAGGGGACGGAGGTGCATCGCCGGAGGGGTGATAGGCGCACGTCGATCGATTAGGGCTTCGATTATTTTCTTTTTTTTATTTATTTTTTTTGATTTCTGTTTCGATTAAAAGGAGAGAGGGGGCCAGAGCGGGTTAACGGGGGAGAAAAGGTTTTTTTATATATTTTATTATTTAATTTTCCACAAAAAGCAACTTTTATTTTTCGACTTCAAAACGAGGCTCACCGCCTGTCGTCCCTAACGTTTTACCCCCATTCCGAACACAATGGGATATGTATCGCAAGCTGATTCGATAGTTACAATCAGTTTCCGTTGAATTTACATTTAAATCACTATATTGAATTTTAAACGTACGTTTCAAATTACCGGGGTCACATACTAACTCTAAAAATTCTCGAAAAATATTTTCTAGCTTCGTATTGACGATACGGTCCTAACAAAACTAGTTTCGTCGAATTCTGAGACTGTTAGAAAAATGGCCATTTTCCAGTCGATTAAAATCAACTGAAACTGGTCAAACGCGTTTTCTTTTGCCACGCCCACATATTGATTCGAAAAATTATGAAATTTGAAACCTAGCAATAATTTTACATCACGGATCCAACAAAACCAGTTTCGTCGAATTCTGAGGTCGTTTGCAAAATTCCCATTTTTAAGGGCCTGAATTCCATAGCGACTATTCAGAATTTTCAACTGGACATATCTTTTGATTCCCGCTATGAAATCTTGATTTTTCGGATTCGTTGGAAAGATATTCACGAATGGACCCCAATGCTTTTGGTTTCACTAAAATCCGGATTGTTTTGCACCCGGTACATTCAATTGAAGTTTGAAATCGAATTATCGAACTACCGCGCCATTTTCAATTCTATTTATAATTATATATAAATATTTATATTCTAACGACGACGTATATAATATATACGTTCGATTTATATTCAAAATAAATTTCTCGTCGATATTATTTAAAATAATTCATTTTAAATAATCAAAATTCGCTAAAATTGCCAAAATAAAAATTTCAAACTGGCTCGAATTTTACGGGTTGTTACATTTTGATAGTTAGAAATCGATATATCAATATATATAGAATTCGATAAGGAAACGAAATCAAAAATAGAACACTGTAAACAAAAAGGGAAATCGATAAGCTGGTAATAGAAGAGAAACATATATACGTTTAAAAATGAATAAATGGGTTTTTATAATGTTGATTATTCGAGGTAAGTGGTTTTGTCTGTTTTGAAGTTGACGATGTTTTCGGTCAAGGTCTGAGATGTAATTTTACCCCAACTTGATTGATTTCATTTTTAATTGATAAATAGCAAGATCCAGTCTCGAAGAGAAGTGTTTGAATAATAGTTAGTAGAAAAAATATTTTGGGTTGTTGTAACAACATTCGTTTTAACCCAAGTGATGGAATTTTCAAATTATAAAAGTAAATATTTCCTGAGTCTAATTAAAGTAGTCGGGAAAGAGATAAGTGATTGAAATTGTTTCAATTACAAATAGAATATATTTTCTAACTATAGAAAATAAAAGAAGGCGAGATATAGAAATGTTTTCCAAAGAATGTAAGAGACCTAGATGATAATTGAAAATATTTGTTTAACAAATATTGATAGGGAAATGAGGAAGTGAAATAAATTAATGAAATATTAATTAACAGGCCCAGTGATTGATGGATGTTATGGATGAATGTTGTTTGTTTTTCTTCGATAGTTAAATAACCGACTATCGAAGTATTTGCCAATATCGTTGTCAATATGGAGAGACCGGTTGGATTATTATCCGTGAACCACTTCGTATTGGCAGTAGCGTTGCGAATCAGATTATATGAAGATAATCGGAGATGGAGCGAAGTGCAAGGGCTTTTTCTAGTAATAGAAATTGTGCCTTCGGTTTCGTTCAATCCTAGAACGAACGTATATGGACGAATGTCTGACAAAGTATTTCCAATGATCGAATGGGTTGGTCTGTATAAATACATATGGTTGCAACGGATTTATTCCCTTAGCATAATATCCACAATATTTGTGCAAATCAATTAATGATTAAAGGATCTGACAATGTGGCATTCAAAGTGATTGTGCTATCAGTGAATGGCAAGTAATCGTAGCCTCAGGCCTCAACAACCGGGAAATGACAAAAATCGGGCAGGCAGCATGGCTATGTGGGTCGCTTCCATTAGGGTGTATAATCACCTATCTAGAGATTCATTTAATTCCTTGTTCTATTCGCTGCTGTCCCATTCGGGAAACGGTTGCTAATCCCAACCGTTGGTGATATACATTCGATACACTCAAGAGAAATGAGTGGTCGGTCATGTGTGGGCCGGGTTGCAAGATGTCCTTGTTGAACCCCAGTGTATCGCCTCTAGAGTACACTGATCGGAAGGTGGTTCCATACCTTGTCATGTTGGAAATCCAATCTCCAATAAGCGCAATGCGGTTTTTGATTTTATACTATGTATGTGGAGCGTGAGATGCAAGCATTCCGCTAGATTCTATTTATTTGATGCAGACATTAATATAATATCACTGGATTTCGTATTAAAGTGTTTTGGGTTATAGTAAGGTAAAAACCGTCCATGTTTATGTGTGGGCTGGTCTTACTATTATCTTTTCTTTCAAAAGGGTTTTGAAAGTTAAACAAATGGTTGGAATTTACTCACACCAGCCCATGACTGACCCAGAGTTTATTTTGTTTTGTTTTCCCTAAACTCTTGGGTGCCCAAATTTGTACGGGCAGTCAAGTAGTAGTGATTTTATAGATTCACTTGGAAGAGCTGAAAGCAGGAGGCTTCACCAGTTAGCTATAGACTATCATATTTCCGCTGTGTATTGTGTTGTATCTGGAAACAGGTGTTTATAAATGTTCCAGTAATGTCGGTTGTGCTCTGATGATGGTATGTATATAAAGTTACTGATTTGTATTTCAAAAGTTATGTTATATAATATATTTTATACGTTCCGCTGTGAGATTTGTCTTCCTTGGGTTCTTCTATTCTAATATTTCTTTCTTTCTATTTCTCATCCTCTAACTTCTTTCTAATAATGATTCGTATTTCTGTGCAATTTGGGTTGGATGTGTGGTGTTATTAGTCAACTCAGATAGTACGGATTTGCGGGTCGTTACATAAGAGTTTAGGGAAAACATAGAAAGATAAACTCTGGGTCAATCATGGGACTGGTGTGAGTAAATGATTTTAAAACAGATTTTTATTTGTCTGTCTTGTAATTTATCTGCATCTTTTACCTATAATGCTCCACCGAAATTAAGCATTCCCTTTGTCAGTGACCTTAACGAGGCGGGGTGTTTCAGAACTGAAAAGAGGTAAGTTTCATAACCACTGTATTTGCATGATAAGATCTAAGAGAATAAATTTATTACTATGAATTGACATCGGCAAACCATTCTAAGTTGAAGAGCAACCTTGTTAAAGCTGGTATTAATGACAACAACCTTGTTTTAACTATTATTATAAAATATATACTAACACTATTCTCTAATATATATATATATATATATATATATATATATATCTGTGTGTGTATGTTTGTGTGTGTGTGTGAAAGACTCGCTAATGGCGACAGGAGATCCTGATTTTTCTCTTCCACTAGAAAGATATACTCCACCAGCTCCACAAGTTTCTTGTTTCACAGAAATCCGGCTTAAAACGAATCCTGTACATTCAGTTGAAGTTCGACATTACATGAGATCCGTCCGTCGGATTCTCCTAAAAGAGGAACCATTGGGTTCGTATCGAAAAGTGCTTTCTAACGAATATTAGAGATTTGAAATATAACGGTTGGATTTGGAATTATGTCCAAATCAATTTGAGAAGCTGCATTGGGTCTTCAAGCTATTCAGTTTCACGATGGCATACAACTTCGTTATCCCTTTTGGACATAAAGGATACAATGGCTCTTTTGCGCTTTCATAAATTGGTATATACTTCTTACTTTCATTGGCCTGCCAATTGCCATCATCCGTACACTGCTCTCCAATTAAGCTATTTTTCACCATCTGAAACTTGTTTCAGCCATATCTCCCAAACGGTGAGTCAGTTTGGCTGATGTGACCACTCTACGAAATCGTAAACCATCATCCGGAGCCAATGGAAGTGGTTTCAGGTCAAAATTCCCAACCCATTAATTATAACATACGTTATGATTTCCTCTTGTCCCTAGGACAGGCCTAAGCATGTTGTTCACATCAGCGGGTTCCAAACATCTAGATTAGTTAATTTATAATTAAGTACCTCTTATCTTATTGCACAATGGAATTTCTCCTACATCCAGTCCCACACAACGCTGGATACCACAGATTCCACACACACACTTGATCAAGTATACATTCCTTGATTTCACGGCTACAAGGGATATCACCGATTACCCGTCCTTGATTTCATGGCTACAAGGGATACCACCGATTTTACACAAGCCAGACAATTACAAACAACCCTATAACTCTTCAATAGTACTTGATTCAAGATGAGATGGGTGGAACCTATTACCCCTATTGATCCATGAGAGAGCTTCATTTTGATTATGGTTCTAGTAACTCAAAATGATTTGAATTAGAAATGGCTTGTTTTAATTCAAATTAGAATTTGAATAGTAAATTCAAAAAGTTATTCAAGTCAGATATATAAACGACACTTTAACATGACTGGGTTGTTCCAATAATCTTACTTATGTTTAAAATGAATTCAGAGTCAACTAGTAAATAAAATCAAAAATCGAATCACCAACAACATATCAAATGCAAATTTATAAAAATTACCACCAAATTAAAATCCGTACTTGCAACCAGATCTACTTAATCGATGCAAAATTGATTAATGATGAAATAGAGTGGAAAGAAATACGTGATAAATATTCCTAAGATGTATCTTTGTAAAATGCAAGTTACAAATAAATTAAATGTGGCTGACTAAGGCTGAGTGGGGGCTTGAACTCCAACACTATCTCTATCACGAAAGATGACATCGTCAGACATTGTTTTGTGTCGCTTTACCGGGGCTGCAATTTCAGGATTACTGCACTCCCCTACTTCGAGATGTTTGGTTGCATTCACATATTGATCCATTGCCCTAAAGTTGGACTTTCGATTCCTTCATGATAAACAAATCTATAATCGATAGTCATGGGCTCTTGGAGGCCATCCAACCGCCGAAAGAATACAAAAATGGAAGGGACAACCGAAGGCATTTGATTTCTCTAGATCAAGTAATGATATACCCTACTGGGTGCGACTCACATAGCCATGCAACCTACGTGATTTTTTCCATTTCCCGGTTGATGAGGCTTGAGGACTTCTGTGGGAGTACTAGGCTGTTTCCAATTTTGAATAGCGGTGATTTTACCTGGATCTACAGCAATTCCCTCTTTTGATACGATGTGGCCAAGAAACTTTACTTCATCTTGACGAGTCAAGATGAAATAATTCACCGATTAGCCAAGTAAATCCGATAAGTTTTAACTAGGGAAAATTCAAAGTGAAATATCTACTTATCCACGATAAATCATTATTCTATAGGTACTATGATATTTTGCTTTATGTGGGGGAAATGTTATCATTCATATGGGGGATTATCGTTTGGTTGGAAGGAAAAAGTAGCATGCAAAAGTTTTATGTCAACTGTTAGAATCTATTACTGATATATAGGTAATACTGTTTTTGTTGGTAAGACCGTTTGTATTAGTCAACAATAGTATAAGATTTACATCCTTACTCGTATTAATTTTCCTTGTGTCTGTGTCAATCGTCCCTCTCTTGCGTGTAGATACCCTGTGCTGGTCCCATCATAAGGTGTATCAGTCCTATGATAGCAACCCGACATTTATTTCTTACTCATTTTAATTGATTGCGGGTTACTTTTGGATTTCATATTCATATATATATATATATATATATATATATTAATACAAATAATCAATAACGTATATCTCACAGAAATATTAAATAAAGTGCAGAGAAAGTAAAAGGTACACAAAATTATATAGTGGCTCGGCTATCTCCAATGTATATCCACTTTAATTAATCATTTAATAATATTTCAAGTTTAATCTCTTTGGACTGATTTTCTGTCTGAATCCCTTTTCTTTTCTTTTCAGCATGTCTGGGGAACCTAATACTCCTGAGGGTGTTACAATACCAGGCTAATCCCGTAGGTATCTAGAGGCCACAGTGCCTGTCGTTGGTCTAACAAACGTTCCTCCCCCAGCTGCACTTGCTGTTCCTTCATTCTCAACTGGGTTTAAGAACATTGTTGTTGAAGACATCATTTACGACAAACCCAAATTCCAATTTGATATCAAATTCAAGGCTTTGACTGTTGAGAGTCTATAGGGACACTGCGGAGAGTTTGACCATTTTTATCTTTCAAAAATCTTTTAAAATAAAAGATAATTGTAAGACCGATCCACACATAAATATGGACGGTTTTTACCTTACGATAACCCAAAGCATTCTCTGAAAGCAATATTCATCTGATATTATGATAGTGTCTAAATGCAAATAAATAACAATCTAGCGAAGCACTTGCATCTCACGCTCCACACACACACACACACACAAACACACACACACACACACACACACACACACACACATATATATATATATATATATATATATACAAACAAAACCGCGGGCGCTTATTGGATAATGGATTTCCAACTATGACAAGGTATGGAACCACCTTCGGATAGTTATCTCTAGAGGGGAATACCTGGATTCAACAACAACGACTTGTAACCCGGCCCACACATGACTAACTACTCATTTCTCTTGAGTGTATCGAATATATTGTCACCAACGGTTAGGCCCACATAACCGTTATTCGAAGATACAGAAGCGAAAAAGAAACAAATATGAATATTCTCTAGATTGGTGACAATACACCATAATGGGAGCGACTCACATAGCCATGTTGCCTGCCCGATTTTTGTCATTCTCCGGTTGTGAGGCTTGAGGTCAGAACTGACCGCTTGTAATAGCACATCTTTATTTACTTTGAATGCCACATTGTCAAACCCATCAAATCACAAATTGATTTCCCCAATACCATGGGGTATAAAGCTAAGAGAAATGAATTCCTCCGCTACCTAACATAGTTTGAAGAGATCAATCATATGATTCGTTAGGAATACTCTATCAGACATCCGTCCATACAAGTTGTCCCAGGGCTGGACAAACCGAAGGCACTATTCTGTAAATAGAACAGCCCTTGCATAAATTCTGTCTTCAATTGTCTTCAAAAATCTCTGACTTGAAACGTATAAATCAAATCGAAGTGGAATTAAATTCCGGACTCTTCGAAACGACAACGTAAGAGGACAACATTTGATAGTCGGTGATTTAACTATCAATTATAAAATAAAACGAGTGGATTTATTTCCATTGGATCTGCTAATCCTCGTTTTAAATAATCTTCAATTAATTTAAATTCAAATATTAACTTTGAAAACATAACTATTTCTTAATAAAGAAATTCTTAATTTACATTTTATGTGATAATCTCATTCTTGAATATATGTTTCATAACTTAAAGCGCTATTCAATTCTAACACTCATTAAGAATACAAACTATTACTATCTATCAGATAATATTGAACTCATTCAAGTTGGGGTATTTTAGTTACCTCTCAGACCTTGAAACGAAATAATTTCTTATCTTTAAGATTTGTAGAAGTTTAATATTCCAAAACATTCGACAAACCAAAATTTGTAAATCCAGTTGATTTTTCAAATCTTAAACTATTTCTCAAAACAACGTTCCTTTGTAAACATTCAACAAGTTAACTTAAATAATAAAACCAAGGAACTTAATCAGATAAATCATCTTACTTCCCCTTTCATTGGTAATTTAATTATCTTAAAAATGGGTACTAAATTAAGGGATTTATCTAGTTAACACCTCACCTTGGATAGTATATCAAATTTAACTTCTTTGTTTGACTGCATAATTATCTTAACAAAATCTGTTAATACAATATTAATTAGCTTTTAATAAAATATTTCCATGTTTTAACAATACTTATTAAAACTATTCTATTAAATTGATTAGAACAAATTAATTTAATATCCAATTTTCATTTAAACCAGTTGATTTAAATCAACCTAAAACAATCTGATTAATTGGTTAGAGTTATCTTTCCTTTTTAAATTGATTAATGATATAATTAATTTAAAATAAACCACCATTAATTGTTTCTTAATACCATTATTCAAAATGTTTAAATTTTAAGTTAATTTCTGATTTACTTTACAGAAATTATAGCTTAGCAGTTCCATTGGTATATAACAGTTCTTATAACCAACAACATTCAAAACATCAATCCAATTCACACAAACAGCTATTTAGGTATAATCCTGTATTATCAATTGATAATATAATAAGTCATCAACCGATAATTACTGAATAGATATGTCAAATCAATATAATAGCAGAATGGTGTTTATTTCTGCTAACAGGGTGTCCGGATAATTCAGTCAGTCAAATATATAGTGGAACGGTGTTCAGTTCCACTAGTAGATGTCAATGTAAAAACTATATAATTACGATTAACATAATTAAACACAGTTCAATTCATCAAATAACTTATTTATCGTAGATCGGGTGGTTCAGGAGTTGGGAGATGGGGATCTAAGCACTGTGTGCGGGAAGGTTCGAATCCCGCTGTGAACCACTTGGGGGGCTAGGACGTTACGCATCTGTGTGCGTTGACTAAACAAAGCGGGGTAGACACACGGCGTGGGGTTTACTTAAGTGAGTATCAATGTATATTGTGATCTTAAGGTTCCCCATGATCTCAACAAAAAAAAAAAAACGATTTAGAATTTATTGAATTTACAGATCATTACAGGTTAAATATTTCCAACTACACGTTTAATGATTAAATTTACATTTGTTATATTATTAAATGATCCTTATAATTAAATCAAAATTTAATTATCTAAAGGTTAATTGTAACAACTTGGAAAATCAGAACCAATTTAAAAAATTTATTTTGGCAATTTGAATGAATTTTGAATATTTAAAATGATTTATTTTAAATAATAACAACTAGAAATATATTTTGAATAGAATTAGAATGTATAAATTTATTTAAATAGATGTTATAATATAAATATTTATTTTAATTATAAAAGGAATTGGAAATGGCGTAGTTTGAAAATTCGATTTCAAATTTCAAATGATGTACAGGATTCAAAATAAATCGGATTTTTGTGAAACCATAAATATTTGAATCTGTTTGAAAATATCTTTCTAATGTGTGAAAAATACAAATTTCATAACGGGAATAAAAAGTTATGTCCAGTTGAAAATTCAAAATAGTCGTTATGGAATTTATATAATATATGGCCCTTAAAAATAGTGATTTTGCAAACAACCTCCGTTTTCGACGAAACCACTTTTGTTGGATCCAGAAGGTCAAATTATTGAAAGATTCCGATTTTCATAATTTTTGGAATCAATTTGGGAGCTTGGTGAGTTTAAACGTGTTTGGTTAATTCATTTTGAATTTAATCGACTGGAAAATGACCGTTTTTCAAACGGTCTCCAAATTCGGCGAAATTAGTTTTGTTAGGATCGTATCATCAAAACATAGCTAGATTTATTTTTCTAGAATTTTTGGAGTCAGTGTGTGGCCTAGGTAAATTAAAATGTACGTTTGAATTCAATATATATTGATTTACATTTTAATTTTAATGAAAACTGATCGAAACGATCGAATTGGCTTACATAACATATCTATTGTGTTCAGAAGGGGGGTAATTAGCCATGGGCGACAATCATTGGGTTCGATTTGGAGTTCGAATAAAAAACTAACTTTTTGGAGTTTAAAACTAATTAAATAAATATGTATATATGTATATATAAGGGATCAACGCCCTTATTCTCTTTTCCCCACCCCTCGTTCAAAACACGATTAAAGAATTAAAAAAAAGCAACGACGGAGGCCGCCGTTCAGCTCCACCGCCGCGCCGCCCACGCGCAGCCCTCCCTAGCAACCGCTCCTCCCCCTCTGACACCCCACCGACAGTCGTGTCCCTCTCCCTCCTCCCCCAATTCGAACCCACACCCAAATCGCCCCAAATTAGCCTAGCAACGCCGCCAGTCCCCACCCCGACCACCAGATCATTACAGGTTAAATATTTCCAACTACACGTTTAACGATTAAATTTACATTTGTTATATTATTAAATGATCATTATAATTAAATCAAAATTTAATTATCTAAAGGTTAATTCTATTAAAATTAAAATTCGCCAAGTTACACACTATCAATTCTCTCGACTAGCCAGCCTGCATATAAAAATTTCTTCGATCACATCTTCATTAATTATTACATATATATATTGGTTTAAGTTTCAAATTTCAACTCTATCAATTCCCTAATAAGAATGGTCTAAGCGCACTTTCAAACTCCTACATTCTACATCCCATACTAATATATATTTTGTGAAACATTTAAATTAAAACACTCTTTTTTTTAATTCTTTTATTTTCTTTTTCTGTAGCCCACTAACCTTCGGCCCATACTCCTTTTCTATTTTTTCCTACGGCCCAGTCTGGCCCAACCTGTTCTCTTCGTTAACCACGACCGCCTCCCACGTTCCCATTTCTTTTATTTCCCTGTTGCTCCCTTGATTTCCTATTTCCTCCTTAGAGCATCTTCAATGCTATTGTGATTGTCATGTTAAAGACATTACACATAAGCACTTGACAATTTCATATGAAATTTTATCTCCAATGTTAATGTCAAATTGAATGTTAATCAGATGTGGCACACAATATAAAAGACATTGTCAATTGCAATGTCTAGTTGTGGACATTGTATTTGACAATGTGAAACCAATAATAATTAGTTAAGTATAACTAATTGAAATAAATATATTATTTGTCATAGCTTGATTGGTTAGAGGTGTCAAATTATTGTTTAAATAACATTTTGCATTGGAGAATTTTTTCTTTCTTTAAAGTGTTTTCTAATTATATTTGTTTAACATTGTGGCCACATAGATTAAATTAGACATTACATGTCTAATACATTGGAGATGCTCTTATTCCCTTTTTCTGATCCTAAACTCAAAGTCTCAAACAATACAAAAATATGTTGGCACCAAAAATGAAATGAGATTGACATTGGACCTGCTTCCACTTCTTCTCTAATCCTACTCTCACTTCTCCTTCTTCTTATATGTTCTCCCTGTTCTCCCATTTCCATCGTATATGACCAGTTGTGCACATGCACACACGAACCAGTCAACGTTCATCGATCACCACCTACTCCACAGAACCTCCTCCACCTCCTGAGTCAATTTCCCTGCTTCGATCAACTTCCTATTGACTCAATCAAAATAGCACTATGTAACTCGATTAAAAATAAAACAATCACCCAAACAGTTCACCACTGTTCTCCCTCTAGACACCAACTCAGTGCTTCGATCATTATCAGAACCTGGTCAGAGGAGGTAGACACTCTGCTCCGCCGATTCCTCCTGGTGCGCTCGCTATCCTTGCCCTCACTGTGGTGCAGATCGAACCCAAACCTAAGCTTCTAAACATCCATCTCATATCCTATTTCTACCTCCATCTCTTAGAATATACATTAGAAAAATATGTTTGTATTTTTCTCGAGTTCTTTGATATTCCACGCTACTATGGTATCAACATTTGAATCGATTGTCAGCGCCACCGCCATAATTTGACAAAACCCAGTTATCTGATTATCTTCAAATTCTCATTAACCAAGCAACTAAAAATTATGATTTTGCCACTAAAGTTCATGTTTTAATCATATTAATACATTCGTAACCCTGAATTACTCCAGTTAAATGTTTGGATTTTTGAGACAAAAACCTAATACGGTATAATCATTTGTATTGGCAATTAAACCCTATTATTTTAAGTTGCAAAAGATTTAAAATTTTACTATATTTAAATGTGAACAACATCCATGCACATCTTATATCTCATAACTATCTTGAATTAAAGTTGCGGGGTTTTTTAGATAACAGAGGTGAAAATTTTGACTGCTTTCACCATACTGGAGCATTTACATTAGCCTGTCTTCATTATGCAACTCGAAAGATTGGTTTTAAATTGATACCATATATTAGATACAGGTGCATATATATATATATATAAATCAGTCCTTAAATAATATGATATTCAAGTGATAATAAAAAGAATAGAAATTTAGAGTTACTCACTGTTTCTTAATATTCTGTTCTAACTGAGTTTCCAGTTTGACATGATGAGCAAATTAGATAATACAAAACATTAAAAACCTATGTGCATACTGCAGTATAATTGAAACGACCCGGGTTTTTAGCTATTTGTAAATGGATATTTAAATCATTTTTAAATATCAATGGATATTAATATTGAACTCACGATCTAACGACGATTAAGCGTTACATTTATATTTAATATAAAACGAACTCGAAACGACGCGGTAGTTCGTATAATTGAGTTTTGAACTTCAATTGATTATACAGAATCCGTTTTAAGTCGGAATTCTATGAAAGAAGAAGCGTTGGGATCTTATTGATTATAACTTTCTAATAAAAGAGAAAAATTGAAATTTTGGCTTATATTTTGTGAGATATGTCCAAATAAAATTTTAAATTAGTCGCTATGGAATCGTTCATCGACCGTAACAGTTTATTTGAAATAACTGCATACTGGATTCTGTTGAGTCAAAGATTTCAATGATCATTTTGATTAATGACAAGAAGAAGCTTCATGATCGACAAAAAGGAGAATCAATGACAAAAAAGAAGAATTGATGTTTTTTTTCATAGGTTAGAAGTTGGTTATTTAGAGTTATAAATGTTAAAATCTATCCTCAAATAATCATACTTCTCATTGCTTTTAAAAATATTCATCAAAACTCTTTTCTGTAGCAAGTTGACAAAAACATGTCAACAGGTTATTTTTAACTTGTCAACAGGATTTCAAATGAAACCTGTCTACCTGTAAAAATTAACCTGTCAACAGCTTTTTAAAAGGTAACGGTCAAAAACCTGTCTACCTGTACATTTTACCTGTCAACAGCTTTTTGAATAGCAAAGCATATCTTTGAAGAGTCATCTTCTTTCATGAAAGGTTGCATCCATTTCTCCTCATCAGAAATCATCTCTTTTGATTGCAACTTTTCACTAATGATTATAACTTCTCAATCATTATAAATACATCATATTTCATTTATCCAAACACCGAATTTCACTCTCTATTCTCTGATCTATTTTGCATTCAAAGAGCACTCAAAATCATTATATTATCGTTTGAATCTTTAAGCATATTTAATACACTTGTGATTCAACGATAATCCACTTCTGAATCTTCGCAAACATCAATTTACATTTGAGGATAAGATTATAGGAAGGGTGTACTCAATAATTGACTAATCAGTGTTGAAACAAGAACACGTTCAGAAGTCAAACTCTTGTAATTGTTGAAGTCCTGTGTGGGTAAGCTTGTAGCCCATGAAATCAAGTGGGTAAGCTTGTAGCCCGTGAAATCAAGTGGGTAAGCTTGTGGCCCGTAAATCAAGTAGTGTTGTGAACCTGTTCCTCCAGGTAAAGAGAGGTTATTGATTAGTGAAAATCCAGAGAGAGGTCTGGGACTGGACGTAGGACGGTGCTCCGAACCAGTATAAAAATCCCTGGTGTGATTTTTCCTTTTTACTGCATTTACTATATTTACTTATCTGCGAATAGTTATTACTTTATACTTGAATATTGTTTGTCATATTACACGATCCTTATGTGTATTATACTCGGCAAGTACACGTACACACTTTCAGTTGGTATCAGAGCAAGGTTAGCTCATAACCGTAACACAGTTATTTGATATATTCTAGTAATATGGCAAATAACCCAAGTAGTAGCACAAACACCACTTACACTGAAGGTCAATCGACACAAAGACCTCCTTTCTTCAATGGTCTTAACTATAGTTATTTGGCAACACATATGGCTTTTTACATGCAGTCAACTAACTATGATGCTTGGAATGCTACTCAGAAAGAAATAGTCAATCCAACGACTGAGTATGCAGAATGGACGGCTGCTGAGAAAACCGCAGCTGCTGTAAATGCAAAAGCAATTAATATGTTGTTTTGTGCATTAGATCAAAACGAATATAACCGTGTTAGTATTTGTACCACTGCTTATCAAATTTGGCAAACGCTAAAAACTACTCATGAAGGTACTAGGTTAAACAAGCAAAAATAGCTTTGTTGAAAAGTCAATTTCAAAATTTCAAAATGAAGCCAAATGAAACTATCAATGAGAAGTATTCACGGTTTCAAACCATTCATCATGCACATATCGGACTAGGGAAAAAATATTCTGATTTTGATGTAGTTTCGACAGTCCTACATTCCCTGACTAGTGAATGGAAAGGAAAAGTATTAGCAATTGAAGAAGCTAATGACCTTTCTGTCATGAAGCCAGATGAATTGATAGGAAATCTAATGTCCTATGAAGCAAATTTGCAGGATAGAAAAGAACAAAAAGAAGAAAAGAAAAATGTAGCATTTCATGCCGAAAAGGATGAAGACATCTCAGATTCTGAAGATGAAGATCTAGCATTCATTGCAAAAGGATTCAAGAAATTCTTAAAGCAACGAAAGGCTAGTCGTTACAACAGAAAGAAGTTCGGATCAAATAAACCATCTTCATCAAATGTAGAATGCTTCAACTGTAACAAGAAGGGACATATGCAAAAGGATTGTCTAGGGTAAAGGAAGAAGACAGAAAATGAAAATTTAAAACACAAGAAGGACAAGTCAAAGAAACGAGCATTCTCAGTAACATGGGATGATTCAGATTCATCTTCGTCTGATAGTGAAAGTGACTCAGACGATGAACAAGCAAATGTATGTTTTATGGCAAAAGAAGATGACGTACAAATTCCTTCTTTTGAAGAAGTTCTTGATATAAATGCTAAATTGATATATAAATTCAAAGATATGAAACGACAATGCAAACAAGCTCAAGCAGACTCACGTAGAGCAGAGTTGGAGTGTGATATGCTAAAAGACGAGAAGAAAATATTAGAGGAGGAACTTGAAAAATTTCAAGAGTCATCATCTAATATTAATTCTCAATTAACTCTTTTGAGTCAAGAAATTGAAACTCAAAAAGAGAAAAATGATGCTCTTACTGCTGAAAATCATGAGCTTAAGGCAAAAGTCAAAATTCTAGACCTAGAAAAAGCTAGCTTACAAACTAAGTTAGATGACATTACTCAAAATGTTTCTAACTTCGACAAAGGTCGAGAAAATTTGACAAAAATTATTGAAAGTTCACAATCTGCTACAAATAAACAAGGGTTGGGATATAAGAAACAAGTTATCAAAAAACATCTTGGTAAAAGAAAAAGGAAAAGTAAGGTAGTACAAGAAACTAAAGCTAAGAAAAATCTTAGTTTATTATATTCCAAACCAAAATTGATTATGAAATTTCAAAAGAAGAATGTCAAAACTATACTAATATGGGTTCCTAAAACAAATAACAATTTGATTAGGAACAAGTACATTCAATTTTTTTTGAATTCTGTGCATCATAATCCAAATTTTTTTATATAAAGGGGATACCGGACCCGTATGGGTTTGGACTCCTAAGACCTAACTCTTAGGACCCTATAGAAAGGTGGGTACCATGGACTTAATTTTATTTTTTGCAGGACCCACTCAAGAAAAGAGGAAAGTGGTTACTGGACAGTGGTTGCTCGAAGCATATGACTGGAGACAAGAGCTTATTAACAAATATCACTTATTCAGATGGTGGCTCTGTCACTTTTGGAGATAATTCAAAAGGCTATATCATCGACAAAGGCGATGTGAGCAATTACGGTACATCTAACTTACCTCTTATTACAAATGTCATGCTAGTTAAAAACTTGAAACATAACTTACTAAGTATTAGTCAACTGTGCGACAAAGGTTTTATCATTTCTTTTTCGGATAATAAATGTAGTATTTTAGTTAAAGATCAAAATCTAGTTTTTGAAGGTTATAGAGACAAAAGTATCTATATTCTGAATATGAACATCAATCATAATTCATATATGTGTCTTGTAGCAAATGATAATGATCCATGGCTATGGCACAAACGTTTCTATCACATAAACTTCAGAACTATTGACAAGCTAGCCAAAAATGATCTAGTTAAAGGACTACCCAAAATGAGCTTTACGGTTAATAATATTTGTGATGCATGTCATCTAGGAAAATTGACTAAATCATCCTTCAAATCCAAGAAAGTCATATCAACATTACAACCACTTGAGTTACTACATATGGATTTATTCGGACCAACACAGGTTCAGTCAATAAATCATAGTCGGTATGTGTTTGTAATTGTTGATGATTATTCTCGTTATACATGGGTAATTTTCTTGAAAAATAAAAGTGACACGTTTAATCATTTCAAATCCTTCGTCAAGAAGATTCAAAAGTCAAAAGGACTTAAGGTTAAGAATATAAGAAGTGATCATGGCGGAGAGTTCGAAAATAATGAATTTGAACATTTTTGTACAAAGAAAGGTATCAATCACAATTTTTCGTTTCCTCGAACTCCACAACAAAATGGAGTTGTAGAACGGAAAAATCGGACTTTACAAGAATGTGCAAAAACATTATTAAATGGATCCACTTTACCAAAACATTTTTGGGCAGAAGCTGTTGCAACTGCGTGTTATGTGTTGAATCGTGTATCTATTCGACCTCTCACGAAAAATACATCTTATAAGCTATTTAATCAGAAAAAGTCAAATATCTCATATTTCAAAGTTTTCGGTTCTAAATGTTTTATTTTAAATACGAAAGACCATCTAGGAAAATTTGATCCAAAATCCGATAAAGGTATATTTGTCGGATATTCAGAACGAAGCAAGGCCTATCGTATATTCAATAAGAGAACTAAAACTATTGAAGAATCACTTCATGTATCTTTTGATGAATTTTATAAGCCATCTCATAATATATCAGATGACGAAGAAAATATAGTCACTAATAATCCTACCATCACAAATAATGACTCTGACTCAGAAATTATTGAAGATATTCCTCAACCTGCTATGGCACCTTCTCCACCTAGATTTAGATCTCCTCCGAGAATTCTAAGAGATCATCCGGTTCAAAATGTTATTGGAGAAGTAACCTCACAGATTAGAACAAGGAGTCAACTTAATCAAATGGGTCATGTTGCGTTTATTTCAAATATCGAACCAAAAAATCCTAAGGAAGCTGCTACCGACGACTACTGGATCATTGCCATGCAAGAAGAGCTAAATCAGTTTGAACGCAATGATGTATGGGAACTTGTTCCAAGGCCAACTGACCAATCGGTTATAGGAACTAAATGGGTTTATTAAAATAAGGCTGATGAACAAGGGAATATCACTAGAAATAAAGCACGGTTAGTAGCACAAGGTTATAATCAAGAAGAAGGTATCGATTATGAAGAAACATTCGCACCTGTCGCAAGACTAGAGGCTATTAGAATTTTATTATCTTTTGCTTGTCATCACAATTTTAAATTATATCAGATGGATGTCAAGAGTGCATTCCTAAACAGCTTTATAAAAGAAAGAGTATATGTTGAACAACCTCCTTTATTTAAACATGAAAAATATCCAGATCATGTATTTAAACTTAAAAAAGCTTTGTATGGCTTAAAACAAGCACCACGTGCTTGGTATGAACGTTTACGAAGTTATCTTATTGATTCGGGTTTTCATATAGGGAAGGTTGATCAAACATTATTATTAAACATTCGCAAAAAGACATATTGGTTATTCAAATATATGTGGACGATATAATCTTTGGATCAACAAATGAAAAACTTTGTAAAGAATTTGCAGAAGTTATGACCAAAGAATTTGAAATGTCACATATGGGAGAATTATCATACTTTCTTGGTCTTCAAATTAAACAACTTCCGAATGGTATTTTCATAAATCAAGAAAAATATTGTGGAAATCTTGTTAAAAGATTTGGATTTGAAAATACTTCCGAAAAAACTACTCCTATAAGTACATCTACTCATCTTGAAAAAGATGAAAATGGAAAAAGTGTAGACCAAAAGACATATCGTAGTATGATAGGTTCTCTTTTATATTTAACGGCTAGTCGTCCCGACATTATGATGAGTGTTTGTTTATGTGCATGATTTCAAGCCAATCCTAATGAATCACACTTACGAGCAGTGAAACGTATAATTCGTTATCTTAATAATACCAAAGATTTTGGTCTTTTCTGTCCAAAAGATTGTTCATTTGAGTTAGTATCATATAATGATGCTGATTTTGGAGGATCTCGAACGGATAGAAAAAGCACAAGTGGTACTTGCCATTTTATTGGAAAATCACTTGTCTCTTGGTTTAGTAAGAAACAAAATTGTGTTTCACTTTCGACGTGTGAAGCGGAGTATATATCAGCGGCTCTTGCATGTACACAAGTTTTATATATGCAACAAACACTTAAAGACTTTGGAATAAATTTACCAAATTCAATCATATATTATGATAACACAAGTGCGATAAACTTATCCAAAAACCCGATTAATCACTCTCGGACTAAACATATCGACATTCGACATCATTTTCTGAGAGATAATATTGAAAAAGGAAATATAAATCTCGAATATGTAAGCACGGAGAATCAACTAGCTGATATATTTACCAAGCCTCTACTCGAATCAAGTTTCATAAAATTACGTAGAGAGCTAGGCTTATTATCTAGAAAGGAACTTGAAAATTAAACTGTATATTTTAAACGTTGCAGAGTTCTTTTCTATTTAATACAAATAGTTATCACTTAACTATTTTCTCTCCTAAAATAAAGTGTTACTTTGTGGTGAGATTAATATGGACCTCTTCTAAAAATAGAAGTTGTCTTATATATATACCTCTTCGTTGAGTGCTTTCTGAATTCACCATCTCAATCTTCATTCATATTGTAATGGCTCATATTTGCGACGAATGCGCTCAAAGATCACACATCACCATAACTAGCTCAGAGTCAGACGAGCACTACTCCCCGAAGACACCAGAACATCCTCCTGGTTTCCATCAAAACTCTCGTGCACCTGGCACCACACCTAACTCAAAACGTTGCAAGAAAGCATTATTTTGTTCTCCACGTACACGATAGAAAATAGATGAGATACACCATTATCAAAAGCATCAAGTTGATCTCCAGAGGGAGATGTATTACGAGCAGAAGTTAATAGCTTCTCGGCTCACGTATCTCGAACAAATAGCTTCATTCTTCTGTAGCTTTAATAAGCACAACGTTCATGAGCCTTCACATATGCCATCGTCATCGAGAACACCAAATACATGGGATAGGAATTTCAGTAAAAATGAAGGTGCAAAAGATAAATACTCTCCTTGGGAACCAAGAAAATAATTTCTATATATCGTATTTAAGGAGATCATTTATATTGTTTTATTTGTTGTATTTATGTCTTTTTCCTCATAATTTATTATAATTTATAATAAAGTTTTAATAGAGTTCGAATATATAAACAAAAGAAGTGAGAAAAACAAAAATATACAGTACTTGTCGACCAGTTAAAATAACCTGTCGACCTGTTTTATTTAATTGCAATCCAGAGAGTTTTCCTGTCGACCGCCTGCACATCACCTATCGACCGCTATTTATAAAATTAAAACCAGAGAAAAATTAGGTCGACCGGTAGAAAATTTCCTGTCGACTGGTTTATATTTAAACCGTATTCTTTCAAACCAGAAACATTTCCTGTCGACCGCCCTATTCCCCTCTGTCGACCGATTTCTATTTTCAATTTCAACCAGAAACATTTCAATGTCGACCGCCCTATTCCCCCCTGTTGACCGATTTCTGTTTCCAATTTCAACCAGAAACATTTTCTGTCGACCGTCCTATTCCTTCCTATTGACAGGTCGCGAATAAATCTGTTTTTTATATATACAAACGTCGGTTCACAATCAAATCCAACACACCATTTCGTTTTCAACTTCCTTATAACTCAAAATATCCATTCCTATCAGTCCTAATCTCTTCAATTTTCAATTCAAATCATATTCCAATGGCTCCAAAACATAAGAAAACAAAAACATCTTCTTCTTCTTCACACCTCCAACCTATCGATTCACACATTAAACAATGGTTAATGGATCCTATTGCAGTGAAAAGATGGAATAAGATGAAGGATTACACCATTCATCATGGATCTTTCATAAAGTTCTTTGATTTCTTTCTCTATGATGTTAAAAATATAGCGAATAGCGCAGGTATTGATTCTCTCCTTAATTTTGATGATAACAACGTAGAAATTAATCATATAATGATTAAGTTGTTCCACGCTAATCTCAACCTATAGAAATTCAAACCGGATAACCCGTCCGACTGTTTATGGTCAGTAGTTTGTGGACAACATGTTTTTATCTCCAAAGAAAGAATGGGACCAGTTCTTCATTCTCCAAATAATGGTATTAAATTCTCTAGTGATTTCTGTCCTATTCATATTAGAGATAAAATTAGTCACTTGTTCATTGAAGATCATAAGTCAAGTACAAAAGGAATCAATTTAAGACCCCCGGCTAGAATTCTTCATCTCTGTATCACGCATTCCTTGTTGCCAAGGACTGGAAATTTCAATGCCGTTTACAGAGAAAATTTAAAGGCATTATATGCTATTTATGGAGATATCAACGTTAATTGGATTGAAATGATTTTTGATGAGATTTCAATGGTAAACAAACTTTCTCGACCACATCTGTTATACAACGAATATATTATGCGCCTCCTAATGGATTGCGGTATTCCATCTCCCGAGTCCAAAATTTCAAAACCTAAGTGTATTAATAAAGCATCAAAGAAGAGAATGAAACTTCCCAAGCCATACTTAAACATTATTCCTTTTGAGCAATATGTACACCAAGGTCCTCCGCAGGCTTCTTCCTCACAAATTACTACGCAAAGACCAGAAGACGTTAGAATTCCTCCACCTACTTCGTCAACAAAAGAATTTCAAGAGCAAATTGCAAGAAATCAATTTTTACTAGAAGCAAGACTTAAAAGAACCGATAATAAGCTTGATCGTTTGGACACAAAACTCGATAAGCGGTTTAATAAACTCAAGTCTTTCTTCGGTATAATTTGGGAAGCAATTTCTTGTGCCTCATCCTCTACCACACTTTCTCAAGATCCGGGAAAACGTCCAATGCCTCCTGTATTCACATGGTCAACTTCGGAGGAGGGCACTAGTTCTGGAGCAAGTACCCAACATGGTCGTGGTCGTGGAACGTCACATATTGAAGAAGATGGAAATGAGGAAGAGGAAGAACAAGACAGAGACGAGGAAGAAAGTGAAGAAGAAGGAGACACAGAAGAAGTAGAAGAAACCGATTCGGATTGACCATCCGAGTAGTTCCTTCTATCTATATTTTGTGATGTTATGCATATCAACACTTGTACATAATTAGTGCTATGTTTTAATTAAGTATGTATGCTGCATAACTTCGTTTGGTATGTTTGGTCTGGTATGGTTTGTAATATATGTTACAATCTATGTGTGATGTTCTATGTTTTATCTACATAATGTTATTACATGCACTGTTGTGTACCTTTTTTGTCGATGACAAAGGGGGAGAAAATGTTACTAACATTCCTTCTTGCAGAGATTTAGTTATATAATTCAGGGGGAGCATATAAACAGGGGGAGATAGCAATGGAGATAGAAATATCAAGCAATATTGTCATCAATCAAAAAAGGGGAGAATGTTGAGTCAAAGATTTCAATGATTATTTTAATTAATGACAAGAAGAAGCTTCATGATCGACAAAAAGGAGAATCGATGACAAAAAAAGAAGAATTGATGTTTTTTTCATAGGTTAGAAGTTGGTTATTTAGAGTTATAAATGTTAAAATCTATCCTCAAATAATCATACTTCTCATTGCTTTTAAAAATATTCATGAAAACTCTTTTCTGTAGCAAGATGAAAAAAACATGTCAATAGGTTATTTTTAACTTGTCAACAGGATTTCAAATGAAATCTGTCTACCTGTAAAAATTAACCTGTCAACAGCTTTTTAAAAGGTAACGGTCAAAAACCTGTCTACCTGTACATTTTACTTGTCAACAGCTTTTTGAATAGCAAAGCATATCTTTGAAGAGTCATCTTCTTTCATGAAAGGTTGCATCCATTTCTCCTCATCAGAAATCATCTCTTTTGATTGCAACTTTTCACTAATGATTATAACTTCTCAATCATTATAAATACATCATATTTCATTCATCCAAACACCGAATTTCACTCTCTATTCTCTGATCTATTTTGCATTCAAAGAGCACTCAAAATCAATATATTATTGTTTGAATCTCCAAGCATATTTAATACACTTGTGATTCAACGATAAATCCACTTCCGAATCTTCGCAAACATCAATTTACATTTGAGGATAAGATTATAGGAAGGGTGTACTCAATAATTGACTAATCAGTGTTGAAACAAGAACACGTTCAGAAGTCAAACTCTTGTAATTGTTGAAGTCCTGTGTGGGTAAGCTTGTAGCCCATGAAATCAAGTGGGTAAGCTTGTAGCCCGTGAAATCAAGTGGGTAAGCTTGTGGCCCGTAAATCAAGTAGTGTTGTGAACCTGTTCCTCCGGGTAAAGAGAGGTTGTTGATTAGTGAAAATCCAGACAGAGGTCTGGGACTAGACGTAGGACGGTGCTCCGTATCAGTATAAAAATCCCTGGTGTGATTTTTCCTTTTTACTGCATTTACTATATTTACTTATCTGCGAATAGTTATTACTTTATACTTGAATATTGTTTGTCATATTACACGATCCTTGTGTGTATTATACTCGGCAAGTACACGTACACACTTTCAGATTCGAATTTAGACAAGGTTCTTTTGAGACGTAGTGTTAATTTAATTTTTAGAATTTTACTGTAATTTTTAATTAATTAAATACACAACTTTTTATTTGGAGTATTTTGCACCCTACATCTGTATTTCTGGGGTTTCACAATAGAAGTTAAACTACCGATATTATTATATTTTTGGGATCGTGGTGCATCGCTCGACACGATCATGTTTTTTATTTCTGTCCTTAGCAGCGCAAACATGAATGGAATTCCCAATAACCGGTACCACTTGCACATAACATCATATGGATTTTAACACATTGGTAAACTGGTCACTGTACCTAACTATACAAATCCATGAATTGGTGGAAACTCCGTATAGTACATTAGAATCAGTTTATAATCAAAGTCATACGGCATCTGGGAGAACAACGGAAAACAAAATAAAAAAAAGAGTTTATATATATACTTACTGAAGCAAACATGGCCGCCTTGAGAAACAAAATAACGTTGCATGTCTACTCACTAGTTTTCGTTTGGACTTAAGTCATTTTTTTACGCATGCAAATCCATGTTATCCCAAACTTTGAATGTGGTGCATAATTAAGAGCACTCTCCAACTTAAATAGTTTGTAATGTTATAAACAAATGGACAAAAACTGTACGAAATAGAAACAGCCTGTACCCTGTCTGTCCCTGTATTTGTACACACAGTAGTGCAAGCACATGCACGCCTAGGGAGTGAGATGTACAAGCCTATACTAGTTATGCAAAAATATGAAATTTCCAAGAAATGAAGCCTTCATCACCTCAACGTCTGGTGCAGTTCAACATACAATCAAAACAAGGGTGCAGCCTAACCTAAGATCCTAAGGTATATGTATGAACAGACATATTTTTTTTTAGACACAAATACAAACTTTTCCCGACCCTGTATAGTACAACACAGTGACAAGTCTAAATCGAAAATGAAAGGAAGCACATGCAAATGTTGGAAGAGAGCGACATGGTCTTTCCTTTCCTAGGCTTGCAGCGAATTGAACGAGCACCCAGACACCTACTCCATCTTTTCTTTCTTTCCTGTGAAAACACAACTCCATGTAAACCTACACCACTTGGGATACACAGGCACTAGCCTTTGTAATTTAATGAGAAGTTCCCTATCAAATACACAACGCAAGCCTACAGAAGTACACTCACATGTAGTCTGCTCCAATATTTTTCTCCTCTGCACGAACCAAGGACACAGCTACCTACCCCCCTCTACACAACCACAGTAACTCCATCAACAGCTATGACAACACACCACAGCTATCCTACTGTCTAAACAAGTCTTGCGTGATAACCAAACAAATTTGCTGTGACGACCAAGGTGTTCCTGGGTATAAATACGCAGCAGCATTCGCATTTCATCCTTCAGACTAAAATCAATACAGTGAAGTTGCTTTACATGTCCAAAGCTTTTTTTTTAAATCAAATCTTTATCCTAAAATCATGAAATTCTTTGCAATAGGACCGAAAAATCATTCTTTACGGTTCCAGCATCTCCGGAATTTGAATTTCGTTGTTTAGCGTCAACCCTCGTAAATTAAGTTTCGATGCTCCTCACTATACGAAGACCGAAATGCGATTTTATTTGTGGAAATGTGATCAGTAGGGCGAGGCGAACTCGTGGGTAAATTTTTGTAAAATCTGTCGTCGGAAAAGTGCGGACCTTGGTAGGAGGGTTCACCGTCGGTCGACACTATGGTTCACCAAAGTGGGAGCGAGGAGTGCGAACGAGTTTGGTTTGAGGAATGATGTTGAATTGAGATGTTTAGTTGATGGTTTGGAGTCGATTAGGCAGTGTCATGTTTAATGGTGCACGCAACATGGAGCTACATGAGAGAGCAAACAACCGGGGAAGGAGCAGCGTTGTGGTTGGAGAAGACAAAGCAGAAAGAAGGAGATAGCAGCAAGTATAGAAATAATTTGCAAGCGCTTAATCTAAATTTCAACATGCCAAATCTTTAGCCTAATCATAGGAATGGGCTTCGGCCCATCAGCGTAAATAAATAAAAAGGCCCATAATGATCAATAGATTTAGGTGGTATACACACAGCGTGAGTTTTACTTTTGCCTAGTTCTGAGATTTCGGTTAGAAAAAAGAATACAGAAAGGAGGAAAAAAAGCTGAGTACTGGATGTATGCAGATGGAAGGAAAAGTTTAATTGTGCTTTAATAGTTATACTAATAGACAATGTGCCACATGCCTAATCAAAATTACCATACCGTAGTTAACAGTTTAATTATTAGCTAATTAAGATGTTTAATTAATGTAATTAAAACCATACCCGATAATTAGTATAACGTGCCTATATGTTAACAGATTTGGGCAGAACATGGAACATTGGAACCATCGTGACGAGCGTTTCATCCTAAAACAGATTTGGACACATTTGGAAGCAACTGTTATTTTAATTAAATTAAACGCCAGTTTAATTTAATTAAAACAAGTCATTTTAACGACCGGATAAAATCAAGGTGAGTTAAACTCACTCAGTTCTCCCACTTATAATTATTATAAGTTGGGTTTTATTATTTGTATGCCTTGTTTGCTAATTGTTGGTTGATTTGATAATTGCCTGGGTGCTGTTAAATACTCCTATATCGATCGTTTAAATTAAACGTTGTTAAATTTAAATAAAACGACATCGTTATTTTTAAACGATGGTTTCCAAACAAGGTAACTTACCTTGTTGATTACGTTTATAATAGTATAAACGTATTTAACTAAATTTGGTGCTTGAATGGTTGTTGTTATTGGTTGACCGTTATCAATCAAATTTGTTGTTTATTTTCATATGATCATTATATGAACTGTTGAACCCATATGATTGGATTATTGAATTGGTCATTGATTGTTGAACCCAAAGTCAACATTTGTTTGGTTATTTACCAATGTGTGAAATTGGTTGAGGAATTTATTGCAGATGGCCAAAATACAAACTGTTTATAAAGATTGATTTACCATCACGTGAATCAATAGAAATGAAGTTATGAAATTTATTTTATAACTAAATATAGATTTTTAAATACAGTATTTTAAAGGAGTTTATAAAAAAAGAAATAAACCAATCATGTTTATATATTGTTTGTTTAACCACAACTAACCATTTTGTACCAAAATCGACCGTGTGCAAAGCACGTGCTTTATCTTTTATAAAGAAAATTCTTGTATTAATAAGATTGTTAAGCGAAGATGATAAGCTTAAATTAATTGTTACTTAGTATTTGAGTTAAGTAAAGAAATCAAGATAGAAAATGGTTTGATATTTAACTAGAGTTGTATAAACAAGTTTACAAAAAGGATGTGGCGTTAAAGCGTTAATTTGAAATTAACATTGCTCAATAAGGACATTAAGTGAAATGGTTGAGATTTGAAATACGGTTTTCCAAAGAGAATGATTGAAAGTTCTAAAAAGGGATTTAGTGTAATTGAATTTGGTAAAGATTAAATAATGGGATTTAAAATAAATCCCGAGAATGAAACTAATAAATTTAAAGAAGTTAAGATTTAAAAGTAAATGCTTTATTTACCATTTACAAGATCAATGAAATTAGTAATGATATTATATTTAAAAAGGGAGATTTCAAATGGTAATTAAAGTTTATAAAGCCGTATGTTAAAAGAGTGAAAGGGAAATTGTTGGCGTTGGAACGAAATATGGGTTATGGAATTACAATTCATATCTATCTCAAGATAAGAATCTTGTTGATCAAGGTCTGAGAGGTAGTTAAAATACCCCAACTTGAACGACTTCAGGATTATCGAAGGATGATATTAGTTGTAATAATAAAGGTGTTAGAGGTAATTTATTTGAGAAATAATGATATAACGCTAATTGAAGAGCTTGGGAATATATATTGTGGAATTCCGAAATAAAAGGTTAAGAGGCTCGAGAATAGAAATGGTATTCCCATAGTAAAGAAATAAAAGGAGATTGGTGAGAATATAACGATATTTTCAAAATAAGAAATGGGATTTAGAATGGATTTATTCTAAATAGTAAGTGACGATTATTTTGTGTTATATAACGGAAACAAAGGAGATTTCGTAACGAATGTTTACGATGATTAGTTGAGTCGATTTCCACTTGTAAGTAAAATTTTGAAGTACTAGTTAAAGTGAATTTGAATATGGTATTTTTCTATATATATATATATATATATAATGACTTGAGAATATATTAAAATTGATATATTATTTTAATGGCCAAGTGACGCTGTGTACTCAACCAATGGTTTTATTTTATTTTATGGTTGTTTATTTTGATAGTTAAATAACCGACTATCAAAATCATGCCGATGCGTTGTTGGTACGGAAAGACCGGGATCGAATTTATATTCGAAACCCATTTCGACCAATAAATACGAATACGTTGAAGATGCTGATCAAGATGGAGCAATTGAAGACCGTAAATCTTCATGATTGGAAGAACTATTGTTAAATACCTCTGGCTGATCCCTAGAGTTAACAATGATTCTGTCGTGATTGGAATCTACGGGTTGCAAGGACTACTCGCTACTGATTTATAGGGTGATTCCTAGGTTGCGGTAGGAGGGTGCCTTCGGTTCATCTTGTTCCTGGATGACTTATATAGACGATGTGAACTGTGGCCAGATGTTCTAAGAGTCGGTTATAACCTCAAGCCTCATCAATCGAGGAAAATGATAGAAATCGGGCAGGTAGCATGGCTTTGTGGGTCGCTCCCATTAGGGTGTATAATCACCTATCCAGAGAAATTCCTTTTGTTTCTGTAATCTATCGATGCTGACCCTTTTCGGGGAAACGGTGGCTAGCTACCACCGTTGGTGATATACATTCGATACACTCAAGCGAAATGAGTGGTCGGTCATGTGTGGGCCGGGTTGCAAGACGTTCTTGTTAAACCCAGTGTATTCGCCTCTAGAGATACACTATCGGCAGGTGGTCTCATGCCTTGTCATGGTCGGAATCCAATTTCCAATAAGCGCCCGCGGTTTTGATTGTATAATATGTATGTGGAGCGTGAGATGCAAGCGTTCCACTAGATTGATATTTCCTTGTATTTAGTCATTATTATAATATCAGGAAAGATATTGATTTCAAAAATGTTTTGGGTTATCGTAAGGTAAAAACCATCCGTGTTTATGTGTGGATTTGGTCTTACGGTTATCCTTTTCTTTAAAAGATTTTAACCTTAAAATCAGGTTGTGTGATACCCTTAAAATTTGGCGAGTTTTTCTCACTCTGGTTCACCAGACTGACCCGGTGTTTTGAAAATGCTCGGGTTAGCCTGGTGTGTACAGGTTCCGGTTATCCGATGTTATGAAGTCCAAAGACGAGCTGAAGGTGTTCAGACGTATGATATTATCTAGCATTATTCCGCTGTGTGATGTATCTGAGGACAGATTATTATAACTGTCCACGTGTATTGATGTACTCTGATGATTGTAAGTTTTTATTTCAAAGCTCTCAATAAATTTTATTTATATATTATATTTTGTTCCGCTGCGATGTGAGACTCTGTGTTGAGTTGATTCTTCTTATTCTTCTATTCTAACTTTCTTTCTTTCTTATCTCACCCTCTAACTTCTTTCTTATAGCCTTCTGGGGTTTTTGATACTTGGGTTTTGGACATAGGACGGGTTAGTGTCAAGATTCAAGTGTCGAGATTTCCGGGTCGCTACAGTTGGTATCATAGCAATGGTTTAGGAATAACCTTGGCTCTGTGGAGTGACTCGATAGAGATTGGGTTAGTATTGCCCTAGATCGAGTGAAGTGTGTATATATATGAGTGAACGTATTTGTAAATTTTATATACAAAGGTTTTTAATTGTGTTGTTGATCGGTTCAAGTTGAGCTGAAAAATTAATACAATATTGTTTTGTAAAGAGGGTAAATGAAATAATTTTGCCCAAAATATATTTTCATATAAAAAAATGATGATTTTTCTCAATTATTGAGATATTGGTTTGATGATTATTTATTTGAATGGAGATTCAAATAAGATTGTGGATTTAAATGGGTTAATATAACTAGAGAATTTGTGAATGGAAATTTTAATATGGAATTGAACATAACTTAACCTAAAAATAAGTTAAGTATGGAATAATTTGGTAATGTTGGTTGTGAATTGTTTGTTTGTTGGATGCTAGATTAATTCATCAATTGTTAAATATGAACTGAAGTAATGGAAATAAAATTCAATAGGATAAAGTGAATAAATTGAAAACCAAGAGAATAGATCCGGCACAATGAATTCGAATGGAATCAGTAGGAAATGAAACCGAATGAAATAACGTTGTATTGGTACTCGTATTGTATATTGAGTTGGTGCAGGTTGGAAGAGGAGAAAGTGATGTTTGTTGATTTGCCTCACGACTAGAGTGTGAGCTGCCCGACATAGGTAAACCATAATATATATTGATTTGGATGATGATTTTATACCCTTGAGTTGGATTTCCAATTGGCTTTGTTTTCTTTTGATCAATGTGGGGCGCGGGGTGGCGAGCTGTAGTTGTTTGGATAGTACCGAGGAGATGCTAGCAAACTTTTTTCGCTTAGAAATTATTTTGATAATGTTTTAATTATTTTGAATAAAAGAAGAAAAAAAATGGGGCTTGAATCGTTTTCTTACTTAGCAATTTCGAGGACGAAATTTATTTAAGGGGGGAAGAATGTAACGACCCGGGTTTTTCAGCTATTTGAAAATGGATATTTAAATCGTTTTTAAATATCAATGGATTATTAATATTGAACTCGCGATCTAACGACGATTAAACGTTATATTTATATTTATATTTATATTTAATATAAAACGAACTCGAAACGACGCGGTAGTTCGTATAATTGAGTTTTGAACTTCAATTGATTATACATAATCCGTTTTAAGTCGGAATTCTGTGAAAGAAGAAGCGTTGGGATCTTATTGATTATAACTTTCTAATAAAAGAGAAAAATTGAAATTTCGGCTTATATATTGTGAGATATGTCCAAATAAAATTTTAAATTAGTCGCTATGGAATCGTTCATCGACCGTAACAGTTTATTTGAAATAACTGCATAGCGGATTCGAATTTAGACAAGGTACTTTTGAGATGTAGTGTTAATTTAATTTTTAGGATTTTACTGTAATTTTTAATTAATTAAATACACAA
Source organism: Allium sativum (assembly GCA_030737875.1). Taxonomy (NCBI): domain Eukaryota; kingdom Viridiplantae; phylum Streptophyta; class Magnoliopsida; order Asparagales; family Amaryllidaceae; genus Allium; species Allium sativum. The sequence continues at coordinate 64,988,642 of JASFAX010000020.1, read as the reverse complement.
CTTTTTATTTGGAGTATTTTGCACCCTACATCTGTATTTTTGGGGTTTCACAATAGAAGTTAAACTACCGATATTATTATATTTTTGGGATCGTGGTGCATCGCTCGACACGATCATGTTTTTTATTTCTGTCCTTAGTAGCGCAGACATGAATGGAATTCCCAATAACCCGTACCACTTGCACATAACATCATATGGATTTTAACACATTGGTAAACTGGTCATTGTACCTAACTATACAAATCCATGAATTAGTGGAAACTGCGTATAGTACATTAGAATCAGTTTATAATCAAAGTCATACGGCATTTGGGAGAACAATGGAAAACAAAATGAAAAAAGAGAGTTTATATATATACTTACTGAAGCAAACATGGCCGCCTTGAGAAACAAAATAACGTTGCATGTCTACTCACTAGCTTTCGTTTGGACTTAAGTCATTTTTTTTACGCATGCAAATCCATGTTATCCCAAACTTTGAATGTGGTGCATAATTAAGAGCACTCTCCAACTTAAATAGTTTGTAATGTTATGAACAAATGGACAAAAACTGTACGAAATAGAAATAGCCTATACCCTGTCTGTCCCTGTATTTTTACACACAGTAGTGCAAGCACATGCACGCCTAGGGAGTGAGATGTACAGGCCTATACTAGTTATGCAAAAATATGAAATTTCCAAGAAATGAAGCCTTCATCACCTCAACATCTGGTGCAGTTCAACATATAATCAAAACAGGGGTGCAGCCTAACCTAAGATCCTAAGGTATATGTATGAACAGACATTTTTTTTAGACACAAATACAAACTTTTCCCTACCTTGTATAGTACAGCACAGTGACAAGTCTAAATCGAAAATGAAAGGAAGCACATGCAAATGTTGGAAGAGAGCGACATGGTCTTTCCTTTCCTAGGCTTGCAGCGAATTGAATGAGCACCCAGACACCTACTCCATCTTTTCTTTCTTTCCTGTGAAAACACAACTCCATGTAAACCTACACCACTTGGGATACACAGGCACTAGCCTTTGTAATTTAATGAGAAGTTCCCTATCAAATACACAACGCAAGCCTACAGAAGTACACTCACATATAGTATGCTCCTATATTTTTCTCCTCAGCACGAACCAAGACACAGCTACCTACTACCCTCTACACAACCACAGTAACTCCATCAACAACTATGACAACACACCACAGCTATCCTATTGTCTAAACAAGTCTTGCGTGATAACCAAACAAATTTGCCGTGACGACCAAGGTGTTCCTGGGTATAAATACGCAGCATTCGCATTTCATCCTTCGGACTAAAATCAATACAGTGAAGTTGCTTTACATGTCCAAAGCTTCTTTGTTTTTTTTTAAATCAAATCTTTATCCTAAAATCATGAAATTCTTTGCAATAGAACCGAAAAATCATTCTTTATGTTTCCAGCATCTCCGGAATTTGAATTTCGTTGTTTAACGTCAGCCCTCGTAAATTAAGTTTCGATGCTCCTCACTATACGAAGACCGAAATGCAATTTTATTTGTGGAAATGTGATCAGTAGGGCGAGGCGAACTCGTGGTTAAATTTTTGTAAAATCTGTCGTCGGAAAAGTGCGGAACTTGGTAGGAGGGTTCACCGGAGTGGGAGCGAGGAGTGCGAACGAGTTTGGTTTGAGGAGATATGCTGAATGGAGATGTTTAGTTGATGGTTTGGAGTCGATTAGGCGGTGTCATGTTTAGTGGTGCACGCAATATGGAGCTACAGGAAAGAGAAAACAACCGGGGAAGGAGCAGCGTTGTGGTTGGAAAAGACAAAGCAGAAAGAAGGAGATAGCAGCAGGTATAGAAATAATTTGCAAGCGCTTAATCTAAATTTCAACATGCCAAATCTTTAGCCTAATCATAGGAATGGGCTTTAGCCCATCAGCGTAAATAAATAAAAAGGCCCATAATGATCAATAGATTTAGGTGGTATACACACAGCGTGAGTTTTACTTTTGCCTAGTTCTGAGATTTCGGTTAGAAAAAAGAATACAGAAAGGAGGAAAAAAAGCTGAGTACTGGATGTATGCAGATGGAAGGAAAAGTTTAATCGTGCTTTAATAGTTATACTAATAGACAATGTGCCACATGCCTAATCAAAATTACCATACCGTAGTTAACAGTTTAATTATTAGCTAATTAAGATGTTTAATTAATGTAATTAAAACCATACCCTATAATTAGTATAACGTGCCTATATGTTAACAGATTTGGGCAGAACATGGAACATTGGAACCATCGTGACGAGCATTTCATCCTAAAACAGATTTGGACACATTTGGAAGCAGCTGTTATTTTAATTAAATTAAACGTCAGTTTAATTTAATTAAAACAAGTCATTTTAACGACCGGATAAAATCAAAGTGATTTAAACTCACTCAGTTCTCCCACTTATAATTATTATAAGTTGGGTTTTATTATTTGTATGCCTTGTTTGCTAATTGTTGGTTGATTTGATAATTGTCTAGGTGCTGTTAAATACTGCTATATCGATTGTTTAAATTAAACGTTGTTTAATTTAAATAAAACGACATCGTTATTTTTAAACGATGGTTTCCAAACAAGGTAACTTACCTTGTTGATTACGTTTATAATAGTATAAACGTATTTAACTAAATTGGGTGCTTGGATGGTTGTTGTTATTGGTTGACCGTTATCAATCAAATTTGTTGTTTATTTTCATATGATCATGATATGAACTGTTGAACCCATATGATTGGATTATTGAATTGGTCGTTGATTGTTGAACCCAAAGTCAACATTTGTTTGGTTATTTACTAATGTGTGAAATTGATTGAGGAATTTATAGCAGATGGCCAAAATACAAACTGTTTATAAAGATTGATTTACCGTCACGTGAATCAATAGAAATGAAGTTATGAAATTTATTTTATAACTAAATATAGATTTTTAAATATAGTATTTTTAAGGAGTTTATAAAAAAAGAAATAAACCAATCATGTTTATATATTGTTTGTTTAACCACAAATAATCATTTTGTACCAAAATCGACCGTGTGCAAAGCACGTGCTTTATCTTTTATAAAGCAAATTCTAGTATTAATAAGATTGTTAAGCGAAGATGATAAGCTTAAATTAATTGTTACTTAGTATTTGAGTTAAGTAAAGAAATCAAGATGGAAAAGGGTTTGATATTTAACTAGAGTTGTATAAACGAGTTTATAAAAAGGATGTGGCGTTAAAGCGTTAATTTGAAATTAACGTTGCTCAATAAGGACATTAAGTGAAATGGTTGAGATTTGAAATACGATTTTCCAAAGAGAATGATTGAAAGTTCTAAAAAGGGATTTAGTGTAATTGAATTTGGTAAAGATTGAATAATGGGATTTGAAATAAATCCTGAGAATGAAACTAATAAATTTAAAGAAGTTAAGATTTAAAAGTAAATACTTTATTTACAATTTACAAGATCAATGAAATTAGTAATGATATTATATTTAAAAAGGGAGATTTCAAAAGGTAATTAAAGTTTTATAAAACCGTATGTTAAAAGAGTGAAAGGGAAATTGTTGGCGTTAGAACGAAATATGAGTTATGGAATTACAATTTATATCTATCTCAAGATAAGAATGTTGTTGATCAAGGTCTGAGAGGTAGTTAAAATACCCCAACTTGAACGACTTCAGGATTATCGAAGGATGATATTAGTTGTAATAATAAAGGTGTTAGAGGTAATTTATTTGAGAAATAATGATATAATGCTAATTGAAGAGCTTGGGAATATATATAGTGGAATTCCGAAATAAAAGGTAAAGAGGCTCGAGAATAGAAATGGTATTCCCATAATAAAGAAATAAAAGGAGATTGGTGAGAGTATAACGATATTTTCAAAATAAGAAATGGGATTTAGAATGGATTTATTCTAAATGGTAAGTGACGATTATTTTGTGTTATATAACGGAAACAAAGGAGATTTTGTAATGAATGTTTACGATGATTAGTTGAGTCGATTTCCACTTATAAGTAAAATTTTGAAGTAGTAGTTAAAGTGAATTTGAATATGGTATTTTTCTAAATAAATATATATATATATATAATGACTTGAGAATATATTAAAATTGATATATTATTTTAATGGCCAAGTGACTCTGTGTACTCAACCAATGGTTTTATTTTATTTTATGGTTGTTTATTTTGATAGTTAAATAACCGACTATCAAAATCATGCTGATGCGTTGTTGGTACGGAAAGACCGGGATCGAATTTATATTCGAAACCCATTTCGACCAATAAATACGAATACGTTGAAGATGCTGATCAAGATGGAGCAATTTAAGACCGTAAATCTTCATGATCGGAAGAACTATTGTTAAATACCTCTAGCTGATCCCCAGAGTTAACAATGATTCTGTCGTGATTGGAATCTACGGGTTGCAAGGACTACTCGCTACTGATCTATAGGGTGATTCCTAGGATGCGATAGGAGGGTGCCTTCGGTTCATCATGTTCCTGGATGACTTGTATGGACGATGTGAACTGTGGCCAGATGTTCTAAGAGTCGGTTATAACCTCAAGCTTCATCAATCGAGGAAAATGATAGAAATCGGTCAGGCAGCATGGCTATGTGGGTCGCTCCCATTAGGATGTATAATCACCTATCTAGGGAAATTCCTTTTGTTTCTGTAATCTATCGATGCTAACCCTTTTCGGGGAAACGGTGGCTAGCTACCACCGTTGGTGATATACATTCGATACACTCAAGCGAAATGAGTGGCTGGTCATGTGTGGGCCGGGTTGCAAGACGTTCTTGTTGAACCCAGTGTATTCGCCTCTAGAGATACACTATCCGCAGGTGGTCCCATACCTTGTCATGGTTGGAATCCAATTTCCAATAAGCGCCCGCGATTTTGATTGTATACTATGTATGTGGAGCGTGAGATGCAAGCGTTCCACTAGATGGATATTTACTTGTATTTAGACATTATTATAATATCAGGAAAGATATTGATTTCAAAAATGTTTAGGGTTATCTTAAGGTAAAAACCATCCGTGTTTATGTGTGGATTTGGTCTTACGATTATCCTTTTCTTTGAAATATTTTAACCTTAAAATCAGATTGTGTGATACCCTTAAAATTTGGCGAGTTTTTCTCACTCTGTTTCACCAGACTGACCCGGTGTTTTGAAAGTGCTCGGGTTAGCCCTGGGTGTACAGGTTCAGGTTATCCGATGCTATGAAGTCCAAAGACGAGCTGAAGGTGTTCAGACGTATGATATTATCTAGTATTATTCCGATGTGTGATGTATCTGAGGACAGATTATTATAACTGTCCAAGTGTATTGATGTACTCTGATGATTGTAAGTTTTTATTTCAGAGCTCTCAATAAAGTTTATTTATATATTATATTTTGTTCCGCGGTGATGTGAGACTCTGTGTTGAGTTGATTCTTCTTATTCTTCTATTCTAACTTTCTTTCTTTCTTATCTCACCCTCTAACTTCTTTCTTATAGCCTTCTGGGGTTTTTGATACTTCGGTTTTGGACACAGGACGAGTTAGTTTCAAGATTCAAGTGTCGAGATTTCCGGGTCGCTACAATAATATATAAACAATTAGAAGTTGTTTTAATGGGAAAAAAAGGGAAATTTACTCACACAATATGTGTCCACTGACATTACTATTCACTCCCAGGTTTAACATTTTTTATTGAACTTAACTTCAACACCTATTCATGAATATCAACATGAATTCAATGGCATATATGCAGCAGTAGACTAGCACAGAAAAATTTCATAAAAACAGGGGATATAGTATTTACTCTCCACAATGTTCCCAGTTAGATGCTGTTAGTTCCAGATTTTAGTTCTCTATTTTTCTTTGGTTTTAGTCCAGTTAACCACCCTTCTTGTTCATGTTTCTTTCACTCCAGATTTGTGTGTGTGTGTGTAAGGAGGTAGGTGTGTGTATTTATATGCAAGAAATAGTGTGGCGTCAAATCACTAGCATGGGAAATGAACATACTAGATAGGAATGTTTCAAAAAGGATAGTCTGGATGATTGAAAACAATGGCCCTAGTTTACTAGCCGAGTATGTTATTGATTGATGAGAATAGCCTATGTTTTAGTAGATGTTCCAACATATGGAAATGCAAGCTATGGCCAGCATACAAATGGGCACATGTATCTTGTACTTTACATTTTAAAATGCCAAATCTTGGCTACCAAGTAATATAAACCGTTAATACTTTTTTTACTTCAAAGTTTCTATAGCACATTTCCTGCATAACTTAGTTTGATGTGATATAGTATGGGTTTCATTTCTAGCTGGAAATATGCTAGATGCCAGTTGTTCAAGTTTTGATTGAAGAAAAAAGCTATATTCTAGCTGTGCTTGTGAAATGAAATGCTGAAAATAACTTATGCCATGTTCTTTCAACACTATTATGTACATATGTATGGCCTAGTATCTAGACTGCCTTGGTTTTGTCATGAGATGAGTGTGTGCAGGCTTTAAATCCTTCCTATTTATCTGTACTGCTAACACATGTGATGTATGTAAAAGTGTACAATGTGTACATAAGTGCTTTACGAACTATACTTTGATCTTAAGTAAATTTCAATTATTAGGTGTTGTCCATTCATGAGTAACTTTGTACTAATAGATTTCAGCTCTTAAGCAATTCAATGTGTAACTATAACTATGTATAAATAGATTTGAAAGTATCACATCTTTGTACAACAAATATCTATATTAAAGGTATTTGATCTTTGCTATTAAAATCAATTAAGTGCTATGTGGATTTTTGTATTTAAGAGACATGCCTTCCTTATACTTATGTGACAAAAATAAACTATTTGTGTAAGTATTTATATTTGGAAAGGGTTAAAACAAGATTAAAAACATAAAACGAAATGACACAATACTTGCTTTCTTTTATAAGTATACACACCATGGTTAAAGAATTTACAACAAGCTTTTGAGATGGACAAAAAGTTAAAACATTGTTTACTTGTTAAATATACATAAATAATAAATTAAAAATATATATATATGACTTTAAATTAAAAATTATTCTAAATTTCTATAATATTTATATCTAACATCATTTATCTGAATTATTTTTACAGATAAAATTTACAATTATAGTTCAACAAAGGTAGTCAAAACTCGGGACGTTACAATCTACCTCCCTTAAATGAATTTCGTCCTCGAAATTAAAGAGTAACGAGGTGATTATGGTCGTATTTGAAGTCATAGACTTAAAGCAAAACACATACATGGATCATACCCTAACAATCACAACAAACAAAGCATCCAAACACACAAGTTACCTACCAAAATATTTCACAGCAAGCAAAACATACCATACAAACACATTCATTAGTCCCTAACCGTAAATTGATAAGAAAATAATCCTCTAAATATCAACCCCGAAGACTGAAATCAACATCAGATCAATACTCAAAAAATTATTTAACTTACCTAATCACAAGTTAGGTTCCAGTTTCTTAACTCCATATCATAATTCCTTAACAACCCATATTTACCCCATTTTTCATTTAAGAAAATATCCTTGATTACATTTGGAAAATAAATTCCAAAACTTATCTATTTCATTGGTTTGAATCAACTTGTTCCAATATATTTATTTGCTTAAATTCTCTTTTTATACTCCAATCCAGTTGAAATCTATTTTACTTAACCTCGGTCAACCCATTTAACTTTCTCCAGTTAAATTTTCAAGCTCCCGAATCCAAACTCCTGGTTTTTATTCTAAATTCAAAATTTTGAAGTTTTCCAGAACATTTCGTTTTACCAAACAATTCCTAGTTTGTCTTATTTGTATACAATTTCAATATGGTTTAATATAACCATTTTGATTTTTACTACCTTATTTGATTATAATAACAACCATGAGACACCCACGGATAATAATTTCAAAAATTATTCTTCTTATATCAAAATATATTTTTGGGTAAATTATTTCATTTACCCAGTTTTGGAAACAATACTGTGTCGAATCACTATGTTCAAGAGTTTAGAAACACCTATCGACATTGTGGCGCCCCAACGTCGACCAGAATTCATAAACCACTCGACAAACTAATCAACACAATATAAAACTGTTTTTATATTAATTTACAAATACGCACTCATATATATATATATATATACACACACACACACACACTCAAACTCAATCTAGGGTATTACTAACCCAATCTCTATCGAGTTACGCCACAGAGCCAAGGTTACTACTCAACCATAAGCTTTGATACCAAGTGTGACGACCCAAATTTCAGGGTCCTTTGAGCTGACTAAATACAACCCAAGTCCAACCCAAAGAACACAAAAACTCAGGTGTCAAAGAAAGAAATTAGAGGATGAGAAAAGGTAAGGTGGAAAATTAGAATAGAAGAAAAGAAATCACAACAACATAATCAGAGTAAACATGAATGTCATAGCGGAATGAATAAAATATAGTAAATATATAATCATTTTTGAAATACAATAGTATTTGAACTTACATACATCATCAGAATATGACACATACACACTACAGCGGAAATAAACTCTATATATCTAACGTAGAAGCCTCCTGCTCCAAGCTCCTCCAGGAAATCTATAAAATCTTGAACTACTTGACTGTCCATACAAATTTGGACACCCAAGAGTTTAGGGAAAATATAGAAAAATAAACTCTGGGTCAGTCATGGGACTGGTGTGAGTAAACAATTTTAAAACAGATTGATTGTTATCTTTCAAAAATCTTTTGAAAGAAAAGATAATCGTAAGACCAATTCACACATAAATACGGACGGTTTTTACCTTACGATAACCCAAAGCATTCTTTGAAAACAATATTCGTCTGATATTATGATAGTGTCTAAATACAAATAAATAACAATCTAGCGAAATGCTTACATCTCACGCTCCACATATATAGTAAACAAACAAAACCGCGGGCGCTTATTGGATAATGGATTTCCAAATATGACAAGGTAAGGAACCACCTTCCGATAGTGTATCTCTAGAGGGTAATATACTGGATTCAACAAGAACGTCTTAAAACCCGGCCCATACATAACCGACCACTCATTTCTCTTGAGTGTATCGAATATATTGTCACCAACGGTTGGGCCCACATAAAAGTTATCCGAAGATACAGAAGCGAAAAAAGAAACAAATATGAATATTCTCTAGATAGGTGACGATACACCATAATGGTAGCGACCCACATAGCCATGTTGCCTGCCCGATTTTTGTCATTCTCCAGTTGTGAGGCTTGTCATTCTCCGGTTGTGAGGTTTGAGGTCAGAACTTATCGCTTGCAATAGCAAATCTTTATTTACTTTAAATGCCACATTGTCAAACCCATCAAATCACAAATTGATTTCCCCAGTACCATGGGGTATAAAGCTAAGAGAAACGAATTCCTCCGCCACCAAACATAGTTTGCAGAGATCAATCATATGATTCGTTAGGAATACTCTGTCAGACATCCGTCCATACAAGTTGTCCTGGGGCTGGACAAACCGAAGGCACTATTCTGTAAATAGAACAGCCCTTGCATAAACTCCGTCTACAATTGTCTTCAAAAATCTCTGACTTGAAACGTATAAGTCGAATCAAAGTGGAATTAAATTCCGGACTCTTCGAAACGACAACGTAAGAGGTCAACATTTGATAGTTGGTGATTTAACTATCAAATATAAAATAAAATGAGTGGATTTATTTCCATTGGATCTGCTAATCCTTGTTTTAAATAATCTTCAATTAATTTAAATTCAAATATTAACTTTGAAAACATAACTATTTCTTAATAAAGAAATTCTTAATTTACATCTTATGTGATAATCTCATTCTTGAATATATGTTTCATAACTTGAAGCGATATTCAATTCTAACACTCATTAAGAATATAAACTAATACTATCTATCAGATAATATTGAAATCATTCAAGTTGGGGTATTTAAGTTACCTCTCAGACCTTGAAACGAAATCATTTCTTATCTTTAAGATTAGTAGAAGTTCAATATTCGAAACATTCAACAAACCAAAATTTGTAAATCCGGTTGATTTCTCAAATCTTAAACTATTTTTCAAAACAATGTTCCTTTATAAACATTCAACAAGTTAACTTAAATAATTAAACCAAGGAACTTAATCAAATAAATCAGCTTACTTCCCTTTTCATTAATAATTTAATTATCTTAAAAAAATGTACTAAATTAAGGGATTTATCAAGTTAATACCTCACATTGGATAATCTATCAAATTTAACTTCTCTGTTTGACTGCATAATTATCTTAACAAAATCTGTTAATGCAATATTAATTAGCTTTTAATAAAATATTTCTATATTTTAACAATACTTGTTAAAACTTCTCTATTAAATTGATTAGAACAAATTAATTTAATATCCAATTTTCATTTAAACCAGTTGATTTATATCAACCTAAAACAATTTGATTAACTGGTTAGAGTTATCTTTCCTTTTTAAATTGATTAATGATATAACTAATTTAAAATAAACCACCTTTAATTGTTTCTTGAAACCATTATTCAAAATGTTAAAATTTTAAGTTAATTTCTAATTTACTTTACAGAAATTATAGCTTAGCAGTTCCATTGGTATATAACAGTTCTTATAACCAACAACATTCAAAACATAATCCAATTCACACAAACAGCTATGTAGGTATAATCCTGTATTATCAATTGATAATATAATAAGTCAACAACCGATATTTACTGAATAGATATGTCAATTCAATATAATAGCAGAATGGTTTTATTTCTGCTAACTGGGTGTCTGGATAATTTAGTCAGTCAAATATATAGTGGAACTGTGTTCATTTCCACTAATAGATGTCAATGTAAAAACTACATAATTACGATTAACATAATTAAACACAGTTCAATTTATCAAATAATCGATTTAGAATTTCTTGAATTTACAGATCATTACAGGTTAAATATTTCCAACTACACATTTAACGATTATATTTACATTTGTTATATTATTAATTGACCCTTATAATTAAATCAAAATTTAATTATCTAAATGTTAATTGTAACAACCCGGAAAATCAGAACCAATTTAAAATTTTTATTTTGGCAATTGTAATGAATTTTGAATATTTAAAATGATTTATTTTAAATAATAACGTCTAGAAATTTATTTCGAATAGAATTAGAACGTATAAATTTATTTAAATCAAAGTTAGAATATAAATATTTATTTTAATTATAAAAGGAATGGGAAATGGCGCGGTAGTTTGAAAATTCGATTTCAAATTTCAAATGAATGTACAGGATTCAAAATAAACCGGACATTAGTGAAACCAGAAATATTTGAATCTGTTTGAAAATATCTTTCCAATGAATGTGAAAAATACGAATTTCATAACGGGAATAAAAAGTTATATCCAGTTGAAAATTCAGATTAGTCGCTATGGAATTTATATAATATATAGCCCTTAAAAAAAGCGATTTTGCAAACGACCTACGTTTTCGACGAAACCACTTTTTTTGGATCCGGAAGGTCAAATTATTGCTAGATTCCAATTTTCATAATTTTTGGAATCAATATGGGAGCGTGGTGAATTTAAAAGTGTTTGGTCCATTCATTTTGACTTTAATCGACTGGAAAATGACCATTTTTCAAACGGTCTCCAAATTCGACAAAATTAGTTTTATTAGGATCATATCATCAAAACATAGCCAGATTTATTTTTCTGGAATTTTTGGAGTCAGTGTATGGCCCCGGTAAATTAAAATGTACGTTTGAATTCAATATATATTGATTTATATTTTAATTTTAATGAAAACTGATCGAAACGATCGGATTGGCTTATGAAACATATCCATTGTGTTCAGAATGGGGGTAATTAGCTAGGGGCAACAGTTGCTGGATTCGATTTGGAATTCGAATAAAAAAACTAACTTTTTGGAATTTAAAACTAATTAAATAAATATATAAATATACATTTATGTAAGGGGTCAATGCCCTTATTCTTTCTCCCTCACCCCTCGTTCAAAACACGATTAAAGAAATTAAAAAAAGCAATGACGGAGGCCGTCATTCAGCTCCACCGCCGCGCAGCCCTCCCTAGTAACCGTGCCTCCCCCTCCGACACCCCGCTGACAACTGCGTCCCTCTCCCTCCTCCCCCAATTCGAACCCACTCCCAAATCGCCCCAAATTAGCCCAGCGTCGCCGCCAGTCCCCACCCCAACCACCAGAGGTCCGCCACTCTTTCTCCCCGCTACCTCCGTCCCTCGATTTCCGAACCCCCCAATTCTCCGCCCACGTGCAGCAAACTCTCCCCTTTTCCCATTTTGATCTGCAACAGCAACCCCTAAACAGCGAGCCACCGCCTCCTTTCAGCGAGCACCACCAGCAAATCACGAACCGCGCGAGCTCTCTCTCTCGATCGAAACCGTAGTTTGAAATGTAAGTTTTTATTTATTTGATTGAGTAATTTTTAGTATATGAAAATAGGATTTTTAATGGTATAAAAATCTGTTTTTTTATTATTGTCAGGTAAAGATTAGATTTTTAATAATATAAAGATTTGAGTTTGAATAACATAAAGGTATGATTTTTATATGAATAACATAAAGGTATGATTTTTATATGAATAACATGAAGGTATGATTTTTATATGAATAACATTATAAAGGTATGATTTTTATTATATGAGTAACGATATAAAAATTGGATTTTTATATATGAAGTAGCGGTATAAAAATATGATTTTTATATTAATGGTATGAATATAAAAATGTGATTTTTATAATATAAACATCGTTTTAAAAATGTGATCTTTATAATGTAAACATTGTTTTAAAAAGGTGATTTTTTTATATATGACATTGAAATAAAAATGTGATTTTTAAAGATAAATATCATTGATTAAAAATGCCTTTTTTTTTAATATATAAACATCATATTAAAATGTGATTTTTTACAATGAACAGCATGGAAAAGATTGCGAAGGAATTTCGGGCAAATCCAAACAGTTCAGAAATTCAGAATAGAATCGAGGAGTGGATCCCAAAGGTGATAACTTCTCACTTTAATTTATTTTCTACTTAAATATATATATATATATATATATATTAAGATGCAGACGGTGCTTAGTAGCACCCGATACCTTTGTTTGAAACCATGTTTGTTTGGTTATTTGGTTGATTGGATTATTTGGTTGAATTTGGTTTGGGAAATGAATTGATTAGAATTGGTATGTATATGGCGCAAGCCATTATTAGGCGAGGGATAAGGATAGACCTTATCCCGGTTCTAGTATCGCGCCGTTGTGCTGCCTAAATTTTCTAAAAATATTAGAACAATAAAAATATCACTTTTATTGTATAAATGAACTGTATAAAATATTCATGAGTTGAAATAAATATTTTATAGTTAAAAATATAATTTTTAACATGTATATGAATAAAATAAATATTCATTTACAAATCGGACGATTTGTTCATGTACACACATTTGACCGATATTGATTGGGACGATATATTTTACACATCGCCCAACTGCACAAATAATAATCATTTTTTGTTGTTTGAAAACCCCACACGGGTATTGAGATGATATTTGACATACACTAATCCCGATATTTAGTTGTATGTCAATGTATGGTTTGACAGGCTGTGATGAGCATTAATTATTTATTCTTAACGCTTGTACAGTTGTAAATTTCACTCTGGATGATGGTTGACTGTGTTTGATTATTGTTGTGTACATGTGTGTATGAAATCCATATAAATAAAATTATATGGTAACTGACTGTGTTTGATTCCAATTCAGAAAGAACCAAAATTTCAAATTAAAGAATATTTTAAAATGATGAGTAATGAATATTTTAAAATAACTAATATTTTAAAATAATATTCAGTAATGGATCAAAATATGATTTTGATGTCCGATTTGGGATGGACACGAAAATATTGAAAAATATGAAGCCGCGTTGATTTGATTAACACCATTTTGACGTGAACGATATTTATATCGATTTTATTCATTTTTATAATGAATATCGAAAAGGAAGAGATTTGAAAATTTAATGTTTTGAAAATATTATCATTTATATATTAATGATATGGAATATTCAATTTTGATTTAAATTTGAATATGAAACTGAAATCGTCTTTAAGCCGAATTTAAAACGATTTATAAAATACGTTTTAAATGGAAATCGACGAAATATATATAATATATATATTATATATATTTAATGGCCTGAATACAACGCGTCGCGCCGCGGTAGTTCTTGAATTTCGACCATTGACTTCGAATGGACATTACGGGAGATCTGACCATCGGATTCTCCTAAAACTGGAACCGTTGGGTTCGTATCGAAAAGAGATTTCCAAAAAGTTTAAGATATTTGAAATCTAATGGTTGGATTTGGAATTATGTCCAAATCAAATTTGAAAATGGTCGCTGCAAGTGCAGTTCGATGACCGTTTATGGAAATCGACTGTACGGACCTTGATAAAATTATTAAAAATATCAATAATTTGTGTAAAATCATAATAAATGATTTGGAAAGAATTAAATTCCATATTTGAAAAGATAAAAAAAATATTTTTATCAAAATGAACTAGTTATTAACTAGAATTGAAATCCAATAATTTTTAAACAAAATAAATTGGATTGGTGAATGGTTTTAAAACAACTAGAAATTTCCAACGAACAAACTGGAATGGATTTGAATGGAAATCATCTTCGAAATATTTCGATATTGGATTCCTTGATTATACGGATATTGTTATGGGAATTTGGAAGATATATATATATATATCGTTATTCCTAAAACGATATTTGTTGGTTTTGGAATTTGATAGTGAATATAAGCCGATATAATTTCTGTTCAGAGCCACGTATTCGATATCAAATTGGATTTTTAGTTTGTCGTGAATGGTGTTTTCAGTAACACTATTCTTAAACCCCGTTGAAAAGAATAAATCTTTTAATTAAGATTATTAGAGTTTCCAGTTACGTTTGGTAATTGGAATAAAATGAAATGTGAATCAGGTTTATCGTGAACTGTGTTTTTAACGACATTCTTTCTTTAACTCGATTAATAATGAAATGTGATTTGGAATTTATAAATCTTTTAATTAAGATTTAAGGGAAATTTTGCAAATAAAAGTTTCCAATTTAATAAAATAAATTGGAATGGAATGGAATGGAATTCGATTTGGTAATAATCGAAGTGAACTTCTGTGGAGGAAGACTGTTACTATATATGGAATTTAAAAGGCTTGGCTGTTATTCCATTTATATTATCGGTTGGATATGGAAGTTTACATTGACTATATATTTGTTTTCCGTGAAAATTCCATAATTAATGGAATGGGATTTTGGGTTTATCGTGAACTGTGTTTTAAATGACATTAGTTCTTTAACCCAATTAATGATAAGATTAATTTCTTGACTTTGAATAATCATTAAGTAATGATTTTTGGGATTAAAACTAAATTAGAGTTCTTGTGAATCTTTAATTAGATTGGAATGTGAATGGGATAATTAAATTTATCAAATTCATGAAATGATCGAGAATGGAGTATCACCAGTTTTGCTCTAAGCGATAGTTAAATCTTTAATTAGATTTGAACGTGAAATGGTGAGTAATTTACCGATAACACCGTGGGTGTTAGATATGAAGCATTACAAGTTTTGCTTCGTGGGATGAATAGGTTGGGATTGGAAAATAAAACAAATGATTACTTCGGTAAGGTTCGCTAATCCTGACTAGTTTGGAAAACCTTAATATGGTTTAAATTGTGAAAAGTATATTTGAATAAAAGAATACTCTGGATTGGAATGAGGCATATGTTGTGTTTTTATAGCACTTGTTTATAAAATACGCGAGTTATTTAGAAAGACAGGGTTTATCCCATTTCTGAATAACTGATTCGACGATATGTCGACGATGAAGACGGGGGTTGAAGACCGGGGGTCTTCACATCGTTTGGTTGATTACTCATGTCTTGATTGGGCTGTACACCCAAGACGAGGTAATAAGTGGTGATCGTCCAGACGTACTTGGAGATCGACTGGATATGCAAGGACCTCTCTCCTGTATTGGACATATAGGACGAGGAATAAGGTGCCTCCGGTTTCGTTCAGATCCAGAACGAACTTGTAAATGGATGTGTGTCTGACATCGGATTTCATTGTGTGATTGATAGACATCAGTCGCATGGCGTGAATTGCCTATGTGGCATGCTGAGATGCAAATGATCAAGGCTTCTTCTGTTGAAAAGCAGAGTCTTGTGGCTGATGATCAAAGCACAACTTTAATATAGCATAGCTTTGTGTATAGCGTTAATTCGCGAGCCTCACACCCTGGTGTGAACATGAAACAGGAGAGGACCTCAAGGAGGACATGTGTTTCCTTCTAGCTAGGAGTGGTGTCAGGGTTTTGCAAGCCCGGACGTTTTACTTATGTGGATGATGGATAGTGAGGCGCCTCAGATATATCGGTTACTACGGAGTCGATGGATATTGAGTCATCTGGCTCATTTACGCCCCATAGGGCGGGGAAACGCAGTGTTCAGGCATTTTTATCCACTCTGTATGGACCAGCCCTGTCGCTTCAAGGGTCGATGCGTTCTGATCCCGAGACACGGGATAGAGCGTCTCGAAGTGGTAAGAACGATCCCTTGCCTTGGTTCACAGATGGAAATCCAACTTCCAATACGTGATTTTGCGGTTTTAATTGTAGAACTAGTATGACGACATGATAGATGGTACCCATGTCGCCTATGATTGATACATTTATATTTGAAGTTGTTTTCATACACTTTACACTATAATAGTATCAAAATGATTTGTTTTAAGTGTACCAAACATGTTTGGCTATTATAAGGGAAAACCTTATCCTCCGGCTTGCGTTGCATTGTGTGACTGGACCTGGGTCTTATAATAACTTCATTTTTCCAAAAAGCATTGCGTTGTTTTGTTATATGCACCGGTATTCTTGGGAGGAAACCCGTTCCATGTTATACAGCGAGGTCCCTTTATTTACTTTATTTTAAAGAAATTGTTTAAATAACTGTTTTAGTTCTTACACCAGTCACATGATTGACTTAGAGTTTATTGTTTTAACCTAAACTCTGGGTGCCCCTATTTTCCACACGGGCAGCTAGTAGTTTTGGTTTTGCATATTTATTTATACAGGGTCTTGGTTTACAACTTTAGCTATATTCGGAACGCTCTGTATCCGTGTATTTCTTCCAATTATGTTATGTATTATTTTCTGCTGCATAATAATTTGTAAATCTCTAATATTTTTTCTGATGTATAATATTTACTCATACTCCGTATATTCTTGTACTCGGATGGAAATTGTTGTAATAAGCAATGAAATGTTCTTCTGTTTGTGTTCTGATTTGTCGCGTTCTCAAACAATCTGTTCTTTCTTTTCTCTTTGGAGACAGGGGAAGTTCGGGTCGTGTCAGTTTGGTATCGGAGCTTTGGTTTAAAGAGCTCGAGAACAAGACACATTAGAACCGAACGAAAGAATTCATCAGAGATTGTATTAATAATATCCAATGAGATTGACTCGTTAGAGCTGGGATCAGTAGTATCCTATAATGAGTCGAAAGAGTGTTATTTTCAAAATAAAAGGGAAAACAAATTTTGTTTTGAAAGTTTAAACCATTTTATATGTATTTGAATATTTATTTTATATTGATTTGGACAATCTAGTATATAAAGATTTTGTATATACGCCTTGCAAATGTGTGTAAAAAGCCTCAAATATACTGGATAGATATAGAATCACACTCTAGTCGCCCGGAATAATTCTGTTGATTGATTAATCATCATCAACATTTATGTTCGAGTTTCAAAGTGGGATATCTATATATTTTCAATTGACTGGTGTGAGAACCAAAACTAGATAGGGTCTATTGTTATGATTTGGCACTAAAAATATGATTTTTGACTATGTATTAAAATTATATGTTTGAAACGGTAATCAAAGTGATTGTTGGTTGTGTTGTTTGATTATTGGTTGATTAATTAATTAAAATTTTGAACCATTAAGCCCAATCGAATCAAACATTGAGCTGAATTGAAAATTGTTTGAAATTGCATACATATACATGGATATACAATTAACAGGTCATAGCAAGGAGGCTAGAGAAGAGGAATAAAATTGTATGCCCAACAAATAGGTATATGTTTACAAATTTATTGGGTTTTGGTGATTTTATGAGCCGCTTGGCTTTTTCTTTTTGGATGATGAGGGCCCTACGTGGCTCGTTGCGGTTTTAAATGTCTCCCCGTACAAAGGAGGTTGTGGCGAAATTTTTCAAAACTTTAGGGTGTTAGCCAAATTTTTGAAGAATTGGAAAATTCTTAGAAACTAAAAAGTTGAAGAATGAAAGCCAAACTGAAAGTTGAGTTGGTTAGCCGAACAACTTTCAGCTCCGTTCGTTTTCGAGGATGAAAAGATTTTAATTGGGGGGGAATGTAACAACCCAGAAAATCGGAACCAATTTAAAATTTTATTTTGGCAATTTTAATGAATTTTGAATATTTAAAATGATTTATTTTACATAATAACGACTAGAAATTTATTTTGAATAGAATTAGAACGTACAAATTTATTTAAATCAAAGTTAGAATTTAAATATTTATTTTAATTATAAAAGGAACCGGAAATGGCACGGTAGTTTGAAAATTCGATTTCAAATTTCAAATGAATGTACGAGATTCAAAATAAACTGGATTTTAGTGAAACCAAAAATATTTAAATCTGTTTGAAAATATCTTTCCAACGAATGTGAAAAATCCAAATTTCATAACGGGAATAAAAAGTTACGTCCAGTTGAAAATTCAGAATAGTTGCTATGGAATTTATATAATATATAGCCCTTAAAAATAGCGATTTTGCAAATGACATTCGTTATCAACGAAACCACTTTTATTAGATCTGGAATGTCAAATTATTGTTAGATTCCAATTTTCATAATTTTTGGAATCAATATGGGAGCGTGGTGAATTTAAACATGTTTGGTCAATTCAGTTTGAATTTAATCGACTGGAAAATGACCATTTTTCAAACGGTCTCCAAATTCGACAAAATTAGTTTTGTTAGGACCGTATCGTCAAAACATAGCCAGAATTATTTTTCTGGAATTTTTGGAGTCAATATTTAGCCCCGGTAAATTAAAATGTACGTTTGAATTCAATATATATTGATTTACATTTTAATTTTAATGAAAAATGATTGAAACAATCGAATTGGCTTACGAAATATATCCCATTGTGTTCAGAATGGGGGTAATTAGCTAGGGGCGACAGTCGTTGGGTTCGATATGGAGTTCGAATAAAAAACTAACTTTTTGGAATTTAAAACTAATTATATATATAAGGGGTCAACGCCCTTATTCTCTCTTCCTCACCCCTCATTCAAAACATGATTAAAAAATAAAAAATGCAACGATGGAGGCCACCGCCACGCCGCCCACGCTCACCCCTCCCTAGCAACCGTGCCTCCCCCTCCGACACCCCACTGACAGCCACGTCCCTCTCCCTCCTCCCCCAAATCGCCCCAAATTAGCTCAGCGACGCCTCCAGTCCCCACCCCGACCACTAGAGGTCCGTCGCTCATTCCCCTTGCCACCTCAATCCCTCGATTTCCGCATCCCCAATTCTCCGCCCACACGTAGCAAACTCCCCCCTTTTCCCATTTCGATCCGCAACAGCAACCCCTAAACTGGGAGCCACCGCCTCCTTTCAGCGAGCACCACCAACAAATCTTGAACCACGCGAGCTCTCTCTCTCTCGATCGAAACCGTAGTTTTAAATGTAAGTTTTCATTTATTTGATTGAGTACTTTTTAGTATATGAAAATAGGATTTTTAATCGTATAAAAATCTGATTTTTTTATCATGTAAAGATTAGATTTTTTAATAGTACAAAGATTCGAGTTTGAATAACATAAAGGTATGATTTTTATATGAATAACATAAAGGTATGATTTTTGTATGGATAACATAAAGGTATGATTTTTATATGAATAACATTATAAAGTACGATTTTTATTATATGAGTAACGATATAAAAATCGGATTTTTATATATGAAGTAGCGGTATAAAAATATGATTTTTATATGAATGGTATGAATATAAAAATGTGATTTTTATAATATAAACATCGTTTTAAAAATGTAATCTTTATAATGTAAACATCGTTATAAAAAGATGATTTTTATATATATGACATTGAAATAAAAAATGTGATCTTTAAAGATAAATTTCATTGATTAAAAATGCGTTATTTTTTAATATATAAACATCATATTAAAAATGTGATTTTTACTATGTACAGCGTGGAAAAGATTGCGATGGAATTTCGGGCAAATCCAAATGGTTCAGAAATTCAGAATAGAATGGAGGAGTGGATCCCAATGGTGAGATCTTCTCACTTTAATTTATTTTCTAGTTAAATATATATACTAGGATGCAGATGGTGCTTAGTAGCACCCGACACCTTTGTTTGAAACCATGTATGTTTGGTTGATTGGATTATTTGGTTGAATTTGGTTTGGGAAATGAAATGAATTGATTAGAATTGTTATGTACATGGCGCGAGCCATTATTAGGCGAGGGATAAGGCTAGAACTTGTCCCGGTTCTAGTATTGCGCCGTTATGCTGCCGAAATTTTCTAAAAATATTAGAACAATAAAAATATCACTTTTATTGTATAAATGAACTGTATAAAATATTCATGAGTTGAAATAAATATTTTATAGTTAAAAATATAATTTTTAGCGTGTATATGAATAAAATAAATATTCATTTACAAATCGGACGATTTGTTTATGTACACATATATGACCGATATTGATTGGGACGATATATTTTACACATCGCCCAACTGCACAAATAATAATCAGTGTTTGTTGTTTGAAAACCCCACACGGGTATTGGGATGATATTTGACATACACTAATCCCGATATTTAGTTGTATATCAATCGATGGGTTGACAGGCTATGATAAGCGTTAATTATTTATTCTTAACACTTGTACAGTTGTAAATTGCACTCTGGATGATGGTTGACTGTGTTTGATTATTATTGTGTACATGTGTGTATGAAATCCATATAAATAAAATTATATGGTAATTGACTGTGTGATTCCAATTTGGAAAGAACGAATATTTCAAATTAAAGAATATTTTAAAATGACGAGTAATGAATATTTTAAAATAACTAATATTTTAAAATAATATTCAGTAATGGATCAAAATATGATTTTGATGTCCGATTTGGGATGGACACGAAAATATTGAAAAATATGAAGCCGTGTCGATTTGATTAATGCCATTTTGACGTGAACAATATTTATATCGATTTTATTCATTTTATAATGAATATCGAAAAGGAAGAGATTTCAAAATCTAATGTTTTGAAAATATTATCATTTATATATTAATGATATGGAATATTTAATTTTGATTTTAAATTCAATATGAAGTTGAAATCGTCTTTAAACCGAATTTAAAATGATTTATAAAATACGTTTTAAATGGAAATCGATGAAATATATATAATATATATATTATATATATTTAATGGCCTGAATAGAACGCGTCGCGCCGCGGTAGTACGTAAATTTCGACCATTGACTTCGAATGGACATTACGGGAGATCCGACCGTCGGATTCTCCTAAAACCGGAACCGTTGGGTTCATATCGAAAAGAGCTTTCCATTGTAAGAGATTTGAAATCCAGCAGTTGGATTTGTAATTATGTTCAAATCAAATTTGGAAAAGGTCGTTGCAAGTGCAGTTCGATGACCGTTTATGGAAATCGACTGTACGGGCCTTGATAAAATTATTAAAAATATCAATAATTTGTGTAAAATCATAATAATTGATTTGGAAAGAATTAGGATGAAAAATTCCATATTTGAAAAGATAAAAATATATTTTTATCAAAATGAACTAGTTATTAACTAGAATTGAAATCCAATAATTTTTAAACAAAATAAATTGGATTGGTGAATGGTTTTAAAATAACTAGAAATTTCCAACGAATAAATTGGAATGGATTTGATTGGAAATCATCTTCGAAATATTTCGATATTGGATTCCGTGATTATACGGATATTGTTATGGGAATTTGGAAGATATATATATATATATATATATATCGTTATTCCCAAAACTATATTTGTTGGTTTCAGAATTTGATAGTGAATATAAGCCGATATAATTTCTATTCAGAGCCACGTATTCGATATCAAATTGGATTTTTGGTTTGTCGTGAATGGTGTTTTCAGGTAACACTGTTCTTAAACCCCATTGAAAAGAATAAATCTTTTAATTAAGATTATTAGAGTTTCCAGTTACATTTGGTAATTGGAATAAAATGGAATGTGAATCGGGTTTATCGTGAACTGTGTTTTTACCGACATTCGTTCTTTAACCCAATTAACAATGAAATGTGATTTGGAATTTAAAAATCTTTTAATTAAGATTTAAGGGAAATTTTCCAAAGAAAAGTTTCCAATTTAATAAAATATATTGGAATGGAATGGAATTCGATTTGGTACTAATCGAAGTGAACTTCTGTGGAAGAAGACTGTTACTATATATGGAATTTAAAAGGATTGACGGTTATTCCATTTATACTATCAGTTGGATATGGAAGTTTACATCAGTTATATATATTGATTTGTTTTCCGTGAAGATTCCATAATTAATGGAATGGGATTTTGAGTTTGTCGTGAACTGTGTTTTAAATGACATTAGTTCTTTAACCCAGTTAAAGATAAGACTAATTTCTTAACTTTGAATAAACATTATGTAATGATTTTTGGGATTAAAACTGAATTAAAGTTTTAATGAATCTTTAATTAGATTGGAATGTGAATGGGATAATTACATTTATCGAATTCATGAATTGATCGAGAATGGAGTATCACCAATTTCGCTCCAAGGTAGTTAAATCTTTAATTAGATTTGAACGTGAAATGATAATTAATTTACTTATAACACCGTGGGTGTCAGATATGAAGCGTTACCAGTTTTGCTTCATGGGATGAATAGGTTGGGAATGGGAAATAAAACAAATGATTACTTCGGTAAGGTTCGCTAATCCCGACTAGTTTGGAAAACCTTAATATGTTTTGAATTGTGAAAAGAATATTTGAATGAAAGAATATTCTAGTTTGGAATGAGGCGTATGTTGTGTTTTTATAGCACTTGTTTATAAAATACGTGAGTTATTCAGAAAGATCGGGTTTATTCCATTCCGAATAACTGATTTGACGATATGTCGACGATGAAGACGGTGGTTGAAGATCAGGGGTCATCACATCGTTCAAATGATTACTCATGTCTTGATTGGGCTATACACCCAAGATGAGGTAATAAGTGGTGATCGTCCAGACGTACTTGGAGATCGAGAAGATATACAAGGACCTCTCTCCTGTATTGGACATATGGGACGAGGAATAAGGTGCCTCCGGTTTCGTTCAGACCCAGAACGAACTTGTAAATGGATGTGTGTATGACATCGGATTTCATTATGTGTGATTGATAGACATCAGTCGCATGGCGTGAATTGCCTATGTGGCATGCTGAGATACAAATGATCAAGGCTTCTGTTGAAAAGCAGAGTCTTGTGATTGATGATCAAAGCACGGCTTTAATATAGCATAGCTTTGTGTATAGCGTTAATTCGCAAGCCTCACACCCCGGTGTGAACCAGAAACGGGAGAGGATCTCAGACATGACATGCGTTTCCTTCTAGGTAGGAGTGGTGTCAGGGTTTTGCAAGCCCAGATGTTTTACTTATGTGGATGATGGATAGCAAGGCACCTCGGATATATCGGTTACTACAGAGCCGATGGATATTGAGTCATCTGGCTCACTTACGCCCCATAGGGAGGGGAAACGCAGTGTTCAGGCATTTTTATCCACTCCGTATGGACCGGCCCTGTCGCTTCAAGGGTCGATGCGTTCTGATCCCGAGACACGGGATAAAGCGTCTCGAAGCGGTAAGAAAGATCCCTTGCCTTGGTTCACAGATGGAAATCCAACTTCCAATACGTGATTTTGGGATTTTAGTTATAGAACTAGTACGGCGACATGATAGATTGTACACATGCCGCCTATGATTGATACATTTATATTTGAAGTTGTTTTCATGCACTTTACACTATAATAGTACCAAAATGATTTGTTTTAAACATAACAAGCATGTTTGACTATTATAAGGGAAAACCCTATCCTCCGGCTTGCGTTGCATTATGTGATGGGACCTGGGTCTTATAATAGCTTTATTTTTCCAAAAAGCATTGCGCTGTTTTGTTATATGCACCAGTATTCTTGGGAGGAAATCCGTTCCGTGTTATACGGCATGCTCCCTTGATTTACTTTATTTTAAAGTAAAATTTTAAATAACTGTTTTAGTTCTCACACCATTCACATGACTGACCTGGAGTTTATTGTTTTAACCAAAACTCTGGGTGCCCTTATTTTCCACACGGGCAGCTAGTAGTTTTGGTTTTGCATATTTATTTATACAGGATCCTGGTTTACAGCTGGAGCTATATTCAGAACGCCCTGTATTCGTGTATTTCTTCCAATTGTGTTATGTATTATTTTCCGCTGCATAATAATTTGTAAATATCTGATATGTTTTCTGATGTATAATATTTACTCATACTCTGTATATTCTTGTACTCGGGTGGAAATTGTTGTAATAAGCAATGAAATATTCTTCTGTTTGTGTTCTGATTTGTCGTGTTCTCAGACAATCCGTTCTCTTCGGAGACAAGGGAAGTTCGGGTAGTGTCATTAATTCTATCAAAATTAAAAATCGACAAGTTACATACTATCAATTCTCTCGACTAGCCAGCCTGCATATAAAAATTTCTTCGATCACATCTTCATTAATTATTGCATATATATATTGGTTTAAGTTTCAAATTTCAACACTATCAATTCCCTAATAGGAATGGTCTAAGCCCACTTTCAAACTCCTACATTCTACATCCCATACTAATATATATTTTGTGTAACATTTAAATTAAAACACTTTTTTTTAATTCTTTTATTTTCATTTTCTGCAGCCCACTAACATTTGGTCCATACTCCTCTTCTATTTTTTCCCTACGGCCCAGTCTGGCCCAACCTCTTCTCTTCATTAACCACTACCGCCTCCCACGTTTCCATTTCTTTTATTTCCCTGTTGCTCCCTTGATTTCCGGTTGCCTCCTTGTTCCCTTTTTCTGATCCCAAACTCCAACAGTACAAAAATATGTTGGCACCAAAAATGAAATGAGATTGACATTGGACTTGCTTCCACTTCTTCTCTAATCCTACTCTCACTTCTTCTTCTTCTTATATGTGCTCCCTGTTCTTCCATTTCCATCTTGTATGACCAGCTGTGCACATGCACACACGAACCAGTCAGCGTTCATCGATCACCACCTACTCCATAGAACCGCCTCCACCTCCTCAGTCAATTTCCCTGCTTCGATCAACTTCCGATTGACTCGATCAAAATAGCACTATGTAACCCAATTAAAAATAAAACAATCACCCAAACAGTTCACCACTGTTCTCCCCCCAAACACCAACTAGGTGCTTCAATCATTATCAGAACCTGGTCAGAGGAGTTTGACACTCTGCTCCACTGATTCCTCCTGGTGCGCTCGCCATCCTTGCCGCACGATGGTGCAGATCGAACCCAAACCTAAGCTTCTAAACATCCATCTCATACCCTATTTCCACCTCCATCTCTCAAAATATACATTAGAAAATTATGTTTGTATTCTTCTCAAGTTCTTTGATATTCCACGCTACTATGGTATCAACGTCTGAATCGATCGTCAGCGCCACCGCCGTAATTTGACAAAACCCCCTTATCTGATTATCTTCAAATTCTCATTAACCAAGCAACTAAAAATTATGATTTTTCCACTAAAATTCATGTTTTAATCATATTAATACATTCGTAACCCTGAATTACTCCAGTTAAATGTTTGGATTTTTGAGATAAAAACCTTTTACAGTATAATCATTTGTATTGGCAATTAAACCCTATTATTTTAAGTTGCAAATGATTTAAAATTATACTATGTTTAAATGTAAACAACATCCATGCACATCTTATATCTCATAACAGTCTTAAATTAAAGTTGCGGGGTTTTTGAGATAACAGAGGTGAATATTTTGACTGTTTTCACTATACTGGAGCATTTACATTAGCCTGTCTTCATTATGCAACTCGAAAGATTGGTTTTAAATTGATACCATATATTAGATATAGGTGCATATATATAAATCAGTCCTTAAATAATATGATATTCAATTGATAATAAAAAGAATAGAAATTTAGAGTTTACTCACTGTTTCTTAATATCCTATTCTAACTGAGTTTCCAGTTTGACATGATGAGCAAATTAGATAATACAAAACATTAAAAACCTATGTGCATACTGTAGTATAATATATAAACAATTAGAAGTTGTTTTAATGGGAAAAAAGGGAAGTTTACTCACACAATATGTGTCCACTGACATTACTATTCATCCCAGGTTTAACATTTTTCAAAGAACTTAACTTCAACACCCGTTCATGAATATCAACATGATTTCCATGGCATAAATGCAGCATTAGATTAGCACAGAAAATAGAAACATGGGATATAGTATTTACTCACCACAATGTTCCCAGTTAGATGCTATTAGTTCCGGATTTTAGTTCTCTGTTTTTCTTTAGTTTTAATTCTAGTTAACCACACTTCTTGTTCATGTTTCTTTCACTCCAGATTTGTGTGTGTGTAAGGAGGTAGGTGTGTGTATTTATATGCAAGAAATAGCGTGGCATCAAATCACTAGCATGGGAAAATAATATACTTGATAGGAATGTTTCAAAAAGGGTAGTCTGGATGATTGAAAACAATGGCCCTAGTTTACTAGCAGGGTATGTTATTGATTGATGAGAATAGCCTATGTTTTAGTAGATGTGCCAACATATTTTGGAAATGCAAGCTACGACCAGCATACAAATGGGCACATGTATCTTGTACTTTACATTTTAAAATGCCAAATCTTGGCTACCAAGTAATATAAACCATTAATACCTTTTTTTTACTTCAAAGTTTCTATAGCACATTTCCTGCATAACTTAGTTTGATGTGATATAGTAGGGGTTTCATTTCTAGTTGGAAATATGCTAGATGCTAGTTGTTCAAGTTTTGATTGAAGAGAAAAGCTATATTCTAGCTTTGCTTGTGAAATGAAATGTTGAAAATAACTTATGCCATGTTCTTTCAACACTAATATGTACATATGTATGGCCTAGTATCTAAACTGCCTTGGTTCTGCCATGAGATGAGTGTGTGCAGGCTTTAAATCCTTCCTATTTATGTGTACTTTTACCACATGTGATGTATGTAAAAGTGTACAATGTGTACATAAGTGCTTTACGAACTATACTTTGATCCTAAGTAAATTTCAGTTATTAGGTGTTCTCCATTCATGAGTAACTCTGTACTAATAGATTTCAGCTCTTAAGCAATTCGATGTGTAACTATAACTATGTATAAATAGATTTGAAAGTATCACATCTTTGTACAACAAATATCTACATTAAAGGTATTTGATCTTTGCTATTCAAATCAATTAAGTGATATGTGGATTTTTGTATTTAAGAGACATGCCTTCCTTATACTTATGTGACAAAAATAAACTATTTGCGTAAGTATTTATTTTTGGCAAGAGTTAAAACAAGATTAAAAACATAAAACGAAATGAACAATACTTGCTTTCATTTATAAGTTTACATGCCATAGTTAAAGAATTTACAACAAGCTTTTGAGATTGACAAAAAGTTAAACATTGTTTACTTGTTAAATATACATAAATAATAAATTAAAAATATATACATATGACTATAAATTAAAAATTATTCTAAATTTCTATAATATTAATATCCAATATCATTTATCTGAATTATTTTTACAAATAAAATTTACAATTATAATTCAACAAAGGTAGTCAAAACATGGGACGTTACAATTCATTACCTTAATCGAACTGAATGAATTAATATAGTCTATGAGATAATGTCAAATCGCTATCATGATTGATTAAACAAACGTTTTTTGAGATAAAACTCACCTAATACTTGTGTCATTTCCTTCTCACCTAATACCATGACAGCACCATCGCACTCATCTCCCTTCGCCACTTTACCAATAATAACAACAACCAGCAACCATCCTCCACCCACACAACTCATGTAAACATCCTTCGATACAGTAATTCAACTTCATTACCTGTTTATCAAAAATCCAGACCACCTCCTCTTAAGCAGCACTAATCGCTGCTTCATCCTCTGAAACTCGGCATACAACCTCAACTTCCATATGACCAATAGCAACCCACTTCCCATTATGCACTACACCAGAAACTGCTTTTCGTAACGTTGCAAAAACGATACAATAACTTATAGCAGCGTTTCAATAAACGCTGCTATACAACATGCAACTAAAAGTAGGAAAGTTTTTGTTGCGTTTTGGTAAACGCAACTGAAAATGAAAATATTGTAGTGATTCCAAAACCCTACAAAAGAAAATTTCTGGCAGCGTCATAAAAATGCTACTAAAGTGATACTTGCATCATTTTTCAATTTTTTTGTAGCGAGTTTTCAGTCCTACTATATTTTTTTTGTAGCGGTTTTTCAGTCCTACTATATGTTTTTTGTAGCGGTTTTTCAGTCCTACTATATGTTTTTTTGTTGCGTTTCATTTCAGCTACAATATCTTTTGTAAATTAATTTTGTAGCATTTTTTAATGCTACTAAAACTTTACACCATATTTTAATTGCGGTTATTTACTGTTAATGGCTTGTAACATTTCCATCAATCACTTATATAAAATTGAAATATTAAAACAAATAATTATATGAGTATCATTTTCAAACTAAAATCAATAATCACCATATTTAAATCACATTACTCCCAATATCAAATATAACACCTATAATCATCTCAATAGTAGTATTTCGACAAAATAGTGAATCCACATAACACAATGGCTTGTAAACAAGTCTACATGACTAATACAAACAAAATAATAGTTAACGTCTTCTTCGTAGCTTAATATCCACTGGTTCTTTGATGCGGTGTTCTTCACTTTGGAAATCTAATTACATGTACATAAGTAAAACGATCAATGGTAAGAATTACATACAAGTATAACGGCCAACGTTAGAATTACATAAATGTGTAAAATGCATAAACTATATATGCTGATAGGTGGTCAAATAGGTTTTATTTGCACGCATAAATTGAAGAAAACAAGTATGAACACATGCAAGCAGATGCCAAGAACACATGCATAAATTATATAAATTGAAGAACACATGCCAAAAACACTTGATGAAGTTGTGAACACATCTCTGGTATCCCCACGATCAGTTTTGATGAGTTAATATATCAGTTGGAAGAAGTCTTTTTACTAATTTTTAACATGCTTTATCAACTAAAAAGCAAACAAATCAAAGAATAAAAGTTAACCTTCCAATCCTTCTGCTCAAACTTGCAACAAAGAGTCTATTTTACGAACTCTCCTTGTGCGAAGCACAGACCTCATTCATTCTAGTTTTTCATATAAAAGATTGTCCTAGATGTTTGTCAATGGATACTTAGATAGTTGCGTTTACATAATTGATTTGTCCTAAGCTTCAGTGCCTGCTTGAACTACATACCTGAACTACACAATTTCATGTTATTCGGCTGATTTGTTTAGGCTGTCCTAAACATGAAATTTTCTTGTCACTGGCACCATATTTCATGTTATTCGGCTGCTTAGTAAACATACGCACCCCTTAGCACCATATTTCATCATTTCCTACTGGAAAAGTTGCGCCGAAACAGTGTACCTATTGTACATCACCTCCCTGAAATTTCTCGACGACGGGCACACACAAGAAAAGCACCGTCAACTCTCCTGTCATCATCACGTCACTGAACCGAATGAGCTGGCCAACGCAGAGTTCTATAGGGTATATCACTTCATGAACGTACCTTTGAACAAGCCTGTCACATATCCACGGCAAGTACCAGAATGGTAGCCAGAAAAAAAATGAGGAGCAGTAATGCGAGCACTCAAGCAGTAGCATACCCCCTCCGTTGCGAGGAAATCGCTGAGGAGGCAGTAAGTGCAAGACATACAAACGCACCTCCTAAACAACTACAATTTCCAGAACCGAACAATCACTTAAAACCAGCCTCTCCTAAACTAAAGATACAGATCCACAAAACTATAAACTACAATACGAACTACCACAATAAAACACCCAACCACCAAACGACAAGCCAAAACACACACCGCATCCACTCTGCCACTAGCACTGATAAAAAAAGCAAACAGAGCCAACCAAGCCGAATAACAGCCTAAACAAATCACCAAAATTAATTTCATGTTTAGGACAGTCACCGATAAGAAAATTTCATGTTTGAACTACATACCTTCAGTGCCTGCTTGAACTACATTAATGCACATGAACTACATACTTTCATTTTTATCACCACCTCTGACTACTTGCTTGAACTACACAATCAGGTCTGAAAAAACCTTCCTCCTACAAATTCGAACCTAAGCTAGACTTATGCCCATCCCTATACTAAGCATGCAGTGCATCGAGCCAATAACTTTCTAGCTCACATCAAAGCAGGTCAGTCTTAAATATAACATGAACCAATCTGCACTGACCAATGACCAGTCTCACTTATGATTGACTCTCGTGTCAGTCCACAACTAACATGGATCCAAGTAAACCCATATAACCAGCGCAGTTCAAAACAGGTCTAATATGGATCTAAGGTGTCCAAGTAAACCCATATAACCACATTCAACAACCACAATCTTGACACCCATCAACCAAACATAGAAAAATTAACTTCGAATGAAAACACAATTACCGTATCAGAAAAGGAGGAAAATGCCATGTGGGAAGCGATGTGACTGAGCCTCTAAGTCCATGCATGGCTGAATCTGCAGTAAGACAATTAGGCATCGCTCAAAGAGCGATGGAAGTCATGGGAATTGTTAAAGAGGCCCGGCTTCTCTACTTGGCAGGAGCTACTGGATTCGCTCAGCAATATGCTCAGTTATCTATCCTCGGTAAGATAATATCCTCAGCAATATCCTCAGAAGTCATGGGAATTGTTAATGAGGCCCAGCTGATTCGCTAATTGGCGGGAGCTGCTGGCTTCACCGTCGCCTGATGATCAAAAGTGAACTTCGCTAATTACCGACGTTGCTTCCACTGAAATACAACCCACAAACACCTTCGGTACCATTCCTACATCCCCCATCATCCCCATGGAACTACACCACTCACTGATATTACAACCCAGAATAACCCGACATGCAATTCACTGATATTACAACCCACAAACACCTTCAGAAATCATGGGAATTATTGGAAGTGAGGTTGTGACGGTGGTTTGAGGAAGGTTTTTGGTTCAGATATGGGGGAGCAATGTATGTCAGAGCTGGTCATCGACTTCCTGGCCGATTACTACCTGGAACAACCCGGAACCGATCGAAACCATCATTGATTCAGTCACGACATGCAATTCACATGCAAAACAGTCTCCAACCATAATTCACTAATCAAACTCGACATGCAAAACAACCACCAATTGACTAATCTACAGTCCACTATCAAAAAACTCAACCCAAACCTGACAAAATACCAAAACTGCACCACTTTCCCTTCACTTTTAGTTCACAACCTTAATTCAAATCAACAAATTGTCTAAAACCATCACTCACATGGATTAACAAAATTTAGAGGTTTTGTAGTAGTCTCGGACATGCATCAACAAATTAACAAATTAGCATAATTTCCTTTTTTGCAGACAATTAATTGTCTAACATTACAGTAAGTCTATATAGTATAAACTAGCACAACCATATAATGGTGTGAACTGACCGTTTACTAATGTAATTTCGTATAAAGACATTTGGTTTAGTTTTTGTATTAATTCAGTTATACACAAGAGTGAGAATATGTTCAGAAGAGAAAAAAAAACTATAATTATTGACTAGTTTGACAGTATTAACTTACTTGAACTTGATTCCCCAATGACTTTTGCGGCTGGCCAAGCTACAGTCGTACCAAATGCATCTTCCATGTATATACACTCCGATGTAGGTCTCCATAACAATGCATCGTTGACTCTCACAAATTTTATCCAAACTTTTACGGAATCCTTTACCAATGGAACAAAGTGAACCATAGTTGTTTGATCGGTTGACATGATGGTTCATTCAGCCACTATTCGTCTTGTTTCACCAACATCAATCAACTTGCATTTACTATTTGCTACTAGATTTGCAGTCATCTGTTGGGTAAGCAAAAATGCATGAATTATCATATTTTTGTGTAATTATATTATATGAGAAATCATGTCTGCCAAATTATGTGTGCCAAACAAAATTACCTGAGGAGTCATAACACTTGTTGAAGCCATGTAAGGAGTGCTCACAACATTTGTTTTTTCAACTACAACTTTTGATTTCGGCCATGCTATTTTCCTACCAATGGCGTCTTTAATGCATGACATATCAGTTGTAGGTCACCATAAGAAAGCATCTCCTTTATTGGCATAGTCTACCCAAACCACAAAGGCTAACAGACCAAGCAGAATACCATTTACTAACATTTCTGAATCACTGGAGCACAATCTTCCTTCGGCAACTAACACTTCACCCTCATTCCAATCATAAAGCTTGAATTTTTTGTTTGTGCTACTATTTTTGCTTTAAAAAGAACAGCAAATTTAATGGGAAAATATATGTATACAATTGCAAATAGTTATCGTAAATTATGAAATTTACCATAATGCCATCCTCAAAGTTTCGTCATGCCACAACATAATTAGCAGGCCATACTACTGACTTATTCTTAGCTTCCCTTAATAGTGACAAACTTGGTGTAGGCCTCCATAAATAAGCATCTTCTTTTTTTATATGCTCTATAACAACTTTCATAGCATTTGGTCTGATACGGATATCATTGACAACCTCATTAGGATCAGCGGACACTACTCTTCCGTCAGTGGCAATTTTGTTGGTTCCATCCCAATTCATTAACTCACACATGCTATCATTTCCCTACAATTATTCAACCAAAAATTATATTAATTATTGGTTTGATAACTAAATTATGATTGATGTTATATCAATAATATAAGAGTTTTTTTTACCATTTCAATTGTGCTTCCCATTTTTGAACATTCTTTAACCTATCAAATAAAAAATGTATTAGATTAAAAGTAAAGTACAACTGATGTTATATCAACAATAGAAGTGATTTCAACCATTTCTGGTGTGCTCCCTTCTTTTGAACATTCTTCACCCTGTCAAAACAAAAAATAGCAATATTAATATTAATAGTTAATAGTTGCCTTTATGCAAATGTTAAGCAGTATTAAAAACATACCTGAGTGATAAATAGCAGTATTAAATAGCTGCAGGGTGTTAATTTTATTGTTAAAGAAATGTTATTATTAATCAGTGCAGATTTTTTTTAAAATCAGTGAAGTTTTTTTATAACAAGTGCAGTGCAATTTTTTTATTTTTTAAAACAAGTGCAGTGCAGTTTTTTTATAAAACATATGATGTTTTTTTTAAAACAAATGCAGATTTTTTTTTTTTTTTGAAACAAATGCTGTTTTTTTTTGGAAGTTTTGGATAAATGCAGTTTTTTTTTATAAAACATGTGATGTTTTTTTTTGAAACAAATGCAGTTTTTTTTTTGGAAGTTTTGGCTTTTTTTCCTTGACTACACTAAATTGAATATTGTGCAATTGATGTTAACTTCAACTGTTTGTTGCAATTTATTTATATTAGATGATCCATGATTGAGTTTCACAGTCTACTGGAAGTTACTGAATAGTTGCATAATAAATGCTAGAGTTTGTTCGTATATGACAAATGGAGTGCAGTGAAGACTCGATTGAAAGATATTCGACAAATTCTGCTTTCCTTGAAATGTGTCATGGTGACCTAAAACATTAACTATATAATGTGCTTTGACATGTAAGATTAATATTTCCCTGGCATGTGCTTATACTGCTATTATTTAATGAAGTTAATGGTTAAAAATTGCACAGTATTTATAACTCAGGTATGTTTTTAATAGTTTATAGTTTAGATTTTGAAATTTACAGAAATTCATGAAAAACCAATGATGCCATAAGTGAACCTTCTGATGTAGATTTTTCAGCTTGTTCATTAGCATGTGGACCATAATCTCCATTTCTGAAATTCTTTTATGACAGTGAGTTATCTTCTTATCTCTACATTGTGACAACGTTAGCTTAGTTTGGGTGTAGCCCCTTCCCAGTGCTCTTAAGCGTCCCGGATTATCGTTCCCTAATACTTTACAATTGCATCTTCTTTGGTATTATTTACCGCGTCGGATTGTCATGAATTATCAACTGTTTTAATCTTGTCCTACATAAATTAAAAAACATACAAGCTATAAACGATGGTAGAAGTAAAGCAATGTTTAGTTGCTAAAAAAAATATTCTTACAATAATACTTGCAACATCCGTCTTCACTGGTTCACCATTCTTTTTAGTGCGGGATTTAACCCAAACATCAACTCTACATACGAGAAATGAATCCGGACTTTGCTTTTTCCACATTTAGACATTTAATAAATCAATTGATAATTAATTAAATAATTGGGTAAATAATGCTACAATTAAATAACTAACCAAATCGTCTGTAAATTTCTCACTTCGTGCCTAAAAGAAGGTAAGGGATAATTTAATACATACTCAATACATTAAAATTATGCAAACAGAAAATGCAATTAAAGATGTGCATTTAGAGAAAAATATTAAATGCATGAATATCCAATTCTTTTAAAAAAAAATGCATGAATATACAGGGAATTAGTATAAGTTCAATAAGCACAAGATTGTGAATCAGTTTTAAAAAAAGTTACACATGGAATCAGTTCAATAAGTACAACCATATATAAATTAGCAATATGGAGTTATTTTTACAGGCATGTTTGCAACATGCATCCTAAGATTAGTAGGAACT
The DNA here is from genome assembly GCA_030737875.1 of Allium sativum. Lineage (NCBI taxonomy): Eukaryota > Viridiplantae > Streptophyta > Magnoliopsida > Asparagales > Amaryllidaceae > Allium > Allium sativum. The sequence goes on along the minus strand of JASFAX010000020.1, from coordinate 64,953,513 downwards.
CATTAGGTAAAAATACAACAATGTGTGATAAAAACAGATTGCAGTGTTAATCTGAGGTTGGTTTACTATTTTTAACCAGCGACCCCTGTATACTTTGCACGTTTACTATTTTTAATGTACTCGGTGAAACCTATTTTTTTTCTTTTTTCTGGCTGGCTATGTATACAACAATGTATTCTACCTGGCTATGCTACTAACCTACTTTTTTCTTTTTTCTGCATGTCCAAATCTTTCTAACAAGCTTAAGTTAACTAAAATCCGGTCTTTGGTTCAACAGTTATGATGAAATCAAAATTTAGCCTCTTAATACAATAAATTACGTGCAGGCTTGAGATACAAACACATGTATTAAGCCTAATAAATGACAAATTTGGACAAAACACCTTAAGTAAAAGTTATTGCATATTTTCCAAGCTTTCCCGAAAGTCCAAGAACATTAAAAACGGATTAAGCATTTGGAGGTTATAGGTAAATGAATTTCAGCTTAGTCGGAAACTGAGCACATGAGCATTACCATGTTTGTACCTTGTTGGATATATGAAAAGAATCTTTCATCTTATATATTTATATTCAACCTGCAAGCTTTTAGATGTCAGATTTTAGATCAGAAATAAAAGTTGTGGATCCAATTCAGCTTCCAACTGAGATCACGGATCATTTATTCAGTGTTAAATTCCAAAAACTAATCCAAAGAGACATTCATGCCATCACTTGTATTGAACTTGAATTAGTTGCTAATTAACAACATATGTATCGCACTTGAATTTAAATGTAAGTATTTTACCCTAAACTCCAAACTTGTTTTCTCCTTCACAAACTTTCTCCATTCCTTGACATTTTTTATGTTGTATGGTTTCAAAGCAAGTCTTTCATCTTCCGTCGTCGCTCTAATTATTTTTCAAACCAATCTACTTTTTGAGGTTCTCCAAATGGTTCTCATTTACTGAAATATAGCCGTTTTTTGCCATTCATCATCCACTTTAAATCTAGCCTACTAATCAAAAAGAAAAAACTAGTGTTATTTCACATTAAAATGAATTATAAAAAACATTTTGTTAAATAAATTATTTCTGTAAATATACACCTGAATGGAATCCCACAAGACAGTTTTTAGTTCATCGCTTAGAAACCTCCACTCACTAAGTGCAACCAGAACATGCTCCCTTACTAGTGGTCCAAGATAAGAAGATAAGTGGACCGAGCCTTCTCCTTTCAATAAGCCTACCTCATTGAATTCAACTTCAATTTGACTCTCCGGATTTAATGGAAGTCTTTTTACGTTCGTTGGTCCTCTACAACGTTTTTTTACATTTACATTTGCAATTTCAGCTTCAACCGACCTCTCGATTTCCATTTCGATAACAACATTTTCTTCACAAACCACTTCACATTCTTCATGCGTTTCAATTTCTTCGCACATCTCATTTTCTTTACACGGCATTTCATTTCCTTCACGCATCTCATTATCTTCGCAAGGCGTTTCATTTTCTTCGTGCATTTCATTTTTTTCACAAGGCATTTCATTTTCTTCACAAGGCATTGGTATGATGTTGGGCCCTAATTCTTGTTCCTTTTCTATGTGAAAAGATTCATAAGTTGGCACAACGGATTTGCCTTTTGGCTTATACTTTCGAGATTTCTCTTTCTTTATCTTATGACGAATGTGTACGTTGCTTGTATGCATATCCTTTTTCTGCAAAAACATGAAATAAAAGCATTTAATAACAAAAAATGAGAACTCGGTTCAGGTGTGTTTATGCATTTAATAACATCAAAAAAATTAAAAAACAAAAGTTTACATTATGGTTATCACTACCATATGATTACGTATGTTAGTGCATTCTTTTTCGTCAATGGAGGAGAAATGTATGGTTATCAATTTGTATAGGTTATCCATTTCTAATATTCTTTTAAAAGCATTTGAGAAAAGCTAAAAGGATTTTAAAATTTATCCTTTACATTAGGATTTAAGGTAATGCATTTCAATTTTTTTTAATATATGCCTTTACATCATACTTTCATTTACAATTCAACATGTTCATTATTTCAAACGTTAACTGGACTGAACATGTTTTCTTGGGAAGAATGAAAACAATTGTGATTATAAATGCAATGCTTAAAAATTTATTCGTAATTATTTTTAATAAAAAAGCTGTTAAGTTATAATAAGATTAAAAGGCAACTATTTTCCCAAAAAGAAAAAACTAGTGAATTATGTAACATTTAGATTGACATTGACATTATAAGATATAGTATGATATATTTCATAAGGAGATTATTCTTTGATTGGAAAAAGGTCTGTTGTATGCAAAGACATATAATTAGTATGGATACTTCAAAATTTTGCCTATTCTTATTTCCAGCTAGACTATATAATCAAGTAAAAATTATTAAGTTAAAATATGTTTCAAATGGAAATAATTTTATGAAAAGGAAAAAAATTTAATGAATTGCAATATACCTACAAAATACTATCGTTAAACTTTAGTTTGAAATTAAATAAAGGTAAGTACAATGATAAACATGGAAAATATTTAATAGAGCCTTATATTTGATACATCATAAATTCCAATGATGTACCTAATAGCAGTAGCATCATCATGCTTAACGACTTCTTTGTCAGTTTACATTATGGGCCTATTATGCTCTTTTTGGTGTCGGAAACAACTTTTCATTTTCTATTCTTTCTTAAGCACCAACTGCAAATAGTATATATATCATGAGAAATTTCACTTTTAAATTTCATACCATTTAGTGTATTATATAGCCATTTTATTAACTAAGGCAACATTGAAACTATTTGATTTTTTTATTTTTATAACTAGACGTTGAAAATTCAAACGCAAGCTTCGCTATTTGATTTCTTGGTAACTCGGGACTTAGAATGCATTTCCACTTACGCTATCAGAAAGAAAATGAGTGTGTTTATATATATATATATATATATATATATATATATATATATATATATATATATTTGTATGTATATATATATTCTGAATATCAGATTCCTTTGATCCCACATTTCAATCTTTGGAGAAGTGTTTGCATTTTAATTGAAAAAACGCAGTATGGTTGTAACGTTTCTCATTTTCTTTCCCATATGTTGGTAAAAGAATACCCTTCTACATCACACAAACCTGAATTACATCACTATGGTCTATGCAACATGTTTTCAAAATCCACATCAGAAATTAAGATAGGTCAAATTTGTGTTAGAAATCGAATAAGTGCTATTACGATTGTCTAAAAAGGATTAACTTAACGAGGAAGATACTACAAAAGCAGTTGACCACTTTTGCTGAGTTTGTGCACTTATGGCATTATATTGCATTCTGAAATTTCCAGTTTCTCAAGAAGGCCGAGGAAAGGTACTTATTTCAAAAGTTTTATTATTTTTAATGGCATTCAGAGATCATACAGAATAAGTTCCAATGCTAACCATTTGTTTCAGTTCATCACTATGCTTAAACATTCAAGAATACCATCTCATTCACACTGAGCATTACACCTCCTTTTTCTCTAATTATTAATTGGTGTAGGCCAAAACTATTGTCCCATTTTAATTAATTCCTCATGATTCCAATTTTAGGTCTTACTACCTTTTCTTCGGAAAAAATAAGTGTAGATCGATTAAGGATTCAAAATTGCTAAATAATGTCTTTTGACTCCTTTTTGAAATCATTGAGTATGTAAAACAACCAAAGATTCACATTTAATTGACCTAACACCATCATTTTATTATAGTTGACCCTTAATCATAGCAGAAAATATCCTGAAAAATTGTTAGCTATTTCCTGCTTCACTTATTACTCTATGACCTATTATACTAACTATTTCATGCTTGCCACATATTAGACATTCATGGAGTGAGAAGTTTCCAGTTGCTAAGCTACACTGGGATTTATTGCTAGTGACATATGATCATGGAGATTCGAGAGGCTGAGAAAAACCATCGTCTTCATGCAAAAGAATATCTTATCTAATCTACTAAATATAACTAGTTAAAATCCGAGCAATTGTTATTTAGACAACAAATGAACCAATTTGTTCCTTTCTCTTTCGACCAAAAGGTTGAAAAGAAAAAACCACATGGGGGTGGCTTCCCAAAATGCCTTGTTTTTAACTGTATGACTATTTGAATTGTATGATTAAAGTAGATGAAAATGAGGATTTTAAGAAACGAGCTATTGTGGCTTGTGGACTAAACAAAGTTAATTTCGTAGGGTTTCCATTGAGAAGCTTATACTGCTTCGCTTGCAGTAATAAACTTCTCTGTTGATCCGTCCATAGTCACCCAATATCCACCAAACTTACAAACAAAATTTTTAATTCAAAATTATATTAGAAAAATGTAACATGAGTAGAAAAATCCGTACATGAAGACATTACAAATGAATGTGCATACTGCACCAGACAAAGCTAGCTGCTTGATCTTATATTAAACAATTTACTCACTAATTTCCGTTTAATAAAATTTATCACCGTACTGCACAAATGAATGAATATGGAAAATTAAACTAGTATCGTTGTATAATATATTGATCACCCAGGTTGGTTTACCATGAAAAGCTTAATATGTTCAATGCATGAATAGAAGGAATGAAAAGTTGGTACACTTTTATTAACCACAGGAAACAGTAAATAGCCGGAAAAAAGATAAAACAATAACTCAGTATGCCAATTTAATAAAATAAAAGATAACATGGATACCTTCATGATGAAGATTGAGTATGCCTTCAAGTATATAGATCTCGATGATAAATCACTAACTCAATATCTGCATACAAGAAATATTAATTGGTCATCAACCATATTAAATACATTTGTCTAATTTAAACATAAAAAATAATAACATTTACCTTAATTGCAACATCATTTCTTACACAACAATCATTGATCTTATAAGCAAACAATGGTAAAACAAACAAGAATGATATGTTCATGTACTCGAAAACAATTCTCACAATCAAACAAAATACTTAAACTACTCAAGTATGCCTTCACAGTCCTCCCTTACATAACTAACATTTTCAACATCTATATCGGTATCATCACAATCTTCAACGACATTAATAGCTTCTTCTTTATAATCATTTGTCTCTAAATCGTGAAGACCTCTTGGTGGTGATTTCATTACAACATACCAATTCGACAAATCATTTTCTCTTAAATAAAATACTTGTTTCGCTTGAGATGCAAGGATGTATGGATCTTTATAAAATGATGCTTGATTTTGATGTAGATTCACAAGAGTAGAACCATCCTCATCATCTTTTACTCCATTTCCTATATGCTCCCAACGACACTTGAAAACGGGAATATAAAACACATGATAATCCAATAAAATTATATCAGTCAATATCCCATAACAGGTGACCACATCAACTACTTGAGAAATATCCTTTGCAATTGCTCTACACATAGTAGTTGCATCATAAGTCACTCCGCTATTTTGAGTTTCCCTCCCTACATCTTTTATATGAAATCGTTGATCATTGATAATAAATCCTTTGTAAGAGAAGGCATCATTCTTCAGACCGTACTCAATCCACTTTAACATTTCATCGTGATCGTTAGAGTTTATAGGTATCTGCAAAAAATTACATTAACGACGAATATTTTAGAGTAATATTCTTAGGCAAACGAGAGAACATTCAAATAATTATTTAACCTTTTTTTTAATCCAATCAGCAAATTTTTTTGTATGTGTTTCCCAAAATATTGAATTTCTTTCCATACGCTTACTTGAATTTTTCAATTCCTCCAAGTGCAAACTAGTATAAAACAAGGCATGTTAAGTTATATTTATTAGCACAAACACATCCAAATAATTGAAAAATAACATAACATATACGTACCTTAAAAATGGTTCAACCATTGCCATATTCATTAACACATCTAAATGAGCAATTTCTTTTTCATAGGAGGACAGTGTAACTATCTTAGACGCTAAAATTGGACGTCCTTCAAGTATTACACTGTTTTCATATTCTTCATTTCGAGTTGTTGTCTCCTCAACATGTCCTGATTTTTTTAAAAATTCACTGAAAAAACCTCATGCACTCATCTGCGAGATAAAATTCTGCAATACATCCTTCGGGCCATGAATAATTTCTTACATAATCTTTAAACGTCTTCATATATATATATTTCAAATGGGTACATCCAACGAAATTGAACCAGACCACATATGAGCGCTTCTTTACTAAGATGAATTGACAAATGTGCCATTATATCAAAAAACGACGGCGGAAAATATTTTTCAAGCTCACACAAAATATCAATAATATCAACGTTGATTTGCTGCAACTTCTCTATCTCAAGGACACGCTGACATAATTTATTGAAAAGTGAACATAAGTGAATTATTACTTTTCTTGCCTTCTTTGGCAATAGCCCTCTTATTGCTACCGGTAACAAGTGTTGCATTAAAACATGGTAATCATGTGATTTCAAACCACTAATCTTACAATCCTCTACCGATATTCGATTTTTCAAATTTAAACAGTAGCCATCAGGTCCTTTGAAATCATACAATCTTTTGCAAAAAACTTTTTTCTCGGATTTTGATAATGTACAAGGAGCCGGTGGAAGATATGATTTCTTCCCACGAGGTTGTGCATGAAGCTCGTGCCGAATTCCCATTCTTCTAAATCCTTTCTAGAATTGAATCCATCTTTTGATTTGTTATCATGCAACATTGTGGCTAAAATGCTTTCACTAATGTTTTTCTCCACATGCATTACATCTAAATTATGACCTAATGGCAGTTCCTATAAAAAAATGTAACACATGATTTTATGTATATTTAGTTGTCAAAACATTTAAAAAAAACACTCACCACTCAACAAGGTAATTCAAAAAAAATTGATCTCTTTTTCCATCTTGATAGCTCCAGCTGTGTAGGATCTTTATTTTTATCGCCTTCGCCGTTGATATCATGCGTACTCTTCCTCTTCCTTTTTTTCAGCTTAATAGGCTTCATCTTAATGGAATTTTTCTTATTATTTCTCCTCTTCCTTTTTTCTTCTCTTTCTCTTTCCCAAAATTATTTGTAAAATCTTTTAACAACACCAAAATGTTTCTTCCAGTTAAAATTCTAGGAGCATTACTTAACTCCACTGTGTTATCAAACCAAGACTTCTGTTTCCGCCGTGAATCTAACATAGATAGATATCTTCTATGACCCATATAGACATTCTTTCGACTATAATTCAACCAACGGTGATGAATATTAACACCGCACAACGGACAAGCTTTTTCTCCCTTCACACAACATCCAGCAAGATTTGCATAAGCAGGAAAATCATTAATTGTCCATAGCAAGATTGCTTTCATTTTAAATAATGTTTTACCAAATGCATCATAAGCATCAACTCCATTTCTCCACAAATAATGCAAGTCTTTAATCAAAGGTGCCAAATATACATCGATATCGTTTCCGGGCTGCTTTGGACCAGGAATAAGTAATGTTAACAAAATGTTTTCCTTCTTCATACACAACAGAGGTGAGAGATTATATATCACAAGCATTACCGGCCAACAACTATATTTGGAACTCAACATAGAAAATGGATTGAATACATCTGTAATGAGAACGAGTCTAAGATTGCGTGGATTGGCTGAAAAATATTCCCATCGTCCATCCACCATATTCCATGCCATAGAATCCACTGGATGACGCATTTTTCTGTCGTTGCTTCTATTATTGAAATGCCATCTTAAATCTTCGACCATCTTTTGAGATCTAAACATTCTTCTAAATCTTGGAATTATTGGAAAATATCTCAACACTTTAATTGGAACACCTTTTATAACCTCCTTGGTATCTTGATTTATTTTCCATCTTGAAGAACCACATTTTGGACAAGATTCTAAATCTTTGTGTTCTTTTCTTAAAAGAATACAGTTATTCTCACAAGCATGTATTTTTTCAAAACCCATGTCAAATGCTTTAAGAAATTTCTTTACTTCATATAAAGTTTTGGGAAGTACATTATCCTATGGTAGAAATAATCGTTGCACTTTTAACAGTTTGTCAAACCCACTATCGGATATACCAGTCTCACATTTAAGATTGTATAAGACAGTGATAGCGGATAACTTTGTATGGTCTGTGCATTCGGGATACAACGGAGTTTTTGCATCTTCCAAAATCTTAAGAAGTTCATCCTCCCTTCTTTGAGAGTCATCATCGTCCTTAACGTCGGCAAAAAAATCAAAATTCAAAAAATCTTTATCTTCATAGTGAATCATCTTGAACAAGTCATATATGTCAAATGAATTTTCTTTTTTATCTGTATTTTTTAGCTCGCCATGGAAATACCATCTACTAGTCTTATATTTAGAATCCATTCCTTTTATAACTAAATGCTCAATGATGATGTGGTCATCTTGCCAGCTAAGATTTCGACAATCTGTACATGGGCACAAAAGTTTCTCCATATTTGTTAGATTTCTTTTTGCCACATGCACGAAATTTAAAGCTCTTTGTCGGTACTCTATAATGGTCCTAAAACAAATATTAAAAATAAATTTTTATTAAAACATATGTGTTACTTCTCAAAATACAAATTTAGGTTAAGCATTAAATAGTCACCTGTTTAAATACACCCAATCCTTTTCCATTGGCAATACGAACATTCAAATAAGTTTTCAAACTTTGATGTGGAATTTGATTTCCTGCTATAATCAGACAATAAAATACTTCAAAACCAACATACATGAGATATGATATATTATCTCTTTTACTAAGCTATAAAATATATATAACCAATCATCTTTTCAGCCAATCCTTTTTAAACAAAATATTACTTCTACCCACAATTTTTTTAGCTTATATACAACCTGGAAAATGTATTTTCTCCAGGCCACTGCTCTAAGCACTTTCATCCATATATATTATATACTGAACTATGAAGTGGCCACTGTCCTCGAATCTTCAGGTCACCGTGTAACCATCCCTGACCTTGCAAAATCAGGGATCGATTCAAGAAGCATCGAGGAAATAGGGACTTTTCAGAATATGCCTAGCCATTGCCGAGTATTATGTCCTCGTTGCCCCCAAACGATAAGGTTATTCTGGTATGTATGTATGAACTACCTTTCTGTACAAAATGCATGGTTTGAGCCTATGGCAACACTTAAAATTTTATTTCTGCATATAATTACCTAAAATGACATTTTAATAAAAAATTGAGCTAATAATTGTTCTACTAAACAAAGTTTATGTCCATCGTTAGCATCTTATGGTCATACTTATTTGAATTTACATGTGTAATTATGTTTGTTTTGTAACGGGTGTTAAAGAACTAGGAATGAAAGACAAAACCTTTTTTTTTATTAGAGGACATATCTCATACGGGAATGAAAGACAAAACCTTTTTTTTCATGATGGCAGAGCGGTCTGTGTGAAGAACATGGAACCAACAGAAATAATATTGCATGCAACATGGCCGAGAAATGTACTAGGAAGGAAATTACAAAGCATTGGACAAGGCATTTTCGCAAGGCCTTTGTATTCATTTAGTCTAGGAAAATTGAAAACTGTAGCAAAAAAACTTGTACTTTATGTAGTAGAATTTGAACCATTATAGTGATGTACAATTAAGCAGTAAAAAGGTTTGAACTTCTAATTTTGCAAGGTTCATTTAGCTTGTGGTTTTGTTTTTACTTGGCTATGCTACTAACCTATTTTTTATCTTTTTTCTGCAAGTCCAAACCTTTCTAACAAGCTTACGTTAACTAAAATCCGGTCTTTGGTTCAACAGTTATGATGAAATCAAAATTTAGCCTCTTAATACAATAAACTACGTGCAGGCCTGAGATACAAACACATGTATTAAGCCTAGTAAATGACAAATTTGGACTAAACACCTTAAGCAAAAGTTATTGCATATTTTCCAAGATTTCCCTAAAGTCTAAGAATGTTGAAAATGGATTAAGCATTTGGAAGTTATAGGTAAATGAATTTCAACTCAATCTAGCAATTTTTAGAGCTGCTCAATTTTCTGTCCAAACATGTGAACCTATACATTTCCTGTTAAAAAGATACAACCTATGCTAAGATAACAGCTGAGCATTTGCTCAGTTAAAAACTAAGCCCATGCTTAGTCAAAAACCAAGCAAGTTCGCTCAGTCGGAAACTGAGCACATGATCAGTTAGAATCCTTAAAATTAGCACAAATATGTATGAATATACTCCTTGAAGTCGACTCCATTCCCATAGACACAAGCTCGCAATAAAATGTGTTATATTTAATACTTATGCTCTGCACACATAATTATATTCCCTTACAGTAGATACTATATAAAAATCAAATTATCTCAAGGAGTTAAAATCAAATTATCAAAAGGAGTTTATTTTTCATTTTTTGAATTAGGACTGGAATTTTTGTATTTTAAAGATGAAATAATATAACTATGGGTATACATATCATTGTTCGATAATGATTCTTTTATGTAAATCGTATGAAGATAAATAAAGAAGAAGAATTTTATGGACTTTCATGCCTAAGTTGAAAGATGTAAAGATCTGATTCACAAAACATTTTTGATGGGGTTTGAAACATAGAGTATTAGAGTAGGATAACAAAAGGAATGGGAACCATCGGATTATCATTTCTTAAAAACTACTTTTATATTTGGTAAAGGTAAATTTATCAGTCGAACTTGTTTTGTTTAGTTTCAGTGCCTATTTTTTCCACCTTTGGACAGCCTGGTATACTTCCATCTTTGTTTTCTTGGTTCTCATTTATGGCTGTTAAAACTGTCTCGTAATTTTCTAAAAGTAATTTTGACACATATATGTTAAACAAAATTTATTTAGATCATAAAACTAATCTAAATTTTTATTATAACATCAATAATTTTAAAAATATAGTAGAAGTTCAATTAATTTGGTTAAATTCTATTGGTTTATTTGGTTTAATTAAATAATGCTTAATCATTCTCTATGCTGCATCGGTCCAAACCTAAATTAGGAAAATCAAAGGAGAAAATTAGTAAATAAAATAAAATTGCCAACTGAAGGCTTGAACCTAGATAGATAGAAACTTACATGATCAAAGAAAGCACTATTCTGCATGCACATTTCTAACATGAGTTTCCCTCTGCTTAATCAAGTTTAATTAACTTAAAAGCAGCTAGAAATTTTTCTGATGTCAATGGTGGTATTACCATGCAGAGTTCGCCTACCATTAACATTAACAACAAGAGAGTCTTTAAGTGAAAAATATACTTATTAGTTATGGTAAAGGTACTAAAATTATAAAAGTAATTCTTAAGTAAAATTTAGCAACTTGGGTTATGTCCAATAAGCAAGGCATGATCACATTTTGGATGAGTAGAGATTATAAAACAAGAATTAGAATGTCATAAACTGAAATGTCAGAAAGAATAGGTCTTTATAGTTAAACCAGTGGCCATGTGAATTCAAGAGACTGCCTCCACATATAATGCTGTCAAGAATCGGTCTATGCAGGTGTGCCTTTCACATTAATTCCAACTATATCTGCCTACTCGTTTGGTAAAAGAAAACTAGAAAACATGTACGGGTCCATAGCAGGTCAACCTGATCATCAATTTCATTTTCTTGTTAAAATACGTAGTACTACATTTACGCAACAAGTTAAACTCCAAATAACTTTTACCAATAGGTTAAAGTCATTCTTGTTTGAATCTTGTCATATACAAAAACTACTTGTATATCTAATTTTAACGAGCATTATTAGTTAGCAATGTTAGTTTCACAAAATTTAAAGGGTTGTGTTATTGTACATATTAAGAGCACAGTTTAAGGATGATATTCATTCATTAAAAGACAAAAGAATTCATTTCAAATATTTATTATGTCCACATATCATAAATCTTATAGGCTATTGAGACGATTAGTGCGCTACTCTTTTTTTTAGACTTAATTTTAGTATTTTGGATAAACTTTTTTAAATATTAACAGTAGCATCTAAAGAAATTATGCATCAGAAGTTTTTGACTCCAACCCCATTTCACTTCAACTCAACGATAAGCAATATGCAGACGTAACCCAAATATATTCACAAAAGAAGATACTCTTCTTGTTGCAGACTTTGCCTAACACCTTTTTTTATTGTATTAACCTGCCTGTTCTATCATCTATACGCCGATAGTGCCGTACGATCATACATAAGTTTTCTCTAGTTGTTATCTTAGCATTTGTTCTTTCAATTATTCTCATTGCAGAAGCTACAAAATATACTGTTTCTTTGTCTGTAGCATTGTTATTACCATGTTTGTACCTACTTGGATATGTGAAAAGCATCTTTCTTCTTATATATTTGTATTCAACCTGCAAGCTTTTAGACGTTAGATTTTAGATTATAAATAAAAGTTATGGATCCAATTCAGCTTCTAATTGAGATAACAGATCATTTATTCAGTGTTAAATTCAAAAACCTAATCCAAAGAGACATTCATGCCATCACTTGTATTGCACTTGATAATTTCTAAATATAAACGATAATATTTAGTACATCTTACTACCGCGTGAAATTGATTAAATTCTAAATCTGAAACAATAATTTGTAAATATGAATATTTTTTTCAATAAATCTTAGCTCAATCTGAACGAAAACCTGTAGATCTGAAACAACCCAAATTAGGGCTTCTGACCGAAAACTGCGATGGAGAGCGAGTGAGGTACGACGATTGGAGAGGGTGAGATGAATTGTGTGTGAAGCGGAAGAAAATTTGGAGCGGGAAATTTTTCAGGAGGAGGGAAATTTTGGGTGAAAGCGTATGTGAAGGAATAAAGGAAAATCCATATGTGAAGCAGAAGTAAATTTTCAGAGGGAAATTTTCCAGGAAGAGGGATTTTTTGACGTAAAGGAGAAACAGTAAATGTGACAGGGTAAGTTTGGCCTAAGCGTTACTTTGGTTTACGTTAAATGAATAAAAAAAATGGATTAAAATAGTATTGATTGTTGTTACCCTATAAACGCTACTAATAAATGTAACCAAATATATATTTTCTTGTAGTGATGCGAACCAAGAGCAACCCACTATAACCATCAGGTCCTCTCAACCAAACTGTTCAGCTTCCCCTACCGACCATCTCTCCATAAACGCGCACACCTTTTCAACCTCTTTGACATCTATAACCACTCCACCATCATAGCCATTCCACTAGAATTTCCCACTGCAACAATGCCAACAAACTGCAATCGTCTAAAGTTAAACTTCTTCCCCTCTACACTCAACATCATCAGTTCTCCAACCTACTAACCCAAACTCAGTCATTAACTTCGCTCGGTCAACTAGAACCTGCAACCAATCTCCTTTTGCCAACACCATCAAAGAAAACCCGCAACCCGAATCCACTTTGGAACCAAAGCTTCAAACGCCGCTCAGTACCAAAGTTCAGTCATTGCTCCACCACTTCCACACCTCCAGAAAATATCAGAACACCGAATCCAAAACCAAATCGCATACTTCAGACCTGTAAACATCCTAAAATCGCAATCGTGACGTTCAATGACCAATCAAGCTCAACTTTCATTTCCAGTCCCCAAATCAGCAGATCCGAACCAAAAAAGCGACATCAATTGTAGTTTCTGCTTGTTGTTCAACTCACGGTTTTCTGATCCGTGATCAATTTCAATTTTTTTAGCTACTTTTTTTGTTTGTTTTAAACAAAAAGATTTTGAGATAAAACTCACCTGATACTTGCATCATTTCCTTCTCCTGCTCTGTTCCTTAGCACGCACGCAAATCCCAGCTCACAACCACATGAGCAACACCCCAGTTCATGCTCGCATGCTCTATTTCTGAATAAAGTGATGGAGATGCCAAATCAAGTGATTTAAGCTTTAGCTTCCTCGATAGTTGGGCAGAATCAAGAAACTGAGCGAGATTCAGCTTCAGATTCACAGTAAGGCTGAATAAAGTGATTGAGGGAGTTGGGATTCAAGCGGGGTTTGGTAAGTGAAGAGAAGTGAAAAGAGACGACTGTTAACCTAATTAATTTTCGTTTGTGTATAGAAGTGAAAAGCGAAGCGGGAGGAATAAGAAAGCGGTAAAATTGACTGCTAAAAATTTGGTCCTAGTAACAGCATAGACCACGTCATCTGTTAACTAAAAAAGAAGACAACGGGAAATACAATAGCAAGGCAAGTTTCACTGCAATACTACTTGCTATAAAAATAATATTTTCTTGTAGTGAAAGTTGGCCCTCTCCACAAATGTAGCTTAGGGGAAATTCAGACTGCCTATAAACAAGTATAGCAAGTCCATCTCAAAAGTTGGGAATCATACAATATCCGTCTTTTCTCCTTTAACAACAAGTTAGCATAATATATCTCATTATGCTACACTAGCCTAAACTACTAATAATATAGTAGTAACGTACCCCGATCAACCTGTAATCCCAAAACAATGATCATTGCTGCTAAGCTCTATAAAATTCACACCAATGCACTTAAGAACTATGACCAAGGATGAACATGTACAACATAATGTGTATGGTCACTACTATAAGATCAAATCATAGATGACTCGCTACTGAGAAACTCCATGTCCTAGCGCACTATCATCAAAGTCGCGGATGACTTCCTACTGTGTAACTCCATGTATCTGCCCACCATCACCAGAATCGTATATGACCCACTACTGGGAAACTCCATTTCTGAGCCCACTATCACAAACATCGTATATGGCTCGTTTTGAGCAACTTCGTATCTAAGCCCATTATCATAAAAATCATAGATGACTCGTTATGGTGAAACTCCATGTCTTAGCCCACTATCATCTAAGTCATATAGGACCGTCACTCACAACTCCAGTCTCTACGGCCTAGAAACCCATCAAATGACTCTTAAAAAAACCACATACTAAACCTGATTATGTTGAAATCAAATGCATGAACCAAATTTCATGATGTTCTTCTAGTATATCTTCCAGGTTTACCTCAAAATCCTCGTTTTTGGAATATGTGTTGGGTTGGTTTTCACGTGGACCCAAAATCAGAGTAGTTGAAAACCAGCCGATGTGCATGTAAATGTGCACATTTTTACTTACATATTTAATCTTTTTTTAGTTAAATAAATGAATATATTAGGCTATTTTACATGATTAAACCATGATCTAAATGTTTTCAAATCATCACTCATTTAAGGGGTAAAACAGTCATTTGTGCATGTGCTAATTTTTGATAAATTTTACTTATTCCTTTTAATTGTTTTGTGGAAATTAAGGAGAAAATTTGATGGGATTTCATGAAATGCACACATGATATGCTTGCACAAGGAGAAGAGGGAAATAATTCATCTCATGGATAATTAAGGACCCAACTACCTAACCCACCTTCCTTATGACTAAAAATTGGGGGCTAATTCACTGGTTAAAGAGACAAAAGTGTTTCATGCATTTTGAATGAAGAATTAAGAGATAATGACAAGAAGCTTCTACACATGAAGAGGGCATTTTGGGTAGTACCCAAAAAAGGAGATTAGGGTTTTGATCATGTATAAGTACCCTTTATGTTTCATGTATCTTCTTTATCTCATTATGTAACACAAAAGGTCACAAGAAATGAAAATGGCTTCCTAAGCCTTTCTTTCTCTTTACATGATTTCTTTTCTTTTATCTTCATATTACATGTTTTATTTTTATTGTTGGTAGATTAGATTTACTTTCATGCAAGTAGTGTAGCTTTATTTTTATGTAATTAGTTTAGTAGTTAATCTCTTTTCCTCATTATTCGTTTCTGCTTCTTTTGTTGTTTTCAATGTTGAAATCTATTTGTGTTGAAATGATTACATTAATGAGAGACCAAACGCTATAATTTAGGGATACTAAAGCTTTCTTTAATCATGTAGTTTCAACATAATTTGTTGATTCATGCTCTCTTTTTGTGCTTCATGTCATGTTGATGTTTGTCGTTTTTATGTGTTCACTATTGAGTGTTATAACCTATGTTGTTTACACCAAATAAGTTTTGCTTAGTCATATGCTCGCTAATTACCTCCTCATCTACATATGATGATGGTGATTAAGTGAAGGTTGAAATCAAAATTTGATGGTTTATATTTCTAGTTAGTAGTTAATAGGCCATGCTTAAAGTACATTTGACTTTGAACTTATTGTCATTTTTCATAAGATCAAGTAAAGTGGTTTAGTGGGTAAATATGAAATTAAGTAACCATAACCCTAGTTTACCCAATAAAAAAATGCTAGGTTTGTGAGCTAGACTATTTTCTTCTGGATAAAAATTAAATATAAGCAAATAGCAACTGCAGCACCTAGGAGATCGAGCTATCATCAAGTATTTAAGGATTAAAAGGAGAAAACACTACAGTGAGTATATAATATCTTTATATAGGAATTAAGTCGTTCAAGGCATCCATTTGGATTGCTTGCATGTTATGTTTTCTTTGGAAATAATTTATTATGCCAAGTTTAAACCTGCTTATGAAATCAGTATTATATTGTATACTATCTGCATGAAGAATAACTTGAATATATGTTATTGAGAGGTTGGATTTGGGTGTGGAAATATGGCAGAATGGACAAGTAGTCACATGCATATACCTATTTTCATGTAAATAGGGTAAAGAGGAGCAATATGAAATATACGTGCTGATCCTCTTTACCAAATATTTTCTGATGAATCACCGTATTATAAGGAGGTTGATAAGAAGATTATCGGATTTGGAGGCTCCCTATGCCTCTAATCATATGCTCTCAATAATTTCTAACAAGTGCAGATTTATAAAGAAAACAAGGAAAATTATATGTTATGAAAACTGACTTAATACCCATAAGATTGACTGTATAATGTGCATTGATATTTATGGTGTGAATGTATGAAATCCTGAATATTTCGGTATGGTTGTTTGGTGAGTTGATATATGTAAAATGTTTGTGTAAGTTAAGTCTTTGACACAGATGCATAAGTTACTATGAGGGAATATTAATATGTGGGATAAACCTTGTGATGATAGGGAACAATGAAAAGGATATATATATATATATATATATATATATATATATATATATAACATATAAATAATGGAATATAAAACCAATAAAATGATGGGTCGGTGTGGTCAGAATGGCCACGGCCTACATTGATCTGTCTAGATTTCAAGTGGCAAACCAGGCATGAACATGGCATGTTAATACTCTGAGGCCTTTGTGTGATGGGTTAACAGGTAGGGGAATCCCACACAATGTGCACATTGGTATTCAGCGTAAGGGAATAGGCCCAAGAAAAGTGAAATATGACTACTTGAATGGGGGTGAAGGTTGGGAAAAGAAATAAAGGCATGTTTATTCTAGGAAAAGAATTGGCATGTGAATGTATGATTGAGTAAAATTGTTTATATTCTGGATTGATATGTATGTGCACACTTGAATATGTCATACATAGGAGATAAATACTGGAAGTTCCTTATAAATGGTTTAGTAGATAGAATCTGAACATATGATATATGAATAAGGCCATAGTAAGGCACTTAAGAACATGTAAACAAGAAAATTTATATAAGTTTAGATATGCTCACACTAAACATGTAACGACCCGTGTTTTTGGCACTCGAATATGTAAATTAATTTATTTAATTTAAATGTTATATTTGGAATGTCGATGGAAATTAATATTTAAATCGTTATTTAAATAGAGTTCGAATGTTATATATTTATATAATTATAATTCGAGCTTGAAAATGGCGTGCAGTTCGCAATTTGAGTTTTGAACTTCAACTGAACGTACAGAGTGCGATATAAGTTGGATTTCTGTGAAACAAGAAATGTTGGGAGCGTGTTGACGATAGCTTTCATATGAAAGAGAAAAATCCAGATCCCATGTTATTGGTTGCGAGTTATGGCTAAATCAAATTTTGGAAAAAACGCCGTGGAAATCGTTATCGACCGTTAAAATAGCCGTTTTGCAAACGGACTCCGTTTTCAATGAAATTAGTTTCATTGGGACCGTATCGCTAAATTATTGTCAGAAAATCAAACGGCGTGGCAAACAGATGTCGTATGTGACCACAGCAACCGTAAATGCCCGTTCAAATTCTATAGCGCGCATTCAAATAAATATAAGGAGTATTTCGGCGTAATTTGAGCAGACGATCGAATTAGGCCGCGGAACCAGTTCTGTGACAGCCGGGAATTTCGCTCGATCTGAATCAGTCGTTAAACCGATCTAGATCGTTCGAAACCCCTGATCGTTTGAGAACAGGACAAAACAGAACACAGACGGAAGAACATTTCATTGTTATTACAACAATACCATCAGATACAAGAATATACAGATTATAAATGAATAAATTACATTCGATAAATATCAGAGGTTACAATAAATTACATAGCAGCGGAAAATAATATAAATCACAACTGAAGGTGATATACGGATAAAGAGCTTTCCGGATATCATTCCAGCTGTAAACCAGGATCCTGTGAATATAAATCTGCAAAACCAAAACTACTAGCTGCCCGTGCGGAAAATAGGGGCACCCAGAGTTTAGGTTAAAATAATAAACTCCAGGTCAGTCATGTGACTGGTGTGAGAACTAAAACAGTTATTAAAACTTTACTTTAAAAGAGAGTAATTCAAGGGACCACGCCGTATAACACGGAACGGGTTTCCTCCCAAGAATACCAGTGCATAGAATAAACAGCGCAATGCTTTTTCGAAAAATGAAGCTATTATAAGACCCAGGTCCCATCACACAATGCAACGCAAGCCGGAGGATAGGGTTTTACCTTATAACAGCCAAACATGCTTGGTACGTTTAAAACAAATCATTTGATACTATAATAAGTGTATAGTGTCAAAACAATTTCAATCATAAATATAAATCATAGACGGCATGAGTGCCCCATCCCACTATGTCGCCATACTAGGCTCTACAAATAAAACCGAAATACACGTATTGGAAATTGGATTTCCGTCATGAGTCGAGGCAAGGGGCAAGCTCCTCTCCGCGTTCGAGACACTCTAGCAAATGCCTCAGGGCTATGCACTCTGGGCAACCCTTGGATGCTTCAGGGCCGGTCCTCACTTACGTTAGAGGATTAGTTATGCCTGAACACACGTTTCCCGGTCCTTACAGACCTATAATCGAGGCGCCTCATCCAACAACCACAAAGGTGAAAAGTATATAAATGTCAGGGCTGGTAAGTCACTGACACCACCAAAGCTAGAAAGAAACGTCGTGCTCTCCCTGCAGTCCGTATCCCGTTTTTAACTCATACCGAGATGTGAGGCTCGCGAATTCACGCTATACACAAAGCTGCCACGTAGGCCATGCTTTGATCATCAACCACAAGACTTTGCTTTTCAACAGAAGACTTGATCATTGCATCTTAGCGTGCCACACAGGCAATTCATGCCATGCGACTGATGTCCATCGATATACAACCTTTGAGCTCATACGTCTCAGAGAAGGGCGTTAAGCAAAAGAATAAATTCTCCGCCGCCAAACAGATGTATATTTAATAGAAATCAATCAACACAGAATAAAATCCAATGTCAGACACACAATCCATTTACAAGTCCGTTCTGGGTCTGAACGAAACCGGAGGCACTTTCCTCGCATATCCATCCATCTCCAAGTACGTCTGGACGACCACCAACTATTTCCATCCTCTTGGGTGTACTGCCCAATCAGGATCGTCAGTAATTATCCAAACGATGTGAAGACTTCCGGTCTTCGACCACCGTCTTCATCTTCGACTTATCGTCGAATCGGTTATTCAGAATGGGTATAAACCCGGACTTTCCGAACAACCCGCGTATATTAAAAACGAATGTTACACAAACACAACATACGCCTCATTCCAACTCAGAATATTCTTTTATTCATAAGATCTCATTTTTAGGGAAAGGTTCCCATTAATTTTATCCAAGATAAATTCTTTAAAATTTATCCTTTAATCTTCCTTTGGATGACATTTCAAACCAAATTATGGTTTTCCAAACTAGTCGAGATTAGCGAACCGTAACGAAGTAATTATTTATTTTATTTCCCAATCCCAACCTATTCATCCCATGAAGCAAAACTGGCAATACTCCATATTTAGCGCCACAGTGTTATCGGTAAAATTAATCACCATTTCACGTTCAAATCTAATTAAAGATTTAACTATCGCTTTGGAGCAAAACTGGTAATACTCCGTTCTCGCTCACTTTCTAAATTTGATAATTTAGATTATAGATTCACATTTCAATCTGATTGCAGATTCGTTAAAATTCCTTTTACTGGGTTAAAGAACTAGGTGTTATTTAAAACACAGTTCACGACAAACCCAGATCACATTCTATTTGTTATCAGGTTAAAGAACTAGTGTTGTTTAAAACACAGTTCACGATAAACCCACAAATCAATTCTAGTTCAATTTAATTCAAATATATTAGGAATTCCGATTATTTAAAACCCCTTTTTAAACCTAATTTATTTATTTAAAAACAAATCGGGTTTTAAATTTAGTTCAAAGTAGTTCATTTTGATAAAAATCTGTTTTTATCTTTTCAAATATGGAGTTTTTCATCCCAAATTTTCCCAAATCATTTCTTATGATTTTACACAAATTATTGATATTTTTAAAAAATTTATCAAGGCCCGTACAGTCGATTTCCAACAATGGCCATCGAACTGCACTTACAGCGACCTTTTTCGAATTTGATTTGGACGTATCTCCAAATCCAACCGTTAGATTTTGAATTTCTAATATTCATTAGAAAGCTCTTTTCGATATGTAACAACCTGTATTTCGATAACACGTTAAAACAAGAAATCAAGGCAGAATTTTATTATAAAACCTGAATCAGGATAAACGGGTTGCGCCATTGCGTTCGTCTCGGAAAAATACGCGAAATAGAGTCCGAAATTTCGTAAATCGGAGTTCGTATGACTGTGATATGGCCTCGCAAAGTTTCACAAAAATTCAAATTCGAAAACAGATTTGAAATTCAGCCCAATTAAGACACCACTCCATTTTTAGGCCTGGTTAAGACACCACTCCATTTTTTTAGACTTGACTTCTTCCCCAAGACATGCTTTGATGGCTTGGATTGAATCTAGGTTTAATCCTATGGCCTAAAACACTTGCCTAATCTATAAATAAGACCCTAACCTATCCTAAATCCTCATTATTCATTCATGCAACTAAACTATGGCAAAATTTTACCTCTCATGGCCTCCACTCTCTTCATAAAATTTCTAAATGGTTTCTATGAGAGATTTTCCATGCATACAAGTGTTTTTAAGCTTGTATGAGTGTCATTAGCTTGCATTCAAGTCAAGTTTCTATCTTTGCATCATAAAGCAAGGGTTTTGATCATTTTGGCTCAAGGGTTTTTATGTTAGAGCTTGCATTTTGGGTCTATTTGATTGCATAAGGGCTTTGTCATATCTTTTGTGCCTTCATAGCAATGTAAGCCCTTCCCTACTCTTAGATATTAACTATGAAGTTAAATGTTCATGTTGCAAGTTTGGGTTTGATCATTGAGTATGATACATGCTATCATGTCATGCAAGTTTATGAAGTCATTATCTTGATCTTGTGAGCTAAAAGCTACAATCTTTATGTTGAAATGTTGCGTTAGGCAACATGAGAACCCTCATAACCTTTATGTCAACTTGCATATGAAGTCATAACTCTTATATGATGATATATGCGAGTTACTAGTCATCATTCCATATCTTTTGTCACCATGATTCGCTTATGTGCCAAGTTTGGGTTTATGCATGTTTTGAGGCTTAAGAATGTAACATGCAAGTTAATGAACACATTTGTGCCTCATTTGCCACCATGATTAACTTGTGGCTTAATATCCATTTTTGTCATGCCTTTGCCAAGTCTCTTCTTTTAATCCATTACGTTGTCGCGAAAGTATATGCGAGTTTAAAAGCGTTGGGTTATGTTATGGGTAATTTCTAATGACATGAAAATACAACTTGAAAACATGACTTGAAATATAACATGGAAGTTGACATGTAAGTATGCATAAAAACATAAGCTTGGGAATTTACCTATTAAGTTAGGTCTACCCTTTGGGAATTTACCTATTAAGTTAGGTCTACCCAAATGCCTGAAAACTTGTAACATGTTTTGGGAAACATGATGGACATGACACTTAGATAATATAAGTGTGGCCAACTCGAGGTTGGGTTGAGTTTGTAACGTAAAACTACCCGGAACCGACCGGCCTAACTAGTAGTTGCAAACAATAGGACCCAATGTGAGAAGTTGGTCATGTTGTGCTTGCACCCGAGGTTAGACCAAGTTGTGGTGTAAAGCTACCCGGAACCGACCGGCTTAACTAGTAACCACAATAAAGTCTAATGTGAGAGGTGAAGGTGCATTAAGTAATTAATGCCACATGATAGGGTTAAGTTAATTTGATTAATGACTCTTAACCAAATATGACATGGACAAATGGGTTAAGTAATTTGATTAGGCTAATGATACTTAACAAAACATGACAAGGTTGGGTAGGTTAAGTAACTTGATTTGCCTAATGACACTTAACCATTTTTATATGACTAGTGGATGGGGTTAAGTTAACCAACACTTAATCAATCCAACGCGATAACTTGGTAAGATTAAGTAAGTTTTTTTAATGACGCTTAACTGAAAAATACGGTTAACGAATGGGGTTAAGATTAGACTCAACTAGTCTAAACATGGAAATCAGATGGGGTTAAGTTAGCCTAGACTTAATTAATCCCACTTGGTAGTTTAATGGGGTTAAGTTAAACACTTAACTAATCTAAACATGATGAATTGATGTGGTTAAGTGACCTATACTTATCCAATCTAACTCGTTAATTTATCGTGGTTAAGTTAACCAATACTTAACCAATATAACGTGAAAACATGATAAGGCTAAGTCACGAATCGCTTGAATACACTTGACCGATTTGACTAAGTAAATTGATAGGGTCAAGTTAATATATACTTAACCAATCTAGAATGATAATTGGACGAGGTTAAGTCGTGAATTGCTTAATATACTTAACCAACTTGAGCATGGTTTGTAGGGTTAAGCCTTGAACTTGGATACTTAGCCAATTTTGACAGGATTTGTAGACGGGTTAAGTCATGAACTTAAGTGACACTTAATCCATTATGTAAACCCTAGTTCTGAGGATTAGGTGGATAACCGTAGTTAACAAGGATAACGGGAACAATGATAAGTGGTAAACCTTAGTTGAAGAATAACTAAGTAATGATTCTTAGTCAAGGAAGTTTAGACCAGTTCATAGATAGATGAGTAACCTGATACGGTAGGTCATCGTTTAAGTATACGAGTAGGAGCAAGTATCTGATTTGGATAAAGGCTCCAGCGAACTGGGTAACGAAGCAGCGACTTCGTGGAACGTGAGGGTATTCTTGGTATCCCTCTATGAGCTGCCAGTGATTATACTAGGCTCATGAGAGGTTAAGGTCTGCGTTAGAAGAACCAAGAGTATGCCTTGGTTGCTATACGAGCGACCTAAAGACGGGGATGGATAGGGGATAGTCGACGATACACGGTCGTACCCTAGATAGCATTTCGTCAGGCTACCTACCATCTTTGGTCAAGCGTGTACGTACGGAAAGGCAGAGAACACCCAATAGACCATAATTGCTATCTAATTATGGTTGCGGTAAGGCTTGGATGTGGGTTGGCCAGTGTTGTGTTCTCATACAGGATTTATCCTGTCTTGTCTTTCACTAGTTGAGGGAGTGGTCTCGTGGGACCATAGCCACGTATAGGAAAAAACAGACCTTAGCATCTGCATCGGCAGATAAATTGAAAGCTCCCGACCGAGTCCTGTATTTCCTGGTCTGCCCTGTGACAGGACTCGGATGGCACGATGTGATACATGTGCATACAGTCATGGAAAAACGATTCACGATATATGCGTGGGAAAAAGGGCGCGGTTGGCGGTTAGCGTAATCCTAGTGGCCCTAGGTGGTTGAACCCAAACCGAGATACGAAAACGTGCAATAGGTAAGCATAATCCCTAGTAGCCCTAGGTAGCATAAGTCCTAGTTGTACAAACGATAATTCATGTTGGAAGACCCTGGCTAGGTTTAGGGTAACAGTCCAAACCGATCTTAAGGATCATGGAACTATGTTAAAGTAATATAGAATCTCATGGGAAAGCCCGTATGGTCTACGGCAAGGGACTGAACATTTACATGGAATAAAACATACAAGTTGAGTAACCTATATATGCGATATATTAGGTTGACATGGACCATTACACGATTTTTGAGTGAGGGTCATTCTTGGTTAACACATGACACGGTGGGGATACTAGTACGGTAGGTGCAGAGCTAAAATACAGGATGGATATCACGGGGCGTTATACGTGACAGATATCTTGGGGATATTATACTTGATAGAAACCTGACGATGTGATACCTTGTTTTATCTTGACATCGTAATTTATCATGACACCTTAGTTTATCTGAGTTCAGTAGTTCATCCTGTTATTTTGATTTAGCTTATCTATCTTGTTATCATGCTTATGTTCATCTCAGTTTCTCATGTCAGTTAACTTTACTAGTTTTTATGCTAATAGTAGATAGGGCTTACTCAGTCTTTTTGACTGACCTGTTTTGTTTCGCCTCTTTTCTTCCGTTTCCCCCCCAGGTTACAGGGAGGAAATACTGTTGTTTAGTTCGGACTTCTTCTGCTTGAAGGTCATCATGGATGGCTTGGACTTTTCTTGGCTAATGGCTACTTTACTGTTTTTACTTGGGGAATAATTTATGAAAATGTCTTTATGCTTCTTTACTATTGCAAGACAGGTTTTGATGTACTCTGATGTAAAAGGCTTTAGACCTTATTTATTCATGTTATGAAAGTTTGATTTTACTTCCGCTATTTTATATGTTCTGTCTTGTGATATTTCTGTGCATGTTTACCAATAATGCCCCTCCAAAGCTAGTGCATTCCTTTTGCGAGTGACCCTAGCGGAGGCGGGGTGTTACATTTGGTATCAGAGCAGAAGGTTACCAGACTAGGCAAAAGTTTTTAAAGACCTTCTGAAAACTATTTGAAAACCGTTTACAAAGAAGCATTTCTTAAGAAAATTTTCTTTTAAAAGAAAAAGGCTATTCCCCAAAGGCCATTAGCACTATCCTTGTTTCCTTAATTGAATCTCTTCTCCTTTCTTTCCTCCATCTGTAGTCACAGTGGTTTTAACTGCGACTAGTCTTTTCTATCTACGAAAGTGCTTTCCATGCGATGGAGGTGGTTCTCGAGAGACCAGTGGCCGCGTTATAAGAAAGGATAGTGAGAAAGAGGATAAAGGATACGAGCTTAAGGATGAGCAACTTGTTGGTATGGCTCAACCCATAACGAAAAAGTATCTTTGGTATGGTGAAACGGGACGGATAGTTAAGTATTGTGGGACAAGGACAAGATCATCGTGAAGATAATTGTATACCCTCACTAGAGTACCTGAGTAGGGGGATAACATCCTTGTTGAAGATCTAGTTATTTTTTCTATCATCCCGCCAAGACTTTGTTTTGATCCCCGCATCATTTAAGTCCGCTTCGGTAGTTGAGTCTCTGCACCTTAAGTACTAGCATAATAGAGGATCCCATTTTTGTCTCAAAGTCCTATTGGAGAATCAGTCCATTTATACATGACCTGTTTGGATTTGAGAATGTTTATGCCAAGTGTTGAATTTGGAAATAATGCTTATGTTTATAAGCTATGGATGGATTCTAGGGATGAAGTGGTTATCCAGTAGGGGGTGCCACTCTCGGTTTTGATAGGAGGGTAGTTAGACCTTTTGACTAGCCTTGGTAATGCCCTCGAAGTATCGTGTAACCTTTTTGAGGTTCTGTCATGACTAGTTACTTAGAATCCCTTCATGCCTTTATTGGAAATTTGAAGCCCGATCGAGTGGTGTGCGCCGATAAGACGAATGGTTTACTTCATTTATTCATGGGTTATAGAGATCACCCTAGTAAGTGCGCTTGATAACCTGGTTAACATTTGTTTACTTTCAAGAGAAAGTTCTTCTACATGGAATACCTTATAGTATATAAACGAGATCCAAGATTCACTAGTGAATTTTGGAAAGCTTGCATGAGATCATGAGTACGCAGTCATGTTTGCGTCAAGTATTCTAGGAAAAGGATAAGTGCAAGTGGAACGAGAGGCGACGAAGAAATGAGTTCCAGCTCATGTTATGGAAACAGGAAATAAGAAGCTACGAAATCGCGAAGTTAAAAGACGGTCAAGGCACAATGGAATTAAGCTCGAGGAAATACGACTTTGATGGTCATAGACTAGATACGCGCATGATATCTCTTTTTGGGAGTATATCCTTGATCCCTGTTTTCTGTAGAGCTTACTTGTAGGCTATCTTTTGTGGACATCTTCTTGGTCCTATTTTCTGTTACAAACCCCGTAAGGAGTTTGTCTTGTTTATCTTCTCGACCCTGTTTCAGGGAATCCTAGGTAGAACCCTATGGATGTAAACATGTATTTGAAACATGTTATGATTGATATGGTTGCAAGTGGTTGCTCGTGGATGCGCGAATACACATTAGATACTAGCTCGACTCGGTCACATTTCATATTGCATATGCACGAGTATTTATACTTGTTTATGGATGAAATTGAATGTGTTATCATGTGATTGTTGCATATGAATGAATGATTTTGCACGCATATAGTATCTATATGACTAGGACTATTTGCATACATGTTGGATTCATGGCACTATACATATTTTGCATTAGAAAGATTATTCAGGCCTGACCATTAGCATTAGCTAAGGAACATGTACACACACGTTTTGCATATATTCATACAGCATTAGAAATCATCTAAGGACAATGGTTGCTTGTGGATGATGTTTTGAGTAGATGGATGATGGATGGTAGGATATGTTCTTCCTAACTTGGAGATTTCGGGGACGAAATCCTAAAAGGAGGGGAGAATGTAACAACCCGTATTTCGATAACACGTTAAAACAAGAAATCAAGGCAGAATTTTATTATAAAACCTGAATCAGGATAAACGGGTTGCGCCATTGCGTTCGTCTCGGAAAAATACGCGAAATAGAGTCCGAAATTTCGTAAATCGGAGTTCGTATGACTGAGATATGGCCTCGCAAAGTTTCACGAAAATTCAAATCCGAAAACAGATTTGAAATTCAGCCCAATTAAGACACCACTCCATTTTTAGGCCTGGTTAAGACACCACTCCATTTTTTTAGACTTGACTTCTTCCCCAAGACATGCTTTGATGGCTTGGATTGAATCTAGGTTTAATCCTATGGCCTAAAACACTTGCCTAATCTATAAATAAGACCCTAACCTATCCTAAATCCTCATTATTCATTCATGCAACTAAACTATGGCAAAATTTTACCTCTCATGGCCTCCACTCTCTTCATAAAATTTCTAAATGGTTTCTATGAGAGATTTTCCATGCATACAAGTGTTTTCAAGCTTGTATGAGTGTCATTAGCTTGCATTCAAGTCAAGTTTCTATCTTTGCATCATAAAGCAAGGGTTTTGATCATTTTGGCTCAAGGGTTTTTATGTTAGAGCTTGCATTTTGGGTCTATTTGATTGCATAAGGGCTTTGTCATATCTTTTGTGCCTTCATAGCAATGTAAGCCCTTTCCCTACTCTTAGATATTAACTATGAAGTTAAATGTTCATGTTGCAAGTTTGGGTTTGATCATTGAGTATGATACATGCTATCATGTCATGCAAGTTTATGAAGTCATTATCTTGATCTTGTGAGCTAAAAGCTACAACCTTTATGTTGAAATGTTGCATTAGGCAACATGAGAACCCTCATAACCTTTATGTCAACTTGCATATGAAGTCATAACCCTTATATGATGATATATGCGAGTTACTAGTCATCATTCCATATCTTTTGTCACCATGATTCGCTTATGTGCCAAGTTTGGGTTTATGCATGTTTTGAGGCTTAAGAATGTAACATGCAAGTTAATGAACACATTTGTGCCTCATTTGCCACCATGATTAACTTGTGGCTTAATATCCATTTTTGTTATGCCTTTGCCAAGTCTCTTCTTTTAATCCATTACGTTGTCGCGAACGTATATGCGAGTTTAAAAGCGTTGGGTTATGTTATGGGTAATTTCTAATGACATGAAAATACAACTTGAAAACATGACTTGAAATATAACATGGAAGTTGACATGTAAGTATGCATAAAAACATAAGCTTGGGAATTTACCTATTAAGTTAGGTCTACTCTTTGGGAATTTACCTATTAAGTTAGGTCTACCCAAATGCTTGAAAACTTGTAACATGTTTTGGGAAACATGATGGACATGACACTTAGATAATATAAGTGTGGCCAACTCGAGGTTGGGTTGAGTTTGCAACGTAAAACTACCCGGAACCGACCGGCCTAACTAGTAGTTGCAAACAATAGGACCCAATGTGAGAAGTTGGTCATGTTGTGCTTGAACCCGAGGTTAGACCAAGTTGTGGTGTAAAGCTACCCGGAACCGACCGGCTTAACTAGTAACCACAACAAAGTCTAATGTGAGAGGTGAAGGTGCATTAAGTAATTAATGCCACATGATAGGGTTAAGTTAATTTGATTAATGACTCTTAACCAAATATGACATGGACAAATGGGTTAAGTAATTTGATTAGGCTAATGATACTTAACAAAACATGACAAGGTTGGGTAGGTTAAGTAACTTGATTTGCCTAATGACACTTAACCATTTTTATATGACTAGTGGATGGGGTTAAGTTAACCAACACTTAATCAATCCAACGCGATAACTTGGTAAGGTTAAGTAATTTTTCTTAATGACGCTTAACCGAAAAATACGGTTAACGAATGGGGTTAAGATTAGACTCAACTAGTCTAAACATGGAAATCGGATGGGGTTAAGTTAGCCTAGACTTAATTAATCCCACTTGGTAGTTTAATGGGGTTAAGTTAAACACTTAACTAATCTAAACGTGATGAATTGATGTGGTTAAGTGACCTATACTTATCCAATCTAACTCGTTAATTTATTGTGGTTAAGTTAACCAATACTTAACCAATATAACGTGAAAACATGATAAGGCTAAGTCACGAATCGCTTGAATACACTTGACCGATTTGACTAAGTAAATTGATAGGGTCAAGTTAATATATACTTAACCAATCTAGAATGATAATTGGACGAGGTTAAGTCGTGAATTGCTTAATATACTTAACCAACTTGAGCATGGTTTGTAGGGTTAAGCCTTGAACTTGGATACTTAGCCAATTTTGACAGGATTTGTAGACTGGTTAAGTCATGAACTTAAGTGACACTTAATCCATTATGTAAACCCTAGTTCTGAGGATTAGGTGGATAACCGTAGTTAACAAGGATAACGGGAACAATGCTAAGTGGTAAACCTTAGTTGAAGAATAACTAAGTAATGATTCTTAGTCAAGGAAGTTTAGACCAGTTCATAGATAGATGAGTAACCTAATACGGTAGGTCATCGTTTAAGTATACGAGTAGGAGCAAGTATCTGATTTGGATAAAGGCTCCAGCGAACTGGATAACGAAGCAGCGGCTTCGGGGAACGTGAGGGTATTCTTGGTATCCCTCTATGAGCTGCCAGGTGATTATACTAGGCTCATGAGAGGTTAAGGTCTGCATTAGAAGAACCAAGAGTATGCCTTGGTTGCTATATGAGCGACCTAAAGACGGGGATGGATAGGGGATAGTCGACGATACACGGTCGTACCCTAGATAGCATTTCGTCAGGCTACCTACCATCTTTGGTCAAGCGTGTACGTACGGAAAGGCAGAGAACACCCAATAGACCATAATTGCTATCTAATTATGGTTGCGGTAAGGCTTGGATGTGGGTTGGCCAGTGTTGTGTTCTCATACAGGATTTATCATGTCTTGTCTTTCACTAGTTGAGGGAGTGGTCTCGTGGGACCATAGCCACGTATAGGAAAAAACAGACCTTAGCATCTGCATCGGCAGATAAATTGAAAGCTCCCGACCGAGTCCTGTATTTCCTGGTCTGCCCTGTGACAGGACTCGGATGGCACGATGTGATACATGTGCATACAGTCATGGAAAAACGATTCACGATATATGCGTGGGAAAAAGGGCGCGGTTGGCGGTTAGCGTAATCCCTACTGGACCTAGGTGGTTGAACCCAAACCGAGATACGAAAACGTGCAATAGGTAAGCATAATCCCTAGTAGCCCTAGGTAGCATAAGTCCTAGTTGTACAAACGATAATTCATGTTGGAAGACCCTGGCTAGGTTTAGGGTAACAGTCCAAACCGATCTTAAGGATCATGGAACTATGTTAAAGTAATATAGAATCTCATGGGAAAGCCCGTATGGTCTACGGCAAGGGACTGAACATTTACATGGAATAAAACATACAAGTTGAGTAACCTATATATGCGATATATTAGGTTGACATGGACCATTACACGACTTTTGAGTGAGGGTCATTCTTGGTTAACACATGACACGGTGGGGATACTAGTACGGTAGGTGCAGAGCTAAAATACAGGATAGATATCACGGGGCGTTATACGTGATAGATATCTTAGGGATATTATACTTGATAGAAACCTGACGATGTGATACCTTGTTTTATCTTGACATCGTAATTTATCATGACACCTTAGTTTATCTGAGTTCAGTAGTTCATCATGTTATTTTGATTTAGCTTATCTATCTTGTTATCATGCTTATGTTCTTCTCAGTTTCTCATGTCAGTTAACTTTACTAGTTTTTATGCTAATAGCAGATAGGGCTTACTCAGTCTTTTTGACTGACCCATTTTGTTTCGCCTCTTTTCTTCCGTTTCCCCCCAGGTTACAGGGAGGAAATACTGTTGTTTAGTTCGGACTTCTTCTGCTTGAAGGTCATCATGGATGGCTTGGACTTTTCTTGGCTAATGGCTACTTTACTGTTTTTACTTGGGGAATAATTTATGAAAATGTCTTTATGCTTCTTTACTATTGCAAGACAGGTTTTGATGTACTCTGATGTAAAAGGCTTTAGACCTTATTTATTCATGTTATGAAAGTTTGATTTTACTTCCGCTATTTTATATGTTCTGTCTTGTGATATTTCTGTGCATGTTTACCAATAATGCCCCTCTAAAGCTAGTGCATTCCTTTTGCGAGTGACCCTAGCGGAGGCGGGGTGTTACACGATACGAACCCAACGGTTCCGGTTTTAGGAGAATCTGACGGTCGGATCTCCCGTAATGTCCGTTTGAAATAGATGGTCGAAATTCACGAACTGCCGCGGCGCGGCGCGTTCTATTCAGGCCATTATATTATATATATATAATATATATAATATACATTTCATCGATTTCTATTTAAAACGAATTTTATAAATAGTTTTTAAATTCGTTTCAAAAGCAATTTCAACTTCCATTTCAATTCAAATCAAAATTGAATTCTTCTTTATAAATTCGTTTTAAAATTCATTTCTATTCAATTCAAATTTCAATTCAATTTGAATTCATTTCAATTCGCTTTCTATTCAATTCGAATTCGTTTTCAATTCAATTCAATTCCATAGTCGTTTTCTATTCGATTCAATTCAAATTGGTTTTCTATTTGATTCAAATTCGTTATATATTCCATTGAAATCAAATTCGTTATATATTCCATTGAAATCAAAATCGTTTTCAATTCAATTCATTTCCAAAGTCGTTTTCTATTTGATTCAATTCAAATTGGTTTTCTATTTGATTCAAATTCGTTATATATTCCATTGAAATCAAATTCGTTATATATTCCATTGAAATCAAATTCGTTATATATTCCATTGAAATCAAAATCGTTTTCAATTCAATTCATTTCGAAATCGTTTTCAATTCAATTCATTTCGAAATCGTTTTCAATTCAATTCATTTCGAAATTGCTTTTCAATATTCATTTTAAAATGAATAAAATCGATATAAATATCGTTCACGTCAAAATGGCGTCAATCTAACCAACACGGCTTCATATATTTCTATTTTCAAATATTCTATTCAACAAATGAATATTTATTTTTGTCAACACACGACTAATCTCAACGAATGAGTACTGTCCACGTGTGACTATTTTTGTTATTTAATATATTTTATAAAAATTAAGGTATCTATCGTTTGATATAAAATTAGACTCCAACTGTAAATTAGTAAGAGAACAATTCCCTGAATATTAACCCCGAAGGCCGAAACCAACATCAGATCAATATCCAGGAGACCACTCATCTCATCTATTTTCCAGTTGATTTCTAATTCTATATATGATAAAGATGTAAATTTTATTATTAAAATATTTCGTTCAACACATGACTAATCTCAACGGATGAGTACAGTCAACACATGAACCTTTATTTTATAAAGATAAAGATATAAATTTTATTATTAAAATATTTCGTTCAACACATGACTAATCTCAACGGATGAGTACAGTCAACACATGAACCTTTATTTTATAAAGATAAAGATATAAATTTTATTATTAAAATATTTCGTTCAACACATGACTAATCTCAACGAATGAGTACAGTCAACACATGAACCTTTATTTTATAAAGATAAAGATATAAATTTTATTACTAAAATATTTCGTTCAACACATGACTAATCTCAACGAATGAGTACTGTCAACACATGAACCTTTATTTTATAATATTCTTTATTTTCTAAATTGGAATGAGGCCCAGTCAATCACCATATAATGTTAATTATATGGATTTTCATACATCACACGTATATAATAGCATTGAAAAATAATCAACCATCAACCAAGGTGCACTACACTGTATAAGCATCAAATATAAATATCTAACGCTTATAACAGCTTGTCAATCAATTGATCGACATATTCAATCAATCAGGATGAGTGAACTTCAAATTTCATCCCAACACCCGTGTGGGGTTTCAAACAATCAAACACAGATTTTAGTTGTGCAGTTGGGCGATGTGTAAAATTTATCGACCCAATCAATGTCCTTCAAATATGTGTACATAAACAAACCGTCCGGTTTGTAAATGAATATTTATTTATTCACATCACGTTAAAAATTATATTTTTAACGATAAAATATTTTATTTCAACACATGAATTTCTATTAAGTTCATTCTTTAAATAAAATGATATTTTTATTTTCTAACTTATTTTAGAAAATTTCGGCGGCATAACGGCACGATACTAGAAACGGGATGAGGCCTAGCCTTATCCCCGGTCTAGTGAAGGCCCACACTATTCACACATCAATCAAATTCACCAAACAACCAAATTCAAATCAAATCATCTAATTAATTTATGCAACCAAACAAACAAGTCCATGGTCTGTGGACGATTGTGTCGGGTGCTACTAAACACCGTCTGCATCCTAATATATATATATATAACTAGAAAAAAAGAAATTGAAAGGTGAGAAATTCTCACAAATAGCTATCCAATCATCTTGACTCTTCTTTTGTAGAAATCTTCGTCGTTATCATATTTTCGTCATCTTCGTTGCCTGTAGCCACTACATATGTAAAAATCGAATTTTTACTTCGTTATTCAATATATAAAAATCGAATTTTTATTTTGCTATTCAATATATAAAAATCGAATTTTTATTTTGCTATTCAATATATAAAAATTGAATTTTCACAACGATGTTATATAGATAAAAATTATATTTTTATCACGCTATTTTCCATATAAAGATTTCGCCTTTTCAATTTTAAAGATTTCGCCTTTTCAATTTTATCATTATAAAAATCACATTTTTATTTTTCTACACATATAAAGATGCTATTTTTAATATTCCTATCATGTAAAAATTATATTTTTAATACTTTAAAAATATAAAAATCATATTTCTACCACTTCTATATAGTAAAGATTATATTTTTAATATTTTAAAAATATAAAAATCATATTTTTATAATCGCTATATAGTAAAGACTATATTTTTAATATTTTAAAAATATAAAAATCATATTTTTATAATCGCTATATAGTAAAGACTATATTTTTAATACTATAAAAACCACTTCTTTATCCTAGCTAATGAACGAATAAAAATCTTTCTTTTACTTCGATAAAAATCACAACTTTTGATAAATAAAAATCTAAACTTTATATTGATAAAAATCTAATCTTTACACGAATAAAAATCTATACTTTATACACATAAAGATCTATACTCCATATGAATAAAAATCCTATCTTCATCATGTTAATCCTATAATAAAGATCAAATTTTCATTTCTCTATTAACATAATAAAAATGGAATTTTTACTTTGCTACATACACAAAGCAAAACTGAAATTAAAAACTGAATTTTAAAAAGAGTTAAAATCACCTTCATTTGGGGGGGGCTGCTGCACCATCGTTGGAGGGGGGGGTTCTTTGCGAGGTGCTGGAGGGAGGTGGAGGCCTGGGCGAGGGGCGGAGGTGGGTGGCGACGCGGCTGAGGCTGCGGTGGAGGATTGGGGGGGGGGGGGCTCACGCGTTTCAGGAGGGGGAAGAGGAGGAAGGGAAGAAGGAAGGAGGAAGAAGAGGAGGGGGTGCGCCTGCCTCCGGCGCGGCGGTGGCCTCCTGGAGGCGCCGCTTCGGCTAGGGCGCGATGCCCTCTTTTTTTTTTTCTGAAATAGTTTTGAACGTGGGGGGGGGGGGGCAGAGTTAAAGGGGGGAGAGATATTTTTTTAATTTTATTTAATTATTTTATTTGTAAAAAGTTGACTTTTGCATACGACCCCGAAACGAGGCCCACCGCCTATCGTCCATAGCTAATTACCCCCATTCCGAACACAATGGGATATGTATCGCAGGTTGATTCGGCTGTTACAATTAGTTTCCGTTGAATTTACATTTAAATCACTATATTGAATTTTAAACGTACATTTCAAATTACCGGGGTCACATACTAACTAGATAAACTCCAGAAAAATATTTTCTAGCTTCGTATTGACGATACGGTCCTAACAAAACTAGTTTCGTCGAATTCTGAGACCGTTAGAAAAATGGCCATTTTCCAGTAGATTAAAATCAACTGAAACCGGTCAAACGCGTTTTCCTTTGCCACGCTCACATATTGATTCGAAAAATTATGAAATTTGGAATCCAGCAATAATTCGACACTGCGGATCCAACAAAAGTGGTTTCGTCGAAATCCGAGGTCATTTGCAAAATTTCCATTCTTAAGGGCCTGAATTCTATAGCGACTATTCAGAATTTTCAACTGGACATATCTTTTGATTCCCGCTATGAAATTTCGATTTTTCGGATTCGTTGGAAAGATATTCTCAATTAGATCCTAATGTTTTTGGTTTCACTAAAATCCGGATTGTTTTGCACCCGGTACGTTCAATTGAAGTTTGAAGTCGAATTATCGAACTACCGCGCCATTTTCAATTCTATTTATAATTATATATAAATATTTATATTCTAACGACGACGTATATATAATATATACGTTCTAATTATATTCAAAGTAAATTTCTCGTCGATATTATTTAAAATAACTCATTTTAAATCTTCAAAATTCGTTAAAATTGCCAAAATAAAAATTTTAAACTGGCTCAGATTTTCCGGGTTATTACAATCTCCCCCACTTAAAACTTTTCGTCCCCGAAAAGCAACAAAGTCGAAAGTGGTTTGATTACTCAACTCTACGTTCGATCTGGCTTCCATTTTCCAACTTTTCAGTTTCTGAGAATATTCAAATTTTCAAAAATTTGGCTAACACCCTAAATTTTCGAAAAAATTCGCCATAACCTCCCCTGCACCGGGAGCCACGGGAAAATCCCGAAATTGCCATATAGGCCTTCTGATCTCAAAAAGAAAAAGAAAAAGCCAAGCGGCTAGCCAATAGGCTCATAAAATCATCATCACCGAAACAAAACAGTAAATTATGTAGTAAACATGTACCTATTTGTCGGGCAAACAAATTTTATTATTCGGCTATAGCCTCCTTGCTATGACCTGTTCAATGTAAGTATATGTATATGCAAGCAAATGCGACCAATTTTCAATATAATTCAATATTTGGTTCAATTAGGCTAAATGGTTCAAAATTATCAAACAAATGAACAAACAACACAAACATCAATCAATTAGTGGATTAGAGTTTTCAAATTCATAATTTTGATATATATACAAAAAATCATGTTTTTAATGCCAATTCACAACAATGTGTTCTAACTATATAAGTTTTGGTTCTCACACCAGTCTAATGGAAATATATAGAAAATCACACCTTCATCACTCGAAAATAAATGCTGATGATGTTTCGAACCACCATCAGAACATTGTCGGGCTACTAGAGTGCGGTTCTATATCTACCCGCTATATTAAAACTTCGAATATACGTTCATGACGCGTATATGCAAAATCCTTATATATCGGATTGTCCAAATTCAAAGTAAACAAATATTCAAATACGTATAATTGATTTAAATTTTCAAAACAAAAATTGTTTTCATTTGAAAAATATACTCTTCACACTCATTCTAGGATACTACTGATCCTATCTCTAACGAGTCATTCTAATTGGATATTACTAATCCAATATCTGATGAATTCTTTCGTATGGTTCTAATGTGTCTTTTTCTCGAGCTCTGTAAACTAAAGCTCTGATACCAAATGTGACGGCCGGGAATTTCGCTCGATCTGAATCAGTCGTTAAACCGATCTAGATCGTTCGAAACCCCTGATCGTTTGAGAACAGGACAAAACAGAACGCAGACGGAAGAACATTTCATTGTTATTACAACAATACCATCAGATACAAGAATATACAGAGTATAAATGAATAAATTACATTCGATAAATATCAGAGGTTACAATAAATTACATAGCAGCGGAAAATAATATAAAGCACAACTGAAGGTGATATACGGATACAGAGCTTTCCGGATATCATTCCAGCTGTAAACCAGGATCCTGTGAATATAAATCTGCAAAACCAAAACTACTAGCTGCCCATGCGGAAAATAGGGGCACCCAGAGTTTAGGTTAAAACAATAAACTCCAGGTCAGTCATGTGACTGGTGTGAGAACTAAAACAGTTATTAAAACTTTACTTTAAAAGAGAGTAATTCAAGGGACCACGCCGTATAACACGGAACGGGTTTCCTCCCAAGAATACCAGTGCATAGAATAAACAGCGCAATGCTTTTTCGAAAAATGAAGCTATTATAAGACCCAGGTCCCATCACACAATGCAACGCAAGCCGGAGGATAGGGTTTTACCTTATAACAGCCAAACATGCTTGGTACGTTTAAAACAAATCATTTGATACTATAATAAGTGTATAGTGTCAAAACAATTTCAATCATAAATATAAATCATAGACGGCATGAGTGCCCCATCCCACTATGTCGCCATACTAGGCTCTACAAATAAAACCGAAATACACGTATTGGAAATTGGATTTCCGTCATGAGTCGAGGCAAGGGGCAAGCTCCTCTCCGCAATCGAGACACTCTAGCAAATGCCTCAGGGCTACGCACTCTGGGCAACCCTTGGATGCTTCAGGGTCGGTCCTCACTTACGTTAGAGGATTAATTATGCCTGAACACACGTTTCCCGGTCCTTACAGACCTATAATCGAGGCGCCTCATCCAACAACCACAAAGGTGAAAAGTATATAAATGTCAGGGCTGGTAAGTCACTGACACCACCAAAGCTAGAAAGAAACGTCGTGCTCTCCCTGCAGTCCGTATCCCGTTTTTAACTCATACCGAGATGTGAGGCTCGCGAATTCACGCTATACACAAAGCTGCCACGTAGGCCGTGCTTTGATCATCAACCACAAGACTTTGCTTTTCAACAGAAGCCTTGATCATTGCATCTTAGCGTGCCACACAGGCAATTCATGCCATGCGACTGATGTCCATCGATATACAACCTTTGAGCTCATACATCTCAGAGAAGGGCGTTAAGAAAAAGAATAAATTCTCCGCTGCCAAACAGATTTATATTTAATAGAAATCAATCAACACAGAATAAAATCCAATGTCAGACACACAATCCATTTACAAGTCCGTTCTGGGTCTGAACGAAACCGGAGGCACTTTCCTTGCATATCCATTCATC
This sequence comes from Allium sativum, assembly GCA_030737875.1. Taxonomy (NCBI): domain Eukaryota; kingdom Viridiplantae; phylum Streptophyta; class Magnoliopsida; order Asparagales; family Amaryllidaceae; genus Allium; species Allium sativum. The sequence continues at coordinate 64,915,436 of JASFAX010000020.1, read as the reverse complement.
TCCAAGTACGTCTGGACGACCACCAACTATTTCCATCCTCTTGGGTGTACTGCCCAATCAGGATCGTCAGTAATTATCCAAACGATGTGAAGACTTCCGGTCTTCGACCACCGTCTTCATCTTCGACTTATCGTCGAATCGGTTATTCAGAATGGGTATAAACCCGGACTTTCCGAACAACCCGCGTATATTAAAAACGAATGTTACACAAACACAACATACGCCTCATTCCAACTCAGAATATTCTTTTATTCATAAGATCGCATTTTTAGGGAAAGGTTCCCATTAATTTTATCCAAGATAAATTCTTTAAAATTTATCCTTTAATCTTCCTTTGGATGACATTTCAAACCAAATTATGGTTTTCCAAACTAGTCGAGATTAGCGAACCGTAACGAAGTAATTATTTATTTTATTTCCCAATCCCAACCTATTCATCCCATGAAGCAAAACTAGCAATACTCCATATTTAGCACCACAGTGTTATCGGTAAAATTAATCACCATTTCACGTTCAAATCTAATTAAAGATTTAACTATCGCTTTGGAGCAAAACTGGTAATACTCCGTTCTCGCTCACTTTCTAAATTTGATAATTTAGATTATAGATTCACATTTCAATATGATTGCAGATTCGTTAAAATTCCTTTTAATGGGTTAAAGAACTAGGTGTTATTTAAAACACAGTTCACGACAAACCCAAATCACATTCTATTTGTTATCAGGTTAAAGAACTAGTGTTGTTTAAAACACAGTTCACGATAAACCCACAAATCAATTCTAGTTCAATTTAATTCAAATATATTAGGAATTCCGATTATTTAAAACCCCTTTTTAAATCTAATTTATTTATTTAAAAACAAATCGGGTTTTAAATTTAGTTCAAACTAGTTCATTTTGATAAAAATCTGTTTTTATCTTTTCAAATATGGAGTTTTTCATCTCAAATTTTCCCAAATCATTTCTTATGATTTTACACAAATTATTGATATTTTTAATAATTTTATCAAGGCCCGTATAGTCGATTTCCAACAATGGCCATCGAACTGCACTTACAACGACCTTTTTCGAATTTGATTTGGACGTATCTCCAAATCCAACCGTTAGATTTTGAATTTCTAATATTCATTAGAAAGCTCTTTTCGATACGAACCCAACGGTTCCGGTTTTAGGAGAATCCGACGGTCGGATCTCCCGTAATGTCCGTTTGAAATAGATGGTCGAAATTTACGAACTGCCGCGGCGCGTTCTATTCAGGCCATTATATTATATATATATAATATATATAATATATATTTCGTCGATTTCTATTTAAAATGAATTTTATAAATAGTTTTTAAATTCGTTTCAAAAGCAATTTCAACTTCCATTTCAATTCAAATCAAAATTGAATTCTTCTTTATAAATTCGTTTTAAAATTCATTTCTATTCAATTCAAATTTCAATTCAATTTGAATTCATTTCAATTCGCTTTCTATTCAATTCGAATTCGTTTTCAATTCAATTCAATTCCAAAGTCGTTTTCTATTCGATTCAATTCAAATTGGTTTTCTATTTGATTCAAATTCGTTATATATTCCATTGAAATCAAATTCGTTATATATTCCATTGAAATCAAAATCGTTTTCAATTCAATTCATTTCCAAAGTCGTTTTCTATTCGATTCAATTCAAATTGGTTTTCTATTTGATTCAAATTCGTTATATATTCCATTGAAATCAAATTCGTTATATATTCCATTGAAATCAAATTCGTTATATATTCCATTGAAATCAAAATCGTTTTCAATTCAATTCATTTCGAAATCGTTTTCAATTCAATTCATTTCGAAATCGTTTTCAACTCAATTCATTTCGAAATTGCTTTTCAATATTCATTTTAAAATGAATAAAACCGATATAAATATCGTTCACGTCAAAATGGCGTCAATCTAACCAACACGGCTTCATATATTTCTATTTTCAAATATTCTATTCAACAAATGAATATTTATTTTTTTCAACACACGACTAATCTCAACGAATGAGTACTGTCCACGTGTGACTATTTTTGTTATTTAATATATTTTATAAAAATTAAGCTGTCTATCGTTTGATATAAAATTAGACTCCAATTGTAAATTAGTAAGAGAACAATTCCCTAAATATTAACCCCGAAGGCCGAAACCAACATCAGATCAATATCCAGGAGACCACTCATCTCATCTATTTTCCAGTTGAATTCTAATTCTATATATGATAAAGATGTAAATTTTATTATTAAAATATTTCGTTCAACACATGACTAATCACAACGGATGAGTACAGTCAACACATGAACCTTTATTTTATAAAGATAAAGATATAAATTTTATTATTAAAATATTTCGTTCAACACATGACTAATCTCAACGGATGAGTACAGTCAACACATGAACCTTTATTTTATAAAGATAAAGATATAAATTTTATTATTAAAATATTTCGTTCAACACAAGACTAATCTCAATGAATGAGTACAGTCAACACATGAACCTTTATTTTATAAAGATAAAGATATAAATTTTATTATTAAAATATTTCATTCAACACATGACTAATCTCAACGAATGAGTACAGTCAACACATGAACCTTTATTTTATAATATTCTTTATTTTCTAAATTGGAATGAGGCCCAATCAATCACCATATAATGTTAATTATATGGATTTTCATACATCACACGTATATAATAGCATTGAAAAATAATCAACCATCAACCAAGGTGCACTACACTGTATAAGCATCAAATATAAATATCTAACGCTTATAACAGCCTGTCAATCAATCGATCTACATATTCAATCAATCAGGATGAGTGAACTTCAAATTTCATCCCAACACCCGTGTGGGGTTTCAAACAATCAAACACAGATTTTAGTTGTGCAGTTGGGCGATGTGTAAAATTTATCGACCCAATCAATGTCCTTCAAATAGGTGTACATAAACAAACCGTCCGGTTTGTAAATGAATATTTATTTATTCACATCACGTTAAAAAAAATATTTTTAATGATAAAATATTTTATTTCAACACATGAATTTCTATTCAGTTCATTCTTTAAATAAAATGATATTTTTATTTTCTAACTTATTTTAGAAAATTTCGGCGGCATAACGGCACGATACTAGAAACGGGACGAGGCCTAGCCTTATCCCCGGTCTAGTGAAGGCCCACGCCATTCACACATCAATCAAATTCACCAAACAACCAAATTCAAATCAAATCATCTAATTAATTTATGCAACCAAACAAACAAGTCCATGGTCTATGGACGATTGTGTTGGGTGCTACTAAACACCTTCTGCATCCTACTATATATATAACTAGAAAAAAAGAAATTGAAAGGTGAGAAATTCTCACAAATAGCTATCCAATCTTCTTGACTCTTCTTTTGTAGAAATCTTCATCGTTATCACATTTTCGTCATCTTCGTTGCCTGTAGCCACTACATATGTAAAAATCGAATTTTTACTTCGTTATTCAATATATAAAAATCGAATTTTTATTTTGCTATTCAATATATAAAAATCGAATTTTTATTTTGCTATTCAATATATAAAAATTGAATTTTCACAACGATGTTATATAGATAAAAATTATATTTTTATCACACTATTTTCCATATAAAGATTTCGCCTTTTCAATTTTAAAGATTTCGCCTTTTCAATTTTATCATTATAAAAATCACATTTTTATTTTTCTACACATATAAAGATGCTATTTTTAATATTCCTATCATGTAAAAATTATATTTTTAATACTTTAAAAATATAAAAATCATATTTCTACCACTTCTATATAGTAGAGATTATATTTTTAATAGTTTAAAAATATAAAAATCATATTTTTATAATCGCTATAGAGTAAAGACTATATTTTTAATATTTTAAAAATATAAAAATCATATTTTTATAATCGCTATATAGTAAAGACTATATTTTTAATACTGTAAAAACCACTTCTTTATCCTAGCTAATGAACGAATAAAAATCTTTCTTTTACTTCGATAAAAATCACAGCTTTTGATAAATAAAAATCTAAACTTTATATTGATAAAAATCTAATCTTTACACGAATAAAAATCTATACTTTATACGCATAAAGATCTATACTCCATATGAATAAAAATCCAATCTTCATCATGTTAATCCTATAATAAAGATCAAATTTTCATTTCTCTATTAACATAATAAAAATGGAATTTTTACTTTGCTACATACACAAAGCAAAACTGAAATTAAAAACTGAATTTTAAAAAGAGTTAAAATCACCTTCGTTTGGGGGGGGGGGGCTGCTGCACCATCGTTGGAGGGGGGGGGGGTTCTTCGCGAGGCGCTGGAGGGAGGTGGAGGCCTGGGCGAGGGGTGGAGGTGGGTGGCGACGCGGCTGAGGCTGCGGTGGAGGATTGGGGGGGCCTCACGCGTTTCAGGAGGGGGAAGAGGAGGAAGGGAAGAAGGAAGGAGGAAGAAGAGGAGGGGGTGCGCCTGCCTCCGGCGCGGCGGTGGCCTCCTGGAGGCGCCGCTTCGGTTAGGGCGCGATGCCCTCTCTTTTTTTTTTCTTTCTGAAATAGTTTTGAACGTGGGGGGGGGGCAGAGTTAAAGGGGGGAGAGATATTTTTTTAATTTTATTTAATTATTTTATTTGTAAAAAGTTGACTTTTACATACGACCCCGAAACGAGGCCCACCGCCTGTCGTCCATAGCTAATTACCCCCATTCCAAATACAATGGGATATGTATCGCAGGTTGATTCGGCTGTTACAATCAGTTTCCGTTGAATTTACATTTAAATCACTATATTGAATTTTAAACGTACATTTCAAATTACCGGGTTCACATACTAACTAGAAAAATTCCAGAAAAATATTTTCTAGCTTCGTATTGACGATACGGTCCTAACAAAACTAGTTTCGTCGAATTCTGAGACCGTTAGAAAAATGGCCATTTTCCAGTCGATTAAAATCAACTGAAACTGGTCAAACGCGTTTTCCTTTGCCACGCTCACATATTGATTCGAAAAATTATGAAATTTGGAATCTAGCAATAATTCGACACTGCGGATCCAACAAAAGTGGTTTCGTCGAAATCCGAGGTCATTTGCAAAATTTCCATTCTTAAGGGCCTGAATTCCATAGCGACTATTCAGAATTTTCAACTGGACATATCTTTTGATTCCCGCTATGAAATTTCGATTTTTCTGATTCGTTGGAAAGATATTCTCAATTAGATCCTAATGTTTTTGGTTTCACTAAAATCCGGATAGTTTTGCACCCGGTACGTTCAATTGAAGTTTGAAGTCGAATTATCGAACTACCGCGCCATTTTCAATTCTATTTATAATTATATATAAATATTTATATTCTAACGACGACGTATATATAATATATACGTTCTAATTATATTCAAAATAAATTTCTCGTCGATATTATTTAAAATAACTCATTTTAAATCTTCAAAATTCGCTAAAATTGCCAAAATAAAAATTTTAAACTGGCTCAGATTTTCCGGGTTATTACAAGTTCCGTTGAGTTCGTATCGTCGATTACAATCAGGATAGGTATATAGTTTGTTATTTTTAGAGATCGAGAAATTTAGCGTTAAAAAGGGTAGGGCGGTTCGAGGTAAAAACAGCCTATCGGGCAAACAGTCTCAGAATGCGACGAAACTTGTGCCGTTGGGTTCGTATCGAAAAGTTATTGCAAGATATCAAGGTTTCAAGTTGATTCGATTTAGCTGGTGGTCGTGGTAAATTAAAAAGCGTGTTTATTTCTGGTTTTATAAGGGAATTTTTTTCAAACGAAATCGGATTTCGATGAAACTTGTTCCATTGGGTCCGGAATATCTTTTTACATTAAGAATAGCCTTTTTATCAGTAAACAGAAATCGTTTGTGGTAGTTTTTATCAACTACTTCACGACGAAGTTTCGTATAATATTATTTAATTTAAGTGGTTACCCTATATAAACTCATTTCAGCTAAACCCTAGATGTTCATTCTCGAGCGCCGCCTCCCTTTTAATTAACAAACGAAATTTTCCCAATCTTCTCCTCCGATTACTCAAATTCTGTCATTTAAATTCAAAGACTTTTAACATGGATTTTGTTCCACTACACAAGCCTTTATAACGAACGGATGAAATACTCAAATCTTTTCTTCGAATTTCCCCATTGCACCGTTTACTGTTGCCAAAGCTTTCAGCTATGATTTTGAGAATCTCGATGGGAGTTATTGCCTGAACGGCTGAGATCGGCAATGGAAAAAACTGTGCTCGTCGGAAATCAAGAATGAACCCATGGCATTTGAGATAAAATCGAAGATGATCTGTACGTCATGAGGGGGTTAGTACTGAGTTCGAATGACCAGGAGGCGGAGGCGCTCAGGGTGACAGCCTCCGATGGCTCTCCGGTGATGGTGGATGGGCACGTTGATCTGTTGGAGGGAGGTAGCGGTACAATATTTTTCACGTAAGGGATGGGTTCAAAATGAGGAACAGTGAGCAACCAAAGGAAACAACAGAAGACGGGTTTAATTAGTCCAACAGAAAATCACGAGAGGAAGAAAGCAAGCATTTCGGTATCAACTAATTTACGTTGGCTTGAACGATGGTAAAGGGATCAATGAAGAGGAGTTTTAAAAAAGAACCGAAGCACAGCTGGACCAATAATTGGAAGGATCGGTCCAGTAAAATCCTGAATACAAAGGGAAGAACAGATCCGCCAGTTTGTTTTCCCAATCAAAGGTGTGTATATGAGAATAACGTATCAAAGCCAGTTAGTTGAACGGGAATTCGAACTGGAAAAGAAAATAATTGGTTTGATAACTAAAGTCTCATAGTAATTGATATATATATATATATATATATATATATATATGTATGTAATATATATATATATATATATATATATGTTGGTAATTGATTAGTTAGTAATGGGCAGTTAGTATAAAACGTTGGGACCTTTAAAATGAACAATACTAGGAAACAATGACTGGTTTTATACAACTGGATTAAGAAATTAGTTAATTATATAATTTAAAATCACACACACACACACACACATATATATATTAAATCGTTAATAACTCAGTTGTTATTGGCAGAATTGGACAAAGTTGGTTCCCTTGGAATCACAGTGACAAGCACTACAAAATGGAACTGATTTGGGCAGAGTTCGAGTCAGTCGGGGATTTAGTTAAATTAAACGACTGTTTAATTTAACCAAAACGAAATGTTTCAACAGCAAATCAATTCAAGGTGAGTTAAACTCACTCAGTTTTCCCATTTATAATTTATATAAATTGGGTATTTTTATTTTGTGTGCTCTGCTTGTTGATGGTTGCTTATTTGCTAGTTATACAGCTGTGTATTGATTTAACTGATGAAATTAAACTGTGTTTAATTTCAGTGAAATACCAAATCGTTATTTCTAACGATTGGTTCCCATAAAGGTAACTTACCTTATTGGTCACGTTTATTTTATAAACGTGTTTTAAATGGTTGAATTGTTTGCATTGCTTGTGGTTGATGTTAAATGGCCGTTATTCATTGTTATCAGTTAAATGAAAACTGAATAATCTGGTTTGTGATAACCATTTGAATACAGGGAAGAACAGGTTGGAGGGATCCAACCGGATTCCTCAAATACATTATTTATTTCATATTTTCACATATGAACTGTCCTGTTTGGTTGATTGATTTGATTATTGATTTGGATTGGGAATTCAACCTGTGTTGTGTTTAAACCAATGGGCGGTATTGGTTTAGTATTTGGCAGCGTATGGTCTATAAAATTAATCGTTTTATAAATATTGATTCACCGTCAGGTGAATCGATAGAGATGAAGTTATTAAAGCTATTTTATAACTGGGGTTAGATTTTGAAAGATATTATTCTGAATAAAAGTTATTAAAGAGAAATAAATAAATAAATTTTTTATTTAGACTTTGGTCTATTATTAAGATATTTTATAAAGTTAATCCTGATATTGATCAGATCTATAAGTATGAGAATAAGGAATAAACTGAATGGTTAAGCTTGGATAATTGTTTGATTAAGAAACAAATTAATGGAATTATTTAAATTAATTATATTTTTAATTAATTTAAAGCGAGGATTGATTTGAATCGGTTAATGAGATAACCGAGTTTTGAGTTAATTAAATCGACCAGTTTGAATTGAAATTGATTACCAAATTAATGTATTTCGATTAAGGAAGTTAAATGAATATTGTTTAAATGTTAAATAAGGTTAAAAGGGATTTCAAGCAAATACAGTAGCTTGAAATAAGCGTTACTTGATTATTTGAATTAAGTGAAAGGGGATTATGATAAAAGGGTTTAAAATAAACCAAAGCATATAAATGAGTTTCAAAGTGTTAAGACGTTAATTTTACATTAATGTTATTTGAAAATGAGATCAAGTAACAAGGGAGTTTTGAAATGAAATTTCAAAAGTGGGAAATGGTTAAATATATTTGAAGGAAGATTGGTAAAGGTGAAATTGGGTTAAGGAACTAGGTCATGGGGTGGTATAACCAAACCCGAGTTGAAATGGAATTGGTTTTGAGATTTGAATAGAATATTGGGTTTTGATTACAACTATTATTTATCTGAAGATATAAACGCTGTTGATCAAGGTCCGAGAGGTAATCAAAATACCCCAACTTGAACAACATCAGGATTATCTGAAGGTAGTGTTAGTTGGTAATCGTAAGAGAAGTTAGTGAAATTTATTATTTCCATCAGCGAAATAATAGTATAACATTTGGGGTAAATTTGGAGAATATATGACAAGAGATCCAAGGTAAAGGAAATTAGTAGAAAGGGAATGTAAAGTTGGTTTTATTTTATACAAATACATATGGGTTATTATTTCAAGGAATAGAATAAAGAATATTACTTAATGTTGATTTCGAATAATGAGTTAAGTGGATTTCCCAAGTTTAAGTAATAAAGAATAATATAACAAATGTGTTGAAAAGAGAGTTGAGTGGAAAGTATATATATGGTTATAAAGTATTATAACATAATGGTTCAGAGGACATTAGTATATAAAATATAATTATTTGAGTTAGAGTTAGTCAAACATAGTATTCAAGATAAGTTGCCCTTTCGTACGACTGCTAGCGTAATTCGCAGGGCTGTAGATAGCCTACGGCAGTTGGATGTTTCCCGAGGGAATCAGGCGTAACCATTGTGATCGCCGTGATCTAGAGTCAAGCGAATGGAGTTAAGTAAAATAGTAGTAAATCGAAAGGGTTAAAGAAGTCGAGTTAATCAGTTAGAGTTAACCACTTTGAGTTAATCAGTTGGAGATAATCGATTAGAGTTAAATCGAATTAGAGTTATTCAAATATCATATTTTTAAATATTAACAGAGTTAGAAGTTTTGATTTAACGAAGTAAATCAAGTGTTAAAAGGCCAGGTGATGCTGAATACTTAACCAGTGAACTCATTGGAGTGTCATGATTGAAACACTGCATATTTTGATAGTTAAAACACCGACTATCAAACCTGTCCAATACGATTGTTGGTATGGAAAGACCGGGATCGAATTTATATTCGAAAACCATTCCGACCAACAAATACGTGAAGATCTCAGAAGATGATCGTGATGGAGCATTGAAGACCGTGGATTTCATAAACGGAAGAGCCACTAATATTCTCTGCCTGGCAAGTAGAGATAAGCTGTGATTCTGTCGTGGTTGGAATCTATGGGTTGCAAGGACTTCTCGCTACTGATCCATGGGGTGATTCCTATATGGATGCAGTAGGAGAGTGCCTTCGGTTCATCCTGTTCCTGGATGACTTGTATGGACGAGTGTCTGACAGAGTATTTCCAAAGGGTCGCTTACGTTGATTTCTTCAAACGTGCTATAGTTGTTGGCGGGGAATTGCCGTTCTCTTAGCTTCCAGCTAGAGTATTTTTGTGGATGTCAATTATTGATATCTGGTGGATCTGACGATGTGGCATTCAAAGTGAATGGTGACCAGATGTTCAAAGATAAATTCTGGCCTCAAGCCTCATCAACCGGAAGATGACAAAAATCGGGCAGGCAGCATGGCTATGTGGGTCGCTCCCATTAGGGTGTATAATCACCTATCTAGAGAAAATCCTATTTGTTTCTTAAATCTATGTTTCGATGCTGTCCCTTTTCGGGAGACGGTTGCTGATCCCAACCGTCGGTGATATACATTCGATACACTCAAGCGAAATGAGTGGTCGGTCATGTATGGGCCGGTTTGCAAGATGTTCTTGTTGAACCCAGTGTATTCGTCTCTAGAGATACACTATCGGCAGGTGGTCCCATACCTTGTCATAATTGGAAACCCAATCTCCAATAAGCGCCCGCGGTTTTGATTGTATACTATATATGTGGAGCGTGAGATGCAAGTGTTCCACTTGATTGATAATTACTTGTATTTAGACATTATTTTAATATCATCAAAGATATTGGTTTCAAAGATGGTTTGGGTTATCGTAAGGTAAAAACCGTCCGTGTTTATGTGTGGATTCGGTCTTACGATTATCCTTTGTTTTTGAAAGATTTTGAATCTTAAAATCAAGTTGGATGGTTTACCCTTAATACTATGTGAGTTTATCTCACTCTGGTTCACTAGACTGACCCGGTGTTTTGTAAATGCTCGGGTTAGCCCGGGTTGACAGGATCAGGTTATCAAAAGCTGTGAAGAGACGAGCTGGAGATGTTCAGACGTATGATATTACTATTCCGCTGTGTTTTATATGAGGACAGGCTACTGTCCAGATGTGTGATACTCTGATAAATGTAAGTATTTCAAAAGTTTAAATAAAGATTTACTTCTGTATTATATTTTGTTCCGCTGCGATGTGAGACTCTGTGATGTGTTGGTTCTTCTTCTTCTTCTATTCTAATATTTCTTTCTTTCTTTCTTATCTCACCCTCTGATTTCTTTCTAATAACTATCCAGTGTTTCGGTGCTTGAAGGATCGACATGAGATACAGTAGAGGTATTTATGTTGATTTTCGAGGCCGAAATCCCTGGGTTGTTACAGTGGTATCAGAGCTGAAGGTTAAGTGATTACCTTGGCTCTGTGGCGTGACTCAGTAGAGATAGGGTTAGCAATACCCTAGATTGAGTTGAGTGTATATATACGAGTGAACGTATTTGTAGATTTTATAAAAATTTGTTTTGTATTGTGGAGATTTATTTGTTGAGCTGTTTGTGAGTTCTGGTCGATCAGTTCGATCCACTGTATCGATAGGGATTACCAAACGCTCAAGTACGATAAACTGACACAGTATGTTTTGAAAGAGGGTAAATAAAATAATTTTACCCAAATTATATTTTAATATAAAAGAATGATTAATATTTGAAGTATTATAGTATATTGGATGTGTTGGTTGATTATAATTGAAATGGTTATATAAATAACCAATTGGAATTCGTATAATATAAAAGCAGATTTATTAAATCTGAAATTAAAATCAGAATTGGAATTAAAATCACAAAAGGTGGAAAGGTGTTGTAAATGGATTTGAATTGGATATATGAGAAATTTAAGATCCTCGGAGATTTTAAATTTGTTTACAAACATTGAGGTGGTTTTTTGAAAAGATATCAAAATGAAAATGTTTAAATACTGTTTTGTTAAGTGATATAGTATTGAACTCACTTCGATAGCTGGGAAATAACTCTGATGATGCTGGCCACATCATCAGTGTTCATTTCCAAGTTCTAAGTGACGGATTACTACCAAAGATTTTGGTTTGAATTGTTTTGAAAAAAAAAACAAGTTGTTTTGAATCCTAGAAAGGAATATTTGATTTTCTTGAAAGAGCTAAATTGTTTAAAAACTCTCAGGGAAATTGTTTGAACAAAAACAAAATTAAATAGAAATTGGGAAAGCAAATATGGATTGAACTGAAACCAATTAACTGGGAATTGAATCGAGATATAATATATCAAGTAGAATCAGATTTTGAATTATGAGACGGGAATCTGGAATGGTGTTGGACTAGTAAGTTAAGAGTTGAAATTGATGATGGATGGAAATTGAGTTAAGAATGAGATTTGGCTTGGACGCGTGAAGGATTTGGTTTTGAGGATAAAATTGGAATTTTGTTGGGAATGCATTTGTATATGCTGACAAGATAGCAGACGGAAGGGATATAAGGATATGCCCGACAAAAAGGTACACGTTTATTTTTACATGGATTTGGAGATTTATGAGCCTATTTGGCAAGCCGCTTGGCTATTTTATTTTCTTTTGGATTGGAGATGGCCTAGAAAGGCGAGTTGTAGTTGTACCGATTGAGCCGTACAGAGGAGGTGCTGGCGAAATTTTTCGAAAATTTAAAGTGTTAGAAAATTTTCGATATTTTTGAAAATATCTATTTACAGTATTGAATTGGTTTCTAATTTAATATAAAATTAGATTTGAAATTAATGAGTTTATAACATTCTTTCTTACCTTAGCAATTTCGAGGACGAAATTATTTTAAGGGGGGAAGAATGTAACGACCCGTGTTTTTGGCACTCGAATATGTAAATTAATTTATTTAATTTAAATGTTATATTTGGAATGTCGATGGAAATTAATATTTAAATCGTTATTTAAATAGAGTTCGAATGTTATATATTTATATAATTATAATTCAAGCTTGAAAATGGCGTGCAGTTCGCAATTTGAGTTTTGAACTTCAACTGAACGTACAGAGTCCGATATAAGTTGGATTTCTGTGAAACAAGAAACGTTGGGAGCGTGTTGACGATAGCTTTCATATGAAAGAGAAAAATCCAGATCCCATGTTATTGGTTGCGAGTTATGGCTAAATCAAATTTTGGAAAAAACGCCGTGGAAATCGTTATCGGCCGTTAAAATAGCCGTTTTGCAAACGGACTCTGTTTTCAATGAAATTAGTTTCATTGGGACCGTATCGCTAAATTATTGTCAGAAAATCAAACGGCGTGGCAAACAGATGTCGTATGTGACCACAACAACCGTAAACGCCCGTTCAAATTCTATAGCGCGCATTCAAATAAATATAAGGAGTATTTGGGTGTAATTTGAGCAGACGATCGAATTAGGCCACGGAACCAGTTCCGTTGAGTTCGTATCGTCGATTACAATCAGGATAGGTATATAGTTTGTTATTTTTAGAGATCGAGAAATTTGGCGTTAAAAAGGGCAGGGCGGTTCGGGGTAAAAACAGCCTATCGGGCAAACAGTCTCAGAATGCGACAAAACTTGTGTCGTTGGGTTCGTATCGAAAAGTTATAGCAAGATATCAAGGTTTCAAGTTGATTCGATTTAGCTGGTGGTCGTGGTAAATTAAAAAGCGTGTTTATTTCTGGTTTTATAAGGGAATTTTTTCAAACGAAATCGGATTTCGACGAAACTTGTTCCATTGGGTCCGGATTATCTTTTTACATTAAGAATAGCCTTTTTATCAGTAAACAGAAATCGTTTGTGGTAGTTTTTATCAACTACTTCACCATGAAGTTTCGTATAATATTATTTAATTTAAGTGGTTACCCTATATAAACTCATTTCAGCTAAACCCTAGATGTTCATTCTCAAGCGCCGCCTTCCTTTTAATTAACATACGAAATTTTCCCAATCTTCTCCTCCGATTACTCAAATTCTATCATTTAAATTCAAAGACTTTTAACATGGATTTTGTTCCACTACACAAGCCTTTATAACGAACGGATGAAATACTCAAATCTTTTCTTCGAATTTCCCCATTGACCCGTTTACTGTTGCTAAAGCTTTCAGCTATGATTTCGAGAATCTCGATGGGAGTTATTGCCTGAACGGCTGAGATCGGCAATGGCAAAAACTTTGCTCGTCGGAAATCAAGAACGAACCCATGGCATTTGAGATAAAATCGAAGATGATCCGTACGTCATGAGGGGGTCAGTACTGGGTTCGAATGACTAGGAGGCGGAGGCGCTCAGGGTGACAGCCTCCGGTGGCTCTCCGGTGATGGTGGATGGGCACGTTGATCTGTTGGAGGGAGGTAGCGGTACAATATTTTTCACATAAGGGATGGGTTCAAAATGAGGAACAGTGAGCAACCAAAGGAAACAACAGAAGACGGGTTTAATTAGTCCAACAGAAAATCACGAGAGGAAGAAAGCAAGCATTTCGGTATCAGCTAATTTACGTTGGCTTGAACGATGGTAAAGGGATAAAGGAAGAGGAGTTTTAAAAAAAAAACGAAGCACAGCTGGACCAAATTGGAAGGATCAGTCCAGTAAAATCCTGAATACAAAGGGAAGAACATATCCGCCAGTTTGTTTTCCCAATCAAAGGTGTGTATATGAGAATAACGTATCAAAGCCAGTTAGTTGAACGGGAATTCGAACTGGAAAAGAAAATAATTGGTCTGATAACTAAAGTCTCATAGTAATTGATATATATATATATATATATATATATATGTAATATATATATATATGTTGGTAATTGATTAGTTAGTAATGGGCAGTTAGTATAAAACGTTGGGACCTTTAAAATGAACAATACTAGGAAACAATGATTGGTTTTATACAACTGGATTAAGAAATTAGTTAATTATATAATTTAAAATCACACACACACATATATATATATTAAATCGTTAATAACTCAGTTGTTATTGGCAGAATTGGACAAAGTTGGTACCTTGGAATCACAGTGACAAGCACTACAGAATGGAACTGATTTGGGCAGAGTTCGAGTCAGTCGGGGATTTAGTTAAATTAAACGACTGTTTAATTTAACCAAAACGAAATGTTTCAACAGCAAATCAATTCAAGGAGAGTTAAACTCACTCAGTTTTCCCATTTATAATTTATATAAATTGGGTATTTTTATTTTGTGTGCTCTGCTTGTTGATGGTTGCTTATTTGCTAGTTATACAGTTGTGTATTGATTTAACTGATGAAATTAAACTGTGTTTAATTTTAGTGAAATACCAAATCGTTATTTCTAACGATTGGTTCCCATAAAGGTAACTTACCTTATTGGTCACGTTTATTTTATAAACGTGTTTTAAATGGTTGAATTGTTTGCATTCCTTGTGGTTGATGTTAAATGGCTGTTATTCATTGTTATCAGTTAAATGAAAACTGAATAATCTGGTTTGTGATAACCATTTGAATACAGGGAAGAACAGGTTGGAGGGATCCAACCGGATTCCTCAAATACATTATTTATTTCATATTTTCACATATGAACTGTCCTGTTTGGTTGGTTGATTTGATTATTGATTTGGATTGGGAATTCAACCTGTGTTGTATTTAAACCAATGGGCGGTATTGGTTTAGTATTTGGCAGCGTATGGTCTATAAAATTAATCGTTTTATAAATATTGATTCACCATCAGGTGAATCGATAGAGATGAAGTTATAAAATCTATTTTATAACTGGGGTTAGATTTTGAAAGATATTATTTTGAATAAAAGTTATTAAAGAGAAATAAATAAATATATTTTTTATTTAGACTTTGGTCTATTAATAAGATATTTTATAAAGTTAATCCTGATATTGATCAGATCTATAAGTATGAGAATAAGGAATAAACTGAATGGTTAAGCTTGGATAATTATTTGATCAAGAAGCAAACTAATGGAATTATTTAAATTAATTATATTTTTAATTAATTTAAAGCAAGGATTGATTTGAATCGGTTAATGAGATAACCGAATTTTGAGTTAATTAAATCGACCAGTTTGAATTGAAATTGATGACCAAATTAATGTGTTTCGATTAAGGAAGTTAAATGAATATTGTTTAAATGTTAAATAAGGTTAAAATGGATTTCAAGCAAATACAGTAGCTTGAAATAAGCGTTACTTGATTATTTGAATTAAGTGAAAGGGGATTACGATAAAAGGGTTTAAAATAAACCAAAGCATATAAATGAGTTTCAAAGTGTTAAGACGTTAATTTTACATTAACGTTATTTGAAAATGAGATCAAGTAACAAGGGAGTTTTGAAATGAAATTTCAAAAGTGGGAAATGGTTAAATATATTTGAAGGAAGATTGGTAAAGGTGAAATTGGGTTAAGGAACTAGGTCATGGGGTGGTATAACCAAACCCGAGTTGAAATGGAATTGGTTTTGAGATTTGAATAGAATATTGGGTTTTGATTACAACTATTATTTATCTGAAGATATAAACGCTGTTGATCAAGGTCTGAGAGGTAATCAAAATACCCCAACTTGAACAACATCAGGATTATCTGAAGGTAGTGTTAGTTGGTAATCGTAAGAGAAGTTAGTGAAATTTATTATTTCCATCAGCGAAATAATAGTATAACATTTGGGGTAAATTTGGAGAATATATGACAAGAGATCCAAGGTAAAGGAAATTAGTAGAAAAGGAATGTAAAGTTGGTTTTATTTTATACAAATACATATGGGTTATTATTTCAAGGAATAGAATAAAGAATATTACTTAATGTTGATTTCGAATAATGAGTTAAGTGGATTTCCCAAGTTTAAGTAATAAAGAATAATATAACAAATGTGTTGAAAAGAGAATTGAGTGGAAAGTATATATATGGTTATAAAGTATTATAACATAATGGTTCAGAGGACATTAGTATATAAAATATAGTTATTTGAGTTACAGTTAGTCAAACATAGTATTCAAGATAAGTTGCCCTTTCGTACGACTGCTAGCGTAATACGCAGGGCTGCAGATAGCCTACGGCGATCGGATGTTTGCCGAGGGAATAAGGAGTAAACATTATGATCGCCGCGATCTAGAGTCAAGCGAATGGAGTTAAGTAAAATAGTAGTAAATCAATAGGGTTAAAGAAGTCGAGTTAATCAGTTAGAGTTAACCACTTTGAGTTAATCAGTTGGAGTTAATCGATTAGAGTTAAATCGAATTAGAGTTATTCAAATATCATATTTTCAAATATTAACAGAGTTAGAAGTTTTGATTTAACGAAGTAAATCAAGTGTTAAAAGGCCAGGTGATGCTGAATACTTAACCAGTGAACTCATTGGAGTGGCATGATTGAAACACTGTATATTTTGATAGTTAAAACACGGACTATCAAACCTGTACAATACGATTGTTGGTATGGAAAGACCGGGATCGAATTTATATTCGAAAACCATTCCGACCAACAAGTACGTGAAGATCTAAGAAGATTATCGTGATGGAGCATTGAAGACCGTGGATTTTATAAACGGAAGAGCCACTAATATTCTCTGCCTGGCAAGTAGAGATAAGCTGTGATTCTGTCGTGGTTGGAATCTATGGGTTGCAAGGACTTCTCGCTACTGATCCATGGGGTGATTCCTATATGGATGCAGTAGGAGAGTGCCTTCGGTTCATCCTGTTCCTGGATGACTTGTATGGACGAGTGTCTGACAAAGTATTTCCAAAGGGCACGTACGTTGATTTCTTCAAACGTGCTATAGTTGTTGGTGGGGAATTGCCGTTCTCTTAGCTTCTAGCTAGAGTATTTTTGTGGATGTCAATTAGTGATATCTGGCGGATCTGACGATGTGGCATTCAAAGTGAATGGTGACCAGATGTTCAAAGATAAATTCTGGCCTCAAGCCTCATCAACCGGAAGATGACAAAAATCGGGAAGGCAGCATGGCTATGTGGGTCGCTCCCATTAGGGTGTATAATCACCTATCTAGAGAAAATCCTATTTGTTTCTTAAATCTATGTTTCGATGCTGTCCCTTTTCGGGAGACGGTTGCTGATCCCAACCGTCGGTGATATACATTCGATACACTCAAGCGAAATGAGTGGTCGGTCATGTGTGGGCCGGGTTGCAAGATGTTCTTGTTGAACCCAGTGTATTCGTCTCTAGAGATACACTATCGGCAGGTGGTCCCATACCTTGTCATAATTGGAAACCCAATCTCCAATAAGCGCCCGCGGTTTTGATTGTATACTATATATGTGGAGCGTGAGATGCAAGCGTTCCACTAGATTGATAATTACTTGTATTTAGACATTATTATAATATCATCAAAGATATTGGTTTCAAAGATGGTTTGGGTTATCGTAAGGTAAAAACCGTCCGTGTTTATGTGTGGATTCGGTCTTACGATTATCCTTTGTTTTTGAAAGATTTTGAACCTTAAAATCAAGTTGGATGGTTTACCCTTAATACTGTGCGAGTTTATCTCACTCTGGTTCACCAGACTGACCCGGTGTTTTGTAAATGCCCGGGTTAGCCCGGGTTGACAGGATTAGGTTATCAAAAGCTGTGAAGAGACGAGCTGGAGATGTTCAGACGTATGATATTACTATTCCGCTGTGTTTTATATGAGGACAGGCTATTGTCCAGATGTGTGATACTCTGATAAATGTAAGTATTTCAAAAGTTTAAATAAAGATTTACTTCTGTATTATATTTTGTTCCGCTGCGATGTGAGACTCTGTGATGTGTTGGTTCTTCTTCTTCTTTTATTCTAATATTTCTTTCTTTCTTTCTTATCTCACCCTCTGATTTCTTTCTAATAACTATCCAGTGTTTCGGTGCTTGAAGGATCGACATGAGATACAGTAGAGGTATTTATGTTGATTTTCGAGGCCGAAATCCCTGGGTTGTTACAAAAAAATTTGTTTGACTATCTTTGCTTAATGGCATGTGGAGTGTCTCAATTCAAATGAGGCAGCCTCTAATGCTTCTACATGTAATACTGAAGTAAATTAGACGAATATGGAAATGTTGCTGGAAAAATGAAGTATTATTGCTTGCTATTTATCAATGAAGTTATGATTATGAAAGAATTTGTCTACTAAGTGTTAAGTAGGAAGCTTGTATGTTTTATTAATGTAATGACTGCATGTATTAGCAAAATTAAGTAGACTCAGACTTAAACCTTAGTTGAAGATTATGTTATCTGGTTTATGTTTATTAGATTATGTTAATGAAATTTGGACATGTATGTGAATGCATTTAACTGTGAATCTTGTTACTGGGTTTGAGTAGCTAAACAAGGCAAGTATAAACCATAATTTGTGCATTTATTCAAAAAAGATAAAAGCTTCAGATATATGAGTATATGAACCATGTTATAGTAACTGAAGCATGTAAATTATAAGGATTATTTTATATGCCAATGCAACATGTAGAAGTGCAGTATTGAACATAGCTTATATAGCATAAACCAGACATGTTAAGGGTATCTTTTACATAAGGCAACACTCAGAAATGGTCAACGAATATGCCTAGTCTTTGCTAATAAAATTATGCAAGAAAGTGTAACACCCTGAATTTTTAATGACATTAAAGAGAATAAATTAAATAATAATTAATTTAATGTTTAGAATTAGAGGAAATGGATTGCACCATTGCGTCCGTCTTGAAATTCTGGTCAAGATAGACATTTGGTTTGCATAAAACGAACACCGTATGAAGAAGTTATGAGAGTTTTAAGTTTGTATATGCATAGAAATATTTTATATATACGCATAAGTCGGAGGTGAATCAGAGATGAGTCAGAATCCTATCCAGAGGATTCAAATTCAAAAAATTCCTCTGAGCGGCAAAATTCCCACTCTAGAGGGTCGACCCCCCCCCCCGAATGGGTATCGAACTAGGGATCGAAGCCACCCATAGGGGTGTCAACACCCCTAGGGCTGAGGTGGCACTCGGTTTCAAGAGGACTGGCAGCTATATATATGTGTCATATCTCTCATATTCTCTTCATTAGGAGTCATGGAGGCCATATGCTGCTGGAGTGCGAACTGAACCGTTTCTACTACAATATATTCTACAAATCCAATTCAGAAATTCTAGATCCGTTCTTCCTAAATTCTCTAAACCTAACGCTGTGAGTTTCTAGATTACTTTTAGGTTTAGATAAATAAAAGTATGCTTTGATAAACAATGAATTGTATATGTTGTAAAGTATGATTATGTGTTAATATGAAATTCTATCTTATGTCATGACAGATCTAATTTCCTAGATCTAATAAAATTGTGGTGATTCAATTATGATGCTTATGTGGATCTAGACTTGTAACCATATTATGGTGGATGCACATCTATTAATTTGGACAATTGTGACATTACTTGGATCTAGATCTTTATGTTAATCACCTTTCACCTGTCATATTGTGATACATTGATATATGTTGTAAACTTGACATGTGAATCTACCTTTTGATCTAAACATGTTGCTATGTCACCATAAATATGCTAGATCTAGGTAATTGGACACCTAATGTTTAATCTGGATCTCATTATGCTTGCTTAAACATCATAGTGGTTGCCACAAGTTACTAGTTTGATGTCCACATTATTATAATGTTAACCACATGTCCATTCACTTTGTTATTATGCCAGTTTATGTTCATGTTTATGCCAAGACATGTTGAAAATATCACCCTTGTCATATTCCCTTTTTATTGTTATAGCTAGGCTACTTTATAGCCTAGATGCTGCCAAAATACGTACGAATACGTTAGAGAGGAAACAGGGGGAAAAGGGATTATAATTGGCATGATTTATGTAATGTTTAATATGAAATGGGACATGTAATTCAAATGGGGAAAACATAGAAATAGTTACCTATAATGACATAGGTAGATTTGGATTAATTTGGAATGTTTAGTAATTTACAATTAGGAATTGTAAATTGTACTTATGATACGAGGTTAGGTTACATTAGTGGTGGAAGTCTGCCCGGACCCGACCGGCATATCCAGTAGCCACTAATGTTGAACCTAATGTGGGAGGTCTAAGTACGCAAATACAAATCAGGCTAAGACACGAGGTTAGGCCCAACTATGGAATAAGACTGCCCGGACCCGACCGACATATCCAACATCCACACGTTGTATGCCTAATGTGAGAGGTCTAGCCCATTATAACCATAACTGGACATGGTAATGAAATGGACTACTTAACCTAATTTAATATGAACTATGGACTTAAGTTTGGGTTAAGTAAAATTGAATGGGTGGCGGTGGGTTAAGTAAATTAGTGGGGATGGGTAATATGTATATATAGGCCCATGTACTTAACCCAATAAGGTTATGTAATTAAAGACACCTAGTGGTATACATAACCAGTAGATAATGTAACAAGGTTATGTAATTAAAGACACCTAGTGGTATACATAACCGGTGGATAATGTAATGAAGTTATGTAATTAAAGACACCCTTTAGGGTAAGCATAACTAGTATAGGGCTATGTAATTAAAGACACCTAAGGGTATACATAGTCAGTGGAAAACCTAGTGGGTGATACAAGACAAGGGGGAGAGCTTGTATCATATTGTATAGGACCCATTTCAGTTAGTAACCCGAAGTTGGTATCAAGTAAGGACCTCCGTACTAGGCGGAGAAAAGGGGCATGCTTACTGATTGATTGTAAGAGATCCAAATGAGGCGAATGGTGTGGGCGGCGCAAACCGATCGGGGACATGTGCGTGCATGGGCCGGGCAAAGGGGGCTAAAACGACCGTGACACCAGTAGATATGGTTGTGCACACCATGGGTTGCCACTTTAGGAAGTGATACCTCCTACTGTGGGGCCAGCATAGGATATCTACAAGGTAGGGAGCCGATCAATTAGGGTAGTGGTTAGGGTATACTTGGACATATGACCTAAGCCTACCAACTTATAGTGGATGGGATCATCTCATTTCAGTTATACTAGTAATAACGCAGAGTAATCATTAGCGAGGCACGTACACCTTAACTTTCTTACCTTGTCATACCTGCCATTTATGTAGTGATCTCTCTTATCCACTTTATATGCCTATCATGTTGCTTTTAATTATCTACTGGCTAAAAGTGATTAGACTCGCCATACTTTATGTCTGACCCTGTTGTTTCTCCTTCTTTCTTCCGTTCCCCCCTAAGGTTCTCAGGGAGGAAACACTCAGACTTAATTTGGAATCAGATATCATCTTGCTAGGAGCTACTTCTGTAGTATGGCTCAAGTTATTGTCTCTACTATGGCTTATCTCTTTTTATTGGGGGAATGATGCTTTTTATTTACTTATGTACTCTGATGGTGCAAGACAGAAGTATTTTTATTGTAATGGTTTTTGTGACTTATGAAATTGTGGACCACGGTATTATGACATATGTTCGAAATAAAAGTTTAAATTTTCCGCTGCTGCCTTATTTATATCTGTCTTGTAATAATTTTTGTTTGTTTACTTATAGCGCTTCACGAAACTTAATGCATTCCCTTAGTGAGTGACATTAACAGACGTGGGGTGTCTCAGAAAGCAACTATCTATTTCAAGTTTAAATGCTTAAACATGTAATTTGCTGACATGAATAACCCAGTAATAAGGCAGAAGTAGTCCATGAACTTGACAGAGTAATAGATTGAAGTTAAGTAGAATTATGGCCATGTTTTATATGATGAGTATACTTAGAAATAATCATGATTGAACACCATCTTTGATTGAACGCAGTTTAAGTTTCATTGCCACTTTCTTATGCTCTATATTATGGCCTTTGAAATATATATAATTAATTGACCTACATGTGTGTTATTGTTAAGGTCATGTAAATACAATGTATCCTTTATGCTGTGTGAAAAAGGGATTAAAAGCCTTTTAATAACCTTTATCTTGTGTGCCAAAAACTTTGATTGTCTTAAAATAGAATGTCTTATGTATAATCTTGAACATAAGACAGATTAACATAAAACATATATTGGTATGTATATACTAGTAGAATTTGATCTTGGAAATAATTGGGAAAAAAATGAAACCATAGAAAGAGAAGAACCCAGGAAATAATATCAAACTTTATTAATCAACTAGATAATAGTAAAATTAAGAGAGGGGTTCTCTCAAAAGTCTGGTGAATGATGTAATTACTTGCACGATTAAGTCAGATAGGGAAATAGACTTAAGAACAATTCTAATGATGTGCACAACTAATAATGTTTTAGATAAGATAAGGTTAAATGTATGATTTAAGATGGAATGACTTTCGATTGTTTGCAATTTTCTATTATTCTGAAAATCTGTTTTCCTAATTCTACCCATGATAGGCTCCTACTCGCTACCATGAGGCTAGCATGGTAGTCGATGCCCTTTACACCGAATCAACGCTGTCCGGATGTGAACTGGATCATGTCCTTAACATCACTTGTCCATGCCTTCAAGTGGACATCTCTCGAGCGCATGGATGCAGTAATCCCCAATCGATTCTGCACCACATGGTGATCATCAAATTCCCTACCCAAACGTCCCAACTACACCTAAAACAACATGGTATGTTTTCGGTCTTCCTGAGATCATTAGTCCTTGACTTGAATGGAAAATGCTGCATGCACCTAATAAAAATTATTCTGATTGCGCTCCCAACCCATATCCAGTCCTTGACCTGAGTTCTGTTTATTAACTTAATCTAAGTTTGTGTTTCTGGTCCAATCCCGAATATGAACCTAACTCGTTGACTCAGTCCCTGACTTAAGCCTATGATATCCCATTTTATCATAATAGGTTTCTTTCTTTTATCATTATGATTTATTTAACATGTCACTACCGTTATCATAATAATTTACTAATTTTCTATCCTTTTTTAAATAATAACACTTGTCATAATTATATTGCAAATTCCAACAAATTTACCTAATTAGGCCAAATTCCTTTTTGTTACAAAGCGATAATTTTTACATGTGTTTACTGCAAATTAAGTTTTACGTTTTTTCTTAATCCATGTTTGTGTAGTTTATAATTTTATCTATTTTTCGTACGCAAAAAGGGGATTAAAATATGTATCCACAAACTAACATTTATAGATCTAGGCATTTTAGGAATAACTGTATATAATCGCAGAATATTGTAAATACTAATAGGGGTCCAATCAATAATAAGGGAAAAAGACTGAAAAACTAGGTTACATAATTTTTTCTAAGGAAACTGTAAGAAAAAGACAGAAAAATACTTGCAAGAAATAACTGACATAAAGTACACTAAAAATTGTAAGAAAAACAAAAACATACTTATAGAAATTAACTTACAGAAAAATAACAAAAACTGTAAGAAAACTTGCAAGGAACTACAATTATCAATAACCCTATTCCTTTAAATTACTTAATAATCAAAACAATTACAACACTTACCAGTAGTGTACTTCCTAAGCTTTTGGAGCATGACAAGCCTTCCCTGATCCCGTCCTTTGGTTGATTAATAATATTTTTGTTTTTACAAATCTCTTTTCAAAGAAATATAAGTTGCTGGTCTGTCTCAGTTAAGAGAGAACGAAGAGGGAAAAGATTTGTTTTGTGAATGAAGAGCTAGGCCTAGGATCTTATTTATAGTGGAGTCTAGGGATCTCAACATGTGATGCATTTAATTTCAACCTTTAGATTAGTAATCAAATGCTCAGAAATCAGCCATGTTAGTTCAAAAACAAAATAGATCTCGTTCGTCTTGCACCTGGATAGAACAACATCTAGGTGCTTTAAGCGAGTCGACCTAACCCTTGCCCAGGTTGACCTATAGGTTGACCTGAAAGATGGGTGGGTCGACCCATGCTAACTTTTTTATAATTTTTGAATTATACTTATAACTTGTTTCTCTTATAACTACTGCATGCTAACTCAGATTCTGACAAGTTATATATATATAAATTGATCAAAAAAATTTCACGGACTCAATGGTGCAACTCCCGTAGCTATATTCTGACAATTTCACATACTGTTATTTTCTTAATTAATAATTATTACTCAATTTTCAGGGTTGTTGCATTCTCTCCTCCTTTAAGGATTTTGTCCCCGGAATCTCCAAGTTCGGAAGAAAGATACTAGTGATTACAACCAATGTTTACATCCATCTACTTAACCATCTACCACTACATCCATTGTCCTTAAGTTTCTTAATGCAATCTATGCCATTATGCAATAGTGTAGCATATATGTCCCTAACTAATGCAAAAGATTAGGCGACCTATTGATTTAGTCAACCATTTTTTTAAGAAAATATGCTAGTGCCATGTATCCAAATTCACGAAAATATCCTAGTAACAACCGATAGTTATATATGCATGCTACAATCATCGTTCATATGCAACGATCATATATAATCTTCTATTTATATAGATCATGGAAATAAAGTTAAAATGTACATACATCCATATGCATACGATTAGTGTCCTAATTTACTAATATCTAATGGTGCCAATTGTGTGTATATGTATTTATTTGCATCCACTAGCAAACAATTGCAACAACTTGCGTACATCATACATAACATATTCTATTAACATGTTTACTAACAATTCTATCATCCACAGGTTATATCTGAAGATCTAGTCATTTAAAGGAATGAAATATGGAACCAACTCAAAGAAAATACTAGCAAGAGGAAAATTCAAAATGTACCATCGAGATAGAAAATACATATCTGGTCTTTAGTCTCCCTTATCGCATCCTCTGCACATCTCCCTACTGAAATTTTATTACCTTCACCTTCTTATTCCTTAATTGTTTTACTTCATGCTCCAATATTCGAGTAGGTTATCATCGAACTGACGCATCGCGCTCGATTTCCACCGCCTCGGGCTGACTGGCCTCAACTACCTCAACTAAATCATTTAAACACTTCCTCAAGTGCGAGACATGAAATACGTTGTGAACTCTCACTAGTCTCTCTGGCAGCCTTATTTTATATAGCATCCTCCATACTCTAGCTACAATGGGTAACTATCCTACATATTTAGTAGTAAGCTTACCTACTGAATGAAATCTTAACACATTCCTTAGAGGTGACAACTTAACGAAAACCAAATCCCCAACCTCAAACTCTAATTCTGCCCTCCTCCCGTCGACATAAGATTTCTTCTTGTTTTTAGTTGTCTTCATCCTTTTTCTTGTTAGCTTGATATTCTCTGTGGTCTTTTTAACTATTTCTGATCCAAGAAACAATCAGTCTGTCGTCTCCCTGCAACATGAGAGCCATCTACATAGTCTTTCATAAAGCCCCTCGAAAGGAGCCATCTCTATACTTGTCTGGAAGTTATTATTGTAGGAAAAATCTACAAAAGGTAGATGCTCCTCCCAAGTACCCTTAACATTCAAGGTGCATAATCTCAATAAATCCTCAAGGACTCTATTCATGCTCTCAATATGTCCGTCGTCTAAGGGTGATAGTTCGTACTCAGCCTAAAGCAAGTCCCAAATGCCTCATGTTGGCTCCTCCAAAACTCACTAGTAAAGATCAGGTTCCTATCACTCACTATGCTAGAAGGTATACCATAGATCGTACAATCTCTTTAATGTATAGAGAAGCTAAACAAGTTATTGTCCTCTTAGTCTTAATTGGTATGAAATGGACGCTCTTCCTAAGTCTGTCGACTATAACAGAGATATTGATATTTCCCTTTCCCGATTAAGCTAAATCATCTATGAAATCCACAGACACACTCTCCCTCTTCCTATGTAGAACATCTAATTGATGGAGAAATCCACCAAGTTTCCTTTGTTTCGCCTTAAAACTCTAACAAACTAAGCACTTCGCCACTTACTCAGCGACATCCTTCTTCATCCCGCTCCAATTGAATACTCTTTTCAAGTCCATGTACATTTTATCACCATCAGGAAGGATGGTCATCCTCGAATGGTGTGCCTCATCCAATACCGCACTCACCAAGTCACCAGTGCGGT
Organism: Allium sativum; assembly: GCA_030737875.1. Lineage (NCBI taxonomy): Eukaryota > Viridiplantae > Streptophyta > Magnoliopsida > Asparagales > Amaryllidaceae > Allium > Allium sativum. The sequence continues at coordinate 64,888,819 of JASFAX010000020.1, read as the reverse complement.
GGATACAAAGCCTTTCATGTCTTCACATCCAACCCTTACCATCAACAGTATATCTTTAGAGATGCCCTGAGGCTTCTCCTCTATCTGTTCGATTAAAAAAAATACAAGCTCTGGAGCCTCACGCTGCCTTGAGCTAATTTTCTCTATCTATGCAGGTTGAATCTCTAATGATGCTTATAATCCAAGGGAATAGTCCATAGATGGTCTAAAATAAAAGTAGAAATGGACTCCAAGCTCTTCCACTCTACAAACAAAAGATACAGGATGCTCTCCTCCTACTCAATGCATTCGCAACTACATTTCCCTTGCTACAGGTATATGCTTTCTCGAAATTGTATGATGCCAAGAATTCCATCCAATGATATTTCCTCATTTTCAGACCCTTCTATGAAAACAGATACTTCAATGAATTGTGGTCTTGTGAAGCTCGGATCTCCCACTAAGTAGGTAATGCCTCCATCACTTGAGCGTAAAAGCAATTACAGTCGACTTGAAATCATGGATAGGGTAGTTTCTCTCGTGAGTCTTAAGTTACCTACTCCCATAAGATAATACCCTACCTTTCTACATCAACACCTCTCCTAAGCCTGTCCCACATGCATCAGTGTATACAGTAAACATTTTACAACTATTAGGAAGTGTCAACACCAGTGCACTAGTAAGAGCCATCTTTAATCCCGTGAAGGAATCCTCATGGTCTACGTTCCACACGAATTCCAAATTCTTCTTGGTGAGGAGGGAAGCATTGTCGAAATCCGCACAAAATCCTTAATAAACATTATGTAATACCTATCTAGACCAAGAAAGCTCCTTATCTCAGTAGTGTTCTTAATGGGCTTTCCAATACTATGCCACCATCATCATAATGGGATCCACTACTAGTCCTTCCCTATAAACCATATGCTCTAGGAAACACACTTCCTCTCGCCAAAAGGACACTTTGATAATTTTGCTTTCAACCAAACTATTAAAAGTGTACGAAAAACCTCCTCAAAATAAATAGCATACTCTTCTTCACTCTTAGAGAATACCAATACATCATCAACAAGCACTACCATAAACTTGTTCATACCATCAAAGAAAGCCATATACATAAGTTCTTGGAAATATGATGGGTCATTTGTCAGCCTAAATGACATAACCAGCCACTTGAAAAATCAGTCTAGTGTTTGAAATGTTGTCATGTCGATGCTATCCTCTGCTACCCCTAAGCTAATGAAAACCAGTGGCTAAATCTAACTGTCAACAATTGGTCAAACAAAACATCTATCCGAGTGAGTGGGTAACGGCTCTTCTTAACGAGCTTATTCAGCTCTCGGTAATCTACACAAAGCCGGATAGACTTTTGCTTTTGTAGCGAAGATGACTAGTGATCCCTACTTCGAGATGCTATGCCTAATGAAGTCCTTCTCTAAAAGCTCACTGTTCTTTTTATATAACTCCTTTCTCTCCATAGGAGCCATATGTCTAACAAGAAATGCCACATCTTAGCATTGCCACTCAAATAAATCTTGAAATCAATCTCTCACTTAGGAGGTAGCCCTCTCATATCCTCCACCACATCTTGGAAGCCTTTCACAACTGGAACTGAATATAAGGTCGAGTCGGGTCGGATGGGGTTTGGGTCGGGTCAAGTCGGGTTTAGATTGATTTTAAATGGGTCATTTGTGTTCATTAAATGTGTCAGAAATAGCTCAAACTGGACACGACCCAACCATTGTAACTCGTTTAATTTGGCTGGGTCAGGTCGTAAATGGGTCATGGAGGGTTGGGTCATAAATGGTTCATAAAAAGGTCGGATCAACCTGTATAAGTATAAACGGGTCAAATTCGGGTTCATGGGGTCATAAATGTGTCATAAACGGGTCAAATTCGGGTTTACGGACAATAAAAGGGCCAAAAATGGGTCATAAACATGTCAAATTTGGGTTCACGAGCAAGCGGGTTATAAATGGGTTGGATCAACCCAAATAAGTATAAATGGGTCATAAATTGGTCAAATTCGGGTTAGAGAGTCAACCCGACACCAACTCATTTATAAAGGGGTCAAACTCGGGTTGACCAACTAATTTTTCGTACGGGTTTGGGGTCGTATTTTAAAATGACAGTCCTAACTGAATCGATGTCGTCTATAGATGATTCTAAGGAATAAAGAGTTCAACGTGATTGATCCCCCGTAGTTCTCCTGCAGCCCTTGGGAATGACCTTGGGTCGTGAGAAATCTCGAAGGTATTCATCGTAATCAAAATCTACCACTAATATCATTATCTTCCATCCCCTACAAATCATCGATAAATATGCCAATCCCCAAACGGAGTTCGAAACAGCTATATGGTCTAAAACTAGACAAATTATCAAGTGCAAACAATCGACTAATGAGCTAGAGTAAAGGAGAAGGGTGCTCTCGAATCACAGAGTGTACAAATTAGAAAATCTGAAATTGTAGTCAAATCTTCTACTGTGACTTTCTTACCTCTTTCATGCCCAGTACTATATGGATCCATATCAAAAGCCCAAACCTGAGCAACCTATATACAATTCCATTGTGCTCCACCCACTCTCTGATGACAAGCTATGCTAAGTTGTCTAGCCTTACTGCAAGAATAGCACTTTCCTTTCATTGTATCCTTCTTGCAGTCCTTAGCGTAGTAACAGACAATCCATAGTTATGACAGCTATTATCTTTCTGAATCTTCCCTTTCTAGGGACTAGTGGCCTTCTTCTTATCCCCTTTCTGGTTCTTCCACCACTACTTCTTTGAATTAGTTGCCTTGGGAAGCTCCTTACCAGTTCGACCTCATCATTGCTAACCCTTGACATCAACACCATCTCAGCTAAAGACCCGAATATCACTCCCATAGGTACATGTGTCAATGCCAACACTTAGAGGGGTTAGTTCAATTCCTTTTAAAACTTAAGAGCCTTCGTGTGAGGTGTATTGACCAAATCCAAACAAACCCATGAAAATTCATCAAACTAATTGATGTATTCCTTGATAGAAAGAAGTCTTGGCTGAATGAACCTCTTCAACTACAAACCCTCCTTAGCTTGAGATGAAAATAACCTCTCAGACATATACCAAAACCTATCCCAACACATAGCTCGTGCCTTAGCCTTTACTACCTCCCACCAATAGGAAGTCTCCTTCTATAGTTATTAAGAGGCCAGCTGAACTCTATTTGTATGAGACTGAATATCCTCTCAATATCCAAGTTTGCGCCTCTACAAATGTCTCAGTACCCAAGAATGGCCTTCCTTCGATATTAGAAAATTCCTTGTAAAGCCTGAAAAGTTGCTGCTATTAGCAGATCAGCGGGGGCTCCATTATCGGGTGTTGGATCCTGCATATTCTTCTATGGCTGGCCTATTGGTGTCAATGTCTTGAAGATATCGACGGAACCAAGCAAGGATAAGATTTGAAATATATATAGGGCTCAGGTTGATCCCAAGGTTAACCCATAGGATAATTTTCAATAGTCATTTCTATCAGATTTCAGTTTTTTTTCCTCAATAATTATTTTTATCTGTTATTTCAGCCTTCCTACAACCTTTTACATTTTAAGAGCTGTAAATGTTAGTTTACAAACACGGTTTTATCTTCTTTTTGTGCTTGGATTATAATAATCACATAAGATGTGCGAATATGGATATAAATATATAGTGACTACTTTTACAATGACACATGTAAAATTATAGACTTATAATAAAAAAGAAATAGGCTAAATCATGTAGATTATAGAAACTTGCAATGAATTGTAACTAATATTATAATTCATAAAACATAGAAAAAGTAATTAGATTATTATGATAATAAAAGAGTACAAAGATCATAATAAAGAAAAAAAGAACAAATCATATTATATTGTTACTCAATCAGGAACTGGGTCAATAGGTTGGGCTTAGTTCTAGGATTGAGCTAAGAAATAAAAGAGAACAAAGATTAGTAAGCAAGGACCCATTTCGACCACCTCCCATTTCAGACAGGAACTGATGGTCTCAGGAAGACTGGATGCGCTTAGGTGGAACAACGGCTGTTAAAGTTAAAGAATTAGGTTGGGGCGCAATACCTTAGTTTGTTAGTTAGATGGGACCCATCTGACTGCTATCCACTTCAGACATGATCTGATGATTTCAAGAAAACTAGGCACGCTTAAGGTGGAACAGCAGTGTAAAAGGTTAATGAAGTTCGATTCGTAGGGCATCCAGTGTTAACTGAGTGTGCAATTTTCGACTGGAGACCACTATGACATGCGCTAGTTTATGTGTCTTTTTGCTAGTAGGCAGGATGTATTAGTGACGCGTTAGAGACCACAAGGATGACAATAGAAGAGGTTAAGATCTGATCAAAGGGTAGGATTAGGAAAGCTTATTCAAACCACAGGTATTCAAAACTGTAAAAGCGCAAACAAGTAAATAAGAAAATTCAGATATATAATTTATCATCAGTAATTATCACTTTTTTGCACGGACACGTATCTGGTATCAAATCTAACCTTTTAGTTACTGATCATGTTAGTAATTACTTTATTCACCGGGCTTTATGTCTGAACTACTTCTCTTGCTTCCCTTTTTCCCCTTTCAGGATCTCAGAGTTGATTCTTATTCTTATTCGAATTTCTTTGTGGAGCATCTTGTTGTATTTCTTATTAAGATGTATCTCCTTTTCTTTTATCATTATCAATTGGTTGGTTCGTACTACTTGAGAGGGGATATTAATTCCTTGTGCTCTGATTATTGGTAAGGCTAAGTGAGACATGTAGTTTTTGACATAGTATTATTATTATCTTATGTTGACTTTCTGAGATGATGGTTATTTTATGAATTTAACAACGAGCTATGTTATGTTTATGTTTTCACAGTACTTATTTTACATGTCTTATATGCTTTATTCTCCATGATGTTATTAAATTATACCTACAAGCCTACGCACTCTTTAGTGTTCCTACTTTAGGGATACCTAGGGGTGCGGGGTGTTACATTTGATATCAGTGCCTAAGGTTGTATGATTCTAAAAGCTTGTTCTAAAAGTAAATGATTTTCTAAAGAAACTATATTTTTCAAACTCATTATATTTATGATATAAAGAGTGTTACCCCCTCAAGTCAGCAAAATCTTCCTTTGACTTCTTTGAATCTTATTCCTATCTTTTTCTCTTGCATAGTATGCCAGATGTCCCTAATCTTTCAAAGGGCGTACCGATACTAGCTTGGTTCCATAGATAAATTCATGATATGACACCAGCAGATCAGATACAAGAACCAGTGCAAGATCCAACGCCGGCTGATGGAGCTCCTACTCAGCCGTTAGCAGTAGTTGATTTCACTAGCCTTTGTAAGGATTTTTCTAGCCTTAGTTGTAGGACATTCTTGGAGATAGAGACATTTGTTAAGGCTGGAAAATGGTTGCATAATACTGAGAGGATTCATGGCCTCATGAGATTAATGGATCGAGATAGAGTTTAGCTTGTCGCGTAGCTACTAAAAGAGGGGCTTCCTCTTGGTGGGAAGTCATGGAGGTTGAGGTTGGAGCTATATGTTAGGATCGTTACAAGGACAGGTTCACAAGAAAGTTCTTATCCCATGCAGAGGAAGGAATATATTGGAAAGATTCATTCAACTTAGATAGGAAGATTTATCTATCAAGGAATACATCAACCAATTCAACGAGCTATCGTGGTTTAGGTTAGATCTAGTTAATACACCCCACAAGAAGACTGTTGTGATGACTACCCATAGCCTCCGCACTAAACAAGAGGAATAATGTGCTGAAAGGTGTGCCAGGCAGCTATGGACGATCATCAAGGTAGGTAAGTACCATCGAAACCTGTCGTATAACTCACAGCACAAGGATAAAATATAATAGAACATATACAACATGTAATAATAGTGAAATCCAATTGCACAGAAACAGAAAACTCTTAAACAAAACCCGTAGAAAGATCCATACAACTTAGGATAATGTTTTTGTACAAAGGTCCTCACTACATCCCTCAGAGTATATAGTATCAGCGGAAATAGAAAATATTAGATAGTAATAAAACTAGTACGCCTCCTGCTCGCCATCGATCAGCATCATCGTCCTCGCTAAAGCATCACCTGTCACCTGTTATTCAGTCTGCCCATCCACAACCAAATGAACAGCCCAAGATAATAAAAGGGACACATAAAACCTTGAGTCAGACAACAGTCTTAGTGAGCGGTAAAACAGCTAACAAACTTCATCAATAAAGTATATGAGAATGGGTAGATTTACCAACCACTACCCAACACTAGAGATGAACTTACACCCGTCTTTCCCACATCCGACAGTGATAGCCTTTACAATCCATTATATCCAAGGTAACAACAATTCATTCATGGAAATCAGAGCAACCATCAATAACATTCATAGCATCCATATTACATAGGTCTCACGTGGACAATCCTAATTGAGTTTAACATCCCTCAAACACTCTCCCCAGAGGCCTAACCAATATCAGTCAAGCACTCAAGAGACATCACCCTCGACATTGGATAATTCACACGAGATGGTATAACAAAACATCCAGACATTCAAATATCCATGACACACTTTGGCTATCACTGCCAATCCTTCCTTGAAACCATCGTCAATCGTATGACGGCCCATCATGACTGTCGTATGTCAAGGGCTAATGGTAACCTCAATTTTAGCAACAACTCCATACGTCATCATGACTCGTATGTTTGTCTTCTCAAAGCTCGACAACTAGGCCCTTCACGACTACCCAAGGTACGAGGCCCTTCATGACTGCCTAAAGTACCTCTGCTTTGAGTCTGCTAGAACTTACGATAACGGTAATCACTTGGCCTTCACATCTCTAGTCGTAATCACCGGCGACTACATAAACTCAAGTCCCACTCGAGTAAGCATTATCCACAACCCAACACCTTTGAGTTGTATGCCTATTCGTTGTTTTCACCGATCAACGAACACATTTCAACACTTCGAACCTTCCTACTTGAACTCGTGTCGAAGCTAGAACCATTGTCGACTCAAAAACAAGCTTCGTTTGGTTGAAACTTCATTTTATAGCATCTCAATCCTTTTTGCTATGAAAAACTAGCCAAAATGTCAAAACAGCCTTTTAAAGTGTTTCTGAAATGCTGTTATATCCCCTGGTTCAATTCTACATCCATCTAATGTGAAGAGCTAAACAAAACTGGCTTTCATAGTGTTTCTGCCTTTTTACAGCATTAAAGAAGTGCTATCGTAACTCAGGTGCGACCAAAGAAACTCATACGTGACTGACCACAACATTTCACAAATGCTATCATAGGTGCGACCGAAACCCATACGCGACCGACCACAACATTTCACAAATGTTGTCGTAGGTGCGACCGACCACAACATTTCACAAATGTTGTTGTAGGTGCGACCGAAACCCATGCGCGACCGACCACATCATTTCACAAATCTGTTGTATGCGCGACTGGAACCCATGCATACATAGCCTTATCCTAGCATGCGGAATTCTATCAAACAATAGCAAGATACAACGATATAACGATGATGCGATACCAAAGAGTCTTATGGACGAAGAGTTCTGGATGACTCGCCTTCATGCTCTCTTTCGTCTCCCACGTACAATTATCGCCATCTTCACTCCATTGTACCTTCACTAGTTTAACCGTCTTCCTCCTAAGTTGTTTCGTGTCATCTCCCGCAACATGAAGCGGCTTACAAGGTCTCTTATCCGTGGTCTCTACTTCTAGGTCTTTGTACTGCTCTAGAGATACCACTACATTCGAGTCATGCACAAGCTTTCGTAGAAACAACACATGAAACACATTATGCACACTCGATATCTTCTCGGGTAACTCCAGTCTATATGGGAGCTTTCCAATTCGCTCGACTATCGAAAATGGTCCAACAAACCTAGGAGCCAACTTTCCTTTACTTATGAATCGAACCATAAGCTTTAATGGCGAAATCTTCATGAAAACCATATCGCCTACGTCGAACTCCAAATCTTTTCGATGCTTATCGACATAACTCTTCTGACGATCTTGGGCTGCCTTCGTTTGTTGCCAAACGATCTCGATATAATCCAAGGTTTCTATAATCATCTCTAGCCCAAGTATCAACTTATCTCCAGTCTCCAACCAACATGCCGGAGAATTACATAGCCTTCCATACAATGCCTCGTATGGTGTCATCCCAATGCTAGACTGGTAGCTATTATTATATGCAAACTCAACTAGATGTAAACGGTCTTCCCATGATCCAACGAAGTCTAACACACAAGCCCTCAAGAGATCTTCAAAAACTCGGTTAACCCACTTGGTTTGACCATCCGTTTGGGGATGATAAGCCATGATCAAACACAATTTGTAACACCCCATAATTTTAACAACATTAAAGAGGATAAATTAAACAATAATTAATTTAATATTCAGAATTAAGGGAAACGGACTGTGCCATTGCGTCCGTCTCGAAATTCTGGTCAAGATAGACGTTTGGTTTTCGTAAAACGGACACAGAATGAAGAAGTCATGAAGGTTTGAAGTTTGTATATGCGTAAGATAGTTATATAAAAATATAAGGTCCAGAAATTCAAAATTAAGTTCAAAAACTTCAAAATCATTCAAATCACGAAAATATGCGTGAGCGGGAAAAATCCCGCCCAACGGAGTCGACCCCTTAAGGGGGTGTCGACCCATGGGTCGACCACTCAATGGGGTGTCGACCCATGGGTCGATCCCCTAAGGGGGATCGACCCCCCTACGGTTGACGTGGCAAATTGGTTCTAGGGACTGGCAGCTATATATATGGCCTTGTTTCTCTAGTTTTCTTACACTGAAATTAATGGAGGCCTAAATGTTGTTGGTGCCTGGACTAAATTAAATCTTTTTCTTCTTCTGCAATCAAAGTTTAGAGATTCAAGTGTAGATCTATGATTCAACCTCCGCTTTTCTCCTTTGATTTTTCTAAGATCCGAACACTGTGAGTTTAAGTTACCTTTAGATTTAAATGATTAAAAGTAAAACATGATATGACTGTAATTTCGATCTATGCATGTGAATGAATCATATCAGATCTATTGAAACTTGTGAATCTATGATATCCTGAAATAATTGTGATTTGGATCTCAACATTTATCATGTCAGATCTACTTTTTTTATTATAGATCTAATTTACTATTTAGATCATCTTGTACCTGTCATGTTGGTGGTTAATTTGGATCTGTCATTAATTGGACATCTAAATCCTTGTTTAGATCTAATCATGCCTATTATGACATCCCTACTATGTTAGAACCATCTTTATTATCACAGGTTCACCAATCTGTTCTTATATGTCCATCTTATCAATATGTCGTTATATGTTTATGCCAATTTTGTTAGAATAATCATTTCTGTCATCTTCCCTTCACCGTTTCCCTTTTACTTTATATAGCCAGACTGCTTTCGAGCCTAGGCATGCCGCTGAAACATGCGAATGCATTAAACAGGGAACGAGGGGAAAAACATTAAAATTGGGCATAACTTGTAAATGGGGATTTTGGCATAACTTGAATAATGTATATGAATATGAATTTGGACATATAATCTATTATGAACATAATTGGGGAAAAAGGGGTAGGAAAACGTATAATGACATAGGTAAAATTGGATAATAATGGAATGCCTAGGATTACAGTAATTAGAAACTGTAATTGCGCTTATACACAAGGTTAGATTACACTTGTGGTGGAAGTCTGCCCGCCCGGCATATCCAGCGACCACAAGTGGTGAATCTAATGTGAGAGGTCTAGGTGCACAAACACAAGACATGCTAAGACACGAGGTTAAACCCGATTTGTGGAATAAGTCTACCCGGACCCGCCCGACATATCCAACATCCACAAATTGTTGGCTTAATGTAGGAGGTCTAGCACATTATAACCATAAATAGACTTGGTAATGTATTCGAATACTTAACCTAGTTGAATCCATAGGAATTGTATGAAAATGACCTTGAATAGGGGTTAAGTAAATTTGTTTGAACAGTGGGTGGGTTAAGTAAATATATGGGGTGGGGGTGGTTAATATTTATATATAGGCCCTCGAACTTAACTTAAGGGGTTATGTAATTAAAGACACCAGTAGGTATAGGTAGCCTGTGGAAATCCTAGTGGGGATACAAGACAAGGGGGAGAGCTTGTATCATCTTGTGTATGGGACTCGTTTCAGTCAGTAACCCATATAACGATATCGAACGAAGACTCTGCCGAAGGTCGGAGTTGGGGCACGCTTACTGAGCTGATTGTAAGAGATCCAAACGTGGAGGACGGTGTGGGCGGCGCAAACCGACCAGGTACATGTGCGTGCATGGGCCAGGTAGAGGGGGATAAGACGACCGTGACACCTGTAGATATGGTTGTGCACATCAACGTAGGGTTGCCACTTTAGGAAGTGGTACCTCCTACGGTGGGGTTGGCACAGGGTATTTACGAAGTAGGGAGTCGATCGATTAGGGTAGTAGTTAGGGTACATCTAGACTCTGGTAAAAAGTTTAGGAGGCTGTTAGGTTGGGCCGCCTGTGGATTGTATGGGGTTAAAACCTCTCACCAGAAGTACGCCTAAAGTCTACCATCTGATAGTTGTTGGGATCATCTCACTCTGGTTATACTAGTATTAGTGCGGAGAATAAGAGTAATCATTTGCAAAGCGTATACACTCTATCATGTTTACCTTACCATACTTACCTTTTATGATATTATCTTTCTTATCCACCTTATATGCCTGTCATGCTACTTTTACTTATTTACTTGCTCAAAGTAACTGGACTCGCCAGACTTTATGTCTGACCTTTTTTGTTTCCTCTTATTTCTTCCGTTCCCCCTGGTTCTCAGGGTGGGAATACTCAAGCATAATCTAGACTCAGTTATCATCTTGCTTGGAGCTGCTTTTGAAGTATTGTTCAAATCTTATCCTTACTAGTATGGCTTTGCCTCTTTTGGGAAATTTTGCTTTTTCTTTTATGTATTTTTGTACTATGATGGTACAAGACAGAAGCTTTATATTATTGTAATGTTTTTTATATAGTTCCAAACTTGTGATATTTTGGACCACGATGTTATGAATTATGTTTTAAATAAAATTTTAAATTCCGCTGCTGTCTTTTATATTTGTCTTATAATGTATTATGTCTGTTTACCAACAACGCTTCACGAAACTTAATGAATTCTCTTAATGAGTGACATTAACGGACGTGGGGTTCACACTTGGTATCAGAGCTGAAGGTTACCAGATTAGATAAAAGTTTTGAAAATTATTTTCAAAAGGTTTTAAGAAAGCATTTTTCAAAAAGAAAAGTCTGTTTTGAAAAACATATTCCCCAAAGCCATATGTAATATCGTTCGATCCTTTGTCTAAATCTCTTTCCTTTTCGTTTCAGCATGTTTGGGGAACCTAATGTTCTAGAGGGGGTTACGATACCAGGCTGGTTCCGTAGGTATCTAGAGGCCACGGCGCTTGCCGGTGGTCAAGCTAACGTTCCTTCCCCAGCTGCACCCGTCATTCCCCCTCCTCCTCCTAGAGCAGATAATTTCGCTAAGATTTGCAAAGATTTCTATGCCATGGGAGGGAAGCCATTCCGTGGAACCGAAACAATCGTAGAGGCAAGGAATTTGCTTAAGGAGACCAAGGACTTGTTTGTAATCTTTGAAGTGGAAGATCGAAGGAAGATTCAGTTAGCTGCCTAGCTAATGAAAGATGAAGCTTTGTTCTGGTGGGAAGTAACCCAAGCTGGACGTCCGGTCGAGACATGGGATGACTATAGGATGAGGTTTGAAATAAAGTTTATTTCTCAAGCCGAGAAAAGCATGCAAATGGATAGGTTCTTGGTGCTCAAACAAGGAAACATGTCTGTTAAAGAATATGTGAACAAATTCAACCAACTAGCAAGGTTTGGATTGGAACTGGTAGATATTCCACATAAGAAAGCTTTGCGGTTTGCTAAAGGGCTGAATGAACCCCTTCATGGGTTAGCTATATCCCATATCCCAATGGGGGCGTCTTTTGAAAGGCTTGTTGATATGGCCTTGATGCATGAGGAAGACAAAGGAGAAAAGAAGGAAGTTAAGACTGAAGAAACATCGCAAAATAAGAAGGTATGGCCCAAGAAGGGACAACAACAACAACAATAGAAAAAAGACGAAAAGAATGACAAGGCTAAGGACAAAAGGAAGTGTCACAGTTATGGATGAGAGGGTCACTTGGTAAAAGACTGTTAAAGAAGGAAGAATACTTACTTCAGTTATGGGGAAGTCGGACATTTTTCTAGGGAGTGCCCGAAGAAACAGGGACAAGGTCAAAGGGCATGGGCTTCTGGAGGGAAAGTGAATGCTCTCGCGACCAGTGCTCTAAATAGAGGTAGTAAATTTTCCGTGGAAGGTTTGATTTCTCTTTCCAATCACCATATTAGAAATCTTTTTGATTCTGGCGCTTCACATTCATTTATATTTAGTTCTGTGGTTGAATCTCAGCACTTAAATACTAGTATGATAGTGGATCCCGTAGTTGTCTCAAACCCCACTAGTGGTTTGGCTCATTTGTCTATGATTTGTTGGGATTTGAGAACAACTGTGTTAGGCGTCGAGTTTGAACGCAACGCATATGAGCTCGGGTTTATGGGCTATGGGTTGATTCTAGGGATGGATTGGCTAGCCATGTATGGTGCCATTCTAGATTGTGAGAGGAGGATAGTTAGGCTTCTGACTTGTCATGGGATGACCCTCGAGATTTCTTATGACCCACAAGGGTAGGTTATGCTTAGTTTCCTAGAGTCTGTTGATGCATCTATCGATGATCTGCAATCTATTCCAGTAGTCTGTGAATATCTTGATTTCTTTGATGAGGTTCGGGGTTTTCCCCCAAGGTGCGCGATCGATTTTAGCATATATTAGTGGATAATGCAAAGCCAGTTGCATTACCTGTGCGCCATATGGCTCCAAGAGAAAGGAGGGAGCTCAGAAAAAAAGTAGGGGAGCTACTTGAAAAGGGGTTTATTAGGCGAAGCATATCTGAATGGGGTGCTCCAATGGTATTTGCAACTAAGGAAGATGGTTCGCTTTGCTTGTGTGTAGACTATAGAGTATTGAATAAACTCACTAAAAAGAACAGGCACCCACTCCCGAGGATAGATGATTTGTTTGACTAGCTTGTCGGTGCATCAGTATTCTCTCAACTAGACTTGGCCATTGGATTTCACCAGGTGAGGGCGGCCGAAGAAAGTATAGATAAGACCACTTTTAGGACTCCAGATGGTTTCTTTGAATGGCTCGCTCTGCCTTTTCGGTTGACGAATGCACCTGCCTATTTTGTTGATCTAATGAATAGGGTATTTCGGGAGTTCCTAAATAAATTTGTCGTGGTATTTTTTGATGATATCTTGATCTTCTCAAAGAGAGAGGAAGAGCATGCCTTGCATATAAGGGAGGTTTTGAAAACTCTGCATGCGCATAAGCTTAAGGCAAAGTTCTCCAAATTCCATTTTTAGATAAAATAGGTAAGGTTCTTAGGGAACGTGGTTTCTAAACAAGAGATAGCAGTAGATCCTGCGAAGGTAGTTGTAGTTCAAGACTGGCAGATGCCAAAGAATGCAACAGAAGTGAGAAGCTTTCTGGGGTTAGCAGGCTATTATAGGAAGTTCATTAAGGACTTCGCAAAGATATCAGCCCCACTCACGAGGCTGACGAAGAAGAATCTGACATTTTCATGGGGATATAGATTGTGATGTTGCTTTCCAATGATTGAAGAGGGCTTTGACAACAACCCCCTTCTTGACCTTACCCAATGGGAACAAGGTATTTACAGTATACACTGACGCATGTGGTACAGGTATTGGTGTGGTTCTGATGCAAGAAGGAAGGGTAGTATGTTATGGAGGAAGACAGCTAAGGGTTCATGAGAAGAACTACCCTACCCACGACTTAGAGCTAGCTGCCACAGTATTCGCACTTAAGATGTGGCACTATTATTTACTTAGAGAAAAGTTTGAGTTGTACACTAAGCATAAATCTCTCAAGTACTTGTTTTCGCAAAAGGATATTAATTTGAGGCAGCAAAGGTGGATGGAGTTCTTAGCATCATATGACTTCGAGATCGCTTATACCCCCGACAAAGGCAATATAGTGGTAGACACACTAAGTAGACAGAGGATGGTCTTATGTCCTTTGTTTATGGAAAGGAAAAGCTTGGAGTTTATATCAGCTTTTGACTTTAGACCCTCCATCGAGCTTTTTCCTATCTTATTCGCATCGCTGGTGGTGCGACCTACTCTCATGGATCAGATAGGAGCTTCGCAGTGAGAGGGCCCACAGATTTTAGACATCTTGGATAAGCTTAGTAAAGGGGGGACTTTTAGTCACCTCAGTAGATACTCCATATATGATAAATGATGGTTGCAACGAGATGGAAGGCTCTGTGTTCCCCGCATTAGGAGTTTGATAAAAATAGTCCTAGAAGAATCCCATCATTATAAGATGACATTAATCCGGGTGGCGATAAGATGTACAAGGATATGAAGAGGGTTTTCTTTTGGGCTGGGATGAAGAGAGATGTGACGGAATTTGTTTCTTAATGTTTGATTTGCCAGCAAGTTAAAGCTGACCAGAAGAAGCCCGGTGGTTTACTTCATCCTTTGGAAGTTCTGCAGCGGAAGTGGGAGAGCGTCTCTATGGATTTCAGAGATGGTTTGCCTAAACCGAAGAAAGGCAACACCAGTATTTGGTTGTGGTGGATAGACTTACTAAGAGCGCTCACTTCATTCTGGTTAAGAGCAAGAGGATGGCATCATGGTTTTGCAGCAGTTTATGTTTGTGAAATAGTCTGTCTTCATGGAGTACCATCCAGCATCGTAAGTGATCATGACCCTATTTTTACTAGTGAATTTTGGAGGAGCTTGAAGGAAGCATTAGGTACATAGTTATGTTTGAGCACCGCTTATCATCCTCAGACCGATGGACAACCGGGGAGGGTGAATAGAGTTCTAGAGGATCTTTTAAGGCTGTGTATCCTAGACTTTGGAGGTACTTGGGAAGAGCATCTTCCTTTAGTAGAGTTCGCATATAACAACTATTTTCAAGCAAGCATTGGCATGACACCTTTTGAAGAATTATACGTACGACCCTGTAGATCACCGACTTGTTGGTGGGAATCTACAGAAAGACTATCACTTGGACCATATATGGTTAGAGAAACGTCCGAGAAGATTGATCTTATCAGGCGATGAATAAAGACCGATCAGGATAGGCAGAAGTCCTATGCAGACAAGATAAGGGCTGACATTGAATTTGAAGTAGGCGGTATGGTTTTCACAAATGTATCTCCATTGAGAAATGTGGTTCGGTATTGATCTGTAGGGAAACTGGCACCAAGATTTGTAGGGCCATTTCCCATAATGGAAAGAATTGTCTAAATGTCCTACAGAGTTAAGCTACCTGAAGACTATCAGGCGTTCACGATGTTTTCCATGTCTCCCGTTTGCGGAAGTGCTTACATGATACCACAAAAATTGTTGAGCCAAGTATATTGGAGGAAGTGGAAGTGGAACGGGAGGCGACATTTAGAGGAATTCCCACCCGTATTCTTGGATAAAAAGTTAAGAAGCTATGCAACAAAGAAATCAAGTTGATGAAGGTTCGGTGGGGAGATAACTGGGAGGATGCTACTTGGGAAACCGAAGAAAGGGTTCGTGCTTCGTACCCTTTTCTTTTCGAGGGTATGTCCTTAACTCCTTTTCCAAAGCTTTTATCTATGCTAGTTTCTATCATTTAAGTGTATCCTATCGATCGAATCATCGACCTTTAGGTTTGAGTCCCATGATTGCAAACATGTGTTTGAAACATGTTATGTTTGATGGATGCAAGTGTTTGCTAGTGGTTGCTCGTGGATGCATATACACACACATTAGGCACTAGATCGGCTCAATCACTCTCATACTGCATATGGATGTATATGCATTTTTTTCTTTTAATGGATGAAAATGGGTGTATCATCATATGGACGTTGCACTTGGACGGATGATTGTGCATGCATATAGAACTTGCATGCTATAATAGGATTATTTGCATACATGTTGGATTCATGGCACTAATATACATTGCATTAAGGAGGTCGACTGAATCAGTAGACCGCCTGATCTTTGCATTATTACTGGGACATATACATGCACCTTTGCATATGATCATAAAAGCATTAGAAAACATTTAAGGAGAATGGATGCCTTTGATTGGTGGATGAGTAGATGGATGTGGATGATAGGATATACATTCTTCTTAGCTTGGAGATTTCGGGGACGAAATCCTTTGAGTAGGGGAGAAAGTAACGCCCCCTAATTTTAACAATATTAAAATGGATAAATTAAAAAAATAATTAATTTAATATTCAGAATTAAGGGAAATGGACTGCGCCATTGCGTCTGTCTCGAAATACTGGTCAAGATAGACATTTGGTTTGCATAAAAGGGACACTGTATGTAGAAGTTATGAAGGTTTGAAGTTTGTATACGTGCAAGATAATTATATATATATATAAGGTCTAGAAATTCAAAATCAGGTTCAAAAACTTCAAAATCGTTTAAATCACGAAAATCTGGGTGAGTGGGAAAAATCCCGCCCAGGGGAGTCGACCCCTTAAGGGGGTGTCGACCCCCCAAGGGCTGACGTGGCAAGTTGGTTCTGGGGCCTGGCAGCTATATATACGACCTCATTTCTCTAGTTTTCTCGTACTGAAATCAATGGAGGCTTAAATACTGTCAGTGCCTAGACTGAATCAAATCGTTTTCTTCTTCTACAATCGAAGTTTAGAGATTCAAGTGTAGGTCTGTGATTCAACCTCCGCTTTTCTCCTTCTATTTTCTAAGATCCGAACACTGTGAGTTTAAGTTACTTTTAGATTTAAATGATTAAAAGTAAAACCTGATATGACTGTAATTTTGATCTATGCTTGTGAATGAATCATATCAGATCTATTGAAACTTGTGAATCTATGATATCCTGACATAACTGTGACTTGGATCTCAACCTTTATCATGTCAGATCTAATTTTTTTATTATAGATCTAATTTACTATTTAGATCATCTTGTACTTATCATTTTGGTGGTTAATTTGGATATGTTATTAATTGGATATCTAAATCCTTGTTTGGATCTAATCATGTCTATTATGACATCCCTACTATGTTAGAACCAGTTGTATTATCACAAGTTCGCCAATCTGTTCTTATATGTCCACCTTATCATTATGCCGTTATATGTTTATACCAATTTTGTTAGAATAATCATTTCTATCATCTTCCCTTCACCCTTTCCCTTTTATTTTATATATCTAGGCTGCTTTCGAGCCTAGGCATGCCGCTAAAACATTCAAATGCGTTAAACGGGGAATGAAGGGAAAAAAATTGAAATTGGGCATAACTTGTAAATGGGGATTTTGGCATAACTTGAATAATGTATATGAATTTGGACATATAATCTATTATGAACATAATTGGGGAAAAAGGGGCAGGAAAACCTATAATGACATAGGTAAAATTGGCTAATAACGCAATGCCTAGGATTACAATAATTAGAAACTATAATTGCGCTTAGACATGAGGTTAGATTACACTTGTGGTGGAAGTCTGCCCAGAACCGCCCGACATATCCAGCGACCACAAGTAGTGAATCTAATGTGAGAGTTCTAGGTGCACAAACACGAGATGTGCTAAGACACGAAGTGTAACACCCCACACCCGCTATGGTCACTCACTAAGGGAATGCCATAACATCGGTGGAGTATTTTAAGTGAATATAGAACAGAAAAATTACAATAAGACAGATATAAGTAATACTTGAGAATTTGAAACATCATTTCATTGCAGCGGAAAGTAAAACATGTTTGGTTACACCAAAACCATAAACAAGAGTCAAGTACATAATATCCATCCTGATAAAACAAAAGTACATAATCCCACTACATAACTTAATAGCCATAATAGAAAAGAGAAACTGAGCTTTACATCCACGGTCCAAGCTCCAAAAGATAGATAAAGCAGTCTGATCAAAGCCCACTAGTGCTAGGCCCACTCTGATAACCTGAGGGTTGGAAAAAAGATAAAAACAACGGGGTCAGACATAAGTCTGAGCGAGTCCTATAACTTTAACAATACAATCATTAAAGTAACCAGAGTAAGACATAAGCTTGATATACGGTAACGACTGGGGATAAATGGCTACACTAAGCATCCAACTAGACTTAGGATGAACTAAGATAACCGTAAAGACGCATCTACCCACCCAAGGATAATTACTACACTGCACCACACCAGTCATTCCCAATTTAAAGGTTGATCCCACTAAGTATACTTAGTAATCTATAATTAGTAGTTTCGTGTACCCCTAGCTGACTACATAGGTGTCGTCTGCCCCTATCTCCACTACGTGTACCCACTACCCCCCATTCGATCGACTCCCTAACGTAGATACCCGTGCTGGCCCCACAGTGGGGTGTATCGTCCCCCAAAGTGGCAACCTGATAATATCAACGGTGCACGGCTTATACCTACACGATGCAACAACGTCTTACTTACCAGCCCGGGTCCACACACGCATATGAAACCCGTTGGACTTGCGTTGCCACCGCTAACCCGTTTTGGCCTCTTACAGTCAAGCCCAACATGCGTGTCCCGTCCTCGACTTGGGTCGAGCCCACAAAGATACGTTTGGGATATTGGTTGAAATGGGCCCCCACAAGCTACCCACCTAAGCTTGTCATTTCTAGTGAATCCCACTTAACCCTTTAACCATGTCCACTTACATGTTATAAATTTTGGTTAAGTCATTTAATCATACTTTAATTGCCACTCAAGGCACCCACTAGATTTCCACATGCCACCCAAGGCACTTACTTGATTCCCACATGCCACCCAAGGCACTTACTTAACCCTTTAATCATGTTTAATTACATGTTCCACTTTGGTTAAGTATTCTAATCGTATTTTCTATTGCCACCCAAGGCAACCCACTAGTTTCCTCATGCCACCCAAGGCACCCCCACTAGTTACTACATGCCACCCAAGGCACCCACTTAACCCCTTATGCCCCACTACATGCTAATTTGGTTAAGTGTTTCTTAATTAATTAAGATCGTTACCTTTGTAAAGATCTCTCACATTAGACTGTCTTTTATGGCAGCTGGATATGCCGGTTGGTTCCGGGCAGCCTTACACCATAACAGAGTCTAACCTCGTGTCTTTACACTTGTCACGTATTTAGTTTATGACTAAGAACTCTCACATTGGGCCAATCATTTGTAGCCGCTGGATTTGACGGTCGGTTCCGGGCAGTCTTATGCTACAAAAGGGTCCAACCTCGTGTCTTAGTCGATTAATTACACCTAATTAATCACGCCCATAATTTGTATTAATTATCCCTAATTAATTACAAATATTTAAGAATATGGGTAGACCTAACTCAATAGGTAAATTCCCAATTCCATAATATGGGTAGACCTAACTTAATAGGTAAATTCCCAATTATGTCCATCCACTTTATGGTATGTTTAATCATACCCACTTCACACAATTTTATGTGTTCATTATTTTTTACCCCATCGTCCCCACGTAAATAAGTTAACATGACATACTTTAAAAGAGAAGATTCATCATACACACAATGGGTTCAACTTAGCATATCATTAGCATTATCATGGGTTTAAAAGGTGTCAACTTGCATATATGACCATAAACCCAACTTGCATAAATAACCAACCCAAACTTGCATGAATCACATATGTCATAAAGATGGTAACTTGCATAAATGTTCATGTCATAGACCTATCATAAAGGTGTCAACTTGCATACATGTCATAGGTCTAAAAGGGATGAACTTGCACATGTACTTATGTCATACAAAGGGGTAAACTTGCATATGTATGTATGACATACAAAGGTGTAAACTTGCACATGTTACTTGCATATAATCAACCACCAAACTTGCATAACATGTCATATATGGACTTGCATATAATCAAACACCAAACTTGCATAACATGTTACATATGAACTTGCATATAATCAACCACCAAACTTGCATAACATGTTACATATGAACTTGCATATAATCAACCACCAAACTTGCATAACATGTTACATATGAACTTGCATATGTATGTATGTCATACAAAGGTAAACTCGCATATGTTATGCATATCACTAATCCAAACAACTTGCATAGATTATGCATATTATAGATCCAAACTCATAGGTTAAACTTGCATGTCATGTCACTTATTTCACACATGATTCTAGCATAAAACCAAGCATTTAACTTGCATAAAACCAAACACTTAGCATGCATAAAACCCACCACTTAACATGCATAAACCCAAACACTTAACTTGCATAAACATAGTGTCATCATGAATAAGTGTTAAACATAGTGATTAGCAAACTAGCATCATAACATATGACCTAAAACCCATTGATCCGCAAGCAAAACCATATGATCTCATCACATCTCATCTACTTAGTTTAGCAATTGGTTATTAAAGTGATAGAAACTCACAAACTCCAAGATTAGCTCCTTAGATAGTTGCTAGAGTTGAAGTAGAGGTGGATTAGTAGTTGATTAGCTTGCAATCCTCTTCTCTAATTAGTGGAGGCTCCTTCTAAGTTGCATTTTGGAGGCATGATGGCATAGATTCTATTTTTAGTATGGATTAGGGTAGTCTTAGGGTGTATTTATAGGATTAGGTTGTGTTTTAGACCCTTAGATTAACCCTAGGTTAGTTTAGGTCCGTCAGATTTCGTCCCAAGCCCTCCAACCCAGCCCAAAACTCAACCAGGTGCACCCAGGCCAGAATCAGCCGACAGGGCAAGTCGACAGCCCTGTCGACTGCCAAGTCGACAGGCATGTCGATAGGCAAGTCGACAGCCCTGTCGACAGCCAAGTCGACTTGGCTGGGCGGGAGTTTTCCCGCCTGGCCCCCATTTATGCATGTTTCGAAATTCAAATTTCCCGAAAACTTCTTTGGGCCTTAACCGGGTCATACGGACTCCGATTTACAAAATTTCGGACTCTATTTCGCGTATTTTTCCGAGACGAACACAATGACGTAACCCGTTTCCCCTGATTCTCACATCTGAGATTATTAATTATGTAATTAGTGAATATCAGTGTTAACTGAAATTCGGGGTGTTACATTCTCCCCTCCTTAAAGGATTTTGTCCCCGAAATCTCCAAGTTAAGGAGAATGCATATCCTACCATCCAAACAACCATTTGCTCAATCCATCAAACACGGGCATCCGTTGTCCTTAAAACAATTTCTACTGATGTATGAGCATATGCAAAAAGTGTGTGTATATGTTCCTTATCTAATGTATGAACATATGCAAACCGTGATAGTGCCATGCATCCAATATGTATGCGAAAGAACCCTATCGACACATAATATATCTACATGAGTGCACAATCATTCACCAAAATGCATCATCCATATGATAACACAACCATTATACATCCATAAATATAGCTACCTACACACAATTATATGCAATATGCAATATGATGTGATTGAGCCGATCTAGTGTCTAGAGTGTGCGTATATGCATCCACGAGCAACCACTAGCAAACACTTGCATCCACATGCATCCATCAATCATAACATGTCTCAAACACATGTTTCAACCATAGGTTTACCCTGTCTAAAGGTCAAAGGCACTAACAAGAGGACATACTAAAGATAAGGTAAGTACTAGACAAACGATAAAGGAGAAGTTAAAAGACATACCCTCAAAAAGGAATGGGTATAATGAATGCATTTTCGCTTCCGTCTCCCAAGTAGCGTTGCTCTCATCTTCTCCCCATTGCACTTTGACTAGTTGAACCTCCCTGTTTCTCAACCTCTTAATCTCTGACCCAAGGATGCGTGTAGGAGCTCGTCGAATAGTCGCATCACGCTCTATCTCTACTTCTCTAAGCAAGCTCGGCTCTACCACCTCTGCGGTCTCATGTAGGCACTTCCTCAAATGTGACACATGGAATACATCATGTACACCACTAAGTCTGTCGGGCAACTCCACTCTATAGGCCATCTGTCCAATCCTTTCCTTAATAGGAAACGGTCCAACAAACCTTGGTGCTAACTTCCCAACAGATCCAAAGCGAACCACATTCCGTAACGGAGATACTTTGACAAAGACCATGTCCCCAACATCAAACTCAAGCTCTGTTCTCCTCTTGTCCGCATAAGATTTCTGTCTGTCTTGCGCCGCTTTCATCCTTCTTCGAATCAAATCAATCTTTTCCGAAGTCTCTCTAACCATATCGGGCCCAAGTAAGATCTTATCCGTAGATTCCCAACAACATGTAGGTGATAGACAAGGCCTTCCATAAAGAGCTTCGAAAGGAGCCATGCCAATACTAGACTGAAAGCTGTTATTATATGCGAACTCCACCAATGGAAGATGATCTTCTCATGTACCTCCAAAATCTAAGATACATAGCCTCAAAAGGTCTTCTAAAATGCGATTCACCCTCCCGGTCTGCCCGTCCGTCTGAGGATGATTTGCGGTGCTCAAACACAACTGAGTCCCTACCGCCTCTTTCAAACTTTTCCAAAACTCGCTAGTGAAGATAGGATCTCGATCACTCACTATGCTGGAAGGTACACCATGCAATCTAACAATCTCTCGAATGTAGATTGAAGCTAGCCATTGAGCAGTCCTCTTACGCTTCACGGGTATAAAATGGGCACTCTTAGTAAGTTTGTCTACCCCAACCCAAATTCCCGTATTACCCTTCCTCGATCTTGGTAATCCATTGACGAAATCCATCGAGACACTATCCCACTTCCATAGCGGAACCTCCAATGGGTGAAGCAACCCACCGGGTTTCTTTTGCTCCCCTTTTACTTGTTGGCAAACCAAGCATCTAGCGACATACTCGGCTGCGTCTTTCTTCATACCGGCCCAAAAGAAAACTCGCTTCATGTCTTGGTACATCTTGTCCCTACCGGGATGAATGGTCATCTTCGAACGATGTGCATCATCAAGTATAGCCTTCCTCAAACCCTCGTCTTGCGGTACACAAAGTCTACCGTCTCTACGCAACCACCCCTTACCATCTAGGGTGTACCTACTTAAATGGCTGGACGACTCCCCCTCCTCATGAGCTTCTCTACTAACTCAACCAATTGTGGGTCGTCTCGCTGTGCTCCGCCAATCCGCCCTAAAAGAGTAGGCCTAACCTCCAAGGAGGCTAGCAAACCGGGTACAAAGTCAACGGAAGGTCTAAAGTCAAACATAGAAATAAACTCTAAGCTCCGTCGTTCAACGAACAATGAACTCAAGGACAACCTTTTTCTACTTAAGGCGTCCGCTACCACGTTACCCCTGCCATGGGTATACGCTATCTCAAACTCATAGGATGCTAAGAATCCCATCCACTTTTGCTGTCCTAAGACTATGCGCTCGAAGAGTCTCCAACACTTCCCTAAGATGTAGGGCATGCTCTTCTCCACTTTTAGAGAAAACCAGGATATTACCCCATCCAAAATCATCACAACTGTCCATCTCTCACGCAGACCACCCTAGTCGAACTCGACATCCCCCAAATGCAAGCCCCAAAGGCCTAAACCAATATCAGACGAACACCCAAGGGATACCTCCTTCGAATTCAGACGACCTACGTGAGATGATACTAGTAAAAACGGCAAAATAATTAAGCCCTTGTCCAATTCTGGATGTCCTCGCCAGTCTCACTCCAAAACCACCGTTTATCCCATAACTGGCTTTGCTCAACCTATTGAGCACATACGAAAACTTATTTTGCTCTTAGAAAAGACCAAGATGTCATTTACAAAGACCATCACGAACTTATTTAGGTACTCCCTGAACACCCTTCTCATCAAATCAATAAAGTATGAGGGGGCGTTCGTCAAACCAAATGGCATCACCAGCCACTCATAAAAACCATCTAGAGTCCTAAAGGCAGTCTTCTCTATACTATCCTCAGCCACTCTCAACTGACGAAACCCCGTGGCTAAGTCTAACTGCGAAAATACTGAGGCGCCAACTAACTGATCAAAGAGATCATCAATCCTCGGCAATTGGTGTCTATTCTTCTTTGTGAGTTTATTTAGTTCTCTTTAGCCTACACAAAGTCTGAGGGACACATCCGCCTTCGTGGCAAAAACTACTGGAGCACCCCACTCCGATATACTTCGTCTTATGAACCCCTTCTCAAGCAAATTGCCTACTTGCTTATGGAGTTCCCTCCTCTCACGAGGAGCCATGTGGCACACTGGCCAAGATACTGGTTTGGCATTGTCTACCAGATATATTCGGAAGTCAATCTCCTGCTCCGGAGGTAAGCCCTTCACCTCCTCAAACACATCCGAGTATTCCCGGACCACTCTAACAGATCGCAAACTCTCGACCGACGTGTCAAGCGATTCTAGATAACTTAGCATAACAGATTCCATGGGATTACAAGAGATCTCGAAAGTGTTACCCAAGCGGGTCATAAGCCTAACAACTCTCCCTTCAAAATCAAGAACGACACCACTACTGGATAACCAGTCCATGCCCAAAACTAACCCATAGCCCGTGAAGCCCAAAAAGCATCACATCTAAACTCAACGCTAAGTATAGAAACTTTCAAACCCAAACACATCATGGAGCCCCAATTGGGTTTGAAACAACTAAGGGATCATCTACTAAACTGGTGTCTAAGTGCAGTGACTCAACTAACAATGATGAGATAAACGAACTCGATGCGTCAGAATCAAATAAAGTTCGAACCGGATAATAAAGAAATCCAAATTCCAACCTAGACGGTCCTATCCCCATCTGGTAAACTAGCCGTGAGGGAGTACAACTACCCTCCAGGAGATTCCGTACCTTGCCCTTGCCTCTTTGGACAATCCTAATAAGGTGTCCTATTCCTCCCAAAAGGATAACTACTAGCCCTCTTCTTCCCATTCTCCACTCGTAACCTCCCATCAAAATGAGGTTTCGCTCTTCATTAACCAAACAACTATTTGAGCCTTCCTCCCATCGTCTATCCAATAGGTACCTACAAGTCCTCCTCCTTCTTGAACCAACCTCTAGTCCGACTAATGTCTAAGTGCCTTGAAGTGGTTTTCCATTCTTATCTATCTTAGAAAGATCATCTATACGCGGAGGGGAAACTCAAAATGAGAGAGGAAGAGATTCAAAACGGAGAATTTGAAAGATATAGATATGGCTATTGGGGATTATGCTTTTCTTTCAAAACTTTTCTCTTAAAAGACATGTTTTTGAAAATATTCCTTTCAATAATATTCTTAGAAAATAGTTTTTCTAAAAAATTTATCTGTTCTGGTAACCTTAAGCTCTGATACCACGTGTAACACCCCACACCCGCTACAGTCACTCACTAAGGGAATGCCATAACATCGGTGGAGTATTTTAAGTGAATATAGAACAGAAAAATTACAACAAGACAGATATAAGTAATACTTGAGAATTTAAAACATCATTTCATTGCAGCGGAAAGTAAAACATGTTTGGTTACACCAAAACCATAAACAAGAGTCAAGTACATAATATCCATCCTGATAAAACAAAAGTACATAATCCCACTACATAACTTAATAGCCATAATAGAAAAGATAAACTGAGCTTTACATCCACGGTCCAAGCTCCAAAAGATAGATAAAGCAGTCTGATCAAAGCCCACTAGTGCTAGGCCCACTCTGATAACCTGAGGGTTGGGAAAAAGATAAAAACAACGGGGTCAGACATAAGTCTGAGCGAGTCCTATAACTTTAACAATACAATCATTAAAGTAACCAGAGTAAGACATAAGCTTGATATACGGTAACGACTGGGGATAAATGGCTACACTAAGCATCCAACTAGACTTAGGATGAACTAAGATAACCGTAAAGACGCATCTACCCACCCAAGGATAATTACTACACTGCACCACACCAGTCATTCCCAATTTAAAGGTTGATCCCACTAAGTATACTAAGTAATCTATAATTAGTAGTTTCGTGTACCCCTAGCTGACTACATAGGTGCCGTCTGCCCCTATCTCCACTAGGTGTACTCACTACCCCCCATTCGATCGGCTCCCTAACGTAGATACCCGTGCTGGCCCCATAGTGGGGTGTATCATCCCCCAAAGTGGCAACCTGATAATATCAACGGTGCACGGCTTATACCTACACGATGCAACAACGTCTTACTTACCAGCCCGGGTCCACACACGCATATGAAACCCGTTGGACTTGCGTTGCCACCGCTAACCCGTTTTGGCCTCTTACAGTCAAGCCCAACATGCGTGTCCCGTCCTCGACTTGGGTCGAGCCCACAAAGATACGTTTGGGATATTGGTTGAAATGGGCCCCCACAAGCTACCCACCTAAGCTTGTCATTTCTAGTGAATCCCACTTAACCCTTTAACCATGTCCACTTACATGTTATAAATTTTGGTTAAGTCATTTAATCATACTTTAATTGCCACTCAAGGCACCCACTAGACTTCCATATGCCACCCAAGGCACTTACTTGATTCCCACATGCCACCCAAGGCACTTACTTAACCCTTTAATCATGTTTAATTACATGTTCCACTTTGGTTAAGTATTCTAATCGTATTTTCTATTGCCACCCAAGGCAACCTACTAGTTTCCTCATGCCACCCAAGGCACCCCCACTAGTTACTACATGCCACCCAAGGCACCCACTTAACCCCTCATGCCCCACTACATGCTAATTTGGTTAAGTGTTTCTTAATTAATTAAGATCGTAACCTTTGTAAAGACCTCTCACATTAGACTGTCTTTTATGGCAGCTGGATATGCCGGTTGGTTCCGAGCAGCCTTACACCATAACAGAGTCTAACCTCGTGTCTTTACACTTGTCACGTATTTAGTTTATGACTAAGACCTCTCACATTGGGCCAATCATTTGTAGCCGCTGGATTTGCCGGTCGGTTCCGGGCAGTCTTAGGCTACAAAAGGGTCCAACCTCGTGTCTTAGTCGATTAATTACACCTAATTAATCACCCCCATAATTTGTATTAATTATCCCTAATTAATTACAAATATTTAAGAATATGGGTAGCCCTAACTCAATAGGTAAATTCCTAATTCCATAATATGGGTAGACCTAACTTAATAGGTAAATTCCCAATTATGTCCATCCACTTTATGGTATGTTTAATCATACCCACTTCACACAATTTTATGTGTTCATTATTTTTTACCCCATCGTCCCCACGTAAATACGTTAACATGACATACTTTAAAAGAGAAGATTCATCATACACACAATGGGTTCAACTTAGGATATCATTAGCATTATCATGGGTTTAAAAGGTGTCAACTTGTATATATGACCATAAACCCAACTTGCATAAATAACCAACCCAAACTTGCATGAATCGCATATGTCATAAAGATGGTAACTTGCATAAATGTTCATGTCATAGACCTACCATAAAGGTGTCAACTTGCATACATGTCATAGGTCTAAAAGGGATGAACTTGCACATGTACTTATGTCATACAAAGGGGTAAACTTGCATATGTATGTATGACATACAAAGGTGTAAACTTGCACATGTTACTTGCATATAATCAACCACCAAACTTGCATAACATGTCATATATGGACTTGCATAACATGTTACATATGAACTTGCATATAATCAATCACCAAACTTGCATAACATGTTACATATGAACTTTCATATAATCAACCACCAAACTTGCATAACATGTTACATATGAACTTGCATATGTATGTATGACATACAAAGGTAAACTCGCATATGTTATGCATATCACTAATCCAAACAACTTGCATAGATTATGCATATTATAGATCCAAACTCATAGGTTAAACTTGCATGTCATGTCACTTATTTCACACATGATTCTAGCATAAAACCAAGAATTTAACTTGCATAAAACCAAACACTTAGCATGCATAAAACCCACCACTTAACATGCATAAACCCAAACACTTAACTTGCATAAACATAGTGTTATCATGAATAAGTGTTAAACATAGTGATTAGCAAACTAGCATCATAACATATGACCTAAAACCCATTGATCCGCAAGCAAAACCATATGATCTCATCACATCTCATCTACTTAGTTTAGCAATTGGTTATTAAAGTGATAGAAACTCACAAACTCCAAGATTAGCTCCTTAGATAGTTGCTAGAGGTGGATTAGTAGTTGATTAGCTTGCAATCCTCTTCTCTAATTAGTGGAGGCTCCTTCTAAGTTGCATTTTGGCGGCATGATGGCATAGATTCTATTTTTAGTATGGATTAGGGTAGTCTTAGGGTGTATTTATAGGATTAGGTTGTGTTTTAGACCCTTAGATTAACCCTAGGTTAGTTTAGGTCCGTCAGATTTCGTCCCAAGCCCTCCAACCCAGCCCAAAACTCAACCAGGTGCACCCAGGCCAGAATCAGCCGACAGGGCAAGTCGACAGCCCTGTCGACTGCCAAGTCGACAGGCATGTCGATAGGCAAGTCGACAGCCCTGTCGACAGCCAAGTCGACTTGGCTGGGCGGGAGTTTTCCCGCCTGGCCCCCATTTCTGCATGTTTCGAAATTCAAATTTCCCGAAAACTTCTTTGGGCCTTAACCGGGTCATACGGACTCCGATTTACAAAATTTCGGACTCTATTTCGCGTATTTTTCCGAGACGAACACAATGACGTAACCCGTTTCCCCTGATTCTCACATCTGAGATTATTAATTCTGTAATTAGTGAATATCAGTGTTAACTGAAATTCGGGGTGTTACACGAAGTTTAACCCGATTTGTGGAATAAGTCTACCCGGACCCGCCCGACATATCCAGCATCCACAAATTGTAGACTTATTGTAGGAGGTCTAGCACATTATAACCATAAATGGACATGGTAATGTATTGGAATACTTAACCTAGTTGAATCCATAGGGATTGTATGAACATGAACTTGAATAGGGGTTAAGTAATTTTGTTTGAACAGTGGGTGGGTTAAGTAAATCTGAGGGGGGGGGGGGGGGGGGGGTAGGTAATATTTATATATAGGCCCACGAACTTAACCTAAGGGGGTTATGTAATTAAAGACACCAGTTTGTATACATAGCCTGTGGAAATCCTAGTGGGGATACAAGACATGGGGGAGAGCTTGTATCATCTTATGTGTGGGACCCGTTTCAGTCAGTAACCCATATAACGATATCGAACGAAGACCCCGCTCTAGGTCAGACTTGAGGCATGCTTACTGAGCTAATTGTAAGAGATCCAAACGTGGAGGATGGTGTGGATGGCGCAAAACGACCGGGGACATGTGCGTGCATGGGCCGAGTAGAGGGGGATAAGATGACTATGACATTTGTAGATATGGTTGTGCACATCAACAAAGGGTTTCCACTTTTGGAAGTGATACCTCCTACGTTGGGGCCGACACAGGGTATCTACGGAGTAGGGAGTCGATCAATTAGGGTAGTAGTTAGGGTACATCTAGACTCTAGTAAAAAGTTTAGGATCCTATTAGGTTGGGTTGCCTGTGGATTGTATGGGGTTAAAACCACTCACCAGAAGTACGCCTAAAGTCTACCATCTGATAATTATTGGGATCATCTCATTCTGGTTATACTAGTATTAATGCAGAGAATAAGAGCAATCATTAGGGAAGCGTATACACTCTATCATGTTTGCCTTGTCATACTCACCTTTTATGATGTTATTTTTCTTATCCACCTTATATGCCTATCATGCTACTTTTACTTATTTACTTGCTAAAAGTAACTGGACTCGCCAGACTTTAAGTCTGACCCTTTTTATTTCCTCTTCTTTCTTCCGTCCCCCCCCCCCCCCCATGTTCTCAGGGTGGGAGTACTTAAGCATAATCAAGACTCGGTTATCATCTTGCTAGGAGTTGCTTTTGAAGTATTGCTCAGGTCTTATCCTTACTACTACAACTTTGTCTCTTTTGGGGAATTATGCTTTTTCTTTTATGTATTTTTGTACTTTGATGGTACAGGACAGAAGCTTTATATTATTGTAATGGTTTTTATACAGTTCCAGACTTGTGATATTTCGGACTGCGATGTTATGAATTATGTTTTAAATAAAATTTTAAATTCCGATGTTATCTTTTATTTCTGTCTTGTAATGTTTTGCATCTGTTTACCTACAACGCTTCACGAAACTTAATGCATTCTCTTAATGAGTAACTTTAACAGACGTGAGGTGTCACACAATTCGGTTCCCAAAGCTTCTTGCAAAATCTTCCAAAATCCACTCGTAAACAATGGATCTCGATAACTCACTATACTCTTTGGGACACCATGGAATCGAACTATCCATTTCACATAAAGTTCAGCCAACTTAGATGTTGTCCTAGTCAATTTGACAGTAATGAACCTTGCACTTTTCGTCAAGCGATCCACGATGACCCAAATCCCTTCATTTCCTGCCCTGGTTTTAGGTAGTCCATTGATGAAATACATCGATATATGCTCCCACTTCCACGTAGGAACTTCCAATGGTTGAAGCAAACTACTTGGCTTCTTCTGTTCAGCTTTCACGAACTGACAATTCATACACTTGGAAATAAACTTCCCAATATCTCACTTCATCCCCTCCCAATAGTAGATTCGCTTCATGTTCTGATACATCTTATTACCACCGAGATGAATCGTCAACTTTGAGTGATGACATTCTCTCAGAACCTCATCCCTCAGTCCATCTATATTGGGAACAACTAATCGCCCTTGCTTCCGAAGCCAACCTTCTCGATCGACTTCAAACTCTTTATCTTCTGGTACTAGTCTCAAGATAAACCCGACAAGCTTTGCATCTTGCGTTTGGCTCTTTCCAATCCTTTCAATGAGAGTAGGTCTTATCGATAAGCTTGCCAACATTTCAGGTTCCAACTCACACCTTGGCCTGAAATCAAACTTTGCCAAATACTCAAGGCTCTTCCATTCCGAAAACATCGCACCTATACTTGTGTGTCTTCGACACAACGTATCTGCAACTGCGTTACTCTTTCCAGGAGTATAGGCTATACCAAAATCTTATGATGCCATAAACTCTAACCATCGTTGTTGCCGAAGATTCAAGTCCTTTTGGGAGAAAAGATACTTCAATGACTTGTGATCCGTAAACAACTCGAATCAAACTCCCAACAGGTATTGTCTCCACATCTTCAGAGCAAACACAATCGCTACTAACTCTAGATCATGAGTTGGATAGTTTTTCTCATGAGACTTTAGTTGTCGACTCGCGTAAACCACAACTTTATCCTTCTGCATTAGTACTGCTCCAAGTTCAGTACCACATGCATCGGTGTACACCACCATCTCTTCATTCCCACTTGGAATGGTCAACAAATGAGCACTCGTCAATCTCTCCTTCAGGATTTCGAACGCTTGTCCACACTTCACATCCCATGTGAACACTTGGTTCTTCTTCGTCAATCCTGTCAATGGTGCAGCAATCTTCGAGAAATCCTTGATAAACCATCGGTAATAACCAGCCAACCCAAGGAAACTTCTCACATCTGTTGCATTCTTAGGTCTATCCTAGTCCTGGATTGCTTCCACTTTAGCAGGATTAACTGCTATACCATTTCCAAAGACAACATGGCCTAAGAAACTCACTTCACTCTTCCAGAAATGACACTTCGAAAACTTAGCTCTTAGCTGATGCTTTCGTAAGGTCTCTAACACAACCCTCTAGTGCGTCTTGTGTTCTTCCCCATTCCGAGAGTAAACCAGAATATCATCCACGAACACAATCATGAACTTGTTCAACTGATCTCTGAATACCCTATTAATAATATCCACAAAATATGCAGGTGCGTTAGTCAACCTAAATGGCATCACTAACCATTCGAAAAACCTGGATGGTGTCCTAAAAGAAGTCTTTGGGACACTATCCTTAGCCACCGTCAACTGGTGAAACCCCATTGCCAAATCCATCTGAGAAAACACTTTGGCTTCATGAATCTGATCGAACAAGTCATCAATCCTTGGCAACGGATACTTGTTCTTCTTAGTCACCTTGTTCAGCTCACAAAAGTCCACACACAATCTTAACGAGCCATCTGCCTTGGTTGCAAACACGACCGGTACACCCCATTCATAAACACTTCTTCGAATGAATCCTTTTCCCAAAAGGTCTCAAACTTGCACCTCCAACTCTCGCTGTGCCTTAGGCTCCATCTGCCTAAGAGGCATAACAATTGTCTAGCACCCTCGACCAAATCGATCCTAAACTCAATCTCAAGATGCCGCGGCAACCCTTTGACCTCGTCAATGATATCTACATACTCATTAGCGATTAGCACTTATGATAGGCCTTCTTGTGGAATACTAAGTGAATATAGATAACTCACGAAGACCCAGTCTTCATGCTTACATCTAATCAACAACTTTCTCCCTTCCACATCCCTGACCCTCACCTCTAGCTTCTCGCAATTCACCCTTGTCGCATACCTTTTGAGCCAATCCATTCCCAAGATGATCCCAAACCCAGGGAAGTTAAGAACAAAGCAATCACACACAAAAGAGCAACCATGACTCGACAACACTAGACCATGACACAACATGTACAAATTGGGTGAACCCCCAACTGGATTAGTCACGATCAATGGTCTATGACAAATCTCAGGTTCCAAATCCAAGCGACAAACAAGCTCGTTGCAAATGAATGAATGCGATGCCCAGTATCAAAAAGTACATGAACTAAAACACCATTAATAGAAAGAGTACCTTGCACCACGACACCCTTTCCTTTTTCCTCTGCAGTAGGAGCTCTTGAGGAAGTTGGCACGACTTCCAAATCATATGCCTTCACAATCTGCTTCCCTTTAGCTGGCTTCGGGAAGTCGTTCTTGAGGTGTCCAGTCTTGCCACAATTGTGACACTTCCTTTCAACCTTCAGATTCTTGCACTCATTAGCAAAATGGCCTTTCTGTTGGCAATTGAAGGAAACAGACTCACTCTTAGGCTTCTTCTGGCCATTCTTCCCTTTCTGTTGTTATTGCTTCCTTTTCTTATTATTACCACCCTGTTGTGGCTTCTGTTCTCCCTTAGGTGCAACAACATGCATCTTCTTAAGAAACAGACTTTCATGCCTTAAAGCCTTCTCGACGACCTTCTCAAAGCTATCATCGAGGTGATCCACAAGTTAATTCCCAAGATATTCATCCAACCCCAAGACAAACTTCTTGTTCTTTTGATAAGGAGTATCCGCATATGAATGAGAATACTTCGACAAGGCGTCGAAGTTCGAAATATAGTCAAGAACTGGTCGACCATTCTGTTTAAGCTCCACGAATCTCTTAAACAGAATTGACTTTTGCATGGTGGAGATAAACTTCGCTTCAAACTTAGCTTGGAACTGCTCCCATAAGATTTCTTCCTCCGGAGTCTCGAGTGTGACAGAGTTCCACTAGTCCATTGTTCTGCCCTCTAACCGCCTTAATGAAAGCTTCCTCTTTATTGCATCATCAATGGCCAAGTCCTTGAAAATTTTAACACAAGTATCCAACCACTGAAACACCCCACCTCCGTTAGGGTCACTCTCAAAGGGAATGCCCTAATTTTGGTGGAGGTTTATAAGTACAAGTCACAGATATACAAGACAGATATAAGAACACATATTTGTAAGCAGCGGACAAATCAACAAACTTTTATTTCATAAAAGCAAATACGTGTTACAACAACAACACCATAATAGTCTTACACTTTTTCCAAAACATAACATAACACTTTCATAATCTGTCTTTATTACATTATTTAAAGAAGCATAAATAAAACATAGATAAACTGCAAAAGTCCCCATAGTGGATTGTCCAAAGCCATAGTTCAAAACAGGAAAGTCCAAGCAATACATTTCTCTTCTTCAAGCTGGATGTTAAGGATGGTCAAGCTGCTGTGTTCCCTCCCTGTGGACCTGGGGGGGGGGAACGGAAGAAAAGAAGACGAAAGAAAAGTAGAGTCAGACATAAAGCCTGAGTAAGTCTAGTACTATTTTGTCTATGAATAAAGAACTGGGTATGATAAGTATAACAAGAAGTGGGCAAGCACTATAAACTTGGTTAAGTTGTCTAGGGTCGAATATACTATCGTACCCCATGTTAATCTCTGAACCCATATAAACTAGTTTCCAACTGGCACCCCATAATCAGGGTGATGTGATCCATTCAACGATGATCGGCTCCTACTCGCATAGTTGCATGTGTCTTACGGCCCCCGATGTTGTAGTTACCTATGCTGGTCCCACCATGGGGTGTATCAAGTCCCATAGTGGCGGCCCGACACAACCTTGGAGTGCACAGGTATGCTACTGGTGTCCAGTGCCTTATTTTTCTGCGCCGGAGTGTGTGCACGCCCGCACCCCGTTAGAACCTACACTGCTACACCACCGCCGTCGATTTGACCTCTTACAATCAGCCCAGTAATCGTGCCCCACCCTGCCTAGTTTCAGGGTATCCTGATACACCTTCTAGGGTTACTGCTGAAAAGGGTCCCCCGTTACTAGGTTTTCTATCTCTAGCCAACATGCTAAGTTGGTTAAGTGTTTTCTAACCTAACCCCCACCAGTCCGTTTAGTTTAGCATGTTCCATTTTGATTAAGTCTTTAGTTCACTTAATCCTAACAATCCTGACTCAGCCTTAATTGTCTTATTAAGGCCCTGACCTCTCACATTAGACAGGTATTGTTGTGGCTGCCTGTT
Organism: Allium sativum; assembly: GCA_030737875.1. NCBI lineage: Eukaryota > Viridiplantae > Streptophyta > Magnoliopsida > Asparagales > Amaryllidaceae > Allium > Allium sativum. The sequence goes on along the minus strand of JASFAX010000020.1, from coordinate 64,854,078 downwards.
GCCGGTTGGTTCCGGGCAGTCTTACGCCACAACTCAGTCTAACCTCGGGTCCTTATTGGGCTCCATGTTTAACCTCCCACATTGGATAGGTATTGTTGTGACTACTGGACAGCCGGGCGGTTCTGGGCAGGTTTACATCACAACTCAATCCAACCTCGGGTTAAACACATCGTATTTTCTACATTTACATGTTTTGTCTTTCTTCTTTATTTTCTTATATGTAAATATTTGCGGCCAATTAAGTTAATGGTGTAAAGGTTACACCAATCATGGGCCCAACCCATACTTGAATTTGGGCCCTTCTATTTTATATTTCCATTCATTAGTAATTTTAACCCAACGTTATTTTCCCCCGTTTTACACGTCCGTTTATTATATATATATGTTGGGCTTAGCCTTTTAAAGCCCAACTTAGCCATGCGAAAAGGGGAGGCTTAAAGCGTGATTACATACACAAAGAGGGGAAGGTGAGCGCATGAACTTGCAATATGACGTTGGAAATACAAAATAGAAACTGGTGTACTTGCATATATACTTTGGTCATAAAGCATAGGTGACATGAATCAAAGCATGTGAACTTGTAATTGAGATAAGAATCTAAATTGGGTATCATTATTGACACATGAACCTATATTTTTATTTAGGCATAATGTCAAACATAAGCATGGCATAAATATCTCTAACATAAGCATGGCATAATGTCAAACATAAGCATGGCATAAGTATAGTTAAATTTGTTCACATAACCATGGCATAAATATTTCTAACATGAAATCATGATTTTTACTTTAGTCATGCAAACTTGCAAAAAGGGATTTTTGGAGCCTAACCTAGCTATGTACCACATATGTCATCATAAAATTCTTGTAAACAAGATAGACTTAATCATGGATTTTAATTATGCCAAATATCATTCATAGCCTAGCCATATTCATAAGTTTTCAAATAGGTTTTCTAGTACAAAAGCATGGCTTAATACATGATGCCCAATTTTCAACATAATTTCATATGGATTATGATAACCCAAACCTATTCCAATTACTTCATAAAATGACGTTTGTATAAAAATACACATTATGATGGCATAGTAGCAAAGCCCCAAACTTGCATGAATTTAAATCAACTACATACATGTAGCTTCAACATGGATTACATAATTTGCGAAATATTCCAAACGTATACTTGCATAGAACTACCGCATGTAGTTCTTTATAATTGAATAACATAATTCAAGAATATCCAAACGTATATAATATTTCAAATTGATAAGAACGCACAAATATGAATTACTTTATTGCCACAATTCAAGCATACAAACCAACACAATTATTTGTTCATACCAAAGTAATACTCTACTTACAATCGTTGCGGCGAATTCTCTAATTTAGGAATTTAGAGATGCGACTCCTTATGACGTAGGCGTTGATTTGCTTTGTTTGAATTGCTTTAGGCTTTAGAATTTTCCTCCTAATCCTCTCTCTCCAATTGGCGGCTACTCTTAGTCGTTCCTCAGCAACATGGCGTCTTTGTTCTTATTTTTGAATGAATAGATTAGGGTTAGTCTAGGGTTGTTTATATAGAGGTTATAAACTGATTAGGACCATTGATGTTGCTTGGATTGATCGTAGCCATTCATTCGCAAGAGAGACCAATTAGAGCCTGCCACCTAGCCCTAATGACAAAGCAAGCTTCTGAAAATCGGCCAAACACAGACCTGGCCAGCCAGGGCTAGACCAGACCTGGCCAGCAGGTCATTTTTGACCTGGGCGCACTTGGCAGGTGCGCCAGGTCAAAAATGTACTGGCGCACTTCACAGGTGCGCCAGTTCATTTTTGTTCTGGCGCACTTCCCAAGTGCGCCAGTGCATTCTGACCCTTTTTCGGTTTTTCGCCCAACTTCGTTCGTCCATAACTTCTTCATACGATATCCGTTTTTCGAAAACTCGGACTCTATTTCGCGTATTTTTCCGAGACGAACGCAATGGCTTATCCCGTTTCCCTTAGTTCTTTGATTTGAAATTAATTATACTTTAATTTGTGAGTTTCACAGTTATAGAATTCGCGGGGTGTTACAACCACCTTTGAACCTCTTCATCTGGTTCAGTTCCCTTGAACTGTTCCCTCTCAACGAGGTAAAGTCTTTGCATAGCTTTGCAAATTCTACAGTTCTAGGCATTTGGACTCCAACATCAACAGTAGCTGCCACTGGAGCGGGGTTCCTTCGAAGACATGCTCAGCATAGCTTCAAACATGGTCAGGTAGTCAGGTGCCCCACCGTTACCCCCTCCAGACATAGTTTCTTCCCTAACAATATGTCTTGTATAATGTCGACTCGTTCTAAACCTGCAAGTTAGAATGATTAGCCACTTACAAGATAAACTGTTAAAGAATACAACTACTACTATTATAAATGCTAATATATATAGTAAGCATCCATAAAATATCTACAAATACGTCTCTCATACGTAATTACATCTTAGAACTTTGGCTAAAATCGTTAACCAGAGCTCAGATACCAAATGTGACGACTGCCCATATCCCCCGCACTATACAAGAGGAATAATGCGCTGAAAGGTATGCCAGGCAGCTATGGATAATCATCAAGGTAGGAAAGTACCATCGAAACCTGACGTATAACTCACAGTGCAAGGATAGAATATATTAGAACATATACAACAGGTAATAATAGTGAAATCCAATTGCATAGAAACTGAAAATCTTAAACAGAACCCGCAAAAGATCCGTACAACTTAGGACAATATTTTTTACAAAGGTCCTCACTACATCCCTCAGAGTATATAGTATCACTGGAAACATAAAATACTAGATAGTAATAAAACTGGTACATGAGCCTCTTGCTCGCCATTGATAAACATCATCGTCCTCACTAAAGCATCACCTGTCACCTACTACTTAGTCTGCCCATCCACAACCGGATGAACAGCCCAAGGTAATAAGAGGGAAACATAAAACCTTGAGTCAGATAAAAGTCTTAGTGAGCGGTAAAACAACTAACAAACTTCATCAATAAAGTATATGAGAATGGGTAGATTTACCAACCACTACCCAACACCAGAGAAGAACTTACGCCCGTTTTCCCCACGTCCAACAGTGATAGCCTTTACAACCCATTATATCTAATAATAACAATTAATTCATGGAAATCAAAGCAACCATCAATAACATTCATAGCATCCATATTACATAGGTCTCACGTAGACAATCCTAATTGAGTTTAACATCCCTTAAGCACTCTCCCCAGAGGCCTAAACCAATATCAATCAAGCACTCAAGAGACATTTCCCTCGACATTGGATAATCCACGTGATATGTTATAAAAAAAACATCCAGACAATCAAACATCCATGATAGACTCTAGTTATCACTGCTAATCCTACCTTGAAACCATCGTTAATCGTATAACGGCCCTTCATGACTACCATATGTCAAGGGCTAATGGTAACTCCAGTTTTAGCAACAACTCCATACGCCATCATGACTCGTATGTTTGTCTTCTCAAATCTCGACAACTAGGCCCTTCACGACTGCCCAAGGTACGAGGCTCTTCATGACTGCCCAAAGTACCCCTACTTTGAGTCTGCTAGAACTTACGATAACGGTAATCTCTTGGCCTTCGCATCTCTAGTCGTCATCACTAGCGACTATCATAAACTCAAGTCTCACTCGAGTAACCATTATCCACAACCCAACACTTTTGAGTTGTCTGCCTATTCGTTGCTTTTCACCGATCAACGAACACATTTCAACACTTCGAACCTTCCTACTTGAACTCGTGTCAAAGCTAGAACCATTGTCGACCCAAAAACAAGCTTCGTTTAGTCGATACTGCATTTTATAGTAGCTCCAGCTTTTTCACTATGAAAAACTGGCCAAAATGTCAAAACAACCTTTTAAAGCGTTTCTGAAATGATGTTATATCTCCTGGTTCAATTCTGCATCCATCAGGTGTGAAGAGCCAAACAAAACTGGCTTTCACAGTGTTTCCGCCTTTTCACAGCATTACAAAAGTGCTGTCATAACTCAGGTGCGACCAAAGAAACTCATATGCGACCGACCACAACATTTCACAAATGTTACCATAGGTGCGACCGAAACCCATACACCACCGACCACAACATTACACAAATGATGTCGTAGGTGCGACCGAAACCCATGCACGACCGACCACAGCATTTCACAAATGGTGTTGTAGGTGTGACCGAAACCCATGCGCGACCGACCATAGCATTTCACAAATGTTGTTGCAGGTGCGACCGGAACCCATGCGCGACAGACCATAGCATTTTACAAATGTTGTTGTAGGTGCGAACGAAACTCTGCGTGATTGACCATAGCATTTCACAAATGCTGTAGTAGGTGCGACCGAAACCCATGCGCGACCGACCACAGCATTTCACAAATGTTGTTGTAGGTTCGACTAGAACCCATGCGTGACCGACCACAGCATTTCACAAATGTTGTCGTAGGTGCGACCGAAACCCTGTTCATGTCTTGTTCTCCAAGAAAACACACCATGAGCGAGCGACTCCCCATATATGCGACCCAAAACCTGCCCTTCTCCAAAACAACTCTGATTTTCACCAAAACTTCACCCAACGATAGATTCGACGAAACCAACTTGTCCAATCCATCAAGTATGATCAAAAACACGGTATGAATCCACAAACAACATGAAAACAAAAAATTTCACCAAATCATGCAAATCACTCAAAAACCATAATGAATGATCATATGAACAAAACTATAGATCTAACTTGCACAATCCTATGGAACAACATGGAATCACCAATTTATAGGGTGATTCATATGAAAATGGACTTAATATGGCATAGATTTATGGAAAAATACTCAAATGTGATGGAAAATATGATCAATCACTCATACACTTCATTGAATCCATGTGAGAGATGTAAACCACTCACTGATTCTCCAAAATAAACTAAAAGTGATGAAATAAGAATCCGGATACACCAAACCCCTTAATTTGATGAACTCTTGCTTCAATTAATGTAGATCTAGCCTCCAATGGTGTAGATCTATGATTTCTCTCCTTGGGTTTTGATTTTTAATGGTGGAAAGGTGTTAGAGGAAGGAGGAGCTCAAGGCCACCTAATGAGAGAATAGGGAAGTAAACTATTTCCCATACCTCTTACCCTCTATTTATAGTTTCCACCAGCCCACTAATTAGCCTTCTCAAATCAGCCCATTGTGGCTCAAAATCCTAAGCAACCAACTGAAAAACTTTAAAACAACGATTCCTCCCAAATCGTTGAGCCAAATCTTTAATGTAACCATCTACGGAAAGGCAATCACCAATTCCTTTCCAGTGGCACAGGTCTCACCCTCTGATTCGACCTAGGTCAAAAGTTATGCCCTATACAAGACTGACAGGGGTAAAATGGTCACAAACAAAACCGGTAAAAATTATGGACATGTCTCATATCCTCATAAGAAACATATAAAAAGATAAGAATGATTTAACCCTCAGGGAATAAAATATAAATATTTTACGATCTTCCGATTCGTAAAATGTGGTTTGTTACAACTGTTAAGTTTGTGAAGGGCTAGAAACAACCCCTATAAGAGTTGGCATTGACTCATGTGCCCATGTGGGTTACCTTTGAGTCTTTAGTAGAGATGGATTTGATGTCAGATGGCAATAGTGAGGAAGTCAAGGAGGTGAAATAGGTTCCAAGGGCGGTCGAGACTAAGAAGAAATGGTGAAAGGATAAGAAAAACAAGAAAAATGGTGGTTTTTAGAAAATGCAGATCTAGAAAGACAATAAGTGCTGTAATTGACAATTAGTGAGCCATTACGCTAATGAGTGTAAGAGAGACACCATGAGAGGTAAGTGCTACATTTGCAGTTAGGCTGGACACTTACCAAGGCATGCCCTCATAAGGGCAACGAAACCAAATAGCTGGTGCACAGGTTGCGGAGATTTAGGCAGTGGACACAACACCATCGAGTAGTAGGTCAGATAGAAATAGGAAGATTTCGGTAGAAGTTTGATTACTCCTTTTGATTTTTCATTTGAGCACTCTTTGATTTGGGAGCATGACACTCCTTTATTTCTAACTCTCCAGTAAATCGTTTGTACTTCAGTATAACTTTAGTTTTATACTTGATAGTAGTCTCGAACCCGATAGGAGGATCGGTGCACTTATCTATAGTTCGTAGGGGTTTGAGGATTTTCATGTTTGGGATTGAGTTTAAGTGCGACGCCTATGTTTCAAGGTTTTATGGTTATGGGATGATACTTAAGATGGATTGTCTAGCATTGTATAAAGATGTACTAGATTACGATAGGAGAGTAGTCAGATTAGTGACTTGCAGTTGGCAAACTTTCAAGATTTCTTGCATCCCATAGGGTTCAGTTATTCTTAGCTTCTTTTATTCCCATGAATGATCTTCAGTTGACATAAAATTTGTTTCAGTAGTAAGATATTTTCCAGACATCCTTGAGGAGGTTAAAGGTTTACCCCCTAAGACCAAGATAGATTTCTGCATCTGTTTGAGTGATAATGCTAAGCCGGTAGCATTACCAGTTCATTATATAGCCCCTAAGGAGTGAAAGGAATTGAGTAAGAAAATTAGTGAGCTTCTATATAAGTGTTTCATTCGGCTTACATATCATAGTGGGGGCACCAATCGTCTTCGCTACTAAGGCGGACGGTTCCTTTAGGTCATGCGTATATTACAGAAAGTTGAATAAGCTCACTGAGAAGAATCAATATCCACTCCCTAGGATTGATGAACTTTTCGACCAGTTGGTAGGTGACTCCAAATTTTCTCATCCAGATTTATACATTGGATTTCATCAGCTTTGAATTGCATATGATAGTATAGACAAGATGGGTTTTCAAGCGGTTGGTGAAGCCTAGGGCTGTCAATGGATACTTTCGGATGAGGATAGTGCCATATCTACATCTGCATCCTAAATCATTTTCTGATATCCGCTTCCGTGGATACGGATGGATATCGTATAAATATCCGCTCCGCCGACAGTTGATAAATCAATGAACATGAATGAATCTTTTTAGCATTATATTGAGTTTTTTCAACTCAGTTAATTACTAAAGTGCTAAAACTAAATAAGTACGATGATAATATATAACTTAGGGCAATTAGCATGCATTAAGTTGACTTTCAACTTTACTAAATAATAAATTAATATATTTAATTATGTTAAAATACATATAATTTGAGCTATAATCATGAAAAAAGCAGATGGATAATTTTCGGATGCGGATGCGCATATATCTGCATCCTCATCCGTTTCTCCGAATATCGGATATTTATCCGCTTTTCAGATACGGATGCAGACGGATTTCATATTTTTCGGGTATCGATTGACAGCCCTGATGATGCCGTTTGGGCTGACCAATGCCCCAACTTACTTTTTTGATTTGATGAGTCGAGTTTACTAGGAAGTTTTGAATAAGTTTGTGGTGATGTTGGTAGATGACATTCTTGTGTTCTCTAAGATTAAAGAGGAACATGTAGTCTATCTTAAGGAGGTTTATGGCATCCTAAGAAAGCATAAGTTGAGAGCTAAAGTTTTGAAGTGCCAATTTTGTCGAGAAGAGGTGCGTTTCTTGGGCCACATAGTATTGAGAGAAGGTTTAACGGTGGATCCCGCTAAAGTAGTAGTAGTCCAAGATTGGAAGTCACCCAAGAACACCATTGAAGTAAGAAGATTTTTAGGAATGTCCAAATACTACTTGAAGTTCATCAGAGATTTTGCCAAGATAACGGCACCGCTGACTAGATTGACTAAGAAGAATTTAGCATTTGTGTGGGATGTATCTTGTGAGAATTCCTTTGGATGTTTAAGCGGTCCATTACTAGTGCACTATATACTGATGCATGTGGTGCAGGCCTTAGCGTGGTGTTGATGTAGGAAGGAAGGGTAGCGTGCTACAGCAGTAGGTGGTTGAAGGTCCAAGAGAAGAACTACCCTACCCATGACTTAGAATTAGCTGCTATAGTTTTTTCTCTTAAGCAATGAAGTCATTATTTGTTAGGAGTGAGGTTCGAACTCTACACGGATCATAAATTGCTGAAGTACATATTCTCTCAAAAATATTTTAATCTCAAACAACAGCGTTGAATGGATTTTTTTACATCATATGATTTTGAGATTACTTATACGCTTGGAAAGAGCAATGTAGTAGTAGACGCATTTAGTAGGAAGAGGGCTGACCTTAGCCCAATGTTTATGGAATGGAAGAATCTAGAGTTCATTTCTACATTTGATTTTAAGCCTTTGATGTACTTTACCCCTAGATTGTTGGCATTACTTAATATAACATACCCTCGTAGATCGTTCTTGGCTCGAGCCAGCGAGAGGATCAAGAGCTAGTAGATATCTTTGAGAGGATTGACCGAGGATAAGCCTCTATACATCTCTAATGTTACTCCATAAATGATAGAGGGTGGCTTAGGAGCGATGCTAGACTTTGTATCCACTGCACTGGCGACTTATCGAGTGCTATACTAGCAGAGGCATATCACCCTCGGATGACTATCCATGCGAGCACTAACAAAATGAATAGGGACATAGATAGAGTACTCTATTGGACTGTCATGAAGAAGGACATAGTTGATTATATAACAAAGTGCGTGGTTTTATCAGAGAGTGAATAGTGAGCAACGGAAACCTGACGGATTACTCCAGCCATTAGATATGCCACTATGGATGTGGGAGAGTGTATCCATGGACTTCATCGATAGGTTTCCTAGATCTCGGAAGGGTAATACCTGTATTTGAGTAGTGGTAGACAATTTGACAAAGAATGCCCATTTCATTCCAGACAAGAGCAAGAGATGACTTTGTGGTTAGCTTCAGCATATATCAGAGAGATCGTTCGACTCCACGGTATTCCTACTAGCAACGTGAGCGACAATACCCTATTTTCACTAGTGAGATTTGAAGGACCTGCAAGAGGCGCTAGGAACTCAGCTTAAGTTAAGTTTAACCCATCACCCTTAGACTGATAGACAAACTAAGAGGTTAAATAGGATTCTTAAGGATTTATTGAGGCTATGTATCCTAGACTTCGGAGGGACATAGGAAGAGCTTCTATCCTTTATAGAACTCATTTGTAATAACAGTTTCCTGATCGGGACGGATCCCTTTGAGTCACTTTATGGACGACCTTGCAGACCACCCTCGTGTTAGTGGGAGACGACTGATAGATTGCTACCTGGTCCGGACATGGTGACAGAGACCTCAGAAAAGATCGAGTAAGGAAAAGGATGAAGACGACTCAAGACTGGAAAAAATCTTATGTCAATGGGAGGTGGATGGATTTGGGACTCTAAGTTGGAGATTTGTTTTGTGAAGGTGTCACCACTTAGGAATGTGGTAAGGTTTGTTTAGTAGGGAAGCTCATCCTAAGATTCGTAGGACCATTCACCATCATATCCAGAGTCAGAAAGAAGGTGTACAGTGTTAGACTAACCGAGAGACTATCTGAAGTTCATGACGTATTTCATGTCTCTCACCTACCAAAATGCTTACATGATTTAACTGAGGTAATCAAGCTTAGTCTACTCGAGGATGTAGACTGTTTGTCGCATGCCTACCGGATACTAAGCCATGAAGTAAAGAAACTCAGAAAAAAGAAGTGAAGCTTATCAAGGTTCAATGGCGAGACAGTGCAGATATAGCTATGTAGAAGACGAAAGTGCTAATGTGTATCTCATATCCTTTTCTTTTTTATGGTAAGCTTTGAATCATTCCATTGTTACATTTGCCTTGAATATGTTCTATCGTATCCTTAGTGAGACTTAGGGTATAACCTATGGATGATAGAGGTGATTGCTAACATGTTAGTATAACAAGTTATGTATGATGTATGCAAGTGTTTGCATGTGGATGTAGAGGACACATAACACACACTAGGCACCATAAGAGATCGGCTAACTAGGACACAAACATATTGCATATAAATGTGTGAAATTTTTATTTTAATTCCATAGTTGGATGACTAGCATGTGATTGTTGCATATGAATGATGAGTGTTTGTTTCACCTTATTTGCTTCAGTTTTCTTTAGAACCGAAGAAAATAATATAATTTGCTTCGGTTATATTAACAACTAAGTAAATGCACTAAAGCAAATAGTGTTATTCGCTCCTATTGTGATCATAACCGAAGCAAATAGTAAGATTTGCTTCAGTTATGTTAACAACCGGAGCAAATGCATCAAAGCGAACAATATTTTTTGCATCGGTTCGTTAGAAACTGAAGTAAATATGTTAGGAAAATAGTATTATTTGCATCAATTCCCTAAGAATCGAAGCATATGCAACGATATAATTGCAAATTACTTTAACTGGAGCTAGTATATATATCAATAATCATAAACAGCAACAACAACTTATATATGTCATGTTCAAAATTTATTGGAATTATCAATTATAAATAAATAATTCATAATTACTAATTATTTTAGATAATCTATGATTATTTTTTATATATTTAATAATTTATTATAGTTAAGTACAAATAATTTGTATATTATAATTAATACTTATTAATTACATTTAATAATTAGTACTAAATAATTAATAACCAATACTTAATAATTAATGCACTTAATAATCAATGCTTAACATTTAATATATAATAAATAATTACAAAATCATAATTAAAAGTAATATTAAATAATTAATTTTTAATAATAATTTTCTTGGTAAGGCCGACGGGGTTGGATGGTCCACTACCACTTTATTGATATATCAAAGACAATTACAAGAGAAACAAAGATAGAGAAAAGGCATAAAGAAAACAAAGACACAAGGCATATTAATCACCTAGAATACAAAGAAAATACAGAAAGAACAAAACAGTGAATAACACAAACACAATAACCACCGCAGTCAACCAAAATGTGCATGATGTTGGAGAATGTAGTTTTGATGACAACAACCTTATTTCAATATTAATTGATTATAAAATATATACTAACACCTTTGTCCAGAATATATATATATATATATATATACATATGTAGGATTTATATACTGAAGACAATACAGTTTTAAAGATGTTAGAGATTCAGAATTCAGAGATATTTCAAGACTCATGAGTATTCTAGAGTTCAAGACTAATATAGTTATAGAGTCTAGATTATGTAAGACTCTGAATAGCACTCCAGGTTCAAATTCAAATTCTGTTTTTCAAATTCTGTTTTCAAATTCTACCTTCTATTTCTATCCTCTCTATTTTCTATTTTTTTGTTTATTCCTTTCTTATTTTACTTTTGTTTCCAAACTCAACTTTTATAAGTTATATATATATTAATACATTTTATATAGTTTTAATTCTATAATTTTATAAATATGTTTATAAAGTTTATATTTATGTTTTCATATGATTTCCTACTATATAATATTCATTTATAACATTGTATTTCAATTCAAGAATTTCTAGAATATGTTTATATCAAAACACTTGGAAAATGCTCAAAAATCAATTTTGTACTAAGGGAATGTCGACATACAATTAACCCCATGTCGACATATAACTATCATTTTTTCAAATTTGAAAGGAAGTGTCTTTTCACTATTTGTTATGGTTTTGAAGCGTTGCAACCTTTCACACACTATAAAAAGGGGGTGATTTCAATTTTTTAGTCACTTCTTCTTCTTCACTTTCACTCTCTTTCATTACACCATTATTTCTTATCATCTTTATGATTTCTACACCTATAATCTGCAAAATTCAATTCTGTTTTCACTAATCTTCTTCTCTCTACACTCTCTATTCATTACTCTCTGAATCAAGTGCTATTGAAGAGTTATAGGTATGTTTGTACTTGTTTGGGTTGAGTAAAGTAATCGATGGTATCCCTTATAGCCGTAAAATCAAGGACAGATAATCGATGGTATCCCTTATAGCCATGATACCAAGGAGGTGGGAATCGGTGGTATCCGTTGTAGCCGTGAAATCAAGGAGGTTGTAATTGGATATTGATATAATAATAAAACTCTGCACAATCCAGCGTTGTGCAGGACTGGACGTAGGAGCAATCCGAACCAATATATAATCCAGTGTGTTCTTTCCTTTTCTGTATTTTATTTTTGTGTTTTGTGCTTAAATCTGTGTCTATGATTGTGTTTGTGGTTTTTGATCCATAGTAGTTCACATAAATTTTAGATTTTTTTTTAATTCTCAAAAATACTATTCACCCACCCCCCTCTAGTGTTTGTTTTGCCTTAACGATCCATTCCGCAATTCGTAATAATTGGTATCAGAGCTAGGTCTTTCAAAAAGTTTATAATTTTATTTTAGAAAAAATTTAAATGGCAAATTTTGGAATTTTTGTTAACACTAGGGTTAATTCATGCATTGTATCAATGTTGAAAGAGTCTGCATATAATCATGTTGAAAAGGCGTGTGATCTACAAAAATATTGTTCAATTCAGGAAAAGGCGTGTTATATGACTTTTGAAAATTCAAAAGTTGAAAAGTTCGGTAAAGTGGCTTTTGGAAATTAAAAATCTAAAAAGGCGGCTATTGGAAATTCAAACCCTGAACTGGTGTGTTTCATGGCTGTTGAGAATTCAAATTCTGGAAAGCAATTGGTGGAAATGAAAAAGGACAAATGGATACTGGATAGTGGCTGTTCGGGACATATGACGGGAAATCCAGGACTACCCAATAATTTGAAATATGAAGATGGTGGAATGGTGAACATCGGAGATAACTCTAAAGGATGCATTATTGGAATCGACAATGTCGGTAATTCTTGAACTTCTACAATTTCTGATGTTTTATTAGTTAGGAATTTAAAACACAACTTGCTAAGTATAAGTCAACTTTGCGATAAGGTTTATAAAATAAACTTTGAAAAGGATAATTGTTTTATAGAAGATAGGAATTCAAAAGTAATATTCGAAGGAGATAGAAAGAAAAATATTTATATATTGAGTATGAAAATCTCCAACGATAACCTATGTCTTATGGCCAATACAAGTGATCCCTAGATCTGGCACAAGAGATTTGGTCATATAAATTTCAAACATATTTCTAGGATTTCTAAATTAGATACAACCAGAGGATTACCCAAAATGAAATTTAAAGTAAATAATTTATGTGATGCCTGTCAACTCGGAAAACTAAAGAAAAGTCCATTTAAATCAAAAGATGAAATCACTACATCAAAACCATTAGAGTTAATCACATGGATTTATCTGGTCCATCTCAAATTCAATCAATAAATCATAATATATATGTATACGTAATAGTCAACGATTTTTCTAGATTTACTTGGACTTTATTTCTTAAAAATAAAAGTGATGCTTTTGATCAATTTATAACATTTTCTAAAAGAATTCAAAATTTATTATCACTAAAAATCAAAACAATACAAAGTGATCCAGGCAGAGAATTCGAAAACGAAAATTTTGAAAAATATTGTAATAAAAAGGGAATAACCCATAATTTTTCAATTCCAAGAACCCCTCAACAAAATGGATTAGCTGAACATAAAAATTGGACGATACAAGAGTGTGCAAGAGCTATGTTATCTGATAGTAATTTACCAAAAAACTTTTTGGCTGAAGCAGTTGCAACAACTTGCTGTATTATAAATAGAACTTCAATTAGACCTTTAACTCATAAAACCCCAAATGAACTTTTGTATAATAAGAAACCAAAAGTATCATATTTAAAATATTTGAAAGTAAATGTTTTATACTTAATACTAAAGATAATTTAGACAAGTTTGACTCAAAATCCGATAAATGAATATTTATTGGATATTCAGAAAGAAGTAAAGCATATAGAGTTTTCAATACATGAACCAATACCATAGAAGAAACATTAAACATGTCTTTCTATGAAAACTATAAAAGTATAACTCAAAACAATGAAGACGAATGTGAAAATGAAATTAATGAAATAAATCATAAAGATAATCAACCAAATAAACGAATTAGATTACTTAGAGACCATCCAGTAAAAAATATATTATGAGATATAGAATCTGTTGTTAGAACTCGTAGTCAATCAAATAATATAAGTAATACTGCATTTATTTTAACGATTGAACCTAAAAATCCAAAGGAAGCATCTTCCGATGATTCATGGATACTTGGTATGCAAGAAAAACCAAATCCGTTTAATGTATGGGAACTTGTTCCTAAACCAAAGGATGAGACTATAATAGGAAAAAAAAATGGGTTTATAAAAATAAAATGAACGAACATGGTCAGGTCGTAAGAACTAAGGCACGACTAGTAGCACAGGAAAATACTCAAGAAGAAGGAATAAATTACGATGAAACTTTTTCCCCCGTAGCAAGACTAGAAGCTATTAGGATTTTACTAGCCTTTGCAAACCATAACAATTTCAAATTATATCCAATGGATGTCAAAAGTGATTTTCTAAATGGATTTGTCAAAGAAGACGTATATGTAGAGCAACCACCACTATTTGAAGACGAAAAATTACCATATCAAGTATATAAGTTAAAGAAGGTGTTTTACAGATTAAAATAGGCTCCTAGGGCTTGGTATGATAGATTAAGATATTATTTATTACAATCAAATTTTGAAATAGGAAAATTAGATAATACTTTGTTCATTAAGAAAAATAAAAAGGATATTCAATTAGTACAAATATGTGTTGACAATATAATTTTCGGATCAACAAACGATAAGATGAACAAAGAATTCTCAAATATTATGACTCAAGAATTTGAAATGAGTCATATGGGAGAACTATCATTCTTTCTAGGATAAAAATTCATCAATTAAAAAATGGAATATTTATTAATCAAGAAAAATACGCAAGAGATCTAATTAATAAGTATAATTTAACAATAACAAATGGGAAACCAACACCTATGGCGACTAATATAGCATTAAGTAAAGATGATACATCTAAAGATGTGGATAAAAAACTATATAGAGGAATGATAGGATCGTTATTATATATAATTGCTGGTAGACCAGATATAATGCATAGTGAATGTCTCTGTGCAAGATATCAATCGCAACCTAAGGAAACACATTTAAAAACCGTAAAATGTATTCTAAGGTATGTAAATCATACATCAGACTTTGGTTTATTTTATCCTAAGGATGATTCATTCTATTTAATTTCTTATTGTGACGCTGACTACGCAGGATGTAAATCCGATCGTAAAAGTACTAGTGGAACATGTCACTTCTTAGGACATTCACTGGTCTCATGGTTTAGTAAAATGCAAAATATTGTATCTCTATCAACAACTGAAGCAGAATATATCTCTGCTACTTTGGCTTGTTCACAAGTAATATATATGCAACAAACTCTAAATGATTTTGGGTTAAAATTAAATAAATCCCCGATATACTACGAAAATATGAGTGCCATAATATTTCTAAAAATCTAACTCATCATTCTAGAACTAAACGTATCGATATAAGACATCATTTTCTAAGAGATAATGTAAGTAAAGAGAAAATGTCACTAGAATTTATAGAAACAGATAAACAAATAGCAAATATATTAACAAAACCATTAAACGAAGCAATATTCACTAAATTTAGAAGAGTGTTAGGCATATGTTCATTAAGTAAGTTAGAATAATTAAATATACTATTATGTATAAAAGTAACATAAAAAAATCAAAAAAAAAACATAAGTATGTCGACATACAAATATGCATGTGTCGACATATAACTGCCCGAATTTTAAATTTAATTCCCACCAAAAGTTAGTTATATTAATTATTTAAACATTCTACTTCGACTTTTCTTCTTCATTTTCATTTCTCTTCTTTGTAATAATTCTAAATTAAAATATACAATGGCCTCCAATAATTTAAACACCCAAATCAACTCTGATTCGCTCGCTGGACCATCTGAGGGTCCTTTTCAACGATCTACGCTATCTCGGGTCATCAAAATCGAAGAAAAGATGGAGTATGCTCTGCAAATGATGGCTGAAATACAAGTATTTCAAATTAGAATGAGTCAAGAGCAAAATACGCAGGGGAAAGTAATGAGAAGTCTTCTTAAATACATAACGGATAATCAGGCTAACCGATTATCATCGATGATTATAATCAAGCCATAGAAGAGGAGGAGGATCCAGAGGAAGAACCAGAAGAGGAAGAAGAGATGATGGAGGAAGAACCTCAGGAGACTCAACCAATGATTACGGAAGAAGACGATAAGGCTGTATGTGTGGGAGAGGTCTTATTCGACCAAAATGGAAATGTGATTGAACAAAGTCGGGATTTTTGTCTCCATTATCCGAATTGTCCAATCCACAAATCTCCCATTGTCAAGAATAATTGGTATTTAAGGTTTCCTTTCATTTTTTTTGTTCTTACGATGTATCATGCTTGTAAAAATTCGTCTACCATCGCTTGTACAAATTCTATTTTAATATAATAGTTTATTGTGTTTATGTTACGTAGTTATACATCTTAGCATAAAGTAATACAGATATAAAATTAAGGGGGAGTATAAGATTTATTATATGAGTATTTTACTTAGGGGGAGTATTCTACTTTGGGTTAGAAGTTACTTAGTTACTTAAAAATTTTACTTAGGAAGTTATACGATTAAGGGGAGTAATTTTAAAATTACTTTTTGATAATGCTAAAGGGGGGAGAAATTATAAAAAATGGACATAATTTATAGGATTCATATAGACAGGGGGAATATTTGAAGGATCATCTTCAACAGGTATACACAGGTATGATATTTTGTAAACTAAGGTTGTCATCCTCAAAAATGGGGAGATTGTTGGAGAATGGAGTTTTGATGACAACAACCTTATTTCAATATTAATTGATTATAAAATATATACTAACACCTTTGTTTAGAATATATATATATATACACACGCACACATGTGCAGGATTTATATACAGGAATTATATACTGAAGACTGTACAATTTTAAAGATGTTAGAGATTTAGAATTCAGAGATATTTCAGGACTTATGAGTATTCAAGATTTCAAGAGTTCAAGACTAATATAGTAATAGAGTCTATATTATGTAAGACTTTGAATATCACTCCAGGTTCAAATTCAAACTTTGTTTTTCAAATTTTGTTTTCAAATTCTATCTTCAATTTCTACCCTCTCCGTTCTATTCTTTTGTTATTTATTCCTTTCTTATTTTACTTTGGCTTTCAAACTCAAGTTTTATAAGTTTTATATATATTTATACTTTTAATACATTTTATATAGTTTTAATTCTATAAATTTATAAATATGTTTATAAAGTTTATATTTATGTTTTCATATGATTTCCTACTTTATAATATTCATTTATAACACTATGTTTTAATTCAAGAATTTCCAGAATTACATTTATATCAAAACACTTGAAACATGCTGAAAAATCAATTTTGTACTAAGGGTATGTTGACATACAATTAACCCCATGTCGACATATAACTATAATTTTTTCAAATTTGAAAGGAAGTGTCTTTTCACTATTTGTGACGGTTTTGAAGCGTTGCAACCTTTCACACACTATAAAAAGGGGTTAATTCCGAATTTTTAATCACTTCTTCTCCACTTTCACTCTCTTTCATTACACCATTATTTCTTATCATTTTTATGATTTCTATACCTATACTCTGCCAAATTCAATTCTATTTTCACTAGTCTTCTTCCTCTACACTCTCTATTCATTACTCTTTGAATCAAGTGCTATTGAAGAGTTATATGGCTGTTTGTAATTGTTTGGGTTGAGTAAAGTAATCAGTGGTATCCCTGTAGCCGTGAAATCAAGGATGGGTAATCGGTTGTATCCCTTGTAGCCGTGAAATTAAGGAGGTTGGAATTGGTGGTATCCTCTGTAGTCGTGAAATCAAGGAGGTTGTAATTGGATATTGATATAGTAATAAAACTCTGCACAATCCAGCGTTGTGCAGGACTGGACGTAGGAGCAATCCGAACTAGTATAAAATTAGGTGTGTTCTTTCCTTTTCTGTATTTTGTTTCTGTTTATTTTTGTGTTTGAATCTGTGTATGTGAATGTGTTTGTGCTGTTTGATCCATATAGTAGTTCACGTAAGTTTTAGATTTTGTTCAAATTGTCAAAAACACTATTCACCCCTTCTAGTGTTTGTTTTGCCTTAATGATCCATTTTGCAATCCCTAACACATGAATGCATGGATCAAAGGTAATTTATCATCCTCACACCTTCCCTTATTTCATGTTGGATGTGGTTTCGCTATTGAGCTTCAGATTTTACTCTTTCTAGATTGAATACGTGCACGTTTCTTTCTTTCCAGATTACGTTTATAAATTTCTTTGGAATATAAGCCATCATTCTAGATCTATCACTACCATGGATAGATTCCTTGTGAATAAGGTTCCATTCTATCATGTTGTCATCATGCACTCATTCCTACCAACAAAGGAATTCTCTTCATCTCCTCAATGATCGGGCACTGAAAGAAAAGGTGGGCAATAGTTTCAGGTTCATTGTTGTGGTATACGTAGTAAAGAGAAATGTCCACCCCAAAGGTAACTAGCTTCACCTAGGTTAAAAGTGCATTGTTTATGACCTTCCATAATGATAGATTTTCCTTGGAATTGTTGTCCACCCTCCATTTCATTTTGTTCCACCTACGAACAACCATTACTTTAATTCTATACAAAGCATTGTACATTCTCTTAATATTAAAATTCTCACCTAAACAATTCCACCTTAGCATTTCTGTTGAAGCATCATTAATATAAGTAGCTTTAATTCTACTCCAGATTTCCATGATTATCTGAATATAGGAATTTGCTAGCATTATTCTTCTACCATGTATCATACCAGAAACAATTGCATTGCGGTTAGTATTGGGCTGAGTAATTTCCTGACAAGTCAAAAGATTGCTAAGGATGGCATCATAGTCGATCCAGGGGTCACCCAAAAGCTATTGATATTAGTATATAAGTCATATTTTAAAAATGGAAGAATATAGTCTCTCGTCTTGAAAATACTTCTCCATGTCTAGCTTATGATGATTTACGGGGGATCCATCTTCTATAAGTTTTTGTTTTGAATAATGTAATTTTTGGACCAACTCACCCAGCTGCTTTCTTTATCGTTTAATACATTATCAATACACCTCACAAAAGCAGATTCATTCCATTGCACCAAGTTGTATATCCATAGGCCACCTTTTGTGATAGGTCTCTCCACGTATTAAAAAGAGATAAGGGAAATGTAACGTGAGTGGGTGTTTCCTTTCCATAAGAACCTCAAGAAAGCTGACCTGATCATTTTGATAAGTTAAGAGAAAGAATGAATGTGTGATCCCAATAAACTTGCATAGAGAAGACGATAGATTTAATCAAAGTTATTCTTCCCGCCCGGCTAAATAATCTGTTACACCAACATTTAAGTCCTGCAGTGATTTTATCATAAAGTGGGAGGCATTAGTTAGTTTTTATTTTGGAAGTAGCATAAGGAAGCCTTAGATAAGCAATAGTGGAATTGTAAACCTTCAATCCAGTGGTATCAATGTTGGAAGTAATTGTCTCATCGTTCACACCAGCTAATAAAATCTTAGCTTTATCAAGATTAACTTGCAAACCAATCTTGGCATGAAATGAGTCTAGAGTAGCCATAATGTTATTTAGTGTGTCTTGGTGCGGTTTGTAGGAGACAATCAGTTCATCAGCAAATAAGAATGAGGTAATTCATGGTTCTTTACATTTGGGGTGTAATTGATATACATTCTTGTCAACCAAGACATTGAGCATTCTTATCAATATTTCCATAACTACTGTGAATATATGAGCCGACATCGGATCCCCTTGCTTCACACCTTGTTTACTCTTGAAATAACCAATAGCAGACCCATTGATGTTGATGGAGAAATGATCTTTAGACATGCGTAAGTATATCCAGGTTATGATGTTAGTGAGGAAGTTCATGTATCCCATAATTCTGACTGTGGCTTCCCATTGAAGAGAGTCAAAAGCCTTCTTTATATCAAGTTTTAACATGGATCTTGGAGTGATGGAAGTGTTCTTGTATCCTTTAAGAAGTTTGTGAGATAGCATAACATTATTCGGTATGCTCCTATTAGGGAGAAAAGTTAACCGATTCATAGAAATAATATACGGGAGAATTATCTTCAACATGGAATACATGATTTTTGTGATAAATTTGTATATAGTATTGCGACATGAAATAGGTCTAAATGCTAGAATTTCATTAGCAACTTGATCTTTGGGATAAGTACAATTATTGAAGGAATCCATCATTCTAGCTTACCTGAAGAAATTATGGATAGCTTTGCAAACATCGATGCCTACTAAAGCCTAGCAATGTACGTAGAATGTAGCATTAAATCCATCTGGCCCACCAGTAGAAGATTTATTAAGAGAAAACATGGCCTCTTTGATTTCATTTTCAGTCACCAGTTTTCATAGTAAGTCATGGTTAACTTGGCTGATTTTTGGAAGGATATTGGGATCGATGTCATCAATTTTGGGAGTGAAGCAAGCTTTAGTGCCAAAAAGAGTAGTAAAGTAGTGAATGAAAGCATTCGATCCCAACTTGAGAGTCTTGGGTTTGGTCATGTTGGTCCAGTACATTAGTAATGTTTCACGTGTATGTTTAGCCTTTAAAGCCGCATGAAAGAATGATGTGTTTTTGTCCCCTTCATCATTACATTTAATTCTAGCTTTTTGTTTATTCATCATAGATTCACTATACAACGCTTATTTATACTTTTATGAACACGTGGTTTCATAGCTGGCATAGTTATGGTTAGAGTTTTTTGTTTTGATTCTAGCTTTTTGTTTTGAGCAATTTACACTTGAGTTTTCTAATTACTAGATTACTTACTGCCATTGCCAAATTTTATATTAGCCCAATCCTCAAGCCTTTCGATAGTAGCCTTTGTTTTCTTTTGTAGCACCAACTAAGGGTTACCAAAGTTAGGGAGGGACCAAACCTCATTGACATTGTCTAAGAAATCAGGTTCTTTAATTCAACAATCAAAGAACTTGAAACTAGATTTTCTCTTTATGTCAATGTGTAACACCCCACGTCCATTAATGTCACTCACAAAGGGAATGCATTAACTTCCATGGAGGTTTTAAGTGAATATAGAACAGAAAAATTACAACAAGACAGATAATAAGTGGTACTTGAAAAATCTAAAACTTCGTTTTATTGCCGCGAAAATTAAACATGTTTGTTACATCACAAAACCATAAATCAGAGTCAAGTACAATATCCATCTTCATAAAACAAAATACATAATCCCATTACACAAATAGACATTAAAGAAGATAACAAGTTGGACTTTACTTCAAGGGTCCAAGCTTTCCAAAGAGATGAAGCAATCCAATCAAACTCCACTAGAGCTGGGCCCAACCTGAGGACCTGGAGGGGGAAAAAGGATAGAAATGGAGGGGGTCAGACATAAAGTCTGGCGAGTATGACAATTCTAACAATACTATTATCAAAATAACTAGACTAAGACATAAGCTGGAAGACAAGTAAATATCTATGAACTATTAGGTATGGAATGAACAGATAAAGATAACGTGAAGGATAACGTTAAAGGCATACCTAATTACTATCGAGTAATTACTACACCACACCGCACATTACTACACTGCACCGCACCAGTCACCCTAAAGGTTGATCCCACTTTCTTCACACAGAAACTATAGCCTTGCGTACCCCTAGCTGACTACATAGGTGTTGTCTGCCCCTACCTCCACTAGGTGTACCCCACTACCCACTTTCGATCGGCTCCCTACTCGTAGATACCCGTGCTGGCCCCACAGTGGGGTGTATCACTCCCTTAAAGTGGCAACCCGATACAACTGAGAATGCACGGCTTATACCTACACGATGCAACAACGTCTTACCTACCAGCCCAGGTCCACACACGCATATGAAACCCGTTGGACTTGCGTTGCCACCGTTCCCCGTTTTGGCCTCTTACAGTCAAGCCCAGTATGCGTGTCCCGTCCTCGACTTGGGTCGAGCCCACAAAGATACTTTTGGGTTACTGGTTGAAATGGGCCCCCACAAGCCACCCACCTAGGCTTGTCACTAGTATATCCCACTTAACCCTCTTAGCCATGTTCATTTACATGTGTGTTTGGTTAAGTCTTGCTAATCGTATTTCACATGCCACTATGGGCACCCACTAGATTCCTCATGCCACCCAAGGCACCTACTTAACCCCCATGTCCCACTTTACATGTTTATCTGGTTAAGTATTTCATAATTCATTCAGGCCATAACCTCGTAAAGACCTCTCACATTAGACTAGCATTTATGGCAGCTGGATTTGCCGGGCGGGTACGGGCAGTCTTACACCATAAAAGAGTCTAACCTCGTGTCTTTACAACTGTTATGCTTTAGTTTAGGCCTAGGACCTCTCACATTGGGCTGACATTTGTGACCACTGGATTTGCCGGGCGGGTCCGGGCAGGTTTACGTCACAAACGAGTCCAACCTCGTGTCCTAAGCATTGATTATCACTTATAATCTTTTACCCCAGATTTAGTAATTCTCTATTCAAATTATTAATTAAGTCCACTTTTATTGATGTCCATAATTGACTCAATTATGGTCATCCACTCATGGTATGCAAAATCATATCAATTGAACCCAACATCTTATTATTAAATCCTTAATATTACCCCTACCCCACGTTTATACGTTCGCTTATTCAACGCATAATATAGGCTAGACTTGAATAGTCTAACACATAGCACAAAGATAAATTATCACAACATATAGACAATTAAAATAAATCTAATCATAATAGGGGTGAAACTTGCATAAACGACACATGTTAAGGATCAAAAGGTGTCAACTTGTTAAATGTCACAATTTACATGATATGATCATAGCCCAAATCTATACATAAACTTGCATATGGGGTTTTTAGGCAACATAATGATGGTGTGAACTAGCATAGAATATCACATATGTCATAGCATAATTCTAGATGTCATAATAGATGTCATGGCATATGTTCATAACTTTTCTAATCAATCTAACTTGCATATGTGACTTGTCATATAGATCAACATAGCCCAAACATGATGATTTAATTAATATGAACTAACTAGCATAGATAGTAACATCATGGCTTTTTTAACATGTATGATTCATCACGACTTAGCATAGAACTTTCAACATACATAACATCATCATAGCATGATTTACAACATATAGGATATCATCACCACATAGCATATAATTTATAACATACATGATAGCATAAGGTTTACAACAACATATATGACAATTTACATCACCAACTCATAATCCATTCATGACTTAACCTAATTAAAATGATAATAATCTTGTTAAGACTACCATACTCACAATTTAGAGAAGAAGAGAGAGTTTTGCTTTGCTTTAGGGTTGAGAGAATTAGAATTGAATTAGCCTTTCTTTCTTCTTAGTTGGCGGCGGCTAGACTGAGTTCCATGGCGGCAGGATGACGGTAACTATTCAATTTTTCTTATGAATTAGGGTGAGAGACTACCTAGGTATTTATAGAGTTAGGATTTATTTTAGACCGTCAGATCATCTCAGAACTAATCCCAGCCAACTAGATTAGGTCAGAAACCCTAATGGGTCATTACTCAATTAAAAACAGGTCAGCCAGAAACCCTAGCCGCCAGACCAGGTCGACACCCCGGTCGACACTACAGTCGACCTGGGGGGGGGGGGAAGTCGACATGGAAGTCGACTTGGGGGGGGAGGTCGACACTAGTGTCGACTCCCCAGTCGACCTGCCTGGGCGGGAACACTTTTCTGTTTGAATTTTTAAATTTCCTGTGAGCTGTTTTGAATTTTCTGAAACTTCGGATGGCCATAACTTCTTCATACGAAGTCCAATTCACGCAAACTCGGACTCTATTTCAACCAGAATTCCGAGACGAACACAATGGCGCAACCCATTTCCCACAATTCTCACGTCTAAGATTATTTATTCTTTAATTTTTGAATATTAATAGAATTACGGGGTGTTACATTCTCCCCTCCTTAAAGGATTTCGTCCCCGAAATCTTCAAGTCAAGAAGAATGTATATCCTAACATCCAAACAACCATCTACTCAACCATCAAACACAGACATCCATTATCCTTATAGACTTCTAATGCTTTCATGTTTAAATGCACAGTGTGTGTGTATGTCCCTATCTAATGCAAAATCAGGCGGTCCACTGATTCAGTTGACCTCCTTAATGCAAACCATGATAGTGCCATGCGTCCATTATGTATGCAAAAGTTCCCTAATGCTACATATTATCTCTATATGCGTGCACAATCAACATCTGAATGCAACATCCATCTGATAATACAATCGCCATACATCCATTTTACTAAATATAGCCATTTATATGCAATATGCAGTATGAAGTGACTGAGCCGATCTAGTGCCTAATAGTGTGTATATGCGTCCACGAGCAACCACTAGCAAACATTTGCATCCACTTTGCATCCATCATACATAACATGTCTCAAACACATGTTTCAACCATAGGATTATCCTAACTAAAGGTCAAAGATACTAGCGAGAGGATATACTAAAGATAAGATAAGTACAAGATAAGCGATAAAGGAGAAATTAAAAGACATACCCTCAAAAAGAAAAGGGTATCGTGAACGCATCTTCTCTTCTGTCTCCCAAGTAGCGTTGCTCTCATCATCTCCCCATTGTACTTTGACTAGTCTGACCTCTCGATTTCTCAGCTTCTTGATCTCCGACCCAAGAATGCGCGTAGGAGCTCGTCGAATCGTCGCATCACGCTCTATTTCCACCTCTCTAAGCAAGTTCGGCTCTACCACTTCCGCGGTCTCGTGCAAGCACTTCCTCAAATGTGACACATGGAATACGTCGTGTACACCACTAAGTCTCTCAGGCAACTCCACTCTATATGCCATTTGTCCAATCTTCTCCTTAATACGAAACGACCCTACAAACCTTGGTGCTAACTTCCCAACGGACCCAAAGCGAACAACGTTCCGTAATGGAGACACTTTGATAAAGACCATGTCCCTAACCTCAAATTCAAGATCTGTCCTCCTCTTATCCGCATATGATTTCTACCTATCTTGTGCTGCTTTCATCCTCCTTCGAATCAATTCGATCTTCTCCGAAGTCTCTCTAATCATATCGGGCCCAAGTAAGATCTTATCCGTAGATTCCCACCAACATGTAGGTGAACGACAAGGTCGTCCATAAAGAGCTTCGAAAGGTGCCATGCCAATGCTAGACTGAAAGCTGTTATTATATGCGAACTCCACCAATGGAAGATGCTCTTCCCATGTACCCCCAAAGTCTAGGATACATAGCCTCAAAAGATCCTCTAGAATGCGATTCACCCTCTCGGTTTGGCCGTCCGTCTGAGGATGATATGCGGTGCTCAAACATAACCGAGTCCCTACCGCCTCTTGTAAGTTTCTCCAAAATTCGCTAGTGAAAATAGGATCGCCGTCGCTCACTATGCTAGAAGGAACACCGTGCAAACGAACTATTTCTCGAACGTATGCAGAAGCTAACCATGGAGCAGTCCTCTTACTTTTCACGGGAATAAAATGGGCGCTCTTAGTAAGTCTATCTACTATAACCCAAATCCCCGTATTACCCTTCCTCGATCTCAGTAATCCGTCAATAAAGTCCATCGAGACGCTTTCCCACTTCCATAGTGGAACCTCCAATGGGTGAAGCAACCCACCGGGTTTCTTTTGCTCCGCTTTTACTTGTTGGCACACCAAGCATCTAGCGACATACTCGGCCACATCTTTCTTCATGCTGGCCCAAAAGTAAACTCTCTTCATATCTTTGTACATCTTGTCCCCGCCGGGATGAATGGTCATCTTCGAACGATGTGCTTCGTCAAGAATAGTCTTCCTTAGGTCATCGTCTTTTGGTACACAAAGTCTACCGTCCCTACGTAACCAACCCTTATCATCTAGGGTATACCTACAGAGATGGCTTGATGACTCCGCTCCTTTGAGCTTTTCTACTAACTCAACCAACTATGGGTCGTCTCGCTGTGCCTCGCCAATCCGTCCCAAAAGCATAGGTTTGACCTCTAAGGATGCTAGCAAACCGGGTACAAAGTCAATGGAAGGTCTAAAGTCAAACATAGAGATGAACTCTAAACTTCGCTGCTCAACAAACAAAGGACTTAAGGATAATCTTTTTCTACTTAAGGCATCGGCCACCACGTTACCCTTGCCAGGGGTATATGCTATCTCAAAGTCGTAGGACGCCAAGAACTCCATCCACCTTTGCTGCCTTAAGTTCAAGTCCTTTTGAAAGAATAAGTATTTTAAAGATTTGTGGTCAGTGAATAATTCAAATTTCTCGCCAAGAAGATAATGACGCGAAGACTTAAGCGCGAAAACAATAGCGTCCAACTCTAGGTCATGCGTGGGGTAATTCTTCTCATGCGCTCTCAACTGCCTTCCACCATAGGCTATTACCCTACCCTCTTGCATTAAGACTGCGCCTAGTCCTGTCCCACAAGTGTCAGTATATACGGTAAAGGGCTTACTCCCGTCTGGCAGCACTAAGACTGTGGCTGAGGTCAAAGCTCTCTTCAAACGTTGGAACGCATCATCATAATCTACGTCCCATGTGAAAACTAGGTTCTTCTTCGTCAAGCGTGTTAATGGAGCTGATATCTATGCGAAGTCTTTGATAAACTTCCTATAGTAGCCAGCCAACCCCAAGAAACTTCTCACTTCGGTAGCATTTTTAGGAACCTTCCAATCTTGGATGGCCACCACCTTCGCGGGATCCACAGCTATCCCTTCCTTGGAAACCACGTGCCCTAAGAATCGTACTTCCTTCCTCTAGAAGTGACACTTAGAAAACTTTGCTTTAAGGCTGTGCGCTCGTAGGGTCTCCAACACTTCCCTAAGATGTAGGGCATGCTCTTCTTCATCCTTAGAAAAGATCAAGATGTTGTCTACAAAGACTACCACGAATTTGTTAAGGTACTCCCTAAACATCCTACTCATCAGACAACAAAGTATGCGGGGGCATTTGTCAAACCGAAGGGCATCACTAGCCATTCATAGAAACCGTCCGGAGTCCTAAAGGCAGTCTTGTCTATGCTATCCTCAGCCACTCTCAACTGATGGAATCCAGTGGCTAAGTCCAGCTGCGAAAACACTAAGGCGCCAACTAACTGATTGAAGAGATCGTCAATCCTCGGCAGTGGGTGTTTGTTCTTCTTAGTAAGTTTATTAAGTTCTCTATAGTCCACACAAAGTCTAAGGGACCCATCCGCCTTCGTGGCAAATACTACTGGAGCACCCCATTCCGATATACTTCGTCTTATGAACCCCTTCTCAAGTAACTCCTTCACTTGCTTATCGAGTTCCCTCCTTTCACGAGGAGCCATGTGGCGTACTGGCAAAGATACTGGTTTCGCATTATCCACAAGATATATTCGAAAATCTATCTCTCGCTTCGGAGGCAAGCCCTTCACCTCCTCAAACACATCCGAATACTCTCGGACCACTCTAACAGATCGTAGATTTTCCTCAGACGTGTCAAGCGATTCTAGATAACTTAGCATAACAGAATTTACGGGATTACAAAAGATTTCGAGAGTGTTGCCAAGGCGAGTCACGAGCCTAACCACTCTCCTTTCACAATCAAGAACGGACCCATTTCAGGATAGTCAATCCATTCCTAAAATTAGCCCATAGCCCATGAAGCCCAACACATAAGCATCATATCTAAACTCAAAGCTAAGTATAGAAATTTTCAAATCCAAACACATCATGGACAAATGAGCTGAGCCCCCAATTGGATTCGAAACAACTAAGGGATCCTCTACTAAACTGGTGTTTAAGTGCAGTGATTCAACTAATGATGTAGAGATAAACGAATGCGATGCGCCCGAATCAAATAAGGTACGGACATGATGATCAAACAGAAAAACTAAGCTTTCAACAGAAATGGTTCTACCTCGTTCTTGCAGTGGTGGGACCGCGAGAGCCTGAACTTGTCCCCTTGCCTGCCGTGGTGCTATAAGAGTCTGCACCTGTCCTCCCGAGGTAGCCCCTGCCCTCTGCCCCTCCCTTGGGCAGTCCTTCACTAAATGTCCCGCATCGCCACAATGAAAACAGCCAGTCTACTTTTTCTTTTGGCAGTCCTTGCTGAGATGGCCTGGTGTCCCACAGTTAAAACATTTCTTCTTTCCTTTGCCATTATTGTCTTTACCACCCTTCTTGTTTTTCTGTTGGGGTTTCTTCTGATCCCTTTTCTTCTCGGGTGCCTTATCAGCTTTAGCACTTTTCTCCTCGTGCATGAGTGCCATTTCTACTAGCTTCTCAAAGGTGACCCCCATAGGGATGTGGGTCATGGCCAAACCTTGCAACGGTTCATTCAAGCCATTCACGAACCTTAGAGCCTTCTTCTCCGGCATGTTCACTAAGTCCAAACCAAACCTTGCTAGCAGATTAAATTTGTTGACATATTCTTTCACTGATGAGCTTCCTTGCTTCAATGTCAAGAACCTTTCCATATACAGATTTTCTTCCGCCCTTGAGAAGAACTTCGCCTCGAACCTACGTCTAAAATCTGCCCAATAGTCAACAGGACGCTCCGCATTAGTGACCTCCCACCAAAACGAGGCTCTACCTTCATTAGCCAAGCTGCTAATCTAACTCTCCTCCCTTCTTCCACTTCAAAGATTTCTAGCAATTCTTCCACCTCCTTAAGCCAATCTCTAACTTCCACAAACGTTTCTGACCCTTGAAAGGGTTTTCCACCCATAGCTTTAAATTCCTTGCACGTCTTTGCAAAAGTATTTACGCGAGGAGGAGGAGGAGGAGGAACGGGTGCAACTGGTGGTGGAGGAACATTGGCTGGACCTGCAGCGGCCCTAGCCTCTAATAACCTCCTATACCATCCTGGTATCGCTACACCGTCAGGTAGGTTAAGATCTTCAGCCATGCTGAAACGAAAAAGAAAAGATTCAAAATGGAGAATTCGAAAGATAAAGATATATGGCTATTTTGGGATTATGTTTTTCATAAAAACTTCCTCTTTAAATTTCTCATTAAAACATGTTTTTGAAAACATTTCTTCCAAAAATAACTATTTTTCTAAAATATTTTTATCTGTTCTGGTAACCTTAAGCTCTGATACCACGTGTAACACCCCACGTCCATTAATGTCACTCACAAAGGGAATGAATTAACTTCCATGGAGGTTTTAAGTGAATATAGAACAGAAAAATTACAACAAGACAGATAATAAGTGGTACTTGAAAAATCTAAAACTTCATTTTATTGCAGCGGAAATTAAACATGTTTGTTACATCACAAAACCATAAATCAGAGTCAAGTACAATATCCATCTTCATAAAACAAAATATATAATCCCATTACACAAATAGCCATTAAAGAAGATAACAAGCTGGACTTTACTTCAAGGGTCCAAGCTTTCCAAAGAGATGAAGCAATCCAATCAAACTCCACTAGAGCTGGGCCCAACCTGAGGACCTGGAGGGGGAAAAAGGATTGAAATGGAGGGGGTCAGACATAAAGTCTGGCGAGTATGACAATTCTAACAATACTATTATCAAAATAACTAGACTAAGACATAAGCTGGAAGACAAGTAAATGTCTATGAACTATTAGGTATGGAATGAACAGATAAAGATAACGTGAAGGATAACGTTAAAGGCATACCTAATTACTATCGAATAATTACTACACTGCACCGCACCAGTCACCCTAAAGGTTGATCCCACTTGCTTCACACAGAAACTATAGCCTTGCGTACCCCTAGCTGACTACATCGGTGCCGTCTTCCCCTACCTCCACTAGGTGTACCCCACTACCCACTTTCGATCGGCTCCCTACTCGTAGATACCCGTGCTGGCCCCACAGTGGGGTGTATCACTCCACTAAAGTGGCAATTCGATACAACTGAGAATGCACGGCTTATACCTACATGATGCAACAACGTCTTACCTACCAGCCCGGGTCCACACATTGTAACAACCCGGAAAATCTGGGCCAGTTTAAAATTTTTATTTTGGCAATTTTAGCGAATTTTGATTATTTAAAATGAATTATTTTAAATAATATCGACGAGAAATTTGTTTTGAATATAATTCGAACGTTTATATTATATACGTCGTCATTAGAATATAAATATTTATATATAATTATAAATAGAATTGAAAATGGCGCGGTAGTTCGATAATTCGATTTCAAACTTCAATTGAATGTGCCGGGTGCAAAACAATCCGGGTTTTAGTGAAACCAAAAATAATAGGATCTAATTGATAATATCTTTCCAACGAATCCGAAGAATCGAGATTTCATCTTAGAAATGATAAGATATGTCCAGTTTAAAATTAGAAATAGTCGCTGTGGAATTTATATATATTTTTATATATATAAGGCCCTTAAAGATAGCAATTTTGCAAACGACCTCGGATTTCGACGAAACTAGTTTTGTTGGGTCCGTGATGTTAAGTTATTGCTAGATTCCAAATTTCATAATTTTTCGAATCAATATGTGAGCGTAGCAAAGGAAAACGCGTTTGACCAGTTTTAGTTGATTTTAATCGACTGGAAAATGGCCATTTTTCAAACGGTCTCAGAATTCGACGAAACTAGTTTTGTTAGGACCGTATCGTCAATACGAAGCTAGAAAATATTTTTTAGGGAATTTTTCTAGTTAGTATGTGACCCCGGTAATTTGAAATGTACGTTTAAAATTCAATATAGTGATTTAAATGTAAATTCAAAGGAGACTGATTGTAACGATCAATTCAGCTTACGATACATATCCCATTGTGTTCGGAATGGGGGTAAAACGCTATGGGCGACAGGCGGTGGGCCTCGTTTAGAGGTCGTATGAAAAAGTCAACTTCATGCAATTAAAATAATTAATAAAAAAAAATCTCCTTCCTTTTAACTTCTGGCCCCCCCTGTTCTTCATAAATCAGAAAATCGAAAAAAAAAAAAAAGGGAGAGATCGATCGATCGGATCCCTCGTCGATGCGTCCCGCCTGGCCGTCGCCCACGCCGCTGCTTCCTTCGCCAGCCCCTCCGACGATCCCTCGCCAACCCTCCCTTCATCTCCTCCTTCCGCCGCTCGTACATCGCAAAATCCCATACCCCCTTCGAGAAACCAGCGCCCTCCCCCGAGAAGCCCACAACCACCGCACCGTGTCACCAGGCGCCACCTGCGCCTCCCCCTTGGCCTGCAAAGTCCGACGCAACCCTCGAAACCCACCCCCTTTTTCATCCAGCGCCTCGCGAAGAACCACACCCCCCCCCCTCGTTGGTATGTTTTTTTTTTTTTTATATTTTATTCTCTTATTTTATTTTATTTTTAATTTAATTAAAATACAGTTAAAAAAATAATAAAACTGATTTTTGTTTTAGAAATATAAAAAACTGATTTTGTTTTGAAATAAAAAAAACTGATTTTGTTTTGAAATATTAAAAACTGATTTTATAAGAAAATTAAAACTGATATTAACAGGAAAATTAAAAACTGATTTTATAAGAAAATTAAAACTGATATTAACAGGAAAATTAAAAACTGATTTGTTTTAAAGAAATAAAACTGATTTTTGTTTTAGAAATATAAACTGATTTTTAAAGGAAATGTATAAACTGATTTTTCTATGCATTTAAAACCTGATTTTGTTTAAGAGAAAAAGTTTTAAACTTTAAATAGAAAAAGGTTTGAAATTTAAAAGGAAAAAGTTTTAAATTAAAAATAGAAGGAGGTTTTACAAAGTAAAAATTCGATTTTTATATATTGAGTAGCGAACTAAAAATTCGATTTTTATATATTGAATAGCGAACTAAAAATTCGATTTTTATATATTGAATAGCGAACTAAAAATTCGATTTTTATATATTGAATAGCGAACTAAAAATTCGATTTTTATATATTGAATAGCGAACTAAAAATTCGATTTTTATATATTGAATAGCGAACTAAAAATTAGATTTTTATATATTGAATAGCGAACTAAAAATTCGATTTTTATATATTGAATAGCGAACTAAAAATTCGATTTTTATATATTGAATAGCGAACTAAAAATTCGATTTTTATATATTGAATAGCGAACTAAAAATTCGATTTTTATATATTGAATAACGAAGTCAAAATTCGATTTTTTACATATGTAGTGGCCGCGGTCAACGAAGGTGACAAAAAGGCGAAACGATGAAGATTTCTATCAATGAAGTGCCGTGGAGCTAGGATAGCTATAAAGTGAGAATTTCTCACCTTTCAATTTCTTTTCTAGTTATATATATATACTAGGATGCAGACGGTGCTTAGTAGCACCCGACACAATCGTCCACAGACCATGGACTTGTTTGTTTGGTTGCATAGATTAGTTGGATATTTGAATTGAAATTGAGTTGTTTGGGTGAATTGAATGAATTTGATTGATGTGTGAATGGCGTGGGCCTTCACTAGACCGGGGATAAGGCTAGGCCTCGTCCCGTTTCTAGTATCGTGCCGTTATGCCGCCGAAATTTTCTAAAATATGTTAGAAAATAAAAATATCATTTTATTGTGTAAATGAATTGAATAGAAATTCATAGGTTGAAATAAAATGTTTTATCGTTAAAAATATAATTTTTAACGTGAATGTGAATAAATGATTTGTTTGTATATACACTGATTTGACTGATATTGATTGGGTCGATAAATTTCACACATCGCCCAACTGCACAAATAAAATCTGTGTTTGATTGTTTGAAACCCCACACGGGTGTTGGGATGAAATTTGAAGTTCACTCATCCTGATTGATTAAATATGTCGATCGATTGATTGACAGGCTGTTATAAGCGTTAAATATCTATATTTGATGCTTATACAGTGTAGTGCACTTTGGTTGATGGTTGATTATTTTTCAATGCTATTATACATGTGTTGTATGAAAATCCATATAATTAACTTTATATGGTAATTGATTGAGCCTCATTCCAGTTTTAAAATAGAAATATTCGAAATAGAAATATTCGAAATGGAATATTTGAAAATATCAATATATGAAGCCGTGTTGATTAGATTGACGCCATTTTGACGTGAACGATATTTATATCGATTTTATTCATTTTAAAATGAATATTAAGAAATGAATTGAATTGAAAACGATTTCGAAATGAATTGAATTGAAAACGATTTCGAAATGAATTGAATTGAAAACGATTTCGAAATGAATTGAAAACGATTTCGAAATGAATTGAATTGAAAATGATTTCGAAATGAATTGAATTGAAAACGATTTCGAAATGAATTGAAAACGATTTCGAAATGAATTGAAAACGATTTCGAAATGAATTGAATTGAAGACGATTTCGAAAAGAATTGAATTGAAAACGATTTCGAAATGAATTGAATTGAAAACGATTTCGAAATGAATTGAAAACGATTTCGAAATGAATTGAATTGAAAACGATTTCGAAATGAATTGAAAATGATTTCGAAATGAATTGAATTGAAGACGATTTCGAAAAGAATTGAATTGAAAACGATTTCGAAATGAATTGAATTGAAAACGATTTCGAAATGAATTGAATTGAAAACGATTTCGAAATGAATTGAATTGAAAACGATTTCGAAATGAATTGAATTGAAAACGATTTCGAAATGAATTGAATTGAAAACGATTTCGAAATGAATTGAATTGAAAACGATTTCGAAATGAATTGAATTGAAAACGATTTCGAAATGAATTGAATTGAAGACGATTTCGAAAAGAATTGAATTGAAAACGATTTCAAAAAGAATTGAATTGAAAACGATTTCGAAATGAATTGAAAACGAATTCGAATTGAATTGAAAGTGAATTGAAATGAATTCAAATTGAATTGAAATTTGAATTGAATAGAAATGAATTTTAAAACGAATTTATAAAGAAGAATTCAATTTTGATTTGAATTGAAAAGGAAGTTGAAATTGTTTTTGAAACGAATTCAAAACTGTTTATATAATTCGTTTTAAATAGAAATCGACGAAGTATATATTATATATATTATATATATAATATAATGGCCTGAATAGAACGCGCCGCGCCGCGGCAGTTCGCGAATTTCGACCATTTATTTCAAACGGACATTACGGGAGATCCGACCGTCGGATTCTCCTAAAACCGGAACCGTTGGGTTCGTATCGAAAAGGGCTTTCTAACGAATATTAGAAATTTGAAATCTAACGGTTGGATTTGGAGATACGTCCAAATCAAATTCGAAAAAGGTCGCTGTAAGTGCAGTTCGATGGCCGTTAATGGAAATCGACTGTACGAGCCTTGATAAAATTATTAAAAATAGCAATAATTTGTGTAAAATCATAAGAAATGATTTGTGAAGATTTGGGATGAAAAACTCCATATTTGAAAAGATAAAAATAGGCTTTTATCGAATTGAACTAGTTTTGAACTAGAAAAATAATTCTATTTATTTTTAAATAAATAAATTGAATTTGAAAAGGGTTTTGAAAATAACCAGAATATCCAATGATTGCATTGGAGTGGATTTGAATCGAAATTGTCTTCGGAATATTTCGATGTTGGAATTCGTGATTATACAGATGTTGTTATGGAAATTTGAAAGATATATATTTGTATCGTTATTTCCAATACGACATTTGTTAGTCGTAGAATTCGATATTGAATATAAGCCGATATATTTTCTATTCAGAGCCTTGTATTGAATCTCGAATGTGATTTGGGTTTGTCGTGAATGGTGTCTTCACTAACACTGTTCTTGAACCCAGTTGAGAAAAGATTAAATCTTTTTATTTAGATTTAATGAAGTGTACCAATTAAATGATATTTAATTGGAATTGAATTGGTATTGATTTTTGGGTTTATCGTGAACAGTGTTTTAAATAACACTTGTTCTTTAACCCGATAATTAATGGAATGTGATTTTGGGTTTATCGTGAATCGTGTTTTAAATGACACTGATTCTTTAACCTAGATAATGATTAAAACTAAGTGGGGTTTTAATGAATCTTTAATTAGATTGAAAAGATCGAGAATGGAGTATCACCAGTTTTGCTCCAGGCGATAGTTAAATCTTTAATTAGATTTGAACGTGAAATTTAGAAACTAACTGTCGGTTAGCCAAGCAGAATGGTTTTCTGGATATTGATCTGATGTTGGTTTCGGCCTTCGGGGTTAATATTTGGGGAATTATTCTCTTGATTAATTTACGGTTAGTGACTAATGAATTGGAATGAGGCGTATGTTGTGTTTGTGTAACACTTATTTAAAATATACGCGAGTTATTCGGAAAGACCGGGTTCATCCCATTCTGAATAACTGATACGACGATAAGTCGAAGATGAAGACGATGGTCGAAGACCGGAGGTCTTCACGTCGTTTGGGTGATAAATGATGATCTTGATTGGGCTGTACACCCAAGAAGATGGAAACAGTTGGGGATCGTCCAGACGTACTTGGAGATCGATGGATATGCGGGGTACTAGGTGCCTCCGGTTTCGTTCAGACCCAGAACGGACTTGTAAATGGGCTGTGTGTCTGACATTGGATTTTAGTCCGTGCGATTGATCTCTATTAAATATATATCTGCTTGGCGGCGGAGAATTTATTCTCTTGCTTAACGCCCTTCTCTGAGACGTACGAGCTCAGGGGTTATATATTGATGGATATCAAACGCATGGAGTGAATTGCCTGTGTGGCATGCCTAAGTGGCAATTGATCGAGGCTTCTGTTGAAAAGCAAAGCCTTGTGGTGATGATCAAAGCACGGCCTTTGTGGCGTAGCTTTGTGTAACGTTTACCTCGCGTGTTTCACACCCGGTATGAACCAAAAACGGGAGACGGACGTCAGGGAGGGCATGCGTTTCTTTCTAGCTAGAAGTGGCGTCAGTGGTTTTACACGCCCTGACGAGTTTGACTTATGTGGTTGTTGCTGTTGCGAGGCGCCTCGGTTATATCGGTTTCGGCCGATGCATTCTGGTCGGCTGACGGACCAGACTTACACCCCATAGGGTGGGGAGACGTAGTGTTCAGGCATAATAATCCACATCGGTGGACCGGCCCTAAGGATCCAGGGGGCAGTTGCGGCTGTTCCTGAGACACGGGCTAGAGCGTCTCGAATCGGTTGAGGACTATCTTTTGCCTCGGTTCATAGACGGAAATCCAATTTCCAAATACGTGACCTTGCGGTTTTATTTGTAAACCTATATATGGCGACATAGTGGCATGGGACGCTCATGCCGCCTATGATTGATACGTATGATTTGAAGTTGTTTTATACACTATGCACTTATAATAGTATCAAATGATTTGTTTTAAAACGTATCAAGCATTCTTTGGCTGTTATAAGGGAAAACCCTATCCTCGGCTGCGTTGCATTGTGTGATGGGACCTGGGTCTTATAACAGCTTCATTTTTCTTTATTTAGCATTGCGCTGTTTGTTTTATGCACTGGTATTCTTGGGAGGAAACCCGTTCCGTGTTATACGGCGTGGTCCCTTGATTTACCTAGCTTTTAAAATAAAGATTAACTGTTTTAGTTCTCACACCAGTCCCATGACTGACCTGGAGTTTATTGTTTTAACCTAAACTCTGGGTGCCCTTATTTTGACACGGGCAGCTAGTAGTTTTGGTTTTGCAGATTTATATTCACAGGATCCTGGTTTACAGCAGGAATGATATCCGGAAAGCTTTGTATCCGTATATCTACTTCTAGTTGTGTATTGTATTATTTTCCGCTGCTATGTATTTAAATGTAATTAAATCTCTGATATCTCTATGAAATATTTATTCATTTATACTCTGTATATTCTTGTAATCTGATGCATTGTTGTAATATACAATGAAATGTTCTTCTGTATGCGTTCTGTTTTGTCGTGTTCTCAAACGATAGGGCGTTTCGAACGGCCTGGATCGGTTTAGCGACTGGTTCGGACCGAGCGAAACTCCTTGCCGTCACACACATGCATATGAAACCCGTTGGACTTGCGTTGCCACCGCTCCCCGTTTTGGCCTCTTACAGTCAAGCCCAGTATGCGTGTCCCGTCCTTGACTTGGGTTGAGCCCACAAAGATACGTTTAGGTTACTGGTTGAAATGGGCCCCCACAAGCCACCCACCTAGGCTTGTCACTAGTATATCCCACTTAACCCTCTTAGTCATGTTCATTTACATGTGTGTTTGGTTAAGTCTTGCTAATCGTATTTCACATGCCACTAAGGACACCCACTAGATTCCTCATGCCACCCAAGGCACCTACTTAACCCCCATGTCCCACTTTACATGTTTATCTGGTTAAGTATTTCTTAATTCATTCAGGCCATAACCTCGTAAAGACCTCTCACATTAGACTGGCATTTATGGCAGCTGGATTTGCCGGGCGGGTCCGGGCAGTCTTACACCATAAAAGAGTCTAACCTCGTGTCTTTACAACTGTTATGCTTTAGTTTAGGCCTAGGACCTCTCACATTGGGCTGACATTTGTGACCACTGGATTTGCCGGGCGGGTCCAGGCAGGTTTACGTCACAAACGAGTCCAACCTCGTGTCCTAAGCATTGATTATCACTTATAATCTTTTACCCCAGTTTTAATAATTCCATATCCAAATTATTAATTAAGTCCACTTTTATTGATGTCCATAATTGACTCAATTATGGTCATCCACTCATGGTATGCAAAATCATATCAATTGCACCCCAACATCTTATTATTAAATCCTTAATATTACCCCTACCCCACGTTTATACGTTCGCTTATTCAACACATAATATAGGCTAGACTTGGATAGTCTAACACATAGCACAAAGATAAATTATCACAATATATAGACAATTAAAATAAATCTAATCATAATAGGGGCGAAACTTGCATAAACGACACATGTTAAGGATCAAAAGGTGTCAACTTGTTAAATGTCACAATTTACATGATATGATCATAGCCCAAATCTATACATAAACTTGCATATGGGGTTTTTAGGCAACATAATGATGGTGTGAACTAGCATAGAATATCACATATGTCATAGCATAATTCTAGATGTCATAATAGATGTCATGGCATATGTTCATAACTTTTCTAATCAATCTAACTTGCATATGTGACTTGGCATATAGATCAACATAGCCCAAACACGATGATTTAATTAATATGAACTAACTAGCATAGATAGTAACATCATGGCTTTTTTAACATGTATGATTCATCACGACTTAGCATAGAACTTTCAACATACATAAAATCATCATAGCATGATTTACAACATATAGGATATCATCACCACATAGCATAGAATTTATAACATACATGATAGCATAAGGTTTACAACAACATATATGACAATTTACATCACCTACTCATAATCCATTCATGACTTAACCTAATTAAAATGATAATAATCTTGTTAAGACTATCATACTCACAATTTAGAGAAGAAGAGAGAGTTTTGCTTTGCTTTAGGGTTGAGAGAATTAGAATTGAATTAGGCTTTCTTCCTTCTTAGATGGCGGCGGCTAGACTGAGTTCCATGGCGGCAGGATGACGGTAACTATTCTATTTTTCTTATGAATTAGGGTGAGAGACTACCTAGGTATTTATAGAGTTAGGATTTACTTTAGACCGTCAGATCATCTCATAACTAATCCCAGCCAACCAGATTAGGTCAGAAAACCTAATGGGTCATTACTCAATTAAAAACAGGTCAGCCAGAAACCCTAGCCGCCAGACCAGGTCGACACCCCGGTCGACACTACAGTCGACCTGGGGGGGGGGGGGGGGAAGTCGACATGGCAGTCGACTTCGGGGGGGGGGGGGGAGGGGAGGTCGACACTAGTGTCGACTCCCTAGTCGACCTGCCTGGGCGGGAACACTTTTCTGTTTGAATTTTTAAATTTCCTGCGAGCTGTTTTGAATTTTCTAAAACTTCCGATGGCCATAACTTCTTCATACGAAGTCCAATTCACGCAAACTCGGACTCTATTTCAACCAGAATTCCGAGACGAACACAATGGCGCAACCCGTTTCCCACAATTCACACATCTGAGATTAGTTATTCTTTAATTTGTGAATATTAATATTAATAGAATTACGGGGTGTTACACAATGCCTTCCATCTGGACAATCTAAGGAAAATGATTAGAAAGGAGAGGAATTGGCAGATAATTCATCATAGAAGGCAATTCTCTAATGGCAGTCATATTTTTGAATGCAAAATCAATTTTGGAGACGTTTTCTACATCCCTTTGTTCTCTTGTTATTCTGTGTATAAGTAACTCCAACTATCTTGATTTCAATGAGATCAGAGTCAAATATAGCAATGTTAAGAGGCCTTATCTCACTCGATGATAGAGTGTTACCACCGATGCGATATATCAATCTTAGGGAATAGTTGAAATTGCCACTCACAACCCAAGCGTGGGTGTGTTCTCTTAGGAAAGGCATAGTTTGGAATAGTTGTACTTTGGTAATGGAGGAGTTTTGTAACGACCCGAATTTTCGAACAATTTATTTTTAATATTTAGTATGGATTTAAATATTGAATTAATAATATAAAAGAATTTTTATATTGAATTATCGATTTAAAAATCGAAACACGGTTTATTTCGAATATATATAATTACTGAAATACTAGAACTGAAATAATTCAATTCGAAGTGAAAAACTGAATCAAAATAGTTCAGATGATCGGTGTCAAATTCTGTTTGAATATAAAAGGGATAATAATAATTTATTACTAAAGAATTTATTTGTTTTGAATTTAAAATATATCGATTTAAATTTATATCTTCTCCATATGATCAGATTAGACTTCGTAGCTTATTCCAGTGTGTTCAGAATAGGAGAATAACCCTAAAAATGTCAGTTGTTGGGTTCAGAGAGGAGTCCGGAATTTATGGGGTATTTTAAATTAAAGGATACCGGTTCAAAATGAATGTAAATAAAATAATGTATACCCTGGTTTTTTGTGGACAGAAACAAAACAACATGGTGGCCTCGCTGTTCAAGTTCTAAACCACAAGAGAAAAACAACCCATGGCCTTTCTTTCTCCATCCATTCACTCTATAAATCGCGCAAGTCCTTAACAGATAAATCAATACAAATGGATGTCTCCTCAAATCAAAAGCCTCAAAAAGAACTCAAAGTCATTCCTCTTTCTAGCCGAAACCCGAAATCAAATCATTCCAGAAAGGGGAAGCGCGATCGAACCAATTGCGAGGTCAATTGAAGCTTATCGACGTTGATTTCTAAAGGTTGCGATGGGTTATAAGGTGGAGCATCGGTTGTCAGACAACCATTAGGGCGAAGTCGAGGAGGTGAATTTCAGAGGCAAAGTCACGATTCAGGGGGTGACCGCGAGTTGAGGAAGAAATAGGGTAATCTGATGAACGACGAAACGAGGTCAACTCGCGACAGTTCTGGGATGGATGCGGCTTCTGATCGATATCAGGACAGGAAGGTGCGAACTGATTTTTGGTTGAGGCATCGAGTGTGGGGTCTTGAGGAGGTCAACGGGTTACAATGTGAAGGAGTACATGGTTTTTCCTGTATGTTGCATTGATCATGAACGCAACTGGAAAACGAGTGAGGTATGTGGAGTTGTCACGGTCGGAGTTCAGGAGAAGGTGTCGAGTTCATCTTCGAGGTGACAGTATGGGGCAGGTAACAATGAGCAGTTCATGGAGGATGGGTTTTTGTGCTTTGTTTTCCTGGCATGAAAAGCAATTAAGAAATAAGCCTAAGCCGTGATCTTTAAATATGGAAAGAGAGAAAAATTAGCAGAGATTAAGGTAATGTGCTAATTAGATTTAATTTATCGTTTTAGTTTATTAGAAATTTATTTTAATTCAAGTTTAAAATTAAAATAGCGTTAACCCTTTTGTACGTTATCAAAACTTCGTGAAATGAAACCGATGATGATGGATTCGTATTCGTGAAGGCTACGCTACGGAATTATAATGTTGATCGAGTTAATGGCAAGATAATGAGGTATAGCTTTTTAGAATTTGAAATATACAGGAAATTTATGTATTTAAGTAGTTAGTTTAAATAAATAATCATGTAGTCGTTAAATTAAATAAATTATCATAGGTGCTGGATAAACTGGTAACAGCGACAATTGGAAAATTAAACGAGATGTTCGGCAGTGGAAAATCAAAGTGAGTAAAATCTCACTCGTTAAATTTATTTTTGGCATTTAAAAATAAATTGTTGATCGTTTATAAGCATTAATATATTAGTTTGCCTGTTTAAATATATATTAGTTACTTAGAATTGACTATTATAATATATATTGGTTTGGTGGATGGATTGTTCCTGCAGTATCATTAGCAAATGCCCGCGGTACCATTAGCGGATGATTTCCCTATGCGCCCCACAAATATATTAGTGGATGACCTTCATACCGTGATATCCTGCCTCGAAGCAGGATGGGTATTATTTATGTTGGCTAACGTCTGTGGATGCAGGAAAACCGGTTAGAGGGATCCAACTGGATTCCTTAAAAATATTACTGTTGTTGTTTCACATATATTATTATATATGATGTGTTAGAAATCCTATGATTTGTAATGGGGTGTTTTGATTGTTTGAAGTAGAACTGGGTCTAAATGTTGATTTATAAAAATATCGTGAAAGAGATTTTGGGATTTAAAAAGGAAAATTCTATTTTCTAAAACAGAATTTGAATTAGAATGGGCTAAAAATATTTACTTATTTTGAAAATAAATAAAACAAGTATTGATTTTATAAACGATGTTTATAAATTAAATAATACAGGAAATTGAAATGAATTTATAAATGGTGTTTATAAATAAAATAGATTGATTTTCATTGGATAATCAGATAATTGAAATGAAATTATAAACAGTGTTTATAAATAAAGTGGGAAAATTATCATTTGATAATTCGAATATTTAAATTCAAATGTGAATTTAAAAATAGAAATGGGGAAATCGTTTTAAAGAAATAAACGATGGAATTTATTCTGATGTTCAGAATATAAATTGAACTAAAATAAATCTGTAAGGATTTAGGATTTAAATTCGATTAATTCGAATTTATTTAAATATAAGTTAAATCGAATATGAAACTTGAACTGAAATTTAATTAGTTTATAAGTAAGTTGAAATATATTTGAATATGTTATGTTCAAATATGAAAGTGAAATAGGCAAAAGAGTTGATTACCCAATTTATTAACGAGTGAGCTAAAACAAGTGTATTAAGTTGAAATGAATTAGAAATGTATGGATATACATGAGACAGGTTTGGAATGAAGTTAATGAAGATATATAAATAGAATGCTCGACAAAAAGGTATGTATTTAAATTGAATATGAGATTTTATGCGCCGTATCGGCAAGCCTCTTGGCTGTTTCTATTTCTTTTTTAATGGAGAGGCCTATGTGGCAAGGTTTGACTTTTTCCGGTAACCCCGTACAAAGGAGGTTATGGCGAATTTTTCCGGAAATTTAAGGAGTTAGAATATATTTAAGAAATCTTGATAACTAGAAATCAATGTATCGATATATATAGAAGTCGATAAGGAAACGAACTTAAAAATAGAATAGTATAAATAAAAAGGAAATCTTTATAAAGCAAATAAAGTTAGTTGAATAAGAGTTAAGCAAATAGAGTTAAAGAAATAGAGTTAAGAAAAAATTAGAAACTAACTGGAGATTAGTTAGGTTGAATAGTTTTCTGAGCATGGATCTGATGTTGGTTTCGGCCTTCGGGATTGATACTTAGAGAATTGTTCTCTTACTAGTTTACAGTTAGGGACTATTAGTTGTGGAATGGTAGTGATACATGAATGAGAGATGGAAATATTATCCAATGTTAATAACGTATATTTTCTTAATATAGAAAATAAGGAAATATGAATATATATATATATGTTTGATGATTTGATCGATAATTCCATTTGGAAGTAAGGTCATTGTGTGTACATGGACATTTTTCATTTGATAGTTAAATCACCGACTATAAAAGTTTTGACCATTTTAACGTTGTTAATATTGAGAGACCGGTTGGATTATTATCCGAAGAACCACTCCGTATTGGCATAAGCGTTGCGAATCATGTATGCCAAAGATAATTGAAGACGGAGTAAAGTGCAAGGGCTGTTGTATAAATCCTAGGTAGAGATTGCTTAGTGTGGATGTATGGAATAATGCCTTCGGTTTCGTTCAATCCCAGAACGAACTTATATGGATGAATGTCTGACAGAATATTTCCAATAATCGCATATGTTGGACTGTACAAATGTATATGGTCTCAACGGTTTTATTCCCATAGCATAATATCCCGAATATTTGTGAAAATCAATTAATGATTAACAGATCTGACAATGTGGCATTCAAAGTGATTGTGTTATCAATGAATGGCAAGTAAGCGTAGCCTCTGGCCTCAACAACCGGGAAGTGGCAAAAATCGGTCGGGCAGCATGGCTATGTCATTAGCTCCCATTAGGGTGTATCATCACCTATCTAGAGATTCATTTAATTCCTTATTCTATTCGATGTGGTCCCATTCGGGAAACGGTTGCTGATCCCAACCGTTGGTGATATACATTCGATACACTCAAGCGAAATGAGTGGTCGGTCATGTGTGGCTGAGTTGCAAGATGTTCTTGTTGAACTCGGTGTATTCTCCTCTAGAGATACACTAGTGGCAGGTGGTTCCATACCTTGTCATAGTCGGAATCCAATCTCCAATAAGCGCCTACGGTTTATGATTGTACATTACATATGTGGAGCGTGAGATGCAAGCTTTCCGCTAGATTTCTATTTATTTGATTTAGACACTATCATAATATCAAATGAGTTTTGATACAAAGACTTTGTTTTGGATTCTCATGAGGGAGAAACCCGTTCCATGTTATACGGCGTGGCCTTATGAGAA
Organism: Allium sativum; assembly: GCA_030737875.1. Taxonomy (NCBI): domain Eukaryota; kingdom Viridiplantae; phylum Streptophyta; class Magnoliopsida; order Asparagales; family Amaryllidaceae; genus Allium; species Allium sativum. The sequence goes on along the minus strand of JASFAX010000020.1, from coordinate 64,810,176 downwards.
ATCATTTATTTCCTCAAGCTGTTTTAAATTGTTTACTCATACCAGTCCCATGACTGACCCGGAGTTTATTTTGTTTTGTTTTACCTAAACTCTTGGGTGCATAAATTTGTATGGGCAGTCAAGTAGTTCGGGTGTTTACAGATATTTGGAGGAGCTTGGAGCAGGTGGCTTCAACATTAGTTATCTAGTGCTATTTCTGCTGTATTGTAAGTGTTGTACTCTGATGATAATGTTATGTATATACAATCAAATTTTGTATTTCAAAAGCTGTCATATATTATATTTTATTCCGTTGCGATGTGAGATTCTGTGTTGTGTTTTCTGTTTTTCTTCTTCTATTCTAATTTTCTTTCTTTCTATTTCTCACCCTCTAACTTCTTTCTATTAATGATTCATATTTTTTGTGATATTTGGGTTAGACGTATGTTGTATTTAGTCAACTCAGATAGTGCGGATTTGCGGTTCGTTACAGTTGGTATCAGAGCTTAGGTTGAGCGGATACCTAGGCTGTGGTGTTGTGCTCATTTGAGATGGGGTCAGTAGTACCCTAGAATGAGTTGAGCGTATATATATGAGAGCGCGTATTTATTAAATGATATAAAATTTGATTTATATTATGTTGGCTTGTCTGTCGAGTGGTTTATGAATTCTGATCGAATCGTGGGACGCCTCGAAGTCGATAGGAATTTCTAAACAATTGAAAAGAGGAATTTGACACGATATTGTTTTAAAGTGAGTAAATGAAATAATTTTATCCAAAATTCTATTTTGATAGAAAAAGAATAATTTTCTAAATTATTATAATATATGGATGTGTTGAATGTTAATATTATAATCAAATTAGACTAAAAAATTGGAATGGTTATATATAACCAAATAAAATTTGTATATAAAAGAAATATACAAGTGAAACAAATTAAATTTGATTCAGAACTAGAATTTGGAATTTAATCCTCGGAAGTTGGAAAATATTTTATGAAGTAAATATATTGATTGTTCAAATAAAAAGAATGTAAACCAAAAGTTTTGGTAGAACTGAAAATTGTAGAAATATGAAATGTTGAGTTCAACATAAGTAAGTTTTTGAAAGGTTAATAGGTTAGTAACAATTTTCTACCTTACTAATTTCGGGGAAGAAATTCTTTTAAGTGGGGAAGAATATAACGACCCGAATTTTCAAACAATTCATTTTTAATATTTAGTATGGATTTAAATATTGAATTAATAATATAAAAGAATTTTTATATTGAATTGTCAATTTAAAAATCGAAACACAGTTTATCTCGAATATATATATAATTATCGAAATACAACTGAAATAATTCAATTCGAAGTTAAAAACTGAATCAAAATAGTTCAGATGATCAGTGTCAAGTTCTGTTTGAATATAAAAGCGATAATAATAATTTATTACCAAAGAATTTATTTGTCTTGAATTTAAAATATATCGATTTAAATTTATATCTTCTCCATATGATCAGATTAGACTTCATAGCTTATTCCATTGTGTTCAGAATAGGGGAATAACCCTAAAAATGTCAGTTGTTGGGTTCAGAGAGGAGTCCAGAATTTATGGGGTATTTTAAATTAAAGGATACCGGTTCAAAAACGAATGTAAATAAAATAAAGTATACCCTGGTTTTTTTGTGGACAGAAACAAAACAACATTGTGATGACCCCAAACTTCCACGGAATGAATGTAAGGGATGATTGTTTGGAATACAACATAAATATAACAATACAGATCACAGATACAACATAGCAAAGGAAAACTATAGAATAACAATATCATAGCAGCGGAATATGAATGTCATCAAACACAGAATCCCACAGGCACAGAGTACCAAATTATTACATCAAGTTTCAGCAAAAGGAAATAAGTTCCAACTTCAAAATAGAACAACTGGAAATAAAATAAGTCTAGGTGTCTTAAAGTCTAAAGATAAAATGCAATGAAAGATAAATGATAGATAATCTTCGTGGTCCAACATAAGCACCTCCAAATAAGCACTCCAAGATAGATAAGCAGCTCCAAGATAGCAACTCCAAAGAAAGCTAGACCTGTTACTTGGCTGCCCATGTGGAAAAGAGGGCACCCGAGTTTGCAAAGGTGAAAACAAACTACGAGTCAGGCATGGGACTGGTATGAGAATTCTTAATAATTTAACTAATAGTAATAAGACAAATCCAAAGACCACGCCGAAAACGCGGAATGGGTTTTATTCCAAAGGATTGTCGTGCATAATTTAAAGTGTCAGAACAGATAAATAAGAAAATCGTAAAACAACGCAATGCTTTTTGGAAAAATGGAATCACCATAAAACTCAAGTCCTATCACACAATGCAACACAAACCAGAGGATAGAGTTTTACCTTATGGTGATTAAACATGCTTGGTACGACAAAAACGAATTTGATATTATTATTAGTGTATATAAAAACATTTCAAAATAAATGTATCAATCCTAGGAAGCATAGTACCCTATACTACTATGCATCCATACTAGTAATACAATCAAATTCGTAGGGTCGTATTTGGAATTTGGTTTCCATCATGAATCAAGGCTAGGGAGGAGTTCCTTACCGATTCGAGACACTCTAGCTAATGTCTCAAGATCCCCCGCAGTGAACCCTTGGATCCTGCAGGGCCGGTCCGCACATACGATTTTGTGGATTGGCAATTCCTGAACACACGTTTCCCGGCCCTGTAGGACCTATCATCCGAGGCGCCCCGTTCCATCATCCACATAAATAAAATGCCAGGCCGTGTAAAAACCCAAACATCATTTCTAGCTAGAAAGAAACGTGCTGCTCTCCCTGCATTCCCTTCTCGCGTTTTAGACTCAACCGGGTTGTGAGGCTTGTGAAGCTACGTAATACACAAAGTTATGCTTATTCAAGTTGTGCTTTGATCGTCACTACAAGGTTATGCTTTTCAACAAGAAACCTTGATCATTGCATCTTGGTATGCCACACTGTCGATCCATATCATAATATCAATCTTTTGCCAAAATATATAAAAGGGTGTTAAGCAAGAGAATGAATTCTCCGCCACCAATCATTCATACAATCGACAGAAAATTAATAAATACAATATAAAGGAGCACAATGTTGGACACACATTCCATTTATAAGCCCGTTCTGGGTCTGAACGGAACTGGAGAAACCTCGTCCCGTATGTCCAGTACGGAAAGGAGGTACCCGCATATCCGTGAAATCAACACGTACGTTTGGGCAATTACCCCGACCCTTGAATTGGGAGCAAGTCAATTCAGGATCTTGATCGTTGTCCATTCGAGGGAAGATTTATGGTCTTCATTCGCCGTCTTCAACTTCATTTCTTAACGTCGTCTGATTATTTGGAATGAGATAAACTCGGACTTTCCAAATAATTCTCGCATATATAATTTGAGAAAATCCATTTCATGTCGTTATATTATTTTATAATGATTAATTCTTACCTTAATTATTTAAAATAATTAAATCTTTAATTAATGACGCTTCGGGTCGAAGGAGCGACCAGGCGCTGTTTTCAACAAATTTTGATACACACATTTCTCAAAATCTAACTGTTGGATCTTAACGTAGTTTATATCGTTAGAAAGATCTTCCCAAGATGGTCCTAACGGTTCCAGTTTTGGGAAAATCCGACGGTCGGATCTTTTGGTATAGTCGTTTAAAGGTACGATTTCAAAATGCGAACTACCGCGCTCGATTCGTTTAATTTTAATTATATTTATATCGTTTAACCATAATAATGTTGTTTGATTTAACCACGTGCTAAACAACTATAGATCTCCATTCAATTTTTAATTCATTTAAAATCAAGACAATAGTTCAACATTTTAAATACATTCTTTTATTCCTTTATTTACATTAAAAATGTAAATTCCATTCTTTATTCTTTTATTTACATTAAAAATGTAATTTCCATTCTTTATTCTTTTATTTACATTAAAAATGTAAATTCCATTCTTTATTCTTTTATTTACATTAAAAATGTAAATTCCATTTTTTCAATTACACTGTAAAATCCTCTCTGTAATTACATTAAAAGTGTAATTAACATTCCATGTAAAATTTTCTATCTTTTAATTTACCATACAAAAATGTAATTTACATTCCAATGCAAAATTATTCTTTTTTAATTACATGTAAATTCTTACCCTTTTTAAATTACATAAAAATGTAATTTTAATTCCAATGCCTAATTCTTCTTTTTAATTACATAAGAATGTAATTAACATAGCGGTGGAAAACTTTATCTTTACAAATTACATTAAAATGTAATTTTACTTACAACGTCAAATTCTACTTTTTAATTTGCAATGTAAATTTTATGCTTTAATTACACATAAAAATGTAATTTTATTGGCTATGAAAATTCTTATTCTCTCATTACATATAAAAATGTAAATTTTATTTTCAATGCAAATTCTTCTTCTAATTATATTAAAAATGTAATTTCTTTACAGAGTAAATTCTCATCCTTTGATTACATATAAAAATATAATTTTTAATCTATAATGTAAATTCTACTCTTAAGTTACATAATAAAAATGTACCTTTAATTTACAGTGTAAATTTTCCTTTTTAGTTTACAACATAAAATCATACTTTTAAATTTACATGAAAAATGTAATTACATTAACGGTGAGAAATTCTATCCTTATGAATCACATTGAAATACATTGTCCAATTTCTCTTTTTAATTACATTAAAAATGAAATTTCATAAACAGTGAATTCTTATCCTTATGAATTACACTGAAAATGTAATTTTTATTGCAATGGTAAAGTCTTATTTTTTTAATTCCATTTAAAACTGTAATTTTATTTACAATGCAAAAATCTAATCTTTTTATTTCCATTGCAAAAATCTTATCTTTTAATCTACAATGTAAAAATATCACCTTTTTATTTACAATGTAAAAATATCTCCTTTTTATTTACAATGTAAAAATATCGCCTTTTTATTTACAATGTAAAAATCTAATCTTTTATTTCCATTGCAAAAATATTATCTTTTAATCTACAATGTAAAAATATCACCTTTTTATTGACAATGTAAAAATATCGCCTTTTTAATTACAATGTAAAAATATCATCTTTTTATTTACAATGTAAAAATATCGTCTTTTATTTACAATGTAAAAATATCGTCTTTTTATTTACAATGTAAAAATATCGTCTTCTTATTTACAATGTAAAAATATCATCTTTTTATTTACAATGTAAAAATATCGCCTTTTTATTTACAATGTAAATTCTACTCTTTAATTACATTAAAAATAATGTAATTTCTTTTACCTGCAGATTCTGATCTTTTTACATTTAACACAAAGTAAATCTTTTCAATAACGTCATCTTTTCCTTTTTAATTTTAATAAAAACCCAATCTTTACCATAACGTTATATTTCAATTTAACAACCACATAACAATATTTTATTAGAATAACAAGATCTAGTCCAACCAAATACAACAGGGTGATGTATATAATTATTTTCCCACGATTCACAGAATAACCACAAACATGATACAACCAAATATTTAAACAAATAATTGGTTCAAATTTTCTACCATGCGCAGATCTAAAGTTTTGACTATCAGATCTAAACTCATACAACACAGAATAACAAATCAATCAATCAGAATTTTATCACATCGTAAATCTAGTTCATGAACAATTCAACATATTTAAGTAACTAAAGAATATAATTAAATTGATTTAATTATTTAACATAGAATCTCACCTTGCTTTTCAGTCAGATATAGAATTCAAAAAGGTCCAGAAATTTGTTCCAATCAGTTCTAAGTTGAAGTATTTGCTATCACGATTCACACGGATTTGAAATTTTTGGATTCGGAGATCGTATGAATTAATTATCAATTTTTAATTAACAATTACTTTTCACAACTGCTACTATAACAGATAAAAGCGTCGGAAAATCTGAAATGTTCATACCTTTCTTTTCCAGTTTTGTTCAAAACTTAGAATCAAAATAACTCGAGATTGGAGCAATGGTTGGAGGAGCGGTTTGTTGGAGATTGGAGAGGGAGGAGAGGCACCTGAACGCCGACCGGAGTTGGGGGGTGCGATCGCACCTGGCGGCGGCGGGAGGGGCTCGAACGGCTGAACTTCGGCGGCGGATTCTGGGAGCTTCGGGGCACGAGGAGGGGCGGGGTTCGTCTGAGATGGAAGAGCATTCAAAGTACTTCAAAAAGTATAATTGCGGTGTGGTCTAATTCTCCATGGATTAGGAGAAAAGGAGGAGAGAAGGTAAGAAGGGGGGCGGCTTGAAAGGAACGGGGAAGACGATGTACTGTAGCGCGTATTTATACGCGTATTTCCTATTTTTTTTTTAAATTAGGGTTTTTCTGTCCTATATCCAAACGGAGCCCAACGACTGTCGAACAATAGGTTTTGACATCTTCTGAATGCAATGGCGCTAGTGCCGAAGTCTAATTTTGAAGTTTACAGCATGTTTCTTTTATTTTTAAAATAAATCTTTAATATTAAATACGAACGTACTTTCTAATTTTACCAGGGCCACATATGAACTCAGAAAAATCCAGAAAAATTATTTCTGGCTTTGTTTTGATGATACGATCCTAAAAAAACAAATTTCATCGAATTATGAGACCGTTTGGAAAATGGCCATTTTTAATATAGAAATTCTACAACGACTATTCTGAAATTTCAACTAGTCATAACTTTTGATTCCCGCTATGAAATTTCGATTTTTCGGATTCATTGGAAAGATATTTTTAAATAGATTCTAATATTTTTGGTTTCACCAAAATCCGATTTTTTCTGCATCCTGTACAGTCAGTCAAAGTTCAGATTTGACTTTTCAAACTACCGTGCTATTTCTAATTCCCTTTTATAATTAAATTAAATATATTTGTATTAACTTCGATCAAAATAAATTCCTATTCGTTATTATTTAAAATAATTTATTTCAAATATTTAAAATACCTTAAAATTTCTAAAATAAAAATTTTAAATTGGCCCCAAATTCTGGGTTGTTACAATCTCCCCCGCTTAAGAACTTTTCGTCCTCGAAAAGGAAAAAAAAGGAAAAATAGAAGAGTAGGAACCAACACAGAGAATGTAGAATATCTTAAGCGTACCTCCAAACAAAATCTATTCGGAGATATCTACTCTGCAATTGGGATAGGCCTGTTTGATACTCTCCTCAGTTTCCCAAGTGCAGTCTCTAGGATCACTGCTCCATTGCACTTTGACTATGTTGATTCTTTTATTTCTCAGCTCTCTAGTCTCTTTGCCAATAATTTTCAGTGGCTCCCTTCTCACTGCAAGGCTTGGGGTAATCTCCAAATCCTGCTGTGCTGCTTCTTCCACAACCAGATCCGGATCATGGATATGCCTTCGTAGTTGAGATACATGGAATACATCGTGCACCCCAGGCAACCAGTCGGGCATCTGAATTCTGTAAGCTAGGGTACCAATCTTTTCAAGAATAGGAAAGGGGCCGATGAATTTAGGTGCTAATTTTCCTGTTTTTCCAAAACGGATTACACCTCGCATTGGAGCAACTTTCAAATAGACATAGTCACCTACTTCAAAAGCCAACTCTCTTCACCTTACATCTGCATACCTCTTTTGTCTACTTTGGGCGGACAATAATCCCTTCTTAATATAGTTAACTTTGTCTGAAGCTTCTCAGACCATATCTGAACCCAATACTAGATGATTCCCTTTTTCAACCCAACATGCTGGCGATCTACATGGCCTACCATATAAGGCTTCAAATGGAGACATTTTCAAACTTGCTTGATAGCTATTATTATATGAGAATTCAGCTAAATGCAAGTGATCCTCCCAAGAACCTCCAAAATCGAGTATGCAAGCTTGCAATAAATCCTCAAGAATGCGATTCACCCTCTCAGTTTGGCCATATGTCTAAGGGTGATATGCGGTACTAAGATTTAACTTCGTTCCCAACCCATTTTGGAATGCTTCCCAAAATTTGCTAGCAAAGATAGGATCACGGTCGCTAACAATGCTACTAGGAACTCTGTTTAAAACAAAAGATTATTATTTTAGTATTTAATTAGAAAATGAAAATTTTCATTCAGATAATGAGGAAAAGGGAAGATTTAGTTTTATTACCCATGTAGCCTGACGATTTCTTTGCAATAAATTTGCGCCATACTTTGAGTTGTTCTAGTGGACTTGAGAGGTATGAAATGAGCGGTCTTGGTGAAGCGATCCATGATCACCCATATGCTGTCATTTCCTTTCCTAGTACGAGGCAAACCATCTATAAAATCCATGGAGATTTGGTCCCACTTCCAACCTGGAGCCTCCAATGGTTGCAACAATCCCGCAAGCTTTTGTTGATCGCTCTTTACTTGTTGGCATGTTGGACATCTACTCACATAAATGGATATATCTCTCTTCATAGCTTTCCACCAAAACGTGCGCTTAAGATCTTGATACATCTTGCTCACGCCTGGATGGATGCTAAGCTTTGATTTGTTACCTTCATCTAAAACTTCCCTTATGAGCTCTGGGATACTTGGGACACAAATCCGCCCTTGCAATCTAAGAACTCCCTTGCCATCTATTTGAAAGTTCGTGTTTTCACCTTCTTGAATTCTTTCAATCATTTTTCGAATAAAAACATCATTTTTCTGAAGAGAAGAAATTTTATCAATCAAAGAAGGGGTAATGATGAGGCTTGCGACAATGATATTCTTTCTACTAAGTGCATCCGCCACAACATTGGCTTTTCCCGTCATATATAAGATGTCAAGATCGTATGCCGCCAGAAATTCTAGCCACCGTTGCTGCCTTAAATTCAAATCCTTTTGATCGAAGAGATATTTCAAAGATTGATGGTCTGTGAATAATTCAAATTTTTCGCCTAAAAGATAATGTCTCCAAATTTTTAAAGCAAAGACTATGGCCAACAACACCAAGTCATGGACATGATAATTTTTCTCATGCGGCTTTAACTGATGACTTGCATAAGCAACAACTTTGCCTCTTTGCATCAGTACCGTGCCAAGACCACAACTTTGAGAAGTATCGGTGTAGACTTTTAAATCTTGGTTGCCATCGATGATGGTTAGTACGGGAGCAGTGGTCAAACTCACCTTCAGGTTTTGGAAGGCCTCCTCACAATCCGATGTCCAATTGAACTTGGTATGCTTCTTGGTGAGCTTTGTTAATGGGCCAGATAGTTTGGAGAAGTCTTTGACAAATTTCCTATAATATCCAGCCAATCCTAGGAAGCTTCTTACTTCAGTGGGTGTACTGGACTGCTTCCAATCCCGAAAGCATTGTGAGTGACCGAGACCCGTTGTTCACTAGTGGGTTTTGGAAGAGCTTACAAGAGGCTCTAGGGTCAGGATTACATCTCAGTACCGCATATCATCCTCAGACCGACGATCAGACGGAGAGGGTGAATCGTATATTGGAAGATCTCTTGAGAGCTTGTATATTGGATTTTGGTGGATCATGGGATGACCATTTGCATCTAGTAGAGTTTGCATATAATAATAGCTACCAATCCAGTATTAGTATGGCTCCATATGAAGCTTTGTGCGGAAGACCGTGCAACTCACCATCATGTTGGATAGAGACTGGCGAGAAGTTTGTGCTTGGACCAGATGTGGTGAGAGAAACTTCAGATAAGATTAAGATCATTCAGCAACGAATGAAAGCTGCCCAAGATAGGCAGAAGAGTTATGCTGATAAGAGGAGAAGAGATTTGAAATTCTCCGTTGATGACTTGGTGTTTGTTAAGATCTCTCCGTTGAAGAGCGTGATACGATTTGGCAGGAGAGGATTTCAACTGGACTATCGCGAGTTGAATAAGGTGACGAGGAAGAATAAGTATCCTCTACCGCGGATAGATGATTTGTTTGATCAACTGGAAGGAGCAAGAGTGTTCTCCCAGTTGGACCTCGCGACAGGATTTCATCAGCTTCGAGTCGCGGATGAGAGTGTTCCGAAAACGGCATTTAGGACGCCGTCTGGATTTTATGAGTGGTTGGTCATGTCGTTTTTGGTTGACCAATGCACCAGCCTATTTTGTGGATCTTATGAATCGAGTATTCAGAGATCAGTTGAATATGTTTGTTCTTGTGTTCATGGATGATATCCTTGTTTATTCAAGGACAGAAGAGGAACACAATGGACACTTGAGGATAGTGATGGAGGTGTTGAGGAAACACCAATTGAAAGCGAAATTCTCTAAGTGTCATTTTTGGAGAAGGGAAGTAAGATTCTTGGGCCATGTTGTTTCAGAGAGTGGTATTGCCGTAGACCCTGCGAAGGTGGCTACGGTACAGGATTGGCCTACACCCAAGAATGCAACAGATGTAAGAAGTTTCTTGGGATTAGCTGGATATTATCGTAAGTTTATCCAGGACTTCTCCAAGATTGCAGCACCGTTGACTCAGTTGACTAAGAAGAATCAGTCCTTCGTCTGGGACGGAGTGTGTGAGGATGCCTTCAAAAGTCTAAAGGAGAGGTTGAAGCGTGCACCAGTGTTAGTCATTCCTAAAGAGAATGAAGAGATGACGGTATACACGGATGCTTGTGGTACCGGACTGGGTGCAGTATTAATGCAAGGAGGTAGGGTAGTAGCTTATGCTAGTCGACAGCTAAAGCCGCATGAGAATAAGTATCCTACCCATGATTTGGAATTGGCAGCGATTGTATTTGCGGTGAAGATGTGGAGACACTATCTCTTGGGAGAAAGATTTGAATTGTTTACCGATCATAAATCGTTGAAATATCTCTTCTCTCAGAAAGATCTGAATCTCCATCAGCAGAGATGGTTAGAGTTCTTGGCTTCGTATGATTTTGATATCGCATATACACCTGGGAAGGGTAATGCGGTAGCCGATGCCTTGAGTAGGAGACATGCCAGCTTAGGGGCAATGTTTCTTGAATGGAAGCAACTGGAGTTTATCGCAGGTTTTGATTTTAGACCAAAGTGCGAGTTGGATCCAGTTATGCTAGCTAGTTTGACGATCAGACCCACTTTGATAGAGCGGATTGGTTCTAGCCAGAGGGACGATCCTAATCTATTAGAAATCATCTCCAAGTTAGAGATGAACGTCGGCGGTGAGGAGATGAATGTGTATGGGCTTGATCGAGATGGATGGCTTCGAAAGAATGGAAGACTAGTTGTGCCCAACGTGAATGGTTTGAGAGATGATGTGCTTAGAGAATGTCATCACTCAAAACTGACTATACATTCCGGTGGTAATAAGATGTATCGAGACATGGGACAGACTTACTACAGGGAAGGGATGAAAAGAGACGTTGGGAAGTTTATATCCAAATGCATGAATTGTCAGCTAGTTAAAGCCGAGCAAAAGAAGCCTAGTGGGTTGTTGCAACCATTAGAAATTCCCGAATGGAAATGGGACCAAGTCTCGATGGATTTCATCGATGGTTTACCAAGGACTAGATCGGGATATGATAGCATTTGGGTAATTGTGGATCGATTGACTAAGAGCGCAAGATTTATACCCGTCAAATCGACCAGAACGGCAGCCAAGTTGGCAGAATTGTATATGAAGTGGGTAGTGAGATTTCATGGAGTACCCAAAAGCATTGTGAGTGACCGAGACCCGTTGTTCACTAGTGGGTTTTGGAAGAGCTTACAAGAGGCTCTAGGGTCAGGATTACATCTCAGTACCGCATATCATCCTCAGACCGACGGTCAGACGGAGAGGGTGAATCGTATATTGGAAGATCTCTTGAGAGCTTGTATATTGGATTTTGGTGGATCATGGGATGACCATTTGCATCTAGTAGAGTTTGCATATACTAATAGCTACCAATCCAGTATTGGTATGGCTCCATATGAAGCTTTGTACGGAAGACCGTGCAACTCACCATCATGTTGGATAGAGACTGGCGAGAAGTTTGTGCTTGGACCAGATGTGGTGAGAGAAACTTCAGATAAGATTAAGATCATTCAGCAACGAATGAAAGCTGCCCAAGATAGGCAGAAGAGTTATGCTGATAAGAGGAGAAGAGATTTGAAATTCTCCGTTGATGACTTGGTGTTTGTTAAGATCTCTCCGTTGAAGAGCGTGATACGATTTGGCAGGAGAGGCAAGTTGGCACCAAGATTTGTTGGCCCGTTCCCCGTTCTTGAATTAGTCGGGAATTTGGCGTATAGAGTTGGTTTACCAGAGAAAATGGCGGGAGTTCACAATGTATTTCATGTTTCCCAACTAAGGAAGTTCGTTCACGACTCAGATATGACTATTTCACCTGATCAGCTAGAGGACTTCGAAGTAGAACCCGAGGCAGTTGGGAACCGCAAGCCGATCCGTATTGTGGGGCACGATACAAAGCAACTTCGAAGGAAGTCGGTGAAGCTAGTCAAGGTTCAGTGGGGCGAGGACGAGAATGATTGTACTTGGGAGACAGAGGAGAGCATTAGGAAAGCACATCCAGAACTCTTTGCCTGGTAAGGTTTACTTTGCGATTTAGTTTTCCGCATGCTAGGGTAGACTTGTTTTGCTTGTTTTGCATGTTTGATGGTTGTTTTATGGTTGATAGGCATGCGGGACCTTTGTGTATGTTTTGATTAGGGAATTTCGGGGGCGAAATTTCTTAAGGGGGGGAGAGTGTAATGACCCGCGTTTTACGCATTGGAGGATCGTAGAATATTTATTTCTTTCCCATGTGAAGTCGTATGGTCATGTAACTTTGGAAAACATCTATTGGAGTCATTTTCCATGTTCATGATTTTTGTCGATTTTTAAATGACCATTTTGCCCCTAGTTGGTACTGTTTTGGCCATAACTTTTGATTGGAAAGGAATTTTGACCTGAACCCACTTCCATTTGATTCGTTTGATGGTTTCTCTTTCCGTAGAGTGGTCATAATAGTCAAACGGACTTACCGTTTGGGAGATATGGCTGAAACAAGGTTTGGAGGGTGAAAAACTGCTTAACTGGGCCAACTCGGGTGATTAGCGAGTAGGTCCATAACCCATTTCGGAATTAGGGTTATGAGAGGGCTGAAATGAGATGGAGAATCATTCCATTTCAGTTTTCTAGCCTCCACTTATCACCAAGGAACCCTAAAAATGGCCTCCAACCTCTAAATCACCTCCAAATCATCTTTTGGTCAAGGATTTGGCTTAGCAACTCCTAATCAAGGAAGATCTTCACCAAATCAACATTGGAGCTGCTGTTTAGCATAGAGATTCACATCAATCAGAGATTTATTTCGGATCTTAGTTTATTTGTGGCTAAGGTGAGTGATTTGCATAGTTTTGCACCAATTATGGCTAATTAGGGGTGATTAGTGTTAATTAGCGAATTTAAACATGATAAAATTTTGGGAAAATATTTATAAAATTCGGAATGATGTTTTAGACCTCTGATATGAATTTGGGTTAATTTGGTTAAGTTTTGTTAGTCCTATCATTAGTTTCACCTAAACATGCTTAAGGGGAAAATATGGGATTTTGGGTATGTTTGATCCATTTCTACTTATCATATTGATGTTTTGATGTTTGTGGTTGATTATGTATGTTGCTATGACTGTATGGTATGCTTTGTGATTGATTAGAATAGCTAGAATGGTCGAAAATGCCGTCGAATGGCGTAAACAGCTCGCTGGACAAGGTGCAGGGATTCAGATCGCATAGGGGACTGAGGGTCGATCAGATCGCCCTATGGGATCGTGGGTCATCACCACGAACCGAGTCGTTTCCTCCAAACCGAACCATCTGCGCAAGGCCCACGAGCAACAATCGTGAACTGCTACCCGATCCGATCCACTCGTGCTTCATATCACGATCCGAACAGGAGAAAAGCAGCATCCACGATCTGATGCACAGCGAGACGACGATCCGAACCAGGAGAGAGCCACGAGCTGGAGGGGCGCGATCCGATCCGTATGGGGTATCACGATCCGAACCAAGGAGGGGAGCACGATCTGAGGCAAATAGAAAGGGGACCGCAATGACGATCCGATCACCTGGAGGATCACGACCCGATCCGATGTATGAGGTGCGACCCGATCCGAATGCGTAAGGCCGATCCGATCCGATGAAGAATGTGAAGGCTGATCCGATCCGATTCGATGGTGATGACCAATAACCCGAGATGCAAAGGTAGTCCATATGGGAGTTAGAGCTCAGGATCCCGGAACCAGTTGGGAACCAATGAGTTCACTTCATGGTTGGACTTTGCTGCAGGACGTGTGCTAAGGAGTTGTCGACGTTCATAACTTCGATTCACCACTAAAAAGGAATGATGGGCTACTTATCAGTGCAGTAGGGTCATTCTGACCTGAGGGGCAAAGTGATGGTAGCAAGACTACGTTATCAGTGCAGTAGGGTCATTATGACCTGAGGGGCAAGGTGATGCGTAGTAAGACTATGAGCCAGCGCAGATGGGGTGGATAACTCCATGGGGCAAGTGGACATAGTAAGGATTAGTGAGGCTATGAGCCAGTGCAGTGGGGTTCTTGTGACTCCATGGGGCAAAGTGGACATAGCGAAGGATTTGTGGCTACGTTATCAGTGCAGTGAAGCCATTTGTGACTTCATGGGGCAAAGTGATCGTAGCAAAGTATGTTGGGTGATCGAAGTGGTGAATGTCGTATGCTTTATGCACTGAGTGAGAGATGTGAGGATGGATGTTTTGTTTGATTGTTTGCCATCATTATGACATGCACACCTCCCCCACCTCCGTATCTTTACACTGTTTGATATGATACCTTAGAGTGTTGTACAGTAGGTAGTGCTAACTCTTTGGTTGCAGGTCCAGGTTCAGGTATGTTTTAGTCTACCTGTTATTGTTCACTTTAGATGCTTATCGCTCATACCAGGCTTTATGTCTGACCCAGAGTTTTACGTCTCCTCTTATTACTCTGGGTGCTCACACGAGCAGACTAGAGACAGGTTAGCTGGTGATGCGCGGGTAGCTGGTTCGGAGGCGGGCAGGAGGCTTCCACGTATTATATATATACACACATTCTCCCTGTGTCGTTGGTGGTCGCTACTTGGGCATTAGTAGTGTACCTCATTTATCTTACTTTTGCTTTGAGACAGTTTGAAAGTTGTAATAAGCTGTATTTTGGATTTCCGCTGCTATGATACTTAGTTCTGATTTTCAGCTTATGCACTGTCTCTCCTGTTTTATGTCAAGTATATTATTATTATATTTTGTTCTATGCGTTGTGAGACATTCTACAGGTTCTTTGTATGTTCATTTCCTTCTTCCTTTTCCTTCTCAAGACCCGTTCCGTGCTAACTGGACATGTGTACAGCGCACTTTTGGAGTAAATGTCGGTTGGTGCGGGGCGGGGCCGTGTCACTTGGTATCAGAGCTCTAGGTTGCGTAGTTAACCTAGGGAAAGTCACTAGGGGGAGTTAGTACGTATATCAGAGCGCGTATTTGTGATTACTTTGGTTTTCAAAAGCTATGTATATATATACTATTAGTAGTATAAAGATGAAGTCGCACTGCGTTAGCACCATTATGGGGTCGTTAATCGTTTCCCTTTTTCAGATTGACGATGAGCCGAGATACAAGAGGTGCTGGTAGAGGGACCAACCAAGGGAATGCCGCTGACATGAGGGCGATGTTTACTAACCTCATGAGAGACATGCTTAGAGAAGTGCAAGGGGCAATTCCCAATCCCGGAGTTGGTGTTGGCCCAGTAGTGCAGGCGTCTAGGGTCGATTTCGCCAAGTTGTGTAAAGATTACACTAATCTTGGTGGGAAGCCGTTCCACGGAAAGGAGTCGGCCACGGATGTTCAGGACTGGATGGATAACTGTGACCGTATCTTTGATGACTTGGGTCTTGAGGATGCGATGAAGAGAAGGCTAGCGTCTCGTCAGTTGCAAGGGCGAGCGATGAATTGGTGGAATGCCATTAGAACAGCTACTCCAGAGGATCAGGTTACTTGGGTTCTGTTCAAGGCTCGCTTTAGCGAGAAGTTCATTCCAGCTGCCCAGAAGTCAGTGTTGTTCAAGAGGTTCTTGGAACTCAAGCAGAATGGGAGGGCAGTTTCTGATTATATTGCTGAGTTCGACACTTTGTCGAAGTATGGACTGTCTCTTATTGATACTCCTGAGAAGAAGAATGAGAAGTTCATTACTGGTTTGGATGGATACTTGGGGGAAAGGCTTATCAATCACATCGATGGGACTTTTGAATCGATCGTGGGGAAAGCTTTGAGGTCAGAGAGTCTTTACCCCAAGTCGAAGACTGAGGCTGCATCTGCAGAAGGGCCAAAGCCGCAAGCAGGCGGTGGAGGCAAGAATAACTCTCAGAATAAGAGGAAGCAGGACCAATCTAAAGGTGGCCAGAAAAAGAGCAAGAAGAATGTTGAGTGCTTCAGCTGTGGAAAGAAGGGCCATTATGCTAAAGAATGTCGGGCCAAGCCAGCGGAAAGGAAGTGCTACAACTATGGTCAAGTGGGACATCAGAAGGATAAGTGTCCGCAACCTCTTAAGGAGAAGCAGATTGTGAAAGCATATGCTCTTGATGCTGTTCCTTCTTCGTCGAATGCCCCAACTGCGGCGGAGAAAGGAAAGAATGTTGTTATTCAAGGTATGCTTTCTATTTATGATGTACCAGTTCGAGTTTTGTTTGATACTGGGGCTTCCCGTTCCTTCATATCTAGTGACCTGGTAGATAGATTGGGACTGGAACCCGAGATAGTCGATAGACCATTGGTTGTGACGAACCCGATTGGTGGTTCGACTAGCCTTAGTATGATTTGCAGGAATTTGGTCTTATCGAGTCATGGATGTATGTTTGTATGTGATTGCTTTGTCTTGGGCTTTACTGGGTATGGCATTATATTGGGAGTCGATTGGCTCCAAAGACACGGGGTGGTGGTAGACTGTGAGGGCTTTTTGGTGACAGTGAGGGCGGATGATGGGCGGAGGGTAGTGTTTGGTAGTCTACCTAGTGATGGGGTTATGGCTAGTTTTGTAAATTCCCTCGACATCCCGCAGGATGAGTTGTTAGATGTGCCTGTGGTTGGCTATTATCCGGACGTCTTCGAGGAGGTGACCGGGCTTCCACCACACCGAGAGATTGAGTTCTGTATTGATTTAGTGAAAGATGCCAGACCTATAGTAATGCCACTTCGTCGTATGGCACCAAGGGAGCAGCGAGAGCTCGGGGTGCAAGTCAGCAATCTTTTGAAGAAGGGATTTATTAGAAGGAGTGTCTCCGAGTGGGGAGCACCAATTGTGTTTGCCACTAAGGCAGATGGTTCCCTTCGTTTGTGTGTGGACTATCGCGAGTTGAATAAGGTGACGAGGAAGAATAAGTATCCTCTACCGCGGATAGATGATTTGTTTGATCAACTGGAAGGAGCAAGAGTGTTCTCCCAGTTGGACCTCGCGAAAGGATTTCATCAGCTTCGAGTAGCGGATGAGAGTGTTCCGAAAACGGCATTTCGGACGCCGTCTGGATTTTATGAGTGGTTGGTCATGTCGTTTTTGGTTGACCAATGCACCAGCCTATTTTGTGGATCTTATGAATCGAGTATTCAGAGATCAGTTGAATAAGTTTGTTCTTGTGTTCGTGGATGATATCCTTGTTTATTCAAGGACAGAAGAGGAACACAATGGACACTTTAGGATAGTGATGGAGGTGTTGAGGAAACACCAATTGAAAGCGAAATTCTCTAAGTGTCATTTTTGGAGAAGTGAAGTAAGATTCTTGGGCCATGTTGTTTCAGAGAGTGGTATTGCCGTAGACCCTGCGAAGGTGGCTACGGTACAGGATTGGCCTACACCCAAGAATGCAACAGATGTAAGAAGTTTCTTGGGATTAGCTGGATATTATCGTAAGTTTATCCAGGACTTCTCCAAGATTGCAGCACCGTTGACTCAGTTGACTAAGAAGAATCAGTCCTTCGTCTGGGACGGAGTGTGTGAGGATGCCTTCAAAAGTCTAAAGGAGAGGTTGATGCGTGCGCCAGTGTTAGTCATTCCTAAAGAGAATGAAGAGATGACGGTATACACGGATGCTTGTGGTACCGGACTGGGTGCAGTATTGATGCAAGGAGGTAGGGTAGTAGCTTATGCTAGTCGACAGCTAAAGCCGCATGAGAAGAAGTATCCTACCCAAGATTTGGAATTGGCAGCGATTGTATTTGCGCTGAAGATGTGGAGACACTATCTCTTGGGAGAAAGATTTGAATTGTTTACCGATCATAAATCGTTGAAATATCTCTTCTCTCAGAAAGATCTGAATCTCCGTCAGCAGAGATGGTTAGAGTTCTTGGCTTCGTATGATTTTGATATCGCGTATATACCTGGGAAGGGTAATGCGGTAGCCGATGCCTTGAGTAGGTGCAAAGACCCGTAAATTCTCGCTCTTTGGATCGAACATAAACCACACAAGTCTGACCCAAAGGTCGGAAATCCACGAATACTTTAACTTTGGGAATACAACAACATCAGAACAATAACAGCAGACTTTTATAACATCATAATAAATGTTACATCAGAGTACAGAATATATATCAGAGTACATTAAATAAATTTGCAGCGGAAGATAATTTTACATTACTTTAATACAGTGCAGCGGAAATAAAATAACTAAGACAACGTAAGACTTTTCTATGCTCTGGACACAGCTTTGAGCTTCAATCCAGGATCCTGCTAAAGAGATAAATATCTGCAAAAAGCTACTCGACTGCCCGTGTGGAAAAGAGGGCACCCGAGTTTGCAAAAGTGGAAACAAACAACGGGTCAGTCGTGGGACTGGTGTGAGAATTCTTAAATAATATAACTAATAGTAATAAGGCAAATCCAAGGACCACGCCGCTAAAGCGGAACGGGTTTTATTCCAATGGATTGTCGTGCATAATTTAGGTAAATCGTCAAAACAACGCAGTGCTTTGTAGAAAAATGAAACCATCATAAGTCCCAAGTCCCATCACACAATGCAACGCAAACCGGAGGATAGGGTTTTACCTTATAATGGTCAAACATGCTTGATACGATAAAAACAATATTATTATTAGTGTGTATATGTTTTAAAACATTTCAAAGTAAATGTATCAATCCTAGGAAGCATAGGTACCATATGCTATGCCTCCATACTAGTAATACAATCAAAACCGCAAGGGTCGTATTTGGAATTTGGATTTCCATCTGAGTCAAGGCTAGGGAGGAGCACCTTACCGATTCGAGACACTCTAGCTGATGCCTCAGGATTACCCGTAGTTAAACCTTGGAAATGGCAGGGCCGGTCCTCAAATACAGCTTAGAGGATTGGCAATTCCTAAGCACACGTTCCCCGGTCCTATAGGACCTATCCGAGGCGCCTCATTCCATCATCCACATAAGTAAAATGTCAGGGCTGGTAGGTCACTGACACCACTCTAGCTAGAAAGAAACGTGCTGCTCTCCCTGCGTTCCCTTCTCCCGTTTTAGACTCCGCCGGTGTGTGAGGCTCGTGAAGTCACGCTATACACAAAGCTATGCCTAAACAGGCTATGCTTTGATCATCCCACAAGGCCTGCTTTTCAACAAAGCCTTGATCATATGCATCTTAGCATGCCACATCGTCAATCCATACCATACCATTGATTTCTACCAACATATAACCTCTGAGCTCATACGTCTCAGAGAAGGGTGTAAAACACCAAACAGATATATGTTTAGCAGAGATCAACAAATACAGTATAAAGGAATACAATGTCAGACATACAATCCATTTACGCCCTTATGCTCTGGGTTTGAGCGAAAGCCAAACCCGTGCAATCAACACTACGTCCGGACGGCTACTACTGTCGCCCCTTCAAGGTAGCTACTCCCATCATGGGTCTCAATAGCAACACACCCATTCGATGTGAAGATCGTCGGTCTTCAATCACCGTCTTCAACTCTTCGAACGTCGTATCATTATTTGGAATGAGAGTAAACTCGGACTTTCCAAATAATTCTCGCATATATAAATTTGCAAACCATTCTATATTGTTATTTATTCTTTTATAAATATAAATATCGTCCATTCATTTCATGTATATATATATCGTCCATTCATTTCATAAATATCGATATTGTCCATTCATTAATCGTGTCAAGGAATTTATAATTCAACAATTTATTCTTTTTATTTCAACAATCATACAAAATAAAAATGATATTTTATTTATATCATTTCATTAAAGCCAACATATATACAATTAAAGTCTTTTAAACGTTTAATTCTTTTCAAATAAAAAGGACCTTATTTCAATATATAGACACGACATCAAAAATATGTTCATTTTTACTATATGAACATGATCTTAAAAATATATTTATTTTTAATATGGTAGCATAAACCTTAAGTATGTTTGAATATCATACATATATTAACGCTATCTCAAGATTTGCCTTTCATTTCATATGCAGTAATACTACTCTAAACATGAATTTTTATTTCATATGCGGTTTCTTGATTATGCATTTCATATGCGACTTCATGCTTTTTAAAACATGTTAAATTTTCATATGCGGTTCATGCTTCTAAATCATGTTTCATTTCATATGCAGTAATACTACTCTAAACATGAATTTTTATTTCATATGCGGTTTCTTGATTATGCATTTCATATGCGACTTCATGCTTTTTAAAACATGTTAAATTTTCATATGCGGTTCATGCTTCTAAATCATGTTTCATTTCATATGCAGTAATACTACTCTAAACATGAATTTTTATTTCATATGCGGTTTCTTGATTATGCATTTCATATGTGACTTCATGCTTTTTAAAACATGTTAAATTTTCATATGCGGTTCATGCTTCTAAATCATGTTTCATTTCATATGCAGTCTCATGCTCCTTCGACATGTTTTATTTCATATGCAGTCTCATGATTCTAATATATCAATATATATCATATATTAAACATGACTTCTTTTTCTAAACAGGATTATTTTCATGTTTCTCAAATAACGTTAAAAATAACCTAAGTTTCATAATTCAACATAATAGTGAAAATAATCTTAAAATCTTATTTTTACTTAAACGGTAAAAATAATCCTAATTTCTTACTTTAACACAAACGGTGAAAATAAGACTTCTTTTCATTTTCATTGAGAACGGTGAAAATATGACTAAAATTCTGTTTTATTAATAACGTCAAAAATATGAGTACAATTCTCTTTTGCTATTAACGCTAAAATTATGAATCACTTTTTCTTATAATGCTAATTTTATAATTCTATTTCACTTAATCCATCAA
This sequence comes from Allium sativum, assembly GCA_030737875.1. Lineage (NCBI taxonomy): Eukaryota > Viridiplantae > Streptophyta > Magnoliopsida > Asparagales > Amaryllidaceae > Allium > Allium sativum. Next base: position 64,788,946 of record JASFAX010000020.1, on the reverse strand, counting down.
CGCTAAAATTGTAGTTTATGACTCCTATTAATGCTAATTGGGTAACCATAATTCATATTTTGTAACACCGATAATCTCTAATCTACTTTCCATATTTATTGTTAACTTTTACACCATTCTTGTATTACATGAAATTATAAACTTTCCATTCATTCCTATTAACAATGGTAAAAATAAACTTATAACTCGTTTTTATTAACAACGGTAAAAATAAACTTATAACTAAATTTTATTAAGAATGGTAAAAATAAGACTACACTTTATTTTTATTGAAAACGGTAAAAATATGATTATAACTCATCTTTATTAACAACGGTAAAAATAAAGTTATAATTCATATTAATTAATAACGGTGAAAATATGACTACATTTCATAAATTTCAATAACGCTAGTTATATACATGTATTTCATAAATTCCAATAACGTTAATTATATACCTGTATTTCATACATTCCAATAATGCTAAAATTATGATTATAATTAACTGTTACTAATTATAAATCTACTTTTATCTTTTCATGTTCAACCATAGCGCTAATTATATGTTTGCATTTCATGTTCAACCATAGCGCTAATTATATGTTTGCATTTCATGTTCAACCATAGTACAAATTTTATGTTTGCATTTCATGTTCAACCATAGTACAAATTTTATGTTTGCTTGTCATACTAATTTCGGTGCCAACATATGTTATTTTATTTGTCTCAACTATAACAATATAATATGTCCTTGCAAAGATTCAACTATAATGATAAAAAAAATGTTACTACATTGTTTTCAACTTGACTACAACCTAAAGATGGTTCCTTTTTGTTTCAACAACCTAAAATAAAATTGGTTCATTTTGTTTTCAATGAAACAGATTAAGTTCAAGCTTTGTTTCAATAAAATCAAGATAAAGGTTCATATTTTGTTTCAACCAAATTGAATAAAAAGGTTGTATTTTGTTTCAACAAAATAGAATAAAAATAAAAGTTATAGCTTTCATTTCAATAAACAAGTAAAAGTTTTTACTTTATTTCAACAAGACAAATAAAGGTTTATACTTTGTTTCAATAAAATGAGTTGATTCATAATTCCAACAAAGCAAAACAATAAGTTGGTTCATAATGTTTCAACAAAACAAACCAATAATTTGATTCCAAATGTTTCAACAAAAACAAAACATTAGTTTCATTCTTAATGTTTCAACAAAAATAGATAAAAAGAAATTAAAGTTTTAATCTTATAAAATAAAGTTTTAATCTTTCATAACAAAACTACAGTCTTCATCTTCAATAAACAAAACAAGGTTTTCACCTTTAATAAATAAATAAAAAAACACAATAAAGTTTTTATTTTTACAAACACAAAGTTTTCATTTATAAAAATAAAGGTTTTATATTTTAACCTAAACACAAAGATTTCATTTATAAAAATAAAACAAAGGTTTCATCTTTTATATATAAAAATAAAGTTATGATCTTTGTAACAAAACCAAAAGTTATTATCTTTTATAATAAAAACAAATCTTCTTGACTTTAATAATAAAATAAAAATCCAACCTTTTTGGTTTAAATAACCAACCTCATCAAAAATCAACTACTATTCAAGTTATGTCACAACCAATTTATTTATTCCAATCCATTCAATCGATGATTCAAATAGGATAATATATACCCAAGTCAACACATACAATCAGAACATTGCAATTCATATGAACATCATCACAACAAAAACAGCAATGCAATTCCATTATTATCATACATACATTTCAAATAATTCTCACATAAACATGCTTATCCAAAGATTTTTAAGGCAAGAGAAAATAATTAAATTTAGATTTAATTAAAAGTTTAGAATATCTCACAGTTTTGCGATTTTTGTCAAAATTCCAAACAGCCCAGAATCAACTCCAGTCAGTCTCAACACGTTCTATTTGCTGTTACGATTCCAACGCTTCCGAATTCGTCAAATTCTGAGCTAAAACGAACGAGTTACGATTCATTTAAGTTAGAGAAAAAAGGAATCAAAAGGGAATATTCCTCTTCGTCTACCTTTCAAAATTTGGCCGTGATAAACACAATTGTGTTCAAAACTTTGACTGTCGATTGCCGGAGGTAGGATCAACGGTTTGGAGCGCCGTCAGTTGGAGAAGGACAGCCTTGGAGTGGCCCACGTGCGCCTTGCACGGCGGGGGCTCGGTGGTGACCTGTGGGGCCGGCGGCGTGCGCAAGGGCGTGACTTCGGGGGCAGAATTCGCAAGCTACGGAGCACGAGGCGAGGTGCTATTGGTCGGAGAAGAAAGAGGATGTGAGGAGCTTCGAAACGGTGTATGGTTTGCGATCTAAGTCGAAGTGAGGTGGGAGAGAGAGAAAGAAGGCTGTTGTTAAATTATGAGAAAAAAAAAAGAAATGAGAATTTGTGGAGAGGAAAAGATAATATGTAGTGGAGAGTTTAGAATATTATAATATTATGGCTGAGGTGGAAAATTCATTTCTCCCTTTATTTCTTTCCTCAAATCCCCTTTGATTATGTTCTATAATGGAATATTTGCTTGTGAAAGGAAGAGAGAGAATGGGGTATTTATGTTATAGTATTTTATGTTTCATTATTTTAATTAATTTATTTTCACAAAAATAACTGTATGTTGATATATGAGAGTTGGAATTAAGTTAAATTAATAACTTATGCGTATATGTGCATACATGAACGTTTGAATTTTAAAACTTGAAAATAAAGTTTATTGGAAACAAAAGCATGAAATTAATATATATAAAAATATATAAGGAAAGAAACAATAAATAATTTGATAACAATCAATCTATATTACAATTTTAATTTATGTACGTTACAGCAAAAATTAGTGTACGTTAATTAGTAATTAATGTATGTTACAACCATAAGAAAGAAATTTAATATATTTATAACAATATAATGTCTAACTAGTGGTATATATTCAAATATGTGTAAATAGTAAATTTATATGTTTCTCAAATTTACATGTACATATTCTCTAAATTAATGTCAATGACATATTCTCAATTGAATATATTTTCCTAATTAATGCTTATATTAGCATACTTAATACTTATAATCAATGTCAAATGTCATGTTTACTAAATTAATGACATGTTCACAAATCAATATAAGTTAACATATTTTCTAATCAATGCATATATTAATATATTTAAAGACAATGTCGAAATATACTTTAATAATTAATTTTTTTATAAGTATATTAATTAATACATGCCATTTCAGAATTTCTAAAAGGGAAAGAGAGAAAAAGAGTAGTTATTCCTTTTCATTAACATGCATCTCTTATTTATTACATATAAAAGAATTCTCACCTAATATCCTAATATTATAAATGTTCACTACTTATTATCACCTCAAGACATATAGGGAGAAAATGATTTTTTTTTTCTTTTCCAAAAGATACCAAAATTGTCGTAATTTAAATTTAATAAGCACAGAACTGCCAGCACCATAAATGAGATATAAAAATGGTAATGCCAAATAAATGCTTTAAATGCATGCTAAATCTTGTACACTACATATTCCTAGATATCTTAGAATTGAATTGTTATTATAAATTTACATATACGTTTATCTACCATTTTCATCATAGATACGTATACAATTCGAAAACAATATTGGTATAAAATGGTGGTCACGAACATTAATTAAGTTATAGCTCATGTATAATTTTATTTATTTTCATATGAGCAGAGAATATAATGAGTTAATAGCATATTTGTTGTTATAAAAACACAAATACAAATTGCTTGCTAATCTTGCAACTTAAAAATAAGTTTAAAAAAAAATAATGATGATTCATTACGCTTGATCGCCACTGATCCACTGCCATGCATCATAACTCACCTTTTTGGTTGACTCTGCTAGACTATTACGTCTCCTTTGCCACTATTCCAAAGCATTTTGACTTCCTATCTTAATTTTTTTTCCCGTTACTATTTTAAAAAATTTATTTTAAATAGCCAAAACTCATTAAAATAACTTAAAATAAATTTTAAATTAGCTCCAAAATTCAGGGTTGTTACAGTCTCCCCCACTTAAAAACTTTTCGTCCTCGAAAAGGAACTAAGCTAAAAAGTTGTTTAATTAACTAACTAAATTTTAATTTTAATTTTATTAATTTCATTTGTTGACTAACTTATCAAATATATATATACTTTTATATATTCAAAAATCTTATTTTCAAAAATAGATTATATATAATCAAAAATACGCTAATTACAAGCTTATCACTCTGAACTCATTCTAGGGCATTACTAACCCCATCTCTAATGAGTATTCTCATTCTAGGATACTGCTGATCCTATCTCTAATGAGTATTCTTATTTGATATTACTAATCCAATCTCTGATGAGTCTTTTGTTTAGTTCTAACGAGTTGTACCCCAAAGATTTGAGCTAACCAGAGCTCTGATACCAACTGTAAAGACCCGTAAATTCCCGCTCTTTGGATCGACCATAAACCACACAATTCTGACCCAAAGGTCGGAAATCCACGAATACTTTAACTTTGGGAATACAACAACATCAGAACAATAACAGCAGACTTTTATAACATCATAATAAATGTTACATCAGAGTACAGAATATATATCAGAGTACATTAAATAAATTTGCAGCGGAAGATAATTTTACATTACTTTAATACAGTGCAGCGGAAATAAAATAACTAAGACAACGTAAGACTTTTCTATGCTCTGGACACAGCTTTGAGCTTCAATCCAGGATCCTGCTAAAGAGATAAATATCTGCAAAAAGCTACTCGACTGCCCGTGTGGAAAAGAGGGCACCCGAGTTTGCAAAAGTGGAAACAAACAACGGGTCAGTCGTGGGACTGGTGCGAGAATTCTTAAATAATATAACTAATAGTAATAAGGCAAATCCAAGGACCACGCCGCTAAAGCGGAACGGGTTTTATTCCAATGGATTGTCGTGCATAATTTAGGTAAATCGTCAAAACAACGCAATGCTTTGTAGAAAAATGAAACCATCATAAGACCCAAGTCCCATCACACTATGCAACGCAAACCGGAGGATAGGGTTTTACCTTATAATGGTCAAACATGCTTGATACGATAAAAACGATATTATTATTAGTGTGTATATGTTTTAAAACATTTCAAAGTAAATGTATCAATCCTAGGAAGCATAGGTACCATATGCTATGCCTCCATACTAGTAATACAATCAAAACCGCAAGGGTTGTATTTGGAATTTGGATTTCCATCTGAGTCAAGGCTAGGGAGGAGCACCTTACCGATTCGAGACACTCTAGCTGATGCCGCAGGATTACCCGCAGTTAACCCTTGGAAATGGCAGGGCCGGTCCTCAAATACAGCTTAGAGGATTGGCAATTCCTAAGCACACGTTCCCCGGTCCTATAGGACCTATCCGAGGCGCCTCATTCCATCATCCACATAAGTAAAATGTCAGGGCTGGTAGGTCACTGACACCACTCTAGCTAGAAAGAAACGTGCTGCTCTCCCTGTGTTCCCTTCTCCGGTTTTACACTCCGCCGGTGTGTGAGGCTCGTGAAGTCACGCTATACACAAAGCTATGCCTAAACAGGCTATGCTTTGATCATCCCACAAGGCCTGCTTTTCAACAAAGCCTTGATCATATGCATCTTAGCTTGCCACATCGTCAATCCATACCATACCATTGATTTCTACCAACATATAACCTCTGAGCTCATACGTCTCAGAGAAGGGTGTAAAACACCAAACAGATATATGTTTAGCAGAGATCAACAAATACAGTATAAAGGAATACAATGTCAGACATACAATCCATTTACGCCCTTATGCTCTGGGTTTGAGCGAAAGCCAAACCCGTGCAATCAACACTACGTCCGGACGGCTACTACTGTCGCCCCTTCAAGGTAGCTACTCTCATCATGGGTCTCAATAGCAACACACCCATTCGATGTGAAGATCGTCGGTCTTCAATCACCGTCTTCAACTCTTCGAATGTCGTATCATTATTTGGAATGAGAGTAAACTCGGACTTTCCAAATAATTCTCGCATATATAAATTTGCAAACCATTCTATATTGTTATTTATTCTTTTATAAATATAAATATCGTCCATTCATTTCATGTATATATATATCGTCCATTCATTTCATAAATATCGATATTGTCCATTCATTAATCGTGTCAAGGAATTTATAATTCAACAATTTATTCTTTTTATTTCAACAATCATACAAAATAAAAATGATATTTTATTTATATCATTTCATTAAAGCCAACATATATACAATTAAAGTCTTGTAAACGTTTAATTCTTTTCAAATAAAAAGGACCTTATTTCAATATATAGACACGACATCAAAAATATGTTCATTTTTACTATATGAACATGATCTTAAAAATATATTTATTTTTAATATGGTAGCATAAACCTTAAGTATGTTTGAATATCATACATATATTAACGCTATCTCAAGATTTGCCTTTCATTTCATATGCAGTAATACTACTCTAAACATGAATTTTTATTTCATATGCGGTTTCTTGATTATGCATTTCATATGCGACTTCATGCTTTTTAAAACATGTTAAATTTTCATATGCGGTTCATGCTTCTAAATCATGTTTCATTTCATATGCAGTAATACTACTCTAAACATGAATTTTTATTTCATATGCGGTTTCTTGATTATGCATTTCATATGCGACTTCATGCTTTTTAAAACATGTTAAATTTTCATATGCGGTTCATGCTTCTAAATCATGTTTCATTTCATATGCAGTAATACTACTCTAAACATGAATTTTTATTTCATATGCGGTTTCTTGATTATGCATTTCATATGTGACTTCATGCTTTTTAAAACATGTTAAATTTTCATATGCGGTTCATGCTTCTAAATCATGTTTCATTTCATTTCATATGCAGTCTCATGCTCCTTCGACATGTTTTATTTCATATGCAGTCTCATGATTCTAATATATCAATATATATCATATATTAAACATGACTTCTTTTTCTAAATAGGATTATTTTCATGTTTCTCAAATAACGTTAAAAATAACCTAAGTTTCATAATTCAACATAATAGTGAAAATAATCTTAAAATCTTATTTTTACTTAAACGGTAAAAATAATCCTAATTTCTTACTTTAACACAAACGGTGAAAATAAGACTTCTTTTCATTTTCATTGAGAACGGTGAAAATATGACTAAAATTCTGTTTTATTAATAACGTCAAAAATATGAGTACAATTCTCTTTTGCTATTAACGCTAAAATTATGAATCACTTTTTCTTATAATGCTAATTTTATAATTCTATTTCACTTAATCCATTAACGCTAAAATTGTAGTTTATGACTCCTATTAATGCTAATTGGGCAACCATAATTCATATTTTGTAACACCGATAATCTCTAATCTACTTTCCATATTTATTGTTAACTTTTACACCGTTCTTGTATTACATGAAAATATAAACTTTCCATTCATTCCTATTAACAATGGTAAAAATAAACTTATAACTCGTTTTTATTAACAACGGTAAAAATAAACTTATAACTAAATTTTATTAAGAATGGTAAAAATAAGACTACACTTTATTTTTATTGAAAACGGTAAAAATATGATTATAACTCATCTTTATTAACAACGGTAAAAATAAAGTTATAATTCATATTAATTAATAACGGTGAAAATATGACTACATTTCATAAATTTCAATAACCCTAGTTATATACATGTATTTCATAAATTCCAATAACATTAATTATATACCTGTATTTCATACATTCCAATAACGCTAAAATTATGATTATAATTAACTGTTACTAATTATAAATCTACTTTTATCTTTTCATGTTCAACCATAGCGCTAATTATATGTTTGCATTTCATGTTCAACCATAGCGCTAATTATATGTTTGCATTTCATGTTCAACCATAGCGCTAATTATATGTTTGCATTTCATGTTCAACCATAGGACAAATTTTATGTTTGCATTTCATGTTCAACCATAGTACAAATTTTATGTTTGCATGTCATACTAATTTCGGTGCCAACATATGTTATTTTATTTGTCTCAACTATAACAATATAATATGTCCTTGCAAAGATTCAACTATAATGATAAAAAAAATGTTACTACATTGTTTTCAACTTGACTACAACCTAAAGATGGTTCCTTTTTGTTTCAACAACCTAAAATAAAATTGGTTCATTTTGTTTTCAATGAAACAGATTAAGTTCAAGCTTTGTTTCAATAAAATCAAGATAAAGGTTCATATTTTGTTTCAACCAAATTGAATAAAAAGGTTGTATTTTGTTTCAACAAAATAGAATAAAAATAAAAGTTATAGCTTTCATTTCAATAAACAAGTAAAAGTTTTTACTTTATTTCAACAAGACAAATAAAGGTTTATACTTTGTTTCAATAAAATGAGTTGATTCATAATTCCAACAAAGCAAAACAATAAGTTGGTTCATAATGTTTCAACAAAACAAACCAATAATTTGATTCCAAATGTTTCAACAAAAACAAAACATTAGTTTCATTCTTAATGTTTCAACAAAAACATATAAAAAGAAATTAAAGTTTTAATCTTATAAAATAAAGTTTTAATCTTTCATAACAAAACTACAGTCTTCATCTTCAATAAACAAAACAAGGTTTTCACCTTTAATAAATAAATAAAAAAACACAATAAAGTTTTTATTTTTACAAACACAAAGTTTTCATTTATAAAAATAAATGTTTTATATTTTAACCTAAACACAAAGATTTCATTTATAAAAATAAAACAAAGGTTTCATCTTTTATATATAAAAATAAAGTTATGATCTTTGTAACAAAACCAAAAGTTATTATATTTTATAATAAAAACAAATCTTCTTGACTTTAATAATAAAATAAAAATCCAACCTTTTTGGTTTAAATAACCAACGTCATCAAAAATCAACTACTATTCAAGTTATGTCACAACCAATTTATTTATTCCAATCCATTCAATTGATGATTCAAATAGAATAATATATACCCAAGTCAACACATACAATCAGAACATTGCAATTCATATGAACATCATCACAACAAAAACAGCAATGCAATTCCATTATTATCATACATACATTTCAAATAATTCTCACATAAACATGCTTATCCAAAGATTTTTAAGGCAAGAGAAAATAATTAAATTTAGATTTAATTAAAAGTTTAGAATATCTCACAGTTTTGCGATTTTTGTCAAAATTCCAAACAGCCCAGAATCAACTCCAGTCAGTCTCAACACGTTCTATTTGCTGTTACGATTCCAACGCTTCCGAATTCGTCAAATTCTGAGCTAAAACGAACGAGTTACGATTCATTTAAGTTAGAGAAAAAAGGAATCAAAAGGGAATATTCCTCTTCGTCTACCTTTCAAAATTTGGCCGTGATAAACACAATTGTGTTCAAAACTTTGACTGTCGATTGCCGGAGGTAGGATCAACGGTTTGGAGCGCCGTCAGTTGGAGAAGGACAGCCTTGGAGTGGCCCACGTGCGCCTAGCACGGCGGGGGCTCGGTGGTGGCCTGTGGGGCCGGCGGCGTGCGCAAGGGCGTGACTTCGGGGGCAGAATTCGCAAGCTACGGAGCACGAGGCGAGGTGCTATTGGTCGGAGAAGAAAGAGGATGTGAAGAGCTTCGAAACGGTGTATGGTTTGCGATCTAAGTCGAAGTGAGGTGGGAGAGAGAGAGAGAAAGAAGGCTGTTGTTAAATTATGAGAAAAAAAAAGAAATGAGAAGATAATATGTAGTTGTAAAGACCCGCAACTTCCCCGTAAAGGAAAGCGTCGGATAGTTCGAGAACAAACCACAACAGAACGCATATAAAAGAACATTTCATTGTATATTACAACAGTGCATCAGATTACAAGAATATACAGAGTAAAAATGAATATTACACAGAAATATCAGAGATTTAAATTACATTTAAATACATAGCAGCGGAAAATAATACGATACACAACTAGAAGTAGATATGCGGATACAAAGCTCTCCGGATATCATTCCAGTTGTAAACCAGGATCCTGTGAATATAAATCTGTAAAACCAAAACTACTAGCTGCCCGTGTCAAAATAAGGGGCACCCAGAGTTTAGGTTAAAACAATAAACTCCAGGTCAGTCATGTGACTGGTGTGAGAACTAAAACAGTTATTATCTTTATTTTCAAAGTTAGGTAAATCAAGGGACCACGCCGTATAACACGGAACGGGTTTCCTCCCAAGAATACCAGTGCATAAAACAAACAGCGCAATGCTAAAATAAAGAAGAATGAAGCTGTTATAAGACCCAGGTCCCATCACATAATGCAACGCAGCCGAGGATAGGGTTTTCCCTTATAACAGCCAAAGAATGCTTGATACGTTTAAAACAAATCATTTGATACTATTATAAGTGCATAGTGTATAAAACAACTTCAAATCATAAGTATCAATCATAGGCGGCATAAGCGCCCCATCCCACTATGTCGCCATATATAGGATTACAATTAAAACCGCAAATGTCACGTATTTGGAAATTGGATTTCCGTCTATGAACCGAGGCCAGGGATCGTCCTCTACCCATTCGTGACTCTCTAGCCCGAGCCACAGGCAAGCGCGCAGACAAGCCTTTAGATCGTCAGGGCCGGTCCACCGATGTGGATTATTATGCCTGAACACTACGTCTCCCCACCCTATGGGGTGTAAGTCTGGTCCGTCTGCCGACCAGAATGCATCGGCCGAAACCGATATAACCGAGGCGCCTTGCAACAGCAACAACCACTTAAGTCAAACTCGTCAGGGCGTGTAAAACCACTGACGCCACTTCTAACTAGAAAGAAACGCATGCCCTCCCTGAGGTCCGTCTCCCATTTTTGGTTCACAACCGGGGTGCGAGGCTCGCGAATTCACGTTACACAAAGCTGTGCCACACAGGCTGTGCTTTGATCATCACCACAAGACTTTGCTTTTCAACAGAAGCCTCGATCAACTGCCACTTAGGCATGCCACACAGGCAATTCACTCCATGTGTTTGATATCCATCAATATATAACCCCTGAGCTCGTACGTCTCAGAGAAGGGCGTTAAGCAAGAGAATAAATTCTCCGCCGCCAAACAGATATATATTTAATAGAGATCAATCACACAGACTAAAATCCAATGTCAGACACACAGTCCATTTACAAGTCCGTTCTGGGTCTGAACGAAACCGGAGGCACCTAGTACCTCGCATATCCATCGATCTCCAAGTACGTCTGGACGATCACCAACTGTTTCCATCTTCTTGGGTGTACAGCCCAATCAAGATTATCAGTTATCACCCAAACGACGTGAAGACTTCCGGTCTTCGACCACCGTCTTCATCTTCGACACCACGTCGAATCAGTTATTCAGAATGGGACAAACCCGGTCTTTCTGAATAACTCGCGTATATATTATAAAAGTGTTACACAAACACAACATACACCTCATTCCAATTCAGAATATCCTTTTTTTCCTCTTTAATCTCCTTTGAATATCAATTCAAACTAGTCGGGATTAGCGAACCACACCGAAGTAATCATTTATTTTATTTCCCAATCCCAACCTATTCATCCCATGAAGTAAAACTGGTAGTACTTCATATCTAACACCACAGTGTTATCGGTAAATTCAGTTACCATTTCACGTTCAAATCTAATTAAAGATTTAACTATCGCCTGGAGCAAAACTGGTGATACTCCATTCTCGATCTTTTCAATCTATTTAAAGATTCATTAAAACTCCACTTAGTTTTAATCTTTAACTGGGTTAAAGAATCAGTGTCATCTAAAACACGGTTCACGATAAACCCAAAATCACCTTCCATTAATTATCGGGTTAAAGAACGAGTGTTATTTAAAACACTGTTCACGATAAACCCAAAAATCAATACCAATTCAATTCCAATTAAATATCATTTAATTAGTACACTTCATTAAATCTAACTAAAAAGATTTAATCTTTTCTCAACTGGGTTCAAGAACAGTGTTAGTGAAGACACCATTCACGACAAACCCAAATCACATTCGATATTCAATACAAGGCTCCGAATAGAAAATATATCGGCTTATATTCAATATCGAATTCTACGACTAACAAATGTCGTATTGGAAATAACGATATGAATATATATCTTTCAAATTTCCATAACAACCCCTGTATAATCACGAATTTCAACATCGAAATATTCCGAAGACAATTTCGATTCAAATCCACTCCAATGCAATCATTGGAAATTCTGGTTATTTTCAAAACCCTTTTCAAATTCAATTTATTTATTTAAAAATAAATAGAATTATAATTCTAGTTCAAAACTAGTTCATTTCGATAAAAATCTATTTTTATCTTTTCAAATATGGAGTTTTACATCCCAAATCTTCACAAATCATTTCTTATGATTTTACACAAATTATTACTATTTTTAATAATTTTATCAAGGCCCGTACAGTCGATTTCCATCAATGGCCATCGAACTGCACTTACAACGACCTTTTTCAAATTTGATTTGGACATAATTCCAAATCCAACCGTTAGATTTCAAATTTCTAACATTCGCTAGAAAGCTCTTTTCGATACGAACCCAACGGTTCCGGTTTTAGGAGAATCCGACGGTCGGATCTCCCGCAACGTCCGTTTGAAATAAATGGTCGAAATTCACGAACTGTCGCGGCGCGGCGCGTTCTATTCAGGCCATTATATAATATATATAATATATATAATATATATATCGTCGATTTCTATTTAAAACGAATTATATAAATAGTTTTGAATTCGTTTCAAAAATCTATTTCAACTTCCATTTCAATTCAAAACAAAATTGAATTCTTCTTTATAGATTCGTTTCAAAATTCATTTCTATTCAATTCAAATTTCAATTCAATTCGAATTCATTTCAATTCACTTTCAATTCAATTCGAATTCGTTTTCAATTCAATTCATTTCGAAATCGTTTTCAATTCAATTCATTTCGAAATCACTTTTAATTCAATTTATTTCGAAATCACTTTCAATTCAATTTATTTCGAAATCACTTTCAATTCAATTTATTTTGAATTCGTTTTCAATTCAATTCATTTCGAAATCGTTTTCAATTCAATTCATTTCGAAATCACTTTCAATTCAATTCATTTTGAATTCACTTTCAATTCAATTCACTTTGAATTCGTTTTCAATTCAATTCATTTCGAAATCACTTTCAATTCAATTCATTTTGAATTCACTTTCAATTCAATTCACTTTGAATTCGTTTTCAATTCAATTCATTTTGAAATCACTTAAAATTGATATAAATATCGTTCCCGTCAAAATGGCGTCAATCTAATCAACACGGCTTCATAAATTTCTATTTCAAATATTTCTTTTTCAAATATGGAATGAGGCCCAATCAATTACCATATAAAGTTAATTATATGGATTTTCATACAACACATGTATAATAGCCTTGAAAAATAATCAACCATCAACCAAAGTGCACTACACTGTATAAGCATCAAATATAGATATCTAACGCTTATAACAGCCTGTCAATCAATCGATCGACATATTTAATCAATCAGGATGAGTGAACTTCAAATTTCATCCCAACACCCGTGTGGGGTTTCAAACAATCAAACACAGGTTTTATTCGTGCAGTTGGGCGATGTGTAAAATTTATCGTCCCAATCAATATCAGTCAAATCAGTGTACATAAACAAACCGTCTGGTTTGTAAATGAATATTTTATTTTATTCACATTCACGTTAAAAACTATATTTTTAACGATAAAATATTTATTCCAACACATGAATTTTCTTTTCAGTTCATTTATTCAATAAATGACATTTTATTTTTCTAACATATTTTAGAAAATTTCGGCGGCATAACGGCACGATACTAGAAACGGGACGAGGCCTAGCCTTATCCCCGGTCTAGTGAAGGCCCACGCCATTCACATATCAATTTTAATCAATTTCCAATTCAACCAATCAATCAAATCCAAATCAAATAATCTAACCAACTACACAACCAAACAAACAAGTCCATGGTATGTGGACGGGTGTCGGGTGCTTCTAATAAGCACCGTCTGCATCCTAGTATATATATATAACTAGAAAAATAGAATTTGAGTGAGAAGTTCTCACTTATAGCTATCCTAGCTCCACGGCACTTCATTGATAGAAATCTTCCTTGCTATCGCATCTTCGTCATCTTCGTTGCCCGAATTCTCTACATATGTAAAAATCGAATTTTTATTTCGAAGTTCAATATGTAAAAATCATATTTTTATTTCGAAGTTCTATATATAAAAATCATATTTTTATTTCGAAGTTCAATATATAAAAATCATATTTTTATTTCGAAGTTCAATATATAAAAATCATATTTTTATTTCTTCATTAAAAATCACTTCTTTTTGTATTCAAAAACCACTTCTATTCGTTTTCAAAAATCAATTCTTCTTTATATGACCATCCTGTAAAGATTTAACCTTTTATAAGTAAAAAATATCGCCTTTTTATCATATATAAATCGAACCTTTATATTTTCAAAACAAAGAAGTTTATCTTTTCAAAATTCAAATCTTTTACCTTTTTTTTTTTTATAAAATCAGTTTTTAACTTTTAAAAAACCAAATCAGTTTTTAGCTTTTTTAAAAATTCAGTTTTTAGCTTTTAAAAAATTCAGTTTTTAGCTTTTAAAAAATTCAGTTTTTAGCTTTTAAAAAAATTCAGTTTTTAGCTTTTTAAAAAATTCAGTTTTTAGCTTTTTAAAAAATTCAGTTTTTAGCTTTTAAAAAATTCAGTTTTTAGCTTTTAAAAAATTCAGTTTTTAGCTTTTAAAAAATTCAGTTTTTAGCTTTTAAAAAATTCAGTTTTTAGCTTTTAAAAAATTCAGTTTTTAGCTTTTAAAAAATTCAGTTTTTAGCTTTTTTTAAAAATCGATTTTAAAACCTAAAAAAAAAAACCCACGGTATTTAAACTAAAAAAAAACATTCTTTTCTTATGTAAATAAAATCAGTATTAAAACAAAAATAAAATAAATAAATAAAATAAAAGAAAACTTACTGAGGGGGGGGGGGGGTTCGCAGATCGACGGAGGTGGCTTCTGGCTTCGAGGCGGCGGCTCGCGCTTTGATTCGACGGGGGGGGGGGGGGGGGGGGGCGATGGCTTCGAGGAGGACGGTAGGAGGGGATTAGGGCACTGGGGGGGTTGCGATCGAGAGGGGGGGAGGGAGAGCTCGAGATCGCCAGTGGCGATGGGACGCCAGGGCAACGGGAGCTTTCTCTTTTTTTTTCTTTTTTCCTGCTGGAATGATTTTGAACGTGGGGGGGGGGGGCAGAGGGAAATAAGGGGAGGGAGAGAGAATATTATATTTTTTTTTTGTTAAAAGTTGACTTTTACTACCGAACTCGAAACGAGGCCCACCGCCTGTCGCCCATAGCGTTTCACCCCCATTCTGAACACAATGGGATATGTATCGCAAGCTGATTTGATCATTACAATTAGTTTCCGTTGAAATTTACAATTTAAATCCTTATATTGAATTTTAAACGTACATTTCAAATTACCGAGGTCACATACTAACTAGAAAAATTCCAGAAAAATATTTTCTAGCTTCGTATTGACGATACGGTCCTAACAAAACTAGTTTCGTTGAATTCTGAGACCGTTTGAAAAATGGCCAATTTCCAGTCGATCAAAATCAACTGGAACTGGTCAAACGCGTTTTCCTTTGCCACGTTCACATATTGATTCGAAAAATTATGAAATTTGGAATCTAGCAATAACTTAACATCACGGACCCAACAAAACTGGTTTCGTCGAAATCCGAGGTCGTTTGCAAAATGTCCATTTTTAAGGGCCTGAATTCCATAGCGACTATTCAGAATTTTCAACTGGACATATCTTTTGATTCCCGCTGCGAACTTTTGATTTTTCGTATTCGATAGAAAGATATCATCAACTAGATCCTATCATTTTTGGTTTCACTAAAATCCGGATTGTTTTGCACCCGGTACATTCAATTGAAGTTTGAAATCGAATTATCGAACTACCGCGCCATTTTCAATTCCTTTTATAATTATATATAATTATTTATATTCTAACGACGACGCGTATAATATATACGTTCGAATTATATTCAAAATAAATTTCTCGTCGATATTATTTAAAATAATTCATTTTAAATAATCAAAATTCGCTAAAATTGCCAAAATAAAATTTTTTAAACTGCCCCAGATTTTCGGGTTGTTACAATCTCCCCCACTTAAAACTTTTCGTCCCCGAAAAGGAACAAAGTCGAAAGTGGTTTGATTATTCAACTCTACGCTCGATCTGGCTTGCATTCTCTAACTCTTTAGTTTCTGAGAATTCTCTAAAATTTCAAAAATTTGGCTAACACCCTAAATTTTCGAAAAATTTCGCCATAACCTCCCCTGCACCGGGAGCATCGGGGAATTTCAAATAGCTTCCCCGGTCCTTCAGATCTCAAAAAGAAAAAGAAAAAGCCAAGCGGCTAGCCAATAGGCTCACAAAATCATCATCACCCAAACAAAACAGGAAATTATGTAGTAAACATGTACCTATTTGTCGGGCAAACAAATTTTATTCTTCGGCTCTAGCCTCCTTGCTATGACCTGTTCAATGATAGATATGTATATGCAAGCAAATGCGACCAATTTTCAATACAATTCAATATTTGTTTCAATTAGGCATAATGGCTATAAATTTGCAAACAAATAAACAAACAACACAAACATCAATCAATTAGTGAATTAGAGTTTCAAATCCATAAATTTTGATACATATACAAAAATCATGTTTTTGATGCCAATCCACAACAATAAACCCTATCTAATTTTGGTTCTCACACCAGTCAAATGGAAATATATAGATATCACACCTTCGTCACTCGAATATAAACACTGATGATGAGGCCTCATCATCTGAATCATCTCCGGGCGACTAGAGTGTGATTCTATATCTATCCAATATATTAAAACTTTGAATACACGCGGATCAGACGTATACGCAAAATCTATATATACTGGATTGTCCACATCAATATAAATAAATAATCAAATACGAATGATTGATTTAAATTTTCAAAACAAAACTTGTTTTCACTTTAAAAATTTACTCTTTACACTCGTTCTAGGATACTACTGATCCCATCTCTAACGAGTCATCCCCATTGGATATTACTAATCCAATATCTGATGAATTCTTTCATATGGTTCTAATGTGCCTTGTTCTCTAAGCCTTGTAAACCAAAGCTCTGATACCAAATGTAAAGACCCGCAACTTCCCCGTAAAGGAAAGCGTCGGATAGTTCGAGAACAAACCACAACAGAACGCATATAAAAGAACATTTCATTGTATATTACAACAGTGCATCAGATTACAAGAATATACAGAGTAAAAATGAATATTACACAGAAATATCAGAGATTTAAATTACATTTAAATACATAGCAGCGGAAAATAATATGATACACAACTAGAAGTAGATATGCGGATACAAAGCTCTCCGGATATCATTCCAGTTGTAAACCAGGATCCTGTGAATATAAATCTGCAAAACCAAAACTACTAGTTGCCCGTGTCAAAATAAGGGGCACCCAGAGTTTAGGTTAAAACAATAAACTCCAGGTCAGTCATGTGACTGGTGTGAGAACTAAAACAGTTATTATCTTTATTTTCAAAGTTAGGTAAATCAAGGGACCACGCCGTATAACACGGAACGGGTTTCCTCCCAAGAATACCAGTGCATAAAACAAACAGCGCAATGCTAAAATAAAGAAGAATGAAGCTGTTATAAGACCCAGGTCCCATCACACAATGCAACGCAGCCGAGGATAGGGTTTTCCCTTATAACAGCCAAAGAATGCTTGATACGTTTAAAACAAATCATTTGATACTATTATAAGTGCATAGTGTATAAAACAACTTCAAATCATAAGTATCAATCATAGACGGCATAAGCGCCCCATCCCACTATGTCGCCATATATAGGATTACAATTAAAACCGCAAATGTCACGTATTTGGAAATTGGATTTCCGTCTATGAACCGAGGCCAGGGATCGTCCTCTACCGATTCGTGACTCTCTAGCCCGAGCCACAGGCAAGCGCGCAGACAAGCCTTTAGATCGTCAGGGCCGGTCCACCGATGTGGATTATTATGCCTGAACACTACGTCTCCCCACCCTATGGGGTGTAAGTCTGGTCCGTCTGCCGACCAGAATGCATCGGCCGAAACCGATATAACCGAGGCGCCTTGCAACAGCAACAACCACTTAAGTCAAACTCGTCAGGGCGTGTAAAACCACTGACGCCACTTCTAACTAGAAAGAAACGCATGCCCTCCCTGAGGTCCGTCTCCCGTTTTTGGTTCACAACCGGGGTGCGAGGCTCGCGAATTCACGTTACACAAAGCTGTGCCACACAGGCTGTGCTTTGATCATCACCACAAGACTTTGCTTTTCAACAGAAGCCTCGATCAACTGCCACTTAGGCATGCCACACAGGCAATTCACTCCATGTGTTTGATATCCATCAATATATAACCCCTGAGCTCGTACGTCTCAGAGAAGGGCGTTAAGCAAGAGAATAAATTCTCCGCCGCCAAACAGATATATATTTAATAGAGATCAATCACACAGACTAAAATCCAATGTCAGACACACAGTCCATTTACAAGTCCGTTCTGGGTCTGAACGAAACCGGAGGCACCTAGTACCTCGCATATCCATCGATCTCCAAGTACGTCTGGACGATCACCAACTGTTTCCATCTTCTTGGGTGTACAGCCCAATCAAGATTATCAGTTATCACCCAAACGACGTGAAGACTTCCGGTCTTCGACCACCGTCTTCATCTTCGACACCACGTCGAATCAGTTATTCAGAATGGGACAAACCCGGTCTTTCTGAATAACTCGCGTATATATTATAAAAGTGTTACACAAACACAACATACGCCTCATTCCAATTCAGAATATCCTTTTTTTCCTCTTTAATCTCCTTTGAATATCAATTCAAACTAGTCGGGATTAGCGAACCACACCGAAGTAATCATTTATTTTATTTCCCAATCCCAACCTATTCATCCCATGAAGTAAAACTGGTAGTACTTCATATCTAACACCACAGTGTTATCGGTAAATTCAGTTACCATTTCACGTTCAAATCTAATTAAAGATTTAACTATCGCCTGGAGCAAAACTGGTGATACTCCATTCTCGATCTTTTCAATCTATTTAAAGATTCATTAAAACTCCACTTAGTTTTAATCTTTAACTGGGTTAAAGAATCAGTGTCATCTAAAACACGGTTCACGATAAACCCAAAATCACCTTCCATTAATTATCGGGTTAAAGAACGAGTGTTATTTAAAACACTGTTCACGATAAACCCAAAAATCAATACCAATTCAATTCCAATTAAATATCATTTAATTAGTACACTTCATTAAATCTAACTAAAAAGATTTAATCTTTTCTCAACTGGGTTCAAGAACAGTGTTAGTGAAGACACCATTCACGACAAACCCAAATCACATTCGATATTCAATACAAGGCTCCGAATAGAAAATATATCGGCTTATATTCAATATCGAATTCTACGACTAACAAATGTCGTATTGGAAATAACGATATGAATATATATCTTTCAAATTTCCATAACAACCCCTGTATAATCACGAATTTCAACATCGAAATATTCCGAAGACAATTTCGATTCAAATCCACTCCAATGCAATCATTGGAAATTCTGGTTATTTTCAAAACCCTTTTCAAATTCAATTTATTTATTTAAAAATAAATAGAATTATAATTCTAGTTCAAAACTAGTTCATTTCGATAAAAATCTATTTTTATCTTTTCAAATATGGAGTTTTACATCCCAAATCTTCACAAATCATTTCTTATGATTTTACACAAATTATTACTATTTTTAATAATTTTATCAAGGCCCGTACAGTCGATTTCCATCAATGGTCATCGAACTGCACTTACAGCGACCTTTTTCAAATTTGATTTGGACATAATTCCAAATCCAACCATTAGATTTCAAATTTCTAACATTCGCTAGAAAGCTCTTTTCGATACGAACCCAACGGTTCCGGTTTTAGGAGAATCCGACGGTCGGATCTCCCGCAACGTCCGTTTGAAATAAATGGTCGAAATTCACGAACTGTCGCGGCGCGGCGCGTTCTATTCAGGCCATTATATTATATATATATAATATATAATATATATATCGTCGATTTCTATTTAAAACGAATTATATAAATAGTTTTGAATTCGTTTCAAAAATCTATTTCAACTTCCATTTCAATTCAAAACAAAATTGAATTCTTCTTTATAGATTTGTTTCAAAATTCATTTCTATTCAATTCAAATTTCAATTCAATTCGAATTCATTTCAATTCACTTTCAATTCAATTCGAATTCGTTTTCAATTCAATTCATTTCGAAATCGTTTTCAATTCAATTCATTTCGAAATCACTTTCAATTCAATTTATTTCGAAATCACTTTCAATTCAATTTATTTCGAAATCACTTTCAATTCAATTTATTTTGAATTCGTTTTCAATTCAATTCATTTCGAAATCGTTTTCAATTCAATTCATTTCGAAATCACTTTCAATTCAATTCATTTTGAATTCACTTTCAATTCAATTCACTTTGAATTCGTTTTCAATTCAATTCATTTCGAAATCACTTTCAATTCAATAAATTTTGAATTCACTTTCAATTCAATTCACTTTGAATTCGTTTTCAATTCAATTCATTTTGAAATCACTTAAAATTGATATAAATATCGTTCCCGTCAAAATGGCGTCAATCTAATCAACACGGCTTCATAAATTTCTATTTCAAATATTTCTTTTTCAAATATGGAATGAGGCCCAATCAATTACCATATAAAGTTAATTATATGGATTTTCATACAACACATGTATAATAGCCTTGAAAAATAATCAACCATCAACCAAAGTGCACTACACTGTATAAGCATCAAATATAGATATCTAACGCTTATAACAGCCTGTCAATCAATCGATCGACATATTTAATCAATCAGGATGAGTGAACTTCAAATTTCATCCCAACACCCGTGTGGGGTTTCAAACAATCAAACACAGGTTTTATTCGTGCAGTTGGGCGATGTGTAAAATTTATCGTCCCAATCAATATCAGTCAAATCATTGTACATAAACAAACCGTCTGGTTTGTAAATGAATATTTTATTTTATTCACATTCACGTTAAAAACTATATTTTTAACGATAAAATATTTATTCCAACACATGAATTTTCTTTTCAGTTCATTTATTCAATAAATGACATTTTATTTTTCTAACATATTTTAGAAAATTTCGGCGGCATAACGGCACGATACTAGAAACGGGACGAGGCCTAGCCTTATCCCCGGTCTAGTGAAGGCCCACGCCATTCACATATCAATTTTAATCAATTTCCAATTCAACCAATCAATCAAATCCAAATCAAATAATCTAACCAACTACACCACCAAACAAACAAGTCCATGGTATGTGGACGGGTGTCGGGTGCTTCTAATAAGCACCGTCTGCATCCTAGTATATATATATAACTAGAAAAATAGAATTTGAGTGAGAAGTTCTCACTTATAGCTATCCTAGCTCCACGGCACTTCATTGATAGAAATCTTCCTTGCTATCGCATCTTCGTCATCTTCGTTGCCCGAATTCTCTACATATGTAAAAATCGAATTTTTATTTCGAAGTTCAATATGTAAAAATCATATTTTTATTTCGAAGTTCTATATATAAAAATCATATTTTTATTTCGAAGTTCAATATATAAAAATCATATTTTTATTTCTTCATTAAAAATCACTTCTTTTTGTATTCAAAAACCACTTCTATTCGTTTTTAAAAATCAATTCTTCTTTATATGACCATCCTGTAAAGATTTAACCTTTTATAAGTAAAAAATATCGCCTTTTTATCATATATAAATCGAACCTTTATATTTTCAAAACAAAGAAGTTTATCTTTTCAAAATTCAAATCTTTTACCTTTTTTTTTTTTATAAAATCAGTTTTTAACTTTTAAAAAACCAAATCAGTTTTTAGCTTTTTTAAAAATTCAGTTTTTAGCTTTTAAAAAATTCAGTTTTTAGCTTTTAAAAAAATTCAGTTTTTAGCTTTTTAAAAAATTCAGTTTTTAGCTTTTTAAAAAATTCAGTTTTTAGCTTTTAAAAAATTCAGTTTTTAGCTTTTAAAAAATTCAGTTTTTAGCTTTTAAAAAATTCAGTTTTTAGCTTTTAAAAAATTCAGTTTTTAGCTTTTAAAAAATTCAGTTTTAGCTTTTAAAAAATTCAGTTTTTAGCTTTTTTTAAAAATCGATTTTAAAACCTAAAAAAAAACCCACGGTATTTAAACTAAAAAAAAACATTCTTTTCTTATGTAAATAAAATCAGTATTAAAACAAAAATAAAATAAATAAATAAAATAAAGAAAACTTACTGAGGGGGGGGGGTTCGCAGATCGACGGAGGTGGCTTCTGGCTTCGAGGCGGCGGCTCGCGCTTTGATTCGACGGGGGGGGGGGGGGGGGGCGCGATGGCTTCGAGGAGGACGGTAGGAGGGGATTAGGGCACTGGGGGGGTTGCGATCGAGAGGGGGGGGGAGGGAGAGCTCGAGATCGCCAGTGGCGATGGGACGCCAGGGCAACGGGAGCTTTCTCTTTTTTTTTCTTTTTTCCTGCTGGAATGATTTTGAACGTGGGGGGGGGGGGGGGGGCAGAGGGAAATAAGGGGAGGGAGAGAGAATATTATATATATATTTTTTTTTGTTAAAAGTTTACTTTTACTACCGAACTCGAAACGAGGCCCACCGCCTGTCGCCCATAGCGTTTCACCCCCATTCTGAACACAATGGGATATGTATCGCAAGCTGATTTGATCATTACAATTAGTTTCCGTTGAAATTTACAATTTAAATCCTTATATTGAATTTTAAACGTACATTTCAAATTACCGAGGTCACATACTAACTAGAAAAATTCCAGAAAAATATTTTCTAGCTTCGTATTGACGATACGGTCCTAACAAAACTAGTTTCGTTGAATTCTGAGACCGTTTGAAAAATGGCCAATTTCCAGTCGATTAAAATCAACTAGAACTGGTCAAACGCGTTTTCCTTTGCCACGTTCACATATTGATTCGAAAAATTATGAAATTTGGAATCTAGCAATAACTTAACATCACGGACCCAACAAAACTGGTTTCGTCGAAATCCGAGGTCGTTTGCAAAATGTCCATTTTTAAGGGCCTGAATTCCATAGCGACTATTCAGAATTTTCAACTGGACATATCTTTTGATTCCCGCTGCGAACTTTTGATTTTTCGGATTCGATAGAAAGATATCATCAACTAGATCCTATCATTTTTGGTTTCACTAAAATCCGGATTGTTTTGCACCCGGTACATTCAATTGAAGTTTGAAATCGAATTATCGAACTACCGCGCCATTTTCAATTCCTTTTATAATTATATATAATTATTTATATTCTAACGACGACGCGTATAATATATACGTTCGAATTATATTCAAAATAAATTTCTCGTCGATATTATTTAAAATAATTCATTTTAAATAATCAAAATTCGCTAAAATTGCCAAAATAAAAATTTTTAAACTGGCCCAGATTTTCGGGTTGTTACAGTAGTGGAGAGTTTAGAATATTATAATATTATGGCTGAGGTGGCAAATTCATTTCTCCCTTTATTTCTTTCCCCCTTTGATTATGTTCTATAATGGAATATTTGCTTGTGAAAGGAAGAGAGAGAATGGGGTATTTATGTTATAGTATTTTATGTTTCATTATTTTAATTAATTTATTTTCTCAAAAATAACTGTATGTTGATATATGAGAGTTGGAATTAAGTTAAATTAATAACTTATGCGTATATGTGCATACATGAACGTTTGAATTTTAAAACTTGAAAATAAAGTTTATTGGAAACAAAAGCATGAAATTAATATATATATAAAAATATATAAGGAAAGAAACAATAAATAATTTGATAACAATCAATCTATATTACAATTTTAATTTATGTACGTTACAGCAAAAATTAGTGTACGTTAATTAGTAATTAATGTATGTTACAACCATAAGAAAGAAATTTAATATATTTATAACAATATAATGTCTAACTAGTGGTATATATTCAAATATGTGTAAATAGTAAATTTATATGTTTCTCAAATTTACATGTACATATTCTCTAAATTAATGTCAATGACATATTCTCAATTGAATATATTTTTCCTAATTAATGCTTATATTAGCATACTTAATACTTATAATCAATGTCAAATGTCATGTTTACTAAATTAATGACATGTTCACAAATCAATATAAGTTAACATATTTTCTAATCAATGCATATATTAATATATTTAAAGACAATGTCGAAATATACTTTAATAATTAATTTTTTTATAAGTATATTAATTAATACATGCCATTTCAGAATTTCTAAAAGGGAAAGAGAGAAAAAGAGTAGTTATTCCTTTTCATTAACATGCATCTCTTATTTATTACAAATAAAAGAATTCTCACCTAATATCCTAATATTATAAATGTTCACTACTTATTATCACCTCAAGACATATAGGGAGAAAATGATTTTTTTTTTCTTTTCCAAAAGATACCAAAATTGTCGTAATTTAAATTTAATAAGCACAGAACTGCCAGCACCATAAATGAGATATAAAAATGGTAATGCCAAATAAATGCTTTAAATGCATGCTAAATCTTGTACACTACATATTCCTAGATATCTTAGAATTGAATTGTTATTATAAATTTACATATACGTTTATCTACCATTTTCATCATAGATACGTATACAATTCGAAAACAATATTGGTATAAAATGGTGGTCACGAACATTAATTAAGTTATAGCTCATGTATAATTTTATTTATTTTCATATGAGCAGAGAATATAATAAGTTAATAGCATATTTGTTGTTATAAAAACACAAATACAAATTGCTTGCTAATCTTGCAACTTAAAAATAAGTTTTAAAAAAAATAATGATGATTCATTACGCTTGATCGCCACTGATCCACTGCCATGCATCATAACTCACCTTTTTGGTTGACTCTGCTAGACTATTACGTCTCCTTTGCCACTATTCCAAAGCATTTTGACTTCCTATCTTAATTTTTTTTTTCCGTTACTATTTTAAAAAATTTATTTTAAATAGCCAAAACTCATTAAAATAACTTAAAATAAATTTTAAATTAGCTCCAAAATTCAGGGTTGTTACAGTAGGAGACATGCCAGCTTAGGGGCAATGTTTCTTGAATGGAAGCAACTGGAGTTTATCGCGGGTTTTGATTTTAGACCAAAGTGCGAGTTGGATCCAGTTATGCTAGCTAGTTTGACGATCAGACCCACTTTGATAGAGCGGATTGGTTCTAGCCAGAGGGACGATCCAAATCTATTAGAAATCATCTCCAAGTTAGAGATGAACGTCGGCGGTGAGGAGATGAATGTGTATGGGCTTGATCGAGATGGATGGCTTCGAAAGAATGGAAGACTAGTTGTGCCCAACGTGAATGGTTTGAGAGATGATGTGCTTAGAGAATGTCATCACTCAAAACTGACTATACATCCCGGTGGTAATAAGATGTATCGAGACATGGGACAGACTTACTACAGGGAAGGGATGAAAAGAGACGTTGGGAAGTTTATATCCAAATGCATGAATCGTCAGCTAGTTAAAGCCGAGCAAAAGAAGCCTTGTGGGTTGTTGCAACCATTATAAATTCCCGAATGGAAATGGGACCAAGTCTCGATGGATTTCATCGATGGTTTACCAAGAACTAGATCGGGATATGATAGCATTTGGGTAATTGTGGATCGATTGACAAAGAGCGCATGATTTATACCCGTCAAATCGACCAGAACGGCATCCAAGTTGGCAGAATTGTATATGAAGTGGGTAGTGAGATTTCATGGAGTACCCAAAAGCATTGTGAGTGACCGAGACCCGTTGTTCACTAGTGGGTTTTGGAAGAGCTTACAAGAGGCTCTAGGGTCAGGATTACATCTCAGTACCGCATATCATCCTCAGACCGACGGTCAGACGGAGAGGGTGAATCGTATATTGGAAGATCTCTTGAGAGCTTGTATATTGGATTTTGGTGGATCATGGGATGACCATTTGCATCTAGTAGAGTTTGCATATAATAATAGCTACCAATCCAATATTAGTATGGCTCCATATGAAGCTTTGTACGGAAGACCGTGCAACTCACCATCATGTTGGATAGAGACTGGCGAGAAGTTTGTGCTTGGACCAGATGTGGTGAGAGAAACTTCAGATAAGATTAAGATCATTCAGCAACGAATGAAAGCTGCCCAAGATAGGCAGAAGAGTTATGCTGATAAGAGGAGAAGAGATTTGAAATTCTCCGTTGATGACTTGGTGTTTGTTAAGATCTCTCCGTTGAAGAGCGTGATACGATTTGGCAGGAGAGGCAAGTTGGCACCAAGATTTGTTGGCCCGTTCCCTATTCTTGAATTAGTCGGGAATTTGGCGTATAGAGTTGGTTTACCAGAGAAAATGGCGGGAGTTCACAATGTATTTCATGTTTCCCAACTAAGGAAGTTCGTTCACGAGTCAGATATGACTATTTCACCTGATCAGTTAGAGGACTTCGAAGTAGAACCCGAGGCAGTTGGGAACCGCAAGCCGATCCGTATTGTGGGGCACGATACAAAGCAACTTCGAAGGAAGTCGGTGAAGCTAGTCAAGGTTCAGTGGGGCGAGGACGAGAATGATTGTACTTGGGAGACAGAGGAGAGCATTAGGAAAGCACATCCAGAACTCTTTGCCTGGTAAGGTTTACTTTGCGATTTAGTTTTCCGCATGCTAGGGTAGACTTGTTTTGCTTGTTTTGCATGTTTGATGGTTGTTTTATGGTTGATAGGCATGCGGGACCTTTGTGTATGTTTTGATTAGGGAATTTCGGGGGCGAAATTTCTCAAGGGGGGGAGAGTGTAATGACCCGCATTCTACGCATCGGAGGATCGTAGAATATTTATTTCTTTCCCATGTGAAGTCGTATGGTCATGTAACTTTGGAAAACATCTATTGGAGTCATTTTCCATGTTCATGATTTTTGTCGATTTTTAAATGACCATTTTACCCCTAATTGGTACTGTTTTGGCCATAACTTTTGATTGGAAAGGAATTTTGACCTAAAACCACTTCCATTTGATTCGTTTGATGGTTTCTCTTTCCGTAGAGTGGTCATAATAGTCAAGCGGACTTACCGTTTGGGAGATATGGCTGAAACAAGGTTTGGAGGGTGAAAAACTGCTTAACCGGGCCAAATCGGGTGATTAGCGAGTAGGCCCATAACCCATTTCGGGATTAGGGTTATGGGAGGGCTGAAATGATATGGAGAATCATTCCATTTCAGTTTTCTAGCCTCCACTTATAACAAAGGAACCCTAAAAATGGCCTCCAACCTCTAAATCACCTCCAAATCATCTTTTGGTCAAGGATTTGGCTTAGCAACTCCTAATCAAGGAAGATCTTCACCAAATCAACATTGGGGCTGCTGTTTAGCATAGAGATTCACATCAAATCAGAGATTTATTTCGGATCTTAGTTTATTTTGTGGCTAAGGTGAGTGATTTGCATAGTTTTGCACCAATTATGGCTAATTATGGGTGATTAGTGTTAATTAGCGAATTTAAACATGATAAAATTTTGGAAAAATGTTTATAAAATTCGGAATGATGTTTTAGACCTCTTATATGAATTTGGGTTAATTTGGTTAAGTTTTGTTAGTCCTATCATTAGTTTCACCTAAACATGCTTAAGGGGAAAATATGGGATTTTGGGTACGTTTGATCCATTTCTACTTATCATATTGATGTTTTGATGTTTGTGGTTGATTATGTATGTTGCTGTGACTGTATGGTATGCTTTGTGATTGATTAGAATAGTTAGAATGGTCGAAAACGCCGTCGAATGGCGTAAACAGCTCGCTGGACAAGGTGTAGGGATTCGGATCGCATAGAGGACTGAGGGTCGATCGGATCGCCCTATGGGATCGTGGGTCATCACCACGAACCGAGTCGTCTCCTCCGAACCGAACCATCTGCGTAAAGCCCACGAGCAACAATCGTGAACTGCTACCCGATCCGATCCACTCGTGCTTCATATCACGATCCGAACAAGAGAAAAGCAGCATCCACGATCTGATGCACAGCGAGACGACGATCCGAACCAGGAGAGAGCCACGAGCTGGAGGGGCGCGATCCGATCCGTATGGGGTATCACGATCCGAACCAAGGAGGGGAGCACGATCCGAGGCAAATAGAAAGGGGACCGCAATGACGATCCGATCACCTGGAGGATCACGACCCGATCCGATGCATGAGGTGCGACCCGATCCGAATGTGTAAGGCCGATCCGATCCGATGAAGAATGTGAAGGCTGATCCGATCCGATTCGATAGTGATGACCAATAACCCGAGATGCAAAGGTAGTCCATATGGGAGTTAGAGCTCAGGATCCCGGAACCAGTTGGGAACCAATGAGTTCACTTCATGGTTGGACTTTGCTGCGGGACGTGTGCTAAGGAGTTGTCGACGTTCATAACTTCGATTCACCACTAAAAAGGAATGATGGGCTACTTATCAGTGCAGTAGGGTCATTCTGACCTGAGGGGCAAAGTGATGGTAGCAAGAGTACGTTATCAGTGCAGTAGGGTCATTATGACCTGAGGGGCAAGGTGATGCGTAGTAAGACTATGAGCCAGCGCAGATGGGGTGGATAACTCCATGGGGCAAGTGGACATAGTAAGGATTAGTGAGGCTATGAGCCAGTGCAGTGGGGTTCTTGTGACTCCATGGGGCAAAGTGGACATAGCGAAGGATTTGTGGCTACGTTATCAGTGCAGTGAAGCCATTTGTGACTTCATGGGGCAAAGTGATCGTAGCAAAGTATGTTGGGTGATCGA
Source organism: Allium sativum (assembly GCA_030737875.1). NCBI lineage: Eukaryota > Viridiplantae > Streptophyta > Magnoliopsida > Asparagales > Amaryllidaceae > Allium > Allium sativum. The sequence goes on along the minus strand of JASFAX010000020.1, from coordinate 64,759,875 downwards.
AGTGGTGAATGTCGTATGCTTTACGCACTGAGTGAGAGATGTGAGGATGGATGTTATGTTTGATTGTTTGCTATCATTATGACATGCACACCTCCCCCACCTCCGTATCTTTACACTGTTTGATATGATACCTTAGAGTGTTGTACAGTAGGTAGTGCTAACTCTTTGGTTGCAGGTCCAGGTTCAGGTATGTTTTAGTCTGCCTGTTATTGTTCACTTTAGATGCTTATCGCTCATACCAGGCTTTATGTCTGACCCAGAGTTTTATGTCTCCTCTTATTACTCTGGGTGCTCACACGAGCAGACTAGGGACAGGTTAGCTGGTGATACGCGGGTAGCTGGTTCGGAGGCGGGCAGGAGGCTTCCACGTATTATATATATACACATTCTCCCTGTGTCGTTGGTGGTCGCTACTTGGGCATTAGTAGTGTACCTCATTTATCTTACTTTTGCTTTGAGACAGTTTGAAAGTTGTAATAAGCTGTATTTTGGATTTCCGCTGCTATGATGTTTAGTTCTGATTTTCAGCTTATGCACTGTCTCTCCTGTTTTATGTCAAGTATGTTATTATTATATTTTGTTCTATGCGCTGTGAGACATTCTACAGGTTCTTTGTATGTTCATTTCCTTCTTCCTTTTCCTTCTCACGACCCGTTCCGTGCTAACTGGACATGTGTACAGCGCACTTTTGGAGTAAATGTCGGTGGGTGCGGGGCGGGCCGTGTCAAGTGCTCATTTTTAGTTAGTTCTGTACAATCCAGGAAAGAGTCAGAACAACTGTAATGGTGATTTTAAGAAATGATAAAGATAAAAGGATGGAAAAAAAAGACGGCGATAAATGACTGACTATTATGTATTCTCATGAAATGTTCGCCATAGAATATTGTGATACTATGTAAATGAATTATTATAAATATGTTATATTCCAAAGCTAAGTTTAACCAAAGCTCTGATACCAACTGTGATGACCCCAAACTTCCATGGAATGAAAGTAAGGGATGATCATTTGGAATACAACATAAATATAACAATACATATCACAGATACAACATAGCAAAAGAAAACTATAGAATAACAACATCATAGCAGCGGAATATGAATGTCATCAAACACAGAATCCCGCAGTCATAGAGTACCAAATTATTACATCAAGTTTTAGCAAAAGGAAATAAGTTCCAACTTCAAAATAGAACAACTGGAAATAAAATAAGTCTGGGTGTCTTAAAGTCTAAAGATAAAATGCAACGAAAGATAAATGATAGATAGTCTTCGTGGTCCAACATAAGCACCTCCAAATAAGCACTCCAAGATAGATAAGCAGCTCCAAGATAGCAACTCCAAAGAGAGCTAGACCTGTTACTTGGCGGCCCGTGTGGAAAAGAGGGCACCCGAGTTTGCAAAGGTGAAAACAAACTACGAGTCAGACATGGGATTGGTGTGAGAATTCTTAACTAATTTGACTAATAGTAATAAGACAAATCCAAAGACCACGCTGCAAACGCGGAACGTGTTTTATTCCAAAGGATTGCCGTGCATAATTTAAAGTGCCAAAACAGATAAATAAGTAAATCGTAAAACAATGCAATGCTTTTTGGAAAATTGGACTCACCATAAGACTCAAGTCCCATCACACAATGCAACACAAACCAGAGGATAGAGTTTTACCTTATGGTGATTAAACATGATTGGTATGATAAAAACGAATTTGATATTATTATTAGTGTATGTAAAAACATTTCAAAATAAATGTATCAATCCTAGGAAGCATAGTACCCTATACTACTATGCCTCCAAACTAGTAATACAATCAAATTCGTAGGGTCGTATTTGGAATTTGGTTTCCATCATGAGTCAAGGCTAGGAAGGAGTTCCTTACCGATTCGAGACACTCTAGCTAATGTCTCAGGATTCCCCGCAGTGAACCCTTGGATCCTGCAGGGCCGGTCCACACATACGATTTTGCGGATTGGCAATTCCTGAACACACGTTTCCCAGTCCTGTAGGACCTATGATCTGAGGCGCCTCGTTCCATCATCCACATAAATAAAATGCCGGGCCGTGTAAAAACCCAAACATCATTTCTAGCTAGAAAGAAACGTGCTTCTCTCCCTGCGTTCCCTTCTCCCATTTTAGACTCAACCGGGTTTTGAGGTTTGTGAAGCTACGTAATACACAAAGCTATGCTTAATCAAGATGTGCTTTAATCATCACTACAAGGTTCTACTTTTCAACAAGAAACCTTGATCATTGCATCTTGGTATGCCACACTGTCTGTAACACCCCGTGTATTCTATAACAGTGAAATTCACAAATTAAAGTATAATTAATTTGAAATCAAAGAACTAAGGGAAACGGGATACGCCATTGCGTTCGTCTCAGAAAAATACGCGAAATAGAGTCCGAGTTTTCGAAAAACGGAGTCCGTATGAAGAAACGGGATATGCCATAAGTATATGTGCGCCATGGTTATGTGAATAGATTTAAAATCATGATTAATTTGGAATAATTCAAGTTGAACTTTGCTTTTGTATTAGTAACAAAAGTAAACCCCTTTGTAAACATGTAGGAATCTTATGAACATGATTTGCTTATGTTTGACATTATGCCTAAATAAAAACATAGGTTTATGTTGTAGTTAAGACTATGTGTCAATAATGGTATCCAATTTAGATTCTTATCTCAACTACAAGTTTACATGCTTTGATTCATGTCACTTATGCTTTATGACCAAAGTATACATTACTACTATGCAAGTACACCAGTTTCTATTTTGTAGTTCCAACGTTATGTTGCAAGTTCATGCGTTCACATTCCCCTTCTTGTGTATGTAATCATGCTTTAAGCCTCCCCTTTTTTCACGTGGCTAAGTTGGGCTTAAAAAGGCTAAGCCCAACATATATATAATAAACGAGCGAATTAAACGGGGATAAATAGCGTTGGGCCAAATTAATTAATAAATGAAAATATAAAGTAAAGGGGCCCAAAATTCAAGTATGGGTTGGGCCCATGATTGGTGTAAATCTTTACACCATTAGCTTAATAATGGGCCGCAAATATTTACATATAAGAAAATCAAGAAGAAAGACAAAATATGTAAATGTAGAACATACGATGTGTTTAACCCGAGGTTGGATTGAGTTGTGATGTAAACCTGCCCGGAACCGCCCGACTGTCCAGTAGTCACAACAATACCTATCCAATGTGGGTGGTTAAACATGGAGCCCAATAAGGACCCGAGGTTAGACTGAGTTGTGGCGTAAGACTGCCCGGAACCAACCGGCAACAGGCAGCCACAACAATACCTGTCTAATGTGAGAGGTCAAGGCTTTAATAAGACAATTAAGGCTGAGTCAGGACTGATAGGATTAAGTAAACTAAAGACTTAATCAAAAATGGGACATGCTAAACTAAACAGACTGATTGGGGGTTAGGTTCATAAAACACTTAACCAACTTAGCATGTTGGCTAGAAGTAGAAAACCTAGTAGCGGGGGACCCTTTTCAGCAGTAACCCTATAAGGTGTATCATGATACCCTGAAACTAGGCAGGGTGGGGCACGATTACTGGGCTGATTGTAAGAGGTCAAATCGACGGCGGTGGTGTAGCAGTGTAGGTTCTAACGGGGTGCGGGCGTGCACACACTCCGGCGCAGAAAAATAAAGCACTGGGCACTAGTAGCATACCTGTGCATTCTAAGGTTGTGTCGGGCCGCTGCCATGGGACTTGATACACCCCATGGTGGGACCAGCATAGGTAACTACAACATCGGGGGCCGTAAGACACATGTAAGTATGCGAGTAGGAGCCGATCATCATAGAATTGATCACTTCACCCTGATAATGGGGTGCCAGTTGGAAACTAGTTTATATGGGTTCAGAGATTAACATGGGGTACGATAGTATATTCGACCCTAGACAACTTAACCAAGTTTATAGTGCTTTCCCACTTCTTGTTTATACTTATCATACCCAGTTCTTTATTCATAGACAGAATAGTCCTAGACTTACTCAGGCTTTATGTCTGACTCTACTTTTCTTTCGTCTTCTTTTCTTCCGTTCCCCCCCCCCCCAGGTCCACAGGGAGGGAACACTGCAGCTTGACCAGCCTTCATATCCAGCTTGAAGAGAAAGAATGTATTGCTTGGACCTTTTCGTTTTGAACTATGGCTTTGGACAACCACTATGGGGCTTTTGCAGTTTACTTATGTTTTCTTTATGCTTCTTTAAATAATGTAATCAAAGACAGATTGAAGGAGTTATGTTTTTTTGAAAGGATGTAAGACAATCATGGTGATGTTGCTGTAACACGTATTTGCTTTTACGGAATAAAAGTTGTTGTTTTTCCGCTGTTTACAAATATGTGTTCTTATATCTGTCTTGTATATCTGTGACTTATACTTATAAACCTCCACCAAAATTAGGGCATTCCCTTTGAGAGTGACCCTAACGGAGGTGGGGTGTTTCACTTGGTATCAGAGCATAGGTTTACCAGATAAGATAAAAAGTTTTGAAAATTTATTTTCAAAAAGGAAATTTAAAGAAGCAATTTTAGAAGAAAAATATTATTTTAAAAAGGCAAAGTCCACTCCCCAAAGCTATATGTACTATCTCTTATCCTTCGTTTTGAATCTATCCTTTTTTGTTTCAGCATGTCCGAAGAACTTAACTTGCCGGAAGGTGTACCAATACCTGGTTGGTTTAGATGGTTCTTAGAAGCAAGGGCCACTCAGCCAGGTCCTACCGTTCCTCCTCCCCCAACTGCAGGAAATCATCCAGCTGCAGCGGCACCTTTTCCTCCACCTCCTCCACGGGGAAACACGTTTGCTAAGATATGTAAAGATTTTAAAGCTATGGGAGGAAAGGATTTTCATGGAACTGAGTCCTTCGTGGCAGCTAGAAATTGGCTGAAAGAAACCGAGGACCTATTCATCATCTTTGAGGTAGAAGATAGACAAAAAGTACAACTGGCAGTATGGCTATTAAAGGGCGAGGCTTCCTACTGGTGGGAAGTCACTAATGCAGAAAGACCAGTGGAGACATGGGAGGACTTTAGGGCAAGGTTTGAGACTAAATTTCTCTCGGATGCGGAAAGGAGCTTGTAGTTGGAAAAATTCTTATTTCTTAAGCAAGGGAACAAGACAGTCAGAGAGTATGTGAATCAGTTCGATGAGCTGGCTAGGTTTGGGCTAGACCTAGTCAACACCCCGCACAAGAAGGCTCTCCGTTTCGTCAAAGGGTTAAATGAGCCATTACACAGTTTGGCCATGACCCATATACCCATGGGGGCCACGTATGAAAGATTGGTGCAAATGGCATTGCTGAATGAGGAGGATAAGGGTAAGAAGGAGACAAAGGCAGAAAGCTCTCAAGGGAAGAAAGAGGGTTTGCAGCCTAAGAAGACGGACTTTAAGAAAGGCGGGAAAGGCAATGTAGTGGCAGACGCGTTGAGCCGAAAGAAATTGACCCTAAGCCCGTTGTTTGTTGAAAGACAAAGCCTAGAGTTTATAGCCAGCTTCGACTTTAGGCCCTCCTCCGATTTCGTACCAGGCTTACTAGCATCTCTCGAAGTACGGCCAACTTTAGTGGATTTAGTAGGGACAGCACAACGCGAAGACCCTCAGCTTATGGAAATGATTGATAGGCTAATTAGGGGTGAGACTTCAAGTCACCTCAACAGATACTCCATCGACGATAAGGGTTTGCTAAGGCGAGACGGAAGACTATGCGTCCCACAAACAAAAGATTTAGTAAAGAAGGTTCTCGAGGAAGCACATCACTCCAAGATGACGATACACCCAGGCGGAGATAAAATGTACAAAGACATAAAAAGGACTTTCTTCTGGAACGGCATGAAAAAGGACGTGGCAGAATTCGTTTCTAAGTGTATGGTGTGCCAACAGGTTAAAGCGGAACAGAAAAAGCCTGGCGGACTACTACATCCTCTAGAGGTCCCGCAGTGGAAGTGGGATAGCATATCAATGGACTTCATCGATGGGCTGCCTAGGTCTAGGAGAGGCAACACTAGCATTTGGGTAATAGTGGATAGGCTTACTAAAAGCGCCCACTTTTTACCTGTCAAAAGTAAAAGAACTGCCTCATCCCTGGCATCACTTTACCTCAAAGAAATCGTTCGACTCCATGGAATACCATCTAGCATTGTTAGTGACCGAGACCCCATCTTCACCAGCGAGTTTTGGCGGAGTCTGCAAGAAGCAGTAGGAACGCAGTTATGCTTGAGCACAGCCTATCATCCCCAAACCGACGGCCAAACAGAGAGAGTGAACAGAGTTTTGGAGGACCTTTTAAGACTATGCGTCCTTGACTTCGGAGGGACATGGGAAGACCACCTTCCTTTGGTGGAATTTGCCTACAACAACAACTATCAAGCAACCATCGGAATGGCGCCCTTCGAAGCTTTATATGGAAGACCGTGCCGATCGCCCACTTGTTGGTGGGAGTCTACTGATAAGCTCATACTTGGACCAGATATGATCCGAGAGACTTCAGAGAAAGTAGACTTAATACGAAGAAGGATGAAGACGGCCCAAGACAGACAAAAGTCCTATGCCGACAAGAGAAGGACCGACCTTGAATTTGAGGTTGGAGACAGAGTTTTTCTCAAGGTATCTCCGCTAAGAAACGTTGTTCGTTTTGGAACCATAGGAAAACTGGCACCAAGGTTCGTAGGGCCATTCCCTATCATCGAGAAAATTGGGAAAATGGCCTATAGATTAGAGCTACCCGAGAAGTTGGCCGGAGTCCACAACGTTTTTCACGTTTCACATCTCCGAAAATGTCTACATGAGTCTGCTGAAGTGGTAGAGCCAAATATCCTCGAAGAAGCCGAAGTGGAGCGCGAAGCAACCATAAGAAAAGTTCCAACCCGCATATTAGGAACGGAAGTGAAGAAGCTACGCAACCGCGAAGTCAAACTCATCAAAGTTCAGTGGAGCGACGCCGAGGGAGACGCGACTTGGGAAACTGAAGCTAGAATACGCACTGCTTACCCTTTTCTTTTCGAGGGTACATCCTTGATCTTTCTTTTTCCTTAAGTCGCGCTTTTATCTATCTTTTTAGGTATATTTCCTCGACCTTATCTTTTAGGTAGAAACCCTTTGGATGAAAACATGTAATTGAAACATGTTATGGATGATGGTTGCAAGTGGTTGCAAGTGATTGCTAGTGGTTGCTCGTGGTTGCATATACACATACAATCTAGGTTTTAGATCGGCTCAGTCACTTCATATTGCATATGCATATATGTTTGCATTCGTATATGGTTGAACTTTAATGTGTTGTCATATGGATGTTGCATTTGTATTGAATGATTGTGCACCCATGTAGAATCATGAATAGGAAAATTTGCATACATGATGGATTCATGGCACTTACATAATTCGCATTAAGGAGGTCAACTGAATCAGTAGACCGCCTGATTTTGCATTAGATAAGTTCATGTACACACACACACTTCGCATATGATCATGAAGCATTAGAAGTCTTTTAAGGACAATGGATGCTTGTGTTTGATGGGTGAGTAGATGGATGATTGGACGTTAGGATGTGCATTCCTCCTAACTTGAAGATTTCGGGGACGAAATCCTTTTAAGTGCGGGAGAATGTAACACCCCGTGTATTCTATAACTGTGAAATTCACAAATTAAAGTATAATTAATTTGAAATCAAAGAACTAAGGGAAATGGGATACGCCATTGCGTCCGTCTCAGAAAAATACGCGAAATAGAGTCCGAGTTTTCGAAAAACGGAGTCCGTATGAAGAAGATATGGCCTTCGGAAATTTCTGAATTAAGTTCAAAATTCGAACAGAATAAAACAGCTCAGAAAAAAAAAACAAGTTTAAATTAAAAATCGGGCCTAATTGGCCAGGGCGGGAAAACTCCCGCCTAATGCACCCAGGTCGACTAGGCTGTCGACCTGGTCTAGCCAGGTCGACAGGGCTGTCGACCTGGTCCAGAGCCAGGTCGAACCCAGCCCACCCTGGCTGGCCTAGTCTATGTTGGTCGATTTTCAGAAGCATGCTTTGTCATTAGGGCTAGGTGGCAGGCTCTAATTGGTCTCTCTTTCGAATGAATGCTACGATCAATCCAAGCAACATCGATGGTCCTAATCAGTTCATAAACTCTATAAAAATGACCCTAGACTCAACCTAATCTATTCATTCAAAAATAAGAACAAAGCCATCATGCTGCTGAGGAACGACTAGGAGTAGCCACCAATTTGGGAGAAGACTAGGAGGAAAATTCTAAAGCATAAAGCAACTTAGACAAATCAAATCAACACCTACGTCAAAAGGAGTCGCATCTCCAAATTCCTAAATTGGAGAATTCGCCACACAATTGTAAGTAGAGTATTATTTTGGTATGAACAAATAATTGTGTTGGTTTGTATACTTGATTTGTGGTGATAAAGTAATTCATATTTGTGTGTTACTATGATTCTTATCGATTTGGAATATTGTATACGTTTGGATATTCTCAAATTATGTTATTCATTATAAAAACTACATGTTTGCGGTAGTTTTATGCAAGTATACGTTTGGATAATCGCAAAGCATGTTATTCATTATAAAAACTACATGTTTGCGGTAGTTTTATGCAAGTATACGTTTGGATATTCGCAAAGCATGTTATTCATTATAAAAACTACATGTTTGCGGTAGTTTTATGCAAGTATACGTTTGGAATATTCGCAAATTATGTAATTCATGTTGAAGCTACATGTATGTAGTTGTTTAATTGAAATTCATGCAAGTTTGGGGTTTTGCTACTATGTCATCATAATGTGTATTTTTGTACAAAAATCATTTTTGTGAGTAATTGGAACAAATTTGGGTTATTATAATTCATATGAAATTATGTTGAAAATTTGGCATCATGGTCTATGTATTAAGCCATACTTTTGTACTAGAAAACCTCTTTGCGAACTTATGAATATGACTAGGCTATGATTGATATTTTGCATAATTGAAAACCATGTTAGGTCTATATTGTTAACAAGAATTATATGATGACATATGGGGTACATAGCTAGGTTAGATTCAAAATCCCATTTGCAAGTTTGCACGACTAAAGTAAAAAATCATGATTTCATGTTTAGAAATATTTATGCCATAAGTATATGTGCGCCATGGTTATGTGAATAGATTTAAAATCATGATTAAGTTGGAATAATTCAAGTTGAACTATGCTTTTGTATTAGTAACAAAAGTAAACCCCTTTGTAAACATGTAGGAATCTTATGAACATGATTTGCTTATGTTTGACGTTATGCCTAAATAAAAACATAGGTTTATGTTGTAGTTAAGACTATGTGTCAATAATGATATCCAATTTTGATTCTTATCTCAACTACAAGTTTACATGCTTTGATTCATGTCACTTATGCTTTATGACCAAAGTATACATTACTACTATGCAAGTACACCAGTTTCTATTTTGTAGTTCCAACGTTATGTTGCAAGTTCATGCGTTCACATTCCCCTTCTTGTGTATGTAATCATGCTTTAAGCCTCCCCTTTTTTCACGTGGCTAAGTTGGGCTTAAAAAGGCTAAGCCCAACATATATATAATAAACGAGCGAATTAAACGGGGGTAAATAGCGTTGGGCCAAATTAATTAATAAATGAAAATATAAAGTAAAGGGGCCCAAAATTCAAGTATGGGTTGGGCCCATGATTGGTGTAAATCTTTACACCATTAGCTTAATAATGGGCCGCAAATATTTACATATAAGAAAATAAAGAAGAAAGACAAAATATGTAAATGTAGAACATACGATGTGTTTAACCCGAGGTTGGATTGAGTTGTGATGTAAACCTGCCCGGAACCGCCCGGCTGTCCAGTAGTCACAACAATACCTATCCAATGTGGGTGGTTAAACATGGAGCCCAATAAGGACCCTAGGTTAGACTGAGTTGTGGCGTAAGACTGCCCGGAACCAACCGGCAACAGGCAGCCACAACAATACCTGTCTAATGTGAGAGGTCAAGGCTTTAATAAGACAATTAAGGCTGAGTCAGGACTGATAGGATTAAGTAAACTAAAGACTTAATCAAAAATGGGACATGTTAAACTAAACAGACTGATTGGGGGTTAGGTTCATAAAACACTTAACCAACTTAGCATGTTGGCTAGAAGTAGAAAACCTAGTAGCGGGGGACCCTTTTCAGCAGTAACCCTATAAGGTGTATCATGATACCCTGAAACTAGGCAGGGTGGGGCACGATTACTGGGCTGATTGTAAGAGGTCAAATCGACGGCGGTGGTGTAGCAGTGTAGGTTCTAACGGGGTGCGGGCGTGCACACACTCCGGCGCAGAAAAATAAAGCACTGGGCACCAGTAGCATACCTGTGCATTCTAAGTTTGTGTCGGGCCGCTGCCATGGGACTTGATACACCCCATGGTGGGACCAGCATAGGTAACTACAACATCGGGGGCCGTAAGACACATGTAACTATGCGAGTAGGAGCCAATCATCATAGAATGGATCACTTCACCCCGATAATGGGGTGCCAGTTGGAAACTAGTTTATATGGGTTCAGAGATTAACATGGGGTACGATAGTATATTCGACCCTAGACAACTTAACCAAGTTTATAGTGCTTTCCCACTTCTCGTTTATACTTATCATACCCAGTTCTTTATTCATAGACAGAATAGTCCTAGACTTACTCAGGCTTTATGTCTGACTCTACTTTTCTTTCGTCTTCTTTTCTTCCGTTCCCCCCCCCCCCAGGTCCACAGGGAGGGAACACTGCAGCTTGACCAGCCTTCATATCCAGCTTGAAGAGAAAGAATGTATTGCTTGGACCTTTTCGTTTTGAACTATGGCTTTGGACAACCACTATGGGGCTTTTGCAGTTTACTTATGTTTTCTTTATGCTTCTTTAAATAATGTAATCAAAGACAGATTGAAGGAGTTATGTTTTTTTGAAAGGATGTAAGACAATCATGGTGATGTTGCTGTAACACGTATTTGCTTTTATGGAATAAAAGTTGTTGTTTTTCCGCTGTTTACAAATATGTGTTCTTATATCTGTCTTGTATATCTGTGACTTATACGTATAAACCTCCACCAAAATTAGGGCATTCCCTTTGAGAGTGACCCTAACGGAGGTGGGGTGTTTCACTGTCGATCCATATCATACTATCAATCTTTTGCCAAAATATATAAAAGGGTGTTAAGCAAGAGAATGAATTCTCCGCCACCAATCATTCATACATTCGACAGAAAATTGATAAATACAATATAATGGAGCACAATGTCGGACACACATTCCATTTATAAGCCTGTTCTGGGTCTGAACGAAACTGGAGATACCTCGTCCCGTATGTCCAGTACGGAAAGGAGGTACCCGCATATCCGTGAAATCAACACGTACGTTTGGGCAATTACCCCGACCCTTGAATTGGGAGCAAGTCAATTCAGGATCTTGATCGTTGTCCATTCAAGGGAAGATTTATGGTCTTCATTCGTCGTCTTCAACTTCAATTCTTAACGTCATCTGATTATTTGGAATGAGATAAACTCGGACTTTCCAAATAATTCTCGCATATATAATTTGAGAAAACCCATTTCATGTCGTTGTATTATTTTATAACGATTAATTCTTACCTTAATTATTTAAAATGATTAAATCTTTAATTAATGACGATTCGGGTCGAAGGAGCGACCATGCGTTGTTTTCAACAAATTTTAATTTACACATTTTTCAAAATCTAAACGTTGGATTTTAACGTAGTTTATATCGTTAGAAAGATCTTCCCAAGACGGTCCTAACGGTTCCAGTTTTGGGAAAATCCGACGGTCGGATCTTTTGGTATAGTCGTTTAAAGGTACGATTTCAAAATGTGAACTACCGCGCTCGATTCTTTTAATTTTAATTATATATATATATCATTTAACCATAATAACGTCGTTTGATTTAACCACGAGCTAAACAACTATCGATCTCCATTCAATTTTTAATTCATTTAAAATGAAGACAATAGTTCAACATTTTAAATACATTCTTTTATTCCTTTATTTACATTAAAAATGTAAATTCCATTCTTTATTCTTTTATTTACATTAAAAATGTAAATTCCATTCTTTATTCTTTTATTTACATTAAAAATGTAAATTCCATTCTTTATTCTTTTATTTACATTAAAAATGTAAATTCCATTCTTTCAATTACACTGTAAAATCCTCTCTGTAATTACATTAAAAGTGTAATTAACATTCCATGTAAAATTTTCTATCTTTTAATTTACCATACAAAAATGTAATTTACATTCCAATGCAAAAATATTCTTTTTTTAATTACATGTAAATTCTTACTCTTTTTAAATTACATAAAAATGTATTTTTAATTCCAATGCCCATTTCTTCTTTTTAATTACATAAGAATGTAATTAACATAGCGGTGGAAAACTTTATCTTTACAAATAACATTAAAAATGTAATTTTACTTACAACGTCAAATTCTACTTTTTAATTTGCAATGTAAATTTTATGCTTTAATTACACATAAAAATGTAATTTTATTGGCTATGCAAATTCTTATTCTCTCATTACATATAAAAATGTAAATTTTATTTTCAATGCAAATTCTTCTTCTAATTATATTAAAAATGTAATTTCCTTTACAGAGTAAATTCTCATCCTTTGATTACATATAAATATATAATTTTTAATTTACAATGTAAATTCTACTCTTAAGTTACATAATAAAAATGTACCTTTAATTTACAGTGTAAATTTTCCTTTTTAGTTTACAACATAAAATCATACTTTTTAATTTACATGAAAAATGTAATTACATTAACGGTGAGAAATTCTATCCTTATGAATCATAATGAAAATGTAATTTTGTCTACATTGTCCAATTTCTCTTTTTAATTACATTAAAAATGTAATTTCATAAACATTGAATTCTTATCCATATGAATTACATTAAAAATGTAATTTTTATTGCAAGGGTAAAGTCTTATTTTTTTAATTCCATTTAAAACTGTAATTTTATTTACAATGCGGAAATCTAATCTTTTTATTTCCATTGCAAAAATCTTATCTTTTAATCTACAATGTAAAAATATCACCTTTTTATTTACAATGTAAAAATATCTCCTTTTTATTTACAATGTAAAAATATCGCCTTTTTATTTACAATGTAAAAATCTAATCATTTATTTCCATTGCAAAAATCTTATCTTTTAATCTACAATGTAAAAATATCACCTTTTTATTTACAATGTAAAAATATCGCCTTTTTATTTACAATGTAAAAATATCGCCTTTTTATTTACAATGTAAAAATATCGTCTTTTTATTTACAATGTAAAAATATCGTCTTTTTATTTACAATGTAAAAATATCGCCTTTTTATTTACAATGTAAAAATATCGCCTTTTTATTTACAATGTAAAAATATCGTCTTTTTATTTACAATGTAAAAATATCATCTTTTTATTTACAATGTAAAAATATCGCCTTTTTATTTACAATGTAAATTCTACTCTTTAATTACATTAAAAATAATGTAATTTCTTTTACGTACAAATTCTGATCTTTTTACTTTTAACAAAAAGTAAATCTTTTCCATACCGTCATCTTTTCCTTTTTAATTTTAATAAAAACCCAATCTTTACCATAACGTTATATTTCAATTTAACGACCACATAACAATATTTTATTAGAATAACAAGATCTAGTCCAACCAAATACAACAGGGTGATGTATATAATTATTTTCCCACGATTCACAGAATAACCACAAACATGGTACAACCAAATATTAAAACAAATAATTGGTTCAAATTTTCTACCATACGCAGATCTAAAGTTTTGACTATCAGATCTAAACTCATACAACATAGAATAACAAATCAATCAATCAGAATTTTATCACATCGTAAATCTAGTTCATGAACAATTCAACATATTTAAGTAACTAGAGAATATAATTAAATTGATTTAATTATTTAACATAGATTCTCACCTTGCTTTTCAGTCAGATCTAGAATTCAAAAAGGTCCAGAAATTTGTTCCAATCAGTTCTAAGTTGAAGTATTTGCTGTCACGATTCACACGGATCTGAATTTTTTTGATTCGGAGATCGTATGAATTAATTATCAATTTTTAGTTAACAATTACTTTTCACAACTGCTGCTGTAACAGATAAAAGCATCGGAAAATCTGAAATGTTCATACCTTTCTTTTCCAGTTTTGTTCAGAACTTAGAAACAAAATAACTCGAGATTGGAGCAATGGTTGGAGGAGCGGTTTGTTGGAGATTGGAGAGGGGGGAGAGGCGCTTGAACGCCGGCCAAAGTTGGGGGTGCGATCGCACCTGGTGGCGGTGGGAGGGGCTCGAATGGCCGAACTTCGAAGCGGATTCTGGGAGCTTCGGGGCACGAGGACGGGCGGGGTTCGTCAGAGATGGAAGAGCGTTCGAAGTACTTCAAAAAGTATAACTGCGGTGTGGTCTAATTCTCCATGGATTAGGAGAAAAGGAGGAGAGAAGGTAAGAAGGGGGGCAGCTTGAAAGGAACGGGGAAGACGATGTACTGTAGCGAGTATTTATACGCGTATTTCCTATTTTTTTTTAAAAATTAGGGTTTTTCCGTCCGATCTCCAAACGGAGCCCAACGACTGTCAAACAATAGGTTTTGACGTCTTCTGAATGCAATGGTGCTAGTGCCGAAATCTAATTCTGAAGTTTACAGCATGTTTCTTTTATTTTTAAAATAAATCTTTAATATTAATTATGAACGTACTTTCTAATTTTACCGGGGCCACATACGAACTCAGAAAAATCCAGAAAATTTATTTCTGGCTTTGTTTTGATGATACGATCCTAACAAAACAAATTTCGTCGGATTCCGAGATCGTTTGGAAAATGGCCATTTTTAATATAGAAATTCTACAGCGACTATTCTGAAATTTCAGCTGGTCATAACTTTTGATTCCCGCTATGAAATTTCGATTTTTCGGATTCGTTGGAAAGATATTTTTAAATAGATTCTAATATTTTTGATTTCACCAAAATCCAATTTATTCCGCTTCCTGTACAGTCAATCAAAGTTCAGATTTGACTTTTCAAACTACCGTGCTATTTCTAATTCCCTTTTATAATTAAATTAAATATATTCGTATTAACTTCGAGCAAAATAAATTCCTAGTCATTATTATTTAAAATAATTTATTTCAAATACTTAAAATCCCTTAAAATTTCTAAAATAAATTTTTTAAATTGACCCCAAATTCCGGGTTGTTACAAACATGGTGGCCTCGCTGTTCAAGTTCTAAACCACAAGAGAAAAACAACCCGTGGCCTTTCTTTCTCCATCCATTCACTCTACAAATCGCGCAAGTCCTTAGCAGATAAATCAAATACAAATGGATGTCTCCTCAAATCAAAAGTCTCAAAAAGAACTCAAAGTCATTCCTCTTTCTAGTTGAAATCCGAAATCAAATCATTCCAGAAAGGGGAAGCGCGATCGAACCAATTGCGAGGTCAACAGAAGCTCGTCGACGTTGATTTCTGAAGGTTGCAACGGGTTATAAGGTGGAGCGTTGGTTGTCTGACAACCGTTAGGGAGAAGTCGAGGAGGTGAATTTTAGAGGCAAAGTCACGATTCAGGAGGGGACCGCAAGTTGAGGAAGAAATAGGGGAATCTGATGAACGATGAAACGAGGTCAACTCGCGACAGTTCTGGGATGGATGCGGCTTCTGATCGATGTCAGGACTGGAAGGTGCGAACTGATTTTTGGTTGAGGCATCGAGCATGGGGTCTTGAGGAGGTCAATGGGTTACAGTGTGAAGGAGTCCATGGTTTTTCCTGTATGCTGCATTGATCATGAACGCAACTGGAAAGTGAGTGAGGTATGTGGAGTTGTCAAGGTTGGAATTCAGGAGAAGGTGTCGAGTTCATCTTCGAGGTGACAGTATGGGGCTGGTATGAATGAGCCTTTCATGGAGGATGGGTTTTTGTGCTTTGTTTTCCTGGCACGAAAAGCAATTAAGAAATAAGCCTAAGCCGTGATCTTTAAATATGGAAAGAGAGAAAAATTAGCAGAGATTAAGGTAATGTGCTAATTAGATTTAATTTATCGTTTTAGTTTATTAGAAATTTATTTTAATTCAAGTTTAAAATTAAAATAGCGTTAACCCTTTCGTACGTTATCAAAATTTCGTGAAACGAAACCGATGACGATGGATTCGTATTCGTGAAGGCCACGCTAAGGAATTATAATGTTGATCGAGTTAATGGCAAGACAACGAGGTATACCTTTTTAGAATTTGAAATATATAGGAAATTTATTTATTTAAGTAGTTAGTTTAAATAAATAATCATGTAGTCGTTAAATTAAATAAATTATCATAGGTGCTGGATAAACTGGTAATCGCGGCAATTAGAAAATTAAACGAGATATTCGGCAGTTGAAAATCAAAGTGAGTAAAATCTCACTTGTTAAATTTATTTTTAGCATTTAAAAATAAATTGTTGATCGTTTGTATGCATTAAAATATTACTGTGCTTGTTTAAATATATATTAGTTATTTAGAATTGACTATTATAATATATATTGGTTTGGTGGATGGATTGTTCCCGCAGTATCATTAGCGGATGCCCGCGGTACCATTAGCGGATGATTTCCTTATGCGACCCACAAATATATTAGTGGGTGACCTTCATACCGTGATATCCTGCCTCGAAGCAGGATGGGTATTATTCATGTTGGCTAACGTCTGTGGATGCAGGAAAACAGGTTGGAGGGATCCAACTGGATTCCTCAAAAATATTATTGTTGTTATTTCACATATATTATCATATTTGATGTGTTAGAAATCCTGTGATTTGTAATGGGGTGTTTTGATTGTTTGAAATAGAACTAGGTCTAAATGTTGATTTATAAAAATATCATGAATGAGATTTTGGGATTTAAAAAGGAAAATTCTATTTTCTATAATAGAATTTGAATTAGAATGGGCTAAAAATATTTACTTGTTTTGAAAATAAATAAATAAAGTATTGATTTTATAAACGATGTTTATAAATTAAATAATACGTGAAATTGAAGTGAATTTATAAATGGTGTTTATAAATAAAATAGATTGATTTTCATTGGATAATCAGATAATTGAAATGAAATTATAAACAGTGTTTATAAATAAAGTGGGAAAATTATCATTTGATATTTCAAATATTTAAATTCAAATGTGAATTTAAAAATAGAAATGGGGAAATTGTTTTAAAGAAATAAACGATGGAATTTATTCTGATGTTCAGAATATAAATTGAACTAAAATAAATCTGTAAGGATTTAGGATTTAAATTCGATTAATTCGAATTTATTTAAATAGAAGTTAAATTGAATATGAAACTTGAATTGAAATTTAATTAGTTTATAAGTAAGTTGAAATATATTTGAACATGTTATGCTCAAATATGAAAGTGAAATAGGCAAAAGAGTTGATTAACGAATTTATTAACGAGTGAGTTAAAACAAGTGTATTAAGTTGAAATGAATTAGAAATGTATGGATATACACGAGACAGGTTTGGAATGAAGTTAATGAAGATATATAAATAGAATGCTCGACAAAAAGGTATGTATTTAAATTGAATATGAGATTTTATGCGCCGTATCGGCAAGCCGCTTGGCTGTTTCTTTTTCTTTTTGAATGGAGAGGCCTGTGTGGCAAGGTTTGACTTTTTCCGGTAACCCCGTACAAAGGAGGTTATGGTGAATTTTTCTGGAAATTTAAGGAGTTAGAATATTATTTAAAAATCTTGATAACTAGAAATCAATGTATCGATATATATAGAAGTCGATAAGGAAACGAACTTAAAAATAGAATAGTATAAATAAAAAGGAAATCTTTATAAAGCAAATAAAGTTAGTTGAATAAGAGTTAAGAAAATAGAGTTAAAGAAATGAAGTTAAGCAAAAATTAGAAACTAACTAGAGATTAGTTAGGTTGAATAGTTTTCTGAGTATCGATCTGATGTTGGTTTCGGCCTTCGGGATTGATACTTAGAGAATTGTTCTCTTACTAGTTTACAGTTAGGGACTAATAGTTGTGGAACGGTAGTGATACATGAATGAGAGATGGATATGTTTTCCAATGTTAATAACGTATATTTTCTTAATATATAAAATAAGGAAATTTGAATATATATATATATATATATATATATGTTTGATGATTTGATCGATAATTCCATTTAGAAGTAAGATCGTTGTGTGTACACGGACATTTTTCATTTGATAGATAAATCACCGACTATCAAAGTTTTGACCATTTTAACGTTGTTAATATGGAGAGACCAGTTGGATTATTATCCGAAGAACCACTCCGTATTGGCATAAGCGTTGTGAATCATGTATGCCAAAGATAATTGAAGACAGAGTAAAGTGCAAGGGCTGTTGTCTAAATCCTAGGTAGAGATTGCCTAGGGTGGATGTATGGAATAGTGCCTTCGGTTTCGTTCAATCCCAGAACGAACTTATATGGACGAATGTCTGACATAATATTTCCAATAATCGCATATGTTGGAATGTACAAATATATATGGTGGCAACGGATTTATTCCCTTAGCATAATATCCAGAATATTTGTGCAAAGCAATTAATGATTAACGGATCTGACAATGTGGCATTCAAAGTGATTGTGTTATCAATGAATGGCAAGTAAGCGTAGCCTCTGGCCTCAACAACCGGGAAATGGCAAAAATCGGGAAGGCAGCATGGCTATGTGGTTAGCTCCCATTAGGGTGTATCATCACCTATCTAGAGATTCATTTAATTCCTTTTTATATTCGATGCTGTCCCATTCGGGAAACGGTTGCTGATCCCAACCGTTGGTGATATAAATTCGATACACTCAAGCGAAATGAGTGGTCGGTCATGTGTGGATGAGTTGCAAGATGTTCTTGTTGAACTTGGTGTATTCTCCTCTAGAGATACACCAGCGGCAGGTGGTTCCATACCTTGTCATAGTCCGAATCCAATCTCCACTAAGCGCCTACGGTTTATGATTTTACATTATATTTGTGGAGCGTGAGATGCAAGCGTTCCACTAGATTTCTATTTATTTGATTTAGACACTATCATAATATCAAATGAGTTTTGATACAAAGACTTTGTTTTGGATTCTCACGAGGGAAAAAACCGTTCCGTGTTATACGGCATGGTCCTATGAGATATCATTTATTTTCTCAAGCTGTTTTAAACTGTTTACTCATACCAGTCCCATGACTTACCCGAGTTTATTTTGTTTTGTTTTACCTAAAATCTTGGGTGCCCAAATTTGTACGGGCAGTCAAGTAGTTCGGGTGTTTACAGATATTTGGAGGAGCTCGGAGCAGGAGGCTTCAATGTTAGTTATCTAGTGTTATTTCCACTGTATTGTAAGTGTTGTACTCTGATGATAATGTTATGTATATACAATCAAATTTTGTATTTCAAAAGCTGTTATATATTATATTTTATTCCGCTGCGATGTGAG
Source organism: Allium sativum (assembly GCA_030737875.1). Taxonomy (NCBI): domain Eukaryota; kingdom Viridiplantae; phylum Streptophyta; class Magnoliopsida; order Asparagales; family Amaryllidaceae; genus Allium; species Allium sativum. The sequence goes on along the minus strand of JASFAX010000020.1, from coordinate 64,740,358 downwards.
ATTCTGTGTTGTGTTTTCTCTTCTTCTTCTTCTATTCTAATTTTCTTTCTTTCTATTTCTCACCCTCTAACTTCTTTCTATTAATGATTCGTATTTTCATAATATTTGGGTTGGACGTATGTTGTATTTAGTCAACTTAGATAGTGTGGATTTGCGGGTCGTTACAAGTTTTTAGCATATATGAAGGTTATGTAGTAAGAAATGAAGGAGGGAATATGAAATATATGGTTGTGAAAAAGTTCTATGGTGGTAATGATAGGAGATAGCTTTTGAGTGTTTGGATAAAAGGCTACTATGATCCTACCATAAGAAGCCTTTTGGAGAATATAGATAAGGTTCCAGGAAAGATTTATGTAGTTAGTTGCTCTCAGAGTTAGTGCAGCATTGAGCTCTGTTTCAAGAAGTGCAAGATCGCTTAGAGTATATTGTTTAATCAGTTGTTTAAATTGGTCAATCTTGACATCTAGATGGGCACCCCTAATGTTCCATATACCAATATTTTGTATCATTGATTATACCCTTGTTCATTAAGAAGTTTGCTTTTCTGATGCCTAGTCATGGCTTAGTTTAAGTCATTGAATCTTTGTGATGTTGGAGTGGTTGAAGCATTTTTCTTAGTTGATTTGTTTCTCAGAGGATAGTTCTGAACTTTCTTGCATTTTAAAGAGGAAGATGTTTTAGGTTCATCAGTAGATGATGGAGCAGCTTTATAGGCTTCAGGAGAAATTAGATTGGAATATGGTAGGTCAGGGGAGGATGAACACTTGGAATGATATTCCATGGAGAATGTTTTTGGATTGTGGTGTTGAGGAGGAGATACGACGATCAAAAACAAATTTTGAGGTAAAGGTTTGGTTTCAAGGCATGAGTTGATGAAGAAGCATTTTTATCACTGGTATGCACATCAGATTGGTTCACTCAGCTTTGGTTTTATACTTCTATCCTGGATTGTTTCTTTTTGTTGATCAGACAAAGAGTTTCCTGAAAGAACAGTAGCCTCAACAAAGTCTTTCATCACATTTTCTTGATCATTCATCTTATTTGGCACAGAAAAATTACTCAAACCATCTGAAATAATAAAGTTGCTGTTATTTTTAGCAATAGTCGCTGAAGCAAGTGTTCCTTCTAGATTAGAGTCATCATTCACTTCAATTAGAACTTTTTCATGTTTCCTTGTTTCAAATACATTCTTGTCGACTAAACCACTATCATTCCTTTATTTTCTATCTTTGTTTAAACCTAGATCATCAACCGTAATGGCTTGTTCATCTATAAAGGACACATTACATTCTACTTTCCTTTTGTGAACAATTAGTTGTGCGTGACCATTCTCTTTATCTGTAGAAACACTCTCTATAGTGTTCACAGATAAGGCGTTATTGCAATCATCATCATTAACGTTATCTTCCAGAGATTGGAGAGCATCAAATCTGTTAAGATGCTTAACAATTTGACTTTGTTTCCCTTTCCAAGCATCATCACTTTTTTGAATTGGATTAACATCAACAACCTCCATATTCTTAACACTACTTACTTCTCCTTCTTCCAAGTTCATTTTATTGATTCTAACTATTTAAGATTTTTCTTTCATGTGGTTATTTTCATTACTAACTGGACCATTCTGGGTAGGCTTTTGCTTATATGTGGAAGTGGTTTCATGCATTTTTCTCCTATTCCTACCTACTCTCTTCCATGTCTGAATTCTGGCATTCTTATCGTTTTTAGCTGGTTTCTTCCCTTGATTAAATTGTGCTTCAGACGTAATACCTTTTGTCTTGTATCACCACCTTAATAGTATCAATTTCAGAATTCTTTTTGACCTTTTTATCACACTTTTCATTTGTGTGTCCAAACAGTTTACAACTTGTGAACACATCCAGCTTCCAAAGGTATTTCACCTTAATCTTTTAGCATCCACCATCTACTAACTTAACCATAAATTCCTTAACCAACTCTTTATTAGGCTTTACCTTAACGTGGCACTTGGCATATTCCAATCCCTCAATTTTCTCTATCGTTTCATCCTTACATAAACGATTTCCCAACCGGCTAGCTAACCAATTGATTCCAACATGAGACCACACAAATATTGGTATATTGGAGGGTTGATCCCAGATAGGTACAAACTGAACAGATCCACATGCGTTACTGACAGAAGAGTCATACAGTTTAATGATAAAGAGCTTACTTTTCATTATAATGGACCTCCAATTAAGATCTTTTTAATGACCCGAAAATCCCCGTCCTCCGAATCGGCCGCAAGGCCCGATCCGAAAGTCGAAAATCGACGGTTCACTAACTTTGGGCGCACAACACATCAGAAAAAATAACAGAAGACTTTTATAAACATCATGATAATGTTACATCAGAGTACAGAATATATCAGAGTACATCGATAAATAATAATACAGCGGAAGATTAATTTACAATGCAGCGGAACCAATAAACCACAGCGAAAGCCTATCAATGCTCTGGACACAGCTTTAAGCTTCGATCCAGAATCCTGCTCACTAAATAAATATCTGCAAAACAAACCACTCGACTGCCCATGTGGAAAATACGGGCACCCGAGTTTGCAAGTGAAACAAATTACGAGTCAGCCATGGGACTGGTATGAGAAATCTTACTTAACTTATCTAATAATAAGGCTAATCACAGGACCACGCCGCTAACGCGGAACGGGTTTACCCCATAGGATTGCCAGTGCATAAAATAAGTAAATCTTTTAAAACAACGCAATGCTTTTTATAAAAATGAAACCATTACAAGACTCAAGTCCCATCACACAATGCAACACAAACCGGAAGATAGAGTTTTACCTTATAATGATCAAACATGCTTGATACGTATAAAACTTGATATTATTATTATTAGTGTCTAGTCAGTTCAAAAACACATTTTAAAGTAAATGTATCAATCCTAGACGGCATAGTACCCCATCCTACTATATCGCCATATATATGTTTACAATCAAATCCCTAATGTTGTATTGGAAATTGGCTTTCCATCATGAGTCGAGGATAGGGATGGCTCCTCCCGATTCGAGACGCACTATCAAATGTCTCAGGATCACACCTACGGGCAACCCTTGGATCTTCAGGGCTGGTCCACAAATACTTTAGTGGATTAGTTATGCTTGAACACACGTTTCCTGGTCCTACTGGACTTATCACTTGTCCAGTAGAGACCAGTATATCGAGGAACCTCGCAATCCATCACCCAGATAAGTAAAAATGTATGGGCTCCATACCATGACACTACTTCTAACTAGAAAGAAACGCATGCACTCGCTACAGTCACGATCCCGTTTTTGACTCATACCGGGGTTTGAGGCTCACGAAGTAACGATATACACAAAGCTATGCCTAAATAAGCTGTGCTTTGATCATCAACCACAAGGCTTTCCTTTTCAACAAAAGCCTTGATCATTTGCATCTTGGCATGCTACATTGACAATCCATGCCACGTAACTGATGTCTATCAATACATGACCTCTGAGCTCGTACTTCTCAGAGAAGGGTGTTAAGCAAGAGAATAAATTCTCTATCACCAAACAAATATATATTTACTAGAATTCAATTAACACAGAACAAAGTCCAATGTCAGACACACATCCATTTACAAGTCCGTTCTAGGTCTGAACGAAACCGGAGACACCTTATTTCTCGTCTCGTATGTCCGATACGAAAGAAAGGTTCTCGCATATCCGGACAATGAACAAGTACGCTCGGAAAACTACCACTGTAACCCTTTTAAGGCGACAACTCCAATCAAAGGCAACAGTAGTCATCCATTCGATGTGAAGATCGACGGTCTTCAACCACCATCTTCAATATCTTTGATTTAAATTGCTGTATAATTATTTGAAATGAAATTGAACTTGGTATTTTCAAATAATTCTCAAATATATATATATAATTCAAATCATTTCATATCATAAATATTATACTATAACGATTTATAATTATTTTTATTTATATAAAAATAGCCCAATTTAATTTAACAACGCTTCAGGTCAATACACAGCCCTGGCGCTGTTTTTACCCAAATTTGATTTACACATTCCTCAAAATCTAACGGTAGGGTCTTAACAAATTTAATATCGTTGGGAAGATCTTCCCAAAGCGAACCTAACGGTTCCAATTTTGGGAAAATCCAACGGTCGGATCTTTCGGTACAACCGTTTAAAGTTACAGTTCCGAAACGCGAACTACCACGCGCGATTCGTTTAAATTTTTATTTATATATATAAATATATAGCATTCGATGATTTCACTAACATGTTTTCAACAAACAAAGCATGTATTAGCATTTAAACATTTTCCTATTTTCTAACATGTAAAATGCAACATTTTGATTACAAATCCTATTTTAGCCTATAATCCCTTTTTATCTAAATGAACATGTGAAAATGTAACATTTTAACGAAACTAAAAAATACATTAAAATGTCCTTTTTAATCTCCAAACAATTTCCAATGCACATGTCATTTTTTTAATGTTTTAAATTTTTTTCCTAAACATGATTCTTTTAATAATGAATCTAAATATACATTGAAAATTATCATTTTTAATGTTTCAACAAATTTTCCTAAACATGATTCTTTTAATAATGAATCTAAATATACATTAAAATTTATCATTTTTAATGTTACTACAATTTTCCCTAAAACATGTTTCTTTTTTCATGTTTAATAATTTTGACAATTCCTATGTTCACATATACAATAAAAAGATAACTTTATTGTATAAACTATTTTGACAATTTCTATGTTCACATATATATATATATATACAATAAAAGGAATTCTATTGTCTACAAAATTTCTATGATTACATGTATACAATAAAAAGAATATTTTATTGCTACACAATTTCTATATTTCATGTATATACAATAAAAAGTAATTTTATTTATATAAACAATTTTGTCCAATTCATGTTACAATAAAAAGAGTATTTTTTTATTGTTTAACGAATTCTAACAAATCCTAATATTTTTATTGTTTAACAATTCTAATAATTCTATTATTAACATGTACAACAAAAACATCATTTTTATTGTTTAACAAATTCTAACATTAACATGTTACAATAAAAAGAATAATTTTTTAACGAATTCTAACATTAACATGTTACAATAAAAAGAATATTTCTATTGTCTTACAAATTCTTACATTAGCATGTACAATAAAAAGAATATTTTTATAGTCTACAATTACTATGTTTCATATAACAAATAAAAAGGAAGGGTTTTTATTGTCTACAATTACTATGTTTCGTATGACAAATAAAAATGAAGAATTTTTATTGTCTACAATTACTATTTTTCATACGACAAATAAAAAGGAAGAATTTTTATTGTCTACAATTACTATGTTTCATATGACAAATAAAAAGGAAGAATTTTTATTGTCTACAATTTCTATATTTCATATGACAAATAAAAAGGAAGAATTTTCATTGTATACAATTTCTATGTTTACTTGTGTACAAATAAAATGAGAGTTTTATTTGTATAATAACTTTAACAATGGCCATGATTTATATATACAATAAAAAGAATATTTTTATTGTATAACAATTCTAACAATTTTCATGATCTATATATACAATAAAAAGAAAATTTTTATTGTATAACAATTCTAACAATTTATATCATATCCAATTAAATCCAACAGATCACCACAAACAACGTCAATCAATTCAAATCTCGTATAACACAACTGAATTTTAACTACGTATATGTAAAAATTTCTCAATGCAAAACAATTAGTTTTAAATTTAAATAAGAGATCTCACCTTGATCGGTTTCAAAAATCGATAAAATGATTATTTTAAATAAAATTAAACATATGTTTAATTTTATCAAAAATCCATACGGCCTCTGTTTCAGTTCTGATCTGCTCCATGTTATAGAGTTCGTCGTTGTGAATCCAACGCAACTGAAATCGTTCAGTTTGGACCTCGTATGGAGGAGATATGGGTTTACAAAGTTAATTACATAATTTAAAAATTAAAATTTATTAAAATTATTTATTTCCTCCTATACCCTTAATTAAAGTATGACCATCATCTTCCTAGTGAAACTGATATCCTTTGAACCCAAATGCTGCCACCTAGGGCTGAAATTTGCACAAGCTTCAAGGCGTTAGAACTCAATCGGCCACCACTCCCTGAAAGCCGCTACCTCACTCCACCTTTACCCCGACCATCGGCCACCTCGGTAGGCCCCTCCTCCCTAAAAATCGAATGAAACGGCGGCGCTTCTTGGCTCGAGATCGAACAGGTCTTAGCACGATAATACATGAAATCCATATGGATTTGGAGAACTCAAAACAAACTATGATCTTTTCTTCTGGAGTGTTGATTAATTCGTAACCGTTTTTAGAAGATTAAGGAATTTATTTTTGAACGATATTGGCCTTTGAAAAGTTCGGTGGCGGCTGAACTGAATTGGGGGGATTAGGGTTTAAGAGAGAGGTACATATAATAATAGTATTATATTAATTCTTTTACACTAAAAAGGCTCGTTAATTCCTACTAACTCCAAATCCAGCCCAGAAAATGTTGGTGCCAGCCAAATTCCCCTATTCTGGACACAATGGACTAGGTCTCATCAGCCCATTTGATCGTTTTAGCCCATTTTTCATTAAATTAAAATATAAACCATTTAATTAATTAATCTGATCGCACATTTTAATTTACCGGGGCCATATACTGACTCTAAAAGTTCCCGAAAAATAAATCTAGCTATGTTTTGACGATACGGTCCTAACAAAACTAATTTTGTCGAATTTGGACACCATTTGAAAAATGGTCTTTTTAACGGTCAATCCAATTCAATAGAAATTATCGAACACATTTTAATTTACCACGCTCACATATTAATTCCAAAAATTATGGTAATTGGAATCTAGTAATAATTTGACATTCCGGATCCAACAAAAATGGTCTCATCGAAAACGGAGGTCGTTTGCATAATGGCTATTTTTAAGGGCTTTATTTTATATTAAATTCCATAGCGACTTTTATAAATTTTAAACTAGACATAACTTTCAATTCCCGTTGTGAAATTTGGATTTTTCACATTTGTTAGAAAGATATAGTTAAATTGATTCTAATATTTCTTGTTTTTCTGAAATCCGATTTATTTTGAATTCTGTACATTCATTTGAAATTTAAAATCAAATTTTCAAACTACCACGCCATTTCAAACTCCTTTTATAATTAAATTAAATTATTACGTTCCAACTTTGTTAAAATAAATTTTTTAATCGTTATTATTTAAATTAAATCATTTAAATATTCAAAATCCATTAAAATTGCTAAAATACAAATTTTAAATTGGTTAAGAAATACCGGATTATTACAATCTCCCCCACTTAAAATCTTTTCGTCCTCGAAAAGATACGGAGCTGAAAGTTGTTTAACTATCCAACTCAACTTTCATTCTTTTACTGGTTTCAATAATTTTTGTTAGTTGAACTAATAATCACACAACACAATAATAAATCAATTAGTTGATTAGCTTTTCAAATATATATTACTTTTATAGATCAAAAATCATATTTTCTAAGATCCGATTATATATATAATCACAAATATGTTAATTATAAGCTTGTCACTCTCACCTCATTTCAGGGCATTTCAAACCCTATCTCTAACGAGTTTTCTCATTCTAGGATACTACTGATCCTATCTCTAATGAGTATTCTTTTATAAGATATTTCTAATCCTACCTCTGATGAGTCTTTGTTTAGCTCTAACGAGTTGTACCCCAAAGATTTGAATCAACCAAGGCTCTGATACCACATGTAATGACCTGAAATCCCCGTCCTCCGAAAGTCGAAAATCATCGGTTCACTAACTTTGGGCGCACAACACATCAGAACAAAAAACAGAATACTTTTATAAACATCATGATAATGTTATATCAGAGTACAGAATATATCAGAGTACATCGGTAAATAATAATACAGCGGAAGATTAATTTACAATGCAGCGAAACCAATAAACCACAGCGGAAGCCTATCAATGCTGTGGACATAGCTTTAAGCTTCGATCCAGAATCCTGCTCACTAAATAAATATTTGCAAGACAAACCACTCGACTGCCCGTGTGGAAAATAAGGGCACTCGAGTTTGCAAGTGCAACAAATTACGAGTCAGTCATGGGACTGGTATGAGAAATCTTACTTAACTTACCTAATAATAAGGCTAATCACAAGACCATGCCGCTAACGCGGAACGGGTTTACTCCATAGGATTGTCAGTGCATAATATAAGTAAATCTTTTAAAACAACGCAATGCTTTTTAGAAAAATGAAACCATTATAAGACTCAAGTCCCATCACATAATGCAACGCAAACCGGAGGATAGAGTTTTACCTTATAGTGATCAAACATGCTTGATACGTATAAAACATGATATTATTATTAGTTTCTAGTCAGTTTAAAAACACTTTTCAAAGTAAATGCATCAATCCAAAACGGCATAGTACCCCATCCTACTATGTCGCCATATATATGTTAACAATCAAATCCGTAATGTCGTAATGGAAATTGGGTTTCCATCATGAGTCGAGGCTATGGATGGATCCTCCCGATTCGAGACACTCTAGCAAATGTCTCAGGATCACACCTACGGGCAACCTCTGATCTTCAGGGCCGGTCCAAAAATACTTTAGTGGATTAGTTATGCCTGAACACACGTTTCCTGATCCAATTGGACCTATCATTTGGCCAGTAGCGACCAGCATATCGAGGTACCTCGCAATCCATCATCCACATAAGCAAAAATGTCTAGGCTCCATACCATGACACCACTTCTAGCTAGAAAGAAACGCATGCACACCCTGTAGTCACGATCCCGTTTTTGACTCATACCATGGTGTGAGGCTCACGAGGTAACACTATACACAAAGCTATGCCTAAATAAGCTATGCTTTGATCATCAACCACAAGGCTTTGCTTTTCAACAAAAGCCTTGATTATTTGCATCTTGGCATGCCACATTGACAATCCATGCCATGTAACTGATGTCTATCAATACATAACCTCTGAGCTCGTATGTCTCAGAGAAGGGTGTTAAGCAAGAGAATAAATTTTCCGCCGCCAAACAGATATATATTTAACAGAAATCAATTAACACAGAACAAAGTCCAATGTCAGACACACATCCATTTACAAGTCCGTTTTGGGTCTAAACGAAATCAGAGATACCTTATTCCTCGTCCCGTATGTCCAATATGGAAGAGATGTTCTCGCATATCCGAATAATCAACAAGTACGTCCAGACAACTACCACTGTAACCCTTTCAAGGCAATAACTCCAATCAAAGGCATCAGTAGTCGTCCATTCGATGTGAAGATCGCCGGTCTTCAACCATCGTCTTCAATATCTTTGATTTAAATCGTCGTATAATTATTTGAAATGAGATTGAACTCGGTCTTTTCAAATAATTCTCGAATATATATAATTCAAATCATTTCATATCATTAATATTATATTATAATGATTTATTGTTATTTTTATATAAAAATAGCCCAATTTAATTTAACGACGCTTCAGGTCAATACGCGGCCCTGGCAATGTTTTTACCAAAATTTGATTTCCACATTCCTCGAAATCTAATCGTTGGATCTTAACAAATTTAATATCATTGGAAAGATCTCCGCAAAGCGAACCTAATGGTTACAATTTTGGGAAAATCCGACGGTCAGATCTTTCGGTATAACCGTTTAAAGTTACAGTTCTGAAACGCGAACTACCCCGCGCGATTCGTTTAATTTTTTATTTATATTTATATATATAAATATAAACTTTCGATGATTTCACTAACATGTTTAAAGTGATGTTTTCAACAAACAAAGCATATATTAGCATTTAAACATTTCCTATTTTGCTAACATGTAAAATGCAACATTTTGATTACAAATCCTATTTTAACCTATAATCCCTTTTTATCTAAATGAACATGTGAAAATGTAATATTTTAATGAAACTAAATATACATTACAATGTCCTTTTTAATCTCCAAACAATTTCCAATGCACATGTCATTTTTATTAATGAACCATTTTTAATGAAACTAAATATACATTAGAAATGTCCTTTTTAGTCTCTAAACAATTTCTAATGAACATGTCATTTTTTTAATGTTTCAACAAATTTTCCTAAACATGATTCTTTTAATAATGAATCTAAATATACATTAAAAATTATCATTTTTAATGTTTCAACAAATTTTCCTAAACATGATTATTTTAATAATGAATCTAAATATACATTAAAAATTATCATTTTTAATGTTTCAACAAATTTTCCTAAACATGATTCTTTTAATAATGAATCTAAATTTACTTTAAAATTTATCATTTTTAAGGTTACTACAATTTTCCCTAAAACATGTTTCTTTTTTCGTGTTTAATAATTTTGACAATTCCTATGTTCACATATACAATAAAAAGATAATTTTATTGTATAAACTATTTTGACAATTTCTATGTTCACATATGTACAATAAAAAGAATTATATTGTCTACAAAAAATTTATGATTACATGTATACAATAAAAAGAAAATTTTATTATCTACACAATTTCTATGTTTCATATATATACAATAAAAGGTAATTTTATTTATATAAACAATTTTGTCCAATTCATGTTACAATAAAAAGATTTTTTTTTATTGTTTAACAAATTTTAACAAATCCTAATATTTCTATTGTTTAATAATTCTAACAATTCTATTATTAACATGTACAATAAAAACATCATTTTTATTGTTTAACAAATTCTAACTTTAACATGTTACAATAAAAAGAATATTTTTATTGTTTAACAAATTCTAACATTAACATGTAACAATAAAAAAAATATTTCTATTATTTTACAAATTCTAACATTAACATGTACAATAAAAAGAATATTTTTAAAGTCTACAATTACTATGTTTCATAAGACAAATAAAAAGGAGGAATTTTTATTGTCTACAATTACTATGTTTCATATGACAAATAAAAAGGAAGAATTTTTATTGTTTACAATTACTATGTTTCATATGATAAATAAAAAGGAAGTATTTTTATTGTCTACAATTTCTATGTTTCATATGACAAATAAAAAGGAAGAATTTTCATTGTCTACAATTTCTATGTTTACTTGTGTACAAATAAAAAGAGAGTTTATTTATATAACAACTTTAACAATTGCCATGATTTATACATACAATAATAAGAATATTTTTATTGTATAATAATTCTAACAATTTTCATGATTTATATATACAATAAAAAGAATATTTTTATTGTATAACAATTCTATCAATTTCTATCATATCCAATTAAATCCAATAGATCACCACAAACAATGTCAACCAATTCAAATCTCGTATAACACACAACCGAATTTTAACAGCGTATATCTAAAAATTTCTCAACACAAAACAATTAATTTTAAATTTAAATAAGAGATCTCACCTTGATCGGTTTCAGAAATCGATAAAATAATTATTTTAAATAAAATTAAACGTATGTTTAATTTTATTAAAAATCTACACGGCCTTTGTTTCACAACTGATCTACTCCATGTTGTAGAGTTCATCGTTGCGAATCCAACGCAACTGAAATCGTTCAGTTTCGACCTCGTATGAAGGAGATATGGGTTTACAAAGTTAATTACATAATTTAAAAATTAAAATTTAATTTAATTATTTATTTCCTCCTTTACCGTTAATTTAATTATGGCCATCGTCTTCCCAGTGAAACTGATATCCTTTGAACCCAATTGCCGCCACCTAGGGCTGACATTTGCACGCGCTTCAAGGCGTTAGAACTCAATCGGCCACCCCCTGAAAGCCGCCACCTCACTCCACCATTGCCCTGACCATCGGCCACCTCGGTGGCCCCTCCTCCCTAAAAACCGCATGAAACAGCGGTGCTTCTTGGCTCGAGATCGAACAAGTCTCAGCAAGATAATACATGAAATCCATATGGATTTAGAGAACTCAAAACACACTACGATTTTTCCTTCTGGAGTGTTGATTAATTCGTAACCATTTTGAAAAGATTAAGGAATTTATTTTTAAACAATATTGGCCTTTGAAAAGTTCGGTGGCGGCTGAACTGAATTGGGGGGATTAGGGTTTAAGAGAGAGGTATATATAAATAATAGTATTATATTAATTATTAATTCTTTTACACTAAAAAGTCCCGTTAATTCCTACTAACTTCCAATGTGTAACGCCCCGCCTCTATAACCACTATCGTCCAGTTCATTTCAGAGAAACGTCGTAGACCATAACGGAGAATGAGGTTTGTGAAGAGCGACCGATTGTATGATTACTCCATATGAGGAATGCACATCGAATTCTGATATCGATTAAAATTTTGACATGACCATTTGGCACATAGGGCAACTACACAACGGCTATATGCAATCCGGAAAGTAGTATAAAATAGACAGCAACAATTATATAAATATGGTATATCTCAAAGCCAGACACAGAATAATCATATCACAAAGGCGGAATAGATATGAATAAACCAAGAATGTGTACAACAAGCTAGTGGTCAACAAAGATCCACTAATACATGTACCATGATCTAAATAAAAGAATATGTACACAGCAATAGATAATGTCATAGGTACAAAAGTACATAAAGCTACAGAGACAGAGTAGCAAGCTGAAAGCGGAAGATCAATCCTGCGAGGAGTCCCAGAGGAGTACCTAAAATGACTCGGCCTGACCCGAGTATTATTTATAAGAAAATAAACAATAAACGGATTAGTCTAGCTGTACTTATCAAACAAACCGAGATAACAAGAGATATAACACAGGATGACATGAACATGGCATGTCGACAAAATCAGGAAATGACAATGGAATGTCAGCACACAAATATCTCTATATAATCTCCTAGCTAATATAGAATGCAACATTAAAATAATAACACACAATAGGAATTGACAACGGAATGCCAAATACACATCAAATTGATGACCATCGCATCAAAGTAAATCATGAATCATCAAAGTCATCATAAATCATCAAGACATCATAAATCATCAAAGTCATCATAAATCATCAAAACATCATAAATCATCAAGACCTGTTCATAGATGAGAAACGATCTCTTGGTAGAAAACCCATTTGTTTGAGCCGAAGCTCCCCACAAAGCCGGGTCGTGACCCTGGTAGAGAGAAAACACATAAATTGTGAAATCCCTAGAAAACATCATAAAGAGGGGGCAGGTCTGTTCATAGATGAGATATGATCTCTAGGTAGCGAACCCATAAGTTTGAGCCGAAGCTCCCCACGAAGCCGGGTCGTGAACCCGGAAGAGAGAAAACACATAATCGTGAAATCCCTAGAAAACATCATAAATCATAGAAAATCATAGAAAGTTGGACCGAAGTCCCCCAGGTGAAATCCAAGAATCGTAAATCCCACTCGGGCGATCGAGGACCACAAAACATAAGTCATAAAATGAACAGGAGGTGAGTATAAATTACACCAAGATAGTTAATATAAGAAAATACCTAAATGTCCCATAACCACTCGCTATTCTCGGATATTTACGGACCCGCTGTTGGCTCATACTCAAAACAACAAGAATCGTCATATCGAGTTCGAACGCACGAGTCTAAGAGTTATTCGCCGAAGTAAACATATAAGGGGTCATAGTCCTCAATTTACTAAGGTAAATAAACTAAATTTCTCGTCCGATCGAGTAGAGAGGATCCGTACACACTAATAGATTGGAATCCGTAGAAGGATTCGTGGTCCATTAATAATATATAAACCCTCTTATAATTCCCAAGTAACAATAAACAATAGTACGATTGCCAAGGCAAATCGATCAAGGGGATTCACGTCATAATGACGTAAATTCAAATCATAAATCATCAAATATAAATTCGATAAATCGAATATATATATGGCTCGTTAGTGAATCCAATGACGTTAAGAAACGATTGGAAATCACCCTGGACCGATAGGAAACAAAGACACAAAATCAGGTGCCGCATATCAAAAAGCGATCAACAAAGTGATCGCTAAAGCGTAATTCACCTTAAAACATCATACAAGAAATCAAAGGGATTACGATTGTAATTTTGATCCACGAACGAATCAAAATCCCAAACTAGCACCCGAAGGTTTTAAACCACATTGGAACGGACTCGAAGGATATCGAGTCGATAATTCACGTTTTAGAGGCGTGAATCATCTTAACAAGAATATCGAATAAATTCGATATACAAAATAGAGCGCACGGGCTTTAGAATGATCACTTATTCAATTCACATCATAAACACATGTGAATCGGCCAAGAAGGATCAACATTGGAAGAATCAAAGTCGATGAATCCAGCTGCTGGAATCTGTGAATTCGTGAAGCTGAAGTTCACAAACGAAGTCCGAACGGCTAGAGCTCCGGCTGGGAAAGAGCCTGGATAGGGGTAGACTGTGGACCGAGGTTCCCTTGGGTCCACAGTAGAAAAACAGATTTAGATGTTTGAATCATTTAGGTCAGACGGCTGAACTGGGATTTTCAGAAACCAGCAAGGATTTAGTTCATTTTGGCCCCCTTTCAGATGTCTGAATTATTCCGGCCAGACGTCTGAATTACAATTCAGACTTCTAAGCTAAAAATTTCAGACTTCTGAATTTACTTACTTGACTCCATAATTATTTGAAGCAGGTCAGACGTCTGATATATATTATACAGACACATGAAACCTGTTCCAGAGCACAATTTGCCTTGAAAACGTGTTCAAAATGATATCGACGAATGCCCGAAGGCCTATGATGTTATGTACATGTATATGAGGCTTCAAGGACTTGCCGAAACAACTAATAACACCCAAATACACATGCACAAACATTCATACAAGGGATTTGCAATGATTCGGCTTATAGATTCAAATGTGAACTAAATTCCAAATCAAAGCATACAAAAGCGATTCAAGCGACTTGTGAAGAATTAGAACTTTGCCGGGGCGGCAACGGAGCTTCACAATATCACCAAATCAACTCATAACATATGGATTAGATTGTGTGGACAATTCTAATCCAACTTTTCAATTTAATGAAAACATGAACACATAAAATCAATTAAGCTACAATAGATGCATACACAACATACACAAGGTATAAATGCACTAAATTACACTTTACAAGCACAAAAAGCTTGAGGCATAGATGTGAGTTCATCAAAGAACTCACCTTTGTTTGCTAGAAGATAGAAATCAAGCCAAAACTTTGCAAAATCAACCTCTCATCAACAAGAGCTCAAAAATCTCCAACCTAAACACAAATACATGAATCTCCTATGAATTAGGTCATCGGAAACTTCAGAAATTGAAGAGAGAATAGGTTGGAGAAGATGGAGAGGAGCTTACCTAAGCTTTTCCTTGGATTTGCACTTGATTTCAACAAGAATTGGAGCTACAAGATTAAGCTAGGGCTTAGGGAATTTTAATTTCCCATTCCCCTCCCCCATTTCTATTTTCTTAAGTGAAGGGTTGAATGAATGAAGAGGAGGGAGCTATTGAGGGTTATATGATGAGCTAGGTTAGCTCAACCAAGTCTAGCCAAGGTGCCAATTTTCACGTACTCGAAACATATCAATGCTTATAATCAAAAAGGTCGTAAACGACGTTTTGAACTCAATGGAAGTGGTCCCGAGTCCTAATTTTATCGTTTGTGAAAAACGACATTTTGAGTGACACATAAGATACGACGATATATTTAGATAAAATATCTAAATCTAAAATCGTCGAATGAGCGGGTTGTTACACAATCCATCAGAGCGAATGTTTCCACTAGCCAAATACCCCTGTTCCAGACATAATGGACTAGGTCTCATCAGCCCATTTGATCATTTCAGCCCATTTTTCTTTAAATTAAAATATAAAACATTTAATTATTTAATTTGATCGCACATTTTAATTTACCGAGGCCACATACTAACTCCAAAAATTCCCGAAAAATAAATCTAGCTATGTTTCGAAGATACGGTCCTAACAAAATTAATTTCGTCGAATTTGGAGATCATTTGAAAAATGGTCTTTTTAACAGTCAATTCAGTTCAAGAGAAATTATCGAACGTATTTTAATTTACTACGCTCACATATTAATTCCAAAAATTATGGTAATTGGAATCTAGCAATAATTTGACATTCCGGAACCAACAAAAGTGGTCTCGTCAAAAACGGAGGTCGTTTGCAAAATGGCTATTTTTAAGGGCTTTATTTTATATTAAATTCCATAGCGACTTTTCTAAATTTTAAACTGGACATAACTTTCAATTCCCGTTATGAAATTTGGATTTTTCACACTTGTTAGGAAGATATAGTTAAATGATTCTAATATTTCTTGTTTTACTGAAATCCGATTTATTTTGAATTCTGTACATTCATTTGAAATTTAAAATCGAATTTTCAAACTACGCGCCATTTCAAACTCCTTTTACAATTAAATTAAATTATTATGTTCCAACTTTGTTTAAAATAAATTTTTTAATTGTTATTATTTAAAATAAATCATTTTAATTATTAAAAATCTATTAAAATTGCTAAAATAAAATTTGGTTCAGAATTTCCGGGTTGTTACAATCTTATTCTTGTCTTCCTCGCTGGTAAGTAGAAAATTAAGTATAACCTCATCAGTTTTGGTCTTAATTAATTCCTTTAGCCTCCAAATTGACTTTAGTTTATGCACAACCAAAGTGAAAGAAAGTGGTTTGTCT
Organism: Allium sativum; assembly: GCA_030737875.1. Taxonomy (NCBI): domain Eukaryota; kingdom Viridiplantae; phylum Streptophyta; class Magnoliopsida; order Asparagales; family Amaryllidaceae; genus Allium; species Allium sativum. The sequence continues at coordinate 64,723,602 of JASFAX010000020.1, read as the reverse complement.
AATAAAAAACCCACTAAAGTATTGCACCAAACTTGAGCTCCTACGCTGATAACATCATCAGTGTATTCCATTACTTCATCTAAGAAGGAGGGTTTCATGTCAATCGGGATGTACTTCTCTGCATTGTGCAACTTATGCTTGAACAAAGAAGTCCATTTCAGTTGACATGATTCATTTAGACTTGGTAAAGATAAAGAGAGCATAGGAAGGGGATAGCGGTGGATCAGGTGGTGCAGCCAGTGGGTGGACGTTGAGGTAGTGCAGTTGAAATGATAGGAGGGGGTTCGTGATAGAAGAAGGAAGAGGGGATGTTTGTACGAGGAGAGTGATGGTTCAAACAAAAGAGTTGTTGTCATCGAAAGTAAAGATGATTTTTTTTGTTTTGACAAGAATTACTGTTAAATAATTAATTATTGATAATTATATAATAATTAAGACAAATATTTAATAATTAATAACAAAATTTAATACTTATAAAGTGATATTTTGAATATAATAATTGATTTTAAATAACTATTAATTAATAACGACTAATAGGTAAATCAATAATTAACAAATAATCGACAATTAGACAAAGTTAATAATTAAGAAAAAAAACTGATAATTCTTAATTAATAAGAAAAAATAATAATTGAGAAGTAACAATTAGCATTTAATATATTATAATTATAAATAATAATTATGTTAAATATTTAGCTTAAAAAAATAATAAATATTAATTTGTATATTACGGTGAATGTATTATGGTTAATATTTATCATTTATATATAGTATCTAATAGATATAATTAATTATAAAAAATTAGTAATTTATATTAAAGTGTTAGAACTAATTATCGATAACTGAAAATATATACATACTAAAGAAGAAGAGAAAAAGAAAATAAATAACATGAACATAAATAAAATAAACAAAAAGTAAAAAAGAAAGGGAGAGAATGATTTTATTCCAAGAAGAGAATTACAGAATAAAACCTAATGTGTTTCTTACAAGACTAAGATACAATGTATTTATAGCTGATATGACAAAGGCTAGCTAGCTAATTACATAATGTGGGACTAAAGAAATAACCCAAATAACACATAAGCCAGTGTGAACGCAGCTTTAGAGTGAGTGGTCTAGCAAATAGGCTAGTGTGAACGCAACATGAGTAAGAGGCCTTCCAAATGACCTAATGTGAATGCAGTTTGAGTCTTTATTGAGCCAAATCTTCTTAACTGAAATATAATTGCAACCGTTCTTCAAGCTTTAGACTCTTCAAGCTTTAGCAATTTTAAACTTCACTCTTTTTAAGCAAATTCTTCATGCTTTATCCATCAAATGCTCTAAACCATGCTTCTTGTCAATAATATGAAAATACAGCTATAAATACAAAGTATCAATTATTTTAAAGGGAAAATAAGATAAATAAGCGGATAAAATATACACATTTACGTGTATATCACATACTAATTACTATTTAATAATTAATATATTTAATAATTATTTGTTTTTTTCCAAGGGCAACCGATTTATAAAGTGGACCTCCCACTTTTCATTATAACAAATAACAAGTACATTATAATACAGGGGATAGGTAGTCTACCTATCTGCTACAGACATATTACAAAGCTTTTAGCCATAAGCAATTCAGATGATAAAAACACTCTGTAGGGTGCAACTCTAAATCAACACAAAAGTAACTACAATTCCATAAAAAGACAACATCTAGAAATTAGGCACACTAATTACCACTACAGACCACTTAAACAGTTGTAACAACCTGAAACTTCGGGCAGTAAATATTTGAATAGCGAGGTTATTTAAATATTTAAATCTTGGATTTAATATTATAAAAATGGTTTTATAACCTTGATTAAATCCCTTTATAAATAATAATTAATGAGGAGAAAACGTGTTGTTGAATTTTTGTTTACAAAGATAAGTAGTTCGAAGAAATATCGATAATGTGACCAAAAACAGTTTTGTCAATAAACGACGTTTTACTTGTTAAGAGTTGTTAGAACATTATGTGCATGTAGTAGTAATAGAAGAACACATATATGCATGTACATAGCATATAATACAAATGGTATATGTGTATATATTCTAGAATATGAAAAATGGCATAAAATGATAGGGACACGTGTCATCAAATGAATGGTACACATGTCTTGTAAGTAAAAAAGGTAAAGACACATGAACACTTTAGGTGTCCATGTGTAGAAACATCTAAAGACACCTAAGGAGGCATGTGTCTACATCCTAAAGCTTGCATAAAGATAAAGCAGACAGTGTCCAAAACTAAATTACCAAACTAGCCTTGAAAAATACTATATAACGGGTGGAAATGTTCATTTCTTTAATGGATTCAAAAAACAAAAACAAGATAACATAAAGAGGAGAAGTTTAGGAGAAGCCAAGAGAATAATACAAGTTTAAACTACAATTCTAAGTTGAGAAAAACTATTTAAGAACATGTATTCGTTTCATATTTTGAAGAAAAGTTGTGAAATTTAAGGATGAATGATTGGTCTCGAACCTATGAAAATGATGTTCGGTGTTTGACCATAACTTCCTCAACTCTTGATGAAATTTTGATTTCATTATCAATCTGGAAAGATACCTCAAAGGCCTACAACTTTCATTTCGACCATTTTTTCTAATTCGATGGTTTGTGTACCTGAAAACTGAATGCAAAGTCAGGTTAAAATCCGCCTAAATTGGACATGTTAAAAATGTCTTGTATAATTATATATATTAAATAGATAAATGATTTTAATGTTTTCTTTTCGTGATAATTAAGTAGACTAAGAAAGCTTCTTATTGTAGAAAATTTGGAGTCAAAAACTATATTTATCATAGAGGAATAGAATTAAACATTTTGCCGAAAAACTGGCAAAAATCTCAATTTCAGAACTTTTCGTAGCATTCTGGAACACTATCTTTTCTATGAATTATTTATAAAGCACTGTACCCTGACCAGAACTTTAGATAGCATTCTAAAAAATCTATCTTTTCACTGAATTATGTATAAAGCACTTTAACGAACCTAGAAGTTTTCACAGCATGCCAGAAACGCTGTAAGAGTTGTTTTGAGTCTTATAAACTACACAGAGCGCACTAGAAACGCCGTAATACCGGTTTTGAGTCTAAAACCATTATAAAATACCCAGAACTTTTCACAGCACAACTAAAACGATGTAATAACTGTTTTGAGTATAAAACCATGGTAAATTACTCCAAATCCTCTCCAGTTTGGACTTGAGCTTCTTCATAGTAATATAACGAACTATCAAAAATGGGGATGTTAAATTAAAGTAAAAGGTAGTCAAAACGTGTCTAAACCAAGAGCAAATTAGGTTGACATGAGTTTTGCGAATAATGATGATTCGAGGAAGACATTTGATTGCTTTGGGGTGATGATAAGTACTACAAAGCTTTTGCATGAAGATAGCAAGGAATACGGTGAGCATACTCATCACCTTGACATGTACTTATTTCTTAAGCTTGTGTTCTACTTTAATGTTGCACATGACCTCAACATACTATGTAGACTACAATCTTTGCTTCGGTAAGCAAACAATATATATGACTAATGATTGAGGACATTGATGACTTAGTATGACTTGCATAAAGTCCTGAAATTAAGAACATAAGGATTAGTAGGGACTAGGACAAACATAGAATACCTACGGTTTGATAGCCATAATTGCATTATCGAAATGCATTACTTTGAAAAAAGTTTTATGTAAAACAATATTTTCAAGTTTTCTTTTTCTTAATGATTAGTATGGAGTTATAATCTATTTTACCATAAAGGAGTTTCTTGGTATTTAAAACAGAAGAAGTTTATCTTTTGAAAGGAAGTTCTACAAGAGATATATAGATATCTTTCACAACGAGTATTTGCAGAGTGTTCTACCCTTACTTGGTATAAAGAGTATTTTTGAAGTAAATATTGATTTAAAATGTTTTGTGTAAAGAAGAACTACGTTGCCTAGATCATATATCTAATTGCTTACCCAATTAGATAAAGGTATGTAGGCAGTCACAAGTGGTAGTGATGCAGCTGCTATATTAATAAATATATTTTTGTTTATTATTGGTCATTACATCTTGTGTTGGTGAATCTTTCTTGTTTTAAAATTTTAAATGATACTAACATATTTATCGAGATTGCAGGAATGAATATCGATGTCCATCTCATAAGAGCCGCATAAAACTAGATTTATGGTAATTGTATTTAATTCGTATTTAAGCACACCCTGTGAATTAGATGAGTATTCCGATAAGTGTTATTTATTAAAATTCTATCCAATGCATTTAATAATGTTGTATGTTTATTCAAATAAAGTGGTAGTTGTCATTTTTTGTCTTGGATGGAAGGATTTTAGGCAATTTTGACTGGTCCGAAATTTTCGAGGCGTCACAGCAGTCCCTTACTAGTAGTAGCAAATTAATGCAGACAAAACTGAACTCATTCAAGACTAACTAAGAACAATGCACTACTGGCAATAAATATAAGCTTTAGAAGACTAACATCACCAGTGTGAAGAAACATAAATAACCTGTCAAAGTTGCACAAATAATAATCACAAGAGTTCCTAACACTCAAAGAACCTTGCAAACTGTGACACAGCGAAAGTTCATGCAAAGTAAGCAGCAAAGTTAACCTCAAGAACCACAAATGACCTCACCAAGCCAGCACCCCCAAGCAAGAATCAAACAGTTACCAGCAACTTCCATAGTAGGTACGAAATCAAGGAAACAGCCAAACCTAAAAAAAGAGAGATAAACGAAACAAATCTGTAATGACCCGGATTTTGTTGACTTTGGTTATCTACATAAACACAATGACGACTAACCAAACATCGAAAAATACCGGTAGTTAATGAAAGAAATTAGAGGGTGAGAATAGATAAGATAGAAACTTAGAATAGAAGAAGAAGAAGAACAACACAACATCAGAGTAACACGAACCTCACAGCGGAACGAATAACATATAATATATAACGTAACTTTGAAATATAAATCTGCACTTGAACATACATATCATTTCCAAAGTACAACACTTACAACACAGCGGAAAATAACCATAGCTATATAATTCTGAAGCCTCCTGCTCCAGCTCTTCAAGTATCTGTAAATCCCGACTACTTGACTGCCCGTACAAAATTGGGCACCCAAGAGTTTAGGGAAAACAAAACAAAATAAACTCCGGGTCAGTCATGGGACTGGTATGAGTAAAACAGTTTAAAACAGTTTGAACATGTAAACGATATCTCATAAGACCACGCCGTATAACGGAACGGGTTTTCCCCTTATGAGAATCCAAAATATCTTTATATCAAAAACCTTTTGATATTATAATAATGTCTATCAACCACAATATAATAATCATCTACCAGAAACGCTTTCATCTCACGTTCTACATATATAGTATATAATCAAAACCGCAAGCACGTATTGGGTAATGGATTTCCAACTATGACAAGGTATGGAACCACCTTTCGCTAGTGTACCTCTAGAGAGGAATGCACTAGGTCCAACAAGAACATCTTGCAACCCGGCCACACATGACCGACCACTCATTTTGCTTGAGTGTATCGAATGTATATCACCAAAGGTTGGGATCAGCAACCGTTTCCTTAATGGGACAACATCGACAATAGATTTTTAGAAGTAAATGAAACTCTAGATCAGGTGATTATACACCTTAATAAGTGCGACCTACATAGCCATGCTGCCTGCCCGATTTTTGTCATTTCCTGGTTGTGAGGCTAGAGGCCACGCTTATCTCTGACAGATCACACGTTTATTCACTTTGAATGTCACATCGTCATACCCGCCAAATCACAAATTGATTTCTCCAAAAAAACCACGGGTATACAACTAAGAGAAACAAATTCCTCCGCCACCAAACGTGAATACGTTTGAAGAGATCAACTTACGCGATCTATTGGATATACTCTGTCAGACCTTCTTCCATACAAGTTGTCCTGGGACTGGACAAACCGAAGGCACTATTCAGTACATCCATCTTAGGCAATTGTTATCTAAGATTTATACAACAGCCCTTGCATTTTACTCCGTCTTCAATATATTCAGCATACTTGATTCGCAACGCTTATGCCAATACGGAGTGGTTCTTTGGATAATAGTTCAATCGGTCTCTCCATATTAACAACGTAAAATGGTCAAAACTTTGATACTCTGTGATTTAACTATCAAAGAAAAACACGTGCGCAAACAACGATATTATTTCCAGATGGAAATTATATCGATCAATCATCAAACAATTATATATATATATATATATATTCATATTTCCTTATTTTCTATAATTAGAAAATACATGTTATTAACACTGGAAAACATTTCCATGGCTTAATTACGTATCATTATTCTTCCACATCTATCAGACTCTAACTATAAACTAACAAGAGAACAACTTCCAAAGTATAAACCCTGAAGGCCGAAACCAACATCAGATCGATACTTAGGAAACCATTCATCTTATTAATCTCTAGTCAGTTTCTAATTTTTGTTTAACTCCGTTTTGATTAACTTTGCTCGATTAACTCCTTTTGATTAATTATAATCGATTAATTCGACTCGACTAACCATGTTCGACTAACTCGTTTCGAATAACTACATTCAATTAACTCCTTCGAATACTAAATTCGATTAACTCCTATGAATACTAAATTCGATTAACTCCTTTTCATTAACTCTATTTATTTTCTAAATAAATATTTCTTTATTCTATTTATTTTCTAGATAAATATTCCTTTATTCTATTTATTTTCTAAATAAAACTCCTTTTTATAAAATCCCTTGATTTTATAAATATTCTATTTCAATATACAATTTGAAATTTCCCTTTTCTTTTCCAATATTTCTTACGGTATTTAAAATACCAAATAACCATGATCGATATCATTCAAACACACATAACCACCAACAGATTATATATCACATCATATATTACAATATATGAAAAACAGTAAAATAAATGTTGAGGAATCCAGTTCGATTCCTCCAACCTGTTTCCCTGCATCACAGATGTTAAACAACATAATTAACATCGATTTCATTTCAATATGAAATATTCTGATCGACAAAATTAATATTTAATAACGATATATATATGTATGAACATATATATATCACCATAACTGTGTTTTCAATCAATTATTTAACAGTCCATCTAAATAGTCCATACACAGCAGTCAATCAATATTTATCAAAAATGAAGTACAGTTTATAAAAATATAAACTGAACAGAGTTAGTGAGATTTACTCACATTGGCAGTTTATTGTTATTAACGATAACCGTCGCTTGATTCAGACAGACAATTTATTTCGCTATAAATTGTAACAAACTTCGATTCACTCCCAGTCAGTTCCATGGTGTAGCCACCGTCCATACGATCCCAACGGATCCCGTTTCACTGATTTTCATTCACGTATCATAAAGTTATGCAATTTAAAATTTAATACACAATTTAAATAAAACTTAAAATCCTATTTATTTACCCTTGGGCTTAACTTATGACCCGGCCCATTTGCCTTGCCTTAAACCCAGCCCGCCTACTCCCTTTCTTCCCCAAACATAAACTCCAGAACGCCAATGTCCCTTTTCCACCAGTTTTCAAACCCGTCGTTCTCCCATAACTCACCACCGAAAATCCTCTAACCAATCCCAATGTCTTCCTCATCTCAACCTCTTCTTCCCAGTATCGCCCTATTTCAACTCGCGCCTCCTTTTACTAACGTCGACGTGGACCACAACAGTCGGTATACAGAAAAGGGGCGACAACTTAAATTGCCAATAAACCCCAAACTCGACCCACCCTTGCCATTTTCCATCCTCAATCCCTAAATGAACTCGAATTCGTGAGTTGAAGCTCGCTTTTCACTAATCCCTTTAACCCTAGCTGTTGCGTCAATTTTAAACATGGAAAAACCGTCGTCGAGCTCATCAAAACCCCTACAGCATTGAAGAGCTCCACATGCTGAATCCAAATCTATATACCTTGTAATTTATAGAATTTGTTTTTATTTTTCTTTGATTTTTGAAATGCACGATTTTGTTTGAGGAATGGGTTTTCTCTCTGCGTTTTATCATTTGAGGAGCGGCTGAAATGGGGTAAATGTGGCCCTTTTTTTTGACCACATATAGATTAGGATATATTTTTATATTAATATTTTATTTTTAATTAGCAAATATCTCACTTATTCGTCTTTTAAAAATCCCTGTGGTCGCATAAAATACCCAAAAATCACGAAACTGGACATGCAGCTACAGTTCGACATTGCAGACCCAACAAAACTAGTTTTGTCGAATTCCGACTCCGTTTGCTCACACAACGTATTTTTAACCATCAAAATACTGACTATTTCTCACATTAAAATCTTGTAAGGCCACATACTGACTTCAAAGATCGCGGAAATTGAAATCTAACAATAATCTGACATTGCGGATCCAACAAAATTAGTTTCGTCGAATTCTGAGGTCGTTTGCAAAACTGGCTATTTTTAAAGCCCTAAATAACCCTTTAAAATATATAAATATATTTAAAAACAATTAAATTAAATATTTATAAATAAATATTATCGTGTATATTCATATACGATATCATACAGCTCCCCAATATTCCAATATGAATTTGTAACTCGATATTTCAAATCCTGATTAAATCGATATTCGATTTATAATGAAATTCCTTTTTAAAATATAATTAATTCCTTTATAAATTATAAAGGAATTCCACAACGACTTTTATAAAATTTGATTTGGACACAACTCACAATCTACACAACGAAATCTCGATTTTTCTCTTCCATCAGAAAATTATACTTCACCAGCTCCTAACGTTTCTTGTTTCATAGAAATCCGACTTAAAACGGCTTTTGTATATTCGTTTAAAGTTCAAATCGCCAAATTAGGAACTGTTGCGCCATTTCGAGCTCGATTATAATTATATTATAATTTATACATTCAAACTTTATTTAAATAATATATTCTTTATTATAAATCAAATTCTAAACTGAATTATATATTTCGAATTTCCCAATTCATACCATATCGCCATTTCAGCCCATTCTGATTATTTCAGAATTAAATATATTATTTAATTATTATTTTAATTAAATATTCACTTTTATTTAATTCAACGACCATTAAATCCTCTTAATCACCTTTTAAATAATTAAATAAATTAATTATTATATCGCTGAAAAATGCGGGTCATTGCAATCTTCCCCACTTAAAATAATTTCGTCCTCGAAATTGCTAAGGTTAAAAAAACAAACCCTATCGACTGGTTAGAACTTATTTGTTCACTTCTTAACTTTAGTTTCAACTGAACCAATTTATTTCAGTTAAATATTAATTAATTCTTATCAATGAAATTTTTTCCAAAATCCTAAAAATTTTCTAATGCCTTAACTTTTTGAACAATTTCGCCAGCACCTCCTGTGTACTGGTCAATCAGTACAACCACAATTCGCCTCTCTACGCCTTCTTCAACCCAAAAGAAAATCAAATAGCTAAGCGGCTTGCCAATTCGGCTCATAAATCTTATATCCAATAGAAATATAAACTTGTACCTTTTTGTCGGGCATATCAACTTTATCACTCCCATCTGCTGTTAGTTCAGCATATAACAATGTTATCCCAATAAATCTCCAATCAGTTTTTATCCTCAAACCCAACCATTCGTTTATACCCAAATCAAATCTCATTCACACTCTCAAATCCATTCTTGATTCCAAACTCTTAACTCGATTATCCAATCACATTTCAAATTCCAGTTACCACTTAACTGGCTTTACTTTAATTCCAATTTGTTTTCACAAATTTCAATTCAAATTTGGTTTTAATCCAAACAATCTTTCCCTGGGAATTTTAAACAGTTTTCCATATCGAAAATCAAACTTTCCTTTTCAGGATTTCAAACAACTTGCTTTTCTCAAACAATTAAAAATCAAAACTTTTGGTAGTTATCCGTCACTTACCACTCAAAAATGAACACTAATGATGTCGCGATTCAACATCAGGGTTATTTCCTAGCTATTGAAGTGAGTTCAATACTATAACACTTTTCCAAACTCATTTTTCAAACACTTTCATTTGAAATATATTTCAAAATATCCATCTCAATGTTTGTAAACAATTTAAAATCTCGCAGGATTTTAAAATTCTCTTATACTCAATTCAATTCCATTTACAAAAACCTTTTCCAATTTCCAGGGATTTTAATTTCAATTCTGATTTGAATTTCAGATTTAATTCATCTGCTTTCATATATTTCACTTATATGAATACTGATTGGTCATCTACATAACCGTTTAATTTATAATTCTGATTGGTAATCCTACTGATACAGTGGATCAAACTGATCGACCAGAACCCATAAACAACTCAACCAATAAATCTCCATGGTATAAAATCATTTTATATTGAATAACAAATACGCTCTCGTATATATACACTCAAACTCAATCTAGGGTATTGCTAACCCCATCTCTACCGAGTCACGCCCTAGATCCAAGGTAAATCGCTTAACCTTAAGCTCTGATACCAACTGTAATGACCCGGATTTTGTTGAGTAGACTTTTCAACCATCCTCTCCAATCCCCAAAGCAGCAAGGTAATACCCCACTGTGGCTTACATTGGTACCCCAGTCCATATTTTACGGCCAGCCTTTCGACTTCACAACCAACCCTCATTTTCAGGACATGTAGGGGTAAGAGTCTCCCGTTTGCCACCAAACAAAAAGCGAGAACCCCCTATCATGCGCACATGCACTAAGCACGCAACATGGACTGGTATGAGTAAAACAGTTTAAAACAGTTTGAACATGTAAACGATATCTCATAAGACCACGCCGTATAACGGAATGAGTTTTTCCCTTATGAGAATCCAAAATATCTTTATATCAAAAACCTTTTGATATTATAATAATGTCTATCAACCACAATATAATAATCATCTAGCAGAAACGCTTTCATCTCACGTTCTACATATATAGTATACAATCAAAACCGCAAGCACGTATTGGGTAATGGATTTCCAACTATGACGAGGTATGGAACCACCTTTCGCTAGTGTACCTCTAGAGAGGAATGCACTAGGTCCAACAAGAACATCTTGCAACCCGGCCACACATGACCGACCACTCATTTTGCTTGAGTGTATCGAATGTATATCACCAACGGTTGGGATCAGCAACCGTTTCCTTAATGGGACAACATCGACAATAGATTTTTAGAAGTAAATGAAACTCTAGATCAGGTGATTATACACCTTAATAAGTGCGACCTACATAGCCATGCTGCCTGCCCGATTTTTGTCATTTCCTGGTTGTGAGGCTAGAGGCCACGCTTATCTCTGACAGATCACACGTTTATTAACTTTGAATGTCACATCGTCATACCCACCAAATCACAAATTGATTTCCCCAAAAATACCACGGGTATACATCTTAGAGAAACAAATTCCTCCGCCACCAAACGTGAATACGTTTGAAGAGATCAACTTATGCGATCTACTAGATATACTCTGTCAGACCTTCTTCCATACAAGTTGTTCTGGGACTGGACAAACCGAAGGCACTATTCAGTACATCCATCTTAGGCAATTGTTATCTAAGATTTATACAACAGCCCTTGCGCTTTACTCCGTCTTCAATATATTCAGCATACTTGATTCGCAACGCTTATGCCAATACGGAGTGGTTCTTTGGATAATAATCCAACCTATCTCTCCATATTAACAATGTAAAATGGTCAAAACTTTGATAGTCTGTGATTTAACTATCAAAGAAAAACACGTGTGCAAACAACGATATTATTTCCAGATGGAAATTATATCGATCAATCATCAAACAATTATATATATATATTCATATTTCCTTATTTTCTATAATTAGAAAATATATGTTATTAACACTATAAAACATTTCCATGGCTTAATTACATATCATTATTCTTCTACATCTATCAAACTCTAACTATAAACTAACAAGAGAACAACTTTCTAAGTATAAACACCGAAGGCCGAAACCAACATCAGATCGATACTTAGGAAACCATTCAACTTATTAATCTCTAGTCAGTTTCTAATTTTTGTTTAACTCCGTTTTGATTAACTATGTTCAATTAAACCTTTTTGATTAATTATAATCGATTAATTCGACTCGACTAACCATGTTCGACTAACTCGTTTCGAATAACTACATTCAATTAACTCCTTCGAATACTAAATTCGATTAACTCATTCGAATACTAAATTCGATTAACTCCTTTTCATTAACTCAATTTATTTTCTAAATAAATATTCCTTTATTCTATTTATTTTCTAAATAAATATTCCTTTATTTATTTTCTAAATAAAACTCCTTTTTATAAAATCCCTTGATTTTATAAATATTCTATTTCAATACACAGTTTGAAATTTCCCTTTTCTATTCCAATATTTCTTACGGTATTTAAAATACCAAATAACCATGATCGATATCATTCAAACACACATAATCACCAACAGATTATATATCACATAATATATTACAATATATGAAAAACAGTAAAATAAATGTTATGGATTCTAGTTGGATTCCTCCAACCTGTTTCCCTGCATCACAGATGTTAAACAACATAATTAACATTGATTTCATTTCAATATGAATTATTCTGATCGATAGAATTAATATTTAATAATGATATATATATATATATATATATGTATGTATGTATATATATAACCGTAACTGTGTTTTCAATCAATTATTTAATAGCCCATCTAAACAGTCCATACACAGCAATCAATCAATATTTATCAAAAATAAAGTACAGTTTATAAAAATATAAACTGAACAGAGTTAGTGAGATTTACTCATATTGGCAGTTCATCGCTATTAACGATAACCATCGCTTGATTCAAACGAACAATTTATTTTGCTATAAATTGTAAAGAGCTTCAATTCACTCCCAGTTAGTTCCATGGTGTAGTCACCGTCCATACGATCCCAACGGATCCTGTTTCGCTGATTTTCGTTCACGTATGATAAAGTTATGCAATTTACAATTTAATACACAATTTAAATAAAACTTAAAATCCTATTTATTTACCCTTGGGCTTAACTTATGACCCGTCCCATTTGCCTTGCCTTTAACCTAGCCCGCCTACTCCCTTTCTTCCTCAAACATAAACTCTAGAACGCCAATGTCCCTTTTCCACCAGTTTTCAAACCCGTCGTTCTCCCATAACTCACCACCGAAAATCCTCTAACCAATCCCAATGTCTTCCTCATCTCAACCTCTTCTTCCCAGTATCGCCCTTTTTCAACTCACGCCTCCTTTTCCTTACGTCGACGTGGACCACAACAGTCCGTATACAGAAAAGGGGCGACACCTTAAATCGCCAATCAACCCCAAACTCGACCCACCCTTGCCATTTTCCATCCTCAATCCCTAAATGAACTCGAATTCGTGAGTTGAAGCTCGCTTTTCACCAATCCCTTTAACCCTAGCTGTTGCATCAATTTTGAACATGGAAAAACCATCGTCAAGCTCATCAAAATCCCCACAACAGTGAAGAGCTCCACATGCTGAATCCAAATCTATATACCTTGTAATTTATAGAATTTGTTTTTATTTTTCTTTGATTTTTGACATGCTCGTTTTTTTTGAGGAATGGGTTTTCTCTCTGCGTTTTATCATTTGAGGAGCGGCTGAAATGGGGTAAACGTGGCCCTTGTTTTTGACCACATATAGATTAGGATATTTTTTTATATCAATATTTTATTTTTAATTGGCAAATATCTGACTTATTCGTCTTTTTAAAATCCATATGGTCGCATAAAATACCCAAAAATCACAAAACTGGACATGCAACTTTAGTTCGACATTGTGGACCCAACGAAACTGGTTTCGTCGAATTTCGACTCCGTTTGCTCACACAACGTATTTTTAACCATCAAAATACTGACTGTTTCTCACATTAAAATCTCATACGGCCACATACTGACTTCAAAGATCGCAGAAATTGAAATCTAACAATAATCTGACATTGCGGATCCAACAAAATTAGTTTCGTCGAATTCTGAGGTCGTTTGCAAAACTGGCTATTTTTAAAGCCCTAGATAACCCTTTTAAATATATAAATATATTTAAAAACAATTAAATTAAATATTTATAAATAAATATTATCGTGTATATTCACATACGATATCATACAGCTCCCCAATATTCCAATATGAATTTGTAACTCGATATTTCAAATCCCGATTAAATAGATACTCGATTTATAATGAAATTCCTTTTTAAAATATAATTAATTCCTTTATAAATTATAAAGGAATTCCACATCGAATTTTCTAAAATTTGATTTGGACACAACTCACAATCTACACGACGAAATCTCGATTTTTCTCTTCCATCATAAAAATATACTTCACCAGCTCCTAACGTTTCTTGTTTCATAGAAATCCGACTTAAAACGGCTTCTGTATATTTGTTTAAAGTTCGAATCGCCAAATTACGAACTACCGCACCATTTCGAGCTCTATTATAATTATATTATTATTTATACGTTCAAACTTTATTTAAATAATATATTCGTTATTATAAATCAAATTCGAAACTGAATTATATATTTCGAATTTCCCAGTTCATACCATATCGCCATTTCAACCCATTCTGATTATTTCAGAATTAAATATATTATTTAATTATTATTTTAATTAAATATTCAATTTTATTTAATTCAATGACCATTAAATCCTCTTAATCACCTTTTAAATAATTAAATAAATTAATTATTATATCACTGAAAAATGTGGGTCATTACAAAATCCCAAGCCAAAGTCAAGAGAGAACCGAAGTCGAACCACACAATATACACTAGATTTGGATCAAATGTGTCCATAGTCCAACACCCAGATATCTAATTGATGACAGTAAGAAGGCGATAAGGACTTGTTGTAGAGGTAAATGCTAGGTAAAGTGAAAAGAAGTCTAAACTTAAAAGAAAGATGTGAGAAAAAATGAAACATGAATCTCGAATTTGGGGAATGCAAGGTAAACTCAAAATTGAGGCTACGACGAAAATAGGTAAAATTGGAGATTAAAGCGATGTTCAAAATGGATATTGGAATGGTGTTAGGAAGCTTAAACTTATAACAACGAGAAAAACTAGGTTAGGGAGGGAAGATCAATCAAGTGAAGGAAAAAATAAAGGAAAAAAATTTGGAGATTAAGGTGGAGGCTGAGAAGAGAAAGGAGGCGTGGTTCCCGCAAACACCTTTATTATGAGTAATAATAAAACGCAGTGTAGTACAGGTGATTGTTATTTAACAATTAGCTACGTTTTTTAAAGTGGTCCGTACATCACATATGCTGGATTGAAGTGTCCTGCTCGCTATACAAAGAAAAACAGGAGTGAAGAAAAGATACTTCAGCTATTATATTACCTAACCACTGGTCTCTAATGGCTGACTGAGAAGAAAAAGAAGATGTGGAGGCAGAAGATGTAGAAGAAGATCTAGGGCCTGTGTCATTCAGCAACGTGGTAAAGAGACTAGAGAGGTTAGGCAAGTACTCGTCATGGTTTGTATCATATATAAATTTTCTTTCCCATGAGTCATCAACCAAGATAGAAGCATTGTACTCACCATAAACACCATCAGAATAAAGCTTCAAATCAGTCCCATCATAATAATGCAAACAACTGACTTCAATACTTTCATCTTCTTCGCCATCAGAAATAAACTTATAGTATACCTTATGTAGGGGATCATACCTCATACCAGTACCAAAACGAACCCAAGATTTCTCTAGAAAGATTCAAACTACATTTTCACCAACAGCTCTTTTTGCAATAACTTCATCAACAGCTTCAACATTAGCTTCATCAACAAGACTAAGGGGAACATCACTCACTTTGATTTTGGGTACCCATATACAGGGAGGAGGTTCCACAAGTGGAGTTTTAGACTTTGGTGGGCCACTAGATGGATGCTTGCAAGCTTCGCTTACGTGACCAAATGAATGACAATTAGTGCCATTTTCCAATTGCCAAGTATATTGAACATCAACATAAGAATCAAACCGATCAATTGAAACTTTAAGCTTGGAAGGTAGCAAATTGTTCGGAGATACTTCAATTAATGCTTTCAAAAATAAGATTTTACCTAGCTTATGTATTCGCATCAAAACATTTGAATCTTCCTATTCTACTAGCCAACCAATTCAAATTAGGAAGTGTTTATAACATAGATGGAATCAGCGTGAAGATAGTCCATACCGGGATTGATTGCTTCCTTTCCCTGGCACTCTTAATAGATGTACTCCACGTTGTGATGATTAATGGTTTACCTCCAATAATAGGAGGATCAGATTCTAACACTTTCCTTCTTTCCTTCGCATCAGAAAAACTGAAATAATTCATTCCATTCACAAAATTTACTCGTAGCCCTCCCCTCAGATTCCAAACTTTTCGACAATGCTCACGTACATCATCATAGGGTACACACGAGTCAAGAAAGAACCCCACAAAATGATCCTTCCAGACAACAATACATTCTTGTACTATCTCTTCCGGTGGAAAAGGGTTGTCAGGATCAAAGGAATAATCACGCGGGATAAACATACCAACGCAGGGAGGAAGTGATGTAAAAACAGATGCAAAAGTTGGCAATGACTTAGGCGCAGGCAATTGCACATCCGCTGTAAGTTGTAGTAGACATTTCCCACTATTATTCAGAATAGGTTCGATTACTATTGAGGTTGTATTTGGGACTTCATTAACATTGAGTGGTATGACTGCGTCATTAGCACAAACACTTAGAGTGCATTTCTGTAGTTGGGATTGTGTTGAGTTTAGTAACAGGATTGGAAGGCACTAATACACCATGCTCACCCATACCAATAACCATAGTATTAATAACACCAGTGCCCAACTTATTATTACTGTCATTAGCACTAGCTTGCTGAATTTCACGTTGAGAGGTGCCAAGGCCATTACCTATACAGTTCGAGTTGTCTTTAGCTGACACTATGGTTGCGACGACCTCAGACCAACGAGCTGGAATAGTATCAGAAAGAAGACCATCTAACGGAGTTTGGACAGTTTCGGTAAGAGCTGACAGAGGAAGTATCAGCAAAGTAGCAACTTCAGATGCGATGGAGCGTAGATCTAGAGATGCACAAGCAAATGCAGCAGATGATGAATTTGATGATAGACGGGGTAATGATTTTCCAGATCTAGAATCACTCAACTCTGTAACGGCCCGACTTTCGAACACTTCGGAAGTCGAATCATTATAAAGAAAAAAGAGAAAAGGATAGAAGATAGGATGAAACAGAAATCAGAATCTCATAGCGGAATTGGATAAAATATAATTCAACACATAATTTATTGATACCATGATAATTATACATTAGAGTTTTCCAGCACATAGATGATACATACATATGGTCTCACGACCTGCCCGTTACACACCATTATATAACATAGGGTTACATAGGTATACTAGCATGATTGTTATTTTAGAATCCTGCCAAACTTCTCCATAGAAAGTGTTTCCGAACCTGGATCACTTGACTACTCATAATAAGTATTATGAGTACCCAAGAGTTTAGGAAAACAAGAAAAATAAACTCTGGGTCAAACATAAGCCTGGTGTAAGTAAACAATTTTATTTAAAAATAGTTGAGAAGATAAGTGGGTCTTATAAACCATTTTGCATAATATGGTGACTTGTTTAACTTCAAAAATACCATTTTGAAAAGAACTAGATTCTCGTAAGACACGACCACCCATAAATATGGTACGTGTTTTTACCTTACGATAGTCAAATCATTTTTATATCAAATCCGGTGATATTATAATAATGTCTATCAATTCACAAATAATTAGGAATATAGTCGAAAAGCTTGCATCTCACTTTCCGACATAGTTAGTATACAACTAAAATCTCTATGGCTTGTATTGGAGTTTTGGATTTCCAACATGACTATGTATGGGACCACCTTTTGATCAGTGTTCTCTAGAGATGAAACACTGGGGGTTCAACAAGAACATATTGCAACCCGACCACACAGAACCGACCACCCATTTTTCTTGAGTGTATCGAGTATATCATCACCACGGTTGGTAGCTAGTCAACCGAATTCATTACGAAGCATAAAATAGGGACAATTTATTTCTCTAGATCAGTGATGATATACCTTGATGGGTATGACCCACTTAGCCCTGCTACATGCCCGATTTCAGTCATTTCCCGGTTGATGAGGCTTGAGGCTATGATCTCCTTTTAGAATATCACTTCATCATTTCCTTTGAATGCCACATCATCAGATCCGTCTAATCACTAATTGACATCCACAAAAATACACTGGGTCTTAAGTAAGAGAAGGTGTCTTCTCTGCCACCAAACTTGGTACGTTTGAGAAAATCAATGTACATAATTATCTGGAAATACTCTGTCAGACACTCATCCATATACGTTCGTTCTGAGACTGAACGAATCCGAAGGCACTAACTCTACTACGCCCGTTTGGAATCACCCTCAGGATTTGTAGCAGTAGCCCTTGTTCTTATGTGTCTTTGACTTGACTCCAATTTAATCGAACACTTAGATCGAATCATAGTGGTATATGGGTTTTAGATTAAAAAAAAAACGATCCCCGATTCTTTGAAACGATGACTGTTAATAACATTTACGGTCAAGTTGTATTCTAGAATAAATACAATTATTTATTCTAAAATAAATGTCATGATCTGTGCATTCACAATATATTATTTATATTCTTTTCGTCTACTTTTTATTTTAGAACTGTAGTCGATACAAGAGAATAAAAAGATGTCAATATTTATCATTCGAGTCAATAATTCAATATAAACATTTTACATAGTTTTAAATATGTCAACATTTATTTATAAACATTTAAACACATTTTATTTATTTATTTTCATATTTATATATTTTATATTGTGGTTTCACTTTTACAGTGCACCGTGCACATGCACCGTCTTCATCTCCGGCGAACTCGACTCTACAACCATTGCTCTTCCCTTCTCTGCATCAACATGCAATAGTACCATCAGTTCACCGCCGAGCTCTTTATTTTTTTAATTTTTTTTATTAATAATTTTTTCTTCATGAACCCATCATGCAGTTATTTCCAAGTGAAGACTCGACACTGCTTGCGTCTTAGTTTCCTAACTTGCGTGACTTATATTGCTACTTTGCATCATGATGTATGCTACTTTCACTCATAGAACTAATGCATGCACTTGGCTCTTCTCTTGGTTTTGTCAAATACCCCTCATGTTTTCATGATCTGGAGTCTTCATGCATTTTCATGTACACATAAATCGGCCTTCTGAAGTAGGATGTTCGAAATATGCCACTTTCATCAAAAAAAATTCCTAGAGTTCACGCAATGAAGTCTAGGTAGGCTCATACTTGCTCCAACGTTTTAACACAACTCCTGTCTCTACATACCTTACACCCCATGTCTTATGAAACATGCACCAGACCCATGTCTTATGAAACATGAATCCATTCGAAGCTGACTCACCTAAAATAACTTCCTGTGCATGGATGACTAACAATAAATAACAAATTTATTTTAACCATTTTTTTATTTTATAAAATAAATGAATAAGGCCTATGCCATTTTTCAGTTCACACCCTCCCTCACCACTCATTTTCCTTCCATGATGGGTGTATGTAAGTTTCCACTAGCTCCTTGTTTCCAGTACCTTTGTGAGTACCCAGTGTGGTTGTGACCAACCATAAGATTGCTTGCTTCAACATGTCTTGACACAACTACTGTGTCGTCCATATATTTGTGAATTTTTACACCAGAACAGACCTTGTCAAACTCAAGTCATGCGGTTGCATGAAACACTATAGTATCACGCATGTGTACTCCATCAATGCATGCACCACTTTGAAGCTTCACCAGTTTGCTATTCACTCAACACGCCTATCCCTATACAACTGAAATATACACACCTACACTCCTCCACGCATGTCTCGTTTTTTTTCTTTTTTTGCTACATGTCCTCTTGCATAAACGTATGAACACAACATAACCCAAAATCTTTTCTACCCAATTAGTTTCGGTTTTTTTTTCTTCTGTTTTTCTTTTTAGAAACTTCAGTTATTAAACATATTTCCTTCTCACTTGAGTGTTCATGTAAGAAACGTACCAGGCGGTACACTCTTTGATTACCCTTCCAGCATGCGTTCACTGTTCCTTGATACCCCAAGCCTTCTTTACTTACCACTTCCTTACAGACCTCCTTTAGTTTACACATGATCAAAACATTTTTTTCCCCAAAAATTTCTAGTAACATTAATAGGTATAATTGAATTAAATGATCCACTTCAATCACTAGAAACATACGTTTGAACCCAGAATTGAGATCAGATTTTGAAGTGAGATAAGTTAAATGTTTGTATGCAGTGTCTATTCCATTTTCAAAAAAGTTGTTCAACAAACAATCAAATTCTAATTTTTCAAGAGTTAAACCTGGAAGCAACTTCACTGTTTGCATCAAATAAAATAAGTCTATAAACGCACAACTGAGTTTGAATGTATTAGGAATAAGACAGTAAAAGTTTCAGGGTGTTTACTCACCGTTTGTATTGTCCCGCTATAGTTCCCCTTTTGATTTGTTTAAGGTTCCAACAGTCCCTTTTTATAATAAGATATCCTATATATATAGTCTAATAGAACTCGATCTCCTTGTCCAGCACGTAAAAGGAAAAACACACATATTTAAGGTGATTAGAATGGAATAAATCGATCTGTACGGGTTATTAAATGCACAAGATTTTGGATTAGCTTTGCTGTTCCAATGAAATTTGCATTAAAACTGAATATTTATTAATTACATAATTTTTGCACATGTTTTCACTGAAGTCAAATGTGGTTTTCTCAATCTATTATTGTGGCCACCCCTATTCACACTTATATAAACTATTTGGCTGTATTTACTTCTTGTACAGGTGGATTCTTTTGTTTACTCTTAAGGACTTCAAGTTGCACATGATTGACTATTATTGTACCCTCTTTAATGTTGCGCAAGCCTCTAAAATTCTTATTGGAAGGATAATTGCTTTCAAACTTTTCAATGTTATCAAAACATTCCGATCATGATTCAGATATTTGTACTTTGATTTAAATTTTCCATCTACGATCATTTTGGCTTTAGTCGAACCAGGAAAAATAAGTAGAGATCTTAATCTACCCAAATAGTACTCTGTTTCTATGCTAAACATGTCTCTGTTTTGTCCCCTTTCATATTAATGAGATTCGACCGCTAAAAGGTTGCAAGTACTAAGATGTTAATATTCATTAATTTGGTTTTATATATTCCGTTTCAAATATAATGTAAAAAAATACAAACCTGATCATTTACTATCTTATATATGATCTTTCCTTTGTATACGTCTTTATTACACCATGCTTGCCATGTTTTTATGTGAATTTTGTTAAACTTTGTAAAATCTTGCAGTATTTGTTTCCTTTCCAGCAAATCCTAATGTGTACTATTCAATATTTCCTCTTCCTTTCAATCTTACATCATATCCTAATATACATATATCCTGACAATGTTATTAGATATATATATCCTAATAATATTTTGTTTTTGCTGTCCTGTTTTACTCCTCTATACACATTAGTATCTATGTGAAATGTACAAAATAAATTCAAATTCTATGCTTGTCGTGAACTTGTATATATTTTCTAACCATGATTTGATTGCTAACTATACTTTTGATTTGTTAATCTGTTTTTGTCAAATGGCATAATCTTATTACTAAGAATTTAGATTATATGTTGCTTGTTATGAACGCATTTACTTCATTTACAATATGGAAAGGGTTAACCTAAACTAAGTATATATTTTAAAAAGGTTAATAATTGTTTCAAATAAAAGGGTCATTTTTCTTTATAAAGATTATTATTATTATAACTTTTAATATTACAAGTTTTGTTGTTTGTTAGATTAGTTCCTTTTTACTAGCTATCTAAAATAAATAAGAAACGAAATTACATATAATATTATAAGAATAATTATTTAAGAATTTATTATTTGGTTTCTTTGTTTATCCTTTGCCATAATTTTTCATATACTAAGTTAAATTTTTATTTGGATTCTAAAAACATTTTGTCACTTTAGAATTTCTAACCCCCTAAAAATCTGGATCGTTACATTCTAACCCCCTAAAAAGAATTTCGTCCTCGAAATTTGAAAGTAAACGGCTGAAGAAGATTGAGTAGTCAAACCAAAATTCATCATATCTATTATATCACATCATCCCATATCATGCATAGTCATCCATACTTATACTCGAATAGATCGAGTTATATATATATATATATATTAAATAACACACATGATTCACCTACTAGTTCAAATAACTAAGCCAACTACATTGGTCCTTAAGCATCAGGAGAAGTGGACGGTTCATCCTTAATAGCATACAACTTGGATTGCGGTGTCTTCTTCACTAGTGGACAAGCCCTCACCAAATGTCCTGTTTGATGACAGTTATAGCAAAGATTCTTCTAAATTATCTCACTTCCTGGTCTAGATTGTTGATGCTGAGATGGTTGTGGTGCCTTGACTCCTGGATTAGCTAGTTGTTGTGCCTTCACTTCTGCATTTTTGTAGAATCTGGCTATATGACCCATCTGCTTGCAGTTGTGACAGATAGTGTTCTTGAAGCGGCCCTCCGATTCATTTCCGCCCTCTTTTCCATCCACTTTGTTTTTCTCGTTTGCTTTGTCCTTCCAGTTGGGGTTGAATTTCCTTTTGTTGGGATTGGCCTCACTGCCTCCACTGTTAGATGTTGTTGCCATAGGCTTTTTCTTCTCCAATGCCTCGTACCGGAGTGTCATATCCACCAGATCAACAAAAGGTGCTTTCAAATGACCAACCATCTTCACATGGAAACTCTCTCTTAAACCAGCTACAAACATTTCATTCTTCTTAAGAGAGGTGTTTATCAGCTCAAGACCAAAACAATAAAGCTCGTTAAACTTCTTTTCATACTCGGCAACAGTCATATTTCTTTGTTTGAGATCCACAAAGTCTCGATACATCCTGGTTTTGCCGGTAGCAGGTAAGAATTGAGCCTCAAATTCTTCTTTGAATCTCTCCTATAAAAAGTCTTCTTTTGAAGCATTGGCTATTTAAGAATCCCACCAAGCAGCTGCTACCTCTTGAATTGCCATGATGCTAGGAGTCTCTTCTGCTCATGAAATAATTTTAGTCCATTAAAGATTTTCTCACATGTTCTCAGCCAATTATGGGTTTCAAGAATGGATTCAGTTCCTTTGAAAGGTTTTCCCCCCAAGGTAGCAGAATCCTTACAAGTGGTGGCAAAGTTTGAACGAGGTTGCACGAGAGTTACTTCTCCTCTAGTCTCAACTCGATTCTGATCAGTAGTACGTCCATTGGTTGTGGTAGTACCACTGACACCTCTTCCACGTCTAGCTCTTGTACTCATTCTTATCTTTCTGAATATAATAAGGTGATTTTTATTAATTGATCATAAGATATAATTATAAGAATAAATCTGGTATTAACATGAGTAAAATTTTAATCTTAGTGATATAAAATACAAATACGCTGTCTCAATATAGACACTAACCCAAAGCATTCAATAACCTAAGCTCTGATACCAACTGTAACGGCCCGACTTTCGAACACTTCGGAAGTCGAATCATTATGAAGAAAAAAGAGAAAAGGATAGAAGATAGGATGAAACAGAAATCAGAATCTCACAGCGGAATTGGATAAAATATAATTCAACACATAATTTATTGATACCATGATAACTATACATTAGAGTTTTCCAGCACATAGACAATACATACATATGGTCTCACGACCTGCCCATTACACACCATTTTATAACATAGGGTCACATAGGTATACTAGCATGATTGTTATTTTAGAATCCTGCCCGACTTCTCCATATATAGTGATTCCGAACCTAGATCACTTGACTACTCATAATAAGTATTATGAGTATCCAAGAGTTTAGGAAAACAAGAAAAATAAACTCTAGGTCAGACATAAGCCTGATGTGAGTAATCAATTTTATTTAAAAACAATTGAGAAGATAAGTGGGTCTTATAAACCATTTTGCATAACAGGTTGTTGGATCTAGATTAACCCTAGAGGGGGGGGGGTGAATAGGGTTTATCACAGTTTTTAAGCTGAATTGAAAAACTGACAGGATATTAAAATAATAAACAGATCACAGAATGCAGCAGAAATAAAAGTGCAGAAAATAAATCACACACAGATATACCCAGCTTCGGCAAAACCCTGCCTACTGCTGCATTCCTAAGGTTTCTACTAGGTGTTATAAACAGATCCCGCATACAAGACCATGTACACTCGCAGCCCTGCTCCTGTCCTAACCCTACGCTCAAAACCCTAGACTGACTGATATCCCCTCGATCAGATTTCCCGAATTACAAACCCTGTAACTCGTAACCCTAGAATTTACAAACTCTAGTGGACTGCCTGTCAACACTTTGACTAGAAGCCTGGAATTTTACAGACTTCTAGAACCTGTTCGTTTGGTTTTTACAACACAAAAAGAAAACAGAAACAAAACAAAGGTAAATGAATACAAAACCCTTAGGAAATAAAATAAGGGGTCATCCCCTTTTTAAATTCTTGGCATAGTCAAGGCCAAGTTGACCGACCCAATTCTTTTTGCTCTTGCCTGATCTCCTTTGCCTCTGAGGAAAAAATATGGCGGCGGTTTGAGAAACCTAGGGTTTCTTCGATTGCTCCAGACCAAATCGTTGCTTGATTGTTGACGTTGTGATAACTCTGAAGCTTGATTCTTCGATGGCTTTCCTCGTCTGACTTGGAGTTGCTCTCTAGCTCGATCGAATCAGTGAGTTCTCTAAATTTTTGTTGCTTTGAAAAAATTTAACTGATTTTGTGGATTTCGATCTCGATGATCTCACTCTGCCTATGATGAATCGGTGATAAATGGGGTTATATAATCCATAACTTGCTCTCTGATTTCAATTAAGTGGCTTGGTATGAATTTTTTTTTGTTGCCCCTTTTGATTTTCCTTCGATTTAATTTGAATTTGTTGCCTTAATATGCCTCGATTTAAACACTGATTTGCTCGAGAAAGAATTGCTGAATTTGTTGCCATGAATGAATCCTTGTGTGATGTTTCTGTGGTTGCCTCTTTTGTGATTTTAGCTTGAATGAATTTGACCCGAAACTAGATGAGCATTTCCAAAAATTGCGTCTTGATTTCAGAAACATATTGCCTACTGTAATTGAATCCTTGCCAAAATTAAGTCCATGATTTTTATATAAAACTGAAAATTTTCTTTGACTGAAATGGACTTTTGCTCGGCTTGATTTAGTTGCGCGATTTTCTCTTTTGATTGCTCTGAAAATGACTTGAAAGATTTTATTGGCTTTCCCTTTTTGGTGTAATCACTTCGGCTTGACATTTATTGAATATGGCAAAAGATACTTGCCCATTTAGAACCTGATTTCCTGAGAAAAATTCTGATTGCTCTTGTGGTCCATGCATGATTGAATTTCGAATTGTTGATTGAGTAATACCTTTTAAGAACTTGCCAAAAAAAAGAATTGTGTTTTTCTGGACACAATAGAAATTTAACAAATATTTTTTGAGCAGCTTTAAAATTATTTGTCAACTTCTCAAAACATGCATTGTGATTTAATCACTTGAATTCCTGGGAACAAAAAGAAAACTGCATGCATGCCAAACCTGATTTTGATGTACATGCTTGACCATGCTCTTGTTCATTTCCTTGTACACAAGTATTACAGCTATGTAAATCTGTTTGTAGCACATGCAATATTTTCTGGCACATAGCTACCCTTGACACAGACTTGAATTCCCATTTGTACTTCTTTGATTTTCACCATTCATGTATGAAAGTTTGCACATATATACTTGACCACTTTGGTTATACTGCTGCTTTATCACTTGATGCCATGTTCTTGAACCATGCATGAGTTCACCATGAACTTCATACACTGTTGTATTGATCTCCTGTTCCATGTGCATGTCGACTTGCTTGAGCTTAACTGAGTACACTTGTGGCTGCATTTGTGTTGTTTATCTAGCCTCCTTCCATGTCATATATGCTGAAGCAATGTTGTGCATTGACTTGAGTCTCCCATGTATGTTTGCTGCTTGTACTATGCACATATATATATATATATATATATATATATATATATATATATATATATATATATAGCTGTAGCCATGCACACTTACACCTTCATGCTGCCTTGATCCTTCCATTTGAGTTCACTTGTATATTGAGTGATCCATCACTTTGAAAGATTCATGCTTTAACTTGAATGTGCTGTGTGAACCTTTGTAACATGTACACTTGACCCTTGCCAGCACTTGTCTCAATTTTGCCACTACAAGTATTATTATTCCTGTGTGAACTGAAACATTGCACTAACACACTTGGACATGATTTGAACATGTTTGGGCTGATCTGCATACAGTCTTGAGCTCGACCTTTGATGTTTGATTTGTATTGCCAAGCAAATTTGCTTGATCATGAAGTTGCTTTTGACTTTTCATTTAATTGTTTTCATATGTGCTGTGTATGAATCCTGACTTGTGTTGATTGCACCATGTATTCTAGTCCACCAGTTTTTGCTGTTTTGAAGAGAAAGTGATTTGCCACATTGTATCACATGATCTTGCTTGATTTTGCTATGATCTTTACTTGAACTGATCTTTACAGTATTTTTGAATGTTTGAATTTGCTGAACCAAAGTATTATTCCATTTCTCTTTTGATTTTTATCTTGTCCAGAAACACAAAGAAACAAAACAGTAGTCAAACTGTACTGTGTTGAGGCTGGTCAGAATCAGCTGGTTCTGATCAGCAAACCAGTATGGTTATGGCGTGGCTTGTTCAAGTCTGAAAGATGATGAGAAACACACCGAGATCTGAGGCAAATAAATTTTCAAAATAAAAAATATATCTGCTTAGAATTTTAGAAATCATTTCTGTACCAGATACTGTGTGTGTGTTTCTGTAATGATAGGTAAGAAGACTGGACTGACTGATAAGCTATGAAGACAGTAAAGACAGAAGACTATATCAGTGAACAATGTATATAAGTGTCAAAACGTACACATGCGAATATGAGTCTGTATATATATATATATATAACTGAGTGGTGAGTGATGTAACAAGGAGTTTTGTATATGAAAAATGAAAAGAATTGTATCAGTGAAGTGTTCAAATAAATGGAGTTGTAAAAACTGTACTGTTTGATATTGAAATAAAATATCCTGTTCAAATAAAACATTGTGTGAATATTTAAATTTTTGTACTGTTGTATTTTATTTAAACAAAAATATTATATTCCTATCTGTAATGAATATATAGAACAGTACAGTTATTAACACATTTATAATAATATATATTTGGTTGTTATCATCAAACAAAAATCATATAATTGTGTATACAACAACGTTATATACAACATAGGTGACTTGATTAACTTCAGCAATACTATTTTGAAATGAACTGGATTCTCGTAAGACACGACCACCCATAAATATGGTACGTGTTTTTACCTTAAGATAGTCAAATCATTTTTATATCAAATCCAGTGATATTATATTAATGTCTATCAATTAAAAAATAAATAGGAATATAGCCAAAAAGCTTGCATCTCACTTTCCAACATAGTTAGTATAAAACTAAAATCTGTATGGCTTGTATTGGAGTTTTGGATTTCCAACATGACTAGGTATGGGACACATTCCGATCAGCTTTCTCTAGATATGAAACACTGGGGGTTCAACAAGAACATCTTGCAACCCGACCACACAGAACCGACCACCCATTATGCTTGAGTGTATCGAGTATATCATCACCACGGTTGGTAGCTAGTCAACCGAATTCATTCTAAAGCATAAAATAGGGACAATTTATTTCTTTAGATCAGTGATGATATACCCTGATGGGTATGACCCATGTAGCCCTGCTGCCTGCCCGATTTCAGTCATTTCTCGGTTGATGATGCTTGAGGATATAATCTCTTTTTAGAATATCACTTCATCATTTCCTTTGAATGCCACATCGTCAGATCCATTAAATCAGTAATTGACATCCACAAAAATACACTAGGTGTTAAGTATGAGAAGGTGTCTTCTCCACCACCAAACTTGGTACGTTTGAGGAAATCAATGTACATGATTATCTGGAAATACTTTGTCAGACACTCATCCATATACATTCGTTCTAGGATTGAATGAATCCGAAGGCACTAACTCTACTACGTCCATTTGGAATCACCCTCAGGATTTGTAGCAGTAGCCCTTGTTCTTCAGTGTCTTCGACTTGACTCCAATTTAATCGAACATTTAGATTGAATCAAAGTTGTATACGGGTTTTAGATTAAAAAAAAAACCAATCCCGGATTCTTTGAAATGATGAATGTTAATAACATTTACGGTCAAGTTGTATTCTAGAATAAATACAATTATTTATTCTAAAATAAATGTCATGATCTGTCCATTCACAATATATATATATTCCTTTCGCCTACTTTTTATTTTAGAACTGTAGTTGATACAAGAGAATAAAAAGATGTCAATATTTATCATTCGAGTCAATAATTCTATATAAACTTTTTACATAGTTTTAAATATGTCAACATTTGTTTATAAACATTTAAACACATTTTTTTTATTTTTTTTCATATTTTTATATTTTATATTGTGGTTTCACTTTCACAGTGCACATACGTGCACCGTGCACATGCACCGTCTTCATCTCCGGCGAACTCGACCCCACAACTGTTGCTCTTCCCTTCTCTGCATCAACATGCAACAGTACCATCAGTTCACCGCCTAGCTCTTCATTTTTTCTATTAATAATTTTTTTCTTCATGAACCCATCATGCAGTTATTTCCAAGTGAAGACTCAACACTGCTTGTGTAATAACCAGGAAATCTGAGCCAATTTAAAAATTTTATTTTTGCAATTTCGATGAATTTTGAATATTTAAAATGAATTATTTCAAATAATGACGACAAGAAATTTATTTTGAATAGAATTAGAACGTATATATTTATATTGATCGACGTTAAAATATAAATTTTTATTTTAAATTATAAAAGTAATTGAAAATGGCGCGGTAGTTTGATATTTCGATTTCAAAGTTCAAATGAATGCACAGGATTCAAAATAAACCGGATTTTAGCGAAACCAAAAATATTAGAATCTATTTGAAAATATCTTTCCAACGAATTTGAAAAATCAAAATTTCATAACGGGAATCAAAAGTTACATCCAGTTGAAAATTCAGAATAGTTGCTATGGAATTTTGAGCCCTTAAAAATAGCAATTTTGCGAACGACCTCGGTTTTCGACGAAACCACTTTTGTTGGATCCGGGATGTCAAATTATTGCTAGATTCCAAAATCCGTAATTTTTCGAATCAATATGTGAACATGGCGAAGTTAAACGTGTTTTGTCAGCTTTCGTCAATTTGGATCGACCAGAAAATAGCCATTTTTCAAACGGTCTCAGAATTTGACGAAATTAGTTTGGTAGGACCGTATCGTCAATAAGAAGCTAGAAATAATTTTTCTGGAATTTTTAGAATCAGTATGTAGCCCTGGTAAATTAAAATGTGCGTTCAAATTGAATATATATAGAATTATATTGTAATTTTAACGAAAACTATCGTAACAGTAATTGGCTTACAGGACATATCCCATTGTGTTCGGAATGGGGGTAATTGGCTAGGGGCAACAGTCGTTGGGTTTGATTTGGAGTTGTAACACAAAATTTACAATGAAGTGGCTTGGAGAATTAAACAATAATATTTAAAAATTATAAATACACCAAAAATCTCGGCTAACCCTAGTTCTGATTTTTTTCCGCCGTCACTCTCATCTGGACGGGCGATATTGTCCCATTTCCAATCCTCAAATCCATCTAATGCATCACAAATTATAGCTTGAATTCAAAACAAAACGATAGCGACTTCTTTGATCTTCAATCTGATACAAGTATGATGAAATATAATCAAGCAGGGCGCTTGAATTTTCTCCTCAAAGTCGCTGCGTTCGAGTCCGTTTCTGGTGGAGGAGGGCCCACCGAGGTGGCCGTTGGTCGGGGTAAAGATGGAGTAGGGTGGCGGCTTTCAAGGGGTGGTGGCCGACCGCGTTCTAACGCCTTGAAGCGCGTGCAAATGTCAGCCCTAGGGGGAGGCAATTGGGTTTAGCTATGTTCGACGGGTTTATACAGATATAGGAAAGGGTCGATGTAGAAGAAGGGTTAAGACCCTTAAACATGTAATTAAAATTAATTAATTAAGTTATGCAATGTATAAAAGGTCATATCTTGTTCATTTTAGATCAGAATTCGATGATTCAAATTGCGTTGCGCTCGTATCAGGGAGAGCTACGCGATGGAACTGACTAGGGCTGAAACAGAGCAAATCAGAATTATGGGCAAATTCAAATCCAAACTGTTCAGAAATTCAGAAATAAAACCGATGGTGAGAACTCCTCACTAAAATTTTCTGTTCAGTTATTTATTTTATAACTGCATATATAAATTGTTCCCCCGTCGTCCACAGACCATGGACGACTTGTGTGATTGTTTGTGTTGTGAAATTTGACTGTTGATTGTGATGTATGAAATATATATTCATGTGTTGAAATAAAATATATATTCATGTGTCGAAATAAAATATATATTCATGTGTTATAAAATATATATTCATGTGTTGAAGTAAAATAAATATTCATTTACAAATCGAACGATTTGTTTATGTACATCGATTTGACTGATATTGATTGGGACGATAAATTTTATGCATCGCCCAACTGCATAAATAAAATATGTGTTTAATTGATTGAAACCCCATACGGGTGTTGGGATGATATTGACGTACATTAATCCCAATTGTTTAGTTGTATGTCGATCGATTGGTTGACAGGCTGTTGTAAGCATTGATTATTTATATTCAATGCTAATGCAATTGAGTAGTGCACTCTGGATGATGGATGATTGTTTATCACTATTGATATATACATGTGTTGTATGGAAATCCATAGAAATGGGCCTCATTCCAGTTTTGAAGAGAAATATTTGAAAAGAAATATTTGAGAAGAAATATTTGAATAGGAATATTTGAAAAGAAATATTTGAAAAGAAATATTTGAGAAGAAATATTTGAATAGAAATATTTGAATAGAAATATATGAATAGAAGTATTTGAAAAGAAATATTTGAATAGAAATATTTGAAAAGAAATATTTGAATAGAAATATTTGAATAGAAATATTTGAAAAGAAATATTTGAGTAGAAATATTTGAATAGAAATATTTGAAAAGAAATATTTGAAATAGAAATATTTGAAAAAGAAATATTTGAAAAAGAAATATTTGAAGAAGAAATATTTGAAATAGAAATATATAAAGCCATGTTGATTGGATATGCGCCATTTTGACGTGAACGATATTTATATCGGTTTTATTCATTTTTGTAATGAATATCGAAAAGGAATTGATTTCAAAATATAACGTTTTGAAAATATTATCATTTATATATATATATATATATATATATATATCGATGATATGGAATATTCAATTTTGATTTGAAATTGAATATGAAGTTGAAATCATTTTGAAAATGAATTTAAAACGATTTATAAAGTACGTATTAAAAGGAAATCGACGAAATATATACAATAAATATATATTATATATATAATGTCCTGAATAGAACGCGTCGCGCCGTGGCCGTTCGCGAATTTCGACCATTAACTTCGAATGGACATTACGGGAGATCCGACCGTCGGATTCTCGTAAAACCGGAACCGTTGGGTTTGTATCGAAAAGAGCTTTCTAACAAATATTAGAGATTTGAAATCTAATGGTTGGATTTGGAATTATGTCCAAATCAAATTTGGAAAAGGTCGTTGTAAGTGCAGTTCGATTGCCGTTTAAGGAAATCGACTGTACGGGCCTTGATAAAATTATTAAAAATAGTAATAATTTGTGTAAAATCATAAGAAACGATTTGGAAAGAATTGGGATGAAAAATTCCATATTTGAAAAGATAAAAATAGATTTTTATCGAAAATCTAGTTTTGAACTAGAATTATAATACATTAATTTCTGAAATAAATAAATTGGATTTGAAAGGAGTTTAAAAAGTAACCAGAATTTCCAATAATTGAATTGGAATAGATTTGAATCGAAATTGTCTTTGTAATATTTCGATATTGGATTTCGTGATTATACAGATATTGTTATGGAAATTTCAAAGATATATTTATATCGTTATTTCCAATACGATATTTGCTGGTCGTAGAATTTGATATTGAATATAAGCTGATATATTTCCTATTCAGAGCCTTGTATTTAATATCAAATGGGATTTGGGTTTGTCGTGAATGGTGTATTCATTAACACTGTTCTTAAACCCAGTTGAGAAAGAGATTAAATCTTTTTATTTAGATTTAATGAAGTATACCAATTAAATGGAATTTAATTGGAATTGAATTTGAATTGATTTTTGTGTTTATCATGAACGGTGTTTTAAATAACACTTGTTCTTTAACCCGATAATTAATGGAATGTGATTTGGGTTGTCGTAAATGGTATCTTTAATAATACCATTCTTAGACCCAACGGAGTTAAGAAAATCGGAAACTAACTGGAGATTAGTTAAGTTGAATGGTTTCCTGGGTATTGATCTGATGTTGGTTTTGGCCTTCGGGGTTAACACTTAGGGAACTATTCACTTGCTAATTTATGGTTAAAGGCTGATGGAATGGAATGTGATTTTGGGTTTATAGTGAACCGTGTTTTAAATGACATTGGTTCTTTAACCTAGTTAAAGACAGGATGTGGTTCCCAAGTTAAAAATCATTAATATTGATTTTTGGGAAGATTAAAACCAAGTGGAGTTTTAATGAATCTTCAATTAGATTGAAATGATCGAGAATGGAGTATCACCAATTTTTCTCCAGGCGATAGTTAAATCTTTAATTAGATTTGAATGTGAAATGGTAATTGAATTTGCCGATAACACCGTGGTGTTAGATATGAAGTATTACCAGTTTTACTTCATGGGATGAATAGGTTGGGATTGGGAAATTAAAACAAGTGATTACTTCGGTAAGGTTCGCTAATCCCGACTAGTTTGGATAAACCATAATTTGGTTTGAATTGAAATCCAAAATAAGATTAAAGAATAAATTTAAAAAAAATTATCTTTGATAAAATTAATGGGAACCTTTCCCAAAGTATAAGAATATTTGAATAAAAGAATATTCTGAATTGGAATGAGGCGTATGTTGTGTTTGTGTAACACTTGTTTATTATATACGCGAGTTATTCAGAAAGACCGTGTTTATCCCATTCTGAATAACTACTTCGACGATGTGTCGAGGATGAAGACGGTGGTCGAAGACTGGAGGTTTTCACATCGTTTGGATAATTATTGATGATCTTGATTGGGTTTTACACCCAAGAGGAGGGAATCAGTTGGTGATCATCCAGACATACTTGGTGATCGATGGATATGCGAGGTACAAGGTGCCTCCGGTTTCGTTCAGACCCAAAACGAATTTGTATGGAATGTGTGTCTGACATTGGATTTTGCTCTGTGTTGATTGATCTCTATTAAATATACTTATGTCTAGTGAAGGGGAATTCATTCCCTTACTTCACCCTTCTCTGAGACGTACGGGATCAAAGGTTGTATATCGATAGACATCAGTCGCATGGTGTGAATTGACTATGTGGCATGCCTAAGTGGCAAATGATCAAGGCTTTTGTTGAAAGGCAAAGTCTTGTGGTTGATGATCAAAGCACCGCCTGTGTGGCATAGCTTTGTGTAACGTTAATTCGCGAGCCTCACAACCCGGTGTGAACCAGAAACGGGAGAGGACAACAGGGAGGGCATGCGTTTCCTTCTAGCTAGGGTGGTGTCAGTGACCTACCAGCCCTGAAATTTATATTATTTTCACCTGTGTGGTTATTGGATTGAGAGGCGCCTCGGATATATCGGTGACTTGTGGAGCCGATGGAGTCATTTGGCTCATTTACGCCCCAAAGGGTGGGAAACGCATGTTCATGGTTTAGGTTTAATCCACAACGGTGGATTGGCCCTGCATGTTGCCTAGGTACAGTTGCGGCTGAGTCCTGAGGCTCGGGCTAGAGAGTCTCGAAACGGTAGGATTGCGCCTTGCCTGGGTTTGTGATGGAAATCCAATTTCCAATACGAGACATTTCGGTTTTAGTTGTAATCCTATGTGTGGCGACATAGTGGTATAGGGTACTTATGCCGTCTATGATTGATACTTATGATTTGAAGTTGTTTTATACAATATGCACTTATAATAGTATCAAATGATTTGTTTTAACGTACCAAGCATGTTTGGCTATTATAAGGGAAAACTCTATCGCCCGGCTTGCGTTGCATTGTGTGATAGGACCTGGGTCTTATAATAGCTTCATTTTTCAAAAAGCATTGCGTTGTTTTGTTATATGCACTGGTATTCTTGGGAGGAAACCCGTTCCATGTTATAGGGTGTGGTCCCTTGATATATCTGATTTAAAGTAAAATTTTAAATAATTGTTTTAGTTCTCACACCAGTCACATGACTGACCTGGAGTTTATTGTTTTAACCTAAACTCTGGGTGCCCCTATTTTCCGCACGGGCAGCTAGTAGTTTTGGTTTTGCAGATTTATATTCATAGTATCCTGATTTACAGCTGGAACGATATCCGGAAAGCTCTGTATCCGTTTATCTCTTTCAGTTGTCTATTGTATTATTTTTCTGCTGCTATGAAATGTATTGTAATCTCTGATATTTAGTGAATGTGTAATATTGATTTATACTCTGTATATTCTTGTATTCTGATGGAATTGTTGTAATTAACAATGAAATGTTCTTCTGTTTGCGTTCTGATTTGTCTTGTCCTCAAAGCAATCCAGGCTTTCCTTCAAGGGGAAGTTCGGGTCGTAACAGCTTGGTATCAGAGCTTTGGTTTACAGAGCTCGAGAACAAGACACATTAGAACCATACAAAATAATTCACCAGAGATTGGATTAGTAGTATCCAACGAGAATGACTTGTTAGAGATGGGATCAATAGTATCCTAGAACAAGTGTAAAGAGTGTTGTTTTGAAAAATAAAAATGAAAACAATTTTTGTTTAAAAATTTAAACCTTATTCAACGTATTTGAATATTTATTTGTATTGAATTTGGATAATCCAGTATATAAAGATTTTGCGTATACGTCTGATCCACGTGTATTTGAAGTTTTAATATAATGGATAGATATGGAATTACACTTTAGTCGCCCGGAGATGGTTCTGATAATTGTTCGATCATCATCAGAATTTATGTTCGAGTTTTGGAAGGTGTGATATCTATATATTTCCATTACACAGGTGTGAGAACCAAAACTAGATAGGTTTATTATTGTGATTTGGCATCAAAAATCTGGACTATATATCAAAGTTATGAATTTGAAAAGATAATCAACTAATTGATTGCTGGTTGTGTTGTTTGATTAATTAAATGTTGAATCTTTTGCCAAATTGAAACAAATAGTGAATTGTATTGAAAATTGGTCGCAGTTGCATGCACATACATGTACTTACATTGAACAGGTCATAGCAAGGAGGCTAGAGAAGAGGAATAAAATTGTTTGCCCGACAAATAGGTACATGTTTATTGTATTTCTTGGGTTTATTGATGATTTTATGAGCCAATTGGCTAGCCGCTTGGCTGTTTCTTTTTCTTTTTGGATTGATGAGGGCCATGGGATGCTATTTGAAATATCCCGAAGCTCCCGGTGCAGGGGAGGTTATGGCGAAATTTTTGGAAAATTTAGGGGGTTAGCCAAATTTTTGAAAAATTTGAAAAGTTCTTAGAAACAGAAAAGCTGAAAGACTTAAGCCGTAAAGAAAATAATGAAAGTTGAGTTGATTAGTTAAACAACTTTCTGCTTCGTTCCTTTTCGGGGACGAAAAGTTTTAAGTGGGGGAGATTGTAATAACCAGGAAATCCGAGCCAATTTAAAAATTCTATTTTTGCAATTTTGATGAATTTTGAATATTTAAAATGAATTATTTTAAATAATGACGACGAGAAATTTATTTTCAATAGAATTAGAATGTATATATTTATATTGATTGGCGTTAGAATATAAATATTTATTTTAAGTTATAAAAGGAATTGAAAATGGCGCGGTAGTTTGAAATTTCGATTTCAAAGTTCAAATGAATGTACAAGATTAATAAACCGTATTTTAGCGAAACCAAAAATATTAGAATCTATTTGAAAATATCTTTCCAACGAATTTGAAAAATCAAATTTTCATAGCAGGAATCAAAAGTTACATCCAGTTGAAAATTCAGAATAGTCACTATGGAATTTTGAGCCCTTAAAAATAGCAATTTTGCAAATGACCTTGGTTTTCGACAAAACAACCTTTTTTGGATCCGGCATGTCAAATTATTGCTAGATTCCAAAATTCGTAATTTTTTGAATCAATATGTGAGTGTGGCGAAGCTAAACGTGTTTTGTCAGTTTTTGTCAATTTTGATCGACCAGAAAATAGCCATTTTTCAAACGGTCTCAGAATTTGACGAAATTAGTTTTGTTAGGACCGTATCGTCAATACGAAGATAGAAATAATTTTTCTGGAATTTTTAGAATCAGTATGTATCCCCGGTAAATTAAAATGTGCATTCAAATTGAATATATATAGAATTATATTGTAATTTTAACGAAAACTATCGTAACAATCGAATTGGCTTACGGGACATATCCCGTTGTGTTCGGAATGGGGGTAATTGGCTAGGGGCAACAGTCTTTGGGTTTGATTTGGAGTTGTAACGCAAAATTTACAATGAAGTGGCTAGGAGAATTAAATAATAATATTTAAAAATTATAAATACACCGAAAATCTCGGCTAACCCTAGTTCTGATTTTTTCCGCCGTCACTCTCATCTGGACGGGCGATATTGTCCCATTTTCAATCATCAGATCCTTCTAATCCATCACAAATTATAACTTGAATTCAAAACAAAATGATAGCGACTTCTTTGATCTTCAATCTGATACAAGTATGATGAAATATAATCAAGCAGGGCGCTTGAGTTTTCTCCTCAAAGTTGCTGAGTTCGAGTCCGTTTCCGGTAGAGGAGGGCCCACCGAGGTGGCCGTTGGTCAAGGCAAAGATGTAGTAGGGTGGCGTCTTTCAAGGGGTGGTGGCTTTCAAGGGGTGGTGGCCGACCGCTTTCTTACGCCTTGAAGCGCGTGCAAATGTCAGCCCTTGGGGCGGCAATTGGGTTCAGCTATGTTCGACGGGTTTATACAGATATAGGAAAGGGCCGATGTAGAAGAAGGATTAAGACCCTTAAACATGTAATTAAAATTAATTAATTAATTAATTAAGTTATGCAATGTATAAAAGGTCATATCTTGTTCATTTTAGATCAGAATTTGGCGATTCAAATTGCGTTGCGCTCGTATCAGCGATGAAACTAACTAGGAGTGAAACAGAGCAAATTAGAATTATGGGCAAATTCAAATCCAAACCGTTCAGAAATTTAGAAAAAAAAACCGACGGTGAGAACTCCTCACTAAAATTTTCTGTTCAGTTATTTATTTTATAACTGCATATATAAACTGTTCCCCCGTCGTCCACAGACCATGGACGACTTCTGTGATTGTTTATGTTGTGAAATTTGACTTTTGATTGTGATGTATGAAATATATATTCAAGTGTTGAAATAAAATATATATTCATGTGTCGAAATAAAATATATATTCATGTGTTGAAATAAAATATATATTCATGTGTTGAAGTAAAATAAATATTCATTTACAAATCGAATGATTTGTTTATGTACACCGATTTGACTGATATTGATTGGGACGGTAAATTTTACACATCGCCCAACTGCACAAATAAAATATGTGTTTGATTGATTGAAACCCCACATGGGTGTTGGGATGATATTGACGTACACTAATCCCAATTGTTTAGTTGTATGTCGATCGATTGGTTGACAGGCTGTTGTAAGCGTTGATTATTTATATTCAATGCATATGCATTTGAGTAGTGCACTCTGGATGATGGATGATTGTTTATCACTATTGATATATACATGTGTTGTATGGAAATCCATAGAAATGGGCCTCATTCCAGTTTTGAAGAGAAATATTTGAAAAGAAATATTTGAGAAGAAATATTTGAATAGGAATATTTGAAAGGAAATATTTGAGAAGAAATATTTGAGAAGAAATATTTGAATAGAAATATTTGAATAGGAATATTTGAATAGAAATATTTGAAAAGAAATATTTGAATAGAAATATTTGAATAGAAATATTTGAATAGAAATATTTGAAAAGAAATAGAAATATTTGAAGAAGAAATATTTGAATAGAAATATTTGAAATGAAATATTTGAAATAGAAATATTTGAAAAAGAAATATTTGAAAAAGAAATATTTGAAAAAGAAATATTTGAAGAAGAAATATTTGAAATAGAAATATATAAAGCCGTATTGATTGGATATGCGCCATTTTGACGTGAACGATATTTTTATCGGTTTTATTCATTTTTATAATGAATATTGAACAGTAATTGATTTCAAAATAT
This sequence comes from Allium sativum, assembly GCA_030737875.1. NCBI lineage: Eukaryota > Viridiplantae > Streptophyta > Magnoliopsida > Asparagales > Amaryllidaceae > Allium > Allium sativum. The sequence continues at coordinate 64,684,863 of JASFAX010000020.1, read as the reverse complement.
AACGTTTTGAAAATATTATCATATATATATATATATACAAATATATATATCGATGATATGGAATATTCAATTTTGAATTGAAATTGAATATGAAGTTGAAATCGTTTTGAAAACGAATTTAAAACGAATTATAAAATTCGTTTTAAAAGGAAATCGATTATATATATATATATATATATATATATATATAATGGCCTGAATAGAACGCGCCGCGCCGCGGCTGTTCGCGAATTTCGACCATTGACTTCGAATGGACATTACGGGAGATCCGACCGTTGGATTCTCTTAAAACCGGAATCGTTGGGTTCGTATCGAAAAGAGCTTTCTAATGAATATTAGAGATTTGAAATCTAAGGGTTGGATTTGGAATTATGTCCAAATCAAATTTGGAAAAGGTCGCTGTAAGTGCAGTTCGATGGTCGTTTATGGAAATCGACTGTACGGGCCTTGATAAAATTATTAAAAATAGTAATAATTTGTGTAAAATCATAAGAAATGATTTGGAAAGAATTGGGATGAAAAATTCCATATTTGAAAAGACAAAAATAGATTTTTATCGAAATGAACTAGTTTTGAACTAGAATTATAATCCATTCATTTTTGAAATAAATAAATTGGATTTGAAAGGCGTTTTAAAAGTAATCAGAATTTCCAATAATTGAATTGGAATATATTTGAATCGAAATTGTCTTTGGAATATTTCGATGTTGGATTTCGTGATTATACAGATATTGTTATGGAAATTTGAAAGATATATTTATATCGTTATTTCCAATACGATATTTGTTGGTCGTAGAATTTGATATTGAATATAAGCCGATATATTTCCTATTCAGAGCCTTGTATTTAATATCAAATGGGATTTGGGTTTGTCGTGAATGGTGTCTTCATTAACACTGTTCTTAAACCCAGTTGAGAAAGAGATTAAATCTTTTTATTTAGATTTAATGAAGTATACCAATTAAATGGAATTTAATTGGAATTGAATTTGAATTGATTTTTTGGTTTATCGTGAACGGTGTTTTAAATAACACTTGTTCTTTAACCCGATAATTAATGGATTGTGATTTGGGTTGTCGTGAATGGTATCTTTAATAATACCGTTCTTAGACCCAACGGAGTTAAGAAAATCAGAAATTAACTAGAGATTAGTTAAGTTGAATGGTTTCCTGGGTATTGATCTGATGTTGATTTCGGCCTTCGGGGTTAACACTTAGGGAACAATTCACTTGCTAATTTACGGTTAAAGGCTGATGGAATGGAATGGAATGTGATTTTGGGTTTATAGTGAACCGTGTTTTAAATGACATTGGTTCTTTAACCCAGTTAAAGACAGGATGTGGTTCCCAAGTTAAAAATCATTAATATTGATTTTTGGGAAGATTAAAACCAAGTGGAGTTTTAATGAATCTTCAATTAGATTGAAATGATCGAGAATGGAGTATCACCAATTTTGCTCCAGGCGATAGTTAAATCTTTAATTAGATTTGAACGTGAAATGGTAATTGAATTTGCCGATAACACCGTGGTGTTAAATATGAAGTATTACCAGTTTTACTTCATGGGATGAATAGGTTGGGATTGGGAAATTAAAACAAGTGATTACTTTGGTAAGGTTCGCTAATCCCGACTAGTTTGGATAAACCATAATTTGGTTTGAATTGAAATCCAAAAGAAGATTAAAGAATAAATTTAAAAAAATTTATCTTTGATAAAATTAATGAGAACCTTTCCCAAAGTATAAGAATATTTGAATAAAAGAATATTCTAAATTGGAATGAGGCGTATGTTGTGTTTGTGTAAAACTTGTTTATTATATACGCGAGTTATTCAGAAAGACCGGGTTTATCCCATTCTGAATAATTGTTTCGACGATGTGTCAAGGATGAAGATGGTGGTCGAAGACCGGAGGTCTTCACATCGTTTGGATAATTATTGATGATCTTGATTGGGCTGTACACCCAAGAGGAGGGAATCCGTTGGTGATCGTCCAGACGTACTTGGAGAGTGATGGATATGCGAGGTACAAGGTGCCTCCGGTTTCGTTCCGACCCGGAACGAACTTGTATGGACAGTGTGTCTGACATTGGATTTTGCTCTATGTTGATTGATCTCTATTAAATATACATCTGTCTGGTGAAGGGGAATTCATTCCCATACTTCACCCTTCTCTGAGACGTACGGGATCAGAGGTTGTATATCGATAGACATCAGTCGCATGGTGTGAATTGACTGTGTGGCATGCCTAAGTGGAAAATGATCAAGGCTTTTGTTGAAAATCAAAGTCTTGTGGTTGATGATCAAAGCACCGCTTGTGTGGCATAACTTTGTGTAACGTTAATTCGCGAGCCTCACACCCCGGTGTGAACCAGAAACGGGAGAGGACAGCAGGGAGGGCATATGTTTCCTTCTAGCTAGGGTGGTGTCAGTGACCTACCAGCCCTGACATTTATATTATTTTCACATGTGTGGTTGTTGGATTGCGAGGTGCCTCGGATATATCGGTGACTATGTGGAGCCAATGGGGTCATTTGGCTCATTTACGCCCCAAAGGGCAGGGAAACACATGTTCAGGGTTTAAGTTTAATCCACATCGGTGGACCGGCCCTGCATGTTGCCTAGGTACAGTTGCGGCTGAGTCCTGAGGCTCGGGCTAGAGAGTATCGAAATGGTAGGATTGCGCCTTGCCTTGGTTCATGATGGAAATCCAATTTCCAATACGAGACATTTCGGTTTTAGTTGTAATCCTATATATAGCGACATAGTGGTATGGGGCACTTATGCCGTCTATGTTTGATATTTATGATTTGAAGTTGTTTTATACACTATGCACTTATAATATTATCAAATGATTTGTTTTAACGTACCAAGCATGTTTGGCTATTATAAGGGAAAACCCTATCCCCCGGCTTGCGTTGCATTGTGTGATAAGACCTGGGTCTTATAATAGCTTCATTTTTTCAAAAAGCATTGCGCTGTTTTGTTATATGCACTGGTATTCTCGGGAGGAAACCCGTTCCATGTTATACGGCATGGTCCCTTGATATATCTGCTTTAGAGTAAAGTTTTAAATAGCTGTTTTAGTTCTCACACCAGTCACATGACTGACCTGGAGTTTATTGTTTTAACCTAAACTCTGGGTGCCCCTATTTTCCGCACGGGCAGCTAGTAGTTTTGGTTTTGCAGATTTATATTCACAGAATCCTGATTTATAGCTGGAACGATATCCGGAAAGCTCTGTATCCGTTTATCTCTTTCAGTTGTGTATTGTATTATTTTTCCGCTACTATGAAATGTATTGTAATCTCTGATATTTAGTGAACGTGTAATATTGATTTATACTCTGTATATTTTTGTATTCTGATGTAATTGTTGTAATTAACAATGAAATGTTCTTCTGTTTGCGTTCTAATTCGTCTTGTCCTCAAAGCAATCCGGGCTTTCCATCAAGAGGAAGTTCGGGTCGTAATAGCTTGCGTCCTAGTTTCCTAACTTGCGTGACTTATATTGCTACTTTGCATCTTGATGTATGCTACTTTCACTCATACAACTAATGCATGCACTTGGCTCTACTCGTGGTTTTGTCAAATACCCCTCACGTTTTCATGATCTGGAGTCGTCATGCATTTGCATGTACACATAACTTGGCCTTCTGAAGCATGCTATTCAAAATATGCCACTTTCATCATATATTTTTTCCTAGAGTTCATGCAATGAAGTCCAGGTAGACTCATACTTGCTCCAACGTTTTTACACAACTCCTGTCTCTCCATACCATACACCCCATGTCTTGTAAAGCATGCACCAGACACTTCCTTTTATTTCCAAAACGTGGCCATACATGAATCCATTCCAAGCTGACTCACCTTAAATAACTTCTTATGCACGGATGACTAACAATAAATAACAAATTTGTTTTAGCCATTTTTTTATAAAATAAATGAATTGGCCTATGCCATTTTTCAGTTCACGCCCTCCCTCACCACTCATTTTCCTTCCATGATGCGTGTATGTAAGTTTCCACTAGCTTTTTGTTTCCAGTACCTTTGTGAGTACCCAGTGTGGTTGTGACCAACCATAAGCTTGCTTGCTCCAACATGTCTTGACACAACTACTGTGTTGTCCATATATTTGTGAATTTATACACCAAAACCGACCTTGTCAAACTCAAGTCATGCGGTTGCATGAAACACCATAGTGTCATGCATGTGTACTCCATCAATGCATGCACCACTTTGCAGCTTCACCAGTTTGTTATTCAGTCAGTGCGCCTATCCCTGTACAACTGAAATATACACAGGTACACTACTCCACGCATGTTTTTTTTTTGCATGTTCTCATGCATAAACGTATGAATACAACATAACCCGAAATCTTTTCCACCCAATTAGTTTCATTTTTTTTTCTTTTTTTCTTTTTAGAAACTTAAGTTATTAAACATATTTCCTTCTCACTTAAGTGTTCATGCAAGAAACATACTAGGCGGTACACTCTTTGATTACCCTTCCAACATGCACTCACTATTCCTTGATACCCCAAGCCTTCTTTATTTACCACTTCCTTACAGACCTCCTTTAGTTCATACATGATCAAAACATTTTTTTCCCAAAAAATCCTAGTAACATAATTAATAGGTATAATTGAATTAAATGATCCACGTTAATCACTAGGAACATACGTTTGAACCCAGAATTCAAATCAGATTTTTGAAGTGAGACAAGTTAAATGTTTATATGTAGTGTCTGTTCCATTTTCAAAAAAGTTGTTCAACATACAATCAAATTCTAATTTTCCAAGAGTTAAACCTGAAAGCACCTTCACTGTTTGCATCAAATAAAATAAGTCTATAAACGTGTAACGAACTGGGATTTTCGACTCCGAAAATCAACACCAAACTACCATGTTGACCATTCAGAAATTGAACATTCCAGATCATTAATAGAAAGAAGTTAGAGGGTGAGAATAGATAAGATAGAAAATTAGAATAGAAGAAGAAGAAGAACACAATCAGAGTAAACACGAATCTCACAGCGGAACGAATAAAATATATTATATAACATAACTTTGCAATAAAAAAGTGTATATATATATAGAATAACATTATCAGAGTACAACACTTACACATAGCGGAAATAACAACAGCTATATAATCCTGAAGTGTAATAACCCGGAAAATGTGAACCAGTTTAAATTTTTTAAATCAGGTTATTACCAAGAAATTTGAATAGTTGGGATAGTATATTTCAATAAAATATAGAATTTGGTATGGTATGGCAGTTTGAAATTTTGAATACAAACTTTGTCTGACTGTACCGGGTGGAAAATATAACGGATTTTAACGAAACTGAAAATGTTTAAATCTTTTTATCAATACCTTCCTAACGAATCTGAAAAATCAAAATTTCATAACGGAAATCAAAAGTTATGGCCAAATGAATTTTCAGAAAGGTCGCTGTATAGCATATATAGCCCTTGAAAATTGAGATTTTGCATACGACCTCGGAATTCGACGAAACCACTTTTGTTGGGTCCGGGATGTCAAATTATTGCTAAGTTTCAAATTTCATAATTTTTGAAGCTAGTATGTGAGCGGGGCAAAAGATAATGTGTTTGGTCAAATTCTGTTAAAATGGGTCGACCTAAAAATGGCCGTTTTTCAAACAAGCTCAGAATTCGACGAAACTAGTTTTGTTAGGACCGTATCGTCAAAACAAAGCTAGATTTATTTTTCTGGAATTTTTCGATTCAGTTTGTGGCCCTGGCAAATTGAAATGTACGTTTAAATTAAATATCGAATGTTTTATATTTTAATTTGAAAAATAACTGACTGTAACAGTCGAAATGGCCAACAAAACATATCCCATTGTGTCCGGAATGGGGGTATTTAGCTAGGGGCGACAGTCGTTGGGTTTAAAAAGGTGTCCGTTTGCAAAAACACTATTTAAAATTTCCTATAAAGCATGGACCAATAGGAATTTTTCATTAAAAAAAAAAATCCGAAACCCTAGCTGCCAAAGACGATCTGGACGACGCACAACGCTCGAACCTTCTCGACAACATTGCCGCCGCCTCAGGCGATTTCACCGCCGCCGCCAGTTGAGACTTTTGACCGCCTTCACCTCCTCTCCACATCCAACCAACCCACGACCCCAGCCATCGATCATCGGCGTCGGAAATCGACGAGGAAGTCACGACCTTCAGGGCGCCGCCGCGACGCGCACAGACCACCGAACCCTTCGCCACCACCGCCGATCTGGAGGTGGTTCGTAGCTCTTTGACGCAGCAAGGTCTGATCGAAGCATCGAGGTACGGATTGGCTGAAAATTTGTGACCTAGTTTCGAAGTTTTTAAAAACCTTTCTGATGTAAATTTCTAAAAAGAAAATAACACTTTTAAGTGTTGCAAAACTTTGAAAAATAATATCTTTTTCGTTCTTTAACGAAATTTGATGAAACAGGAGACACCGTGACCGCAAGGATGCTCTCTACATTCTAGAAGAAGCCGCGGATTTTTCAGACCTTCCTGCGATTTTTAGCACTGCAATAACCAATGTGAGGAATCTAAACTATTTGTGTGAATGAAATCGCGTTGTATAAATTATATAAGCGAAGTGTAAATTATATACGCATTGTATACCTCATGTACATGTGTTGTATAAGTTATATTAGCGATGTATAAATTATACAAGCGTTGAATGAAACATATATGCTTTGAATTGTGATGAAATGCAAGTGAATTATTATATTATATATATATATATACTCCCCTCGTCCACAGACCATGGACGATATTTATTGCTTGTGATTGACGTGATATTATATGGTATGACGAATGGTTGGAAATAATTGTTTGTGGTTGATATTATGGTTGAAAAATACCTTTATGGTTGAAAAATACCTTTGTGGTTGGAAAATACCCTCTTGTGGTTGAAACAAAATAGAATAGGATTGTGGAATTGAAAATAAAACATGCCGCCTGTGTGTGAACTAGATGGATGATCCCCATTGTCAAAAACCGCGAGGTTTTAAGGTAGAGCGAGGAGCCGTACTAGGGACGGTCCCGGTTTTAACTACCCTGCCGTTATGCTGCCGAAATTTTCTGAAATATCTATGTGTTAGAATAATTTTCATTCGTTGAAATAAATTATACAAACGATATAGAATATTCATGTGTTGAGTTGCAATTCATTCGTTGAGTTGAAATTCATGTGTTGAATATAATTTGAATTTAAACAAATGGTTTTAGCGATAAAAATCACATTTTTATAAATTATACAAATGATATAGAATATTCATGTGTTGAGTTGCAATTCATTCGTTGAGTTGAAATTCATGTGTTGAATATAATTTGAATTTAAACAAATGGTTTTAGCGATAAAAATCACATTTTTAAATTATACAAACGATATAGAATATTCATGTGTTGAGTTGCAATTCATTCGTTGAGTTGAAATTCATGTGTTGAATATAATTTGAATTTAAACAAATGGTTTTAGCGATAAAAATCACATTTTTATAAATTATACAAACGATATAGAATATTCATGTGTTGAGTTGCAATTCATTCGTTGAGTTGAAATTCATGTGTTGAATATAATTTGAATTTAAACAAATGGTTTTAGCGATAAAAATCACATTTTTATATATATACAAACGATATAGAATATTCATGTGTTGAATTGCAATTTGTTCGTCGAGTTGAAATTCATGTGTTAAATGTTATCGTATTTTAAAATAAAATGAATAGACAATAAAAACCATATTTTTATTGTGAATATGGAGAGTTAAAATACACACGTGTCGAATAAATATTTTTGATGATAAAAATACTTCTTTTATCATGTATACGCTTAGTTAAAAATACACACGTGTCGAATAAATATTTTTGATGATAAAAATATTCCTTTTATCATGTATATGAAGTGTTAAAAATACACACGTGTCGAATAAATATTTTTGATGATAAAAATACTTCTTTTATCATGTATACGCTTAGTTAAAAATACACACGTGTCGAATAAATATTTTTGATGATAAAAATATTCCTTTTATCATGTATATGAAGTGTTAAAAATACACACGTGTCGAATAAATATTTTTGATGATAAAAATACTTCTTTTATCATGTATACGCTTAGTTACAAATACACATGTGTTGAAATAAATAATAGTTTGCTAGAAATATTATTATTAGCTTTGTTCTGCATATATATACATGTGTTGAACAGGAAAAATGGATTAGCTGTAGAGTGAAGAAATTATTTGCGTGCCCGACAAATAGGTAAACCTTGATGAGTTGGCTGCGCAATTTTATTTATATATCAACTCCTGTGAATGCCATTGGATGCGGAGTGCTGGTTTTTTTGTGTGAAATAATAAATAACGCCATAGGATAGTAACAATTAATTTTGAACTACACTACATGGCATACTTCTTGATGATAGGCATACTTCATCATATTCCACATAAGCAATTGGAGCTTGTGTAACGAGGTGGAAGATTTACCATATAAGCAAGAGGCTTGTATGGCGATGACTATATATTACAGGTTAAACTGATGACTGATATGGACTATATAAATTATAACGATAAATTGCCAGATTAATAAAAAACCCACACGGGTCTGGAGTTGACAATAATCACGTCGCTTTAGTTATTAGATACGGCAAATGGACTATTTATTTCCACACGGAAACGGGGTGACGGGAATTTATTCTCTGGAGTGATTATCAGTACATGCTCCCCGTAAACACCAGAATATATAGCTATAAATATTTGAATGCTTTTTAGGATTTATTGGGTACCTAATACGACCTAATAAATTTCCAAACCCCTCCCCGTACAAAGGAGGTTATGGCAAAAAAATTCGAAATATTAAGGCGTTAGTGAAATATTTGAAGTGAAAACGAAGTTGAAATTATAAAATGAACTATAGTTGAAATTATAGAATGAACTATATTTATATATATAAATATAAATATAATTAAAAGGAATAGAGGCCGTGCAGTTTGCGTTTCGGAATCGTAATTTGAAACGATTAGTACGAGAAATCCGACCATCGGATTTTCCCGAAACCGCATCCGCTGGGTTCGCCTTGGAAATATCTTTCCAACGGCACCAACCTTGTAAAAATCCAACGGTTGGATGGTCCGAAATGTTTAATTCAAATATGAAGGAAAATAGCGCCAGAATCATTTATATTTATATATAAATATAAATATAATTAAATTTAATCGAATAACGACGCTGCAGTTCGAATTTTAAAACCGTAACTTCAAACGACTAGTGTGGAAGATCCGACCGTCGGATTCTCACGAAACTGGAACCGATGGGTTCGCTTTGGGAATATCTTCCCATTGATATAGACTTTGTAGAAATCCAACAGTTAGATTTTCCGATATGTGTAAAACAAATTAGGGGAAAAACAGCGCCAGTGCCACGACACGACCTGAAACGTCGTTTAATTAAATATGGTCATTTTTAAATAAATAAAAATGGCGAAAAATCGTTATAAAATATTATAAGCAATATTGATTGAGAATAAACCAAATGGGCTTGAATTGTTTGATATTTGATGGTTGTATGTGTATGACATGAAAATAACACTAAAGAACCGAAAGATGGATGTCGAATAATATAACCATAAAAAGAATCGATTTAAATTCTAATGACGTGAATTATTTGAAAAGGCCGAGCTAACCCTCATTTCAAATAATTTATCGAGCGATTCGAATTGGAAAACGCAAAGACGATTCAAGACCGACGATCTTCGTATCGGTTGGATGGGCGCTATTGAAGTTCCTAAATGGAGTAGCTATCGGAAAGGGGCGGAAGTAGTAGCCGTCTGAACGTATTTGTTGATTGGACGGATATACGAGGAATTTGACGCCTCCGGTTTCGTTCAGACCCAGAACGGACTTGTAAATGGACTGTGTGTCTGACATTGGATTTTGTTCTGTACTGATTGATCTCTGTTAAATATATATCTGTTTGGCGGCAGAGAATTTATTCTTTTGCTTAACGCCCTTCTCTGAGACGTACGAGCTCAGAGGTTATATATCGATGGAAATCAATCGTATGGAGTGGACTGCCTATGTGGCAAGCCAAGATGCTGTGATCAAGGCTTCTGTTGCAAAGCAAAGTCTTGTGGATGATGATCAAAGCACGGTCTACGTGGCCTAGCTTTGTGTATTTCGTAGATTCGCAAGCCTCACACCCCGATATGAGTTAAAAACGGGATACGGACTGCAGGGAGAGCATGACGTTTCTTTCTAGCTATGGTGGTGTCAGTGACTTACCAGCCCTGACATATATATCTACTTTTCACCTTTGTGGTTGTTGGAATGCGAGGCGCCTCGATTATAGGTCTGTAAGGACCGGGAAACGTGTGTTCAGGAATACTAATCCTCTAACGTAAGTGAGGACCGGCCCTGAAGCATCCAGGGGTTACCCAGAGTGTGTAGTCCCGAGGCATTTGCTAGAGTGTCTCGAAGCGGAGAGGAGCTTGCCCCTTGCCTCGACTCATGACGGAAATCCAATTTCCAATACGAAATAACGGACTTGATTGTAGAACTAGTATGGCGACATAGTAGATCGTAGCTATGCCGCCTATGATTAATATTTATGATGCTATTCGTTTTTGAAACATATATGCACTAGTAATAATATCAAATGATTTCGTTTTATACGTATCAAGCATATTTGGCTATTATAAGGTAAAACTCTATCCTCCGGCTTGCGTTGCATTGTGTGATGGGACCTGAGTCTTATAATGGCTTCATTCTTTCTAAAAGCATTGCGTTGTTTTAAAAGAATTTGCTTTGTTTCAAATGCACTAGCAATCACTGGAGTAAACCCGTTCCGCGAAAGTGGCGTGGTCCTATGATTTGCTATTACTGTTGTTTAACTGTTAAATAGATTCCTCATACCAGTCCCCATGACTGACTCGTTGTTTGTTTCACTTTGCAAATGTTGGTGCCCTTATTTTCACACGGGCAGCCTAGTACAAAGGTGACAGGTTGTTTTTGGCTCTGCACTGCTGCATAGTGTGCATTTTTGGCTCATGGCGAGGCTGACTTCACAGAGACGACTTTGACATTTTCCGCCATTACTATACTTATGTTATGATTCCGCCACAGGCGATGCAGACTGATTTACTTTCCGTATTTCTTATTGTATGTATATGTACCGCCTCCGGCGATGTAGACTGATACCCTTATTATGTCTCACTGCATGTATGTATTCCGCCTCTGGCGATGATGACTGATCACTTTCCCTTTTATTTACTGAGTTATATCCCACGTTATGCTATTCTGATGTTCCTACATGTTGTGATTCCGCTATCATACCCATGTAAAATTATTCTATTTATTGTTTTTGCTATTGTCTGTACTCTGCTATGATGATTAATGTGTTATATTCCAATGATCATCCTTAATACCGCCCCTCGGATTTTGGGATCGTCACAGTTGGTATCAGAGCTTTGGTTAACCTTAGTTCCGGGATCTAACACATTAAACACCTCGTCAGAATAGAATCAATAGTGTTCTAATGCGAGTAGCTCATTAGAGATAGGATTAGCAATGTCCTAGAATGAGCTAAGCAGATTAGCAAAACAATTTGATCAGTACATCACCATTATCTTTCCTTGTATTCCCTTGCTTATCATTTATGAAAATTATCAAATCTGTGAGCTTGACTCTTTTCTTGCTTATACAGTTCTCTTAGATGGCTACGCGAGGAGCAGCAGCTAGAGGAGGCCGTGGAGGCCGAGGAGATGCAGCAAGAGGACGGGGAAATATCCCCGTGGTTGTCGAAGGCCCTATTGTTCAGCCACCAGCACCAGAAGACTTTGAGCTAGATAAAGTAGCAAAGAGGTACAGAAACCTTGGGGGAAAACCTTTTACTAGCACTGGCACAGTGACCGAGGCAATAGCTTGGCTGAAAACCTGTGAGAAAATCTTTGAAGGCATGGGTATGGGAACCAACAACAAAGCCCGACTTGGCATTTGGCTCCTTCAGGAGGAAGCAGAGCTGTGGTGGGATGCCATTACCTCAGAGGATGCAGCTGGTACTGTCAGGACTTGGGAGCAATTCAAAGCTATGTACAATGAGAAGTTTGTACCTGAACAGGCTCTAGAGAGGATGCGAGAGCAGTTTGCCAATCTCCAGCAGGGAGATCTCTCTATTCAGGATTATCTAAATAAGTTCACCCAGTTATCGCGCTATGCTCCAGAGCTGATTACGACCAACAAAGCAAAGAACAAGAGATTCATATTTGGGCTGAAGCGCAAGTACCACGATAGAGCTATGAGCAACATCAAACTCTCCTTTTCAGAACTAGTAGAGATGGCTTGCAATTACGAAGACATAGATGAGAGGCATGCTAGCCAAGACCGCGCCAAAAGCCAAGCTAGAAATAAGCGCAAGGCTTCAGCAGATCAACCCGAGTCTAGCATTACCGCGGCCGCTACTCAGAAACCTGCAAAGATCCCGAAAGGAAATTGCTACAACTGCGGAAAGCCAGGTCACTTTTCTAATGTATGCAAAGCTCCGAGGAAGCCAAAGGCAAATGACTCAGCCGAATGCTACAACTTCCATAAGAAGGGGCACTACAGCAGGAATTGTCCTCTGAAGCAGAATGCTCAAGTGGCTCATGTCTATGACGAGAAGACCCCGCCAGCTACCACCGATGGATCAGGTAAACCCGACGTCTTGGGAGGCACCCTTACCATTAAAAATATTCCTGTTTCTGTACTTTTTGATACTGGTGCATCACGTAGCTTCATTTCTGGTAACATTGTTCACAAGTTAAAATTGAATCCAAGGAAGCTTAAAGAACCAATTAAAGTTCAAAATCCGATAGGAGGGTATACTATTCTCGGCTCATATTGTAATATACCCGCCTCATATTCTTGTAATCGATTTCCTTTTAAAGTAATTGTCATGGACCTTTCCGAATTTGATATTATACTAGGGTTTGATTGGTTGACAAAATATAAGGCCGAAGTTAGATGTGCCGAAAGAATCGTTAAAGTCGAAATGAAGCTTGGACCTATATATATACCATGCCATGGCTCAGAAATTAATAGAACAGAATTTTGGTCATCTTTAGAAGTTACTCCCCCTTCATTAGAAAATATACCGGTCGTTAAAAACTATGTGGATGTGTTTGAAGAAGTAGAAAATTTACCGCCGCAAAGAGAACTTGAATTTAGAATAGATCTAATTCCTAACACTCGACCAGTAGTACATCCAATTAGAAGAATGGCCCCAAAAGAAAAGGAAGAGTTAAGTAGTCAAACCCGAGAATTACTTTGGAAAGGTCTAATCAGACCGAGCTTTTCAGCTTGGGGAGCAGCAGTAGTATTTGTCCCGAAATCAGACGGTACTCTAAGACTTTGTGTTGATTACCGGGATCTCAATAAACAAACACTGAAGAACAAATATCCCTTGCCCCGAATAGACGATCTATTGGATCAATTAAATGGAGCAACAGTATTCTCCAGAATGGACCTAGCTATAGGTTTCCACCAATTACGTATAGCCGAAGACTGTGTTCCTTTGACAGCCTTCAGGGTGCCCGATTTATTCTATGAATGGTTAGTAATGCCGTTCGGCTTGTGCAACGCTCCGGCATACTTCGTTGATCTTATGAACAGAGTGTTCCGTGGTGTATTGAATAAATTTGTTCTAGTCTTCATCGATGACATTTTAATATACTCTAAGTCGGAAGACGAGCATGCAAAATATTTAGATCAAGTGTTAAAAATTCTAAGGAGAAATGTGTTGAAAGCTAAATTTTCTAAATGTGTCTTCTGGCAGAATGAAGTTAAATTCCTAGGCCATGTCGTATCAAAAGAAGGAATTGCTGTAGACCCAAGCAAAATTACAGCGATTCAGAACTAGAAACAACCTACTACACCAACAGAAGTTCGAAGTTTCCTTGGATTGGCTAGTTACTATCGGAAATTCGTTCAGGGTTTTTCAAAGATATCTGGTGTATTGACAAAGCTTACAAAGAAGCATGAGAAATTCAAATGGACACCCGAATGTGAAGAAGCTTTCAAGGAGTTGAAACTGAAGTTGACAACCGCTCCAGTATTGACAATTATAGAAGGTAACCAAGACTTGACTGTATGGACAGATGCTTCTATTAGAGGGCTAGGCGCAGTGTTAATGCAAAAAGGCCAAGTGATCCCTTATGCCAGCCGTCAACTAAAGCCGCATGAAAGAAACTATGCTACTCATGATCTTGAGTTATTAGCTATCGTGTTCGCTTTAAGAATCTGGAGGCATTATTTACTGGGCGAGAAGTTTGAACTATTTACCGATCATCAATCCTTGAAATATCCATTCGCGCAGAAAGATCTAAACTTGAGACAACCGCGTTGGTTAGAATTCCTTGCAGCATATGATTTTGAAATTCTATACACTCCAGGGAAGGCCAATGTTGTAGCCGATGCGCTCAGCAGAAAGAATGAAATCATCGCTAGTTTTGTCATCATGTCTTCATTAATAGACAGGATCTCGACCCTTCAGAAAGACGATGAATTTATTCAAAGAATCAGTCAGAGAGTCAAAGGAGGTGAATCCACAAGTTTCCGACTCGATGACAAAGGAGTTCTAAGATTAAAGGGCAGAATTTGCATCCCAAACCTTCCCAAGCTCAGAAGGGAAATACTTGATGAGTGCCACAAGTCCAAATTAATTATCCATCCCGGTGTGAGAAAAATGTATAACGATATCAAACGCACATTCTGGTGGAGAGCTTTGAAAAGAGATATCTCATTATATGTTAGCAGATGCCCCACTTGTCAGCTAGTTAAGAGTGATCAGCAGAAATTAGCTGGATTATTACAACCATTGGAAATTCCAGGATGGAAGTGGGAACAAATCTCGATGGATTTCATCGATGGCTTGCCTCGAACTAGAAAAGGAAACGACAGTATATGGGTAATCGTAGATCGCTTCACGAAGACTGCCCATTTCATACCTGTCCGATCCAACAGAACGGCTCAAAGTCTAGCACAGATTTACTTCAGAGAAATAGTTAAACTACATGGAGTGCCGCTCAATATAGTCAGTGATAGAGATCCATTGTTTACTAGCAAATTCTGGAAAGCATTCCAGGAAGAATTGGGAACCAAATTGAATCTAAGCACGGCTTATCACCCACAGACAGATGGCCAAACTGAGCGGGTGAATAGAATTCTGGAAGATTTGCTGCGGGCTTGCGTTATTGATTTTGGAGGCTCATGGGAAGATCACTTACATTTAGCATAATTCTCTTACAACAATAGCTATCAAGCAAGTTTGGGAATGTCTCCATTTGAAGCATTATACGGTAGACCGTGCAGATCTCCCGCATGATGGGTAGAACCTGGCAACAGACTTGTGTTAGGGCCCGATATGATTCAAGAACCATCGGATAAAGTCGATTTCATTAAGAAGAGATTGAAAACCGCGCAGAGCCGACAGAAAAGTTATGCTGATGCGAGAAGAAGGGATATATCATTTGCCGTTGGCGATTATGTTTATTTAAGAGTTTCTCCAATGCGAGGAGTAATCAGATTTGGCAAGACTGGGAAGTTGGCACCGAGATTTATTGGTCCCTTTCCTATACTTGAACGGATTGGAACTCTTGCATATAGGGTTTCATTTCCTAATTGGTTGCCTGGTATACATGACGTGTTCCACGTATCTCAACTCAGAAAACATGTTCATGATCCCGACCTTATTGTGGAAGAAGCAGCGCAACATGATATTGACATAACTCCAGAATTAGCACTCAAGAGGGAGCCATTAAAGATAGTTGGCAAGGAAACTAGAGAGCTAAGGAGGAAAAAGATTCATTTAGTCAAAGTGCAGTGGAGTAGTGATCCTAGAGACTGTACTTGGGAGACTGAGGAAAGCATTAAACAAGCCTATCCCAAATGCAGAGTGGACATCTCTGACTAACTCCGGTGCAAGGTACTTTTACAATACTTTGCATTTACATTTATTTCCTGCCTAGCTGTTATTTCCTTTTCGAGGACGAAAAGTTTTAAGTGGGGGAGATTGTAATAACCTGGAAAATGTGAACCAGTTTAAAATTTTTAAATCAGGTTATTACCAAGAAATTTGAATAGCTGAGATAGTATATTTCAATAAAATATAGAATTTGGTATGGTATGGCAGTTTGAAATTTTGAATACTAACTTTGTCTGACTGTACCGGGTGGAAAATATAACGGATTTTAACAAAACTGAAAATGTTTAAATCTGTTTATCAATACCTTCCTAACGAATCTGAAAAATCAAAGTTTCATAACGGAAATCAAAAGTTATGGCCAAATGAATTTTCAGAAAGGTCGCTGTATAGCATATATATCCCTTGAAAATTGAGATTTTGCATACGACCTCGGAATTCGACGAAACCACTTTTGTTGGGTCCGGGATGTCAAATTATTGCTAAGTTTCAAATTTCATAATTTTTGAAGCTAGTATGTGAGCGGGGCAAAAGATAATGTGTTTGGTCAAATTCTGTTAAAATGGGTCGACCTAAAAATGGCCGTTTTTCAAACGAGCTCAGAATTCGACGAAACTGGTTTTGTTAGGACCGTATCGTCAAAACAAAGCTAGATTTATTTTTCTGGAATTTTTCGATTCAGTTTGTGGCCCTGGAAAATTGAAATGTACGTTTAAATTAAATATCAAATGTTTTATATTTTAATTTGAAAAATAACTGACTGTAACAGTCGAAATGGCCAACGAAACATATCCCATTGTGTCCAGAATGGGGGTATTTAGTTAGGGGCGACAGTCGTTGGGTTTAAAAAGGATGCTCTCTACATTCTAGAAGAAGCCGCGGATTTTTCAGACCTTCCTGCGATTTTTAGCACTGCAATAACCAATGTGAGGAATCTAAACTATTTGTGTGAATGAAATCGCGTTGTATAAATTATATAAGCGAAGTGTAAATTATATACACATTGTATACCTCATGTACATGTGTTGTATAAGTTATATTAGCGATGTATAAATTATACAAGCGTTGAATGAAACATATATGCTTTGAATTATGATGAAATGCAAGTGAATTATTATATTATATATATATATATATACTCCCCTCGTCCACAGGCCATGGACGATATTTATTGCTTGTGATTGACGTGATATTATATGGTATGACGAATGGTTGGAAATAATTGTTTGTGGTTGATATTATGGTTGAAAAATACCTTTATGGTTGAAAAATACCTTTGTGGTTGGAAAATACCCTCTTGTGGTTGAAAAAAAATAGAATAGGATTGTGGAATTGAAAATAAAACATGCCGCCTGCATGTGAACTAGATGCATGATCCCCATTGTCAAAAACCGCGAGGTTTTAAGGTAGAGCGAGGAGCCGTACTAGGGACGGTCCCGGTTTTAACTACCCTGTCGTTATGCTGCCGAAATTTTCTGAAATATCTATGTGTTAGAATAATTTTCATTCGTTGAAATAAATTATACAAACGATATAGAATATTCATGTGTTGAGTTGCAATTCATTCGTTGAGTTGAAATTCATGTGTTGAATATAATTTGAATTTAAACAAATGGTTTTAGCGATAAAAATCACATTTTTATAAATTATACAAACGATATAGAATATTCATGTGTTGAGTTGCAATTCATTCGTTGAGTTGAAATTCATGTGTTGAATATAATTTGAATTTAAACAAATGGTTTTAGCGATAAAAATCACATTTATATATATATACAAACGATATAGAATATTCATGTGTTGAATTGCAATTTGTTCGTCGAGTTGAAATTCATGTGTTAAATGTTATCGTATTTTAAAATAAAATGAATAGACAATAAAAACCATATTTTTATTGTGAATATGGAGAGTTAAAATACACACGTGTCGAATAAATATTTTTGATGATAAAAATACTTCTTTTATCATGTATACGCTTAGTTAAAAATACACACGTGTCGAATAAATATTTTTGATGATAAAAATATTCCTTTTATCATGTATATGAAGTGTTAAAAATACACACGTGTCGAATAAATATTTTTGATGATAAAAATACTTCTTTTATCATGTATACGCTTAGTTAAAAATACACACGTGTCGAATAAATATTTTTGATGATAAAAATATTCCTTTTATCATGTATATGAAGTGTTAAAAATACACACGTGTCGAATAAATATTTTTGATGATAAAAATACTTCTTTTATCATGTATACGCTTAGTTACAAATACACATGTGTTGAAATAAATAATAGTATGCTAGAAATATTATTATTAGCTTTGTTCTGCATATATATACATGTGTTGAACAGGAAAAATGGATTAGTTGTAGAGTAAAGAAATTATTTGCGTGCCCGACAAATAGGTAAACCTTGATGAGTTGGCTGCGCAATTTTATTTATATATCAACTCCTGTGAATGCCATTGGATGCGGAGTGCTGGTTTTTCTGTGTGAAATAATAAATAACGCCATAGGATAGTAACAATTAATTTTGAACTACACTACATGGCATACTTCTTGATGATAGGCATACTTCATCATATTCCACATAAGCAATTGGAGCTTGTGTGACGAGGTGGAAGATTTACCATATAAGCAAGAGGCTTGTATGGCGATGACTATATATTACAGGTTGAACTGATGACTGATATGGACTATATAAATTATAACGATAAATTGCCAGATTAATGAAAACCCCACACGGGTCTGGAGTTGACAATAATCACGTCGCTCTAGTTATTAGATACGGCACATGGACTATTTATTTCCACACGGAAACGGGGTGACGGGAATTTATTCTCTGAAGTGATTATCAGTACATGCTCCCCCGTAAACACCAGAATATATCACTATAAATATGTGAATGCTTTTTAGGATTTATTGGGTACCTAATACGGCCCAATAAATTTCCAAACCCCTCCCCGCACAAAGGAGGTTATGACAAAAAAATTCGAAATATTAAGGCGTTAGTGAAATATTTGAAGTGAAAACGAAGTTGAAATTATAAAATGAACTATAGTTGAAATTATAGATTGAACTATATTTATATATTTATATATATAAATATAAATATAATTAAAAGGAATAGAGGCCGTGCAGTTCGCGTTTCGGAATCGTAATTTGAAACGATTAGTACGAGAAATCCGACCATCGGATTTTCCCGAAACCGCAACCGCTGGGTTCGCCTTGGAAATATCTTTCCAACGGCACCAACCTTGTAAAAATCCAACGGTTGGATGGTCCGGAATGTTTAATTCAAGTCTGAAGGAAAACAACGCCAGAATCGTTTATATTTATATATAAATATGAATATAATTAAATTTAATCGAATAATGACGCTGCAGTTCGAATTTTAAAACCGTAACTTCAAACGACTAGTGTGGAAGATCCGACCGTCGAAGTCTCACGAAACTGGAACCGTTGGGTTCGCTTTGGGAATATCTTCCCATTGATATAGACTTTGTAGAAATCCAACGGTTAGATTTTCCGATATGTGTAAAACAAATTAGGGGAAAAACAGCGCCAGTGCCACGGCACGACCTGAAACGTCGTTTAATTAAATATGGTCATTTTTAAATAAATAAAAATGGCAAAAAATCGTTATAAAATATTATAAGCAATATTGATTGAGAATAAACCAAATGGGCTTGAATTGTTTGATATTTGATGGTTGTATGTGTATGACATGAAAATAACACTAAAGAACCGAAAGATGGATGTCGAATAATATAACCATAAAATGAATCGATTTAAATTCTAATGACGTGAATTATTTGAAAACGCCGAGCTAACCCTCATTTCAAATAATTTATCAAGCGATTCGAATTGGAAAACGCAAAGACGATTCAAGACCGACGATCTTCGTATCGGTTGGATGGGCGCTATTGAAGTTCCTAACCGGAGTAGCTACCGGAAAGGGGCGGAAGTAGCAGCCGTCTGAACGTATGTGTTGATTGGACGGATATACGAGGAATTTGACGCCTCCGGTTTCGTTCAGACCCAGAACGGACTTGTAAATGGACTGTGTGTCTGACATTGGATTTTGTTCTGTACTAATTGATCTCTGTTAAATGTATATCTGTTTGGCGGCGGAGAATTTATTCTTTTGCTTAACGCCCTTCTCTGAGACGTACGAGCTCAGAGGTTATATATCGATGGAAATCAATCGTATGGAGTGGACTGCCTATGTGGCAAGCCAAGATGCTGTGATCAAGGCTTCTGTTGCAAAGCAAAGTCTTGTGGATGATGATCAAAGCACGGTCTACGTGGCCTAGCTTTGTGTATTTCGTAGATTCGCGAGCCTCACACCCCGGTAGGAGTTAAAAACGGGATACAGACTGCAGGGAGAGCACGACGTTTCTTTCTAGCTATGGTGGTGTCAGTGACTTACCAGCCCTGACATATATATCTACTTTTCACCTTTGTGGTTGTTGGAATGCGAGGCGCCTCGATTATAGGTCTGTAAGGACAGGGAAACGTGTGTTCAGGAATACTAATCCTCTAACGTAAGTGAGGACCGGCCCTGAAGTATCCAGGGGTTACCCAGAGTGTGTAGTCCCGAGGCATTTGCTAGAGTGTCTCGAAGCAGAGAGGAGCTTGCCCCTTGCCTCGACTCATGAAGGAAATCCAATTTCCAATACGAAATAACGGACTTGATTGTAGAACTAGTATGGCGACATAGTAGATCGTAGCTATGCCGCCTATGATTGATATTTATGATGCTATTCGTTTTTGAAACATATATGCACTAGTAATAATATCAAATGATTTCGTTTTATACGTATCAAGCATATTTGGCTATTATAAGGTAAAACTCTATCCTCCGGCTTGCGTTGCATTGTGTGATGGGACCTGAGTCTTATAATGGCTTCATTCTTTCTAAAAGCATTGCGTTGTTTTAAAAGAATTTACTTTGTTTCAAATGCACTAGCAATCACTGGAGTAAACCCGTTCCGCGAAAGTGGCGTGGTCCTATGATTTGCTATTACTGTTGTTTAACTGTTAAATAGATTCCTCATACCAGTCCCCATGACTGACTCGTTGTTTGTTTCACTTTGCAAACGCGGGTGCCCTAATTTTCACACGGGCAGCCTAGTACACATGTGACAGGTTGTTTTTGGCTCTGCACTGCTGCATAGTGTGCATTTTTGGCTCATGGCGAGGCTGACTTCACAGAGACGACTTTGACATTTTCCGCCATTACTATACTTATGTTATGATTCCGCCACAGGCGATGCAGACTGATTTACTTTCCATATTTCTTATTGTATGTATATGTACCGCCTCCGGCGATGTAGACTGATACCCTTATTATGTCTCACTGCATGTATGTATTTCGCCTCTGGCGATGATGACTGATATCCCACGTTATGCTATTCTGATGTTCCTACATGTTGTGATTCCGCTATCATACCCATGTAAAATTATTCTATTTATTGTTTTTGCTAGTGTCTGTACTCTGCTATGATGATTAATGTGTTATATTCCAATGATCATCCTTAATACCGCCCCTCGGATTTTGGGATCGTCACATGAAGCCTCCTGCTTCAAGCTCCTCCAAGCATATCTGTAAAGACCTGAACTACTTGACTGCCCGTACAAATTTGAGCACCCAAGAGTTTAGGGAAAACAAAACGAAAATAAACTCTGGGTCAGTCATGGGACTGGTGTGAGTAAACTCAAATCATTTGGCTTAACTTTTCAAAATCCTTTTCAAAAGAAAAGATAATCGTAAGACCGATCCACACATAAACACGGACGGTTTTTATCTTACGATAACCCAAAACACTTTCGAAAACCAATACTTCTCTGATATTATAATAATGTCTAATCACAAGTAATTAGAATCTAGCAGAACGCTTGCATCTCACGTTCCACATATATAGTATACAAACAAAACCGCGGGCGCTTATTGGAGATTGGATTTCCAATTATGACAAGGTATGGGACCACCTGCCGATAGTGTATCTCTAGAGGCAAATACACTGGGTTCAACAAGAACGTCTTGCAACCCGGCCCTCACATGACCGACCACTCATTTCGCTTGAGTGTATCGAATGTATACCACCAACGGTTGGGAGCTACCCACCGTCTTCCCGAAAAGGGAGACCATCAAACATAGATAAAGAATGAAATGGACTTTCTCTAGATAGGTGATATACACCCTAATGGGAGTGACCCACTTAGCCATGCTGCCTGCCCGATTTCTGTCATTTCCCGGTTGATGAGGCTTGAGGTCATTATGTATCTTTTGAAACACTTTACCACCATTCACTTTGAATGCCACATCGTCATACCCGTCAAATCACAAACTGATTTCTTCAAAAATACCACGGGTATAAAGCTAAGAGAAACGAATTCTTCCGCCACTAAAGGTAAGTACGTTTGAAGAGATCAACTTAACTGATCTGTTAGATATACTTTGTCAGACATTCGTCCATTCACGTTGTCCTGGGACTGGACAAACCGAAGGCACTATTCTGTAAACATGATAGCCCTTGCATAACTCCATCTTCAATATTTGATCGCAACGCTACGTCCATACAGAGTGGTTTTCAGATAATAAATCTGATCTCGTCTCTCTATATTGAAGACGGAAAAATGGTCAAAAGCTTCGATAGTCGGTGATTTAACTATCAAAGAAAAACCGGTGTGCAAACAACGATATTATTTCCAGATGGAAATTCTATCGATCAATCATCAATCCACATTTATCTCTTTCTATAAAATTATCTTTAATTTATCCATTTCCCCATTTCTATATATTTGTAAATTCTTATTTTCTAAATTTAGAAAATATACATCACCAATCATTGGAGAAAATTTCCATCTCTGTTTCACGTATTACTACCATTCCAGTATTCTTTCTCAAAAACATTTCATTTTGTATGATTAGAAAATATCTCTGATTATATTTGGAAAATGTTTCCAAAATTTATTTAATAGATGTTTAAATAAAACATCACTAAGCCAATTTAAACCATTACACTCATTAACTAAATTCACTTAATCCTTTTTCACTATCGAACTTTAACCGTTCCTTAGTTAAAAACGAAGTCAATCAAGTTGGGGTATAATTACCTCTAATACCTTAACTGAACAACATTTCTAACTTCGAAATAGACAAAGTTCACCTTTCCAATCTTTAACAAAACTTCCTTATGTAATTCTCGGATTCCATTTACGAACCCACTTCTTTATTTTTAAACCTTGATTATAACCATAGCGTTATAATCCCTTATTCCTAAATATCTGCTTTAAAAATATAACTTTTATTTTTAATTTAACTAAATAACTAAACCACTAATTTATTGATAAATAAGTAAACTTTGATTAAACCGGAAAGTAAGTATTACTTTCCCGAATTCAATATAATCGAATTCAACGTATAATTCTCTTTCGAATAAACTCTACTCGATAACTCCTTTTCGAATAAACTATATTTGATAACTCTTTTTTCGAATAACTATATTCGATAATCTCTCTCCGAATAACTATATTCGATTAACTCCCTTCGAATGATTTACATTCGATCGACCCTCTTCGAATGTGTTACATTCGATTAACTCCCTTCGAATAAACTGTATTTGATTAACTCCTTTGAATTTAACTCATTTTGTTTAACTCAAATTATTTAACTCACTCATCTAATAACTAATATTCGATTTATTTATATTCGAATACTATGTCTGTTTTAACTTTATTTCGAATGGCTAATATTTAATTTAACACCATTCGCTTGACTCTAGATCGCAACGATCACAATGGTTATGCCTGATTCCCTCAGGAAACATCCGACCACCATAGGCTATCTGCAGCCCTGCGAATTACGCTAGCAATCGTATGATATGGCGACTCATCCTGAATAACTATGTTTGACTAACTCTATCTCAAATAACTATATTCGATCAACTCTAATTGAATAACTAATATTCAATTTATTCTATTTCGATTAACTCTAACTGATTAACTCTAACTGATTATTCAGTTTCAAATATCGATGTTGAAATCGATTCTTACTCCTCTATATAAGTCCTGACTTATATATTCTATTTATCCATGATAAATATTTCATTTAATTTATAAAATATTATTTATAAATTATCTTCTCAATTTCTCGGTCAGAATAGATTCTATTTAAAATCTTTGCTTTAAATCCATAGCATGCTATACTCGTGTGCGAAGCACGTGTCTAAACTTTTCAAATGTAAAATTCTCCTTTTATACAATTCTAGCCACTTTTCAAGTATTTCCTTTTATAATCTATTTATTTACCAAAAAATTCCTTTTGATAATTCTATTTATTCTATGAAAGATTTTCTTTTTTTATATAAAATCCATTGGTTTTATAAGAAATTCCTTTGATAATCTAACTATTCCCTTTCTAGTTTATTTATTTTCCAAATAAATATCCCCTTTCAATTCTATTTGTAAATAGTTTACAAATATTTCTTTTTATTCAATTCTATCTATTTGATTAACAAATAAATATTCCTTTTTAATCTATTTATTTTCTAAATAAATAGTTTTCTTTTATAAAATATTTGTTTTTATAAATACTTCTTTTTCAATATAACATTGAAAATTTCCTTTTTAACATTCCAATATTCCTTATGGTATTTAACGTACCATATAACAACGATCGGTATCATTCAACCATACAAAATCAACAACAGATTTCATATCACATCATATAACACAATATATGAAAAACAGCAAAATAAATGTTAAGGAACCCAGTTGGGTCCCTCCGACCTGTTTCCCTGCATCCACAGATGTTAAACAATAAAATTAACATCAATTTCATTTCACTATGAAATATTCTGCTAAACAGAATCAATATTTGATTTATGATTTATATTTATATCGTTATATATATTTTCAATCAACTGACTATCAGTTCAACCAAAACAGCCAACACACAGCAAACAACCATCATTTATAGATTCTAAAAATATTTTGTAAAAATATAAACTGAGTAGAGTTAGTGAGATTACTCACCTTTCGCGTTAACCGTTATATAACGATTTGCGTTAGTTGATTCTGATCAGACAATTTATTTCGCCATAAATTGTAACGAGCTCGAATCCACTCCCATTCAGTTCCATGGTGTAGCCATTGTCCCTACGATCCCAAAGGATCTTGTTTCGTCCAATTCTGATATCGTATGGTCAAGTTATGATACCGACAAGTTCGAATACTTTTTAATTAAATTAAAATTTCAATTTCTAATTTAATTCCTTGGGCTTACCTTTAAAACAAGGCCAACTTACACTTTAAAAACTCAACCCGCACATATTTCTTCCCCAAAGCCTCGACTGTGTCTGCTCCTCCACAGCCAATTTCAAACTTCGATCTCCCCTTTCTCCCCAACCACTTCACCGAACTTCAAACCGGAGCCACCATCGTCCTTCTCTACTCAGTGTCCTCCACCCAGCTACCCTCTGGTTTAACTCGTGGCCCCCATTCAGTATGCGTTGACAACTCCGCTACAGAGGTAGCGACGCCTTCAATCACCGAATCGCACCATGAAACCACACTCGAAGCCAAATCATTTCCTTAACCCAATTATCACCACAAATTCACGGATTATAGCCTCAAATCTCCAAACCGTTTAACCCTAGAAATGAACATCCGCTATTCTGTATTTTCCAGCAAATAAATATTGCTCGAACTCAGTGATAATGGCATGGTTTTGAAGAGAAACATGTTGAGAATTCAAATATACAGCTCTTTTGATTTACAGATTTTTATTCAATTTATTTTCGAATTAAGGACGGATTTTTTCCATGTTGAACAAAGAAAAAAGTGAGTGGCGCGTTTTCCCTTTCTGTTGACCAAGGAAAAACTGAAATTAGGGTTAGGGGATGGTAAGGGTATTATATAGGATAGGTTTTATATTTTTTTATTCGAGTTTTTACATTTATTTTAAGCAAACGCTATTTTTCTGAGTCCTCTAAAATTCCTGTGATCACACACGACTCCCAAAAATCACGAAAATGGCCATGTAGCTACTGTTTGACATTATGGTCCCAACGAAACTGGTTTCGTCGAATTCCGACTTCGTATGCTCACACAGCGTATTTTTAACCGTCAAAATATCGACTGTTTCTCACATTAAAATCCCGTACGACCACATACTGACTTCAAAAATCATGAAAACTGAAATCTAGAAATAATTTGATATTGCGAATCTAACAAAATTAGTTTCGTTGAATTCTGAGGTCGTTTGAAAAACTGGCTATTTTTAAAGCTCTAAATAACCCATTTAAATATATAAATATATTTAAAAACATTTATATTTAATATTTAAAAATAAATATTATCGTATATATTCACAACAGAATATCATACTGCTACACTGGGATTTTATAACTCGATATTTCAAATCCAGTGTTACATCGATATTCGATTTATATTCAAAAATCCATTTTAAAATATAAATAAATCGATATAAATTATAAAGGAATTCCATAGCGACTTTTCTAAAATTTGATTTGGACATAACTAAAAATCTACACGACGAAATTCTGATTTTTTTTCTTCCACTAGAAAAATATACTTCACCAGCTCCTAACGTTTCTTGTTTCACAGAAATCCGATTTAAGATGAATCCTGTACATTCAGTTGAAGTTCAAATCGCCAAATTACGAACTACAACGTCATTTCGAGCTCGATTTTAATTATAATATAATTATCCGTTCAAACGGTCGTTCAACTAATATATTCATTATTCTAATTCAATTCTAAACTGAATTAAATATCACAGATGATCCTATCCACACCATTTTGTGAATTTCACTATTTCTGACTATTTCAAAAATTGAATATATAATTATATTATTATATTAATTAAATATTCAATATTATTCAATCGTGGTCATTTTATATAGCCAAACCATTATTCAAATAATTAAATAAATTAATTATATCGCTGAAAAATGCGGTTGTTACATTCTTCCCCCCTTAAAATAATTTCATCCTCGAATTGCTAAGGTAGAAGACAGACCCTATTAACTGGTTTAAAAACTATTCGTTCACTTTTAACTTCAGTTTCAACTGAACAATTTATTTCAATTAAAATATTAATTTATTCTTACTAACGAAAATTTTCAAAAATCCTGAAAATCTTCTAACACCCGAAATTTTCGAAAAATTTCGTCAGCACCTCCTTTGTACCGGTCAATAGTTCAAACACCAACTCGCCTCTCTAGGCCCTTTCCTTTCAAAAAGAAAATCAAAAAGCCAAGCGGCTTTCCAAATCGGCCCATAAATCACCAAATCCATAAAAATAAACGTGTACCTTTTTGTTGGGCATATCATTATACCTTACACTTGCTTCTACTCAATACCTGCTGATCATATATCCATCTATACCAATCGATTTCCCATCAATTTCAATCAATCAAATCTCAAATCCAATAAAACCAAATCTCATTCTCAATCTTCAAATTCCATTACCAATTCCAACTCTTACTTAACAGCCCAATATACTTAACCAAATCATGTCTCCCAATCCAATTTTATTTGATAACGTTCAATTTCAATTCAATTTCCAGTTTATTGGTTTCAATTCAATTCATATTCGCTTTCACCAATTTCTTTAATTTGTTTTTAATCAAACAATCCTTCCTGGGAGTTTTAAACAGTTTAGTTTTTCTAAAATAAATTATTCCCTTCCGGGATTTCAAACAACTTCCTTTTCCCAAAGTAATTTGAAAACAAAATCTTTGGTAGTAATCCGTCACTTACAACTCGAAAATGAACACTGATGATGTGGCTTGCAACATCAGAGTTATTTCCCAGTGATTGATCGTCGCCAATCTATGAATTAGAAAAGCGCGATATTTAAATTAAATTCTGCAAGCATACAGGTGTGTAGCATACAGGTCGAACAAAGGGAGGTAGATTAAAATCTAATTATTTATTTAATCTCTTGGGCGAGTTAGACGAAGCCTGGAGATTTTGTTGATATAAAAAACAAATTGAAATTGCGAACTTAGGATTATCGTTGAATCTAATCAACGATTAATCACTAAAGAAAGTAAATTGCAAAACAAGAACAACAATGCATAAAATAAAAGTGCAAAATAAGAAGAACAACAAAAATTAAATTAGGATTGTCGTTGAAACTAATCAAACGACTAATCACTAATGAAACAAATGTAAAATACAACTAGTACTCTACCGAATCTAATCGTGTAAATGGCACTAGTTGCTAAGAAATAAAAAAATACTAGCAAATAAAAGAAGAAGAAGAAGAATTTTTATTAGAGTAATGGAATACATAAATGAGATGGTGGCTACAATGCTATTACAAGGGTATTTATAGTAGATAACCAAACCCTAACCCTAACCCTAATACAATGATAAATGGGCCTTAGGGAAATCACAAGAGAGTTTACAATAAGAAACATAAATGGGCCTTAGATAAATAAAGCAAATTTGGGCCTTTTCTCTTTTCCTCTTGCTTCCTTGACACTTCTTCATTGATTTGTGATGTGCAAAGCCTTTTTATCAATCCTTTTCTTGTCCAACAGCAACTAGATGTGAGATCTTCATCTACAATTCTTCAAAATGTAAATATATATCAATTTCATCTCTATTTCTCTACTTTTCTGGTTGCATGCGGGCTGGGTTGGAATATCTATAAATGTAACAAAACAATACCCAAGTAATATTTATTTATATACAAAAGATAAGATATAAGAGCATAAAATAAACACATTTCTATGTCAATCAAATACCCCCACACTTATCTTTTACTCGTCCTCGAGTAAAACAAAAATGAAAAACTAACTAGGTAGGTCACACTTTCGTAGGAAACACGATTGCATTGAGCGTATGCAACAAGCCGTTAAACCTCTAGGTGTCCCTAGTAGGACGAGTGGTGTCTCGTGAGGGTTTTCAGCGGATACTACCCACAAAATCCAAATGCAGTATGTTATGATTGAAACTACATGAATGCAGAGGACTTATGCAATTGAAAACAATAGTTGAAAACACGACTTATTTCAAGAAAGTGGTACAACAAATTAAGTTGAAAAATTTTAATCAGTTGATTTTATTTTAGATACCTCAACTTGTCACAAATTTTCAATATAAATCAAGTTTTCAAATGTTAAATTCCAGTTTGGCCAGTTGGTTCGGTTGATAACATAGTGCAGCCATGAAATAGATTCTTAGTTTGATGGGCACAGTTTGTAAAGTGGTATTCAAATTTCCTTGTGTATGGCTAGTCAAATCAATAAGGTCAAGAAATGTTTGGGCATCATCGCTTATTCTCTATTTCTATAAAAGTTAAAATTTATGATTAAGTACATACACCTAACTTAGAAGACCAAGGTTTACCACCCATACACTGCCTCGCGGACTAACGGAGAGTGGGTAAAGAGCTTGGCGGATTGTGCAGACCGACTTTGACTTTGTCAACAACGTGTCGGCAATCCTTAGGTGTCCAATCCCATAAAATGAGACCAAGATATTCCAACGCTGACTTTGTCAACAACATGTCGGATAGAGCTTGGCGGGTTTGCACACCAACGCTTGATATACAAGCAATGTTGGATACCCTTGGATTACTATTATTATTGAAAATATAAGCACAAAAGAGAGTTACGCGAATTCAACTTAACACAACTTAGTTTTAAAGATTCGAAAAGCCAATATAATTATTTTAAGTCCTCGACTTATTTAAACAAAGTCTACAATATAGAATAGATTTCATGGCCATCACCTAAGAATCTCCCTATGTACCGGTTACACTATTATCCCTCAAAATTAAACTTTTCATTATATTTCTTATTCGATCTAAGTTGAGAGAAAAAAATACTATCAACTGATTAACAATCCTTAACTTATTTTATTGTATCAATCTAAAATGAATCGTATTTACCAAAAAAAATGGTATTTTACTACAATCTAAAATGTATGATGGTCTTACTTAAATGGCTGAAAATAAAAAGAAATAAAAACAAAGAAAAATGAAAATGGATGAAATGCAGACTCCCCCCACACTTGAACTAAACTATGTCCACACTGTAACGTTTCCTAAATTTGAAAGATCGTACCCAAAGATGGATTAAATGTAAAATGACTTGTAAAATGAAATGCAATCTAACTATATGTAAGAATGGATCATATGTACAATGATATATGTGTTTGCGATGTATGCGATGCAAAGAATTCCACCAACTTTTTCCCCCATACTTGGTTCTAGCCCTATGAGTCCCATTCCCACTATGTCTAGGCGTGTTTTCTAATAAGCAAAGGTTTTTGAAAACCATCTCATCTTTAAACCTAGATTTATAGTCCAGTAAATGAATGTTCAAGGTCGTCCTAACATGAAGTTTTTCAATCAAACTAACATTCCAAAAATAGTTCATGTGTTCAACAAATTTATCAGTGTAATTTTTCAAAAAATTGTGATCGTATATAAATTCAGTGAAATTTGAAATCTGAGTGTTGTTCAAGACTATGTGATCACATTTCTCATCATTAACTGACAGTGTATTTTCGACACTGACAATTTCAAGTTCATTTGAAATCTCAAAATTTTCAAACTTGGATTCGTGGCCTAATTCTGTTTCATCCTCATTCGGCAACTCCTCTTCATTCAATCCAAAAAATTCATGTTCATTGAAATTCTTCTCCAACTCTGATTTTTTGAAAAATTCAACATTTTCATTTTGTTCAACTTCTAGAATTTCAAGTTTTTCACAGCCTGAAAGAGGAAGGTCAAAATCTAAGCTTAAATCGTTTTTCTGAAAAGAGATGAAGTCCAAATCATTTGTTGAATTTTGAAAATCTTCATCAAGATGATTATTCTCAATTTCCAAAGTCGTTATTTGAAAATTTTCAATGTCAGTAGAAATTGGATTATTTTCTAATTCAATGCTCATTTGATTTTGTTGCTCTTGTTGTTCTTTAAAAGATTTCATTAAGCAAAGAAGTTCATCAAGCTTTCTATCTTTTCATCATGCTGTCTATCTTGGTTTTCTACCCTCTCTCTAAGAATGTTAAGATGATATTCTTCAGAATCGTTGATTTGAAAGCTCTAGTTTTGGATTTCTTGATTCTTAAAATTATAGTCCACATCAATTTCACAATCAATATCATTCCCAATGTGGTGGTTGTTTGAATCTTCAGAAAAATGACAATGATATTGGAAATCATTTTGATTTTGAAAATTAGGGTCATAACCAAAACTGTTGAAATTCGATGGAAAATTGAAATTTTGGTTATTTTCAAGATGTTGATATGGGTTGTAATTTTCAAAATTTTGTTCGATTTGAAATCATTTTCATATTCAAAATTATTTTCGAATTGGTTTCCAACCCTGTATTGATGTTGATCAAAAGTATATTGGGATTCAAAGCTATTTTTATATGAATGGGGCCCATAATCGAATTTATTGAAATTTGAATTGAAGTAGCCATTTTGATCATAACTTTGAAAATATTGGTCATTTTGAAAATTGTTGACATTTGGCTCGCGAAATTTTGGAAAATCTTGCTTCATGAGTTGTAATTCAAAATCATACTCTTGAAGGGAACGTCTACTTCGGTTATTATCCCACGATTCTCTCAAGGATCTCTTGGAATCAGACATTTGAATGCAATCAACAGAAGATAGAAATTATTCTTAGTTCAAAATAGTATAAAAGAATGAGTTATGCTCTATTAATTAACTGACTCAATTAGAAGGGGGGAGAGGTTCTTATGGCCGTTCACGTATAGTATAAATACTAAGGGATACGACCAATGTTTTACGGGTAGTATGCAACCTCTTTTGCTAATAGTTCAATAAATTGAACTAATATATATCTACGATCCAATTATACGAGACAGTCAACTTCACAAAACACCACTTTACAATTATATTATTTTGAAAATCAAATCAAGTTTTATTATTGAAAAACGACGAGCGTGATGATTTTAGTTATGGAAAATAATTCCTAACTAAACAGATTAAGAAAAATTCAATCACTGAACAGTCACAGAACAATAGTAGAATAAAAAATTTGTACAAGCAAGCCGCTGCCCCTGCAGAAGATTTTTACACACAATTTCTATATTTTTTCTTTGCAGCAAAGCACCTGTAGAGTTTAGAAAATATTACAGCGGTGTATGGCAATCTGTCCAGAAAAATTGAACAATATTAATGATTGAAATCCATTATTTGCAAATCCGTTGACCTTTGAATCCTTATTCGTTTCTTGAATCTGTTCCTTCCTTTGGCCTTTGATTTGAATTTCACCTCTTCTTCTTCTTCTTTTTTGAGAGAGAGAGAAAGGTAGCAAAATCAACAAAAGAAATAAAAGAGAGAAAAGAAAAAAAAAATTATGAAGGAGAGAGCTGGAAAGAAATAAATGAAATAATGGAAAGATAGATTGTAGGAGGTGAATGAGAAATGCAACTGGAAAGAAATAAATAAAAAGAAAAGAATGCAATTTTTTTTTTGAAAATTTGAACAAGAAGAAAGGGAAAGAAATGAATGAGAAAAAGAAAAACAAAAAAGGGAAAAAAAATGAAAAAAGGAAGGAAATAAGGAAAAAAAACAAGGTTTTTTGAGTAGAGAGGAAGGGTAGAAGGAATTGAGGAAAGAAATAAAAGCAGACAAAAACAAGAAAAAAAATCAACGTAGACAGAGAAGAAAATGCAAAAGTTTTTTTTTTTTAGAAAATTGTAGACAAAAGATGGAAACAAATAAAAAGAAAAGGAAAGAGAAAAGAAAAATGTGAAAATCAACAAGGTGGTAGAAAGATGGAAAGAAAGATTAGAGGAAGTGAGAGAGAGTTGTAATTAGAAAGCAATCGATAAAAAAAATGCAAGTTTTTTTTTTTTTTGGTTATTGTTGTAAAAGAATGGAAACCAGTGTATTGACAATTGGAAAGAAGTAAAAGGAAGGAAGGAATAAATGGAAACCAATTAAAGAAAATTTGGCAAATTTAATGTACAACAATAATGAACAATAAAAATAAAGTAAAAATTGGAAAGAAGGAATAGATGAAGAGGGAAAGAAAAAAAGAAATATAAAAGGAAAAACAAAATTGAAAAGGAAAAAAAATCAAGAGAATTTGGCAAGTTCTATTTTTTTATTATTATTATTTGTCTAAAGTGGGAATGAATTTGCAAGACGGAAACAAATAAATGAAAGAAAAGGGAAAGGGGAAAGAGGTTGAAAACAGGAAAGAAACAAAAGAAAAATAGCAAGTTTTTTTTTTTTTTTTTGAACTTGTAAAAGAAGAATGAGAAGTAATTGTATTGAAAATTGGAAAGGAGGAATAAAGAGGAAAGAAATGAAATTTGTAAGAGAAGAAAAGAAATCAAATGAATTGAGAACAAGAAAGACAAAAGAAGAAAAGAAAAAAAATTGCAAAAGAGGAGTTTTTTTTTTGAAATTTGTAAAAAGAAAAAGAATGTAGACGATTGGAAAGAAAGTGGAAAGAAGAAAGGAAAATTAACAGTTTTTTTTAGGCTTGTAAAACAAGAAAGAAATTTGTACAAAGGAGGAAATGATTAGGAAAAAAAAGGAAAGAAGTAAAAGAAAAAAATGGCAAAGACAGAAAATCAATGAAAATGGCAAGTTATTTTATTTTTCTCTTGCTTAGAAGATTACGGTATCATTGAATAATACCAAATCTATTCAATCAAGATTTTTTTTCTATATACACAAGAAAACAAAAAGAAAATGAATTAAAATAAAAAAACTAAGATGAATCAGAAATTAAATAAATAATAAAATTTAGTGTTTACCTCCCCGGCAACGGCGCCAAAAACTTGATCGTCGCCAATCTATGAATTAGAAAAGCGCAATATTTAAATTAAATTCTGCAAGCATACAGGTGTGTAGCATACAGGTCGAACACAGGGAGGTAGATTAAAATCAAATTATTTATTTAATCTCTTGGGCGAGTTAGACGAAGCCTGGAGATTTTGTTGATATAAAAAACAAATTGAAATTGCGAACTTAGGATTATCGTTGAATCTAATCAACGATTAATCACTAAAGAAAGTAAATTACAAAACAAGAACAACAATGCAGAAAATAAAAGTGCAAAATAAGAAGAACAACAAAAATTAAAATTAGGATTGTCGTTGAAACTAATCAAACGACTAATCACTAATGAAACAAATGTAAAATACAACTAGTACTCTACCGAATCTAATCGTGTAGATGGCACTAGTTGCTAAGAAATAAAAAAAAATACTAGAAAATAAAAGAAGAAGAAGAAGAAGAATTTTTATTAGAGTAATGGAATATAGAAATGAGATGGTGGCTACAATGCTATTACAAGGGTATTTATAGGAGATAACCAAACCCTAACCCTAATACAATGATAAATGGGCCTTAGGGAAATCACAAGAGAGTTTACAATAAGAAACATAAATGGGCCTTAGATAAATAAAGCAAATTTGGGCCTTTTCTCTTTTCCTCTTGCTTCCTTGACACTTCTTCATTGATTTGTGATGTGCAAAGCCTTTTTATCAATCCTTTTCTTGTCCAACAGCAACTAGATGTGAGATCTACAATTCTTCAAAATGTAAATATATATCAATTTCATCTCTATTTCTCTACTTTTCTGGTTGCATGCAGGCTGGGTTGGAATATCTGTAAAAGTAACAAAACAATACCCAAGTAATATTTATTTATATACAAAAGATAAGATATAAGAGTATAAAATAAACACATTTCTATGTCAATCAGTGATCGAAGTGAGTTCAATACTATATCACTTATCAAAACCATATTTAAACAATTTCATTTTGAAATATTTTTCAGAATATCATTCATGATACTTGTAAAACAATTTAAAATCTCCCAGGATCTTAAAATTTCTTATACTCAACTCAAATCCACTTACAAACACTTTTTCCCCAGTTTCGGAGTTTTAGTTCCAATTCTGATTTAATTCAGATTTAATTAGTCTGCTTTTATATTATATGAACTCAAATTGGTTATTTATATAACCATGTTCAATAATAATCAACCAACACATCCAACATATTATAATCATTCGAATATAAAAATATTTTCTTTATATCAGAATATACTTTGGGTAAAATTATCTCATTTACCCTCTTTCGAAACATATTGTGTCAGTTTATCATACTTGAGTGTTTAGAAACTCCTATGGATACAGTGGATCAAACCGATCGACCAAAATTCACAAACAACTCTACCAATAAATCTCCATAATATAAAACAATTTTCATAAAATCTATAAATACGTTCACTCGTATATATACACTCAAACTCAATCTACGGCATTACTAATCCCATCTCTACTGAGTCACGCCACAGAGCCAAGGTAATCACTTAACCTTCAGCTCTGATACCACTGTAACGAACTGGGATTTTCGACTCCGAAAATCAACATCAAACTACCATGTTGACCATTCAGACATCGAACATTCCAGATCATTAATAGAAAGAAGTTAGAGGGTGAGAATAAATAAGATAGAAAATTAGAATAGAAGAAGAAGAAGAACACAATCAGAGTAAACACGAATCTCACAGCGAAACGAATAAAATATATTATATAACATAACTTTGCAATAAAACAGTGTATATATATAGAATAACATTATCAGAGTACAACACTTACACACAGTGGAAATAACAATAGCTATATAATCCTGAAGCCTCCTACTTCAAGCTCCTCCAAGCATATCTATAAAGACCTGAACTACTTGACTGCCCGTAAAAATTTGGGCACCCAAGAGTTTAGGGAAAACAAAACGAAAATAAACTCTGGGTCAGTCATGGGACAGGTGTGAGTAAACTCAAATCATTTGGCTTAACTTTTCAAAATCCTTTTCAAAAGAAAAGATAATCGTAAGATCGATCCACACATAAACACGGATGGTTTTTATCTTACGATAACCCAAAACACTTTCAAAAACCAATACTTCTCTGATATTATAATAATGTCTAATCACAAGTAATTAGAATCTGGTAGAACGCTTGCATTTCACGTTCCACATATATAGTATACAAACAAAACCGCGAGCGCTTATTCGATATTGGATTTCCAACTATGACAAGGTATGGAACCACCTACCGATAGTGTATCTCTAGAGGCAAATACACTGGGTTCAACAAGAACATCTTGCAACCCGGCCCTCACATGACCGACCACTCATTTCGCTTGAGTGTATCGAATGTATACCACCAACGGTTGGGAGCTACCCACCGTCTTCCCGAAAAGGGACAGCATCGAACATAGATAAAGAATGAAATGGTCTTCCTCTAGATAGGTGATATACACCCTAATGGGAGTGACCCACTTAGCCATGCTGCCTGCCCGATTTCTGTCATTTCCCGGTTGATGAGGCTTGAGGTCACTATGTATCTTTTGAAACACTTGACCACCATTCACTTTGAATGCCACATCGTCATACCCGTCAAATCACAAACTGATTTCTTCAAAAATACCACGGGTATAAAGCTAAGAGAAACGAATTCCTCCGCCACTAAACGTAAGTACGTTTGAAGAGATCAACTTAACTGATCCATTAGATATACTCTGTCAGACATTCGTCCATTCACGTTTGTCCTGGGACTGGACAAACCAAAGGCACTATTCTGTAAACAGGATAGCCCTTGCATAACTCCATCTTCAATATTTGATCGCAACGCTACGTCCATACAGAGTGGTTTTCAGATAATAAATCAGATCCCGGTCTCTCTATATTGACGACGGAAAAATGGTTAAAAGCTTCGATAGTTGGTGATTTAACTATCAAAGAAAAACAGGTGTGCAAACAACGATATTATTTCCGGATGGAAATTCTATCGATCAATCATCAATCCACATTTATCTCTTTATATAAAATTATCTTTAATTTATCCACTTTCCCATTTCTATATATTTGTAAATTCTTATTTTCTAAATTTAGAAAATATACATCACCAATCATTGGAGAAAATTTCCATCTCTGTTTCACGTATTACTACCATTCCAGTATTCTTTCTCATTAACATTTCATTTCCTATGATTAGAAAATATCTCTGATTATATTTGGAAAATGTTTCCAAAATTTATTCAATAGATGTTTAAATAAAACATAACTAAGCCAATTTAAACCATTACACTCATTAACTAAATTCACTTAATCCTTTTTCACTATCGAACTTTAACCATTCCTTAGTTAAAAACGAAGTCCATCAAGTTGGGGTATAATTACCTCTGAGACCTTAACTGAACAACATTTCTAACTTCGAAATAGACAAAGTTCACCTTTCCAATCTTTAACAAAACTTCCTTACGTAATTCTCGGATTCCATTTACGAACCCACTTCTTTATTTTTAAACCTTGATTATAACCATAGTGTTATAATCCCTTCTTCCTAAATATCTACTTTAAAAATATAACTTTTATTCCTTAATTTAACTTAATAACTAAACCACTAATTTATTAATAAATAAGTAAACTTTGATTAAACCGGAAAGTAAGTATTACTTTCCCGAATTCGATATAATCGAATTCAACGTATAATTCTCTTTCGAATAAACTTTACTCGATAACTCCTTTTCGAATAAACTATATTTGATAACTCTTTCTTCAAATAACTATATTCGATAATCTCTCTCCGAATAACTATATTCGATTAACTCCCTTCGAATGATTTACATTCGGTTGACCCTCTTCGAATGTGTTACATTCGATTAACTCCCTTCGAATAAACTGTATTTGATTAACTCCTTTGAATTTAACTCATTTTGTTTAACTCAAATTATTTAACTCACTCATCTAATAACTAATATTCGATTTATTTATATTTGAATACTATGTCTGTTTTAACTTTATTTCGAATGGATAATATTTAATTTAACACCATTCGCTTGACTTTAGATCGCAGCGATCACAATGGTTACGCCTGATTCCCTCAGGAAACATCCGACCGCCATAGGCTATCTGCAGCCCTGCGGATTACGATATCAGTCGTATGAAATGGCGACTCATCCTGAATAACTATGTTTGACTAACTCTATCTCAAATAACTATATTCGATCAAATCTAATTGAATAACTAATATTCAATTTATTCTTCTTCGATTAACTCTAACTGATTAACTCTAACTGATTATTCAGTTTCAAATATCAATGTTGAAACCGATTCTTACTCCTTTATATAAGTCCTGACTTATATATTCTATTTATCCATGATAAATATTTCATTTAATTTATAAAATATTATTTATAAATTATCTTCTCAATTTATCGGTCAGAATAGATTCTATTTAAAATCTTTGCTTTAAATCCATAGCATGTTATACTCGTGTGCGAAGCACGTGTCTAAACTTTTCAAATGTAAAATTCTACCTTTTATACAATTCTAGTCACTTTTCAAGTATTTCCTTTTATAATCTATTTATTTACCAAAAAAATTCCTTTGATAATTGTTAGCCTACTTTGTGAACTAGGCAACACAAAGTCAAGAAACCAACCGTTGAAGAGTATTTCAAGTTATGCGACTCCGGTTCGGATCGGAAGGAAACTCCACAATTCAGATTGATAGCAGCGTATCGGTTCGGATCGGGTAAAATTCTCTGTTCGGATCGGATATCTCTTACTGGATAAATTGGCAAAGCATACCTGATCGGATCGGAAGGCCAATGAATCTCAGGTGGATCGGAAAGCCGTCTGCTTGGCACGACTTCGGAGCGGAGCGGAGTATGATTAGAGAAGAAGAGACGTCCAAGCTACTCCGGTTCGGGTCGGGTATTCCGATCCGAGCCCCCAACCTGCACGTCTCCGACCCGCACCCATGATCCAGGAAAATCTCCTATAAAGTCGCCTGGAGAACCGGACCGGATGTGACCAATTCCTACCCCTAACGTCCATCTCATTGATGCGTTGTCAGCTTGATAGCCCATCCGAACCCGAAGAGAGTGCGATGGATGACACGTGTTCCGACCCGGATTGCATCTCAGGCAGATTCACACCTATAAATACCCCATCTAGAGACAAAGAGAAGGATCTTTTCAGCACTTTTGAGAATCCAAGTACCTCCATCATTCGAATTCCTTCACTCCCGGAAAATCCAAACCATCTTTCATTTCCTGTTTTTATCTTTCTGAGTGAACAAAAGTGAGTTGTGAGCGAATCTTACATTGTATTTGTAATTGAATTACTGAATATAGTGAAAACTAAGTGGACGTAGGCATTTCTTCGCCGAACCACTATAAACCTTGTGTGTTCTTTTTTATTTCTGCTTTACTTTATCTTGTTTCTAATCAATTTGGGTGTTAGAACCACATTTGGGTCTAACATTTTGGTGCTTTCACTGAGAATCCTCATCTAAATTCTCTATTTTCCGGGATCTCTTTTTACTTTTTGGACCGTTGAGTTCAAAGAAGTGAATCCTTAAGCTTCTCCACTTTCTCACATTCGTTGAAGTAATTGTCAAAGACTCATGGCCAGAGGAAAAGGCAAGGAAGTCCAGTCTGTTCAAGGAAATGGAGCTGGTGAAGATCAGCAACATGCTGTTGTAACAAGGTCTAGGGGGCAGAGTTCAGCAGCAGGGAGAATTAATGCAGGACATCCGAACCGACAGCAAGGGGAAAGTTCCGATCCGATCCGGGTTGGAGACTCTGAAGCAGTGCACTCCCCCAGTCTGAACCGACCCGACTTGCTCGCTGCACACCGATCCGACCAGGCACCCCAGCTCCGATCCGACCCGACTTCCTACCTCCGATCCGACCCGATGCTTGGTGAAGCTGGAACATCTACTCGAGTCCCCGCGAATGCTCCAATTCCAGCTGCCAGGGTTGGAGACCAGGCCAATCCATCTGCTCCCATCACCCAAGGAGATTTCTCGCGCTTGCTTGATATGCTTGAGAGCACGAGGGAAGCTATGAGAGTTCATGAGCGCACCAATCTCATGATGCAGGAAAATATGAGGCTCATGAGTCGGGAAATCAGTGAGCTCCGCCGGCAAAGAACTCCGTCGCCAGTTCGTCATACACCAGTAGATCAATCTTCATCTTCTGAGGAAGAGAGGCCCCGTGAGCGAAGGCCACTCGAACGACCTCAGAACGTGGAGCAGCTAACGTTTGGATCTTTGGGATCTCGCGAGGATATCGCACGAGCATTAGGAAACGATAGCCCATCTCGGGGGCAAAGACTCCAGTCCCCTCTTCCCGAGATCGACCGGGAACGCAGGGAAAGGAATCGAGCAGAGGCAGCTCGAAGAAGAAGGGCGTCTCCTGAGCAAGAGCCCCGGAGGAACTCGGACACTAGGGCCAGGGAACCTGAGCAGCCCCTAACTAGTGCCGATGTGCAGGCGATGGTTCGTCGAATTATGTCCGAAAGCCGGAATTATACAAATGAAGACTACGGCATAGAGCGAAGCCATACTCCGTTCACTGACGACATCCTAGACTTCCAGTTCCCCCGACGCTTTAATTTGCCACAGATGGATAAATATAACGGAAGGACTGATCCAGGACAGCACTTGATGCGGTATTCGTGGCTTATGAATGCAGCTGCTGCCCCCGATGAAGTAAAATGCAAAGCGTTCCCAATCTACCTAGAAGATGTGGCTTTATTTTGGTTTACCCGACTTCCTCCTCGTTCAATTTCTAATTACAAAGAACTAAGCGAGCGTTTCATGAACCAGTTCCGACTACATGCTCGAAAGTCCAAGAGCGTTATTGAATTGTCAAGGATCAAACAGGCACCAGGAGAATCTTTAAGGGCATATTTAGATCGTTTTAACCAAGCTGTAACTGAGGTCAGTGACCCGCATGAGCCCACTATTCTGATGGCATTGAAGGAAGGAGTCGATCCCGAATCTGAGTTTGGAGACTACCTTTCTGGGAAGACACCCCCCACAAGGGCGATATTCTACGAAAAAGCCGATATTTATCTAAGACGAGAGGAGGCCCGGGCAAACCGGAAGAGAAAGTCTGAGACAGCTTCAAAGGAGAATGTGCAGAGTAATATTGCAGTGAAGCAGTCTGGGGAAAGTTCTGGCAAGGTTGAAGTAAATGTAGGAAACAAGGGTGGAAACAGCAATACTGGAAGCGGGGGAAACAACAACAACCGTAATTCGAACGGTAACAGGAGAAACAGAAATAGGGGAAGCGACCCAAACAAAAGGCCCCGATTCCAGAACTACGAGAACTACACACCATTGAATGACACGTTGGAAAATATTTACCTGGACACGTATAATGTGTTGCAATACAAAAGACCGCCACCTCGTGATTCGACCGAGAAAGAAATGGCGACAGGGAAATTTTGCTTGTTTCACGGAACGCATGGACATTCGACCAATGAGTGTCGACATTTGAGGGATGTAATTGAAAAGCTGCTGCGTGAAGGAAAGTTGGATGAGTACAAGGTTGCCCCGAGGGACAGGGGGCAAGGAGAGCAGGCTCCAAAGCAAATCCTACCTGCTCCTAAGCCTACCGCGCAGCAGAAAGGTAAAGGGATCGTCATCAACTCCATAGTAGGCGGACCTCACCCGGCAATCCGAAGCTTTAGGTCAATGGACCAATATGTGAATGCTGCCAAACATCTAGATGTGAATGAAGGTGACGAGTTGGAAGATGTCACCCCCATCAAACAACAAAAAACCATGTTCGATGACGTGGTGTTTCGCAGCCGAGACAACACGGGAATACAATCTCCCACCAATGATCCGTTGGTTATTACTACCGCTATTGGGCCAGCGTTGGTCCATAAGGTATTAGTAGACAACGGAAGTTCCGTTAATATTTTGTTCAAGAAGTCATTTGATCAGATGAAGCTTGAGCCTGAAGATCTGAAACCTTGTGAAGGATGGATTAGAGGTTTCAACGGAGCGACGACAGCTCCTATGGGATATATAGAGTTGCCTGTGACCCTAGGGCAAGGAGAACGTAGAAGAGTGCGAATGCTTCAGTTTGTAGTACTGGACGTAGATTCGCCATATAACGCATTTTTAGGGAGGCCTGCCCTCGCTGAGTTTAGAATTTGTATCGCCCCTTGGTGCTTGTTACTAAAGTTCCCAACCGAAGCCGGGACTGGAGTAATAAGAGGGGATCAGGTTTCTGGACGGGCCTGCTATGTGGCCGAACTGAAGATGTTGATGAAAGGAGTTAATGCTGAGAATAAGGATGCCTCATCTCCCTCAAAGGGGGACTCGGCATAGCAATTAGAGAGGTTGAACCCAAGGGAGTTGCGAAAAGGAACGCCTGAAGACCTGGATCCTAGAAAAGACGAGGAACCAGAGGCTAGGAATGCAACTCCTAATGAAGCAACAGTGGAAATTCCTGTTGATAAAGCTGATCCGACGAAAGTTTTGAAGATTGGTTCCCAATTGGATCCACGTCGTGCTGAAGAGCTGACGAACTTCTTGAAGGCGAACTTAGATGTGTTCGCCTGGACCCATGCTGACATGTGTGGGATATCGCCTTCCGTTATCAGTCACAAATTGAATGTAAATCCGAAGCATCCGCCTGTGAAGCAAAAGAGACGCATGCTGGGCCCAGAGAGGTCGGTTGCTCTCAAAGAAGAAGTAGAGAAATTGAAGCAAAATGGATTTGTTCGAGATTCGACTTATCCCGACTGGATATCGAATCCTGTCTTGGTAAAGAAGCCAAACGGAAAGTGGCGAACTTGTATTGACTTTTCAGATTTAAACAAGGCTTGCCCAAAGGATAGTTTCCCACTTCCCAGAATTGACCAGCTTGTAGACTCGACAGCAGGTCATGAACTTCTCTCTTTCATGGATGCGTATTCTGGATACAATCAAATTCCTATGCATGTGCCAGACCAAGAGCATACGAGTTTCATTACGAATTTGG
Organism: Allium sativum; assembly: GCA_030737875.1. Classification (NCBI taxonomy): domain Eukaryota; kingdom Viridiplantae; phylum Streptophyta; class Magnoliopsida; order Asparagales; family Amaryllidaceae; genus Allium; species Allium sativum. Next base: position 64,642,050 of record JASFAX010000020.1, on the reverse strand, counting down.
GATTATATTGTTATGTTGTAATGCCGTTCGGATTAAAAAACGCTGGAGCTACTTATCAGCGATTGGTAAATAGAATGTTTTACGATCAGATAGGAAAAACTATGGAAGTTTATGTGGATGATATGCTGGTTAAATCAAAGCAGTCCTCCAGTCATACGCAAGACTTAGCAGAAATGTTTGGTATCTTGCGAAAATACCATATGAAATTGAATCCTTTAAAATGTTCATTTGGAGTGGCGTCGGGAAAGTTCCTTGGCTTCATTGTGAGTTCCCGAGGAATTGAGATCAACCCTAGCCAGATAGCGGCGATTAGAAATATCAAAGAACCAAGGAAAATTAAAGACGTCCAAAGTCTGGCAGGGAAGGTAGCGGCGCTAAGTAGATTCATCTCCAAAGCCACCGATAAATGTGTTCCATTTTTTGATTTGATAAAAAGGGGAAAGAAGAACTTCCAGTGGACTCCCGATTGTGTCGAGGCTTTTCAAAATCTATTAGAACTGTTAGAAAAACCGCCAATCTTATCAAAGCCCGTAGACCATGAAGAACTATTTGTTTATCTAGCAGTCTCGGCTCACGCTGTCAGCACAGTTCTGGTTCGAGAAGAAGACAAAGTACAAAGGCCAGTATACTATGTGAGTAAGAAATTAGCAGCGGCGGAGCGCAACTACCCAAAGATCGAGAAGCTTGCTTACAGCCTCCTGATTGCATCCCGAAAGCTTCGTCACTACTTTCAAGCCCATCCAATAACCATATACACCGATCAGCCGTTAAGACAAGTGTTGCAGAGACCCGAAGCGTCGGGAAGGTTGATTAAATGGAACATAGAACTAAGCCAGTTTGATTTGAATTTTCAACCACGAAAGTCAATCAGGGGGCAAGCTCTAGCAGACTTTATTGCGGAGTTCACCATTCCAGAGGAAGAAATAATCAATGACCGAGTGGTTAAATCCGAGGATAAGCTAAAGATGAATCCGTGGGAATTATATACAGATGGAGCTAAAAATGACCGAAGATCCGGAGCTGGAATTGTCTTAGTCACTCCGGAGGGACGGTCGTTATATTACGCCCTGCGATTAGAATTTTCAGCAACAAACAACGACTCTGAGTATGAAGCCCTGATTGCCGGGCTGAAACTCGCTAAAGACCTCGGAGTAAAAGTGATGGATATATTTTGTGACTCTAAGATTGTTGTTTGTCAAGTGCGAGAGGAGTTCGCGGCTCGAGGACCTCGACTTGTCGCTTACCTTAAGAAAGTGAAAGAGCTATTAAGTAGCTTAGAGAGGTACAACATAACACATATTCCCAGAGAAGAAAACCAGAAAGCGGATAGACTAGCAAAATTAGCTAGTTCTGACAATCCAGAAGGGACTGAGGTAATTCCAATTGAAACGTTGGAGTCGCCAAGCTTTGAGTCAATGGAAATGGAATTCGTTCTTGAAGCGGAACCAGAGAAGGAATCATGGATGACTCCAATCAAGAATTTTCTTAAGAATGGGACACTCCCATTAAAGAAGAGTGAAAAGAGAGCTGTAGTGCGCAGAGCTACCAGATATGTAATACAAGACGATATTCTCTATAGACAAGGATTTTCTATGCCCCTGTTACGATGTATCGCACACGACGACATCAAGCGTGTACTGAGAGAAGTGCACGAAGGTGAGTGTGGAGATCATACAGGAGGTCAAACTTTAGCGAAGAAAATATTGCGATACGGATACTTCTGGCCTACGATCAACAAAGATGCAGCTGATTATTCACGACGCTGCGATAAGTGCCAGAGATTCGCCAAAATCCCCAGGGCACCGTCAACCCAGCTTAAATCGATGGTGAGTCCTTGGCCATTTGCCACATGGGGAATCGATATCATTGGAGTTTTACCGATCGCTAAAGGAGGGGCTAAGTATGCCATAGTAGCCGTGGATTATTTTACAAAGTGGGTGGAAGCTGAACCCTTGACTAAGATCACCACAAGAAAGGTGATAAGTTTTGTGGTCAGAAATATTATATGCCGATTCGGGATCCCAAGGACGATTATTACCGATAACGGGACCCAATTTGATAGCACTGAATTCAGAAACTTTTGCCAGAAATATAAGATAGACAAACGATATACTGCAGTTGCCTATCCACAATCTAATGGGCAAGTAGAGGCAATAAACAAGGTAATAAAATCCATCCTCAAAAAGCGATTAGAGCATGCAAAGGCAAAATGGGTTGATGAATTGCCCCTAGCTTTGTGGGCATATCGAACAACGTTTAAAACGGCTACCGGTCATACCCCTTTCTCCCTCTCCTTTGGCTCAGAAGCAGTAATTCCAGTTGAACTGGAAGTTCCTTCCCACAGGGTGACATATTATGACCCGATGACGAATCGGGCACTTTTACTTGAGTCTCTTGATGAAGTCGAAGAGAAAAGAGACGAGGCAGACTTGCGTGCAGCAAGACATCGGCATCAAATGGCACGCTATTATGACAAAAAAGTTCGCCTCAGAACTTTTGAACCCGGAGATTTGGTGCTCAAGAGAGTTTTTCCATCCCTTCCTCACCTCGGCCCAAAATGGGAGGGACCCTTTGTCGTCCAACGGAAACTTGATAAAGGAACATTCAAGTTAACGACCGTAGATGGCGAAGAAGTCCCTCGAGCATGGAATGCCCAACACTTAATGCGATATTGGGATTAGAAATGCTATACTTTTTGCTGTTCTTCCTGTAAACTCTGTAATAAGGCACGACTTGCCTTTGGAAAATATGACGATATGAATAAAGGACTATAAAGTGGACGTAGGCTATGACTTAGCTGAACCACTATAAAATATTGTGTGTTATTTACTTTTATGCATTTCCATTCGTTAGTTATTCTGTTGTGATTATAAAATACAGGACAACTTAGAGCCTAAAAAGGTTGAAACAGTTTGGGCATAAAGAGAAGCACAATGATTATTTGTGCAATAAGACATAAAAGAATGAGAAAACGACATTCTTAACTCTAACTCTCCAGAGAAAGAGAGAGAGTATAAAAGCGTCTCAGACTGAGCGCTGAGAAAGAGGTTCAACTCCGAACTCTAACTTTCCAGAGAGAAAGAGAGTATAAAGGCGTCTCCGACCGAGCGCCGAGAAAGAAATCTTTTCCCGTTGAACGACCGGGGGATAAACAAATAACTGAACTCGAACTCTAACTCTCAAGAGAGTGAGAAAGAGTATAAAAGAAATTCCAGGAAAAACAACAGATATTGATGATGCAGGAAATGCTATCCCGTTAGAGAATCGGGAGCATCCAGATTGCATAGTTAGGCACTGAATAACTTACGGAGATTGACTGGGGACACATACCCATACACATATCTCCCCTCTTCACAACTTTGTTTCATAACTATAGATATGCATTTTTACATAAGTGCAGAGCTGCTAACAGATAAACATTGCAAAAAGTGAATTATTTTTATTTACAAATGAATAAATTTGTACAGGGAAATGACTAAAAAAGAAAGTGCGGGAGCTGCTGTTGTGGCAACACTTATTGATTTACAAAGATGCTAAAAGGACACAGGAGAACCCACTATTTGGGTTTGGGATGAGCCTTCGATTTCTTGGCAGCTTTTTCCGCATCCTTTGCTTCCCTCTCTGCTTCAGTCAAAATTCGCTTTGATTTCTTTTTCCCTGAAGGTGTAGCACTGGAGCCGGCAGACTTCTTCCCGGAAGGCTGGGCACTGGAATCAAAAGAAGATTTTTTAGCAAGTTCTTCGGTGATAGATCTAGTTGAGAGCTTAACCACTAACCTTGAACCTGCATCCACAACTGCAAGGGGCTTGAGGACCTCAGGGTCTAATTCTTCAGCCTTTAATTGCAAGCGCTTGTCTTGATCAGCCTTCATGGCAGCCAAGGTAATGTTCTCAGCGCTTTTCGACTCCCCGGTTATTGTAACTTCTGGTTCCTCATCATGCCCCTCGTCTCCTCCGTCGTCTTTTAAAGCTGCAATCATTTCTTCGTCATGGGGAGTAGTCACCTTAGTTGATTCACTTCTTTCCCCCAATTCTGTGGAAGCAGCCTTGTCTTCTCCTTCTTTGACCCTATCAGCGGGCTTTGTCCCAGTGGTAGCTCCTTGAACTACATCTGTCTTCGCGGAGGATTCAACGCCTGCAAAATGAGAAACATCGGTTATCAACTCAGGCGAGAGCAAAGGATTTCTCACTGAACGTTCAATCATGTAGCCAAAGGTAGTAGTAGCCTTGACAAGTTGAGGAGAAAAGACAGGGATACCTTCTGAAGACTTCTCAGCGGGGGTGACTACTACCTCTGGAGTTATTTCAGGAATGGGAGATAGTAAAGTTGATCGGGGAATTCCCGGGTTTTCGGGATCATACCCTTCCACTTCAGGAGTTACAGGAGCAGAAGAAGAGGAGCCAGCTTCAGGAATGGTTTTCTGTTTAGACTTCCGCCTCTCTTCTTCCATGGCCTCAGCAATTAGACGGCGACCTTCGGCTAGGCGCTCCGGTTCGTCGTCTCTCAGGTACTTCTCCATCAACTTATCTTCATCGAGGGAATCGACCTTAAGCTCTTCTTTTTCCCACTCAACGATTTGATTCCACACATGAACCAAAGTGGATGGATAGTCCTCGATCCAGGAAATGTTTCGACGACGAATAATGTGCGCAAAGAATTCGATCATTAGCTCCCCGAAGCCCTGAATATCGGCCTCCGCCTCTGATAGCTGTTTGCGGGTTTCCTCCGCAGATTTAATAGCGCATTCAACGTTGCCCTCAGCCAGAGTAGCCCTGTTTTCCGCCTCTAACAATTTTGAAGCCAAATCAGCGTTTTTCTTTTCTAACTCAGCACTCCTTTTCGCTAACTCGGCATTCTTCTGCTCAAGCTCAGCATAAGCGAGACGTGTCTTGGCAGCCTCTGACTTGGCTTCGTCAGCTTGCTTCTTCAACTCGGAACGTTCCTGAGTGTGGGATTCTAGCAAATCATGATAGCGCTTTTGCATGTCCTCAAACTGTTGTTTGAAGTTAGAAGCGTTCTTCTGAGCGATAGCTAGTTGAGCTTGAGTATCTTCTAAATTTTTTCCTAAGGTTTTCAGGGCCTTAGCATCTTCCTCTGCAGTTTTGTGCATTGAGTCAGCATTTGTCATTAGCGTGCGGATGATTCTAGAAAGAGTGCGGGAATACTTGAACATTTCGGTATATTGTTTTTCCACCAAATCAATCTTTGCTCTGGCCTCCTCTGCCCAATTAGAAGAAATAGGTTCAAGGGAAGGTAGAAAGGTCAGAGTCTCGAAGTAGTGCTCGGGAAATTGCTCCTTTAAGTATGCCAGCCTTACGGCGGTTCCCGCATCTGGTGGAGGAGGGGCTAGGATTGTTAGTTCAGCGTCCCTTCCCGAAGAAGATTCTGTAGAACCCTTGTCTGTCCGAGGTCGCTTAGTAGCAGGGACTTTTTGCTTACTTCTAGACCCAGTTTCCTTTGGAGGTGTTTTCTCTCTGCTTCGCTTTTCATGGGAGGAAGTGGAATCCCTAGATTGTGGTCTATCCTCCTCCCTACGACCTTGATAGCTTTTGTATTTTTCCTGTTCCGGTCGAACTGGTGAGCGGGAGCGTGAGGATCGAGATCGATAAGGATCATAGGGTCTCCTTTCCTCCCTGCCGCGGTCATCCCGGCGGTTATATTCGGCATCCTGGGGAGGGTTAGACATGCTGCGGCGAAGCTTTCTTATGTCATAAGAGGATCGAGACATTGTACCTGCACGATAAGTTAAACGAAGTTTAGAATTAGCGGATCCATGGAAAAAGAAGTGCAATGAATGCTAGTGCTACGGTGCAAAGTGCATCCTATGTAGTGTATGTGTCCCCCCAACCAACCCGAGTCTGAAGCTAAAGTGGTGCGGGCAGGCTCTTTGGCCTTAGCAGGAGTAGTCTCTTCAGAAGAAGTGAAGACTAGAGGGTCCTTTCTGAAATCTTCCGAAGTGTATATAGTCTCGGGTAAAGGGAGATCCCCCAAACCCTGAAATATGTGCTCGTCGGCGCTAGGAACATCCCCTTCGGAAGCGTGAAGTGGCGACCCTTGGGGAGATTTTGATTTGTCTACCGAGGTAGTTTCTTCGGGGGCAATATATCCTTCACGATGTTTTTTGGCCAGATTAGCCAGTTCATCATCTTGAGTGGAAGAGGGAGAGGGTGAAGTTTGAAGAGAAGCTGCAGGAATTCCCGAGCCTTCTCCTATTTCTGGAACTGTTTCCACTGGAGGAATATATGCATAAGGGACCGTCCCATGACCGATGCTACGGAAGACGGATAGCAGCCCGTGAAAATGAAGGTACTCGTCTTTAAGAACCTCATCAATAGTAAGGAATTTTTGGTCGCCATTGAGGAGACGGTGCATTCGATCAAAGAACACTTGGTCTGATACCTGTTTGGGATTATCGACTGAAAATAAAAAGGAAAACAGGTCAGGGTGATGATTCAAGTGTATAGAATCCAGGGTCAGAAAATCAGTGCTTTACTTGATTTTGTCCATCTTCTGGCGCATCCAGACTGTTGCTTTATATAGAACCACTCCAGTCTGGAATCTCCAGCCTTGCTGCTAAACGGCGTAGAGATTATCTTCCTCTTTGGGACCGACTCAAAGTAACAGAAAGAAGGGGTTTCCCTAGTCCGATGTTTGAAATTATAGAAGAAATGAACATCGTCAAACGTAAGCTCCACGCCTAGAATTTCACGATATGCTATGAATAAGGTATGCAGATAGGCGTATGAATTGGGATGTAGCTGCATGGGGGCAATCCGCATTTGTCTTAAGAAGTCGACGATGAAAGGCGAGAAAGGAGGAATGGCGCCAACCATGCACATCAAACGAGTGACCGTCATATATCCTTCTGGAGGGTTATGTGGACGATCAGAACGTGAGGGCACTAGAGTGTCTCTCTTCATTATTCCATACTTCAAGCAAATTCTCACGAGTCGGTCGTTGTCAATTGTTGATTCTACGGAATCTGGAGGTGACTCCAATATAATGGCTGAGTCGAATTCATCGGGTGCTCGGTTGTCACCAATCCCTCCTTCCTCCTCAAAGCCTAGGGAAACTTCATTTTCTGAAGACATTTCATCGCTTTCCCGATGACCAACTCCGTAATCCGGACCCTCGCTGTCCCATTCTGGGTCAGATGAAGAAGATATATCCTCGAGAGTGGTTTTGTGGGAAGTTTCTGGAGCTTCTTTCCTCTCAGCTAGACGAGAAGAGCGTCTGGGCCTCATTGTCATGGAACTATTGAAGAAGCAATAGCACGAATTAGAGTGAATTATCCCGTGTCCCCTTTTTGTGTATGTGTGTGAACTAAAGTGTGTGCAACAAATGCGGGAAGTGCAAAATAAGAGTACAGCAATGTAAGACGAAGCTTTAAAGAGAAGGTGATAGTCAGAATTGTTCTTAATTCTCGTTTATGTTTACAAGGCACTATCCTAACTGTCCGCGAGGCATATTCGTCTAGAATAAGTGTTAGTTGAATTAGTTGAGTGGTCTTTATGTGTCAAGTTCAATATGTTCGGGTCGGTTCGGATATGCATATGATGACTAGCTCGACGCAGGCAAAGATAACAGTCGGTTCGGGTGCCTCACTAAAGCATGGTCAGTTCAAGACAAGGGAAGCAACGGGTTCGGAAGCAGGACTGATCCGTTCGGATCGGGTAGCCCGATCCGAACCAAACCAGCACCACCTAACCGATCCGTTTACTTCAGCCTCTTATCCCATTCACTTTTCCGACCCGAACCGACTTTTCCTTTCCTTTCCATCTTTCCAAAGAACGACACCCGAGCCGATTCCCTTTCCCTCCTTTTCCTTTTTGCTCCTTCGTCGTCTACCCGAATCAACTCCAGCTTGTCACCCCACTCTTCATCTCTTTCCTCTTTTCCCATCTACTCACAGACGAGTCCGCTTTATCACCGAAGCCGCCGTTAAGAACAAATATTCGCCCTATTCAGCCTCGCAACTCCTCGAAGCAATGGCGCATCCACCAGCAGCGGCGGAGGGTTCGAGTGATGCTTATGGCCAAACCATCCTAATCCAACGCTAATTGAAATCGAGAACGGTTGCAACAAAAGTATTTGAGATTAGAAAAGCTACCTATATGTTTGATTCGGGAAATCTACAGGAAATTGTTTTAGAATTTTCGAGTTTCTGACGTTTTCAATATTAAGGTCGGGAGCGGCAGCAAAAACGAAGAAGGAAGGGATGAAGGCAGTAACGAGTTTATAAAGGGAATGTTGTTGACTCCTCGTCTTCCTATTTTGTCTCACCCGCTCGGACCGGAATGAAGGCCCAGAAGCACAACTCCCTCTGAAGGCCCAACGTCCAAGAACTTAACTCACGAAGACGCTTCGGATCGGAATCCGAACCGAGCGGAAATCTCACGCGATTGATTTAACGTCCGACTCGAATTGAAGAGAAGGGAAGTAAAGGAGGAGCATACCTACAAGAAGCATTACACGGCGAGTAGAGTTCCCAAATTTGCTCAGAAATGAAGAAAAGGCACTCGGATTGGACGCCGAACCGAATAAAAATCAATGCATTACTCTTGACAATTCTGGTTGAACGACATCAAAGGACGCTTTGTACAACGAAAGCATCCTTTGAAGGGGCAAAATGTTAGCCTACTTTGTGAACTAGGCAACACAAAGTCAAGAAACCAACCGTTGAAGAGTATTTCAAGTTATGCGACTCCGGTTCGGATCGGAAGGAAACTCCACAATTCAGATTGATAGCAGCGTATCGGTTCGGATCGGGTAAAATTCTCTGTTCGGATCGGATATCTCTTACTGGATAAATTGGCAAAGCATACCTGATCGGATCGGAAGGCCAATGAATCTCAGGTGGATCGGAAAGCCGTCTGCTTGCCACGACTTCGGAGCGGAGCGGAGTATGATTAGAGAAGAAGAGACGTCCAAGCTACTCCGGTTCGGGTCGGGTATTCCGATCCGAGCCCCCAACCTGCACGTCTCCGACCCGCACCCATGATCTAGGAAAATCTCCTATAAAGTCGCCTGGAGAACCGGACCGGATGTGACCAATTCCTACCCCTAACGTCCATCTCATTGATGCGTTGTCAGCTTGATAGCCCATCCGAACCCGAAGAGAGTGCGATGGATGACACGTGTTCCGACCCGGATTGCATCTCAGGCAGATTCACACCTATAAATACCCCATCTAGAGACAAAGAGAAGGATCTTTTCAGCACTTTTGAGAATCCAAGTACCTCCATCATTCGAATTCCTTCACTCCCGGAAAATCCAAACCATCTTTCATTTCCTGTTTTTATCTTTCTGAGTGAACAAAAGTGAGTTGTGAGCGAATCTTACATTGTATTTGTAATTGAATTACTGAATATAGTGAAAACTAAGTGGACGTAGGCATTTCTTCGCCGAACCACTATAAACCTTGTGTGTTCTTTTTTATTTCTGCTTTACTTTATCTTGTTTCTAATCAATTTGGGTGTTAGAACCACATTTGGGTCTAACAATAATCTAACTATTCCCTTTCTAGTTTCTTTATTTTCCAAATAAATATCCCCTTTCAATTCTATTTGTAAATAGTTTACAAATATTTCTTTTTATTCAATTCTATCTATTTGATTAACAAATAAATATTCCTTTTTAATCTATTTATTTTCTAAATAAATAGTTTTCTTTTATAAAATCTTTGATTTTATAAATACTTCTTTTTCAATATAACATTGAAATTTTCCTTTTTAACATTCCAGTATTCCTTATGGTATTTAACGTACCATATAACAACGATCGGTATCATTCAACCATACGAAATCAACAACAGATTTCATATCACATCATATAACACAATATATGAAAAACAGTAAAATAAATGTTGAGGAACCCAGTTGGGTCCCTCCGACCTGTTTCCCTGCATCCACAGATGTTAAACTATAAAATTAACATCAATTTCATTTCACTATGAAATATTCTGCTAAACAGAATCAATATTTGATTAACGATTTATATTTATATCGTTATATATATTTTTAATCAACTGACTAGCAGTTCAACCAAAACAGCCAACACACAGCAAACAACCATTATTTATAGATTCTAAAAATATTTTCTAAAAATATAAACTGAGTAGATTTAGTGAGATTACTCACCTTTCGCGTTAACCGTTATATAACGATTTGCGTTACTTGATTCTAATCAGACAATTTATTTTGCCATAAATTGTAACGAGCTCGAATCCACTCCCAGTCAGTTCCATGGTGTATCCATTGTCCCTACGATCCCAAAGGATCTTGTTTCGTCCAATTCTGATATCGTATGGTCAAGTTATGATACTGACAAGTTCGAATATTTTTAATTAAATTAAATTTTCCATTTCTAATTTAATTCCTTGGGCTTACCTTTAAAACAAGGCCAACTTACCCTTTAAAAACTCAACCCACACATATTTCTTCCCCAAAGCCTCGACTGTGTCTGCACCTCCTCCACAGCCAATTTCAAACTTTGATCTCCCCTTTCTCCCCAACCACTTCACCGAACTTCAAACCGGAGCCACCATCGTCCTTCTCACCTCAGTCTCCTCCACCCAGCCACCCTCTGGTTTAACTCGCGGCCCCCATTCAGTATGCGTCGACAACTCCGCTACAGAGGTAGCGACGCCTTCAATCACCGAATCACACCACTCGAAGCCAAATCATTTCCTGAACCCAATTATCACCACAAATTCACGAATTAAAGCCTTAAAACTCCAAACCGTTTAACCATAGAAATGAACATCCGCTATTCTATATTTTCCAGTGAACAAATATTGCTCGAACTCAGTGATAACAGCATGGATTTGAAGAGAAACATGTTGAGAATTCAAATATACAACTCTTTTGATTTACAGATTTTTATTCGATTTATTTTCGAATTAAGGACGGATTTTTTCCATGATGAACAAAGAAAAAAGTGAGCGGCGCGTTTTCCCTTTCTGTCGACTAAGGAAAAACTGAAATTAGGGTTAGGGGATGGTAAGGGTATTATATAGGATAGGTTTTATATTTTTTTATTCAAGTTTTTATATTTATTTTAAGCAAACGCTATTTTTCTGAGTCCTCTGAAATTCCTGTGATCACACATGACCCCCAAAAATCACGAAAATGGCCATGTAGCTACTGTTTGACATTACGGTCCCAACGAAACTGGTTTCGTCGAATTCCGACTTTGTAAGCTCACACAGCGTATTTTTAACCGTTAAAATATCGATTGTTTCTCACATTAAAATCCCGTACGACCACATACTGACTTCAAAAATCATGAAAACTGAAATCTAGAAATAATTTGATAATGCGGATCCAACAAAATTAGTTTCGTTGAATTCTGAGGTCGTTTGAAAAACTGGCTATTTTTAAAGCTCTAAATAACCCATTTAAATATATAAATATATTTAAAAACATTTATATTTAATATTTAAAAATAAATATTATCGTATATATTCACAACAGAATATCATACTGCTACACTGGGATTTTATAACTCGATATTTCAAATCCAGTGTTACATCGATATTCGATTTATATTCAAAAATCCATTTTAAAATATAAATAAATCGATATAAATTATAAAGGAATTCCATAGCGACTTTTCTAAAATTTGATTTGGACATAACTAAAAATCTACACAACGAAATTCTAATTTTTTTTTCTTCCACTAGAAAAATATACTTCACCAGCTCCTAACGTTTCTTGTTTCACAGAAATCTGATTTAAAATGAATCCTGTACATTCAGTTGAAGTTCAAATCGCGAAATTACGAACTACAGCGCCATTTCGAGCTCGATTTTAATTATAATATAGTTATACGTTCAAATGTTCGTTCAACTAATATATTCATTATTCTAATTCAATTCTAAACTGAATTAAATATCACAGATGATCCTATCCACACCATTTTGTGAATTTCACTATTTCTGACTATTTCAGAAATTCAATATATTATTATATTAATTAAATATTCAATATTATTCAATCCTGGTCATTTTATATAGCCAAACCATTATTCAAATAATTAAATAAATTAATTATATCGCTGAAAAATGCGGGTCGTTACAAAACGCACAACTGAGTTTGAATGTATTAGGAATAAGGCAGTAAAACTTTCAGGGTGTTTACTCACCGTTTGTATCGTCCCTCTATAGTTCCCCTTTTGATTTGTTTAAGGTTCCAACAATCCCTTTTTCGAATAAGATATCCTATATATATAGTCTAATAGAACTTGATCTCCTTGTCCAGCACGTAAAAGGAAAAAGACATATATTTAAGGTGATTAGAATGGAATAAATCGATCTGTACGGGTTATTAAATGCACAAGATTTTGGATTAGCTTTGTTGTTCCAATGAAATTTGCATTAAAACTAAATATTTATTAATTACATAATGTTTGCACATGTTTTCACTGAAGTCAAATGTGGTTTGCTCAGTCTATTATTGCGGCCACCCTTGTTCACACTAACATAAACTATTTGGCTGTGTTTACTTCTTGTTTAGGTGGATTCTTTTGTTTACTATTAAGGACTTCAAGTTGCACATGATTGGCTATTGTTCTACCCTCTTTAATGTTGCGCAAGCCTCCAAAATTCTTATTGGAAGGATAGTTGCTTTCAAACTTTTCAATGTTATCAAAACATTTTGCAGGCATTTCTACCATGATTCAGATATTTGTACTTTGATTTAAATTTTCTATCTATGATCATTTTGGCTTTAGTTGAACCAGGAAAAATAATTAGAGATTTTAGATTTTCCAAATAGTACTCTGTTTCTATGCTAAATATGTCTATGTTTTGTCCCCTTTCATATTAGTGAGATTCGGCTGCTAAAAGGTTAGTAATTACTAAGGTGGTAATATTCATTAATTTGGTTTTATATATTCTGTTTCAAATATAATGTAAAAAAATACAAACCTGATCATTTACCTTATCTTATATACGATCTTTCCTTTGTATATGTCTTTATTACACCCTACTTGCCATGTTTTTATGTGATTTTTGTCAAATTTTGTAAAATCTTGCAGTATTTGTTTCCTTTCCAGCAAATCCTAATGTATACTATTCAATATTTCCTCTTCCTTTCAATCTTACATCTTATCCTAATATACATATATCCTGACAATGTTATTAAATATATATATCCTAATAATATTTTGTTTTTGCTGTCCTATTTTACTCCTCTATACACATTAATATCTATGTGAAACAAAATAAATTCAAATTCTATGCTTGTCGTGAACTTGTATATATTTTCTAACCATGATTTGATTACTAACTATACTTTAGATTTGTTAATCTGTTTTTGTCAAATGGCATAGTCTCATTACTAAGAATTTAGATTATACGTTGCTTGTTATGAATGCATTTACTTCATTTAGAATATGGAAAGGGTTAACCTGAACTAAGTATATATTTTAAAAGGGTTAATAATTGTTTCAAATAAAAGGGTTATTTTTCTTGTTAAAGATTGTTATTATTATAACTTTTAATATTACAAGTTTTGTTGTTTGTTAGATTTGTTCCTTTTTACTAGCTATCTGAAATAAATAAGAAACAAAATTACATATAATATTATAAGAATAATTATTTAAAAATTTAGTATTTGGTTTCTTTGTCTATCCTTTGCCATAATTTTTCATATACTAAGTTAAATTTTTATTTGGATTTTAAAAACATTTTGTCACTTTAGAATTTATATCTTAACTATTTAGAATAATCTTGTTTTCAATTGAATTTATCGTTCACTTGCTTAACAAAAACCTGTATCGTTACAAACTCAGATCTAGGATTTGACTTATGCTTTTTCGCCATAGGAAGAGGGGTAGGAGGTTAAAGAAGAGAGCGTGGAGGAGGAACTGAGATGAGTGACAACGAGATGGAATGACATGGGTGAGATGAGGGAGAAAAGGAGAGGCAACGAAGAAGTGACATCATTCGCCCGTCGCCATTTTTCTGCTATGAATATCTTAAAATATGATATGATTTTGAAATCGATGATAATCATTTACTATTAATTAATAATTACTATTAAATGAATTAATAACTGATAATTAAAATCAATGATTAAATTAATAAATAATAATTTATTACCATTTATGTAATAGCAATAATAATTGATCATTAAAAAACAATAATAAATTATTAATATTTACGTAGTAAATGATTAGTTGTAATTTATAATTTATAATTATCAATAATCATAAACAATAGCTTACATATGTCATTGTTTTTAATTTATTAAAATTAATGATCATCCACAAATTATTTATAGTTGCTAATTGTTATAAATAATCAATAATTACTTTTTATATTTAATAATTTATTATAGCTAATTATTAATAATTAGAAAATTATATTCAATATTTATTGATTTATTCAACCATAAATAAATAAGTACTAATTAAAAGTTAATCATTAAAAACTAGTATTTAACATTTAATTAATTAGTATTATTTAATGATTAAGAAATTATATTTAATAATTAAAATTTAATAATTATTATTAATTACTTTTTAATTAATAATAATTATATAGTTATTGAGATTAATATTATTGTTAATAATAATATAACTTATTACTTATGAACTGATATTTATTATTTAATGATTAACTGTAGATTATTATAATTAAATGTTACTAATCAAAGATTAAGAAAAATATTTAATTATTCATAATTAATAATAAATATTAATAATTGCGAAGTAACATTTATCATTCAATATTTTATGATTATAGTTAATAATTATACATATTACTTATTATTTAAGAAAATGAATTAATAAATAATAATAGTTAATATTTAATGAATATTATTGTTTTTAATAAGTAATATTAATTGCAAGTTACTATTAAATAATTATATACTTTGAATAATAAACAGCAATTGATTGTTTTTAAGTAAATTGCGGGCTTTGGTCACCTACTTAAATTAATTGTTGACTCTGGCAGGTAAACTAATAAATCTAAACAACGAAAATGCTACAAAGTGCGAACTGCTATCAATGTTATTCAACAATTGAAGATTGAAGTCTCTAATTTAACACTGCATGTCATTAACTTGAAAAGTAATCAATTTCTATGATCCTTTAACTATGGGCATATCTACACATCCAAATATTTGGTCATCTGTTTAACAATAAACTTGAAATAGGGCATATGTTAAACAATAAATTCGACAATGTCTAAAATTTTGAAATTACTTATCTTAGTGGCTTACTACCATTATAATGTCAAATTAAATATTAAAGAAAATTAATCATCATTTAATATGATCCATAAGGTCATTATATCCTATAGACAAAATACCATGAGAATGCCTTCTAGGCCTACACCACGAAATGCAGGCAAGTTCAAGCCCGTTGCTATGACTCCCACTTTCAATGGAAATGCCATGAAATACACAGATGAGGTTGTCAAAGCTGGAGAGGAATTTTGGGTAGATTCCCTGGTCGGATTCTTCCTAGACCAACCGTTATCGTTTATGGCAGTGTATCATAAATTGAGTTCAATTTGGATGTTAAAAGGATCGTGGAAAATTAAGTCGGATGGTAAGATCTTTCTTATTCAACTCACTAATCAGGAGGATAGGCACAAAATACTTACGGCTGACCCAATCCTCATTAGGAATAAACTTTTCATAATCAAACCGTATGACACTAAAATCAGTAATGTATGTGGCATGATTAGATCTGTCCCTGTGTGGGTTCAACTGTACAATATCCCTATCTTCGCTTGGTCACTTCCAGGGATTAACTGGCTTTCATGTCGTTTGGGCAATTTGATATGTATGGATGAGATGACGGAGAAAATTGAAAGAATTGAGTATGCTAAATGCTTAATAGATGTTAATCCTAACCAAGAATTAGTAGACGACTTCCTTGTTGAGTGTCCCGATGGAACTACGCAGTCCATTAAAGTAGTGTACCTTTGGAGACCGGAGGTATGTACTGCATGCAAAGTGTTCGGCCATATGACAGCATCGTGTGAGAGAGCCAAAGTCAATACTGCTAAAGAACTCACAAAAACCAAGGAAGGAATCAATGCAGAGGGAAACAAAGAAGAAAGGATTGAAAGAAATACATACAGGAAAGGTATTTATTTGAACAGAAGAGAAGCTTACAAGCCAGATCAAAAATGGCAAAGAGTAGGTAAAAATAAATCAAGTGGTACTAACTTCAAACATTCAATGCAAGTGAATGCAGAGGAAAAAGGCAAGAAAATTCTGGAGCACATCGAAGAGGTAAACGATCTTGAAGACGAAAATGATAAGACCTCCATGGAGGAGGGTGAAATTTATGTGCAAAGAGAATTGCAGAAGGGGATGAATAAAATCTGTAGAACTAGTGATAAAAGAAGCAATGAACATGCAAAGATTAATCAAGCCAATAACTCTGGAGAAGCGACTGAGCAAAATAGTGTACAGCAAGGCAAGCAAAATAGCTTTCAGGCTAACAGCAAAAAAACTAATGAAGCAGCGGTGCAGGTTATAATAAATGCTAACATAGCTACTGATGACACAACAAGGCATGCAATAGGAATGCAAGATGGAGAACTTAATGACACAGTAGAACCTGTTATGCATTGTGACGTCAACTCAACAAAAGTAGCATCTAAAGACCCTAAAACTCAAACCAAAGAAATCTCTGTTGTTTATGAGCCTTTAAAGATAGGTGAATCGAGCAGTATAGATCCTAACGTTACAACAGCTGTGGAAGCAACAATTGTCTCTGTGCACCGAGGCAAAGAATGTAAGCTGAAAGAAATAAAAAATTCACCAACACTTCACACCATAAGCCAATCTCCACAAAATCCGTTAAGTGCATCAACGGAGAAAGGAGAATGTAGCAAGCACAACGAAATACAATACATTTCAGATAAAAATGTCAGCATGGAACAAAGTGAAACGCACTCCGTGGCCTCTATCCCCACTCGAAGCCAGCAAAAATCACAAGTTGACAGGCCGCTTGAAGCATCAGCCCTTATCGAAGATGGAAATGATCCACCTTATGTTTTCAGTGCTACAACCAACAAAATTGTGACGCTCTCCGATTTGATAACGGCTCTGAATGTCACTATTGATGGAAACAAAAGAACTTCAGAAAGGAAAGCTCCTCCTCCTATTGCAGTCACAGAAATAGTTCCACCAGCAGCTTATGTCAATGCTGAACAAGTTGAGGAAATCGCAAAAAGCTTCACCCTCAATATACAAGACACAACTGATGTTAACAAGAATGAAACAAGCAAAAAGGCTTCAACAATAAGCAGTTTGATGCTCAGTTCCAGCCCTGTTACTAGGGCTATGGCAAAAAGATCCGAAGAGCAAAAGTATATTTAATGACACAAAACATTGGGATTTGGAATGTTAGAGGTGCGCATCAGGACTACAAGCTTGATGCTTGCAAGAATTTGATTTCTCAGCACAATCTTAGCATACTGGCAATACTGGAAACGAAACTCAACCTTTCACTCACTGGAAGAGCATCGAACTACATTAACCCCTCTTGGCAACGTATTGATAATCTTAGCGAAGCAAGTTATGGCAGAATTTGTGTGTTATTTAATCCTTCATGTCATGAACTAACCAAAATCACTTCCTCTGATCAGCTCATTCACTGTCATAATCTTCACTTACCATCACAAACCTCTTACTTCATAACCTTTGTTTATGCGTGTAACGCCGCGAATGCTAGAGATAATATGTATAATCTGATGCTTAATTTTAGGCAATCAACTCACCCTTGGATTGTAAGTGGAGATTTCAACTCTCCACTTAGATTATCTGACAGAATTGGCGGATCTAATGTCACTCTTCATGAAATAAACCCTATCAATTCAGCCATTAAAGAGAATGAACTTATTGAAATCAATGCCTCCGGAGCCGAATTTACATGGAATAACAAGAAAAGAGACGGTCCCAGAACCTTCACTAGGATCGATCACTCCTTCTGCAACTTCAAAGCTATGGAGAAGTGGCCTTCGCTCCGCAACTCTATCCCAATGCCACTCGTATCGGATCACTCCCCTCAAATTCTCTCCTTGGATGATCAAACTGCGATCAGGAAACCTGGCTTCAAGTTTTTTGATGCATGGTTGAAAGAAACTGACTTCTTAAGCTTAGTAGGATCCAACTGGAACCTTCCATGTTATGGAAACAACATGTTTGTTTTGCTCAAGAAGCATAAAACTCTGAAACATACTTTTAAGCAGTGGGCTAGTGAAAGATTTGGAAGGGGCTCCAAACTTTCGGATACTCTTGCAGTTCAACTTGCTGTTGTGCAAATGGCTATGCTTTCTGACACTGGTAATTCTTTACTTGCTGCGCATGAAAGTGAAATATCGCAAAACTTGAAGAATGCTATGTACACTGAAGCTCTCATGAAGAAACAAAAAGCTAGACTTACCTGGATACAGGAGGGTGATAAGAATACAGCATTCTTCCATAAAGCTCTCAAAGCTAAACACATTAGAGAGAACATTTTCACTATAGTTGATCAACACGGCCAAATGCAATCCACAGCTGAAGGTATTCAACATGCTTTCGTAAGGTGCTTCTCTACTTTATTTGGGAATACTAATTGTTTTACTCCCTGTTTTTCTGAGTTGAACCCTAACATTCTCCCTAAACTTAACCAATCTGATCATGATTTTCTGAAAGGCAATGTTACTTTTGATGAAATAAAAACTGCCATGTTCTCTCTAAATAAATCTTCCTGTGGTGGTCCGGACGGATATAACGCAAATTTTTACACTGTTTGTTGGAGCATAGTAGGAAATGATGTTTGTAAAGCCGTTGCGTTCTTTTTTAAAACTGCTATAATGATGAACTCCTTTAATAATACTGTTTTAGCTTTAATCCCCAAAATCAAGAATGCAAAACATGTTAGTGATTTTAGGCCTATAGCATGCTGCAACACTATATACAAATGTATAGCTAAAATTATAGCTAATAGACTTAAGCTTGTCCTGCCTAACATTATTTCTGCTAATCAGTCAGCATTCCTTCCCAATAGGAATATTTTAGACAACATTCTTATGGCACATGAACTTCTCAAGGGGTATAATAGGAAAAACATTAGTCCTAGAGCCATGCTGAAACTGGATGTGAAAAAAGCCTTTGATTCGCTCCACTGGGATGCTGTAGTTAGAATTCTGGCTTATATGAATTTTCCGGCTAACACCATATCCTGGATACATGCTTGCATGTCCACAGTGCATTTCTCTATTAACGTTAATGGCAGTTTAACGGGTTTCTTTAAAAGCAAAATAGGCATACGGCAAGGGGACCCCATTTCTGTGTATATTTTTATCGCTATTATGGAGCTCCATACAAGACTTTTTAACGAAGCTGTTGGAAATGGCAATTTCCAACTTCACCCTAAATGCAACGATCCAAAAATTACATCTCTTCTTTTTGCTGATGGCTTAGTGGTATTTTGCAAAGCTGACACTGCTACCATGAGTAAAATCATGAGTACCTTGGATAAATTTTACAGGATAACAGGATTAAAGATCAACACTGCAAAATCTGAGCTCAACCTTGCTGGAGTCTCTACAGCTCTCGCTAATGAAC
The DNA here is from genome assembly GCA_030737875.1 of Allium sativum. Taxonomy (NCBI): domain Eukaryota; kingdom Viridiplantae; phylum Streptophyta; class Magnoliopsida; order Asparagales; family Amaryllidaceae; genus Allium; species Allium sativum. Next base: position 64,622,467 of record JASFAX010000020.1, on the reverse strand, counting down.
TGCATGACATCAGGGGTTTGAGCCACAATCACAACACCACTTCTTACCTTGGTCTTCCTCTCACAACTGCAAGAATCACGACTTCGCAATGTCTTCCTCTGTATGAGAAGATAACTAGTAGAATGGAATGTTGGTCCAATAAATTCCTTAATCAGGCTGGTAGATTAATTCTGATCAAATCTATTATTATTTCTATGCATTCTTACTGGGCTAGAACTTATATATTACCTCAAAAGCTTTTGAAAATGTTACGATCAGCATTCATGAAATTTTTTTGGAAAGGCAACATACACTCAAAATATCATGCGCCTATTTCATTTAAACTTATGGAAAAGCCTACTTCCAAAGGTGGATTAGGAATCATTAATATGATACAGTGGAACAAGGCGGCTTTTGTTAAACATATCGATAGCTTGCTTCAAAATTCTGATAGCATTTGGGTTGTATGGTCGAGGAAAAATATAATAGGTAATCATCACTTTTGGACCATGAACCCTCCCCCTAATCTTAGCTGGACATGGATAAGTATTTTCAAAATTAGAAATGATATTTTACCTTATTTTAAATTTAAGCCAGCGGCATTTTCTTACATTAATTTTTGGGAAGATCCTTGGATAGAATATGGTGTACTCTTAAACAACCTAGTGACTTTTCAAGAGAAACTATGCTCTGGTGTGAATGCGAACGCTACTGTTAGCAGTTGTATCACTAATAGCTACTTCAATCTTCCGAGAACCTCATCCTCTGCCTGTAACGCACTGTGGAGAAGGATCAACGCTCTGTCAGCTATTGGCACAACTCATGAAAGGACGGCTTGGAACTGGTCAGGTGATTCCTTCTCTATTAAACATTTGTACACTTCTTTAACTGGTAATACAGTGTTGCCCCCTTGCGTGTGGCAGGAAATTATCTGGAGTGGCGTTAACGGAGCAAAGGAGAACCTGTTCTTGTGGAAAGTCCTTCGCAATGCCCTTTTTACGAAGGTGAAGCTTGTGTCCAGAGGAATAATGGTGCCAATCTACTGCATATTCTGCGAAGATGAACCTGAAAACATTGGACACCTTTACTTTGAATGTACTCACATCTACAAGATATGGAAAGAAATAATGGATAAAGTGGAACGTACTGACACTAGCATGAACAGTCAATATGAATGGGAATGCTTGCTCAAGCACATAGCCAAAGGTGATGTTAAAGCCAAACGTATAGCCTTTATTTTGAAGAAATTCATCCTCATTATTTGGAAAATAAGAAATGACAGGATTTTCAATCCAGTGAAGGCAGTAGTGAATGAAAGGATGAGGAGCTTTGTGCTACAAAAGCTTAGGAATGGAATTAATCTTATGACGCAAGTTTATGATCCGGGCATCCAGATCTGATTGTGTTTTTGGTTTCTGTTTCTTTTTCGTGTATTTGTTGTGTTGTGCTCATTGTGTTTGATAGCCGTGTTCCTATGTTCTCTTTTTGTTTTTTTCCCTTGCTCTGTAGCTATGTTCTCGTCTATTGGTTATCAATAAAGTGGAAGGGGACCACTCAACCCCGTCGGCTTTGCCAAAAAAAAAAATTTAGTTAATTCATGTCAATACAACAAAACTGAGACTAAATGCTCTAAAATGGAGATGAAGCAAAAGTGAAGTGGATTATGAATATAGTGGGAAGCAAAAGCTTTGTGATTAACATCAATTGTAGGTAGCTAAAGCCATGAAAATATTACAGATGATCCCTAGACCCAAATACATTTGAGCAAACCAACACAAACTAGTTACGAAAATCTACCTAGCCGTCATAAGATCATATTCTATTTCACAATCCTAACCCTGAGTTCTACAGAAATAAAGCAACCTAAATTTATCAGTAATCACTTTTCTATACACCGGTAAAATTCTTTTTATTGCTCTTGTGGGCGTCCCGCTTGAATTTTTCAACCACAAGATCGTATCTTTAATGTTTGTTGATCCTAAATTTCTTCCACGGATTACAGTTTCTACTGGTCCAGTCTCCGGCAAGGTTTCAAATGCAACACAAAAGAAAAATAGTAGAACGTAAGTATTAATTTTCTTTTATAATTTAATTAAAATTTTGAATGTTATAACAAAATTTCCATTGGTTATTATATAAACCATAAGGAACAATTAGTTTTCATAGATTAAATCTAAACGTTTTTTATTTTCGAAGGGATAATTAAGTGGGTGTGTTCTGTATTGGACATATTAAGGTAAAATTCTGAATTTAAGTCAAGAGATTATTTAGGTATTTGGTACGCTCTCCAGTGTCAAAAAATATTTGTAAGGAATGTGCATATTTGTCGCAGATTCATCATGGAAATTTTGAGATAATTAGCATTGGTTCATCCTCATTAATTTTGGTTTATATGTGTTGTTGATTAATTCAGTTATATTAAAAACAAATGTGAATTGCTAGATACTTTATGTACTATTATGATTATTTTTAGTGGTCACGGTTATATTATTAATATAATAAATTAGTTTGACAACTACTATCTTTTACGATTTTTATTACAATAGCAACTTGCTATCTTCACATTTTTAGTAATGTACTAACCATCACACAGGCTCATACATGAGGTTTCATAGTATTTTTTTATTTTAATGATGGTTTTGCATTTCATAATAGCAACCTGCTAACTCAACTTGCTATCTTCACATTTTCATCACATGTTTATTCTCAATCATTATGGAGGCTTGAAATAAATACACAGTTGAGGAGAAGAATTATAGTTTCCTCTTTACTATGTAATGTACTTATTTAGCATTTGACGTTTACTATTTATTATATGATTGTTTTGTTCTCCTGTTTAACCAAACACCTTTTGTTCATTTTACCCTGAGCAAATTTGCATGATTGATTTGTTTATTTTTATTTTTTTCATGTACTTAACATAAATTATGTATGAGTAGGTAACATTCAAGAATTGGTGATAAAAATGGGGTTGATCAATTATGATGAACCCACTACAAGCACCATCGTTTCACTTGCTTAAATTTAAGCAATATGAACTGCTCAATACAATGTAAGCATAAAACTAATTATAGTTTGAGTTTATTATTTTTTATAAATTAAAAGATTATTTTTCTTCAATTTATTATTTTCTTAGATTAAAAAATTATTTCCATACAATGCTATATTAAAATAACATTATGAGTTGGTATATACATCCACTAAATTTGAACTCAATTTATAGGAATCCACTAAAACTATATGTACCAATATGCTGTAAATACTACTTTTTCCTCTTATTTTGTGTTTCAGTATAACATCCACATGATTGGACCACCTCTAGCTTTCTAATTCTAAACCATCTCTCAATCCCATCTTAACCGCCACTCCAACTACAGTTTCATTATCATGGCCTCCAATTTTGTCATTATATCCTCTATCTCTATTGGCAACGCCACCTCCATCATCGAATCTTCTAAAAACAAATTTGTATAATTTTCTCAAAAATAATTTAATGCAACTCTTAATATCACAAACTAATAAATTTGTAGAATTGTAAACTTTCAAACTTAAAAATTTATCTAGAAATATTTTTTTTTCAAGTTCTTTTCAAAATTTTAAATGTAGAACTAAGTACAAAGTGTTTTTTACTACCATTCCCAAGACCTTTGCGAAATTATATTTTTTCTTCTAAAATTTCTCTTTCATCTAATTCCTCCAAAACTATATCTAAACTGAAAAATGAGACTAGCGCAACTTTTGCGTCAAATGTATATATATAAATTGCTAATCCATTTTCTTCTTCTCATTCTCTCTCAATTTACAAGGCTCTACTGCCCATTCCACTAATATGAAATACCAAAATATCAGATATTAACACATGGGATCTCTCTTTTTTTAGCAAAACCGACATGTTTTTATAGTATTTTGTAACACTCTTTTATTATTACTAATAATAAAATTACAATATAGTACAGGTGACTGTAGTTAGCAGTCAACCAATTTGGTTTTTTAGGTGGACCGTCCACCGCCTACGACATTTATAGTGGGTCGTCCACTTAATCTAAACTAGATTACAATCCAGGAGCTAGTTTAAGAAACTAGACTACTCTAAAGATGTCTCCACGCAGGAAGAATAATACTTACAAAATTAGATACTTGATAACAAGTAATATTACATAAAGTAACTCATATAACTACAACAAAGGATCCATCATAAATGCAAAGGTGTAGCCACATAAGTCACGGGTAGCATAGCAAAAAGCTGAAATAAACAGCTTTACATGATTGCGACAAGGAGAAAATACCCAAGAACACAATAAACATTAGCATAGTAGTAGGGCCAGAGGCCCCATCACGTCCTAGAGAGGGGAATATCGTGTATCAAACAGCATGTTACGAACTCAATAACAGAAAGGAAGGAAAGGATGCTACTACACCTGCTTCGGCAAAAAGATTCCATGTATGCCAGTAAAAACCAGAGCGCCAATTAATAATCAAGTCGTATCAGTAGATTAGAACTTACATATAAATGGCAACCTGCTTGAAAAACTGCAAATCAATAGACTACAACAAGAACCCGCGAATAGCATAGACCACCGCACTAGAGATAAGGGCCAGCGTCATAAAGATGTCTCGAGTTTTGCTAACACAGTGGCGGTGATATGAACAAACAAGTTCCAATCTTAGAAAACTGAGCACAGTTGCATTGAAGGGCAGTGACCAATAACGTGGTAACTGAACACTGGAAAACCCAAAAAAGAACCAAACACCTGAAAAAGCCTCATCGGCCAAGGATGTTCAAGACCAACAACGTCAAAAACAACAATAAGATATACCAAGGCCGAACATTGAACACCGAATAGACGAGAAGTCCCATCACAGACAAGAAATATCGAGATGGGTCAACAAATCATATAACAAGGACTTGCTGCTTGCCTTGAAAATCTGCGTTGTATCCGCACTCCTTAAACCAGTGACAACTACCAGTTGATGGCCCTCAAATGATACTTGGAGTATTGTCAGTGGTGAAATCCAGGGCTAGAAGAAATTAAAAATAAGGTTGGAAAAAACTAAGGGGAAAATCCAGTGCTCAGAATAACATGCGCGAGCTTAGATCTGACGGAAAAAGAAGGTATATGACGCAGTAGAACACTACAGCGCAACCCGGCTACGCAAGGGAAAATACCTAGGTGAAAGCTTCAGATCTAAGGTGAATAGGAGGTACTTTGGTGAAATCATGCATGACAAAATCAAGTAGAGAAAAAGACGAGAGGAGGGAAGATAGAAGAAATGAAAGGATCAGGAAAGCAAGCGGAAAGAAGAAAAAAGAGAAGAGGACTAGTCGCCATTTACAATCCACCATAGAGTATCGAAGCTCTCTCTCTTTTTTCCTTCCAAACCATATTGTACAATTTTCAGACCAGCCACTCGTGGACCTGCTGTTCTCAAATTTCCATAACTATTTCCTTTACGTACAAAACGATATCTCAACTTTCTCCGCGTGTTGCTTCACTTAGTTAGTGGGTTCCTATTTGGATCTAAGTGTGTGTATATATATTCTAAAAATACAAATACATTCAATTATTATCTATATAGGGATCCTAAACTTAAGATTTAATACCAGATGTAACAACCTGAATTTCGATAGACCCGAATTTTATGCAAAATGCTAAAAATCCAAGTCCATTGGAACCCGAGTTAGTTTGTCTGGTATCTTGTAGAAAGTAAAACATAAAATATATCAGAGCTCATAATAAGATATCTCACAGTGGAAGGAATAAAATATAATAGTAGGTAAATACTTACCATAATAATGACATTGTCTAACAAGTGTCTCTAAGCTGTATAATCTCTGACACCTGGCTAATCTAAGGGTTTGTTGTGAGGAGGAGGTAAGAACAAAAATTCTAATGAATGGAAAATTTATGATTTCTATATATAACACTACATATAACATTCTATCAATGGTTTGACTTTATTGAGTTATTTGGGTTTATTACACATTACACTTCCGGTTTTACGCAAAAATCTTACCCTTTACTCCCAAGTAGATTAACATAATAAATTATATATATATATAGTGATATGCCCCCCGTCTCAAGATGATCCCCGTAGTACCCTTCTCAAGTGGTCTCCATTGTTGCACTGTAAAAACGCACTAAACCTCCATCGCCACACTACGAAAGTGTACTAGACCATGCTATGAAGGCTTACCAAGTCTCCATCGCTATGAAACAAAATCGTACTAGGCCACGCTACGAAAGCTTATGAAGACTCTATTTCCACGCTACGAAAACATCCTAATCCTGTGTTCCCGTACCTAACTCAGTCGGGGGATTTTTGTATCTGTAAAGGACAACTTCGTTAGGACTACAATGTAGATATCTATAGATTGGTTTGTCTCTTTTCTCATTGGCTATGGTTGTAACACCCTATATCTTTAATTAATTAATAAAATAAAAATTTGTAAAATTTTCTGAATTTGCTCACGGAAATAGCGTCATTGGGTTCGTGGCGATTTTCTGATCAATTTAGACCTATGATTTGCAGAAAAAGGACTTAAGAAGAATATCATTAAATGAAGTTTCAAAAAAAACATGAAAAAGAAGAAATAAAAGGGACGCACATAAAACTAAGAGTTTCCAATGTTTCAGTTTTGTGAACAAAAAACAGTGTTGTTCAGTGGTTGGGCACTTGCCTCCCACCAACTTCATGTTTATAAATTTTAAGAAGGCCAACCAAAAAAATGCATGTTCTAGGAGAAAAGTATATGTGTATGTACATATAAGGAAAGGTTATATATAAATGAGAGTGTGTGTGTGTGTGTGTTTATGTATATATTTGTGTATGTGTGTGTAATTGTATATAGAGATATGAAATTCAAAAGTAACACACAATTAACAAAATAAGTAAGAAATAAATTTTGGGAAGGCGCTGTTTGAATCTTGAAATAAATGAGGTTGTACGCAGAAATATGCGCGCAAGAATTCCAAGAATATCTGCATTTGAAATTTGAGCGTATATTAATAACGAAATGGTTAGGGAATAATAACGTTTAAGAAACAGAAATTACGCAGCTATTAATGGTTGAAATTTTATGGAATTCTGCATAAATATATACACATAGGGTTTAAATTGAAATTTAAAGCGTAAAATAGAAACAGAAAATAATAAATATATTAGAGAGAAATTTGGCAAGAAAATAACGTTGAGACAACATTTTAATAGGAGTATAAATCACGTAGACGACCCAATTTTGAGCGAGGTAGCGTGGTTTAAATGTTATAAACGGCTTTGATTTTATTTGTTTCGATCCAACGGACGAGTTTCTTCTGAGCACCTATAAATAAGCCAACAGGGCCTGTTGTATATAACAATGTGATTTATTTTTTGATGATAACAAATATATATATTATAAATGTGTCTGTTATTGTACTATTCTAATACATCATATACAGAAATAAATATTTATATTTGAACAGAATACTACTGCACAAGAATTTAAATATTCCAACAGTATTTTATTTAAATATAATATTTTATTTCAACATTTAAATAGTACAAATTTATTACTCTACTATTATGCATCTTAGTGATTTATTACATTCATCTCTCACTACAACACTTAGTGTTCACTCTGTTACATATTCAATGTCAAAAACAGTTCATTTACATAATTTTCCTTAATATATTTCTCTCATTTCACTCTGTTCATATTAACTCGGTTACAGTCACTCACTCATATACAGTTACACTCATTTATTCTCGGGCTGCTTCATAGTCAGTCCGGTCACCTACATACCTGTCACAGAAACACACGCAGTAAACTGGAACAAAATAATTTTAAATTGTAGAAGATATAAATTTGTTTTTAATTATTTGCCTCAAAATTTTTGTGTGTTTCCTGTTATATTTCTTGACTTGGTCTGATATGTATATACATCTATCTATGTCTGACTGCTTGTGATATTCACAGTGATACACTATAAATACCACAAGGCAGACTGTATCTCTAGTGCACACAAGTTGTCTGTCATTCAAATAGCTCTGATATATAAACTGCACATGCATGATACATGTATACACATACATGTGTATGTGTATACACATATATTTTGTGTAGGGGCGATATGGTCAAATATCAGTGAATGCACATGAACCAAGAAATTCAATACAAGTGACAAAGTAGATGCGAAGAAACACTCATATACAAACACACACACACACACACACACACACACACATTTTTGTGCATATATACATTGCTAGGGAGTGCGGAATGTAGATCTTAAGGCAAAACAAACACTAGAGGGGGTGAATAATGTTTATAAGAAATTTATAAAAATCTTAAACTCAATTGATTTACTATTTGAATCACACAATGATTATCACACCAGAGATGATCACAATCATAGAAACAGTCACAGACATAAATATAAATAAACATAAAATGCAAAAAAGGAAAGAACAAACTGGATTTAATACTGGTTCAGATTACTTCTACGTCCAGACCCATGCAACACTGGATTGCGCAGAGTTTTATTATTATCAATATCCAAGTGCAACCCCTTGATTTCACAGCTACAAGGTTGACACCGCTCCAAACACCCTTGATTTTATGGCTACAAGGTTAACACCGCTCCTTTCCTTGATTTCAGGGCTACAAGGAACACACCCTTTCTCAAACAATTCCCAAATGATTACAACAGCCCTAGAACTCTTCAATAGCACTTCAATTCAGAGAGTATTTGATAAAGATTGAGAAGAGAAGAAGTTTGATATAATTTAAGTAGAAATCAGCAGAGTATAAGTGTAGAAATCAAGAAAATAATGTATATTAATGATGCTATGTAAAGGGGTGAAGATGGAGAAGAAGAATGATTTAAAAATTCGAAATTAGCCCCTATTTATAGTGTCTCAATGATTGCAACGTTTCAGAAACGTTACAAATAGTGAAAAGATACTTCCTTTTGAAATTAAGATTATGACAGTTGTATGTCGACATGCCTAAAAATGTATGTCGACATATGTATAATATTTTTATTTTTAAAACTATTTTTCAAGTGTTTAACATATATATTATTCTGGAAATTCTTAAATCAAAACTTAGTAATTTAAATGAACATTCTAAAGTGTAAAACCATATGGAAATATATTATATGAACATATTTATTAAGTTTTAAGATTTAAAACTATAAAATTATAAAACTGTAAAATTATAAAACTATATAACTACATATTATAAACTTATATATATTAAAATTTTATAAACATATATGTTTGAAATCATAAGTAAGATAATAGTTTGCAATCATTAGAAAAATAATTTGAAATCAGGATTTTAATTTTGGAAACATAATTTGAAATCTGAAAATCAGAATTTGAACCTGGAGTGCTGTTCAGAATCTTACATATAAACTAGACTCAATTGCTATATTTTTCTTGAACTCTTGAAATCTTGATATCCTGTTAACTTGATAACTCATGAGTATTGAATCTCTTCTGAATCTTGAATCTCTTGAAACTCTAAAACTATACAGTCTTCAGTATTTAAGTCCTGTATACAAATCCTGCATATATACATATATTCTAGATAGAGATGTTAGTATGTATTTTACAATCGATGATAACAGAAATAAGGCTGTTGTCATCAAAACTCCATTCTCAAACAATCTCCCCCTTTTTGATGATGACAACCTTGATTCATAAAATATTCATACATGTTCATACCTATTGATACCTTCTTGATCTGGTCCTTCGAATACTCCCCTTTTCACCATGAATCCTACATACTCCCGCTTAAACAAAGCCTAACTAATCCTTATTTCATAATTTCTCCCGCTTTTTCATCAACAAAAAGAACCTCTATATATACTCCCTGTGACACCTCATGTCTGTTAATGTCACTCTTTATCAGAATGCATTAAGTTCTGTGAAGCGTTATAGGTAAAAAAAATGGAATATCACAAGTAAGATATAAAATAGTAGCGGAAATTTAAAAATTCATTATTTAGTAAAAAAACATTGTAGTCTCAAAAACATCAGGCATAAAATACTAAAACTAAGTACATCAAAACAAAACCTCCGTCTTGTGCTAAAAACCAATCATAATCCCTTATAATAGCCATAATAAAGTAGACAAGTAGTCAAAGCGATACATCGAAACAGATCCAAATCCAAGCAGAACCAGAAGTGAGAGTCCTAATCAAGCTTAAGTATTCCCACCCTGAGAAATTGAGGGGAAAGGAAAAGAGAGGAAAGAAAACAAAACGGGTCAGACATAAAGTCTGGCGAGTCCGGTGACTTTTAGCATATAAAGAAGTATAAGTATCATGACAGGCATATAAACTGGATGAGAGATAACAGCAGGATATAACAGGTATAAACAGACTGAACAGAAATAACAGAATAAACAGAGTGGATTATGCTTCTCAAATACTTTTCTCTACACCAATACTAGTATAACAGATATGTGACGGGATTAGGTATCCCCTAATTACTTAACGGAAACAGAATGATCCCAATAGAAACATATTGATAGTTTTAGGTGTACTCTAGTTTCATAACGTGTTTTACCTACCCCAAAAAGAAATAATGGGTACCTTAACAGAATATAACAGGTGTTACCCAAAACAGAAATAATAGACACCCCAACAGAAATAGACAGGACTAGATGTACCCTAATTACTATCCCCAAGCGATCGGCTCCCTAATTTGTAAATACCCTGTGTCGGGCCCATAGTAGGGTGTATTACTTCCTAAAGTGGAAACCTACAGAAGGACACAAACCTATTTACTGGTGCTACGACGCCTTATTTTCCCCTTTTGACCGGACTCATGCACGCACATGACTTCGTTGGAACGCGCCCGTGCACACCCCCTTTCAGATGAACCTCTTATAATCAGTTCAGTATGCGTGCCCTGGCCCCTACCTTGTGCAGGGCTCCTATTTAATACCAGAATGAGATACCGACTGATATGGATCGCACACAACAGATGACACAAGTCAAACCCCTAAACTTATATCCCCCAACTAGGATTTTTAACAGCTTAAGCCTACAAATTAACAAGTTCTCCTAGCCCCATAGATTAACAGGTTAAGTTTTTATAGGTTAATAGGTTCATATAACCCCCACAGATTAAACAAGTTTTCTTAGCCCTAACAAATTTAATCAACTTTACTTAACCCCAACAGATTAAACAGGTTCCACAGGTTGCCTACAGTTTCATTAACATGTTCCGCTTAATCTATAAATTAAGCCTATAGATTTATATGCCCCAAATTCCAGTCATAATTCACAGTATAACATATGACCCTAAAATTTAAGTCATATTTCACAATATAGGTTATGCCCCAAGTTATCATTCTCAATCATTTCCTCAATTTATCCAAATTTCGATCGTACGCGTATTTCAGCGATATTGGCCTAGGCACGAAGGTGGACTAGGCTATAAAAATAAAAAGGGAATGAGAGAGAGAAGAACAAAATAGGCATATAAAAAGAAAATAAGCATATAATAACAAAGATGGGCATATGATGGCAAAAATAGGCATATAAGAACTGAACAGCAGTTCGGGTGTACAAAAGAATACATGTAATAGCAGAACTATTTAAGGTATGAATCAGATTCTCAACATGTATAGATTTAGATCCAAATTTATAAACATGTCAGGGTTACTGTTAAATTTTTATATCTAAAAGTAACTTGAACTCACATAGATTAGATCTAAAGAACAGAGAATAATAGACTGAAGTTGCAGAAGAGATTCTTGAATGAATATAGGCTGTTATTGAAGAAGATACTGTGATTCAATCCAAGCTTAGGAAGCATCTTATTGTCTCCATTGTTTTAGGTGTAGAAAAACAATTGAAATGATGTCTATATATAGCCTACCTTCAACGAATCTAGTCACAAATACGTCCAGAAATGCTCATAAGAATTTGGCCATCTACTCATCAACTTAACCTGTTTATAGCCTACTTAACGGATTTCGTCCTTGAAATCTCCAAGTTAAGAAGAATGTTTATCCTAACATCCATAAACCATCTACTCATCCATAAATCATGGGCATCCATTGTCCTTAAGAGATTTCTAATGCTTATATGAATATATGCAAAGGTGTTTGTATATGTCCCTATACTAATGCGATAAATCAGGCGGTCTACTGATTCAGTCGACCTCCTTAATGCAATTTATGTTAGTGCCATGAATACATCATGTATGCAAATAGTCCTAGTATATCATGTAAACTATATATGTGTGAACAATCATCCATCCAAATGCAACATCAATATGATGATACATCCATTTCCATCCATAAAAGAAAAATGTACACATATCCATATGCAGTATGAGAGTGCTTCGAGCCGATTTAGTGCCTAGTGTGTATATGAATCCACGAGCAACCACTAGCAAACACTTGCATCCACTTGCATCCATCAAACATAACATGTCTCAAACACATGTTTACATCCATTGGTCCTGCCTAAAGGTCGAAGATTCGATCGATAGGATGAACTTAAATGACAGAATCAAGTACGAATAAAAGCTTGGAAAAAGAAGTTAAGAACATACCCTTGAAAAGAAAAGGGTATAAAGCGCGAATCTTTTCTTCAGTCTCCCAAGTTGTATCTTCGCAGTCTTTTCCCCATTGCACTTTCATCAACTTAACCACTTTGTTGTGTAGCTTCTTAATCTCTGATCCAAGAATACGGGTAGGAACTTGTATGATCGTCGCCTCCCTTTCTACCTCTACTTCCTCAAGCATGCTCGGCTCAACTACCACTGTTGTATCATGCAGACACTTCCGTAAATGAGAAACGTGGAAAACATCATGAAGACCCACCAATCTCTCTGGTAGTATCACCTTATAGGTCATTTGACCTATCCTTTCTACTATGGGAAATGGCACTACAAACCTTGGTGCCAATTTCTCCATAGATCCAAAGCGAAACACATTCCTCAAAGGGGATACTTTGATGATAACCATGTCCCCTACCTCAAACTCAATATCAGTCCTTCTCTTATTTGCGTAGGACTTCTACCTGTCCTGAGTTGTCTCCATGCATCTGCGGATAAGATCTATATTTTCTGAAGTTTCTCTAATCATCTCAGGTCCAAGTAGAAGCCTATCTGTAAACTCCCACCAACAAATCGTGATCTACAAGGTCGTCCGTAAAATGCCTCGAAGGGTGCCATGCCTATACTAGCCTGATAATTGTAGTTGTAGGATAACTCAACCAACGGAAGATGCTATTCCCAAGTCCCTCCGAAGTCTAGGATACACAACCTTAAAAGATCCTCAAGAACTCAATTCCCCTCTTAGTCTGCCCATCGGTCTGAGGGTGATATGTGGTGCTCAGACACAAGTGTGTACCTATTGCCTCTTGCAGGCTCTTCCAGAACTCACTAGTGAAGATGGGGTCACGATCACTCTCTATGCTAGATGGTACTCCATGTAAACGGACTATTGCACGAAGATAAACTGATGCCAACCATGTTGCCGTTCTCTTACTCTTAATAGGAATGAAATGAGCGCTCTTAGTAAGCCTGTCCACTATAACTCAGATACTGGTGTTGCCTTTCCTCGATCTAGGCAAACATCAATGAAATCCATAGAGTCGCTCTCCCACTTCCACTGTGGGACCTCCAAAGGATGAAGCAAACCGCTAAGCTTTTACTGTTCGGCTTTAACTTGCCGGAAAACTAAACATCGAGAGACAAACTCTGCTACATCTTTCTTCATCCCAACCCAAAAGAAAACCTTCTTCATATCTCTATATATCTTATCACCACCCGGATGGATAGCCATCATATAATGATGAGCTTCCTCAAGGATTTTCCTTGACAGGCTCCCAATTCGGGGAACACAAAGCCTTCCATCCCATCGCAACCACCACCTATCATCCGTGGAATATCTACTTAGGTGACTATAAGTCTCCCCTCAACTGAGCCTATCCAAGATTTCTGCTATCTGTGGGACCTCTCACTGTGAAGATCATATCTGATCCATAAGAGTAGGTCGCACCTCTAAGGATGCCAACAAACCAGGTGTAAGATTCATAGATGGCATAAAATTGAAGGTCGATATGTACTCCGAACTTCTCCTATCCATGAATAGAGGACTCAAAGTCATCCTCTGCCTACTCAACGCATCCGCCAAAACATTACCGTTGCTAGGGGTATAAGTAATCTCAAAATCATAGGACGCTAGGAACTCCATCCATCTTTGTTGTCTCAAGTTGAGATCCCTTTGCGAGAATAAATACGTGAGAGATTAATGATCCGTGTACCACTCGAACCTCTTTCCAAGTAGATAATGTCGCCAAGTCTTAAGCGTGAACACAATAGCAGCCAATTCCAAATCATGGGTAGGGTAGTTCTTCTCATGAACTCTCAACTGTCTAATACCATAACACACTACCCTTCTCTCTTGCATGAAGACGGTACCAAGTCCTGTACCACATGCATCAATGTACACTATAAACACTTTGTTCCCATCAAGCAAAGTCAAGACTGGGGCTGTTGTCAGAGCCTCTTCGACCACTGAAAAGCATCTTCACACTCAATACTTCAAGAAAAGGTTAGATTCTTCTTCGTTAGTTTGGTGAGTGGGGCTGATATCTTTGCGAAGTCCTTGATAAACTTCCTATAGTAGCCCGCTAAACCGACAAAACCACTCACCTCTGTTGCATTATTTGGAACCTTCCAAACTTAACGCTATCCCATCCTTGGAGACCACATGCCTTAGAAATTTTGCTTCCTCTCTCCAACAGTGACATTTGGAGAATTTCGCCTTAACCTAGTGTGCCCGAAGAGTCCTCAAAACCTTCCCTAAATGTAGGGCATGCTCTTCCTCGATCTTTGAGAAGATTAGAATGTCATCCACAAAGATCACTACAAACTTATTCAGAAACTCGCAGAACACCCTACTCATCAGATCCACAAAATACACGCGTGCATTCGTCAACCCAAAAGGCATGGCTAGCCACTCAAAGAAATTATCTGGAGTTCTGAAAGCGGTATTGTCTATACTTTCCTTGGCCACCCTCAACTGATGAAACCCCGTGGCCAAGTCTAACTGAGAGAAAACGGATGCACCAACAAGCTGGTCAAACAGATCATCAATTTTTGGAAGTGGGGGCATATTCTTCTTAGTGAGTTTATTCAACTCCCTGTAATCCACACATAAGCGAAGTGAGCCATCCGCCATAGTTGCAAAGATGACTGGAGCACCTCAATCTGATATGCTTCGCCTAATAAACTCCTTCTCAAATAGCTTCCCTACTTGCTTACTAAGTGTAAAACCCCGTATTTTTTTAAGATAATAAAATAAGGATAACTTAATCAAATATTTAGAGTTAAGCAAAAGGATTGTGCCATTGTGACCGTCTCGAAATTTTGGCCAAGATAAACACATAGTTTGCGTAAAACGAACACCGTATGAAAACGTTATGAGCGTTAGAAGTTCGTATACATATAAGGAGTTCATATGTATATATATATATGAAGTTTATCAAGAAATTCCGAAAATAGGTCCAAAAATAAGAATACACGGGCGGGAGATTTAGGAGGGAAACAGACCGTTGGGGGTCGACCTAGGGGTTGACCCACCAATAAGGCGTCGACCCACCCTAAGAGGGTCGACCTAGGGGTCGACCCCACCTCGTTTCTGGAACCTTCTGACGACGTGGATAGTTCTGATGTTTTGATTCTGAATCTGAAGGACCATGTTTTTCCGCTTCCCCTATAAATAAGACCCTAGGCCCATTGTTTTATTCATCTAATTCAATGGTGACGACGAAGTGCTGCTTCAACGTAATTACTTTTCGCCTTTTCTTCTTTCGCCTATTAGGATTATTCAGGCTTGGAGACTTAGGATTCTACATCAGCAATCCCTTTTCTAGATCCAAATCACAACAGATCTACGCCAATCTTAGATCTCTTATCGAAATAAGGTAATTCTTAAATCTGGTCTATTTTTCAAATCCCTTTTCTTTCCTTCCCTTTTCTTTTTTAGTAAAAACTATAACTTCATAATTGTTAGGTTCTGAATCTAATTAGCAGAAAACTATGGGACGATAGATCTGGACCAGATCCAGGATTTGGAAGGCTTACAAGGTGAGTGGATTTAAACCATGTTATTTTAGATAATGGTACATTACTGTTTAACATTTCCCCAAAATGACGAATTGGAATATGACATGTTAAGATGCCTAAACATATGCTAATAATGATTAAAGTGGTTTAAATGACATGTGGGAATGATTAGCATGATATAACGTCAAATTGTTAATATGAATAATTCAAATATGGAATTAGTTGAAATATTGGAATGTTTACATGTTATAATATTAATTTGAACATGTGGGAAAAATTCTTATATTGGATTTGTTGGAGTGCTAAAAAGTTTACATGTAAATTTGTCCTAATTATATATAGGGAATAAGTATATGATTATATGGATTCATGTTAACATAGAATTGAATAAATAAATATGGGTTTGGGGGCATTGACGAAATTATGTTTAAAAATCTTAAATTGGATCATAAAGTATAGAAAAATGATTTGGGCACAAATGGGATCATATGTAAAATATGAATTGGCATAATTTGAATAATATGAATTTAGACATATAATCCGTCATGAATATAATTGGGTAAATGGGCATTAACACCTATAAAGGCATAGGTTTAATAATTGATTAATAATGAATGCCTAGGATTACAATTAGAAATTGAAATTGCGCTTATGACACGAGGTTAGGTTGCATTAGTGGTGGAAGTCTGCCCAGACCCGACCGGCATATCCAGCAGCCACTAATGTTGAACCTAATGTGAGAGGTCTAAGTGCGCAAATACGAGACGGGCTATGACATGAGGTTAGGCCCAACTTGTGAAAGAAGTCTGCCCGGACCCGACCATCATATCCAACATCCACAAGTTGTAAGCCTAATGTGGGAGGTCTATCCCATTATAAACCATAAATGGACATGATAATGAATTGGAGTACTTAACCTAATTTAATCCATAGGGATTGTATGAATACGAGTGTCCTGTATCGCCCAGCCGAGTGTCTTGTATCGCCCAGCCGCGGAACTCGGTGCACATTAGAGGACGTGCGATTGAGGCATTGAGTTACAATTAACAGTACGTATGAGGGACAATCTAGATACATGCATATCTGCTTTGGGTGGTGTATCATGGACTTGAGGGAATTACTCCTATATGAGATCTGAGTCAATCGAGGGTGGCAGTTCGTACGCTTACGTAGCATAGTGATAGTAGATATATGCGGATCGTAACATTGTTATATAGAGATTCGTACATCACTCTGGCGTAGGATGAGGGACTGCGACCATTTCGGTAACATTACGGTGGAGACCATGCGAGTGGGGTACCGTGGGGTGTACCTCGATATTGGTGGTAGCTACATATATATTATATTAGGTTAATCCACTGGGAAGTAAATAGGTACGACGTGTATGTAAGCCTTGAGTTTTGTTAACCCAAGTAACCTAATAAATAATAAAATATGATTGAATGGTATATGTAGGATTATTCAAAGTGTATAGTTTGAATTCAGCCACTAGAACTTGTGTTCTAACCCCCTCCTCATAACATACTCGCAGGTTAGATTTATGGCAGAGACATGATAGCCTTGGATACTGGTTAGGCCGTATTATTAATACGGCAAGGCTATACTTTGATTATATTATATTTTATCATCTCCGCTGTGAGATGTTTTTGAGCTTTAACATATTTTATGTCTCTGTTTTTTCTGCAGGATACTAGAGCACAACAACTTGAGTTTCGATAAATTAGAATTTTGAAAAAAATTCGATCTTTCGGAATTTGGGTTGTTACATCTGGTGTCAGAGTTTAGGTTTAGAATTCCTGTATAGATGGTGAGGGAACATATTTGTATTCTTAAAATATAAATATGTATATACCTTGATCTATGGAGGAACCCACTAAATAGAAGGGGAATAAATATGGTAAGAATTGGGATGTTTGTCTCGTACACTAAAGGAATGAATATATAAATACGATACCCTTAGGTAAATTGGGTGGAAAGTGTACAGTATACGGAGGAAGGGAGAGAAATCCCAAGAGGAAACATTTGGATAGTGGGTCCGATACTGAAACCTTGTCTGGAAGGGTTAAGATGGATTGATTATATATAAGGATGAAGGTAGATTGACCCAAAAAGGAATCATAGGAATGTGGAAAGTTTCTAAGAGTGGTAAGGTCACAAAAACGACTACAAAACAGTAGACCGACCTTTTCCCTCTACGCTCAAAAAAAAAGAGAAGGGGGTGGGATGACTCAGGTACGACCCAGGCTAGATCGACACACCAGGCGGTGGGTCGACACCCTTTCGGGGCGGTCGACCCACCCGTAATATGGGGAAAAAATAAAAGGAACGAAGCCAAAGGCTTCGTCCCCATTTTGCTCCCACCCAGCCACCGAACCCATTCCCTTCCCCCACTTTCGAAGCCCACCACCACCTCAAATCTCCACCGTTTCACGTAATTTTGGTGCCAAATCGAAGCTCTCAACGCCCTCTACTCGGATCTACTAGAGTTTTCCCCCAATTTGGAGAAAAATCGCCATGCAACCCCAACCTCCCCTTGCCGCTGCCAATCCCCAATTAACCCCTCAAGAAATTGCATGGTGTGATAATCAGAGAGATACAGTAGAGGCGTATGTAAGCACCGCAGGACACGAAATTCTACTTGGACAACCAGTCAAGTTTAGTTGTTCAATAATGTTGGGTTGGATAGCATCTTGGATCACAACATTGTAGAGAAAAGAGGTTTTCCAAGGTTAGTACATCTTTTCGCTGCCAATTTGGTAATCATTATGGAAAATGACGTGGTGGTTTTTGAGTCCAAGGCAAAAGGGGTACAAATCCGATTCACTGAGGTCGACCCTACCTCGATTCTCGAACCTTCTAACGACGTGGATGGTTCTAATGTTTTGATTCGGAATCTGAAGGACCATATTTTTCTGCTTCACCTATAAATAAGACCCTAGTCCCATTGTTTTATTCATCTAATTCAATGGTGACGGTGAAGTGTTGCTTCAACGTAATTTGTTCTAGACTTTTATTCTTCTGCCTATTAGGGTTATTCAAGCTTGGAGATCTGGGATTCTACATCAGCAATCCCTTTTCTAGATCTAAATCACAACAGATCTACGCCAATCTTAGATCTCTTATCGAAATATGGTAATTCCTAGATCTGGTCTATTTTTCAAAGCCCTTCTCTTTCCTTCCCTTTTCTTTTTTTGGTAAAAACTATAAACCCATAATTGTTAGGTTCCGAATCTAATTAGGAGAAAACTATGGGAGGATAGATCTGGACCAGATCCAGGATTTGGAAGGCTTACGAGGTGAGTGGATTTAAACCATATTATTTTAGATAATGGTATATTACCATTTAGCATTCCCCCATTATAACGAATTGGAATATGACATGTTAAGATTCCTAAACATATGCTAATAATGATTAAAGTGGTGTAAATAACATGTGGGAATGATTAGCATGATATAACGTCAAATGGTTAATATGAATAATTCATATATTGAATTAGTTGAAATATTGGAATGTTTACATTTTATAATATTAAATCGAACATATAGGAAGAATTCATATATTGGATTTGTCGGAGTGCTAAAAAGTTCACATGTAAATTTGTCCTAATTATATACAGGGAATAATTGAAGTAAGTATACGATTATATGAATTCATGTTAACATAGAATTAAATAAATAAATATGGGTTTGGGGCATCGACCAAATTATGTTTAAAGATCTTAAATTGGATCATAAGTATAGAAAAATGATTTGGGCGCAAATGGGATCGTATGTAAAATATGAATTAGCATAATTTGAATAATATGAATTTAGACATATAATCCGTCATGAATATAATTGGGTAAATGGGCATTAACACCTATAAAGGCATAGGTTTAAATAATTGATTAATAATGAATGCCTAGGATAACAATTAGAAATTGTAATTGCGCTTATGACACGAGGTTAGGTTGCATTAGCGGTGGAAGTCTACCCGGACCCGAATCGGCATATCCAGCAGCCACTAATGTTGAACCGAATGTGAGAGGTCTAAGTGCGCAAATACGAAATGGGCTATGACACGAGGTTAGGCCTAACTTGTGGAAGAAGTCTGGCCGGACCCGACCGGCATATCCAGCATCCACAAGTTGTAGGCCTAATGTAGGAGGTCTAGCCCATTATAAACCATAAATGGACATGGTAATGAATTGGACTACATAACCTAATCTAATCCATAGGGATTGTATGAATACGAACTAAAGTTAGGGTTAAGTAAAATTGGTTGGATAGTGGGTGGGCTGAGCAAATCAGAGGGGGTATTACATATAGGCCCGCAAACTTAGTCCGATAAGGTTATGTAATTAAAGACACCTAGTGGTATACATAACCGGTAAAAATAATAAAGTTATGTAATTAAAGACACCTTTTGGGGTAAGTATAACTTGTAGAAATGATAGAATTTAGACATGTATAATAACCTGCCAAGTAGAACTTGTTATGGTAACCAAACTAGAAAAGTAAAAGATTGTGGTCACCGACCTTGGACCACAATCTAGAGGATAACATGTTGTGGGACTATTAATAAACTTAAACGGGTTAAGTTATAGTTATATGATAGAGATTAATAAGAAAGAGAAACTTGGTAGTTTTAATAAGAACTCAATATGAATGAGAATAACCAGGTTAACTGGAAACCCAATGAGGTGAGGCAAGCGCATAAAAGAATGTTTAGACATAGGGTCTAACAACATATTAAATTTTTGCGCTTGGACCAGTCCGTAAGTTTGAGGGTGAAAAACCCAACGGGGTAGATCATCGAGATGTTGTAAGGCATGAGGGGAGCGCACATTCATCTGATTGTTCTGACGGCTCCGAAGGACTGGAAGGGGAAGCACACAACTCCCTAAGGTACGTAAGGTGCTCCTAGTAGTCCTCTGTTGTAATAACCCGGAAATCTGAGCCAATTTAAAATTTTTATTTTGGCAATTTTAGCGAATTTTGAATATTTAAAATGAATTATTTTAAATAATATCGACGAGAAATTTATTTTGAATAGAATTAGAACGTATATATTTATATAGAGCGTCATTTGAATTATAAATATTTATTTATAATTATAAAAGGAATTGAAAGTGGCGCGGTAGTTCGATAATTCGATTTCAAAATTCAAATGAATGTACAGGATTCAAAATAAACCGGATTTTAGTAAAACCAAAAATATTTGAATCTAATTGAGAATATCTTTCCAACGAATCCGAAAAATCAAATTTTCATAGCGGGGATAAAAAGTTATGTCCAGTTGAAAATTCAGAATAGTCGCTATTGAATTTCGGCACTTAAAAATGGCCATTTTGCAAACGACCTCGGATTTCGACGAAACCACTTTTGTTGGATCCGTGATGTCAAGTTATTGCTAGGTTTCGAATTTCGTAATTTTTCGATTCAATATGTGAGTGTGGCAAAGGAAAACACGTTTGACCAGTTTCAATTGATTTTAATCAACTGGAAAATGGCCATTTTTCAAACGGTGTCAGAATTCGATGAAATTAGTTTTGTTAGGACCGTATCATTAATACGAAGTTAGAAAATATTTTTCGGGAATTTTTAGAGTTCGTATGTGGCCCCAGTAAATTGAAATGTGCGTTCAAATTCAATATATAGAGTTATATTTGGATTTTGACGGAAACTGATCGACATGATTGAATCAGCTTACGATACATATCCCATTGTGTTCGGAATGGGGGTAATACGCTAGGGATGACAGTCGGTGGGTTCGATTCTGAGTTCGAATAAAAAGTTAACTTTTAGGGGCAAAATAAATTAAAATAAATAAATATATATATTCTTCTCCAATCTCTCTCCATTCAGTCAACACGCTCAAATCGAGAAAAAAAAAAGAAACCCGAAATCCCTAAATCGTTCGACGTCGCTCCTCGTCCCAGTCCCCACCGCCACATCACCGGTCACCAGGGTCGTCGCCTTCCCTCGAAGTCGCCAGTGAGGCCCAGACCCCCTTCTCCTTCTTCCTCTTGTGCGAGCCCCCAACTCGATCCCCAATTCCGAAGTCAACCGAGACCCCACCAACGGAAACCGCCACCTCCACGCTGCCTACCCCGGCCACCCACCACCTGCGATGGCGCAGAACCCCCTACCCTTCCAATCGACTGCTGAAACCCCTCTCCCTCTTAGAAAACACTGTAAGTTTTATTATATGGTATTTATTACTTTTCTTTCTTTATTTAATATAGATAAGTTTTAAAATGATTAATAAGGTCAGTTTTATATATAATATGATTTTTATTATGAAGATAACGATAGTAAAAATTTGATTTTTATATATTGAATAGCGATAATAAAAATATGATTTTTATATATTGAATAGCGAAGTAAAAATTCTATTTTTATATATTGAATAGCGAAGTAAAAATTCAATTTTTATATATTGAATAGCGAAGTAAAAATTCGATTTTTATATATATAGCAAAGTAAAAATCTGATATTTATTATATGTATAGCGATATAAAATTGGGATTTTTATCCATATAGCGTTGGAATAAGAATGTGATTTTTAATGTGAACAACGTGACAAGGATTATGTTGGAAGTACGGGCAAATCCAGATGTTCAGAAATTCAGAAATAAAACTGGGGGAGTGGAACCCTCGGTGAGAACTTCTCACTTCTAATTTATTTCTAGTTAAAACATATACTAGGATGCAGACGGTGTTTAGTAGCACCCGACACCCGTCGTCCACAGACCATGGACGGCTTGTATGCTTGTTTGTTTGATTTTGATGTGTAGTTGATTGTGTGATGTGACGTGAAATGAAATAAAATATTTATATAGTTAAAAATAGAATTTTTAACATGTATATGAAATGGAATAGATTAATATAAACAGATCGAACGATTTGTTTAGATACACACATTTGACTGATATAGATTGGGATGATAAATTTTACACATCGCCCAACTGCACAAATAAAATCTGTGTTTGATTGTTTGAAACTCCACACAGGTATTGGGATGATATATGACATACACTAATCCCAATAATTAGTTGTATGTCGATCGATTGATTGACAGGCTGTTATATGCGTTAAACATTTATATTTAATGCTTATGCAGTTGTGTGGTGCACTCTGGATGATGATTGATTATTTATCGTTGTTATTTTATACATATGTTGTAGTAAATCCATATAATTAACATTATATGGTGATTGATTGGGCCTCATTCCAGTTTTGAAATAGAAATATTTGAAATAGAAATATTTGAAATCGAATATTTGCAATAGAAATATTTGAAATAGAATATTTGAAAATAGAAATATATGAAGCCGTGTTGATTATATTGATGCCATTTTGACGTGAATGATATTTATATCGATTTTATTCATTTTTCAATGAATATTGAAATAGATTTGAAATTCGAATTAAATTGAAAAGAATTGAAATTCGAATTAAATTGAAAAGAACTAAAATTCGAATTAAATTGAAATAAATTGAAATTCGAATTAAATTGAAAGGAATTAAAATTCGAATTAAATTGAAAGGAATTGAAATTCGAATTAAATTGAAAGGAATTGAAATTCGAATTAGATTGAAATAGAATTGAAATCGTTTTGAATTGAATTTAAAACGTTTTGAAATTGAACTGAAATCGATTTAAATTGAAACCGATTTGAATTGAAATGAACTTGAATTGAAATCGAGTTGAAATGAATTTAAAACGATTTATAAAATACGTTTTAAAAGGAAATCGACGAAGTATATATTATATATTATATATATATATATAATATAATGGCCTGAATAGAACGCGTCGCGCCGCGGCAGTCCGTGAATTTCGACCATTGACTTCGAATGGATATTGCGGGAGATCCGACCGTCGGAATCTCCTAAAACCGGAACCGTTGGGTTCATATTGAAAAGAGCTTTCCAATTAATATTAGAAATTTGAAATCTAACGGTTGTATTTGGAATTATGTCCAAATCAAATTTGGAAAAGGTCGCTGTAAGTGCAGTTCGATGGCCGTTGATGGAAATCGACTGTACGGGTCTTGATAAAATTATTAAAAATAGTAATAATTTGTGTAAATTCATAAGAAATGATTTGTGAAGAATTGGGATGAAAAACTCCATATTTGAAAAGATAAAAATAAATTTTTATCGAAATGAACTAGTTTTGAACTAGAGTAATAATTTATTTATTTTTAAATAAATAAATTGGATTTGAAATGGTTTTAAAAGTAACCAGAATTTCCAATAAGTGAATTGGAATGGATTTGAATCGAAATTGTCTTTGGAATATTTCGATGTTGGATTTCATGATGAAACAGATATTGTTATGGGAATTTGAAAGATATATTAATATCGTTATTTCCAGTACGATATTTGTTGGTCGTAGAATTTGATATTGAATATAAGCTAATATATTTTCTATTCAGAGCCTTGTATTTAATATCAAATGTGAGTTGGGTTTGTCGTGAATGGTGTCTTCATTAACACTGTCCTTAAATCTAGTTGAGAAAAAGATTAAATCTTTTTATTTAGATTTAATGAAGTGTACCAATTAAATGGTATTTAATTGGAGTTGAGTTGGAATTGATTTTTGGGTTTATCGTGAATGGTGTTTTAAATAACACTTGTTCTTTAAACCGATAATTAATGTAATGTGACTTTGGGTTTATAGTGAGCCGTGTTTTAAATGACATTGGTTCTTTAACCCAGTTAAAGACAGGATATTTATTTCTGTGAAGATTAAAACTAAGTGGGGTTTTAATGAATCTTTAATTAGATTGGAATAGTCGAGAATGGAGTATCACCAGTTTTGCGACAGGCGATAGTTAAATCTTTAATTAGATTTGAACGTGAAATGGTAATTGAATTTACCAATAACACCGTGGTGTTAGATATGAAGTATGACCAATTTTACTTCATGGGATGAATAGGTTGGGATTGGGAAATAAAATAAATGATTACTTCGGTGTGGTTCGCTAATCCCAACTGGGTTGAATTGATATTCAAAAGAAGATTAAAGAATAAATTTAAAGAATTTATCTTTGATAAAAAATTTGGGAACCTTTCCCAAAGTATAAGAATATTTGAATAAAAGAATATTCTGAATTGGAATGAGGCGTATGTTGTGTTTGTGTAACACTTGTTTATTATATACGCGAGTTATTCAGAAAGACCGGGTTTATCCCATTCCGAATAACTGATTCGACGTGGTGTCGAGGATGAAGACGGTGGTAGAAGACCGGAGGTCTTCACATCGTTTGGGTGATTACTGATGATCTTGATTGGGCTGTACACCCAAGAGGAGGGAATCAGTTGGTGATCGTCCAGACGTACTTGGAGATCGATGGATATGCGGGGTACTAGGTGCCTCCGGTTTCGTTCAGACCCAGAACGAACTTGTAAATGGACTGTGTGTCTGACATTGGATTTTATTCTGTGTGATTGATTTCTATTAAATATATATCTGTTTGGCGGCGGAGAATTTATTCTCTTGCTTAGCGCCCTTCTCTGAGACATACGAGCTCAGGGGTTATATATTGATGGATATCAAATGCATGGAGTGAATTGCCTATGTGGCATGCCTAAGCGGCAATTGATCGAGACTTCTGTTGAAAAGAAAAGTCTTGTGGTTGATGATCAAAGCACGACCTGTGTGACATAGCTTTGTGTAGCGTTGATTCGCGAGCCTCACACCCCGGTTGTGAACCAGAAACGGGAGAAGGATCCAGGGAGGGCATGCGTTTCTTTCTAGCTAGTGGTGGTGTCAGTGCTTAAATTGGCTGACATTTATATACTTTTCACTTGTGTGGTTGTTACTGTTGCGGGGCGCCTCGGATATATCGGTCGATCCGGGACCGATGGAGTCATTGGACTCATTTACGCCCCAAAGGGCGGGGAAATGCAGTGTTCAGGCATTTTAATCCACATCGGTGGACCGGCCCTGTGGCTCCAAGGCTTGCCTGCGCGCTTGCCTGAGACATGGTAGGCTAGATTGTCTCGAATCGGTAGAGGACTATCCCTGACCTCGGTTCACAGACGGAAATCCAATTTCCAAATACGTGACTTTGCGGTTTTGATTGTGGAGCCTAGTATGGCGACATGATATATGGTACCCATGCCGTCTACGATTGATACATTTATATTTGAAGTTGTTTTGACACTGTTAGACCAAAAAGTGGTTCTAACACCCAAATTGACTAAAATTTCGATAGAATGAGATCAAAAATAGAAAAGAGACACAGAATTTATAGTGGTTCGGCGTTGAAGAGCCTACGTCCACTTTAAAACACTTTGTTTGATGATATAGATGAAAATACAACAATATATTTGCTCAATCTCGCTCACTTTTCATATACATTCACTCAATTATCTCAAAATACACTGTGTATGATGATTTGGATTGTTTGGGAGTGCTGGAATTCAGTTCTCTAAGATACTCAAATTCTCAAAGTGCCAAAAGATCCCTTCAAGTGAGCCTTAGAGGTCTATTTATAGGTGGAAATTTCTCCAGAATTCGGTCCGGATCGGGTGCACGTGTCTCCCATCCCATGACTTTCGGGATCGGATGAGTTCTGGTGTTGCCAACACATCAGGTAAGTGGCCATCGTGGGTAGAAAGTGGGTGTAACCGCTCCGAATATCCAGGAGATCGTGGGGTGAAGCAACATGGTATACTGGGTTCGGTTCGGAGGGACAAGTAGAAGGGGTTCGGATCGGGGCATCCGATCCGGTCGGACCTGTGTTGAACTTGAGCTCTTGTCCATTCTACTCTGTTCCGTTCTGGTCTGATAGTGGCCCTCCGATCCGATCCGATGCTTTTTTAGGAAGAAGTGTTCTTCAACACTTGACATCTCGACTTTGTGTAGCCTAGTTCACAAAGTAGGCTAACATTTTACCACCTCAAAGGATGCTTCTGTTAGAGACGGAGCATGCTTTTACACAGTGCCTTTCTGAAATTGAATTGTCGAAAAGTAGTTTCTATTGACATATAAAGACACGTTGCTTCAGAAAGTTGCATCTCTTGATGTCTATATACACTTCGCATAGTATGTGAATCCCTTTCTTTATTTTCAAACAACTTGGAGAACTCTTGTTAACATCCAGTTATCCTTCTAGGTGATTTTCTTTTTGATTTTTCTTTGGATTTAATTCAATTCAGTTGTTAAGTTAGTACATGGAATTCCATTCGGTTTGGGTTCCGACCCGAACAGTCTCACCTCTTCTTTCATTTGGTATCAAGTTAGCGGGCCAGACTACGTCACTGGGCTCTCATTCCGGTCCGAGCGGAAAAGTAGGCAGGAATACGAGTAGTCACTGTAACTCTATATAAGCCTATCACCTTTTTCTTTCTTCCTCTCTTTCTTCTTATTTGCTTTTTCTCAGCCGATTGAACACAAAAACCCTAGCCCTCTGAAACTCAAAAAACCTCTTTATTAATCATCAAATCGAATTCGTAAGTGAACCTTAGACTTTATTTTCTTGATAACAATCGATTTCGATTATGAATTATGGTCGGTTTGATTGATTTGGGCATGGGTTTGGTTCGATTTGCTAGTGCAGCCTCCTCTTCCCTCACCATCGTCTTCGGTGGCTCAGTCGCCACTTCGAGGCGTTGGGAAGATGGAATTAGGGCTCGCCATAATGGATAAAACCAATGAAAACTTGATCTTGGTTGGGGCCATGAGTACGAAATTAGGTTCTAGGTTTGAAAGAGAGGAAGAAGAAAGAGGTTGCAGGGGATCGGTTCGGGTGATGGAGTGTGGATCATGGAGAAGAAGAAAGGGAAGAAAAGGCTCAGAAAGTCAAATCGGGTCAGGGAAAAAGTTGAAGAGGGAGATGGAGCTTAATTTATTGGATCGGGTCGGATAGTACTCTCGTAATCGGATCGGATCGAAAAGTGAAATAAAAGAGAAGAGGGGCATGGTCACTTAATTCGATCCGGACCGTTCGGGGAGCCTACTTCCGAACTGATCTGACTTTGATCTCTAGGCTTCAACGTTTGTCTGAGTCCAAGCCAAGGCTGTGCCCCCGATCCGATCCCAATGAATGCACCCGAACCGAACCGAAGAGCAGTCCAACTTAATGCATAAGAATTTGTTTAACTGGCCCAATCAACTCTTGGCATAATCTTCAACTTAGTGGACAATTAGGATAGTGCCTTGCGAACATACACGAACATCAAGAACTGCCCTGGACATTATTGCTTTGCCAAGATTTTGCATTGCACTTTCGAGTGTTGACTTTACATTTTCTGCATACACTGTTCACACTTTAATTCATACACATGCACGGGGGGATACGGGCTAATTTACTCTAACTTGTGCTATTGCTTCTTCAATAGTTTAGTGACCATGACAGCCAGACGTTCATCTAGATTAGCAGAAAAGAAAGAGATCCCAGAGACATCCAACAAAATCACTCTTGAAGACATATCTTCTTCCTCAGATCCAGAATGGGATGATGAGGGCTAAGACTACGAGGTAGAGACTCATGAAAGGTTAATGTGTCTTCTGAGGGTGGAGTTTCCCTGGGCTGCGAAGAGGAAGGAGGGATTGGAGATAATCGAGCTCCTGGCGAATTTGAGTCTGCCATCATACTGGAATCACCTCAAGATTCTGTTGAATCGACGATCGACGATGACAGACTTATTCGAATACGCCTAAAGTACAGGATACCCAAAGGGGATACCTTGGTGCCATCAAAAACTGATCGTCCTCACAACCCTCCAGAAGGATTTATGGCAATCACTCGATTGATGTGCATGGTTGGGGCTATCCCTCCATTTTCTCCTTTCGTCGTCGATTTTCTAAGACAAATGCGGATTGCCCCCATGCAGCTGCACCCCAACTCCTATGCTTACCTGTATACCCTATATGTAGCGTACCGCGAGATCTTAGGCACAGAGCTCACTTTTGATGACGTTCATTTCTTTTATAACTTCAAGCACCGGACTCGAGAAACTCCTTCTTTCTGTTACTTCGAGTCTGTCCCAAAGAGGAAAATAATTCCAGCACCGTTCGGCAGTAAAGCGGGTGATTCCAGGCTGGAATGGTTTTATGTAAGGCAACAGCCAGGGTGTGCTAGGAGATGGACAAAATCAAGTAAAGCACTGGTTTTCTAAATCTCGACTCTGTATGTCCACGCCACCACATTAATTTTTTTTCTTTTTGTTTGCAGTTGATAACCCAAAATAAATATCGGATCAAGCATTCTTTGATTGGATGCACCGGCTCCTTAATGGTGATCAAAAGTTTTTAACTATTGATGAAGTCCTTAAGGATGAATAACTTCATCTTCATGGGTTGCTGTCCATTACCCGTAGCATAGGTCATGGGACAGGTCCATATGTATATATCCCCCCAGTGGACGTAATCCCAGAAACGGGCGAAAGCTCGAAAGCTCCTACAATGCCGCTTCAGGCTTCACCTTCTCCATCTTCGACTCAAGATGATGAATTGGCTAACATGGATGAAAAGCACCGTGAGGGGTATATCGTTCCCGAGGATGCCATCTCTCCGGAGAGGTCAACGTCTTCCAAAGAGCCGCCAATTGATGCTTCTCAGGGAGACGCCCCTAGTACCGATGATCCAACATTTCAGGGTTTGGGGGATCTCCCCTTACCTGAAACTATTTACACTTCAGAGGATTTTGGGACAAATCCTTTAGTTTTCACTTCTTCAGAAGAGACCACCCCTGCTAAGGCCAAAGAGCCCACTTGTACTAGTCTGGCTTCAGACTCGAGTTTGTCGGGGGGAAAACACCACTTAGGATGCACTTAACACAATAGCATCACATTTCACAACACTTTTCTTTTGTGAAAACACAGATCCTGAATTTCATTTGCCTTGTTGTGCAGGTACAATGTCCCGCTCCCATTACGATATCAGGAAACTTCGTCGCAGCATGTTTAGACCCCCTTCTGATCATGAGCATGATCGTCGCGAAAGCCGCGGTAGGGAGGATAGAAGGCCCTATGATTCTTACCAGTTGCGGTCTTCGCGCTCTCGCTCTCCCGTTCGGTCAGATTCAGAGCGATATAAGGGCTACCAAGCTCATCGAGAAGATGACAGGCTGCAGTCAAAGGACCCAATTCTTTCTCAAGAAAAGCGTAGTAGGGAAAGGAGCCCGCCGAGAGATACCGATTCGCGAAGCAAGCACAAGGTTCCTGCTAAATGGCCTAGAAGGAATGAGGAGGCTATTGAGCCTTCCACACATAAGGATACCGAGCTGACATTCCCTGCACCTCCCCCATTGGACGCTGAAACTGCAGTTAAAAGGGCGTATCTGGAGGAGCAATTTCCCGAACACTACTTCGAAAACTTGACTTTTTTACCTGCTCTTGAGCCTATTTCCTTGAGGGTGGCAGATGAGGCCAAAGCAAAAATTGATGCGGTCGAGAAACAATATTCAGAGATGTTCAAGTATTCGCGTAATCTTTCCATAATCATCCAAAATCTAATCACGAATACCGACTAGATGCAGAAGACCGCAGAAGACGATGCAAAGGCCCTGACAAATTTAGGAAAAGATCTCGAGGATACACAGGCCCAACTTGTTATCGCTCAACGGGATGTTGCGAGCTTTAAGCAACAATTTGGGGACCTACAAAAACGCTACCATGGCTTGCTTGAGTCCCATACCCGAGAGCGTTCGGAATTGAAAAACCAATCTAAAGATGCCAAGGCAGATGCTGCCAAAATGCAACTTGCTTACGCTGACCTTGAGCGAGAGAATGCCGAGCTTGCGAAGAAGAACGCCGAATTGGAGAAGAATAACGCTGACTTGGCTTCCAAGTTGGTGGAGGCTGAGAACAGGGCTGCCCTAGCAGAGGGTAATGTCGAAAGTATTATTAAATCCGTTGAAGAGACCCGCAAGCAGCTGTCGGAGGCTGAGGAAGAGGTGCATGGTTTCGGCGAATTAATGATTGAATTCTTTGCGCATATAATTCGCCGCCGGAACATCTCTTGGATTGAAGATCATCCATCTACCTTGGTCCAAGTATGGAGTCAAATCGTTGAATGGGAGAAAGAGGAGCTCAAGGTTGATTCCATTGACGAAGACAAGCTTATGGAGAAATATCTAAGAGATGATGAACCAGAACGCCTAGCCGAGGGACGCCGCCTTATTGCTGCTACTATAGAGGAAGAGAAGCAGAGAGTTAAACAAAAGAACATTCCTGAGGCTAGTTCTTCTTCTACTGCCTTTGAAACTTCTGAAGTAGAGGGATATGATCCCGAAAACCGGGGGATCCCTCGGGCATCTCTTTTATCCCCCATACCCGAAATGGCATCGGAGACAGCAGTCACTCCAGCTGAGAAGTCATCGGAAGGTATTTCTATCTTTTCACCTCAATTCGTCAAAGCTATCTCTACCTTTCATCACATAATCGGGCAATCGATGAAGAACCCATTACTTTCTCCTGAGTTGATAACTGTTGCTTCTCACTCTGTAGGTGTTGAACCGTCTGAAAAGACAGACGTGTCCCAGGGAACCACCGCTGGAGCAGAACCTACGGAGAAGGCTAAAGGGGGAAAAGACAAGGCTACCACCATTGATTCGGGAGAAGGAACTGAACCGTCTAAGGCTGATACTCCTCATGATGACGAAATGATAGATGCCTTGAAAGATGATGGCGGCAACGGGGGACACGAGGAAGACCCTGATGTGGCTATAGTTGGGGAGTCGAAAAGCGTCGATGATATCACTTTGGCTGCATTGAAAGCCGAACAAGACAAACGCATGCAGCTTAAAGTTGAAGATATAGACCCCGAAAGCCTTAATCCTCTCACAGTGGTGGATGCTGGATCAAGGTTAGTTGTTAAGCTTTCGACTAGATCTATCACAGAAGAACTTGTTAAAAAGTCTTCTTTTGATTCCAGCGTTCCGACTCCCATGAAAAAATCAGCCGATTCCAGCACTTCAGTCTCGGGGAAGAAAAAACCAAGGCGCATCTTAACTGATGCCGAAAGAGAGGAAAAGGATGCTCAGAAGGCTTTTAAGAAATCCAAGTCCACTTCAAAGTACAAGTGATGAAGTGCTTTGTTTTATTTTAGCATTTAATTGGCTCACGATTGTTGCAGCGAGTGTGGCCTTCGCATCTTCTTTTTACCTGTTTTTCCTGTACAAATTCATACATTTGTAAATAAAAATAATTCACTTCCTGCAATGCCTGTTAGTCGTCAGTTCAGTACTTATGTAAAAATGCAAATGCATGTCCTACTAAAGTTGTGTAATGGAGTCATAGCGGTGGGGAATATGTGTGTACATATATGCCCCCAATCAGTCTTGAAAACCTATTCAAGATTAAATTAAAAGGTCCGAAAGTCCCCGATTCTTTGACGGGGTTCACATTCCTTTTGTCACTGATGCCTGTTCTTTTCTGGCATCTTTTATACTCTCCTGTCTTATATTCAGGTTAGAGTTCTTGCTGAGGCGGTCTCTTATCTGGGTGCACCTTCATGCCTCGCAGGACGTCGTCTTCCCGTCCTTTATACTCTCTCTCAATTCTTGAGAGTTAGAGTTAAGAATGTCATCTTCCCATTCTTTTATGTCTTATTGTACAAAAAGTCGTCGTGTTTTTTCCTGCATATAAGCCATCTCCAACTTTCCAGATTTCAATTTAACATCTCGTATTCCACAGTCACAATAGAATAATAGTTGAAGATATAAATAATGCATGAAAGTAAATGGCACACGATATTTTTATAGTGGTTTGGCTAAGTCATAGCCTACATCCACTTTATAGTTTCTTATTCGCATCAACAGACTTTTCTAAGGCAAGTCGTGCCTTTTTACAGAGTTCATAAGAAAGACAAAAGAAGATACAATATCCCTAATTAAAATATCGCATCAAGTGTTGGGCATTCCAAGCCCTAGGCACTTCTTCGCCATCTACGGTCGTTAACTTGAAGGCTCCTGTCTCAAGTTTTCGTTGGATGATGAATGGGCCTTCCCACTTTAGTCCAAGGTGAGGAAGGGATGGAAAAACTCACTTTAGTACCAAATCTCCTGGTTTAAAGGTTCTAAAACGAACTTTTTTGTCATAATAGCGTGCCATCTGACGTCGATGTCTTGATGCACGCAAGTCTGCCTCGTCCCTTTTCTCTTCGATTTCGTCAAGGGACTCAAGGAGGAGTGCCCGATTCGTCATCGGGTCATAATATGTCACCCTATGAGAGGGAACTTCAAGCTCTACCGGGATTACTGCCTCTGAACCAAATGAAAGAGAGAAAGGAGTATGACTGGTAGTTGTTTTAAACTTTGTTCGGTATGCCCACAAAGCCAAGGGCAATTCATCCACCCATTTTGCTTTTGCACGTTCCAATCGCTTCTTGAGGATGGACTTTATGACTTTATTTATTGCTTCTACTTGCCCGTTTGATTGTGGATGGGCGACTGCAGTGTACCGCTTGTCGATCTTGTATTTCTGGCAGAAATTTCTGAATTCGACACCGTCGAACTGGGTTCCATTATTAGTTATAATGGTCCTTGGAATCCCAAATCGGCATATGATATTTCTAACCACGAAACTTATCACCTTTCTCGTTGTGATTTTAGTTAAGGGCTCAGCTTCCACCCATTTCGTAAAATAGTCCACGGTGACTATTGCATACTTTGCTCCTCCTTTGGAAATTGGTAGAACTCCGATTATGTCAATTCCCCACATGGCAAACGGCCACGGACTCACCATCGACTTGAGCTGGGTCGGTGGTGCTCTGGGGATCTTGGCGAACCTCGGCATCTATCGCAGTGTCGTGAGTAATCAGCTGCATCTTTATTAATTGTGGGCCAGAAATACCCATACCGCAACACCTTTTTGGCTAAGGTTTGACCTCCCGTATGATCTTCGCACTCACCTTCGTGTACTTCTCTTAGTACGTGCTTGATGTCATCGTGCGCTAAACATCGTAACAGGGGCATAGAAAATCGTTGCCGATAAAGGATATCATCTTGAAGGATGTATCTGGTAGCTTTGCGAACTATGGCCCGCCTTTCACTCTTCTTTGGCGGGAGTATTCCATTTCTAAGGAAATTCTTGAATGGGGTCATCCACGACTCCCTCTCCGGTTCTGCTTCGAGAGCTAATTCAATTTCCATTAACTCAAAGCTTGGCGATTCCAACGTCTCAATCGGAACCATTTCGGTTTCCTCCGGATTGTCGGAACTAGCCAGCTTCGCTAGCCGGTCTGCCTTCTGGTTTTCAGCTCTCGGGATATGCGTTATGTTATACTATTCCAGGTTGCTCAATAGCTCCTTCACCTTTCCAAGATAGGCAATAAGTCGAGGTCCCCGGGCCACAAACTCCTCTCTCACTTGGCAGATGACTATTTTGGAATCGCAGAATATATCTAATGCCTTTATTCCGAATTCCTTAGCAAGCTTCAGCCCGGCAATCAGGGCTTCGTATTTAGAGTCATTGTTGGTCGCTGAAAATTCCAGTCGCAGAGCGTAATATAGCGATCGTCCTTCGGGAGTAACTAAGACGACTCCAGCTCCGGACCTTTTGTCGTTCTTGGCTCCGTCTATGTATAACTTCCATGGACCTAATTCTAACTCTTCCTCTGATTTGACCACCTTGTCGTTGACCAACTCTTCCTCCGGAATTGTGAATTTTGCTATAAAATCAGCCAGAGCTTGCCCCCTGATCGATCTCTACGGCTAGAAATTTAAATCAAACTGAATTAATTCAATATTCCACTTGATCAACTGTCCCGATGCTTCGGGTCTTTGCAACACCTGTCTCAGAGGTTGATCGGTGTATATGGTTATTGGGTGAGCTTGAAAATAATGGCGAAGTTTTCGGGAGGCGATCAGAAGGCTGTAAGCAAGCTTCTCAATCCTTGGGTAGTTTCGCTCTGCAGCTGCCAATTTCTTACTTACGTAGTATACCGGCCTTTGCACTTTGTCTTCTTCTCGGACCAAGGCGGTGCTAACGGCGTGGGCCGATACCGCTAGATAAACAAACAACTCTTCATGATCCACTGGCTTCGACAAAATCGGTAGTCTCTCTAGTAAGTCCAACAGATTTCGAAAGGCCTCAACACAGTCCGGAGTCCATTCAAAATTTTTCTTTCCCCTTTTTATCAAGTCAAAAAATGGGACGCATCTGTCTGTTGCTTTGGAGATGAATCTACTCAACGCAGCCACTTTCCCTGCAAGACTTTGGACATCCTTGATTCTTCGTGGTTCCTCGATGTTCCTTATCGCTGCTATCTGATTAGGATTAATTTCAATTCCTCGAGAACTCACGATGAAACCTAGAAACTTTCCAGATGCCACCCCAAACGAGCACTTCAAAGGATTTAGCTTCATTCGATACTTTCGCAGGATACCGAACATCTCTGCCAAGTCTTGCGTATGGCTAGAGGATTGTCTCGATTTGACTAGCATATCATCCACATAAACTTCCATAGTTTTCCCTATTTGGTTATAAAACATACTGTTCACCAAGCGTTGGTGGGTAGCTCCAGCACTTTTCAATCCAAACGGCATAACCACATAGCAATACAACCCCAAATTTGTGATGAAGTTCGTGTGCTCTTGATCGGGCACATGCATGGGAATCTGGTTGTATCCGGAATATGCGTCCATGAAAGAAAGAAGTTCATGTCCCGCCGTCGAATCCACAAGCTGGTCTATTCTGGGGAGTGGGAAGCTATCTTTCGGACAGGCTTTGTTCAAGTCTAAAAAATAATGCAAGTTCGCCACTTTCCGTTTGACTTCTTCACCAAAACAAGATTCGATATCCAGTCGGGATATCTCGAATCCCTAATAAATCCGTTCTCTTTCAGCTTCTCTACTTCTTCTTTCAATGCTGCCGACCTCTCTGGGCCCAGCACACGTCTCTTTTGCTTTACAGCCGGGAGTTTTGGGTTTATACTCAGCGAATGACTCATGATGGATGGTGATATCCCACACATGTCTGCGTGGGTCCAGGAAAACACATCCAGGTTTGCCTTAAGAAAATCAGCCAGTTCTTTGGCTCGATGTAGATCCAATTGGGATCCAATTTTCAAAACTTTTGCTGGATCAGCTTCATCAATGGGTATATCCACTGTCGTTTCGTTAGGAGTTGCTTTTATATCCTCAGGTTCCTCATCTTCTCTAGGATCTAGGTCTTCAGGCATTCCCTTGGGCAACTCCTTCGGGGCTGATCCCTCTAATTGCTATGCGGAACCCTCCTTTGGAGGGGGTGAAGTACTTTTGGAATCGATATTAAGTACCCTCATCAGCATCTTCAATTCAGCAATATAATAAGCTCGCCCGGAGACTTGATCTCCCCTCATTACTCCCGTTCCGTCTTCAGTTGGGAACTTTAGCAATAAGCACCATGGTGCGATACAAGCTCTGAACTCGGCTAGGGCACGTCTTCCTAAAAATGCGTTGTAGGGCGAATCGATATCTAGCACTACGAACTGAAGCATTCACACTCTTCGATGATCCCCCTGTCCCAATGTTACGGGCAATTCTATATACCCCATTGGAGCTGTCGATGCCCCATTGAAGCCTCAGATCCAACCTTCACAGGGCTTCAAATCTCCAGACTCGAGTTTTATCTGATCAAATAACTTCTTAAACAAAATGTTGACAGAGCTTTCATTGTCTACTAGTACCTTATGGACCAGTGCCAGCCCAATGGTAGTGGTAATAACCAACGGATCCTCGGTAGGTGATTGGATTTCGGTGTCATCTCTGCTACGGAACACTATGTCATCGAACATTGTCTTCTGCTGTTTCACGGGGGTGATATCTTCCAAATCATCGCATTCATCCACATTCATGTGCTTA
The DNA here is from genome assembly GCA_030737875.1 of Allium sativum. Classification (NCBI taxonomy): domain Eukaryota; kingdom Viridiplantae; phylum Streptophyta; class Magnoliopsida; order Asparagales; family Amaryllidaceae; genus Allium; species Allium sativum. The sequence continues at coordinate 64,585,619 of JASFAX010000020.1, read as the reverse complement.
ACTGCATTAACGTATTGGTCCATTGCTCTGAAACTATGGATAGCCGGATGAAGTCCACCTACTATGGTGTTAATGACAATCCCTTTTCCTTTTTGTTGTGCTGTAGGCTTGGGAGCAGGCTGACTCTGGTTTGGGGCCTATCCTCCTTGCCCCCTGTCCCTTGGGGCAGCCTTATACTCATCCAACTTACCTTCATGCAACAACTTCTCAACCACATATCTCAAGTGTCGACATTCATTTGTTGAATGTCCGTGGGTTCCGTGAAATAAACAAAATTTCCCAGTAGCAACTTCTTTTTCTATCGAATCTCGCGGCGGTGGTTTCTTGTATTGCAAAACATTGTACGTATCCAAATAAATATTCTCCAAAGTGTCATTCAATGGTGAATAATTTTCAAAGGTCTGGAACCGGGGTCTTTTGTCAGAATTACTTCCTCGGTTCCTGTTTCTCCTACTACCATTCGCATTACGGTTGCTATTGCCCCCGTTTCCATTATCATTGTTTCCATTCTTATTTCCAACGTTCACTTCGACTTTACCAGAACTTTCTCCAGACTGCTTTACAGCAACATTACTTTGAACATCTTCTTTTGAGGCTGCTCCAGACTTCCTCTTTCTGTTTGCCCTTGCTTCCTCCCGTCTTAACTGAATGTTGGCCTTCTCATAAAACAACTCCCTTGTGGGCGGTGGCTTCCCAGAAAGATAATCTCCATACTCCGAATCAGGATCAACTCCCTCCATTAATGCCATCAAGATTGTCGGCTAATGAGGGTCGCTGACTTCTGTTACAGCTAAATTGAAGCGGTCTAGATACGACTTCAAGGACTCACACGGTGCTTGCTTAATTCTCGATAATTCGATAACAGTCTTAGACTTTCGGGCGTGAAGTCGGAATTGAGTCATAAAACATTCACTCAGTCCTTTGAAATTCGATATCGATCGAGGAGGAAGTCGGGTAAACCATAGTAATGCTACGTCTTCTAAGTAGATTGGGAAAGCCTTACACTTTACAGCGTTAGGGCAGCGGCAACATTCATAAGCCATGCGTATCGCATCAAATGTTGTCCCAGATCAGTTCTCCCGTTATATCTGTCCATCTGTGGCAGATTAAAGCATCGGGAGAATTGAAAGTCAAGATTGTCATCAGTAAAGGGAGTATGGCTTCGCTCAATACCATAATCTTCATTGGTGTAATTTCAACTTTCAGACATGATTTGTTGCACCATAGCTCATACATCAGCATTGGCTAAAGGCCGTTCAGGCTCCCTGGCTCTGATGTTTGGGTTTCCTCTAGGCTCCTGATCAGGGGACATCCTCCTTCTCCTAGCGGCTTCTGCTCTACTATGCTCCCTACGTTCCCGGTCGATCTCGGGAGGAAGGGGCTGAAGCATTCGTCCCTGAGTGGGGTTGGTGAGGTTAGGATCTCTAGGCAAAACATGAGATCCTCGCATTGGTTATAGCATAGGCTCTCTCAGGCTCGGGTCATTGGGTCCCAGCACACGAGCAGCGTCCTCGCGGGATCCCAGAGGTCCGAAAGTCATTTCTTCCAAATTCTGAGGTCGTTCGAGCGGCCTTCTTTCACGAGGCCGTTCTACCTCGGAAGAAGAAGACTGATCCATTGTAGTATGATGATTTGGGGAAGGGGTCCTCTGCCTGCGAAGCTCACCAATTTCCCTACTCATGATTATCATATTCTCTTGCATCATAAGGTTAGTGCGCTTATGAATTCTCATAGCCTCCCTAGTGCTCTCGAGCATGTCAAGAAGGCGCGAAAAATCTCCTTGAGTGACAGATGCGGACGGATTTATCTGGTCATTGGTCCTGGTGGCTGGAGTCGGAGCGTTTGGAGGGGCTCGGGTAGAGGTTCCAGCATCACCTAGAGTCGGGTCGGATCGGAGCAAGGTGACTTGGCCGGATCGGATCGGGTTAGGAGAGTGCACTTCTTCAACATCTTCAATCCGGTTCGGATCGGAGCTCTCCCTATGCGACCGGTTCGGATTTCCTGAGCCAGTCCGATCCGCTCTCGAATTCTGCCCACGAGACCTCGTCACAACCGGATTTTGCTGATCTTCACCAACTTCATTCCCTCGACTGGTTTGAACTTCCTTGCCTTTTCCTTTGGCCATAATTCTTCAACAATCAACCAACAAGTACTTACAAGTGTCGAAAAGTAGGGATTAACTTCTTCGAACTCAACATTCCAAAAAGTAGAACGATAGTCCAAAAAAACAGAGAATTCAAATGATTCTCAGTGAAAGCACCAAAAATGTTAGACCAAAAAGTGGTTCTAACACCCAAATTGACTAAAATTTCGATAGAATGAGATCAAAAACAGAAAAGAGACATAGAATTTATAGTGGTTCGGCGTTGAAGAGCCTACGTCCACTTTAAAACATTTTGTTTGATGATATAGATGAAAATACAACAAGATATTCGCTCAATCTCGCTCACTTTTCATATACATTCACTCAATTATCTCAAAATACACTGTGTATGATGATTTGGATTGTTTGGGAGTGCTGGAATTCGGTTCTCTAAGATACTCAAATTCTCAAAGTGCCAAAAGATCCCTTCAAGTGAGCCTTAGAAGTCTATTTATAGGTGGAAATTTCTCCAGAATTTGGTCCGGATCGGATGCACGTGTCTCCCATCCCATGACTTTCGGGATCATATGAGTTCTAGTGTTGCCAACACATCAGGTAAGCGGCCATCGTGGGTAGAAAGTGGGTGTAACCGCTTCGAATATCCAGGAGATCGTGGGGTGAAGCAACATGGTATACTGGGTTCGGTTCGGAGGGACAAGTAGAAGGGGTTCGGATCGAGGCATCCGATCCGGTCCGACCTGTGTTGAACTTGAGCTCTTGTCCATTCTGCTCTGTTCCGTTCTAGTCTGATAATGGCCCTCCGATCCGATCCGATGCTTTTTTAGGAAGAAGTGTTCTTCAATACTTGACATCTCGACTTTGTGTAGCCTAGTTCACAAAGTAGGCTAACAGACACTATACACTTATATAGTATCAAATGATTTGTTTTAAACGTATCAAGCATGCTTTGGCTATTATAAGAGAAAACCCTATCCTATAGTTTGTATTGCATTGTGTGATGGGACCTAGGTCTTATAATAGCTTCATTTTTCTTTATTTAGCATTGCGCTGTTGTTTTATGCACTGGTATTCTTGGGAGGAAACCCGTTCCGTGTTATACGGCGTGGTCCCTTGATTTACCTAACTTTAAAATAAAGATTAATAACGGTTTTAGTTCTCACACCAGTCACATGACTGACCTGGAGTTTATTGTTTTAACCTAAACTCTGGGTGCCCTTATTTTCGACACGGGCAGCTAGTAGTTTTGGTTTTGCATATTTATATTCACATGATCCTGATTTACAGCTGGAATGATATCAGGAAAGCTCTGTATCCGTATATCTCCTTCAGTTGTGTATTGTATTATTTTTCCGCTGCGATGTATTTAAATGTAATTTAAATCTCTGATATTTTCTGTGTAATATTTATTCATACTCTGTATATTCTTGTATTCTGATGGAATTGTTGTAACATACAATGGAATGTTCTTCCGTCTGCTTTCTTTTGTGGCTTGCTCTCAACTCAATCCATTATTTCCCATAAGGGGGATTTTGGGTTGTTACACCTGTGCAGTGACAGATGTCTTAGACTATGCTTGCAGAGGTTAGGTCTGCGCATAACTACTAGGTGGGTCGGCCTTGACTGAAGTTGTTGCTATGCAGTCAGAATGCTATGACGCAGTGACACCAGGGTGATTCGGCAGTAGCCTCAACAGGGAGGCAGAGGGTCGCAACCAACAAGGATAGTAGATTGTCGGATACCCGTCATCGGCAGCTAGTGGGATGCGATAAAACTAGAGCTAATCCCAAGATACCATTCACCCTTCACTATCGGGGTAAGGGGTTGAGAGGAGACGCCAAATGGATGTTTAGATTGTTTGTATTAGGGGTAGTCGCTTAGCTCTTGTAGTCTTTACTAGTTGAGGCAGGGGCCAAGGTGGGGCCATAGCCACCGTGAAAACAGACCCCAGGTATATCTATATATAGAGGCTCCTTAAAGATGGGCCTGCACAGATATGGAAAAGCTCCCAACCGAGTGTCTTGTATCGCCCAGCCGCGGAACTCGGTGCACATTAGAGGACGTGCGATTGAGGCATTGAGTTACAATTAACAGTACGTATGAGGGACAATCTAGATACATGCATAACTGCTTTGGGTGGTATATCATGGACTTGAGGGAATTACTCCTATATGAGATCTGAGTCAATCGAGGGTGGCAGTTCGTACGCTTACGTAGCATAGTGATAGTAGATATATGCGGATCGTAACATTGTTATATAGAGATTCGTACATCACTCTGGCGTAGGATGAGGGACTGCGACCATTTCGGTAACATTACGGTGGAGACCATGCGAGTGGGGTACCGTGGGGTGTACCTCGATATTGGTGGTAGCTACATATATATTATATTAGGTTAATCCACTGGAAAGTAAATAGGTACGACGTGTATGTAAGCCTTGAGTTCTGTTAACCCAAGTAACCTAATAAATAATAAAATATGATTGAATGGTATATGTAGGATTATTCAAAGTGTATAGTTTGAATTCAGCCACTAGAACTTGTGTTCTAACCCCCTCCTCATAACATACTCGCAGGTTAGATTTATGGCAGAGACATGATAGCCTTGGATACTGGTTAGGCCGTATTATTAATACGGCAAGGCTATACTTTGATTATATTATATTTTATCCTCTCCGCTGTGAGATGTTTTTGAGCTTTGACATATTTTATGTCTCTGTTTTTTCTGCAGGATACTAGAGCACAACAACTTGAGTTTCGATAAATTAGAATTTTGAAAAAAATTCGATCTTTCGGGATTTGGGTTGTTACATCTGGTGTCAGAGTTTAGGTTTAGAATTCCTGTATAGATGGTGAGGGAACATATTTGTATTCTTAAAATATAAATATGTATATACCTTGATCTATGGAGGAACCCACTAAATAGAAGGAGAATAAATATGGTAAGAATTGGGATGTTTGTCTCGTACACTAAAGGAATGAATATATAAATACGATACCCTTAGGTAAATTGGGTGGAAAGTGTACAGTATACGGAGGAAGGGAGAGAAATCCCAAGAGGAAACATTTGGATAGTGGGTCCGATACTGAAACCTTGTCTGGAAGGGTTAAGATGGATTGATAATATATAAGGATGAAGGTAGATTGACCCAAAAAGGAATCATAGGAATGTGGAAAGTTTCTAAGAGTGGTAAGGTCACAAAAACGACTACAAAACAGTTGACCGACCTTTTCCCTCTACGCTCAAAAAAAAAGAGAAGGGGGTGGGATGACTCAGGTACGACCCAGGCTAGATCGACACACCAGGCGGTGGGTCGACCCCCTTTCGGGGCGGTCGACCCACCCGTAATATGGGGAAAAAATAAAAGGAACGAAGCCAAAGGCTTCGTCCCCATTTTGCTCCCACCCAGCCACCGAACCCATTCCCTTCCCCCACTTTCGAAGCCCACCACCACCTCAAATCTCCACCGTTTCACGTAATTTTGGTGCCAAATCGAAGCTCTCAACGCCCTCTACTCGGATCTACTAGAGTTTTCCCCCAATTTAGAGAAAAATCGCCATGCAACCCCAACCTCCCCTTGCCCCTGCCATTCCCCAATTAACCCCTCAAGAAATTGCATGGTGTGATAATCAAAGAGATACAGTAGAGGCGTATGTAAGCACCGCAGGACACGAAATTCTACTTGGACAACCAGTCAAGTTTAGTTGTTCAATAATGTTGGGTTGGATAGCATCTTGGATCACAACATTGTAGAGAAAAGAGGTTTTCCAAGGTTAGTACATCTTTTCGCTGCCAATTTGGTAATCATTATGGAAAATGACGTGGTGGTTTTTGAGTCCAAGGCAAAAGGGGTACAAATCCGATTCACTGAGGTCGACCCTACCTCGATTCTAGAACCTTCTAACGACGTGGATGGTTCTAATGTTTTGATTCGGAATCTGAAGGACCATATTTTTCTGCTTCACCTATAAATAAGACCCTAGTCCCATTGTTTTATTCATCTAATTCAATGGTGACGGCGAAGTGTTGCTTCAACGTAATTTGTTCTAGCCTTTTATTCTTCTGCCTATTAGGGTTATTCAAGCTTGGAGATCTGGGATTCTACATCAGCAATCCCTTTTCTAGATCTAAATCACAACAGATCTACGCCATTCTTAGATTTCTTATCGAAATATGGTAATTCCTAGATCTGGTCTATTTTTCAAAGCCCTTCTCTTTCCTTCCCTTTTCTTTTTTTGGTAAAAACTATAAACCCATAATTGTTAGGTTCCGAATCTAATTAGGAGAAAACTATGGGAGGATAGATCTGGACCAGATCCAGGATTTGGAAGGCTTACGAGGTGAGTGGATTTAAACCATATTATTTTAGATAATGGTATATTACCGTTTAGCATTCCCCCATTATAACGAATTGGAATATGACATGTTAAGATTCCTAAACATATGCTAATAATGATTAAAGTGGTGTAAATAACATGTGGGAATGATTAGCATGATATAACGTCAAATGGTTAATATGAATAATTCATATATTGAATTAGTTGAAATATTGGAATGTTTACATTTTATAATATTAAATCGAACATATAGGAAGAATTCATATATTGGATTTGTCGGAGTGCTAAAAAGTTCACATGTAAATTTGTCCTAATTATATACAGGGAATAATTGAAGTAAGTATATGATTATATGAATTCATGTTAACATAGAATTAAATAAATAAATATGGGTTTGGGGCATCGACCAAATTATGTTTAAAGATCTTAAATTGGATCATAAGTATAGAAAAATGATTTGGGCGCAAATGGGATCGTATGTAAAATATGAATTAGCATAATTTGAATAATATGAATTTAGACATATAATCCGTCATGAATATAATTGGGTAAATGGGCATTAACACCTATAAAGGCATAGGTTTAAATAATTGATTAATAATGAATGCCTAGGATAACAATTAGAAATTGTAATTGCGCTTATGACACGAGGTTAGGTTGCATTAGCGGTGGAAGTCTACCCGGACCCGAACCGGCATATCCAGCAGCCACTAATGTTGAACCGAATGTGAGAGGTCTAAGTGCGCAAATACGAAATGGGCTATGACACGAGGTTAGGCCTAACTTGTGGAAGAAGTCTGGCCGGACCCGACCGGCATATCCAGCATCTACAAGTTGTAGGCCTAATGTAGGAGGTCTAGCCCATTATAAACCATAAATGGACATGGTAATGAATTGGACTACATAACCTCATCTAATCCATAGGGATTGTATGAATACGAACTAAAGTTAGGGTTAAGTAAAATTGGTTGGACAGTGGGTGGGCTGAGCAAATCAGAGGGGGTGGGTAATATTTACATATAGGCCCGCAAACTTATCCCGATAAGGTTATGTAATTAAAGACACCTAGAGGTATACATAACTGGTAAAAATAATAAAGTTATGTAATTAAAGACACCTTTTGGGGTAAGCATAACTTGTAGAAATGATAGAATTTAGACATGTATAATAACCTGCCAAGTAGAATGTGTTATGGTAACCAAACTAGAAAAGAAAAGGATTGTGGTCACCAACCTTGGACCACAATCTAGAGGATATCATGTTGTGGGATTGTTAATAAACCTAAATGGGTTAAGTTATAGTTATATGACAGAAATTAATAAGAAAGAGAAACTTGGTGGTTTGAATAAGAATTCAATATGAATGAGAATAACCAAGTTAACTGGAAACCCGATGAGGTGAGGCAAGTGCATAAAAGAATGTTTAGACATAGGGTCTAACAACATATTAAATTGAGGCGCTTAGACTAGTCCATACGTTTGAGGGTGAATAACCCAATGGGGTAGATCATCAAGGTGTTATAAGGCACGAGGGGAGCGCACATTCATCTGATTGTTCTAACGGCTCCGAAGGACTGGAAAGGGAGCACGCGGCTTCCTAAGGTACGTAAGGTGCTCCTAGTAGTCCTCTGTGTAGTGACATATGTCTTTGGTTGTGCTCACAGAGGTTGGGTCTGCGCATAACTACTAGGTGGGTGGGCCTTGACTGCAGATGTAGCTATGCAGTCAGAATGCTGTGATGCGGTGACACCTGGGTGATTCGGCGGTTGCCTCAATGGGGAGGCAAAGGGTCACGACCAACAAGGATAGTAGATCATCGGATACCCATCATTGGCAGCCAGTGGGATTTGAATAGACTAGAGCTTAACCCAAGATATCAGTCACCCTTCACTACCGGGGTAAGCGGTTAAGGGGAGACGCCAAATGGATGTTTAGATTATTTGTATTAGGGGCAGTCACTTAGCTCTTGTAGTCTTTACTAGTTGAGGGAGGGAGGGGCTATAGCCACCGTGAAAACAGACCCTAGGTATATCTTTATATAGAGGCTCCTTAAAGACGGGCCTGTACAAATATGGAAAAGCTCCCGATCGAGTTCTGTGTTTCTTGTATCGCCCTACCGCGGAACTCGGTGCACATTAGAGGACGTGCGATTGACGCATCGAGCTACAATTAACAGTACATACGAGGGACAGTCTAGATACATGCATATCTGCTCTGGGTGGTGTATCGTAGACTTGAGGGCATTACTCTGGTATGAGATCTGATTCGATCGAGGGTGGCAGTCCGTACGCTTATGTAGCGTAGTGATAGCAGATATATGCGGATCGTAATATTGTTATATCGAGATCCGTACGTCACTCCGTCGTAGGATGAGGGACTGTGAGCATTTCGGCAGCATTACGATGGAGACCGTGCGAGTGGGGTAACATGGGGTGTACCTCGATATTGGGGGTAGCTACATATATACTATATTAGGTTAATCCATTAGGAAGTAAATGGGTACGACGTGTATGTAAGCCTTGAGTGCTGTTAACCCAAATAACCTAATAAATATGAAAATATGATTGAACGGTATATGTAGGATTATCCAAAGTGCATAGTTTAAATTCAGTCATCAGAACTTGTGTTCTGACCCCCTCCTCATAACATACTCGCAGGTAAGATTTATGGCAAAGACATGATAGCCTTGGATACTGATTAGGTGGTATTATTAATACGGTAAGGCTATACTTTGATTATATTATATTTTATCCTCTTTGTTGTGAGATGTTTATGAGCTCTGACATATTTTATGTCTCTGTCTTTTCTGCAGGATACCAGAGCACAACAACTTGAGTTTCGATAAATTGGAATTTTGAAAAAAAATCAATCTATCGGAATTCGGGTTGTTACACTAAGCTTCCTTTTTTCCCTAGGACCAATGTGGTGCATAGGCAATGCGAATGGCTTCGAATTATCCCCCAAGTATATTCGTAAATCAATCTCATGCCTTGGAGGTAAGCCCCTAACCTCATCAAAAACATCTGATACTCATAAACTACAGGCTTATATGGCAAATCATCGACAAAAGCATCAAGTGATTCTAGGAAACGAAGCATGACAGACCCCTTTGGGTTACAGGAAATCTCGAGAGCCCTCCCTCGGTAACTCAAAAGTCTAACGACCCTCCTCTCACAGTCCAGAATGGCACCGTACATGGCTAGCCAATCCATCCCTAGAATCAGACCATAGCCATAAAACCAAGCACATACGTGTCGCACTCAAACTCGACGCCCAACATAGATATCCTGAAACCCCGACATATCATAGACAGATGAGTCGTGCCCCCAATGGGGTTTGAGACAATAACGAGATCAGAAACAATACTCGTACTAAGGTGCAGAGACTCAACCATAGAATCAGATATAAAAGAGTGAGAAGTGCCAAAATCAAAAAGAGTCCTAATAGAATGATCGGAAAAAGAAATCAAACCTTCAACAGAAACTTTCCTACCTTTGTCCGGTACACTGGCCTCGAGAGCATGCACCTGCCCTCCAGAAGATCCTGCCCTTTGGCCCTGTCCTTGCTTCTTCGGGCACTCCCTAGTATAGTGTTCGACCTCACCACATTGGAAGCAAGCATTATTCCATTTTCTGCAATCTTTGACCAAATGACCCACATTCCCGAAGCTATGACACTTCTTCTTACCTTGAGCCTTGTCAATATTTCCACCCTTCTTTTGCGGTTTTTTCTTGGGCCACACTTTCTTATTTTGTGTCTTATCAGTCTTAGCCTCCTTTTTCTCTTCTTTACCATCTTCGTGCATCAATGCCATATCAACCAGTCTCTCAAAAGTAGCCCCCATCGGAATGTGAGATAATGCCAATGCTTGAAGAGACTGATTTAATCCATTTGCAAACCTTAAAGCTTTCTTGTGCGGGGTATTCACTAGCTCCAGACCAAACCTCGCCAACTGGTTAAACTTATTGACATACTCTTTAACAGACATACTTCCTTGCTTAAGTGCCAAAAACCTCTCCATCTACATAGTCTCTTCTGCCTGAGAAAGAAAATTTATCTCGAACCTTTGTCGGAAATCATCCCAAGTATCAACTGGACGCCCTTCTTGCGTCACTTTCCACCAGAATGAAGCCTCGTCCTTAAGCTGCCATGCAGCCAACAGTATCTTTCTATGGTCATCAACCTCGAAAAGCCCAAATAAGTTCTCCGTCACTTTTGGCCATTTTCGTGATTCCACAAAGTTCTCGATTCCCTGGAATGGCTGTCCTCCCATGGCACATAAGTCCTTGCATATCTTAGAGAAATTATCCACTCGCGGAGGAGGAGGAACAGCGGCTGCCGTTAGGGGAGTGGAGTTTGCTTGGCCTCCGGCAGGCGCCGTAATCTCAAGATATCTACAGAACCAAGCCGGTATATGAACGCTCTCGGGAATATTCTATTCCCCGGACATGCTGAAAGGAAAAGGGATTCAAATAAAGAATGAAAAGATATTTTATATGGCTTTGGGGAACATGTTTTTCAAAAACTTACTTTTCTTTGAAAATACTTTCTTTTTGAAAACAATTTTCAAAACCTTTTATCTGATTTTGTAACCTTCAGCTCTGATACCAAATGTGACACCCCACGTCCGTTAATGTCACTGTTTATCAGAATGCATTAAGTTTCGTGAAGCTTTATAGGTAAACATAAACAGAATATCACAAGACATATATAAAATAGCAGCGGAAATTTAAAACTTCATTATTTTGCAGAAAAACACCATAGTCTCAAAACCAGTAACAACATCAGGCATAAAATACTGAAATTGAGTACATCAGAACAAAACATCTTTCTTGCGCTAAAAACCATCATAGTACAGGAATGTAAAATTATAATCCCCAATAATAGCCGTAATAAAGTAGACAAGTAGTCAAAGTGATACATCGAAGCAAATCCAAATCCAAGCAGAAACAGAAGAGAGAGTCCTAATCAAGCCTGAGCGTTCCCACCTTGAGAACCTGGTGGGAAAGGAAGAGAGAGAAAAGGAAACAAAACGGGTCAGACATGAAGTCTGGCAAGATCAGTGACTTTTAGCATATAAAGAAGTAAAAGTATTATGACATCCTATTAACTAGATGAGAGATAACAGTAGGATATAGCAGGTATAAATAGACTAAACATAAATAACAGAATAAACGGAGTGGATTATGTTTCTCAAATACTTTTCTCTACACCGATACTAGTATAACAGATATGTGACGGGATTAGATATCCCCTATTTACTTAACGGAAACAGAATGATCCCAACAAAAACATATTGATAGTTTTAGGTGTACTCTAGTTTCATAATGGGTTTTACTCTAAATAGAAATAACGGGTACCTTAACAAAATATAATAGGTGTTACCCCAAACATAAATAACAGGCAACCCAACAGAAACAGTTAGGACTGGATGTACCCTAATTACTATCCCCAAGCGATTGACTCCCTAACTTGTAAATATCCTGTGTCGCCCCCACAGCAAGGTGTATTACTTCCTAAAGTGGCAACCAACAGAAGGACACAGACCAATTTACTGGTGCTACGGCTACTTATTTTCCCCTTCAGACCGGAATCATGCACGCACATGACTCCGTTATAACACGCACGTACACATTCCCTTTCAGATGAACCTCTTATAATCAGTTCAGTATACGTTCCCCGGCCCCGACCTAGTGCGGACCCCCCCGTCTAATACCAGAATGGGATACTGACTGATATGGGTCCCACACAGCAGATGACACAAGTCAAACCACTAAACTTGTGTCCCCCAACTAGGATTTTTAACAGGATAAGCCTACATATTAATAGATTCGTCTAACCCCCATATATTAACAGGTTAAGTTTTTACAGGTTAATAGGTTCATATAACCCCCACAGATTAAATAGGTTTTCTTAACCCCAACAGATTTAAACAAGTTTACTTAACCTCGATAGATTAAACAGGTTCCACAGGTTGTCTATAGTTTCATTAACATGTTCCGCTTAAACTATATATTAAGCTTACAGATTCATATGCCCCAAATTCGAATCATAATTCATGGTATAACATATTCCTCTAAAATTTTAGTCATATCACAATATAGGTTATTCCCCCAAGTTATCATTCCCACTCATTTCCCCAATTTATCCCAATTCCGTTCGTACGCATAGCGATATCGGCCTTGGCTATAAAAATAAAAAGGGAATGAGAGAGAAGAACAGAATAGGCATACAAAAACAAAATAAGCATATAATAATAGGGATGGGCATATGATGGCAGAAATAGGTATATAAAAACTGAACAGCAGATCAGGTGTACGGAAGAATACATGTAATAGTGGAACTATTTTAGGTATGAATCAGATTCTTAACAGGTATAGATTTAGATCCAGATTTATAAACGTTTTAGGGTTACTGTTAAATTTTTATATCTAAAATTGACATGAATTCACTGGGATTGGATCTAAAGAACAGAGAATAATATGCTAAAGTTGCAGAAGAGATTCTTGAATGAATATAGGCTGTTATTGAAGAAGATAGTCTGATTCAATCCAAGTTGGAGTAGTATCTCATTGTCTCTATTGTTTTAGGTGTAGGAAAACATAGAAATGTTGTCATGTATATAGCCTACCTTCAACGAATCCATCCACAAATACGTCCAGAAACGCTCGGAAGAATTCAGCTAGATCCTGGTTGGGTGGACCCACCCTCACCTGGGTTGACCCCTGGGTCAATCCACGTGGCCTTGGGTCAAACCATAGGTCGACCCAGCCCAGGCATGGGTCAGACCCAATAGGTCTGGTACCCGCCTAGTTTTCCTGCTCGCTGTTTGACTTACTATTGAAAATTCTGATTAGTTTTATTTATACATAAAGCTCTTATACATATACTAACTTCTAACCTTCATATCTTCCTCATACATTGTCTGTTTTACACAAACTCAGAGTCTATCTTAAGTAAAATTCCGAGCCGAATGCAATGGTACAATCTGTTTTGCTTAATTCCCATTTTTAATTAATTATTCTTTAGTTTTTCCTTTTAAAATTATGGGGTGTTACACTCCCCCTAAATCTATGCCATAAATAACTATCCTATATCTGTCTATCTATTCTAAGTTTATAATGCTTAATTCTATTCTAGTATACATGGCTCCCCCTAAATTGATGCCTATATAATACCCTAAAAAGTATAAAAAAATCTAACAATCCAAGTATTATAGTCAATATTAACAGATATTTCAATCCATACAAGTTTTAAACCAAGCAATATTTACAAAAAAGTCCAAACAATATTCAAATCAAACAAACCAATCAAAAAATTCATACCAAACAATTCAAATATCTCTTGGAAATTCCACCCATATGTCTCCTCCAAAGATTGGTTCCTTCGTGATGACTTCCTAATCTTCATCTTCTTTTGTAAGTGGTGCTTTAGCGAGAATGTTGTCTTCGCCTCTGAAAAGAGAAGATATTAGCCAACGGATGGCTTCAAAGTGCTTCTCTTGATTTCAACCATCTTTATTTGACTCAATTCGAGATGACGCTGATTACGAAGTATTATAGATAGGATATTCTTAAATGAATTCAATGTGTCTTTAAGATTCTCACTTAAATTGTGAATAGGATTTGCCATAATTTGACATTTTTAGATGAGAAATGATTAGAGAAGAAGGAGAAAGGTTAGAATAAAGTTTTCTCGAAGAAAGAGGTATTTACAGGGTCCGGAGTTCAATGGAATTGAATAGACACTAGTTGGTTATTTAAATTTCAAATTTTGAACAAATTTGAAAAACTGGCAGTTATACATCGACATGCTTAAAAATGTATGTCTACATACCCCAGTAAACATTCAATTTTTAGTTAATTATTATTATATTATTTTAATTTATTTAATTCTAATGTGTTAGTAAATTAAAGATTGTTTTGACAAAAATAAACACCATCCATTACTACTTGAAAGCAAATACATTCAACTAATACAAGATAATAAATACGAGATTCGAAAGCAAATACAAGCAAATACGAAGGATAACACAAGCTAGATAAGCTTATTTTTCAGCGGATGATGAGGAGGAAGATGATATTCCAAGTTTTGTTCCTATTTTTCCAATGAACTTAGACATATGGGTAAGAGTCTTTTTTATCTTCTTTTGGTTCTTGGCTAACTTGGATTGATTCTGAACAAGCATTTCTTTGAATTTGGTTGTACTATTAAATGGACACTCTATACTTTCCAAAGAAGTTTCTTTTTCTCCAATATCCATAGGGTTTTCCTATTGTTTTTGTTGCATTCAAGCTTGTTTATTTTCAAATGTTTCATAAGGCTTAAAGGTGATTGGAATTTGCATAATATGTATATTAGTCGAGTCAAACACCTTTCTTAACACAAATTCTTCTCCTTTGAGATCCACTCCAAAATACTTAAAAATTTAAGTAAGATAAACTCCATAATACATAGTGTTTTCTCTTGTGGACATTTCTTTGGGTTTAAATTCTCTTAAAATCATATCGGCCCGATTAATATTATAAACTCCAAAAATAGCAAAGAGGGCCTTTTGAACTTTGAGGGTTGGGTTGTTGAAATTTCCGGAACGGGGAGTGATGGTATATTGAAGAAGGAGGTTGACAATTCTTGCTTTTTGGCAGAAAAAGCGATTTTTGAATTCTAATTGATCTTCACCTTAAAATATGTGATGAAAGGTTTCCAAATCCGTTTCATCAATTTCGAATTTCGAAAAATCCGAGCCCGTACGCTTACAATTTAAGATAGTACCCACAATTTCACAATCCAAAACGGTTTGAGTGCCTCTTACGCTACTCCATACTTGATTATCATCTCCTTCATAAAAGCCACAATTCAAATTTAAGTAGAACATTTTGATGAGTTTCGGGTAACATACTTCATTGTTATCCCGATGTCAACCAAGCTAAGAACTTCACTTTGATTGAAAAGAGAAGAAAGATCGTAAGATGAAAAATCTTCAAAGATGGTGAAAGTTCCCGTATTTACTTTTGCATTTGCTAAGTAGTCAACATAGGTATTGATTGCTTCTTTATCATTGTAGAGATAACCTTTGTGGTTTTGTTTAATCTCATTGTTTGAGGTGTGCTTGAGGAAGTCATTAAAGAGTTGTTTTTGAAGAGTATATATATAAAGAAAGTTGTTTGAAAATTGAATGAGAGGTAGAGAGAATGAGACTGAATAAATAGAATTTCAACGGGCATGACTTTTCTGAAATTAATGACACATTTTCAGACCTTGAGAGTTGGTGAAAAGTTGGAGGGAAGTTTGAAAGTTTAAATGTTTAAAATTAAAAATTTGAATTTCATTTACTGGCCTATATGTCGACATGTCTATTTCTGTATGTCAACATACCTATTAATTTTCAAAAGACATGTTGATTTGACTTTGTTTTATTATATTAATCTTTTATATTTCAGATTTATTATTTACTGAAATAGTATTAATCCTAACAAACATCTAAAATTTATTATTATTATATTTACTATTTATTATTTTATTATTATTTTGAATTTCGAAATTCAAATTTCAAATCTGAATTATAAATTTCAAGATTAATTTTTTTTTTTAAATTTAAATTTCAAATTCAAACAAGGAAAATAAACAAAACATCCATTCATCAAAATCAACCAAAAAATTAAAAATTAATTAAGGAGTACCGGGTTTTTAGATCCATTTCTTTGACATTTTCTGAATTCTGAATCGGTATGAAACACATATTCGAATTTTCGATTTCTGGCTCTTCATCACTTGATGATGAATTCGAATCGTCTAAAGTTGCGGCATATGCCCTCTTTCTCTTCTTTGACGAAGTACTATTGTTTGTTTGTTGATTTGATTTATCTGGATATGGACACAATCTCTTTATATGACCTGATTTGTTGCAGTTATAACATCGATCATCATTCCTTTCCGAACTCCCTTGATTATTTCTCTGAAAATTATTTCTCCTTTTGTATCTCAGAAATTTTCTGAAATTCGTTGTCACTAAAGAAATTTCTTCATCGTCTTCACTGCTTGATCAGAACCATTTATTATTGCTTTGAATGCTATAGATTTCTTTTCTACAGGGTTATTTTCTTTTCTTTTCTATAATTGAACTTTGAACGACATCAAATGTCCGATTAACTCCTCAATCTTCATTTCACTTACATTATTGGCTTCTTTAATCGCCAATGTTTTCTGATCTCATTCTGGAGTCAAGGAATTAAGTATTTTCTGACTTGGTCTTCTTCTGAATAAGTTTTTCCTAATTCTATTACTGAATGCACGATCTCCTGGAATACATATTCGAGGTAGATTCATTCTCATTCATTTTAAATAACTCAAACTGATTAATTAGCATTGATATCTTTGTTTGTTCAACTTTATTGGTTCTTTCATGAGTAACTTGTAATGTTCTCCATATTTCATAAGCAGATTTATAAACTGATACTCTATTAAATTCATTTCTGTCTAATGAACTGAACAACATATTCTTGGCTTTAGAATTACTTCGTGCAGAAGCCTTTTTGTTCATTAGTCCATTGTGCAAAATTAGTAGTGGGTTCAACACTGTATGTTATTCCATTGTTTAATCCTACTGATTGTAAATATATTTTCATTTTACATGCCTAATATGAATAATTATTGCCATTAAATAGTAGTGGTCAAATAGTGGACTGGCCCTCTACAAAAGAACTATTATTACTAGTGTTGGTTGCCATTTAATATTTTCAAAAATCAGATTATGAACTTTTTGAAAACCTATGCTCTGATACCAAGTGTTAGGGAATGCGGATCTTAAGGCAAAACAAACACTAGAAGGGGTGAATAGTGTTTATAATAAATTTATGAAAAACTTAAACTTAATTGATATATTATATGAATCACACAACGATTATCGCACCAGAGATGATCATAATCACAGACACAGATATATATATATATATATATATAATGCAAAAAAGGAAAGAACAAACCAGATTTTATACTGGTTCGGATTACTCCTATGTCCAGTCCAATGCAACGCTGGATTGTGCAGAGTTTTATAATTATCAATATCCAAGTACAACCCCTTGATTTCATGGCTACAAGGTAAACACCGCTCCAAACACCCTTGATTTCACGGTAGCAAGGTTAACACCACTACCTTTCCTTGATTTCAGGGCTACAAGAAACACACCCTTTTCCAAACAATTCCCAAGTGATTACAACAGCCCTAGAACTCTTCAATAGCACTTCAATTTAGAGAGTATTTGATAGATTGAGAAGAGAAGAAGTTTCATATAATTTGAGTAGAAATCGGCAGAGTATAAGTGTAGAAATCAAGAAAATGATGTATATTAATAGTGGTATGTAAAGGAGTGAAGATGGAGAAGAAGAATGATTAAAAAAATTGAAATCATCCCCTACTTATAGTGTCCCAATGGTTGCAATGTTTCAGAAATGTTACAAGTAGTGAAAAGACATTTCCTTTGAAAATTGAAATTATGACAGTTGTATGTCGACATGCCAAAAAATTTATGTCGACATATGTATCATATTTTTATTTTTAAAAATATTTTTCATGTGTTTAAGCATATATATTATTCTAGAAATTCATAAATCAAAACTAAGTAATTTAAATGGATATTCTAAAGTGTAAAATCATATGGAAATATATTATATATACAAATTTATAAAGTTATAAGATTTGAAACTATAAAATTATAAAAACATATAACTATATTTTATAAACCTATATATAATAAAACTTTATAAACATATATGTTTGAAATCATAAGTATGATAATAGTTTGAAATCATTTAGAAAAATAATTTGAAATCAGGTGAATTCTGAAAACAAAATACAAAATTTGAAAATCAGAATTTGAACCTGGAATGCTATTCAGAGTCTTACATATAAACTAAACTCAATTACTATATTTTTCTTGAACTCTTGAAATATTGATATCTTGTTAACTTGATAACTCATGAGTCATGAATCTCTTCTGAATCCTGAATCTCTTGAAACTCTAAAACTGTATTGTCTTCAGTATTTAAGTCTTGTATACAAACCCTGCATATATATATTGTTACATATATATATATATATATATACATATATATATATATATATATATATATATATTCTAGATAGAGATGTTAGTATATATTTTATAATCAATGACGACTGAAATAAGGTTGTCGTCATCAAAACTCCATTCTCCAACATACATGAACGTATACATGTGTGTACAAGGCTGCATGAATGATACATGCACAAGAGGTCATGATTCAACATGCTAGGTTATGGCACTCAACAAGTTAATCTACACATGCAAATGAATAACAAAATGCAACAACCCAGTCATGATGAAACAAGATGCAAGGCTCAAAGATGCTCACAGCAAGTGCTAAACTTGCAAGGTGTAACAGACTACAGTGAACAAGGCAGAAATTCTATAGATCAATAGTAACAACATATACAACAACGGTAAGTGCTCCAATGGTGCATTTTCCAAGGAAAACTCAAGTGAACAAAGAAAACAATGGAGCAGCATGTGATCACAAACATGCGTACACAAAGGTATATATATATATATATATATATATATATATATATATATGCAAGTGCAATTGCATCTGTCAGAGTTGTGTGCAAGTACATACTTCATTTCAAGAAAATATACACAAATCAGGGTGAACAAGCATGCACAGGTCAACATGAGTACACATGCACACAAACATGACAAGGATGTTGCATGTAGTCAAGAAGAAGCATGGACTGGAAAATGGGCAGTGCACGAGTCTCAAGTCACATATGCCACTATATATAAGCACAACATGGCATATATATATATATATGTATATGTATATGTATGTGTGTGTGTATATATACATACATACACATACATACATATATACATACACACATAGCCTCATGCTAAGTAATAAATACAAGTGCACATAACCACATCAACCAAGTAAATATCAAGGCAACAGTTATGTGCTGATGCAACATGTCATGTTAAAATGGAAAGTTCCAAATGCCAAATACATGCAATGGCAGAGCAAAAGTAAGCAATTTTATGGCATTCAAGATATGAATCTAAATCAACCACAAAGGGCAAAGTGTATAGCATGTCAATGGATAGGGGAGTGAACACAAAAAGAAAATGTGATGCATCATGCAAAAATACATGGCAGCAGGATGGTAAACAAAACAAACTAACATGTGCAAAATGCATCAGAGCACAAGGAAGTACCCAAAGCAGAAGAGGAAACATACACAAACACACAAGCATACAAAGCAGAAAATCGCCGGATACGCTTACTTTGGGCTACAACACATCAGAACAACAACAACAGACTTTTATTACATCATAATAACGTAACATCAGAGTACAGAATATCAGAGTACATCGAAATGAAATTACAGCGGAAGATATATTTTACAATGAATTTTAATACAATACAGTGCAGCGGAAATAGAATAACTAAGGCAGCGGAAGAGAACTATGCTCTGGACACAGCTTTAAGCTTCAATCCAAAATCCTGCTCGAGATAATGACCTGTAGACAAACTACTCGACTGCCCGTGTGGAAAGGAGGGCACCCGAGTTTGCAAAGGTGGAAACAAACAATGGGTCAGTCATGGGACTGGTGTGAGAATTCTTAACTAAATTAACTAATAGTAATAAGGCAAATCCAAAGGCCACGCCGCTAACGTGGAACGGGTTTTATTCCAATGGATTGCTGTGCATAACAGTAAAGTAAATCGTTAAGACAACGCAATGCTTTTGGAAAATGGAATCACCATAAGACTCAAGTCCCATCACACAATGCAACGCAAACCAGAGGATAGAGTTTTACCTTATGGTGATTAAACATGCTTGGTACGATAAAAACGAATTTGTTATTATTATTAGTGTATATAAGTTTCAAAAACATTTCAAAGTAAATGTATCAATCCTAGGAAGAATAGTATCCCATACTAATATGCCTCCATACTAGTAATACAATCAAGTCCGTAGGGTCGTATTGGAAATTGGGTTTCCATCATGAGTCGAGGCTTAGGGAGGAGCTCCTTACCGATTCGAGACACTCTAGCTAATGTTTCAGGATCCCCCGCAGTGAACCCTTGGATAGCTGCAGAGCCGGTCCACCATACGAGTTGCGGATTAGTTATTCCTGAACACACGTTTCCCGGTCCTATAGGACCTATCATCTGTGACGCGCCACATTCCATCATCCACATAAGTAAATATCAGCCAGTTTAAGCACCGACACCACTTCTAGCTAGAAAGAAACGTGCTGCTCTCCCTGCGTTCCCTTCTCCCGTTTTAGATCAACCGGGTTGTGAGGCTCGCGAAGTAACGTTATAACCACAAGGCCTGCTTTTCAACAAAGTCTTGATCATCTTTATCTTAGCATGCCACGTTGACAATTCACGCCATGAGATTGATAACTATTAATACACAACCTCTTAGGGTGTTGAGCAAGCGAAGGCCAAATTCGTACAAATCAACACTACGTCCGGATAACTACCATCTTAGCCCCGTCTTGGGAGCAAATCAATCAAGGGCCTCAACACTGGTTACCCATTCGATGTGAAGATCGTCAGTCTTCAATCGCCGTCTTCAATTCTTCGAACGTCGTATCATTATTTGGAATGAGAGTAAACTTAGACTTTCCAAATAACTCTCGCATATATAAATTTGAAAACCATTTCATATCATCGTTAATAATTTATAACGATCTATCGCCATTTTTACTTTACATACACATCCTAAACATAATAATGTATATTTTCCTCTTCCATTTTTCAATTTACACCAAATGTATATTTGGTTTCATATTTTCTTTCTAATGAAAATCCATTCATTAGAAATGTAAATTTCTAATCTTATTATTTACATTGAAAAATGTAAATTTCTATTCCTATTTTATTTACATTGAGAAATGTAAACTTATACTTCAATATATTATTATATTGAAAATGTAACCTTTATTTCATATTCTATTTACATTGGAAAATGTAAATTCCTAATCATTCTTTTGTTTACATTGAAAAATATAAATTCTTTTATTCACATATAAAAATATAATTTCTCATCCTTATTTACATTGAAAAATGTAAGTTTCTATATTACTCCAATTACATATAAAAATGTAACTTCCTATTTTCCTTTTATTTACATTAAGAAAAATGTAACTTTTCTAATTCTTATTTACATTAAGAAAAATGTAAAACTTTTATAATCCTTATCTTATTACATTAAAAATGTAACTTTCTTTTATAACAAACTTGGAGGTGAAAATATTCATTTCATTATTAACACATAACGGTGTGAAAATAACGTCAATTTCTAATTTAACTCATGACGGTGTAAATAGTGTCCATTTTCTATTTAACCATTTATATTTTAATATGGGCCAGACCTCTCACGTTAGGCCTGCAACTTGTGGATGCTGGATAGGCCGGTCGGTTCCGGGCAGACTTCCACCACAAGTTGGGCTTAACCTCGTGTCTTGGCCCAATTTGTATTTGCGCACTTGGACCTCTCACATTAGGCCCAACATTTGTGGCTGCTGGATATGTCGGTCAGGTCCGGGCAGACTTCCACCACAAATGTGACCTAACCTCGTGTCCAAGTACAACTTTAATTAATCATTATAATTGTTCTACTAAAAATATTATTTTAAACTGTTTCTCATTTCAAAATATCTTAATTTTGGAATATTCCATATTTCCAAAATAACTTGATTTCAAATACCCTTTAATTACATATAAAAAATGTACATTTACTTACAATGCAAATTCCTACCTTTCATTTACATAGAAAATGTAAATTTTTAATTTACAATGTAAGTCTAATTCTTTATTACATATGAAAATGTAATTCCTATTGTCTTCCTCTTTCCTACTGTTTTATATTACAAATAAAAAATGTAATTTTTATTGTTTTTCACTTTTCTAATCATGTTTTCTATATATATTCATGACAAATAAATGAACGTTTCAACTCTTTTATTTAGACAAAAATGTGAATTTTATCCCAATTTTATTCTTTTGACAAAATGTTTATTTTTGTTCTATGTTTCTAATATTACATTAAAAAATATAATTCTTTTTCTATGTTTAATTTACATCTAAAAAGAATAATTTCTATGTTAACATATTCTAGGCATTCTAATATAAATAATATTTTCTATGTTAACATTTTCTATACATTCTATAAATAATCTTTTTCTATGTTAACATATTCAATGCATTCTAGTATTATATAAATAATATTTTCTACGTTAACATTTATCATATAAAAGAGTATTCTACATGTAAACATTCCTAACTTTCCATATTAGCATAAAAAGGATTTTTTTTTTAATGTTAAATCAATTCTAACACTTCGACAAAACAAATAAAAAGTGATATTTTATCTACTTAACATTAAATATCATACAAAAGATTATTTTATATGATAACATTTCTCTATGTATTCTAATGTATGTATTTAGATCAAAATGATAATTTCTTTTTGCACCTAAATTCTAATGTATACATTAGCATTAAAATGATATTTTAATTATCATGCTACATTTTATAATACAAAAAAAAGTTATTTTTCTCTAATGCAACATTTACAATAAAAATGTCATTTCTTTTGTTAATGTAACATTTATATGAAAATGTTATATCTTGTCTAATATCACATTTCTAATGTAATATATTCCAAATGTATGCATATTCCTAATGTAACATATTTCTAATGTAACATACTTCTAATATAATCAAATTTCTAATGTAACATTATTTCTAATGTAATCATACTTCTAATGTCATATTAAATAATATTTTATACGCAAATATTTTCCTATTATGATCACACTAAAATGACAAAGTCTATTATGTTAACATAAATTTGACAAATCCTATTATGTCAGTTCTAGATAAAAGGAAATTTCATTCTAATAACATATGTATGACAAAATGCCAATTCCATTCTATGTATGATAAAAATGTTTATACCTGTTTTAATCCCTTTCTATGAACAAATAAGAGAATGATTTATTTATATACAAATTCCTATTTTAACTTAACAAATAAAAATGAAAATTTCATTTGTTAACAAATCCTATTTAATACAAATGATATTTTTGTTAAATCTAATTTATCTCAACAAAAATGATTCTCATTACAATAAAAATGTAACTTTTATTGTCTACCCTTTTTCTAATGGTTCATATTCCAATAAAGATAATTTTTATTTACAACTCTTTTCTATTGGTTCATATTTCAATAAAAAAATAATTTTTTATTGACTATTTTTTTCTAATGATTCAGATTAACATAAAAATATAATTTTTATGTTGCATCATTTCTAACATTTTATACTAGTACAACATGTATAACGTAATTGACAAATTTTGTCCTAACATAAACCTCATAATTTAGCTTCTAACAAAATTGACAAATTTTGTTCTAACATAAATGACATATAAAAGTAAATTTTATAAATTTACATTTTCTATATATTCTAATATCAAAATAAAGAACAACTATTTGTTTTCATCCAATGTACAATCTCAAAGTGACATATTTGTTCTTGTTAAATTATCCCAACAAACGTGATATAAGTGTTTTCAGCAATCCTACCTTAACAAACATGATAGAGTTATTTCAACAACCATATCTTAACAAATATGATATGATTATTTTTAACAATCCTATCTTAACAAATATGATAACATTATTTTCAACACAACGATTATCAAATCAATAGGTCTATGTATCAACGACAATTCAGGATCAAATCACATACTATAATCAATTAGCATTCAGCAACGGATCCAAGGAAAATCACTGTCACAGTTAATTATTTTTATTTAAATAAATAAATAAATAGAATTCTCACCAATCAATTCAGATCTGAAACTTTCCTCAAATCTTGATTTGCTCAGAATTGGTTCTAATTTGTCCCATGTTGTAGTATTTTTCGTTGCATATCCAACGCGACTGATTTCGTCAATTTCTGATTTCATTTGAATGTGTTACGAAATTTTATACGTTAGATATAAATTAATTTTAAATTACATAATTAAATATAAATAAATTTATTACATTAGGCCAAGAAGAATCATTCCCCTTCATTTTGCTTTCTTCCAGGTCTTCATGCACTAAAGGAAACCCATCGGTCGACTTCAACTTGCTCCTACTGCCATCACCATATGGAATGAAAGGTCTTGCTTTGCTCTTCGATTTGCCTTTGAGTTGATCGAATAATATTGTGTGGATTGAAATATTAAGAGTTGAATTCAAGACATTTTCAGCCATCCACTTAAGAGAGGCGGCGGCTGTAGAAACAAGTTAGGGTTTGGGGTATTTTCCAAAGGGTATATTTATATTAAAACATTATTTGATTAAACCCTTAAGGCCCGTTTCTCTTATTCAAATTTCAAAATAGAATAATACAAAGAGAAAGAATGGAAAGATATTTAATTGGATGGATAGGAATAAAAAGAATAGAAATATACACGTGGTTCTCTTATTCAAATTTAAAAATAGAATAAGACAAAGAGAAAGAATGGGAAGGTATTTAATTGGATGGACAGGAATAAAAAGAATAGAAATATACACGTAGTTCTCTTATTCAAATTTCAAAATAGAATAAGACAAAGAGAAAGAATGGGAAGGTATTTAATTGGATGGATAGGAATAAAAAGAATAGAAATATACACGTGGTTTCATTACAGTTTATATTTAGTGAAAATTAGGCACACATCCCTAAAACGGAACTTAATTAGGCTCACATCCGGTCTAACTTTTCATGTAAATTAGGTCCCTATTTTTCAAAAACATATAAAAAAATATTAAAAATCACGAAAATTCATTATTAAATAAAACATGTTCACGCCAAAAAAATCAGGTGGAAAAACAATCGATAAACAAGTCAAAATCAAAAAATACACAAAACAGCGGAATATGCAGTAAAATGCATGAAAACATGCACATATTTCAAATATTTGTATACATGTATACACATATTGGCATGCCCTCTGCCTTTCAACGCATTACTGCATACAAGTATGCAGCTCTTCTGAATAGCAACATATTTGTATGCAAATATTCAGCAGGTTTGCGGTTTTTTTGCATGTGTATTTAAATAGTTGCATACATGTATGCAACTTTTTTTTTTATTTGAGTGGACTGAGTGGAATATTTCAAGATTTTAGAATATATTTTTTTAATGCAAGAGCGCATTTTTTTGTGCAAAAATGGAAAAGGCGAAGTGGAAGGAGGTGGAAGGCGGAAGGGACAAAAATTATTAGGCGGCAGCTCAAAAAGAGGGGGCGGAAACGAATGGGAAACTTTGTCCCTTTTTTTTATTCCGCCTTTTCTTTATATTTAAAAAAAAAGCAATACAATGTAAAAAAAAAAAAAAAATCTAAAATCTAGAAATATTAACAGAAGTTCACGGAAATAAAAAAAAAACTTGCATACATGTATGCAACTATTTGAAATACTTGCACACATGTATGCAAGTAATACATATAAAAATATGAAGCGAAATTTTTGCCTGAAGATTGTTGCACACTTGTATGCAATAATCTGTTTACCTTGCATACATGTATGCAAAAAAAAAAAAAAACGCAAATTCAACATTTGAAATACTTGCACAGTTGAATGCAAGTATTGCAAATATGTGCATGATTTGATGCAAATTACTGCATTTTTCGCTGTTTTATTGTATTTTTTGATTTTGATGCATTTTTTGATTTTTTACGAGCTGTTTTTTGGGTGAGTACATGTTTGATTTAAATACGAATTTTCGTTATTTTTTTATATTTTTTTTTGTTTTTAGTGTATTTTTGAAAAATAGGGACTAAATTTACATGAAAAGTTGGACTGGATGTGAGCCTAATTTTGAAACTTAATAGGGACCTGTGCCAAATGGACCCTTATATTTATAACCTGCCCATTATGATTTATATTAATAACTTAATTCTTTACTTACATATAAAAACGTAACTTTTGATTTCATAATATGATCACATTGAAAAATGCAATTTTCCATTTCAAGATAAATGTATGATGCAATGTTCATGCATTTCTATATGACAAATAACTATTTTTAATGTTGGGTTACATCAAAATATATATTTTACAGGTAAAGACGTTTCAATATAACAATGGTCATTTAATGTTTACATTAAAAATGTAAAGTTCTATGAAAACCCTTTTTTTTGTTAGTGCAATGACCATTTTAAAAAGGTTCACTTACATAAGAATGTAAAACTTTAATGTAAAACATTATTATCATAACAGTATTCATTTTAATATAAAACATCTAGAATGCAAAATCCAATGTAAATACATTTCCTATAGTAATGGACATTTTTATAATTTCGTTCTTTTCGTTAAAAATGTCAATTGAAATGTACAAGCATTTTTATATAACAACAATCATTTTTAATGTCTGCCATAAAAGTCCCATTTGCTTAATTTAATGACAAGGAATATATTTAATATGTTTACTAATCAAGTAATCATCATTTTATTCCAAATTTTAGTTTTCACATTACTGTAAATTCCAACCTATCATGCTTATGCCATTCCCAAGACAAACTAAATTGTTTAACGCAATTACTCAAAATATCTACACATATGTTTACAGCAATTAAAATAACTGAATATTGCAATTTACATTAAAAGTAATCAATCTAATAATTAAATGGGAAATCAACCGATAACGGAATATTTACTAAAAGTGAATAATTAAATCCACTCACCACGCCATTTCAAACTCCCTTTAAAATTAAATAAAATTTATTCGTTTTAACTTCGATTAAAATAGAATTTTGGTCGTTATTATTCCAATTTCACTTAAAATTTCTAAAATGAAAATTTTAAATTGGCCCCAAAATTCCGGGTTGTTACATAAGTCAGGTTTTTAAATGTGAGGAAACACTGTCAAATGTACAAGTCAGCTCAACTTGCACTAGCAAATTAACATAAAAGAAAAGAGATTATTTTGGAAATTAGCTCGTTCAAAAAAAGGAAATCTTGTAATTTGCAATTCTGGCAAATATAATTTTTGGCAAGAACAAATCCGCTATTTGAAAATGTTTCCAGATAATAGCATCATTGGAAATAAATTTCAATTCACTATTTCCAGAAATCTGATGGCATTCTTTGGCAAGAAACAAATTCACTTTCTAGATATTTTAATGTAAAATTGTTTGACAAGAAAATCAGGCAATTGTTTCCAATAAACATTCACTGATTCAAGGCAATATAATCTGAATTGTTGGCACAAGAATATTTGGATTTTTTTATTACCAAATCATGTTTTCATAAATTCACGGTAATGCAAAATCCACAAGAAAAACATGGAATGATCATGTTTGGCTATTGTGACAACCGCCCATAACTCTCGCACTTAACAAGGGAAATAATCCCCTATTTATAGTGTCCCAATGGTTGCAATGTTTCAGAAATGTTACAATTAGTGAAAAGACACTTCCTTTGAAAATTGAAATTATGATAGTTGTATGTCGACATGCCTAAAAATGTATGTCGACATATGTATCATATTTTTATTTTTAAAACTATTTTTCAAGTGTTTAAACAAATATATTATTCTAGAAATTCATAGATCAAAACTAAGTAATTTAAATGAATATTCTAAAGTGTAAAATCATATGCAAATATATTATATAAACAAATTTATGAAGTTATAAGATTTGAAACTATAAAATTATAAAACTATATAACTATATATTATAAACTTATATATATTAAAACTTTATAAACATATATGTTTGAAATCATAAGTAAGATAATAGTTTGAAATCATTTAGAAAAATAATTTGAAATCGGGATTTGAATTCTGAAAACAGAGTATGAAATTTGAAAATCAGAATTTGAACCTGGAATGCTATTCGGAGTCTTACATATAAACTAAACTCAATTACTATATTTTTTTGAACTCTTGAAATCTTGATATCTTGTTAACTTGGTAACTCATGAGTCTTGAATCTCTTCTGAATCCTGAAACTCTTGAAACTCTAAAACTGTATTGTCTTCAGTATTTAAGTCTTGTATACAAACCCTACATATATATATTCTAGATAGAGATGTTAGTGTATATTTTATAATCAATGACGATTGAAATAAGGTTGTTGTCATCAAAACTCCATTCTCCAACATACATGAATGTATACATGGGTGTACAAGGCTGCATGAATGATACATGCACAAAAGGACATGATTCAACATGCCAGGTTATGGCATACAACAAGTTAATATACACATGCAAATGGATAACAAAATGCAACAACCCAGTCATGATGAAACAAGATATAAGGCTCAAAGATGCTCACAGCAAATGCTAAACATGCAAGGTGTAACAAACTACAGTGAACAAGGCAGAAATGCCATAGATCAATAGTAACAACATATACAACAATGCTAAGTTCTCAAATGGTGCATTTTCCAAGGACAACTCAGGTGAACAAAGAACACAATGGAGCAGCATGTGATCACGAACATGCATACACATGTGTAAACAAAGGTGTATATATATACATGTATATATGTATATATGTATATATGTATATATATATATATATGCTAGTACAACTGCATCTTCCAGAGTTGTGTGCAAGTACATACTTAATTTCAAGCAAATTTACACAAATCAGGGTGAACAAGCATGCACAGATCAACAAGAGTACACAAGCACACAAACATGACAAGGATGTTGCATGTAGTCAAGAAGAAGCATGGACAGGAAAATGGGCAGTGCACGAGTCTCCAGTCGCAAATGCCAATATATATATATATATATATATATATATATATATATATAAGCACAACATGGCATATATATATGTATGTATATACATAAACATACATACATACATATATATATACACACACACACACATAGTCTCATGCTAAGTAATAAATACAAGTGCACATAACCACATCAACTAAGTAAATATCTAGGCAGCAGTTATGTGCTGATGCAACATGTCATGTAAAAATGGAAAGTTCGAAATGCCAAATACATGCAATGGCAGAGCAAAAGTAAGCAAGTTTATGGCATTCGAGATATGCATCTAAATCAACCACAAAGGCCAAAGTGTATAGCATATAAATGGATAAGGGAGTGAACACAAAAAGAAAATGTGATGCATCATGCACAAATACATGGTTGCAGGATGGTAAACACAACAAACTAACATGTGAAAAATGAATCAGAGAACAAGGGAGTACACAAAGCAGAAGAGGAAACATACACAAGCATACAAGTCGGGTTTTTAAATGTGAGGCAACACTGTCAAATGTACAAGTAAACTCAACTTGCACTAGCAAATCAACATAAAAGAAAAGAGATGTTTTTGGAAATTAGCTCGTTCAAAAAATGGAAAGCTTGTAATTTGCAATTCTGGCAAATACAATTTTTGGCAAGAAAAAATCCGCTATTTGAAAATGTTTCCAGATAATAGCATCCTTGGAAATAAATTTCAATTCACTGTTTCTGGAAATCTG
The DNA here is from genome assembly GCA_030737875.1 of Allium sativum. NCBI lineage: Eukaryota > Viridiplantae > Streptophyta > Magnoliopsida > Asparagales > Amaryllidaceae > Allium > Allium sativum. The sequence continues at coordinate 64,555,641 of JASFAX010000020.1, read as the reverse complement.
ATGGCATTCTTTGGCAAGAAACAAATTCACTTTCCAGATATTTTAATGTAAAATTGTTTGACAATAAAATCAGGCAATTGTTTATAGTAAACATTCAATAATTCATGGTAATTTAATTTGAATTGTTGGCACAAGAATATTTGGAATTTTTTATTACCAAATCATGTTTTCAAAAATTCACAGTAATGCAAAATCCACAATAAAAACATGGAATGATCATATTTGGCTATTGTGACGACCATACATAACTCCCGCACTTAACAAGGGAAATAATGCGCTAAAAGAAGTGCCAAGCAGCTATGGACGATCATCAGGGTAGAATAGTATATGCAGAACCTGTCGTATAACTCACAACACAAGGATAAAATATAATAGAACATATACAACAGGCAATAATAGTGAAGCAGAATTGTGCAGAATTTTAAACTTTTCATATCATCGTGAATCATCCACTCAACAAATTGGAAACAACATCAAATCTAGTACAAAGTGCCTCACTACAAGTCACCTAGAGAATACATCAACAAAGCAACAGAAAACAATAAATAGTAGGTAATAGGAAACTAATACGTAAGCCTCCATCTCGTCATTGCTTAGCAGCATCGTCCTCATCAAGGTCAACTACCTGTCACCTGCTACTCTGTTTGCCCATCCAAAACATGGATGAACAGCCCAAGGCAACAAGAGGAAACATAAAAAATTTAGTTAGACAACAGTCTTAATGAGCGATAAAACAACTAACTAACATCATCAACAAAGCATATGAGTATAGGCAGATTAATCAACTAATCTACCAACATCAACCGAGAAGAACCCAAAACCTTCTTCCCCACATCCGACAGTGATAGCCTTTGCAACAATCAAGTAGAAACAAATAGAACATTCATGGCAATCAGTTATCAAGCGTAGGCCATCCTAATCGATATCGACCTCTCCCAAGCACAAGCCCCGAAGGCCTAAACCAACATCAGACAAGCACCCAAGAGATACCTCCTTCGTCTTGAATACTCTACACAAGACGATACAAACAAAACAATTAGCATCCATGACTCTGGATGTCACTGCCAATCCTTCTTTGAAACCATCGTTAATCATATAACTGGCTACGATACCCCATTTGCCAAGGGCTAATAGTAACCCTGGTTCTAGCAAAACTTCATACTCCATTCATACTCGTATGTTTTCTTTACATGACGAAGGCAACTAGGCCCATTCGTATTGCCTAGGGTACTCGACTGCCTAACTTCTAGTCTTTTGGGTGGCCCCATTATACCCTTGCTTTGAGTCTGATAGAACCCTCGATTAATGATAATCCCTCTGTAATGAATTGAGATTTTTAACCCCGAAAATCGACATAAAACTCATGTCAACTATTCAAGCATCGAACATTCTAGGTCATTAATAGAAAGAAGTTAGAGGGTGAGAAATAGAAAGAAAGAAAGTTAGAATAGACGAAGAAGATCACAACAGAACAGAATCAGAGTAACATGAATCTCACAGCGGAACGAATAAAATATAGTATATAACATGATTTTAAAATACAAACTTGTATCTGTATACAATACCATTATACGAGTACAACACTTACAACACAGCAGAAATAAACAATAGCTATATAATCATGAAGCCTCATGCGCTAAGCTCTCCAAGTATATATATAAAATCCTGACTACTTGACTGCAGGTACAAATTTGGGCACCCAAAATTTTAGGGTAAAAAAACAAAATAAACTCTGGGTCAGTCATGGGACTGGTGTGAGTAAACTCCAACCACTTGGTTTAACTTTTAAAATCCTTTTTTTAAAGAAAAGGATAATCGTAAGACCGATCCACACATAAACACGGATGGATTTTACCTTATGATAAACCAAAACATTCTTTTAAAATCCATACTCTTATGATATTATAATAATGTCTAAATTAAATAAATAACAATCTAGTGGAACGCTTTCATCTCACGTTCCACATATATAATATATAATCAAAAACCACATGTGCTTATTTGGTAATGGATTCCAACTGGCAAGGTAAGGGACCACCTTCCGACAGTGTATCTCTAAAGAGGAATACACCGGGTTCAACAAGAACATCTTGTAACCCAGACTAAACAAGGCCAGTCACTCATTTCGCTTGAGTGTACTGAATGTATTATCACAAACGGTTGAGATCAGTAACCGTTTCCCGAAAGGGATAGCATCGAAATAGATTAAAGAGGTAAATGGATTTTCTCTAGATCAGGTGACAATACACCCTAATTGGAAGCTACCCACTTAACCATGCTGCTACCCTATTTTATACCATTTCTCAGTTCTGAGGCAAGAGGCTATAACGCATCTTTTTGACAGAACACATATTTATTCACTTTGAATGCCACATCATCACACCAGGCAAATCACAAACTGATTTCTCCAAAAATATCACGGGTATACGGTTAAGAGAAATGAATTTCTCTGCCACCAAACATAAATACATTTGAAGAGATCAACTTATGTGATCTATTGAATATACTATGTCAGAAATTCTTCCATACAGGTTGTCCTAGGACTGGACAAACCGAAGGCACTATTCTGTGAACCCATCTTAGACAATTTCTACCTAAGATTTTCTGTAACAGTCCTTGCATAAACTCCGTCTTCAATTATCTTCATCATATTTGATTCGCAATGCAAATTCCCATACGGAGTGGTTTTCAAATAAAATATCTGATCCCGATCTCTCTGTATTGACGACAGAAAAATGGTCAAAAACTTTGATAGTCGGTTATTTAACTATCAAAGGAAAACACCCATACACACAACGATCTTATTTCCAAATGGAAATTTTATCGATCAATCATCAGTCAACATTTTTCCTCTTTATTTAATTTATCATTAATTTATTCATTTCCCCATATCCCATTTTTCCATATATTTCTTAAAACCTGTTTGGCCTCTCAATATTCTCGGGAAACGTTTCCATTTGTTATACTATTTATTTTCTATATTCCAGAAAATATTTCTTATTTACCAATGGAAAACATTCTTATATATATTGACAGCTTCTATATTTAGAAACAATATGTCATTAACGTTAGAAAACATTTCCATGTTTACTCCCAGTTCTTATTTTCTATATTAGAAAACATTTCTAATTTTATTTGGAAGACGTTTCCGAAAACTTCTTCATTGGATTAAAACAGATGTTTAAATAAAACATCGCTATGCCAACTCAAACCATTAACACTCATAAACCTAATTCACTTAACCAACCTTCGCTATCGAACCTTAATCATTCCTTAGTTAAAAATGAAGTCAATCAATTTGGAGTATAACTACCTCTTAGACCTTAACTGAACAACATTATTAACCTTGAAATAGACAAAGTTCACCACTTTAATCTTTAACAAACTCTTCTTACGTAACTCTCAGATTCAATTTACGAATCCACTTCTTTTACAGAAATCATTTGATTATAACAATAGTGTTATAATTCCATGCTTTCAAAATATAATAACTTTAATATAACTTTTATTTATTAATTTGAATAGATAATCATTATATGATTTAAACCAGTAAATAATTTTAATCTTTATTAAAAGCGGAAAGTAAATAATACTTTTTCCAAATCCGACATAGTCGAATTCCAATGTAATTTCTCTTTCGAAAATATTTAGTTGATTTTATATTTCGAACTTCGGAATAACCTCATTGGATTTATATTTCGAACTTTGGAATAATCTCACACTCGTTAATATTTCGAACTAAATAATCTTTTATTCCGAACTTCGGAAAAATTTCACCATTCAGGTCAACTCCGTTTCTTTATCCTCATTCCTATTTTCAATTTTGTTTCCTTCCAAAACGTTATTCACTTTAAAAGTGAACATTATTCCTTTTATAGAAACACAGGCTCGTTATTTCAAATCAATTTGATTTCATATATAAATATCATTACAAGCTCAAATCCTATTTATCGAGTCTCTTTATAAATCCATTTTTTTATTTATTCCTACTACGTTTATATGTTAAACTTTCGTTTACAAAGTTATAACCGTCTCTCGACTTCATATCCTATTAATCCAAAAATATTGGTTTCAAACCAATTATAATTTTTCTTGTCAAGTTCCCAAATGTTTTAAACAACTTGTTTGTAAAGTTTAACATAGTCAAATTCCATTTATAAATCCTTTGGATTTATTTCAATTTGTTTTACATTTCGAATTGAAAATAAAACATATTGCCTCATTTCAAACGATTTCTACCTTCCCTTTTTCCCTTCAAATCTCTATTTGAAATCATATTCCCAAATCCAGTTTTCTTTATAATATTCTCCTTTCGTAAAATATTTGCTTAAATCCCTGATTCACATCAAATGTGAATAAAATTCCTTTTATACAAACCAAACAGTTTGATCCCGCATTTTAAAAACAATATCTCAAATCCAAATTCTATTTATACTTTTATTTATAGAATTATTCATAAAAATCTTATTTTTATTTCAGCAATTATAATCTCATTGATAATTCCTTTTATAACAGCTACGTTCACATTCAATTTCAAATATAGGTGTTAAAACCGATTTTTACTTCTCTATATAAATTCGGGCTTATATTCAATTTATTTATCCAATGATAAATATTTGACTTAATTTATAAACATTGTTTATAAATTATTATTCTCAATTTAACTTTAAAAACATAATTCTATTTAATATCTACTTTAATCAATTTTCTTATAATTCTTTCATATTTCGCAAATTCCCTTTTTTTAATTATATTAATTTTCCAAACAACTATATTTATTCCAAAAAGTTCTTTATTTTCTTCTTATTACTTCCATTAAGTATTTTAACCAAAAACGGTCTTTTAAACTTCCGTATAACTGTTAATAATTTTATATAGAAGTTTCTTATTAAATTTTCAAATATCTCGTTTTATAAAATCCATTTGATTTTATAAAATTCTTAAATTCAATATCCACTTAACAAATTCCTTTTTATATCTTCCAATATTACTTATGGTATTTAAGATACCAAATAAAAAGGATAAATATCATCCAAACACATATAATCAACAACATATTATATATCACATCATATATCACAATATATGAAAATAGTAACATAAATGTTGAGGAATCCATTTGGATCCATCCAACCTGTTTCCCTGCATCCACAGATGTTAATCACATAAACTATATCAATTTCATATTAATATGAAATTCTATAGCAAATGAACTCAATATTTAAATAAAGATATTTAAACAACGACTTACATATATATAATAATATACATATATTATCTCAAACAATTATCGACAATTCATCCAAACAATCATCACACACTGCATCCAATCATTTTTATCAATATTTAACTACGTTTATAAAAATATAAACTGGACAGAGTTAGTGAGCTTTACTCACTTTGGTCAGTTTATCGTTAAATAACGAAAACCGTTCAATAGATCCAGTCAAGCATTTTATTTCTCCATAAATTGAGACGAGCTCCAAATGGCTCCAAACCAGTTCCATTATGTAGCCTTCGTCCATATGATTCCAATGGATCTTGCTTTATCAAATTCTGACAACATATGAGAAAGATACGATTTTTATAAGCATGAATAAATTTAAAAGTAATTAATTAAAATAACCATATGTTAATTAACCTTAAATAAACCAGTATCCACTTTAATCCTACGTCAGCATCTACGATCTACTCATCATCTTCTACTCAGAAAACCGCTCCACCTTTCATATGCAACTCCAGCTTTCCTATACACCATTTTTGTGAATCCTTACTCCATATCCTCCCCTTCTAATCCATTTTAAATCAATATAAAAATATGGTAATTAATCTCATCGCATCCTCTCCAGACCTATACCATCTCAACTAATTCAAGCTAAAAAAACAAGACTGCATTGAACGGCCATTTCTCGCGCACAGTCCATTGTTCGTGCGACAATTTTAATCTTCAACAAATCCATAAAACTGTAAACAGACTCCATTTCTCACCAAAAATGCCAATACGATACCCATTTCACCTCAAGCTTCATGAATCACTCATAAATCGCAACCCTAGGTTTGTTGTTGTAGAAGGTGTAACACCCCGCAATTTTAACAACATTAAAGAGGATAAATTAAACAATAATTAATTTAATATTCAGAACTAAGGGAAACGGACTACGCCATTTTGTCCGTCTCGAAATTCTGGTCAAGATAGATATTTGGTTTGTGTAAAACGGATACCGTATGAAGAAGTTACGAAGGTTTGAAGTTTGCATACACGCAAGAGAATTATATATATATATATATATATATATATATATATATATATATATATATATAAAATCAGAAAATCGTAAATCGTTCAAATTGCAGAATTTGGGGTGAGCGGGAAAATTCCCACCCAGGATAGTCGACCTCTGGGTCGATCCCAGGGTCAACCCCCCTAGGGCTGAGGTGGCAGGTCAAATTCTGGGGCTGCCAGCTATAAATATAGGCTCATTTCTCTTGTTTTCTTACACTGGAATCAATGGAGGCCTAGATGTTGTCGATGCTTGGACTGAATCAAATCCTTTTTGCTTCTTCTACAATCAAGTTTAGAGATTTAAGTGTAAATCCGTGATTCATCAACTGCTTTTCTCCTTCTATTATTCTAGATCTGAACACTGTGAGTTTAAGTTACTTTTAGATTTAGGTTATTAAAAGTAAAACATGATATGACTGTAATTTAGATCTATTCCTATGACTGAATCATATCAGATCTATTTTAATTTGTGAATCCACGATATTCTGAATTAGCTATGACTTGGATCTCAACCTTTATCATATCAGATCTGTATTAACATCTGAATCCATGATATTCTGACATACTATGACTTGGACCTTAACATTTATCATATCGGATCTACTTTTGATTTTAGATCTAACTTACTATTTAGATCACCTTGTACCTAACATGTTGTGGTTAAATTTAATCTAAACAAGTTGGACATATAAGTTATTATTTATATCTAATCATGCCTATTATGACATCCCTACTATGTTAAATCTACTTTCGAGCCTAGGCATGCCGCTAAAAATATGCGAATGCGTTAGTTTGGGAACGAGGGGAAAAACGTTAAAATTTGACATAACTTGAAAGGAGGAAATTTGGCATAACTTGAATAATGAATATGAACATGAGTTTCGGCATATAATTCATTATAAACACCATTGGGGAAAAAGGGGCATGAAAACCAATAACGACATAGGTAAAAATTGGCTAATAATGAAATGCCTAGGATTACAGTAATTAGAAACTGTAATCGCACTTAGACACGAGGTTAGGTTGCACTTGTGGTGGAAGTCTGCCCGGAACCGCCCGGCATATCTAACGACCTCAAGTGTTGAATCTAATGTGAGGGATCTAAGTGCACAAATACGAGACGTGCTAAGACACGAGGTTAAGCCCGACTTGTGGAAGAAGTCTGCCCAGAACCGACCGGCATATACAGCATCCACAAGTGGCAGGCTTACTGTGAGAGGTCTAGCATATTATAACCATAAATGGATATGGTAATGAATTGGAATACTTAACCTAGTTGAATCCATAGGGATTGTATGAACATAAACTTGAATAATGGTTAAGTAAACTTGTTTGGACAGTAGGTGGGTTAAGTAAATCTGAGAGGGGTGGGTAATATTTATATATAGGCCCACAAACTTAACCTAATAGGGTTATGTAATTAAAGACACCTTTTTAGGTAAGCATAACCTATGAAAATGTTGAAGTTATGTAATTAAAGACACCTTAGGGTAAGCATAACTTGTGGAAATGATAGGGTTATGTAATTAAAGACACCTAGTGGTAAGCATAATCGGTGGAAATCCTAGTGGGGATACAAGACAAAGAGGAGAGGTTGTATCGTATTGTGTGTGGGACCCGTTTTAGTCAGTAACCCATATAACAGTATCAAATAAGGACTCCGCCCTAGGTCGGAGTTGGGGCACGCTTACTGGACCGATTGTAAGAGATCCAAACAAGGAGTATGGTATAGGCGGTGCAAACCGACCGGGGACATGTGCGTGCATGGGCCAGGTAAAGGGGGCTAAGATGACCGTGACACCAGTAGGTATGGCTGTGCACATCAACGAAGGGTTGCCACTTTAGGAAGTGATATCTCCTACTGTGGGGCTGGCACAGAGTATCTACGGGGAGCTGATCGATTAGGGTAGTAGTTATGGTACATCTGGACGTATGCCTAAGTCTACCATTTGATAGTTGTTGGGATCATCTCATTTTGGTTATACAAGTATTAGTGCAGAGTAATCATCAGAGGAGCGTATACACCCTAGCATGTTTACCTTCTCATGTTTACCTTTTGTGATTCCTTGTTCCTAAGTCTACCATTAGCAAATCGAGCGGCTCCCTCAACGTGAATGATGGCTTTGCAAATGGAGAGTAATCATCAGAGTAATCATTCACGTTGAGAAAAGCATGAAAATGGAGAGATTCTTTGCGCTCAAACAAGGAAACATGACTGTAAAAGAATATGTGAACAAATTCAACTAGCTAGCAAGGTTTGGATTGGAACTGGTACATACTCTGCATAAGAAAGCTTTGCGGTTTACTAGGGTTGAATGAACCCCTTCATAGGTTAGCTATGTCCTATATCCCAATGGGAGCGATTTTTGACAGGCTGGTTGATATGGCCTTGATGCGTGAGAAGACAAAGGAGAAAAGAAGGAAGTTAAGGTTGTGTAACAACCCGTAAAATGCGAGCCAGTTTGAAATTTTTATTTTGGCAATTTTATCGAATTTTGATTATTTAAAATGAATTATTTTAAATAAAATCGATGAAAAATTTATTTTGAATATAATTCGAACGTATATATTATATACGTCGTCGTTAGTATATAAATAATTATATATAATTATAAATAGAATTGAAAATGGCGCGGTAGTTCGATAATTCGATTTCAAACTTCAATTGAACATACCGGGTGCAAAACAATCCGGATTTTAGTGAAACCAAAAATAGCGGGATCTAATTGATAATATCTTTCCAACGAATCCGACAAATCAAGATTTCATATCGGGAATCAAAAGATATGTCCAGTTGAAAATTCTGAATAGTCGCTATGGAATTCAGGCCCTTAAAAATGGACATTTTGCAAATGAACTCCGATTTCGACGAAACCACTTTTGTTGGGTCCGCAGTGTCAAATTATTGCTAGGTTTCAAATTTCATAATTTTTCGAATCAATATGTGAGCGTGGCAAAGGAAAACGCGTTTGACCAGTTTAATTTGAATTTAATCGATTGGAAAATGGCCATTTTTCAAACGGTCTCAGAATTCGATGAAATTAGTTTTGTTAGGACCGTACCATTAATAGGAAGCTAGAAATAATTTTTCTGGAATCTTAGAAGTCCATATGTGGCCCCGGTAAATTGAAATGTGCGTTTAAATTGAATATATAAAGATTTATATTTTAAATTAGATGGAAACTTAGCGTAACAGCCGAATTGGCTTGCGAAACATATCTCATTGTGTTCGGAATGGGGGTAATTAGCTGGGGGCGACAGTCGTTGGGTCTCGTTTGGTGTTTGAAGTAAAAGTCAACTTTTAGAAATAAAAATAATATAAAATTAAAATAAATAAACCCCCCCTCACTCCCTTTCTCTCTCCCCGACCATTTAAAAATTAAAAAAAAAGAAAGAGGAAACAGCCGCCACCGCCGTCCCTCATCCACCGCCACGTCGCCGCCCCCCTCCGCCATCGCCAACTCTGGCGACCCCCCACCCCCTACGATCTCCCTCTCCTCTTCCGCCCAAAAATCAAGCCCCGTAAACCCTAAATCATCCAAACCCGCAACCCACCTCCGCCCTAGCCTGTCGCGACCACCGCCCACCTCCCCCCCCCCCCCCCCCGACTCCACCTCGCATGCGCCACCCTGTTTGACCCCAGCGCACCCCCTGACCCTCCGACGAGCCCATCACCTCCCCTCAGACCCAAAACAGAAGAAGAAACCCCCCCTCATCGACTCTTGCGCCACGTTAGCCCCTCCCCCGAGCCCTCTCCGCCACCAAAAAGCCAAAGGTAAGCTTTTTTTTTTTAATTCTGAATTTATTTAAGTTAAGAACATATTTTAAAAATCAGTTTTATATGTGTATTTAACGTTAAATAAAATCTATGATTTTTATGTATGTGTGCGAATAAAAATGGGATTTTTAACAGCAAAAAGTAAGTGATTTTGAAAAGCAAGAAGATTGAAAAAATATAATTTTTATTATAGTAGAAGATTGAAAAAATATAATTTTTATTATAGTAGAAGATAAAAATATAGTTTTTATATATTGAACTTCGATAGAAAAATATAGTTTTTATATATTGAACTTCGATATAAAAATATAGTTTTTATATATTGAACTTCGATAGAAAAATATAGTTTTTATATATTGAACTTCGATAGAAAAATATAGTTTTTATATATTGAACTTCGATAGAAAAATATAGTTTTTATATATTGAACTTCGATAGAAAAATATAGTTTTTATATATTGAACTTCGAAATAAAAATATAGTTTTTATATAATGAACTTCGAAATAAAAATATAGTTTTTATATAATGAACTTCGAAATAAAAATAGAATTTTTATATATTAAACATCGAGGCAAAAATATGATTTTTATATATTGACTAACGAAGTAAAAATTCGATTTTTATATATTGAATAGCGAACTAAAAATTCGATTTTTATATGTTGAACTTCGAAATAAAAATTCGATTTTTATATATTGAATAGCGAATTAAAAATGTGATTTTTATATATTGAACTTCGAATTAAAAATGTGATTTTTATATATTGAACTGCGGAATAAAAATTCGATTTTTATATATTGAATAGCGTAGTGAAAATTCGGTTTTTACATATGTAGTGGCTACGGGCAACGAAGATGACGAAGATGCGATAGCAATGAAGATTTCTATCAATGAAGTGCCGTGGAGCTAGGATAGCTATAAGTGAGAATTTCTCACCTTTCAATTTAATTTTTCTAGTTATATATATATATATATATACTAGGATGCAGACGGTGCTTATTAGAAGCACCCGACACCCGTCCACAGACCATGGACTTGTTTGTTTAGTTGAATGTTGGGTGATTGATTTATTCGTATGGTTGAATTGGAAATTGATTGAAATTGATTTGTGAATGGCGTGGGCCTTCACTAGACCGGGGATAAGGCTAGGGCTTGTCCCGTTTCTAGTATCGTGCCGTTATGCCGCCGAAATTTTCTAAAATATGTTAGAAAAATAAAAATATCATTTTATTTAAAGAATGAACTGAATAGAAATTCATATGTTGGAATAAAATGTTTTATCGTTAAAAATATAATTTTTAACGCGAATGTGAATAAATAAATATTCATTTACAAACCAGACGGTTTGTTTATGTACACCTATTTGAAGGACATTGATTGGGTCGATAAATTTTACACATCGCCCAACAGCACAAATAAAATATGTGTTTGATTGTTTGAAACCCCACACGGGTGTTGGGATGAAATTTGAAGTTCACTCATCCTGATTGATTAAATATGTCGATCGATTGATTGACAGGCTGTTATAAGCGTTGAATATCTATATTTGATGCTTTTATAGTGTAGTGCACTTTGGTTGATGGTTGATTATTTTCAATGTTATTATATACATGTGTTGTATGAAAATCCATATAATTAACCTTATATGGTAATTGATTGGGCCTCATTCCAATCGTGAAAATAAAGAATATTTTGAAAATAGGAAATATTTGAAATAGAATATTTGAAAATAGAAATATGTGAAGCCGTGATGATTAGATTGACGCCATTTTGACGTGAACGATATTTATATCGATTTTATAACGATTTCGAAATGAATTGAATATATAACGATTTCGAAATGAATTGAATTGAAAACGATTTCGAAATGAATTGAATTGAAAACGATTTCGAAATGAATTGAATTGAAAACGATTTTGAAATGAATTGAATTGAAAACGATTTCGAAATGAATTGAATTGAAAACGATTTCGAAATGAATTGAATTGAAAACGATTTCGAAATGAATTGAATTGAAAACGATTTCGAAATGAATTGAATTGAAAACGATTTCGAAATGAATTGAATTGAAAACGATTTCGAAATGAATTGAATTGAAAACGATTTCGAAATGAATTGAATTGAAAACGATTTCGAAATGAATTGAATTGAAAACGATTTCGAAATGAAATGAATTGAAAACGATTTCGAAATGAATTGAATTGAAAACGAATTCGAAATGAATTGAATTGAAAACGATTTCGAAATGAATTGAAAACGAATTCAAATTGAATTGAAAGCAAATTGAAATGAATTCAAATTGAATTGAAATTTGAATGGAATAGAAATGAATTTTAAAACGAATTTATAAAGAAGAATTCAATTTTGATTTGAATTGAAAAGGAAGTTGAAATTGCTTTTGAAACGAATTCAAAACTATTTATTCAATTCGTTTTGAATAGAAATCGACGAAATATATTATATATATATTATATATATAATATAATGGCCTGAATAGAACGCGCCGCGCCGCGGTAGTTCGTGAATTTCGACCATTTGTTTCAAACGGACATTACGGGAGATCCGACCGTCGGATTCTCCTAAAACCGGAACCGTTGGGTTCGTATCGAAAAGAGCTTTCTAATGAATATTAGAAATTAGAAATCTAACGGTTGGATTTGGAATTATGTCCAAATCAAATTTGAAAAAGGTCGCTGTAAGTGCAGTTCGATGGCCATTGGTGGAAATCGACTGTACGGGCCTTGATAAAATTATTAAAAATAGTAATAATTTATGTAAAATCATAAGAAATGATTTAGAAAGAATTGGGATGAAAAACTCCATATTTGAAAAGATAAAAATAGATTTTTATCGAAATGAACTAGTTTTGAACTAGAATTATAATTCTATTTATTTTTAAATAAATAAATTGAATTTGAAAAGGGTTTTAAAAGTAACCAGAATTTCCAATGATTGCATTGGAGTGGGTTTGAATCGAAATTGTCTTCGGAATATTTCGATGTTGGAATTCGTGATTATACAGGTGTTGTTATGGAAATTTGAAAGATATATATATCGTTATTTCCAATGCGATATTTGTTAATCGTGGAATTTGATATTGAATATAGGCCGATATATTTTCTATTCAGAGCCTTGTATTGAATATCGAATGTGATTTGGGTTTGTCCTGAATGGTGTCTACACTAACACTATTCTTGAACCCAGTTGAGAAAAGATTAAATCTTTTTATTTAGATTTAATGAAGTGTACCAATTAAATGACATTTAATTGGGATTGAATTGATATTGATTTTTGGGTTTATCGTGAACAGTGTTTTAAACAACACTTGTTCTTTAACCCGATAATTAATGAATGTGACTTAGGGTTTATCGTGAACCGTGTTTTAAATGACACGGATTCTTTAACCCAGTTAACGATTAAAACTAAGTGGAGTTTTAATGAATCTTTAATTAGATTGAAATAATCGAGAATGGAGTATCACCAGTTTTACTCCAGGCGATAGTTAAATCTTTAATTAAATTTGAACGTGAAATGGTAATTGAATTTACCGATAACACTGTGGTGTTAGATATGAAGTATTATCAGTTTTACTTCATGGGATGAATAGGTTGGGATTGGGAAATTAAAACAAATGATTACTTCGGTAAAGTTCGTTAATCCCGACTAGTTTGAATTGATATTCAAAAGTAGATTAAAGAATAAATTAAAGAATTTATCTTTGATAAAATTAATGGGAACCTTTCCCTATGAATGTGAAAGTTAGAAACTAACTGTCGGTTAGCTAAGCAGAATGGTTTTCTGGATATTGATCTGATGTTGGTTTCGGCCTTCGGGGTTAATATTTGGGGAATTATTCTCTTGATTAATTTACGGTTAGTGACTGATGAATTGGAATGAGGCGTATGTTGCGTTTGTGTAACACTTATTTAAAATATACGCGAGTTATTCGGAAAGACCGAGTTTATCCCATTCTGAATAACTGATACGACGATAAGTCGAAGATGAAGACGATGGTCGAAGACCGGAGGTCTTCACGTCGTTTGGGTGATAACTGATGATCTTGATTGGGCTGTACACCCAAGAAGATGGAAACAGTTAGTGATCGTCCAGACGTACTTGGAGATCGATGGATATGCGGGGTACTAGGTGCCTCCGGTTTCGTTCAGACCCAGAACGGACTTGTAAATGGACTGTGTGTCTGACATTGGATTTTAGTCCGTGTGATTGATCTCAATTAAATATATATCTGTTTGGCGGCGGAGAATTTATTCTCTTGCTTAACGCCCGTCTCTGAGACGTACGAGCTCAGGGGTTATATATTGATGGATATCAATCGCATGGAGTGAATTGCCTGTGTGGCATGCTAAGATGCAAATGATCAAGGCTTCTGTTGAAAAGCAAAGTCTTGTGGTGATGATCGAAGCACGGCCTTTGTGGCGTAGCTTTGTGTAACGTTGATTCGCGAGTATCACACCCGGTATGAATCAAAAACGGGAGACGGACATCAGGGAGGACATGCGTTTCTTTCTAGTTAGGAGTGGCGTCAGTGCTTGAACTGGCTGACGAGTTTGACTCATGTGGATGTTACTTATTATTACTTGCTGAAAAGCGAGGCGCCTCGTGATATCGGTTTCGGCCGATGCTTCTGGTCGGCTGACGGGCCAGATTTACGCCCCAAAGGGCGGAGAAACGTAGTGTTCAGGCATAATAATCCACATCGGTGGACCGGCCCTGACGATCCAAGGCCCACCTGAGTCTGGGTCCTGAGACATGGACTAGATTGTCTCGAATCGGTAGAGGATCTTGCCCCTTGCCTCGGTTCATACCATAAATGATAACCCAACTTCCAATACGTCGTCTTGCGGTTTTGATTGTAAACTTATATATGGCGACATAGTGTTATGGGCCATTCATGCCGCCTATGATTGATACTTATGATTTGAAGTTGTTTTATACACTATGCACTTATTATAGTATCAAATGATTTGGTTTAAACGTATCAAGCATTCTTTGGCTGTTATAAGGGAAAACCCTATCCTCGGCTGCGTTGCATTGTGTGATGGGACCTGGGTCTTATAACAGCTTCATTTTTCTTTATTTAGCATTGCGCTGTTTGCTTTATCCACTGGTACTCTTGGGAGGAAACCCGTTCCGTGTTATACGGCGTGGTCCCTTGATTTACCTAACTTTAAAATAAAGATTAACTGTTTTAGTTCTCACACCAGTCACATGACTGACCTGGAGTTTATTGTTTTAACCTAAACTTTGGGTGCCCCTATTTTGACACGGGCAGCTAGTAGTTTTGGTTTTGCAGATTTATATTCACAGGATCCTGGTTTACAGCTGGAACGATATCCGGAAAGCTTTGTATCCGTATATCTCTTCTAGTTGTGCATTGTATTATTTTCCGCTGCTATGTATTTAAATGTAATTTGAATCTCTGATATTTCTATGTAATATTTATTCATTTATACTCTGTATATTCTTGTAATCTGATGCATTGTTGTAATATACAATGAAATGTTCTTCTGTATGCGTTCTGTTGTGGCTTATTCTCGAACTATCCGACGCTTTCCTTTACGGGGAAGTTGCGGGTTTTCACAATTGGTATCAGAGCTTTGGTTTACAAAGCTAGAGAACAAGGCACATTAGAACCATACGAAAGGATTCATCAGATATTGGATTAGTAAAATCCAATTAGAATGACTCGTTAGAGATGGGATCAGTAGTATCCTAGAACGAGTGTGAAGAGTATATTTTTCAAATGAAAACAATTTTTGTTTTGAAAATTTAAATCAATTATTCGTATCTGATTATCTATTTATATTGAGTTGGACAGTCCAGTATATAAAGATTTTGCGTATACGTCTGATCCGCGTGTATTCGAAGTTTTAATATATTGGATAGATATAGAATCATACTCTAGTGGCCCGAAGATGATTCTGATGGTTGAGTACTCATCGTCAGAATTTATATTCGTGTGACGAAGGTGTGATATCTATATATTTCCATTAGACTGGTGTGAGAACCAAAAATTAGATAGGGCCTATTGTTGTGAATTGGCATTAAAAATCGGATTTTTGTATATGTATCAAAATTATGAATTTGAAAAGCTAATCAACTAATTGATTGATGTTTGTGTTGTTTGTTTATTTGTTTGCTAATTTTTAGCCATTTAGCCTAACAGAACCAAATATTGAACTATATTGAAAATTGATCGCATCTGCTTGCATATACATGTGTATCATTGAGAAGGTCATAGCAAGGAGGCTAGAGCCAGAGAATAAAATTTGTTTGCCCGACAAATAGGTACATGTTTACTACATAATTTCCTGTTTTGTTTGGGTGATGATGATTTTGTGAGCCTATTGGCTAGCCGCTTGGCTTTTTCTTTTTCTTTTTGAGATCTGAAGGACCGGGGAAGCTATTTGAAATTCCCTGATGCTCCCGGTGCAGGGGAGGTTATGGCGAAATTTTTCGAAAATTTAGGGTGTTAGCCAAATTTTTGAACTTTTGAAAATTCTCAGAAACTAAAGAGTTGGAGAATGGAAGCCAGATCGAGCGTAGAGTTGATTAATCAAACCACTTTCGACTTTGTTCCTTTTCGGGACGAAAAGTTTTAAGTGGGGGAGATTGTAACAACCCGTAAAATGCGAGCCAGTTTGAAATTTTTATTTTGGCAATTTTATCGAATTTTGATTATTTAAAATGAATTATTTTAAATAAAATCGACGAAAAATTTATTTTGAATATAATTCGAACGTATATATTATATACGTCGTCGTTAGTATATAAATAATTATATATAATTATAAATAGAATTGAAAATGGCGCGGTAGTTCGATAATTCGATTTCAAACTTCAATTGAACATACCGGGTGCAAAACAATCCGGATTTTAGTGAAACCAAAAATAGCGGGATCTAATTGATAATATCTTTCCAACGAATCCGACAAATCAAGATTTCATATCGGGAATCAAAAGATATGTCCAGTTGAAAATTCTGAATAGTCGCTATGGAATTCAGGCCCTTAAAAATGGACATTTTGCAAATGAACTCCGATTTCGACGAAACCACTTTTGTTGGGTCCGCAGTGTCAAATTATTGCTAGGTTTCAAATTTCATAATTTTTCGAATCAATATGTGAGCGTGGCAAAGGAAAACGCGTTTGACCAGTTTAATTTGAATTTAATCGATTGGAAAATGGCCATTTTTCAAACGGTCTCAGAATTCGATGAAATTAGTTTTGTTAGGACCGTATCATTAATAGGAAGCTAGAAATAATTTTTCTGGAATCTTAGAAGTCCATATGTGGCCCCGGTAAATTGAAATGTGCGTTTAAATTGAATATATAAAGATTTATATTTTAAATTTGATGGAAACTTAGCGTAACAGCCGAATTGGCTTGCGAAACATATCTCATTGTGTTCGGAATGGGGGTAATTAGCTAGGGGCGACAGTCGTTGGGTCTCGTTTGGTGTTTGAAGTAAAAGTCAACTTTTAGAAATAAAAATAATATAAAATTAAAATAAATAAACCCCCCTCACTCCCTTTCTCTCTCCCCGACCATTTAAAAATTAAAAAAAAAGAATAAAAAAAAAAAGAGGAAACAGCCACCACCGCCGTCCCTCATCCACCGCCACGTCGCCGCCCCCCTCCGCCATCGCCGACTCTGGCGACCCCCCACCCCCTACGATCTCCCTCTCCTATTCCGCCCACAAATCAAGCCCCGTAAACCCTAAATCACCCAAACCCGCAACCCACCTCCGTCCTAGCCTGTCGCGACCACCGCCCACCCCCCCCCCCGACTCCACCTCGCATGCGCCACCCTGTTTGACCCCAGCGCACCCCCTGACCCTCCGACGAGCCCATCACCTCCCCTCAGACCCAAAACAGCAGAAGAAACCCCCCCCCCTCATCGACTCTTGCGCCACGTTAGCCCCTCCCCCGAGCCCTCTCCGCCACCAAAAAGCCAAAGGTAAGCTTTTATTTTTTTTATTTTTTTTTAATTCTGAATTTATTTAAGTTAAGAACATATTTTAAAAATCAGTTTTATATGTGTATTTAACGTTAAATAAAATCTATGATTTTTATGTATGTGTGCGAATAAAAATGGGATTTTTAACAACAAAAAGTAAGTGATTTTGAAAAGCAAGAAGATTGAAAAAATATAATTTTTATTATAGTAGAAGATTGAAAAAAATATAATTTTTATTATAGTAGAAGATAAAAATATAGTTTTTATATATTGAACTTCGATAGAAAAATATAGTTTTTATATATTGAACTACGATATAAAAATATAGTTTTTATATATTGAACTTCGATAGAAAAATATAGTTTTTATATATTGAACTTCGATAGAAAAATATAGTTTTTATATATTGAACTTCGATAGAAAAATATAGTTTTTATATATTGAACTTCGATAGAAAAATATAGTTTTTATATATTGAACTTCGAAATAAAAATATAGTTTTTATATAATGAACTTCGAAATAAAAATCGAATTTTTATATATTAAACATCGAGGCAAAAATATGATTTTTATATATTGACTAACGAAGTAAAAATTCGATTTTTATATATTGAATAGCGAACTAAAAATTCGATTTTTATATGTTGAACTTCGAAATAAAAATTCGATTTTTATATATTGAATTGTGAATTAAAAATGTGATTTTTATATATTGAACTTCGAATTAAAAATGTGATTTTTATATATTGAACTGCGGAATAAAAATTCGATTTTTATATATTGAATAGCGTAGTGAAAATTCGGTTTTTACATATGTAGTGGCTACGAGAAACGAAGATGACGAAGATGCGATAGCAATGAAGATTTCTATCAATGAAGTGCCGTGGAGCTAGGATAGCTATAAGTGAGAATTTCTCACCTTTCAATTTAATTTTTCTAGTTATATATATATATATATATATATATATACTAGGATGCAGACGGTGCTTATTAGAAGCACCCGACACCCGTCCACAGACCATGGACTTGTTTGTTTAGTTGAATGTTGGGTGATTGATTTATTCGTATGGTTGAATTGGAAATTGATTGAAATTGATTTGTGAATGGCGTGGGCCTTCACTAGACCGGGGATAAGGCTAGGCCTTGTCCCGTTTCTAGTATCGTGCCGTTATGCCGCCGAAATTTTCTAAAATATGTTAGAAAAATAAAAATATCATTTTATTTAAAGAATGAACTGAATAGAAATTCATATGTTGGAATAAAATGTTTTATCGTTAAAAATATAATTTTTAACGCGAATGTGAATAAATAAATATTCATTTACAAACCAGACGGTTTGTTTATGTACACCTATTTGAAGGACATTGATTGGGTCGATAAATTTTACACATCGCCCAACAGCACAAATAAAATATGTGTTTGATTGTTTGAAACCCCACACGGGTGTTGGGATGAAATTTGAAGTTCACTCATCCTGATTGATTAAATATGTCGATCGATTGATTGACAGGCTGTTATAAGCGTTGAATATCTATATTTGATGCTTTTACAGTGTAGTGCACTTTGGTTGATGGTTGATTATTTTCAATGTTATTATATACATGTGTTGTATGAAAATCCATATAATTAACCTTATATGGTAATTGATTGGGCCTCATTC
This sequence comes from Allium sativum, assembly GCA_030737875.1. NCBI lineage: Eukaryota > Viridiplantae > Streptophyta > Magnoliopsida > Asparagales > Amaryllidaceae > Allium > Allium sativum. Next base: position 64,535,940 of record JASFAX010000020.1, on the reverse strand, counting down.
CAATCGTGAAAATAAAGAATATTTTGAAAATAGGAAATATTTGAAATAGAATATTTGAAAATAGAAATATGTGAAGCCGTGATGATTAGATTGACGCCATTTTGACGTGAACGATATTTATATCGATTTTATAACGATTTCGAAATGAATTGAATATATAACGATTTCGAAATGAATTGAATTGAAAACGATTTCGAAATGAATTGAATTGAAAACGATTTCGAAATGAATTGAATTGAAAACGATTTCGAAATGAATTGAATTGAAAACGATTTCGAAATGAATTGAATTGAAAACGATTTCGAAATGAATTGAATTGAAAACGATTTCGAAATGAATTGAATTGAAAACGATTTCGAAATGAATTGAATTGAAAACGATTTCGAAATGAATTGAATTGAAAACGATTTCGAAATGAAATGAATTGAAAACGATTTCGAAATGAATTGAATTGAAAACGATTTCGAAATGAATTGAATTGAAAACGATTTCGAAATGAATTGAAAATGAATTCAAATTGAATTGAAAGCAAATTGAAATGAATTCAAATTGAATTGAAATTTGAATGGAATAGAAATGAATTTTAAAACGAATTTATAAAGAAGAATTCAATTTTGATTTGAATTGAAAAGGAAGTTGAAATTGCTTTTGAAACGAATTCAAAACTATTTATTCAATTCGTTTTGAATAGAAATCGATGAAATATATTATATATATATATATATATTATATATATATAATATAATGGCCTGAATAGAACGCGCCGCGCCGCGGCAGTTCGTGAATTTCGACCATTTGTTTCAAACGGACATTACGGGAGATCCGACCGTCGGATTCTCCTAAAACCGGAACCGTTGGGTTCGTATCGAAAAGAGCTTTCTAATGAATATTAGAAATTAGAAATCTAACGGTTGGATTTGGAATTATGTCCAAATCAAATTTGAAAAAGGTCGCTGTAAGTGCAGTTCGATGGCCAATGGTGGAAATCGACTGTACGGGCCTTGATAAAATTATTAAAAATAGTAATAATTTATGTAAAATCATAAGAAATGATTTAGAAAGAATTGGGATGAAAAACTCCATATTTGAAAAGATAAAAATAGATTTTTATCGAAATGAGCTAGTTTTGAACTAGAATTATAATTCTATTTATTTTTAAATAAATAAATTGAATTTGAAAAGGGTTTTAAAAGTAACCAGAATTTCCAATGATTGCATTGGAGTGGGTTTGAATCAAAATTGTCTTCGGAATATTTCGATGTTGGAATTCGTGATTATACAGGTGTTGTTATGGAAATTTGAAAGATATATATATATCGTTATTTCCAATGCGATATTTGTTAATCGTGGAATTTGATATTGAATATAGGCCGATATATTTTCTATTCAAAGCCTTGTATTGAATATCGAATGTGATTTGGGTTTGTCGTGAATGGTGTCTACACTAACACTGTTCTTGAACCCAGTTGAGAAAAGATTAAATCTTTTTATTTAGATTTAATGAAGTGTACCAATTAAATGACATTTAATTGGGATTGAATTGATATTGATTTTTGGGTTTATCGTGAACAGTGTTTTAAACAACACTTGTTCTTTAACCCGATAATTAATGAATGTGACTTAGGGTTTATCGTGAACCGTGTTTTAAATGACATGGATTCTTTAACCCAGTTAACGATTAAAACTAAGTGGAGTTTTAATGAATCTTTAATTAGATTGAAATAATCGAGAATGGAGTATCACCAGTTTTACTCCAGGCGATAGTTAAATCTTTAATTAGATTTGAACGTGAAATGGTAATTGAATTTACCGATAACACTGTGGTGTTAGATATGAAGTATTATCAGTTTTACTTCATGGGATGAATAGGTTGGGATTGGGAAATTAAAACAAATGATTACTTCGGTAAAGTTCGTTAATCCCGACTAGTTTGAATTGATATTCAAAAGTAGATTAAAGAATAAATTAAAGAATTTATCTTTGATAAAATTAATGGGAACCTTTCCCTATGAATGTGAAAGTTAGAAACTAACTGTCGGTTAGCTAAGCAGAATGGTTTTCTGGATATTGATCTGATGTTGGTTTCGGCCTTCGGGGTTAATATTTGGGGAATTATTCTCTTGATTAATTTACGGTTAGTGACTGATGAATTGGAATGAGGCGTATGTTGCGTTTGTGTAACACTTATTTAAAATATACGCGAGTTATTCGGAAAGACCGGGTTTATCCCATTCTGAATAACTGATACGACGATAAGTCGAAGATGAAGACGATGGTCGAAGACCGGAGGTCTTCACGTCGTTTGGGTGATAACTGATGATCTTGATTGGGCTGTACACCCAAGAAGATGGAAACAGTTAGTGATCGTCCAGACGTACTTGGAGATCGATGGATATGCGGGGTACTAGGTGCCTCCGGTTTCGTTCAGACCCAGAACGGACTTGTAAATGGACTGTGTGTCTGACATTGGATTTTAGTCCGTGTGATTGATCTCTATTAAATATATATCTGTTTGGCGGCGGAGAATTTATTCTCTTGCTTAACGCCCGTCTCTGAGACGTACGAGCTCAGGGGTTATATATTGATGGATATCAATCGCATGGAGTGAATTGCCTGTGTGGCATGCTAAGATGCAAATGATCAAGGCTTCTGTTGAAAAGCAAAGTCTTGTGGTGATGATCGAAGCACGGCCTTTGTGGCGTAGCTTTGTGTAACGTTGATTCGCGAGTATCACACCCGGTATGAATCAAAAAGGGGAGACGGACATCAGGGAGGACATGCGTTTCTTTCTAGTTAGGAGTGGCGTCAGTGCTTGAACTGGCTGACGAGTTTGACTCATGTGGATGTTACTTATTATTACTTGCTGAAAAGCGAGGCGCCTCGTGATATCGGTTTCGGCCGATGCTTCTGGTCGGCTGACGGGCCAGATTTACGCCCCAAAGGGCGGAGAAACGTAGTGTTCAGGCATAATAATCCACATCGGTGGACCGGCCCTGACGATCCAAGGCCCACCTGAGTCTGGGTCCTGAGACATGGACTAGATTGTCTCGAATCGGTAGAGGATCTTGCCCCTTGCCTCGGTTCATACCATAAATGATAACCCAACTTCCAATACGTCGTCTTGCGGTTTTGATTGTAAACTTATATATGGCGACATAGTGTTATGGGCCATTCATGCCGCCTATGATTGATACTTATGATTTGAAGTTGTTTTATACACTATGCACTTATTATAGTATCAAATGATTTGGTTTAAACGTATCAAGCATTCTTTGGCTGTTATAAGGGAAAACCCTATCCTCGGCTGCGTTGCATTGTGTGATGGGACCTGGGTCTTATAACAGCTTCATTTTTCTTTATTTAGCATTGCATTGTTTGCTTTATGCACTGGTACTCTTGGGAGGAAACCCGTTCCGTGTTATAAGGCGTGGTCCCTTGATTTACCTAACTTTAAAATAAAGATTAACTGTTTTAGTTCTCACACCAGTCACATGACTGACCTGGAGTTTATTGTTTTAACCTAAACTCTGGGTGCCCCTATTTTGACACGGGCAGCTAGTAGTTTTGGTTTTGCAGATTTATATTCACAGGATCCTGGTTTACAGCTGGAACGATATCCGGAAAGCTTTGTATCCGTATATCTCTTCTAGTTGTGCATTGTATTATTTTCCGCTGCTATGTATTTAAATGTAATTTGAATCTCTGATATTTCTGTGTAATATTTATTCATTTATACTCTGTATATTCTTGTAATCTGATGCATTGTTGTAATATACAATGAAATGTTCTTCTGTATGCGTTCTGTTGTGGCTTATTCTCGAACTATCCGACGCTTTCCTTTACGGGGAAGTTGCGGGTTTTCACAGGTTGAGGAAACAACGCAAAACAAGAAGGTATGGCTCAAGAAGGGACAACAACAACAACTAAAGAAAGGCGGAAATAATGACAAGGCCGAGGATAAGAGGAAGTGTCACGTTGTGGGAAAGAGGTTCACTTAGTCAAGGACTACAAAAGAAGGAAGAATACTTGCTACATATGCCCAAAGAAACATGGACAAGGTCAAAAGGCAGGAGCTTCTAGAGGGCAGGTGCATGCTCTCGCAACCAGTGCTCTGGATAGAGGTAGGAAAATTTCCGTGGAAGGTTTGATTTCTCTTTCAAGTCACCCTATTAGAACTCCTTTTGATTCTAGCGCTTCACATTTATTTATATCCAGTTCTATGGTAGAATCTCTGCACTTAAATACTAGTATGGTAGTGGATCCCATTTTTATCTCAAATCCCATTGGTGGTTCGGCTCATTTATCCATGATTTGTTGGGGTTTGAGAATATCTGTTTTAGGCGTCGAGTTTGAGAGCAATGCGTATATGCTCAGTTTATGGGCTATGGGTTGATTCTTGGGATGGATTGGCTAGCCATGTATGGTGCCATTTTGGATTGTGAGAAGCGGGTGGTTAGGCTTCTGACTTGTCATGGAAGGACCCTCGAGATTTATTGTGATCCGCAAGGATCTATCATGCTCAGTTTCCTAGAGTCTGTTGATGCATATATCGATGATCTGCAATCTATTCAAGTAGTCCAAGATTATCCTGATGTTTTTGATGAGGTGCGGGCTTACTTCCGAGGCGTGAAACAATTTTCATATATATTTGGTGGATAATGCAAAGCCGGTTTCATTACCTGTGCGCCATATGGCTCTAAGGGAAAGGAGGGAGCTTAGCAAACAAGTAGGGGAGCTACTTGAAAAGGGTTTATTAGGCGAAGCATATCTGAATGGGGTGCTCCAGTGGTATTCGCAACTAAGGCGGATGGTTTGCTTCGCTTGTGTGTAGACTATAAAGAGTTGAATAAACTCACTAAGAAGAACAGGCACCTACTCCCGAGGATAGATGACTTGTTTGACCAGCTTATTGGTGCCTCGGTATTTTTTCAGTTAGACTTGGCCATGGGGTTTCATCAGTTGAGAGTGGCTGAAGACAGTACAGAAAAGACTGCTTTTAGGACTCTAGATGGTTTCTTTGAATGGTCGTTATGCCTTTTGGGTTGACAAATGCACACGCCTATTTTGTTGATCTAATGAGTAGGGTGTTTCGGGAATTCCTAAAAAAATTGTCGTGGTCTTTGTTGATGATATCTTGATCTTCTCAAAGAGCGAGGAAGAACATGCCTTGCATATACGAGAGGTTTTGAAAACTCTACGTGCGCATCAGCTTAAGGAAAAATTCTCTAAATGCCATTTTTGGAGAAAAGAGGTGAGATTCCTAGGGCATGTGGTTTCTAAAGAAGGGATAGCAGTAGATCCTGCAAAGATGGTTGCAGTTCAGGATTGGCAGATTCCAAAGAATGCAACGGAGGTGAGAAGCTTTCTGGGGTTAGCAGGCTATTATAGGAAGTTCATTAAGGACTTCGCAAAGATATCAGCCCCGCTCACCAGGCGGACGAAGAAGAACTTGGCGTTTTTCTTGGGATATAGATCATGATGTTGCTTTCAAATGATTGAAGAGGGCTCTGACAACAGCCCTAACCTTAACCTTGCCCAATGGGAACAAAGTACTTATAGTATACACGGATGCATGTGGTACAGGGCTTGGTGCGGTTCTGATGTAAGAGGGAAGGGTAGTCTGCTATGGAGGAAGACAGCTAAGGGTTCATAAGAAGAACTTCCCTGCCCATGATTTAGAGCTAGCTGCCATAGTATTCGCGCTTAAGATGTGGCGTCATCATTTGCTTGGAGAGAAGTTAAAGTTATACAATGATCATAAATCTCTTAAGTACTTGTTTTCGCAAAAGGATCTTAATCTGAGGCAGTAGAGGTGGATGGAGTTTCTAGCATCTTATGACTTCGAGATCGCTTATACCCCTGGCAAGGGTAATGTGGTGGCGGACGCACTGAGTAGGAAGAGGATGACTTTAAGTCCTATATTATGGAAAGGAAAAGTTTGGAGTTTCATATCAACTTTTGACTTTAGACCCTCCACCAAGCTTTTGCCTGCTTTGTTTGCATCGCTGGAGATACGACCTACTCTTATGGACCAAATAGGAGCTTTGCAATGAGATGATCCACAGATTTTAGATACCATGGATAGACTCAATAAAGGGGAGACTTCTAGTCACCTCAATAGATATTCCATAGAGGATAAAGGCTGGTTGCGGCGAGATGGAAAGGTTTGTGTTCCTCAAACTAGAAGTTTGATAAAGACAGTCCTAGAAGAAGGCCATCATTCTAAGATGGCTATTCATCCAGGCAGTGATAATATGTATAGGGATATGAAGAGGGTTTTCATTTGGGCTGGGATGAAGAAAGATGTGGCAGAGTTTATTTCTCAATGTTTGGTTTGTCAGCAAGTCAAAGCTAAGCAAAAGAAGCCCGGTGGTTTACTTCATCCTTTGGAGGTTCCACAGTGGAAGTGGGAGAGCGTCTCTATGGATTTCATAGATGGTTTACCCAGATCAAAGAAAGGCAACACCAGCATTTAAGTGGTAGTAGATAGACTTACTAAGAGTGCTCATTTCATTCCAGTTAAAAGTAAGAGGACCGCAGCATGGTTGGAAGAAATTTATGTTCGTGAGATTGTCCATCTTCATGGAGTACCTTTCAGTATCGTAAGTAACCGTGACCTCATATTCACTAGTGAATTTTGGAGGAGCTTGCAAGAAGCATTAGGTACACAGTTACGCTTGAGCACCGCTTATCATCCTCAGACCGATGGGCAGACGAAGAGGGTGAACAGAGTTCTAAAGGATCTTTTGAGGCTGTGTATCCTAGACTTCGGAGGTACTCGGGAAGAGCATCTTCCTTTAGTAGAGTTCGCCTATAACAACAATTTTCAAGAAAGCATTAGCATGGCACCCTTTGAAGCATTATACGGACGACCCTGTAGGTCACCGACTTGTTGGTGTGAATCTACAGAAAGAGTATTACTTGGACCAGATATGGTCAGAGAAACGTCCGAGAAGATTGATCTTATTAGATGATGAATGAAGACCGCTCAAGATAGGCAGAAATCATATGCAGACAAGAGAAGGACTGACATTGAATTTGAAGTAGGAGGCATGGTTTTCATAAAGTGTCACCCTTGAGGAATGTGGTTCGCTTCGGATATGTAGGGACGTTGGCACCAAGATTCGTAGGGCCATTTCCCATAACAGAAAGGAGTGGCCAAATGGCCTATAGAGTGAAGCTGCCAGAGTGACTATCCGGCATTCACGATGTTTTCCACGTTTCCCATTTGCTGAAACGCTTCCATGATACTGCAGAAGTAGTTGATCCAAGTACATTGGAAGAAGTAGATGTGGAACGGGAGGCGACAGTTAGACGAGTTCCCGTATTCTTGGATAAGAAGTTAAGAAGCTACGCAATAAAGAAATCAAGTTAATGAAGGTTCAATAGGGAGATAACCTAGAGGATGCAACTTGGGAGATCATAAACAAGATTTGTGCGTTGTACCCTTTTTTTCAAGGGTATGTTCTTAACTCCTTTTTCCAAAGCTTTTTATTTATGCTTGTTTCTATCATTTAAGTATATCCTATCGATCGAATCTTCGACCTTTAGGTAGGAGTCCCATGATTGTAAACATGTGTTTGAAACATGCTATGTTTGAGGGATGCAAGTATTTGCTAGTGGTTGCTCGTGGATGCATATATATACACACATTAGGCACTAGATAGGCTCAATCACTCTCATACTGCATATGGACGTGTGATCATTTTTCTTTCTTTTAATGGATGGAAATGAATGTATCATCATATGGATGTTGCATTTGGATGGATGATTGTGCACCTATATAGAACTTACATGTTATAATAGGATTATGGCATACATGTTGGATTCATGGCACTAACATACATTACATTAAGGAGGTCGACTGAATCGGTAAACCGCCTGATCTTCGCATTAGTATTGGGACATATACACACACCTTTGCATATGTTCATATAAGCATTAGAAATCTTTTAAGGAAAACGGACGCCAGTGATTGGGGGATGAGTAGATGAATGTGGATGGTAGGATATACATTCTTCTTAACTTGGAGATTTCGGGGACGAAATCCTTTGAGTAGGGGAGAATGTAACACCCCATAATTTTAACAACATTAAAGAGGATAAATTAAATAATAATTAATTTAGTATTCTGAATTAAGGGAAACGGATTGCGCAATTGCGTTCATCTCAGAATTTTGGTCAAGATAGACATTTGGTTCGCGTATAACGGACACTGTATGAAGAAGTTATGAAGGTTTGAAGTTTGTATACACGCAAGAGAATTATATATACATATATATAATTAATCAGAAAATCAGAAATCGTTCAAATTTCAGAATTCGGGGTGAGCGGGAAAATTCCTACCCAGGGGAGTCGACCCCCGGGTCGCCCCTCAAGGGGGGTGTCGACCCTAGGGTCGAACCCTCTAGGGCTGAGGTGGCAGGACGAATTCTAGGGCTGACAGCTATAAATAGAGGCTCATTTCTCTTGTTTTCTTACACTGAAATCCAAGGAGGCTTAGATGCTGTCGGTGCCTGGACTGAATCAAATCCTTTTTTCTTCTTTTGCAATCAAGTTTAGATATTCAAGTGTAGATATGTGATTCATCAACTACTTTTTTCCTTCTATTGTTCTAGATCCGAACACTGTGAGTTTAAGTTACTAGTTGATTTAAATGATTAAAAGTAAAACATGATATGACTGTAATTTGGATCTATCCCTATGACTGAACCATATCAGATCTATTATAATTAGTGAATCCATGATATTCTGAATTAGCTATGACTTGGAATTCAACCTTTATCACATCAGATCTGTATTATCTTGTGAATCCATGATATTCTAACATACTATGACTTGGAACTTAACATTTATCATGTCACATCTACTTTTGATTTTAGATCTAACTTACTATTTAGACCACCTTGTACCTATCATGTTGGGGTTAAATTGAATCTGAACAAGTTGGACATCTAAATTATTATTTAGATCTAATCATGCCTATTATGACATCCCTTCTATGTTAGAACTAGTTCTAGTATCACATGTTCACCAGATCTATGCCATTATATGTTTATGTCAATTTTGTTAGGATAATTATTTTTGTCATCTTCCCTTCACCTTTTCCCTTTTATTTTATATAGCCAGGCTACTTTCGAGCCTAGGCATGCCGCCAAAAATATGTGAATGCGTTAATTTGGGAACGAGGGGAAAAACGTTAAAATTGGACATAATTTAAAAGGGGGAGATTTGGCATAACTTGAATTATGAATAGGAACATGAGTTTGGGCATATAATTCATTATGAACAACATTGGAGAAAAAGGGGCATGAAAACTGTAACGACCCAGAAAATCTGAACCAATTTAAAATTTTTAAATTGGCTAAAATAATGGATTTTAAATATTTAAAATAAATATTTTAAATAATGGCGATGAAAACTGAGTTTGAATCAACAATTGAAAATGAATATAATTAATTATAATTATAAACAGGGCTTGAAAAGGCGCTGTAGTTTCAAAAATTGAATTCAAACTTTGTCGGACTGTATCGGGTGCAAAACAATCCGGATTTTAGTGAAACCAAAAATAATGGAATCTAACTGATAATATCCTTCCAACGAATCTGACAAATCGGAATTTGATAGCGGGAATCAAAAGATATGTCCAGTTGAAAATTCTGAATAGTCGCTATGGAATTCAGGCCCTTAAAAATGGACATTTTGCAAACGACCTCGGATTTCGATGAAACTACTTTTGTTGGATCCGTGATGTCAAATTATTGCTAGGTTTCAAATTTCATAATTTTTCGAATCAATATGTGAGCGTGGCAAAGGAAAACGCGTTTGACCGGTTTTAGTTGATTTTAATCGATTGGAAATTGGCCATTTTTCAAACGGTCTCGGAATGAGACGAAACTAGTTTTGTTAGGACCGTATCGTCAATACGAAGCAAGAAAATATTTTTCGAGAATTTTTCTAGTTAGTATGTGACCCCGGTAAATTGAAATGCACGTTCAAATTCAATATATAGAGTTATATGTTGATTTTGACGAAAACTGGTCGAAACAGCCAAATCAGCTTACGATACATATCCCATTGTGTTCGGAATGGGGGTAATTAGCTATGGACGACAGGCGGTGGGTTTGATTTCGTGTTCGAATGAAAAGGGTACTTTATAGGATTCAAAAATTAAATTAAATAGTAAAATAATTATATATATTTCCTTTCTAACCCTCTCTCCCTCGTTGACTTCACAGAAGGAAAAAAGAAAAAAAATATAAAAACCAAATTGCGGCCCCCCCTTTTCTCCTAGTCGATCGTGCCCCACCGCCCAGGCGGACGTCGCTCGCCGCCTCCTCCCTCCGTCACACCCTCGGCCAAACCCTCCTCAACTCCTCCGTCACCTCACGCAACCCTCTCCTTCCTTGATTTGAAGCCCCTCCGCGTAGAAACTCACATGCGCCCTACTCCTCTTACCCACGACGATCCTCCATCCCTTCGCCCTATTGAAGCCCGACGTCGACATCCACCTCCCCGCGTTTGACTGCGGCATCTTCTCCCCCCTCTTTTCCAGATTAAAAACTGTAAGTTTTATTTTATTTTATTTATTACTTATATTAAAATAAAAATCTGATTTTATTTAGTAACAAAGTCGGATTTTTATAATTAAAGCTTTGATCTTTATAAAGGTAAAGACTATATCTTTATTTTTGAAAAGCTTATATTTTTATACATACATGAAGAGTTTTTAAATAAAAGAAATGATTTTTCTATATGCAAGCACCAAATAAAAATATAATTTTTTATTATATAGAAAGAATAAAGATATAATTTTTATATTATAAAAATAATAAAGATATGATTTTTATATTTTTAAAGGATTAAAAATATGATTTTTATATTTTTAAAGTATTAAAAATATAATCTTTACTACATAGAAGTGGTAGAAATATGATTTGTGTTTATGTAGAGAATTAAAAATATCATCTTTATATAGTAGGAGGGATAAAAATATTATTTCTATCATGGTAGCAAGTTAAAAATATTATCTTTATTCGTGTAGCTAAGTAAAAATATAATCTTTGATATATATATAGCGATGTAAAAATATAATTTTCATAACGAAATAAAAATATCACCTTTATATATGTAACAAATTAAAAATGTGATTTTTATAAAGGTGAAGTCTATATTTTTGAAAAGGCGAAATCTATATTTTTGAAATGGAATTTTTATCTATATGACATAGCATAGTGAAAAATATGATTTTTATATATTGAACATCGAAGTGAAAAATTCGATTTTTATATATTGAATAGCGAAGAAAAATTCGATTTTTATATATTGAATAGCGAAGAAAAATTCGATTTTTATATATTGAATAACGAAGTAAAAATTCGATCTTTACATATGTAGTGAATACGGGCACCGAAAGCGACAAAAGGCGAGAACGGTGAAGATTTATGCAAAGAAGAGTCGTGGGGTTGAATTAGCTAATCGGTGAGAATTTCTCACTCTTCAATTTCTTTTTCTAGCCATATATATATGTGTTGAAATAAAAGTGAATTGCTATATATATATATATATATATATATATATATATATATACACGCCCCTTGTCCACAAACCATGGACGATATTTATTGGTTGAAATTGTTGTGAAAATTGATTGATAGCGAATGGTTGTTTGGGTTTGTTTGTGGTTGATATTGATTGATTGTGGTTGAAAAATACCCGTTTGTGGTTGAGAAATATTTGGTTGAAACCACATAGGATTAGTTTGTGGAAATGAAATAAATATATACATGCCGCCTGCGTGCGAACTAGATGCATGATCCCCATTGTCAAAAACCGCGAGGTTTTAAGGTAGAGCGAGGAGCCGTACTAGGGACGGTCCCGGTTTTAACTACCCTGCCGTTATGCTGCCGAAATTTTGAATAATATTCGTGTGTTTGAATTATCTTCATTTGCTAAAACTATATTTATTCATTGAATAGAAAACCTTCATGTGTTGAATCGATATTCATTCGTTGATTAGAAATTCATGTGTTGAATGGTATTCGCGTTATAAATATAAAAATCACATTTTTATCTATATATAGAAACTATAGAAAACCTTCATGTGTTGAATTGATATTCATTCGTTGATTAGAAATTCATGTGTTGAATGGTGTTCATATTTTGAAATAAATTGTTTGATAATAAAAATCACCTTTTATCAACTATATGAACTGTGTAAAATAATCTCGTTTTGAGAGAAATTGTTTTATAAGAAAAATCCTATTTTTATCACCAATATGAAATATATAAAATAATAGTGTTTTGAAATGAGTTGTTTTACAATAAAAATCACATTTTTATTATATGCATGAATCGTTAAAATGTGAAGAGTTAAAAATAGCCACTTGTTCAAATAAATATACATGAGTTGAAATATTCATTAATTAGCTAATGATATGATTTGTACCTATGTACGTAACATTAGAATGAATGGTGTTTTTAAACCAAATAGAAATCAAATATGAAGTTGAATAGAAAATGACAAATGATAAGAACTGTATATATATGTACATGCATATTCATTGAACAGGTTATAGCAAAGGGGCTAGAGAAGAGGAATAAAATTTTGTGCCCGACAAATAGGTACACATTTACTGTTTTGTTTGGGTGATGATTTTATGAGCCTGTTGGCTAGCCGCTTGGCTTTTTCTTTTTCTTTTTGAGATTAGAAGGACCGGGAAAGCTATTTGCGATTTTCCGATGCTCCCGGTGCAGGGGAGGTTATGGCGAAATTTTCCAAAATTTTAAGGCGTTAGTGAAATATTTGAAGTGAAAACGATATTGAAATCATTGAATGAACTATATTTATATAAATATATAAATATAAATAAAATTAAAACGAAACGTAGTCGTGCAGTTCGCATTTTGAAACCATGATTTCAAACAACTAGTGCGGGAAATCCGACCATTGGATTTTCCCGAAACCTCAACCGTCAGGTTCGCCTTGGAAATATCTTCCCAACGGCACCAACCTTGTAAAAATCCAACGGTTGGATTGTCTGGAATGTTTAATTCAAATCTGATGAAAAACAGCGCCAGAATCGATTATATATATATATATATATATATATATATATATAATTATATATTTAATCGAATAACGACGCTGCAGTTCGTATTTTGAAATCGAAAATTCAAACGATTGTACCGGGAGATCCGACCGTCGGATTTTCCCAAAACTGGAACCGTTGGATTCGTTTTGAAAAGACCTTTATAATGATGTAAATTTTGTGAAGATCCAACGGTTAGATTTTCAGATATGTGTAAATCAAATCTGAAGAAAAACAGCGCCACGGCCACGTTATGGCCCGAAGCGTCGTTTTGAATAAATGTGCTATTTTAAAATAAATAAAAATAGCGATAAATCATTATAAAGTACCATAAACATTATGGAATGGAAATAAACTGAATTTGCTCGATTTATGTGGTATTTGATGGTTGAATGTGTTTGGTGTGAAAATTACATTAAAGAACAAAATTGGTGTTGTTGAATGATTTAACCATTGAAATAAATTGATTGGAAATTCTAAATATACGTGGATTATTTGAAAAGGCCGAGTTAATTCTCATTTCGAATAATTGACCGACGATTGAAATTCAAAGATGAAGACGGTGGTTGAAGACCGGAGATCTTCACCTCGTTTGGATGGTAACCGAGGTCCTGATTGGGAGGCATCCCGAAATATGGATAATGAGTGGTGATCGTCCAAACGTACGTGGTGATCGATGGGTTTGCGAGGTATTTAGTGCCCCCGGTTTCGTTCAGACCCAGAACGGACTTGTAAATGGACTGTGTGTCTGATATTGGATTTTATTCTGTGTTGATTGATCTCTGTTAAATATACATCTGTTTGGTGGCAGAGAATTTATTCTTTTGCTTAACGCCCTTCTCTGAAACGCACAAGCTCAGAGGTTGTATATCGACGGACATCAGTCGCATGGCATGAATTGCCTGTGTGGCATGCTAAGATGCAGTGATCAGGGCTTCTGTTGAAAAGCAAAGTCTTCTGGTGATGATCAAAGCACCGTCTGTGTGGCGTAGCTTTGTGTATAACGTGAATTCGCGAGCCTCACACCCTGGTATGAACCAGAAACGGGAGAGGACATCAGGGAGGGCCTGCGTCTCTTTCTAGCTAGGGTGGTGTCAGTGACCTACCAGCCCTGACATTTATATACTTTTCACCTGTGTGGTTGTTGCTGTTGCAAGGCGCCTCGGTTTGATCGGACGATCCGGGTCCGATGGAGTCATTCGTTGGCTCGTTTACGCCCCAAAGGGCGGGGAGACGTAGTGTTCAGGCATAATAATCCACATCGGTGGACCGGCCCTGACGATCCAAGGGGCAGTTGCGGCTATTCCTGAGACATGGGCTAGATTGTCTCGAATTCGGTAAGGACTATCTTTTGCCTTGGTTCATGACGGAAATCCAATTTCCAAATACGTGATCGTGCGGTTTCGATTGTATAGATATTTGGCGACATAGTGGCATGGGACGCTCATGTCATCTATGATTGATAGTTATGATTTGAAATTGTTTTCGAAACATATAAACACTAGCAATAATATCAAATGCCTTTGTTTTATTCGTATCAAGCATATTTTGGCCATTATAAGGTAAAAACTCTATCCTCCGGTTTGCGTTGCATTGTGTGATGGGAACTAAGTCTTTTAACGGCTTCATTTTTATAAAATGCATTGTGTTGTTTAAAAGAAAGATTTGTTTTAAAGCAATGGCAATCCAATGGAGTAAACCTGTTCCACGAAAGTGGCGTGGTCCTGTGATTAGCCATATTATATATGTGTTGAGTAGATTTCTCATACCAGTCCCATGACTGACTCGTAGTTTGTTTCACTTTCAAACTCGGGTGCCCCTTTTTCTACACGGGCAGCCTTGTATTCAGGTTTAGCTGGTTCTTTCTCTGGATAGCCGGAGCTGAAGTTGGATTCTATCATTTATCTCTTTTTATGCTGTTCAGCTCCTATTGTACATATTTTGTTTATTCCCGCTGTAGACATTTATGTATAGCTGAACTGTATTTGTACTAAGTAAGATCCTGTATACTTGTGTAACTCTGATGATTACTTTTATCCAGTATATTCTATTGTTCATTATCTGGTGTATTTATTTAATTCTGTTCTGCTATTATATGTTTATGTGTTATATTCCAAAGATAACCCTTGTCTCCGTCAGAAACGGGATTTGGGGTCGTCTCAAAAACCTATAACGACATAGGTAAAAAATGGATAATAATGAAATGCCTACGATTACAGTAATTAGAAACTGTAACCGCACTTACACACGAGGTTAGGTTGCAATTGTGGTGGAAGTCTGCCTGGAACTGCCCGGCATATCCAGCGACCACAAGTGTTGAATCTAATGTGAGGGATCTAAGTGCACAAATACGAGACGTGCTAAGACACGAGGTTAAGCCCGACTTGTGGAAGAATTCTACCCGGAACCGCCTGGCATATCCAACATCCAAAAGTGGCAGGCTTAATGTGGGAGGTCTAGCATATTATAACCATAAATGGATATGGTAATGAATTGGAATACTTAACCTAGTTGAATCCATAGGGATTGTATGAACATAAACTTGAATAAGGGTAAGTAAACTTGTTTAGACAGTGGGTGGGTTAAGTAAATCTGAGGGGGCGGGTAATATTTATATATAGGCCCACAAACTTAACCTGATAGGGTTATGTAATTAAAGACACCTTTTTAGGTAAGCATAACGTGTGAAAATGTTGAAGTTATGTAATTAAAGACACCTTAGGGTAAGTATAACTTGTGGAAATGATAGGGTTATGTAATTAAAGACAACTGGTGGTAAGCATAACCAGTGGAAATCCTAGAATGGATACAAGACAAAGGGGAGAGGTTGTATCATATTGTGTGTGTGACCCGTTTCAGTCAGTAACCCATATAACGGTATCAAATAAGGACTCCACCCTATGTCGGAGTCGTGGCACGCTTACTGGGCTGATTATAAGAGATCCAAACGAGGAGGACGGTGTGGACTGCGCAAACTGACCGGGGACATGTGTGTGCATGGACCGGGTAGAGGGGGCTTAGACGATCGTGACACCAGTAGGTATTGTTGTGCACATCAACGAAGGGTTGCCACTTTAGGAAGTGATACCTCCTACTGTGGAGCCGACACAGAGTATCTACAGAGTTTGGAGCCGATCGATTAGGGTAGTAGTTAGGGTACATCTGGACGTATGCCTAAGTCTACCATTTGATAGTTGTTGAGATCATCTCATTCTGGTTATGCTAGTATTAGTGCAGAGTAATCATCAGAGAAGCGTATACACCCTACCATGCTTACCTTTTGTGTTGTTATCTTCCTTATCCACCTTATATGCCTGTCATGCTACTTTTACTTATTTACTTGCTAAAATTAACTGGACTTGCCAGACTTTACGTCTGACCCCTTTTGTTTCCTCTTCTCCCCCCCCCCCCCCCGAGGTTCTCAAGGTGGGAATACCCAAGCTTAATCAGGACTCGGTTATCATCTTGCTAGGATCTGCTTTTGAAGTATTACTCAAGTTCTTATCTTTACTACTATGGCTTTGTCTCTTTTGGGGAATTATGCTTTTCAATGTATTTCCGTACTCTGATGGTACAAGACAGAAGCTTTACATTATTGTAATGGTTTTTATGTAGTTCCAGACTTGTGATATTTTGGACCACGTTGTTATGAGTTATGTTTTAAATAAAATTATAAATTCCGGTGCTATCTTTTATATATGTCTTGTAGTGTTCTATGTCTTTTTACCTATAACGCTTCAGGAAACTTAATGCATTCTCTTAATGAGTGATATTAACGAACGTGGGGTGTCAGAGAAGGCTTCGACGGAAATTATAACCGAACTCAGTAAAATGTACATAGGATTGAAAAGGATGATTCTAGGAATTCGAATATATATATATATATGTATTTGAAGATTTACAGAATTTGATTTGAATTACCCTTAATTTATAAACTCACGACTTGTTCTTGTAACAACCCGAATTTTAATAGCATGTTGAAACTAGAAATCAGGGTATAATTAATTTTTAAAATAAGAATCAAGGGAAACGGGTTACGCTATTGCGTTCGTCTCGAAATTTTACATGAAATAGAGTCCGAGTTTTCGAAAATCGGAGTCCGGATGAAGAAGTTATGGCCTGTAGAAGATTCAGCAGATTTTAGGCAGCACTGGACCAGGCAGGTCGACCTGGGGGCCAGGTCGACCATGTGGTCGATCCTAGGGTCGACCTACCCCCCAGGTCGACCATGTGGTCGACCTCCCCCTCTTACAGGTCAACCTGGTCGGCCTGTTTTGACCCAGAACTCATTTTTGAAGCCTGAGACGTGTTTTGATGGTTCGGATTGATTATAGGGTTAATCTAAGGGCCTAAACTAGTTGCTACACCAATAAAAACACCCTTAGACCTAACCTAATTCACAACAAATCATTCTTACACCAAAATACTGCTGAAGTCCCTCTTGATCATGGCCACCGTCTCTAAACAATTTCCTAAGCTTTCATATACAATCCAATTCGAAGGTTAAGGCTTCTACAATGATTCAAGACAATAAATCAACAACGTCACTACAACGTTCTACAACAAATTTAGTTCTTAATTCATTAGTCATGCTCTATAAGTTCTAGTTATTTTCAGATTAAAACAATTAAATTTAATATGGACATATGATGAAGTGAAATTGGACTTTTGATTCAAGTCTATTCTTGTTTCTTCTTGGATCCTGATTTTGGGAACTTTTCTATCTTCATTCGCATGACAAGTTTATGGTCTATTCAGCTTGTTGCAAATCAATTTTCCTGGTTCATGCTGATATTATTATCAAGATCTATTCTTTATGCCTGAGATGATGTTTTTATGCCGTTTTCTGTCTGATCTTGTTTTTATTGCAACTTCTACCTTCCCCTATTTATTTTCTTTTGATGAACCTAGGTCAATTTCGGACCTAGGCCTAAACTACGATATACGTGCGATGGTATACGGGGGAAATATTGGAATATTGCCTAGTGGAATATATGTGTTTGGTGGAATTGATGGCATAACATAAAAATTGAATGTTTGGGTATTACTACCATTAACATGAAATTGGATATTTGGGTATTGTCATTAAAATGGTAATTGCAAGAATGGGGATTGGCATATGTAATTTGATATGGATCTTGATATATGTAATTTGGCTAGAACTTGTTATGGGTAAATTGGTGTAAACGTGGTATACATGTAATTTTGGGTATAAAACTTGATCTATGTAAATTAAGCATAACTTTGTAAACATGTAAATCATGAATCTTGACATATGTAAAACTGGCATGTAATCCAGAACTTGGGCATATGTTAATTATGTAAAATTTGGAGTTGAAACGTATATGATAATTTATGACTTGGTAGAGGTTTAATATGAACGCGCCTAAGTTGGGTTTTGGGTAGTAGGCATGTATTATAAATAAAAGGCTATAACTTGGCATAACCTTATAGTGAATTTTGATAATAATTTGGGAATACGTTTTGGGACAAAAACATGAATTATGAACTTGATAATTGGCATATAACTGGAAATATGAACGTGGTTGAATCATGAACATTTTTTTATATGTGTTAAACACATATTGGGGTTTTGGAGGGGAATACGACCATTAATGAACCTTTGACACGAGGTTAGACTCGGTTTGTGGTGTAAATCTGCCCGGAACCGCCCGGCAAATCCAGTAGCCACAAAGTGTCAGTTTAATGTGAGAGGTCGGAGGTCGAATTGTAGGCGTAACGATTTATGACACGAGGTTAGACTCAGTTTGTGGTGTAAATCTGCCCGGAACCGCCCGGCAAATCCAGTGGCCACAAAGTGCACGGTCTAATGTGAGAGGTCATGATTCGTTCGTCATAATGAATGAATTAAGGAATATTAACCATAATAAGACGTGGGTATGGTTAGAGGGTTAGGTGGGATGACATGGAAACTTGACACGTAAATGTGGACCTAACCGGTATGAGTTAAGGACATGTAAAACTTATAAACGTGGGCTTAACCAACATAATATGTTAACCAGTGGGTGGGTTAAGTAATATGACTAGACTAATGACACTTAACCAATATGATATGAATGGGTGGGTTAAGTAACATGGCTAGGCTAATGACACTTAACCGTTATAAAATGACTAGCGGATGGGTTGGGCTAACTTGAATAGGTTGATAACACCCAATCGATATAACCTGGTGCGTGGTAGGGTTAAGTAAACACACAAGGGTAACACTTAACCATTATAATATGACTGGTGGATGGGGTTAAGTTAACATGCACTTGACCGATGGTAAGGTTAAGTAACAACAGAGGGTAACACTTAACCGTCACAACATGATAAGTAGGTGGGCTAAGTCAATGTACACTTAACCAATATGACATGACATGCGGTCGGGTTAAGTTAACACAAGGGAGAACACTTAGCCAGTATAACAAGGCTTGCGGTAGGGTTAAGTAACACAAGGAACAACACTTAACCGATATAACATGATGTGTGGTAGGGTTAAGTAAAACAAGAGAAAACACTTAACCAACTTAACGTGATGGACGGAGAGGGTTAAGTACATATCGGGTTGGTGGGTAATATTAGTAAATATAGTCCCACAAACTTAACCATTAATAAGCATGCTTGAATCGGTGGGTTAAGTACATCACGGGAAGGTGGGTAATATATGTATATATAGGCCCACAAACTTAACCAATAGGAAACCCTAGTAACGGGGACCCATTTCAGCAGTAACCCAATTAGGCATCAGGGTACCCTGAAACTAGGCAGGGTGGGGCACGATTACTGGGCTGATTGTAAGCGGTCAAAAGCGACGGCGGTGGGTGCACAGTGTGGGTTCTAACGGGGTGCTGGCGTGCACACACTCCAGAGCAGACAAAAAAGGCACTGGGGCACCAGTAGTATAACCTATGTATTCTAGAATTGTGTCGGGCCACCACCATGGGTCTTGATACACCCCATGGTGGGACCAGCATAGGTATCTACAATCATTGGGAGTCGTATGACACACATAGGTAGCATAATCCTTAGGTTGGACCTAGGTGGCATAAACCCTAAATCCGAGAAGCGTTCAATAGGTAGCATAATCCCTAGGTTGGACCTAGGTGGCATAAATCCTGGTTGAATCTAGGAAGTGCTCGATAGAAAACCCTAGATTAGATCTAGGTAATAAATAATAGATGTACACATGAAAGCAACCTTAATTTCAGGGATTGGGATCACGTTATGATTTTATCATTTTATATAGATTACTAGTTGGGACACTAGTTAGGTGGTGCAGAGCAAATAGATATCATTTTAATGGTGAAGCAGAGAAATCTTGCGATGCTTGATAGAAATCTTGCGAAACTATACTTAGTTCATCTTGAATGGGAACCTTGCAGTGTTATACATGACATAAATCCTATGATGTTATCCTTAGTTATCGTGCCTGTAGCTTATCTTGTCATCATGCTTATGTTTACTTTCAGTTTATTCATGCCTTGTTATCTTTACCTGTTTATATGCTGAAAGTCACTAGGACTTACTCAGTCTTTATGACTGACCCGTTTTGTTTCGCCTCTTTTTTTTCGTTTCACCCCCCCCCCCCCAGGTTCGCAGGGTAGGAATACAACTTAGTTCGGATCTTACCAAGCTCCAAGGCTCTTTCATGTACTGCTTGGATTTCTCTTGACTATGGCTTGCTTTGCTTTATTGGGGAATACTACAATTTATTTTTATGCTTCTTTGTTTTTGAGCAAGACAGATATTTTAGCTATGTAATTGGGTATTGGAAGTTGATGGGCTTTTATTGTAAACAATTATATTTAATAAATGATTTGAAGTACTTTTACTTTACTTTCCGCTGTTTTATATATGTCTGTCTTGTAATATTTCTGTTCCAGTACTCATAATGCTCCATTGAAGTTAAGGCATTCCTTTTGTGAGTGACCTTAACGGATGTGGGGTGTTACAGTTCTCATTTTTGCTTTCAAGTGGCGGCTCATTATTTTGACCGTGGAAGAAAGTCAGGGTTTAGAAAGGTTAGGTAGTGTATTTATAAAAGTAGAAAATATTATTATATTTCATTATTTGATTAGTTTATAGTATATCGATGTTTGTTCTTATCGTATAAAAATACGTCAGATTTGCAGTCTGTTTGCTTGCACAACGTATTATTAAAGTCAAATTATTGATTGTTTTTTAAATTCCGCAAGGCCACATACTGACTCCAAAAATCATGAAAATTGAAATCAAATAATACTTTAATATTCTAGATCCAACAAAATTGATTTCGTCGAAAATGGAAGTCATTTGTAAAAATGGCTATTTTCTAAGGCTTTAAATAAACCAATTAAATATTAATATCTTTAAAAACAAATGAATTAAATATTAATAAATTGATATTATCGTATATATCTCGTTAAAATATCATACAACTCCAAAATATACATATCTGGATTTATAAATCGATATTTAAAAATTCAAGTTAATCGATATTCAATATATAATAAAAAACCTTTTATTATATAAATAAATCGTTGTAAATTATAAACGAATTCCATAACGACATTCTGAAAATTTGATTTCGACAAAACTCACAATCTACAAGACGAAATCTCGATTTTTCTCTTCCATTAGAAAAATATAGTTCACTGGATCCGAACGTTTCTTGTTTCACAGAAATCTGGCTTAAAACGGATTCTGTATATTCAATTGAAGTTCAAAACTCAATATTACGAACTACCGCGACATTACGGGCTCGATTTAAAGTATATTATAAATAACACATTCTAACGTCGTTTATTGAATAGATTCGTTATTATAATTCGAATCTAAACTCAACCAAATTCCTTACACTATCTGATTCGCACAAAATTGTCAATTCATCTTCACTCCGATTTTTCGGAATTAAATATACTATTCTATTATTCATATTAATTAAATATTCAATATTATTTAATTCAAGCCAATAAATTACCAAACCCTTATTTAAATAAATTAGTGAAAATTAGGCACACATCCCTATTTTCAAACTTAATGTAGCCCACATCCCTCCCTTTTTTTTATAAGTTTCTGCCCCCTGTTTTTAGTTCTGCCTCACCCATTTTCTAACTTCCGCCTCCTTCTTTCAACCCTTCCGCCTCCTCCATATACTACCAGAAAAAAAATGCAGCAATGCATTAAAAAGAAATTCTAAAATCATAAAATAATCCCAGAAGTCCACGCCAATCAAAAAAAAAAGTTGCATACATGTATGCAACTATTGCCTATAGTTGCATACATGTATGCAACTATTGCATAAGGGGAATTCAGCTAACGTTTTTGCCTGCAGATATGTTGCACACATGTGTGCATGTTTTCAGTTTTATTTGCACACTTGAATGCAAATAAAAATGAACTGAGTTGGACTGTTACGAATTGTTGCATACTTCTATGCAAGAAATATGAAATATATGCACAGAAATATGCAAATAAATCAAGGCAGATGGAAGAACTGGAATACATGCACATATGCATGCAACAAAATCAAATATGTGCATAATATTATGCATTTAACTGCACTTTTTTCCGTTTTTTGGCTGTTTTTTGCTTTTCATGAGTTTTTTAACTTTTTTGATTGATCTTTTGGTCGAGACCATGTTTTATTTTAATATTAATTTTCATATTTTTTTATTTTTTATTTGTTTTTTGATGTATTTTTGAAAAATAGGGACCTAATTTATAATAAGTTTATGACCGGATGTGAGCCTAATTTTGAAACTTAATAGGGACATGTAAAAAACGCACACAATAAATTATTCGACTGTTAAAAATAGGGAACGTTGCATTCTTTCCCTCTTAAAAGAATTTCGTCCCCGAAATTACTAAGTTGGAAAAATGCAACCAACCTTACTAACTAGATTAAAAATCTTTTATTTTACTTTTTAATTTCAGTTTCAACCGAACCAATTAATTTCAATTAAAATATTGATTCATTTCTATTAAAGAAAATTTTCAAAAACTTTGAAAATTTCCTAACACCTTAAATTTTCGGAAAATTTCGCCAGTGTCTCCTTTGCACGGTTCAATCGGTACAACTACAACTCGCCTCTCTAGGTCTTCTCTAATCCGAAATAAATTCAAACAGCCAAGCGGCTTGCCAGATAAGCTCATAAATATCATACTCATATAAAATATAAACTTGTACCTTTTTGTCGGGCATATCATTTCCATCTGTTACCAATTCTACATACACCAATGTCATTCCAATCAAACTCAAATCAGTTTTTATCCTCAAACCCAATCGTTCGCTTATATCCAAGTTGAATTCCATCCTCAACTCAAATCTCATTCTCAATGCCAACTCTTAACTTATCAATTCAACATACTTAACCAAATTAAGTTCCTTTTATATATCACATTCACTTAACTGGCTTCAATTTAATTCCAATTTGCTTTCACAAATTTTTGTTTAATTTGTTTTAATTCAAACAGTCTCTTCCTGGGAGATTTAAATAGTTTACCATATCAAAAATCAAACTTTCCCTTTTAGGGTCCAAAACAACTCGTTTCCTCAAAACAATTCAAAAACAATATCTTTGGTAGTAATCCGTCACTTAGAACTCGAAAATGAACATTGATGATGTGGCCAGCATCATCAGGGCTATTTCCCAGCGATCGAAATGAGTTCAATACTATATCACTTTTCAAAACCATTTTCAAATACTTCCATTTTGAAATTAGTTCAAAATGTCCTTCACAATGTTTGAAAACATTTCCAAAATATCCCAGGATTTTTAAATTGCCATATACTTAATCCAAATCCATTTACAAACACTTATTTGAATTTCCATAGTTTTAATTCCAATTATGATTTAAATTCAGATTTAATTCATTTCATTACACATGTATGAATTTTATATGGTTATATATGCATAACCAACTCAATTTCAATCTTATTCGATTAACATAACAACCAACACATCCAATATACTATAATATTTCAAATACCTATACTTTGTTAAACATTGGCGACCAACGGGACCAGGGACAGAAGGAAGGGTAAGATTAATTCATTTACCCTCCTTCAAAACATACTGTGTCGGTTCACCGTATTCAAGTGTTTAAAACCCTTATCGATACAGTGGATCAGACTGATCAACCAGAATTCATAAGTCACTCAACAAATGAATCTCCACAATATAAAACCATTTTATATTAAATAACAAATTCATGCTCATATATATACACTCAAACTCAATCTAGGGTATTACTAACCCCTTCTCTATTGAGTTATGCCATAGAACCAAGGTAATCACTTAACCATCAACTCTGATACTGCTGTAACAAACTAGAGATTTCGGTAGGCTTTTCAACCATCCCTCCACCCCCAAGTCAGCGGGCTAACCTCCTACTGTGGCTTACAGAGGTACCCCAGCACCACGTTTTACGGCCAGCCTCTCGAATAGACCAACCCCAATTTTCAGGACATATAGGGGTAAGAGTCTCTCGTTCGCCACCTAACGCGAAGCGAGAACCCCCTATCATATGTACCAAGCACTATGCAAGCAACATGGAGTGGTGTGAGTAAACTTGTAACAACCCGTATTTTTAATAACATGTTATAACATAATCGAGGCAGAATTTAATTCTAAAATCTGAAATAAGGGAAATGAGCTGTGCCATTGCGTTCGTCTCGGAAAAATACGCGAAATAGAGTCCGAGTTTTCGAAAATCGAAGTCCGTATGACCCGATTAAGGCCCATTGAAGTTTTCAGAAAATTTCAAGTTCAAAACAGATTTCGAATTTCGGGTTCAAAATTCGAAAAAGGGTCAGATTGGGCCAGATGGGAAAATTCCCGCCAGAGCACCCAAGTCGACAGCCCTGTCGACTTGGGAGTCGACTTGGTTGGACCCAAGTCGACAGCCCTGTCGACTTGGCTGTCGACTTGGTTCAGCCGGGCAGTTTTGCCTGGTGCACCATTTTGGAGTTGTGTTGAGTTTGGGGGCCAGATTCGGTTTTGAGGGCTGAGATTGGAACTAGGGTTTAATCCTAAGGCTAAAACTAATCCTAATCTCTATAAATAAGACCCTAACCTAACCCTAAATCATCATTATTCATTCAAGTAACTAAACTATGGCAAAATCATTCCTCTCATGGCCTCCACTCTCTTCATAAAATTCCTAAGTTACTTCTATGAGAGATTTTCCATGCATACAAGTGTTTTCAAGCTTGTATGAGTGTCATTAGCTTGCATTCAAGTCAAGTTTCCATATTTACATCATAAAGCAAGGGTTTTGATCATTTTGGCTCAAGGGTTTTTCTATTGGAGCTTGCATTTTGGGTTTATTTGAATGTATAAGGGCTTTGTCTCAATCTATTTATATTTTTTTGTCTCCATAAGCATTGTAAGCCCTTTTCTACTTTCATATTTAAACTCTAAAGTTAAATGAATGATGCAAGTTTGGTTGATCATTATGATATGCAAATTTGCCATGATATGCAAGTTTACTATGTCATGTTATGCAAGTTTGATATGTTATGATATGCAAGTTTGCCATGTTAGGTTATGCAAGTTTGCCATGTTATGATATGCAAGTTGTCATGTTATGTATGCAAGTTTGGGTGGATCATTTTACTCATGTTATCATGTTATGCAAGCTTACCTTGAGTATATGAACATAAAGCTTCAAGCTTTATGCTAAAGGTTGCATTTTGGCAACATGTAAGTTATCATATCTCTTATGATAACTTGCATGTGAGGCTAAATGCGAACTTATGGCCATTTCTACATGTCATTTATCACCATGTATCACCAATATGCTAAGTTAGGTTTTATGCATGCTTTTGAGGCCTAAAAATGTAATATGCAAGTATATGAACATATGTACAATTCATATGCCACCATGTTAAACTTGTGGCTTCAACACCTTTATGTCATGATTATGCCAAGTTCCCTCTTTCTATCCTTTATGCGCTATTGCGATATGTAAGCGATGGGATTGCGTTTGGGGTTGGGTAAACTGAAAAGACATAGAAACATAAGATTGGGAATTTACCTATTAAGTTAGGTCTACCCAAATGCTTGAAAACTTGTAATATGTTTTGTAAACATAATGGACATGACACTTAGAAAATATAAGTGTGACCAACTCGAGGTTGGGTTGAGTTTGTAGCGTAAACCTACCCGGAGCCGACCGGCTTAACTAGTTGCTACAAACAATAGGACCCAATGTGAGAAGTTGGTCATGTTGTACCTTGAACCCGAGGTTAGACCAAGTTGTGGTGTAAAGCTACCCGGAACCGACCGGCTTAACTAGTAACCGTAACAAAGTCTAATGTGAGAGGTTAAGGCATATTAATTAATTAATGCTACATGATAAGGTTAAGTAAATTTGACTTATGACACTTAACCAATCTGAACTCGGTAAATTAACGGGGTTAAGTTAACCTACACTTAATCAATCTGAACTCGGTAATTTAACGGGGTTAAGTTGAACTATACTTAACCAATCCAACTCAGTAATTTGATAAGGCTAAGAACCGATTTGATACCTGGTCTGGATAAACTAACTTGATCGATAAATTAAACGAACCTGTTTTGCGGATCTGTAGGACCCACACCAAGTTAGGCAAGTTTGTAAATCTGCTATCTGATCCGTTAGTCTGAAAACTGATCGTCTGAACTTTGTATGTCTGAACTCTGTTAATAAGTTAATCTGAATCTGATAGTCTGGGGACACAAGGGGGAATACTTGTGTCATTTGTTGTTTGGGACCCATATTAGTCAGTAATCCTTTCTGGTATCAAAACTTTGACCCAACTGTAGGTAGGGTCCGGGCACGCTTACTGAACTAATTATAAGTGGTTCATTCTGATAATGGCGATGGGTGTTGATGGTGCGTTCCAACCGGGTCATGTGCGTGCATGGATCCTGGTCTGCCTCTGAGGATGTAAGACGCCGTGACATCTGTAAATATGCCTGTGCCAATTGGTTACCACTTTAGGGAGTGATACACCCTATCGTGGGGCCGACACAGGGTGTTTGTGTATTAGGGAGCCGATCGCTTGGGTAGGATTTAGGGTACACTTAGCTCTGTCTGATTCTGTTGGTACCGTCTGTTTTGTTGGGTGGTAACACCCGTCTGTTTCTGCGTAGTACCGTCTGTTAGGGTGGAAAAGGCCCACTACTAGTGTACACCTTATTGTAGTATTTCGTTTATGTACTCTGTTCTGTTAGGGTGGAAAAAGCCCATTTTTCCCAAACTCTATCTCTGTATGGACCATTCTGTTCCGTCCTGTTTCGATGTAAACATTGGGGTAACACCTAATCCTGTTATACTAGAATTGGTACCAAGAAGTTGGATCTTGATTTAAGTCAAACACCTAATACTGGGCCAAGTTTAGGCCAAGGGATAAATTCTTGTTTATACATGACATGTTAGAATGCTGGTACACCTGTGGTGAAAAACCTTAAACCTGATTATGCGATGACACCTTTATCTACCTTGTTAGTTAATCATCATGCTAGTTAGTTGTTATCCTTATGATCATCCCTGCTTCTCATGCTAGTTAACTTTATCAGTTTACATTGATTGTAGTAGGGCTTACTCAGTCTTTTTGACTGACCTGTTTTTCTTTCGCCTCTTTTCTTCCGTTCCCCCCCCCCCCCCCAGGTTCTCAGGGTGGGAACGTTGGAGCTTAGCTTGGATTTCTGATTGCTTGCTTGTGGGATTTCAGCTCATGTACGATTTCGACATGAAGCTAGCTATGGTTATCACTTATTTTGGGGATAGTACTTATGTATTTCAGTTTTTCAGTTGATGTTGTTTTTATCTAGACTTGTTTATTTGGAAAGTTATGTTGTACCAGACTTGTTTTGAAATAGTTTGAAATCTTCCGCTGTTTTACTTATCTTATTTACTCTGTTTACATATATACATATGTTCTTGTTCTGCCTTGATATATCATTATGCATGTTTACCCAGTACAAACGCCCCTCCAAAGTCAGAGTGCTTGCAAGAGCCACCCTGGCGGAGGTGGGGCGTTACATTTGGTATCAGAGCATTTGGTTTACGAGAAGGAACAAAAAGGTTTTTTTTAAATTTTTGGAAAACTGTTTTCAAAACCAAGTATAAAGTATTTTCCAAAGAAAAGTCTAGTTTATTTTAAAGGCTATTCCCCAAAAAGCCATTAGCAAAATTCCTTCGTTTTTCTCCATTCTGAATCTGTCTTTTTCTTCGTTTTCAGTATGGCCGATAACTTTTTTATCCCAGAGGGAGTGCAAGTTCCTGTTTGGTATAGGAGACTTATGGAGGCTAGGGCGACCGAAGCCGGCCCCGCAAATGTTACTCCTCCTCCAGTGATTAATGTTCCTCCTCCTCCTGTCGCTGAGGTTCCTCCTCCCCCTCAGCATCCTCCAGTAGAGTTCACGAAGATTTGCAAGGACTTCAAAGCAATGGGTGGCAAGAACTTTCTAGGTACCGAGACTTTTGTAGAGGCCCGGAATTGGTTGAAAGAGACCGAGGATTTATTCGCTATCTTTGGATTAGATGATCAGAGAAAGATCTTGTTGGTGGTTCGGCTTATGAAGGATGAAGCCGCTTATTAGTGGGAGATCGCCACCGTGACTAGGCCCGTTGGGACTTGGGCCGATTTCAGGACAAGATTCGGGCTTAAGTTTCTGTCTTCTACTGAAGAGAATTTGCAAATGGAGAGGTTTATTGCTTTGAAGCAAGGAGACATGTCTGTCAAAGAATATGTGAACAAGTTCAATCAGTTAGCTCATTTTGGCTTGGATATGGTGAGTACTACTCAGAAGAAGGCTCTTCGTTTTGCTAGAGGATTGAATGAGCCGTTACAGGAGTTAGCTATGTCTCATGTGCCCATGGGGGCCACGTTTGAGAGTTTGGTAGATATGGCCCTACTCAATGAAGAGAGCAAGAGTGCAAAGAAGGAGGTCAAGGTGAATGAGTCTCAAAACAAGAAAACGGGGCCCAAAAAGAAAATGCAAAAGAAGGAGGAGAAGTCTAAAGATAAGAAGGAAAAGAAGTGCTTTACTTGTGGAAGCTCAACTCATCTAAACAAGGATTGCAGAAAGAGGAAGGGCACTTGCTTTAACTGTGGAGAGATGGGACACTTCACTAGGGACTGCCCGAAGAAGAAAGGGACTACATCGGAAGGAACGGTGAATACTCGCATGGCGAGTGAATAGATTAGGGCTAGAATAATTTGTCTGTAGGATGTTTAATTTTCCTTGTCTGATTTTCAGTTTGAAACTCTTTTTCTGGTATTTTGATTCTGTAATGGAAACTCGGTACTTTAATGCTAGTCTTGCTTCTGATCTGGTAATAGTCTCAAACTCCCTGAGAGTTATAACTCATCTGTTTGTGATAAATTGGGGTTTGAGAGTATCTGTGTTGGGCATGAGGGTGACTATGACGAATACATTCTGGGTTTCTACCATGCTTAGTTTCCTAAGAATCATTTGGGGAAATCTGATCTGTACTAGTAGTCTGTAAGTATATGTACCAAGTTTTTGTTTTATCTATACTCGCTTCCATCACTAGACTGTATCTTGTTGAGATAGGAATCCTATGGATGTAAACATGTGTTTGAGACATGTTATGTTTGATGGTTGCAAGTGGATGCAAGTGGTTGCTAGTGGTTGCTCGTGGATGCATAAACACACACTAGGCACTAGATCGGCTTGAAATACACTCTCATATTGCATATGGACATGTGTACATTTTCAATTCTTATGGTTGCAAGATGGTTAATTCAGCACATGGATGTTGCATATGGACGAATGTTTGTGCACACATATAGTATTATATGATTAGGACTATTGGCATACATAATGGATTCATTTCACTAACATACTTTGCATTGATGATCTTTGCATTAGATAAGAACATATACACACACATTTTGCATATGTTCATACCGCATTAGAATCTTTAAGGACAATGATTGCTCGTGAATGATGATTTGAGTAGATGGAAGATGGATGGTAGGATACGTTCTTCCTAACTTGAAGATTTCGGGGACGAAATCCTATAAGGAGGGGAGAATGTAACAACCCGTATTTTTAATAACCTGTTATAACATAATCGAGGCAGAATTTAATTCTAAAATCTGAAACAAGGGAAACAAGCTGTGCCATTGCGTTCGTCTCGGAAAAATACGCGAAATAGAGTCCGAGTTTTCGAAAATCGGAGTCCGTATGACCCGATTAGGGCCCAATGAAGTTTTCAGAAAATTTCAAGTTCAAAACAGATTTCGAATTTCGGGTTCAAAATTCGAAAAAGGGTCAGATTGGGCCAGGCGGGGAAAATCCCGCCAGAGCACCCAAGTCGACAGCCCTGTCGACTTGGGAGTCGACTTGGTTGGACCCAAGTTGTAATAACCCGGAAATTCTGGGCCAGTTTGAAATTTTTATTTTGGCAATTTTAGCGAATTTTGAATATTTAAAATAGATTATTTTAAATAATATCGACGAGAAATTTATTTTGAATATAATTCGAACGTCTATATTATATACGTCGTCGTTAGAATATAAATAATTATATATAATTATAAAGGAATTGAAAATGGCGCGGTAGTTCGATAATTCGATTTCAAACTTCAATTGAATGTACCGGGTGCAAAACGATCCGGATTTTAGTGAAACCAAAAATGATAGGATCTAATTGATGATACCTTTCCAACGAATCCGAAAAATCAAGATTTCATAGCGGGAATCAAAAGATATGTCCAGTTGAAAATTCTGAATAGTCGCTATGGAATTCAGGCCCTTAAAAATAGACATTTTGCAAACGACCTCGGATTTCGACGAAACCAGTTTTGTTGGGTCCGGGATGTCAAGTTATTGCTAGATTCCAAATTTCATAATTTTCTGAATCAATATGTGAGCGTGGCAAAGGAAAACGCGTTTGACCAGTTTCAGTTGATTTTAATCAACTGGAAAATGGCCATTTTTCCAGCGGTCTCAGAATTCGACGAAACTAGTCTTGTTAGGACCGTATCTTCAATACGAAGCTAGAAAATATTTTTCTGCAATTTTTAGAGTTAGTATGTGACCCCGGTAATTTGAAATGTACGTTTAAAATTCAAAGTAGTGATTTAAATGTAAATTCAACGGAAACTGATCAAAGCGATCGAATCAGCTTGCGATACATATCCCATAGTGTTCGGAATGGGGGTGAAACGCTATGGACGACAGGCGGTGGGCCTCGTTTCGAGGTCGCAAGTAAAAGTCAACTTTTTGAAAATTAAATTAAATAAAATTTAAAATATATAAACCCCCCCTTCTCGTTTTCATTCAACAGAAAAAAAAATAAAATAAAAATGGAAAGAAGAGGGCGACGGGGGGGGGGGGGGAGAGCCGCCGCCACCACATCGCCCCCCCCCCCCCAGCGACGCTACCGCCGCCGCTGCTTCCTCTTCTTCCTCCTTCCTTCTTCCCTTCCTCCGTTTCCGCCTCCCCCTTCGAAACCCCTGCTCCGCCCGCCTCCTTCTTCTTCCTGCTCTCCTCCTCCCTGACCCCGCCTGCCGCCCCCTAGACCCGAACCCGCACTCCCCCTGGCGCCGCCGTGAGCCGCGAAGCCCACCCTCGAGCCACCCGAAGCCCCCTCCGACGAAGGTGAAACCCCCCTAGCTTCGATTCTGTGGTGAAAATCATAGGGTAAGTTTTATGTTTTTTCTTATTTAATTTAAAAACTCATGTTAATTTAGTCTAAAAAACTAAATTCTATTTGTTTTAAAACTGATTTTTATGTGAAGTAAAAAGAACAGATTTTTAAAATGTAAAAAGAACAGATTTTTAAAATGCAAAAGAACAGATTTTTAAAACATAAAGATGAGATTTTTCATGTAGGAAAGATATGATTTTTCATGATAGAAAGATGTGATTTTTAGCAATGTAAAAATATAATTTTTCTATATGAAGTAGTAGCCATAAAAATTTGATTTTTTTACTTATGTAGTGGATTAAAAATATATTTTTACATGATAAGAATAATAAAAATATCATCTTTATATGTGTAGAAAAATAAAAATGAGATTTTTATAAAGATGAAATCTTTAAATTTGAAAAGGCGAAGTCTATGTTTTTATAAAGGCGAAAACTATATTTTAGAAAGGCGAAATCTTTATATGGAAAATAGCGTGATAAAAATATAATTTTTATCTATATGACACCAAAGTAAAAATTCGATTTTTATATATTGAATAGCATAGTAAAAATTCGATTTTTATATATATGAGATGATTATAAAAATATGATTTTTAAATTGAAAGTGAATAAAAATGTGATTTTTATTTTAAAGACATCAAAATATAAAAATGTGTGATTTTTATATATGTAGTGGCTACGGGCAACAAAGGAGATGAAAAGGCGAGAACGACGAAGATCTCTTCAATAGGAGTGTCGTGGTATTGGATAGCTTTCGGTGAGAACTTCTCACTCTTCAACTTCTTTTTCTAGTTATATATATATATATACTAGGATGCAGACGGTGCTTAGTAGCACCCGACACCCGTCATCCACAGACCATGGATGGCTTGTTTGTTAAATTGTTTGGTTGAGTAGTTGGTTAGTTTGTTGGGTTTGAATTGTATTGTTTGGTGAATTGAAATTGATTTGATTAATGTGTGGATGGCGTGGGCCTTCACTAGACCGGGGATAAGGCTAGGCCTTGTCCCGCTTCTAGTATCGTGCCGTTATGCCGCCGAATTTTTCTAAAATATGTTAGAAAAATAAAAATATCATTTTATTGAATAAAGGAACTGAATAGAAATTCAAGTGTTGAAATAAATATTTTTGTCGTTAAAAATATAATTTTTAAAGTGAAAGTGAATAAATAAATATTTATAAACAAATCGGCCGATTTGTTTATTTACACTGATTTGACTGATATTGATTGGGTTGATAAATTTTACACATCGCCCAACTGCACAAACAAAAATGTGTGTTTGTTGATTTGAAACCCCACACGGGTGTTGGGATGATATTTGGTGTACACTAATCCCAATTATTTAATTATTGTCGATCGATTGGTCGACAGACTGTGTAAGCGTCGATTATTTATATTTGATGCTTATGCAGTTGTGTGGTGCACTTTGGTTGATGGTCGATTATTTTTCAAAGCTATTATATACATGTGTTGCATGGCATCCATATAATTAACATTATATGGTGATTGATTGGGCCTCATTCCAATCGGGAAAATAAGGAATATTATAAAAGAAAATTCATGTGTTGAATATAAAAATAGTCATGTGTTGACGATATTCATGTGTTGAGTGGAATATTTTAATAATCAAATTTACATCTTTATCATATTTACAATTAGAATCTACTTCTCAGTAGAAGTCTAATTAGAATCAAACGATAGATACCATAGTTTTATAAAATATTTTACATAACAAAAATAGTGATGTGTTGACAGCACTCATGTGTTGAGATTAGTCGTTTGTTGAAAAAAAATATAGATTCATGTGTTGAATGGGATAAATATTCATTTGTTGAATAGAATAAAGAAGTTGTGAAAAATATAAAGCCGTGTTGATTAGTTTTGCGCCATTTTGACGTGAACAATATTTATATCGATTTTATTCAAATTGAAATGAATATTATAGCAAATTCGAATTGAAAAGAAAACGAATTTGAATTGAATATAAAAGGACTTCGAATGGAATTGAATATAAAACAAATTCAAGTTGAATTGAAAACGAATTTGAATTTAATTCAATTCGAATCGAAATTAAATTGAAATCAATTTGAATTGAAACGAATTTGAATTGAAATGAATTTGAATTTGAATTCGAATTAAACAAAATGGAAATGAATTCGAGTTGAATTGAAATCAAATCGATTTGAAATTGAATGTAGAAGTTGAATTGTTTTAGAAACGAATTTAAAACGATTTATAAAATTCTTTTTAAATAGAAATCGACGAAATATATTATATATATATTATATTATATATATAATGGCCTGAATAGAACGCGCCGCGCCGCGGCAGTTCGTGAATTTCGACCATTTATTTCAAACGGACATTGCGGGAGATCCGACCGTCGGATTCTCCTAAAACCGGAACCGTTGGGTTCGTATTGAAAAGAGCTTCCCAATGAATATTAGAAATTTGAAATCTAACGGTTGGATTTGGAATTATGTCCAAATCAAATTCGAAAAAGGTCGCTGTAAGTGCAGTTCGATAGCCGTTGATGGAAATCGACTGTACGGGCCTTGATAAAATTATTAAAAATATCTATAATTTGTGTAAAATCATAATATATGATTTGGGAAAAATTGAGCTGAAGAATTCCACATTTGAAAAGATAAAAATAGATTTTTATCGAAATGAACTAGTTTTGAACTGGAATTAAATTCAATTTATTTTTGAAATAAATAAATTGAATTTGAAAGTGATTTTAAAAATAATCAATATTCCCAATACGTGGATTGGACTGGAGTTGAATCGAAATTATCTTCGGGATATTTCGATGTTGGATTTCGTGACTATACAGATATTGTTATGGGAATTTGAAAGATATATTTTATATCGTTATTGCCAATACGATATATGTTGGTTTCAGAATTTGATATTGAATATAAGCCGATATATTTTCTATTCAGAGCCTTGTATTTAATATCAAATGTGATTTGGGTTTGTCGTGAATCGTGTTTTAGAAGACATTGGTTCTTTAACCCAGTTAAAGACATAATATTGATTTTTGAGAAGATTAAAACTAAATGCAGTTTTAATGAATCTTTAATTAGATTAAAAAGTGAATTGATAATTTAAATTATCAAATCTGAAAAGTGATCGAGAGTGGAGTATCACCAGTTTTGCTCCAAAGCGATAGTTAAATCTTTAATTAGATTTGAACGTGAAATGGTAATTAATTTTACCGATAACACCGTGGTGTTAGATATGGAGTATCACCAGTTTTGCTCCATGGGATATATAGGTTGGGATTGGGAAATAAAACAAATAATTACTTCGGTGTGGTTCGCTAATCCCGACTAGTTTGAAATGATATCCAAAGGAAGATTATAGAATAAATTTAGAAGAATTTATCTTGGATAAAATTAATGGGAACATTTCCCTAAGAATGTGATTTTGTGAATAAAAGAATATCCTGAATTGGAATGAGGCGTTTGTTGTGTTTGTGTAACATTCGTTTACTATATACGTGGGTTATTCAGAAAGGCCGGGTTTATACCCATTCTGAATAATCGATTCGACGAGATGTCGAAGATGAAGACGGTGGTTGAAGACCGGAAGTCTTCACATCGTTTGGGTGATTACTGGTGATCTTGATTGGGCTGTACACCCAGGATGAGGGAAACAGTTGGTGATCGTCCAGACGTACTTGGAGATGGATGGATATGCGAGGAAAGTGCCTCCGGTTTCGTTCAGACCCAGAACGAACTTGTAAATGGATTGTGTGTCTGACATTGGATTTTATTCTGTGTTGATTGATCTCTATTAAATATACATCTGTTTGGCGGCGGGGAATTTATTCTCTTGCTTAACGCCCTTCTCTGAGACGTACGAGCTCAGGGGTTGTATATCGATGGACATCAGTCGCATGGAGTGAATTGCCAATGTGGCATGCGTAAGTGGCAATTGATCAAGGCTTCTGTTGAAAAGCAAAGTCTTGTGGTTGATGATCAAAGCACGGCCTGTGTGGCGTAGCTTTGTGTATAACGTGAATTCGCGAGCCTCACACCTCGGTATGAGTTAAAAACGGGAGATGGACCGCTGGGAGAGCACGACGTTTCTTTCTAGCTAGGGTGGTTTCAGTGACCTACCAGCCCTGACATTTATATACTTTTCACCTGTGTGGTTATTGGATACGAGGCGCCTCGGATATAGGTCTGTAAGGACCGGGAAACGTGTGTTCAGGAATTGCCAATCCTCAAAAGTAAGAGAGGACCGGCCCAGCCGATTCCAAGGATCATAGTGGGGTCCTGAGGCATTTGCTAGAGTGTCTCGAACGCGGAGAGGAGCTTGCCCCTTGCCTCGACTCATGACGGAAATCCAATTTCCAATACGTGTATTGCGGTTTTAATTGTAGAACTAGTATGGCGACATGATAGATGGTACCCATGCCGCCTATGATTGATATTTATGATTTGAATTGTTTTGACACTATACACTTATTATAGTATCAAATAATGTGTTTTAAACGTATCAAGCATGCTTTGGCTGTTATAAGGTAAAAACCCTATCCTCCGGCTTGCGTTGCATTGTGTGATGGGACCTGGGTCTTATAACAGCTTCATTTTTCTTTATTTAGCATTGCGCTGTTTGTTCTATGCACTGGTATTCTTGGGAGGAAACCCGTTCCGTGTTATACGGCGTGGTCCCTTGATTTACCTAACTTTAAAACCAATATTAATAACTGTTTTAGTTCTTACACCAGTCACATGACTGACCTGGAGTTTATTGTTTTAACCTAAACTCTGGGTGCCCCTATTTTCCACACGGGCAGCTAGTAGTTTTGGTTTTGCAGATTTATATTCACAGGGTCCTGGTTTACAGCTGGAACGATGCTCGGAAAGCTCTGTATCCGTGTATCACTTTCAGTTGTGTTTTGTATATTTTTCCGCTGCTATGTAATTTATTGTAATCTCTGATATTTGTCTAATGTAATTTATTCATTTATGCTTTGTATATTCTTGTATCTGATGGAATTGTTGTAATAACAATGAAATGTTCTTCCGTCTGCGTCCTTTTGTTTGTTGTTCTCAAAGTATTCGTGCTTTCCTTCACGGGGAAGTTACGGGTTCTTACAGTTGGTATCAGAGCTTTGGTTTACAGAGCTCGAGAACAAGACACATTAGAACCATACGAAAGAATTCATCAGATATTGGATTAGTAATATCCAATTAGAATTACTCGTTAGAGATAGGATCAGTAGTATCCTAGAACGAGTGTGAAGAGTATATTTTTCAAATGAAAACAATTTTGTTTTGAAAATTTAAACCATTTTATACGTATTTGATATTTATTTATTTTGAATATGGACGATCTAGTATATAAAGGTTTTGCATATACGCGTCATGAACGTATATTCGAGGTTTTAATATACTGGATAGATATAGAGTCACATTCTAGACACCCGGGGATAATTCTGGTGATGTGGCCACATCATCAGTATTTATATTCGTGTTTCGAAGGTGTGATATCTATATATTTCCATTAGGCTGGTGTGAGAACCAAAACTAATATAGATAGATTCATTTTGTTGTAAATTGGCATCAAAAACATGATTTTTTGTATACGTATCTAAAATTATGAATTTAAAACTCTAATTCACTAATTGATTGATGTTTGTGTTGTTTGTTTATTTGTTTGCTAATTTTTAACCATTTAGCTTAATAAAATTAAATATTGAACTATATTGAAAATTGGTCGCATTTGCTTGCATATACATATACTTACATTGAACAGGTCATAGCAAGGAGGCTAGAGCAGAGAATAAAATTTGTTTGCCCGACAAATAGGTACATGTTTACTATAATTTACTGTTTTGTTTGGGTGATGATGATTTTATGAGCCTATTGGCTAGCCTCTTGGCTTTTTCTTTTTCTTTTCGAGATCTGAAGGACCGGGGAAGCTATTTGAAATTCCCCGATGCTCCCGGTGCAGGGGAGGTTATGGCGAAATTTTTCGAAAATTTAGGGTGTTAGCCAAATTTTTGAAGAATTTGAAAATTCTCAGAAACTGAAAGGTTAGAGAATGAAAGCCGGATCGAACGTAGAGTTGATTGATCAAACCACTTTCGACTTTGTTCCTTTTCGGGGATGAAAAGTTTTAAGTGGGGGAGATTGTAATAACCCGGAAATTCTGGGCCAGTTTGAAATTTTTATTTTGGCAATTTTAGCGAATTTTGAATATTTAAAATATATTATTTTACATAATATCGACAAGAAATTTATTTTGAATATAATTCGAACGTCTATATTATATACATCGTCGTTAGAATATAAATAATTATATATAATTATAAAGGAATTGAAAATGGCGCGTGTAACACCCCGAATTTTAGTTAATACTAAAATTCACTAATTACAGGATGAATAATCTCAGATGTGGGAATTGGGGGTAACGGGCTGCGTTATTGCGTTCGTCTCGGAAAAATACGCGAAATAGAGTCCGAGTTTGCGTAAAACGGGTACCGTATGAAAGAGATATGGACGAACGAAGTTAGGCAGAAAAACCAGAAACAGGCCAGAATTGCACTGGCGCACTTGTGAAGTGCGCCAGAACAAAGATGCACTGGCGCACTTGTGAAGTGCGCCAGTACAAAGATACACTGGCGCACTTGGGAAGTGCGCCCGTGCCGAGCCAAGAAACCTGCACAGTTTCTAGTGAGTTCTGTGGTTGGGTGCACCAGTTTGGGGTTTGGGCTTGGTCTTAGGGCTAGTTTCTGGAAGGTGCCGAAATCTAAGGGTCCTAATCTAATCTAGGGTTAATCTAAGGGCCTAAAACACTCTCTTAATCTATAAATACACCCTAAACCTACCCTAATCCATACTAAAAATAGAAATGATGGCCTCATGCCGCCAAACTAAATCCTAGAAGGAGCCTCCACTAATTTAAGAAGGAAATTGCAAGCTAATCCCTCTCTAATCAATCTCTAATCATTGGCTTCTTCATATTTAGCAACTAATTCCCCTTCATAAGTTTGCTAATCTTGGTTTTGGTGAGTTTCTATCACTTTAACATCAATTGTTAAAGTAAGTAGATTGGGTGTAATGAGACTTATGGTCTTAGATGCGGATTAGTGAGTTTGAATCATTTGTAATGATATGCTATTCCATGTTTTTCTATGTATATGCATAATTAATAAGTGAGTTTATGCATGTTTGATAAGTTGGTTTATGCATGCTTAATAAG
The DNA here is from genome assembly GCA_030737875.1 of Allium sativum. NCBI lineage: Eukaryota > Viridiplantae > Streptophyta > Magnoliopsida > Asparagales > Amaryllidaceae > Allium > Allium sativum. The sequence goes on along the minus strand of JASFAX010000020.1, from coordinate 64,496,969 downwards.
TTGGTTTATGCATATTTAACAAGTGGATTTATGCATGTTTAATATGTGGGTTTATGCATATTTAATAAGTGGATTTATGCATGTTTAACAAAGTGAGTTATGCAAGTTCATATGCAAGTTATGTATATGTTTAAATGCAAGTTTAACATGATTTGCAAGTTATGAATGCTTATGCAAGTATATGAATGCTTATGCAAGATATGTATATGCTTAAATGCATGATTAATGTGATATGCATGCTTATGCAAGTATATGAATGCTTATGCAAGTTATATGTATGCTTAAATGCAAGTTTAATGTGATATGCAAGTTATGCATGCCTATGAATGCTTATGCAAGTTATGTGTATGCTTAAATGCATGATTAACATGTTATGCAAGTTATGAGAATGCTTATATGCAAGTTCAACATGTTATGCAAGATATGTGTATGATAATATGCAAGCTCATATGTCATATGTTATGCAAATCATGTGTATGATAATATGCAAGTTTGGGTTATATGTAGTTGGGTTAATATATGCTCATATATGCAAGTTGACATCCTCTTAACCCATGACAAAGTTGTAGGCTAAACCCATGATATTTGTGATGATCTTCCCCTTATTTATGTCATGAAATGAGAACGATTTACGTGGGGAACGATGGGGTTGGTAAATATGTTAATAAAAGTATGATTGGGTATGATTAAGCATACCATAAAAATAAATTACCATAAGTGGGAATTTACCTATTGAGTTAGGTCTACCCCATGGGAATTTACCTATTGAGTTAGGTCTACCCATGTTATGGAAAACTTGATATTAATTAGGGATAATTAATATGGGGGTGATTAATTAGGTGTAATTAATCGACTAAGACACGAGGTTGGACTCATTTGTAGTGTAAAACTGCCCGGACCCGACCGGCTTAACCAGTTGCTACAAATGTCAGCCCAATGTGAGAGGTCTTAGCCATAAATTAAATACATGATTAAAGTAAAGACACGAGGTTAGGCTCTGTTATGACGTAAGACTGCCCGGGACTCTACCGGCTTAACCAGGCGGTCATAACAGCTAGTCTAATGTGGGAGGTCTTTATGGGGGATCACGGTCTTAATTAATTAAGAAACACTTAACCATATTAGCATGTAGTGGGACATGAGGGGTTAAGTGGGTGCCTTGGGTGGCATGTGGAAATTTAAGGGTTGCCTTGGGTGGCATGTGGAATCTAGTGGGTTGCCTTGGGTGGCAATAGAAAATACGATTAGAATACTTAACCAAGTGGAAACATGTAATTAAACATGATTAAAGGGTTAAGTGGGATACACTAGATATATGACAAGCTTAGGTGGGAAGCTTGTGAGGGCCCATTTCAACCAATATCCCAAACGTATCTTTGTGGGCTCGACCCATGTCGAGTGACGGGACACGCATATTGGGCTTGATTATAAGAGGCCAAAACGGGTTAGCGGTGGCAACGCAAGTCCAACGGGTTTCATATGCGTGTGTGGGCCCGGGCTGGTAGATAAGCCGTTGTTGCATCGTGTAGATATAAAGCCGTGCACCGTTGATAGTATTGGGTAGCCACTTTAGGGGAGTGATACACCCCACTGTGGGACCAGCACGGGTATCTACGGTAGGGAGCCGATCGATGGGGAGTAGTGGGTACACCTAATAAAGATAGGGGCAGACGGCACCTATGTAGGGGTACACGAAACTACTGGGTAAGAATTACTGAGTACACCTAGTGGAGATAGGGGCAGACGGCACCTATGTAGTGGGCTAGGAGTACAGGAAACTACTGGGGAAATTTTCTAAGTCCTTGGAAGGGATCAACCTTTAAGTAGGAATGACTGGTGTGGTGCAGTTAGTAATTATCCTTGGGTGGGTAGATGCGTCCTTACGGTTATCTTAGTTTATCCTAAGTCTACCAAGCTGCTTAGTGTAGCCATTCATCCCCAGATATTACCGTAGGTCAAGTTTATGTCTTCTCTGGTTACTTTAATGATTGTATTGTTAAAGTTATAGGGCTCACTCAGACTTATGTCTGATCCCGTTGTTTTTATCTTTTTTTCCCAACCCTCAGGTCCTACGGTGGATCCTAGCAGTAGTAGAGCTTGATCGGATTGCTATTCCAGTCTTTAGGAGCTTGGATAGAAGTAAAGCTCCAGTTATCCAGTTATCTTTCCTTTTGTTCTGGCTATTGTATGAGAGAGTGGGATTATGTACTTCTTTATTTTGACGGATATTGTACTTGAATTTTATCGTGGTTTTATGATGTAACCAGACATGTTTATTTCCGCTGTTATGAGATGATGTTTTAAATTTTCAAGTACTATTTATATCTGTCTTGTTGTAATTTTTCTGTTCTATATTCACTAAAATACTCCACCGATGCTATGGCATTCCCTTAGTGAGTGACCATAGCGGGTGTGGGGTGTTACACGTGGTATCAGAGCAAAGGTTACCGGAACAGATAAAATTTTTAGAAAACTATTTTTCTAAAACATTTTTGGAAGAGATATTTTCAAAAACATGTCTTTAAAGAGAAAAGTTTTTGAAAGAAAAGCATAATCCCCAATAGCCATATCTATATCCTTCGAATCTTTCGTTTTGAATCTTTCCTTTTTCGTTTCAGCATGGCCGAGAATCTTAATTTTCCGGAGGGTGTGACGGTACCAGTATGGTATAGGAGATTGATGGAGGCTAGGGCCACCACTGCGGGTCCAGCAAATATTCCTCCACCAACCGTAGCACCCGATCTTCCTCCTCCCCCTCCTCCTCGCACGGATACTTTTGCTAAGACTTGCAAGGAATTTAAAGCTATGGGAGGGAAACCTTTTCAAGGATCTGAAACTTTTGTGGAAGCTAGAGATTGGCTTAAGGAGGTGGAAGAGTTGATAGATATCTTTGAGATGGAAGAAGGAAAGAAAGTCAAGTTGGCTGGTTGGTTAATGAAGAGAGAGGCCTCATTCTGGTGGGAGGTCACTAATGGAGAACGCCCCGTTGACTCTTGGGCGGATTTTAGGCAAAGATTTGTGGCAAAGTTTCTCTCAAGGGCGGAGGAAAACTTGTACATGGAAAGATTCTTGACTCTAAAGCAAGGAAATCTCTCGGTGAAGGAATATGTCAACAAATTTAATCAATTGGCAAGGTTTGGCCTAGATATGGTGAATACACTGGAGAAGAAGGCTTTGCGGTTCGTGAAAGGCTTGAATGAACCAATGCATGGGTTGGCTATGACTCATATCCCTATGGGGGCCACCTTTGAGAAGCTAGTTGACATGGCACTCATGTATGAAGAAGAGAAGGGTCCCAATGCTAATAGGGCACCCGAGAAGAAGGGAGATCAAAAGAGACCTCAGCAACAACAACAAAGCAAAGGTGGGAAAGGCAACGGTGGCAAAGGCAAGAAGAAGAAGTGTTTCAATTGTGGGACACCTGGCCACCTAAGCAAGGATTGTCGCAAGAAGAAGAAGACTGGCTGCTTCCACTGTGGCGAAGCAGGGCATTTAGTGAAGGATTGCCCTAAGAAGGGGCAAAGGACGGTATCTACCTCAGGAGGACAGGTGCAAGCTCTTATGGCACCGGGTCAGGCTAGGGGGCAAGTACAGGCTCTCGCGGTTCCACCGATTCAGGAGAGAGGTAGAACTATTTCTGTTGAAAGTCTGGTCTTTCTATTTGATCATCCTGTCCGTACATTGTTTGATTCAGGCGCATCGCATTCGTTTATCTCATCATCATTAGTTGAGTCACTGCACCTAGACACCAGTCTGGTAGATGATCCCTTGGTTGTTTCAAACCCAATTGGGGGCTCCACTTATTTGTCCATGATATGTTTGGGTTTGAAGATTTCTATACTTAGCATTGAGTTTACATGTGATGCTTTTATGTTGGGCTTCACGGGCTATGGGTTGATTTTGGGCATGGACTGGTTATCCAGTAATGGTGCCGTTCTTGATTGCGAAAGAAGAATTGTTAGGCTCATGACCCGCTTGGGTAACACTCTCGAGATTTCTTGTAATCCCAGGGACTCTGTTATGCTAAGTTATCTTGAATCGCTTAACGCTTCGGACGAGAGTTTGCAATCTGTTAGAGTGGTCCGGGAATATCCGGATGTGTTTGAGGAGGTGAAGGGCTTACCTCCGAAGCGGGAGATTGACTTCCGAATATATTTGGTGGATAATGCTAAACCGGTATCTTTACCAGTGCGCCATATGGCTCCTCGTGAGAGGAGGGAACTCCATAAGCAAGTAGGGGAGTTGCTTGAGAAGGGGTTCATAAGACGAAGTATATCGGAGTGGGGTGCTCCGGTAGTATTTGCTACGAAGGCGGATGTGTCCCTCAGACTTTGTGTAGACTATAGAGAACTCAACAAGCTCACAAAGAAGAATAAACACCCATTACCGAGGATTGATGATCTTTTCGATCAGTTGGTTGGCGCTTCAGTATTTTCTCAGTTGGACTTAGCCACGGGGTTTCATCAGTTGAGGGTGGCTGAGGATAGCATAGACAAGACTGCCTTTAGAACTCCGGATGGTTTCTATGAGTGGCTGGTGATGCCATTTGGGTTGACGAACGCCCCTGCATACTTTGTTGACTTGATGAGTAGGGTGTTCAGGGAGTTCCTTAATAAATTCGTGGTGGTCTTCGTGGATGATATCTTAGTATTTTCTAAGAGTGAAGAAGAGCATGCCCTACATCTTGGGGAGGTATTGAAGACTCTTCGGGCACATAGCCTTAAGGCTAAATTCTCTAAATGTCACTTCTGGAGGAAAGAGGTGCGGTTCTTGGGGCACGTGGTCTCCAAGGAAGGGATAGCTGTGGATCCCGCGAAGGTAGTATCAATTCAGGATTGGAAGGTTCCGAAGAATGCTACCGAAGTAAGAAGTTTCTTGGGGTTGGCGGGTTATTATAGGAAGTTTATTAAAGACTTCGCGAAGATATCAGCCCCATTAACCCGCTTAACAAAGAAGAATCTTGTTTTCACATGGGACGTAGATTGTGATGATGCGTTCCGACGGTTAAAGAGAGCTTTAACCACCGCTCCAGTTTTAGTGTTGCCGGATGGGAGCAAGCCATTTGTTGTCTATACCGATGCCTGTGGACAGGACTTGGCGCAGTCTTAATGCAAGAGGGAAGGGTAATAGCCTATGGTGGAAGGCAGTTGAGGGCACATGAGAAAAATTACCCTACCCATGATTTAGAGTTGGCCGCTATTGTTTTTGCGCTTAAGATTTGGCGCCATTATCTTCTTGGTGAGAGATTCGAATTGTTCACCAACCACAAATCATTGAAGTACTTGTTTTCTCAGAAGGATTTGAATCTGAGACAGCAAAGGTGGATGGAATTCTTAGCATCCTATGATTTCGAGATAGCGTGTGAAAACCCGTAACTTCCCCGTAAAGGAAAGCGTCGGATAGTTCGAGAACAAGCCACAACAGAACACATATAAAAGAACGTTTCATTGTATATTACAACAATGCATCAGATTACAAGAATATACAGAGTATAAACGAATATTACACAGAAATATCAGAGATTTAAATTACATTTAAATACATAGCAGCGGAAAATAATACAATACACAACTAGAATGAGATATACGGATACAAAGCTTTCCGGATATCGTTCCAGCTGTAAACCAGGATCCTGTGAATATAAATCTGCAAAAACCAAAACTACTAGCTGCCCGTGTCAAAATAAGGGCACCCAGAGTTTAGGTTAAAACAATAAACTCCAGGTCAGTCATGTGACTGGTGTGAGAACTAAAACATTTATTAATCTTTATTTTAAATCATTAGGTAAATCAAGGGACCACGCCGTATAACACGGAACGGGTTTCCTCCCAAGAATACCAGTGCATAAAACAACTAGCGCAATGCTAAATAAAGAAAAATGAAGCTGTTATAAGACCCAGGTCCCATCACACAATGCAACGCAGCCGAGGATAGGGTTTTCCCTTATAACAGCCAAAGAATGCTTGATACGGTTAAAACAAATCGTTTGATACTATTATAAGTGCATAGTGTATAAAACAACTTCAAATCATAAGTATCAATCATAGGCGGCATGAATGGCCCATAACACTATGTCGCCATATATAAGTTTACAATCAAAACCGCAAATGTCGTATTGGAAGTTGGGTTATCATTTATGGTATGAACCGAGGCTAGGGGCAAGATCCTCAACCGATTCGAGACGCTCTAGTCCGCCCCTCAGGAACAGCCGCAACTGCCCCTTGGATCGTCAGGGCCGGTCCACCGATGTGGATTATTATGCCTGAACACTACGTTTCCCCGCCCTTTGGGGCGTAAGCCTGGCCCGTCAGCCGACCAGAAGCATCGGCCGAAACCGATATCACGAGGCGCCTCGCTTTTCAGCAAGTAATAATAAGTAACATCCACATGAGTCAAACTCGTCAGCCAGTTCAAGCACTGACGCCACTCATAACTAGAAAGAAACGTAGGTCCTCCCTAATGTCCGTCTCCCGTTTTTGATTCATACCGGGTGTGATACTCGCGAATCAACGTTACACAAAGCTACGCCACAAAGGTCGTGCTTCGATCATCAACCACAAGACTTTGCTTTTCAACAGAAGCCTTGATCATTTGCATCTTAGCATGCCACACAGGCAATTCACTCCATGCGATTGATATCCATCAATATATAACCCTTGAGCTCGTACGTCTCAGAGAAGGGCGTTAAGCAAGAGAATAAATTCTCCGCCGCCAAACAGATATATATTTAATAGAGATCAATCACACGGACTAAAATCCAATGTCAGACACACAGTCCATTTACAAGTCCGTTCTGGGGCTGAACGAAACCGGGGGCACCTAGTACCCCGCATATCCATCGATCTCCAAGCACGTCTGGACGATCACTAACTGTTTCCATCTTCTTGGGTGTACAGCCCAATCAAGATCATCAGTAATTACCCAAACGATGTGAAGACCTCCGGTCTTCGACCATCGTCTTCATCTTTGACTTATCGTCGTATCAGTTATTCAGAATGGGATAAACCCGGTCTTTCCGAATAACTCGCGTATATTTTAAATAAGTGTTACAAAAACACAACATACGCCTCATTCCAATTCATTAGTCACTAACCGTAAATTAATCAAGAGAATAATCCCCCAAATATTAACCCCGAAGGCCGAAACCAACATCAGATCAATATCCAGAAAACCATTCTGCTTGGCTAACCGACAGTTAGTTTCTAAATTTCACATTCATAGGGAAAGGTTCCCATTAATTTTATCCAAGATAAATTCCTTGAATTTGTTCTTTAATCTATCCTTTTGAATTTCGATTCAACTAGTCGGGATTAACGAAACTTACCGAAGTAATCATTTGTTTTAATTTCCCAATCCCAACCTATTTATCCCATGAAGTAAAACTGGTAATACTTCATATCTAACACCACAGTGTTATCGGTAAATTCAATTACCATTTCACGTTCAAATCTAATTAAAGATTTAACTATCGCCTGGAGCAAAACTGGTGATACTCCATTCTCGACCATTTCAATCTAATTAAAGATTCATTAAAACTCCACTTAGTTTTAATCGTTAACTGGGTTAAAGAATCAGTGTCATTTAAAAACACGGTTCGCAATAAACCCAAAGTCACATTCCATTAATTATCGGGTTAAAGAACGAGTGTTATTCAAAACACTGTTCACGATAAACCCAACAATCAATATCGATTCAATTCCAATTAAATATTATTTAATTGGTACACTCCATTAAATCTAAATAAAAAGATTTAATCCTTTCTCAACTGGGTTCAAGAACAGTGTTAGTGAAGACACCATTCACGACAAACCCAAATCACATTCGATATTCAATACAAGGCTCTGAATAGAAAATATATCGGCTTATATTCAATATCAAATTCTACGACTAACAAATGTCGTATTGGAAATAACGATATAAATATATATCTTTCAAATTTCCATAACAACACCTGTATAATCACGAATTCCAACATCGAAATATTCCGAAGACAATTTCGATTCAAATCCACTCCAATGCAATCATTGGATATTCTAGTTATTTTTAAAACCCTTTTCAAATTCAATTTATTTATTTAAAAATAAATAGAATTATATTTCTAGTTCAAAACTAGTTCAATTCGATAAAAGTCTATTTTTATCTTTTCAAATATGGAGTTTTTCATCCCAATACTTTCTAAATCATTTCTTATGATTTTACACAAATTATTACTATTTTTAATAATTTTATCAAGGCCTGTACAGTCGATTTCCATCAACGGTCATCGAACTGCACTTACAGCGACCTTTTTCGATTTGATTTGGACGTATCTCCAAATCCAACCGTTAGATTTTGAATTTCTAATATTCGTTAGAAAGCTTTTTTCGATACAAACCCAACGGTTCCGGTTTTAGGAGAATCCGACGGTCGGATCTCCCGTAATGTCCGTTTGAAATCAATGGTCGAAATTCGCGAACTGCCGCGGCGCGGCGCGTTCTATTCAGGCCATTATATTATATATATAATATATATAATATATATTTCGTCGATTTCTATTTTAAAACGAATTATATAAATAGTTTTAAATTCGTTTCAAAAGAAATTTCAACTTCCATTTCAATTCAAATCAAAATTGAATTCTGCTTTATAAATTCGTTTTAAAATTCATTTCTATTCAATTCAAATTTCAATTCAATTTGAATTCATTTCAATTCGCTTTCAATTCGATTTGAAATCGTTTTCAATTCAATTCATTTCGAAATCGTTTTCAATTCAATTCATTTCGAAATCGTTTTCAACTCAATTCATTTCGAAATCGTTTTCAATTCAATTCATTTCGAAATCGTTTTCAATTCAATTCATTTCGAAATCGTTTTCAATTCAATTCATTTCGAAATCGCTTTCAATTCAATTCATTTCGAAATCGTTTTCAATTCAATTCATTTCGAAATCGTTTTCAATTCATTTCATTTCGAAATCGTTTTCAATTCAATTCATTTCGAAATCGTTTTCAATTCATTTCATTTCGAAATCGTTTTCAATTCATTTCATTTCGAAATCGTTTTCAATTCAATTCATTTCGAAATCGCTTTCAATTCAATTCATTTCGAAATCGCTTTCAATTCAATTCATTTCGAAATCGTTTTCAATTCAATTCATTTCGAAATCGTTTTCAATTCAATTCTTTTCGAAATCGTTTTCAATTCAATTCTTTTCGAAATCGTTTTCAATTCAATTCTTTTCGAAATCGTTTTCAATTCATTTCATTTCGAAATCGTTTTCAATTCATTTCATTTCGAAATCGTTTTCAACTCAATTCATTTCGAAATCGTTTTCAATTCAATTCTTTTCGAAATCGTTTTCAATTCAATTCATTTCGAAATCGTTAAAATCGATATAAATATCGTTCACGTCAAAATGGCGTCAAACTAATCAACACGGCTTCATAAATTTCCATTTTCAAATATTCTATTTCAAATATTTCTTTTTTTTAAAATAGTTGTTATTATCAAAATATTTCGTTCAACACATGACCAATCTCAATGGATGAGTACTGTCAACACATGAACTTTTATTTTATATCGATAAAGATGTAAATTTTATTATTAAAATATTTCGTTCAACACATGACCAATCTCAACGGATGAGTACTGTCAACACATGAACCTTTATTTTATAATATTCTTTAATTTTTAAATTGGAATGAGGCCCAATCAATTACCATATAAAGTTAATTATATGGATTTTCATACAACACATGTATATAATAGCATTGAAAAATAATCAACCATCAACCAAAGTGCACTACACTGTATAAGCATCAAATATAGATATCTAACGCTTATAACAGTCTGTCAATCAATCGATCGACATATTTAATCAATCAGGATGAGTGAACTTCATATTTCATCCCAACACCCGTGTGGGGTTTCAAACAATCAAACAAATATTTTATTTGTGCAGTTGGGCGATGTGTAAAATTTATCGACCCAATCAATGTCCTTCAAATAAGTGTACATAAACAAACCGTCTGGTTTGTAAATGAATATTTATTTATTCGCTTTCACTATATTCATTTCACGTTAAAAATTATATTTTTAACGATAAAACATTTTATTCCAACATATGAATTTCTATTATTCATTTACACAATAAAATGATATTTTTATTTTCTAACATATTTTAGAAAATTTCGGCGGCATAACGGCACGATACTAGAAACGGGACAAGGCCTAGCCTTATCCCCGGTCTAGTGAAGGCCCACGCCATTCACACATCAATCAAAATCACCAAACAACCAAATTCAAATCAAGTCATACAACTAATCTATGCAACCAAACAAACAAGTCCATGGTCTGTGGACGATTGTGTCGGGTGCTACTAAGCACCGTCTGCATCCTAGTATATATATATAATTAGAAAAGAAATTGAAGGGTGAGAAATTCTCACTTATAGCTATCCAAACATCTTGACTCTTCTTTGATATAGATCTTCTTCGTTCTCGCCCTTTTGTTACCTTCGTCGCCCGCTTTCACTACCTATGTAAAAATCGAGTTTTTACTTCGCTATTCAATATATAAAAATCATATTTTTCTTTCGAAGTTCAATATATAAAAACCATATTTTTCTTTCGAAGTTCAATATATAAAAATCCTATTTTTCTATCGAAGTTCAATATATAAAAATCCTATTTTTCTATCGAAGTTCAATATATAAAAATCCTATTTTTCTATCGAAGTTCAATATATAAAAACCATATTTTTCTATCGAAGTTCAATATATAAAAATCCTATTTTTCTATCGAAGTTCAATATATAAAAATTCTATTTTTCTATCGAAGTTCAATATATAAAAATCCTATTTTATATTCAAACAATGTTAATCTATATTTTTAAAATCTTCTAAGCATCATTAACTTAACTAATTAAGAGTGTTACCCTTAGCTTCTTCCACCTTCATCACGGCTATGCACTGCTGAACCCGACGCTCCTTCAATCGTGTGCCGCCACTACCCTGCTTTACTGGACCCTGATCGGACAAGCCCACCTCGTAGGGCGTCGCGCTGACTTCCACCTCCCACAGCCATGTCCGGTTCGAGGACTCTATGCGCCTCCCGATCCAGTTCAAAGCGCAACCCTTTAGTGCTAGAAATCGGTCACCACGTCGCGAATTAGATCATCACCACCGTCGGATTTACAAAGCCCTCTGAGCTCTACGATTTGGTCTATAAATTTTCTGAAATCGATTCTAGGGTTGAACGAAAATTTGGAGAGAGATTTGGGAAGTTTGGATCGTCGGTTTTTTTTTTATCTTCGATTTGATTTTGAAGAGGGGGGGCAGAACGTTAAAAGGGGTGAGGAGATATTAATTTTTATTTTTATTATTATTTTAATTACATAAAGTTGACTTTTACATACGTCATCAAAACGAGGCCCACCACCTGTCGTCCATAGCGTTTAACCCTCATTCCGAACACAATGGGATATGTATCGTCAGCTGATTCGGCTGTTACGATCAGTTTCCGTTAAATTTACATTTAAATCACTATATTGAATTTTAAACGTACCTTTCAAATTACCGGGGTCACATACTAACTAGAAAAATTCCCGAAAAATATTTTCTAGCTTCGTATTGACGATACGGTCCTAACAAAACTAGTTTCGTCGAATTCTGAGACCGTTAGAAAAATGGCCAATTTCCAGTCGATTAAAATCAACTGAAACTGGTCAAACGCGTTTTCCTTTGCCACGCTCACATATTGATTCGAAAAATTATGAAATTTGGAATCTAGCAATAACTTGACACTGCGGATCCAACAAAACTGGTTTCGTCGAAATCCGAGGTCGTTTGCAAAATGTCCATTTTTAAGGGCCTGAATTCCATAGCGACTATTCAGAATTTTCAACTGGACATATCTTTTGACTCTCGCTACGAACTTTTGATTTTTCGGATTCGTTGGAAAGATATTCACGAATAGATCCTATCATTTTTGGTTTCACTAAAATCCGGATTATTTTGCACCCGGTACATTCAATTGAAGTTTGAAATCGAATTATCGAACTACCACGCCATTTTCAATTCTATTTATAATTATATATAAATATTTATATTCTAACGACGACGCGTATAAATATATATGTTGAATTCTATTCAAAATAAATTTTCTCGTCGATTCTATTTAAAATAATTCATTTTAAATAATCAAAATTCGCTAAAATTGCCAAAATAAAAATTTTAAACTGGCCCAGATTTTCGGGTTGTTACAATCTCCCCCACTTAAAACTTTTCGTCCCCGAAAAGGAACAAAGTCGAAAGTGGTTTGATTATTCAACTCTACAATCGATCTGGCTTCCATTCTCCAACTTTTCAGTTTCTGAGAATTTTCAAAATTTCAAAAATTTGGCTAACACCCTAAATTTTCGAAAAATTTCGGCATAACCTCCCCTGCACCGGGAGCATCGGGGAATTTCAAATAGCTTCCCCGGTCCTTCAGATCTCAAAAAGAAAAAGAAAAAGCCAAGCGGCTAGCCAATAGGCTCATAAAATCATCATCACCCAAACAAAACAGTAAATTATGTAGTAAACATGTACCTATTTGTCGGGCAAACAAATTTTATTCTCTGCTCTAGCCTGCTTGCTATGACCTGTTCAATGATATATATGTATATGCAAACAAATGCGACTAATTTTCAGTATAATTCAATATGTGATTCAAATCAGGTATAATGGTTCAAAACTATCAAACAATTAAACAAGCAACACAAACATCAATCAATTAGTGAATTAGAGTTTCAAATTCATAATTTTGATACATATACAAAAATCATGTTCTTGATGCCAAATCACAACAATAGGCCCTATCTAATTTTGGTTCTCACACCAATCAATAGGAAGTATATAAATATCACACCTTCGACTCTCGAATATTAATTCTGATGATGTAGCTACAATCATCAGAATCACCTTCGGGCGACTAGAGTGTGAATCTATATCTATCCAATATATTAAAACTTCGAATACACGCGGATCAGACGTATACGCAAAATCTTTATATACTGGACTGTCCAACTCAATATAAATAGATAATCAGATACGAATAATTGATTTTTAATTTTCAAAACAAAATTGACTTTCATTTTAAAAATATACTCTTCACACTCGTTCTAGGATACTACTGATCCCATCTCTAACGAGTCATTCTAATTGGATATTGCTAATCCAATATCTGATGAATTCTTTCGTATAGTTCTAATGTGTCTTGTTCACTGAGCTTGGTAAACCAAAGCTCTGATACCAACTGTGAAAACCCGTAACTTCCCCGTAAAGGAAAGCGTCGGATAGTTCGAGAACAAGCCACAACAGAACACATATAAAAGAACGTTTCATTGTATATTACAACAATGCATCAGATTACAAGAATATACAGAGTATAAACGAATATTACACAGAAATATCAGAGATTTAAATTACATTTAAATACATAGCAGCGGAAAATAATACAATACACAACTAGAATGAGATATACGGATACAAAGCTTTCCGGATATCGTTCCAGCTGTAAACCAGGATCCTGTGAATATAAATCTGCAAAAACCAAAACTACTAGCTGCCCGTGTCAAAATAAGGGCACCCAGAGTTTAGGTTAAAACAATAAACTCCAGGTCAGTCATGTGACTGGTGTGAGAACTAAAACATTTATTAATCTTTATTTTAAATCATTAGGTAAATCAAGGGACCACGCCGTATAACACGGAACGGGTTTCCTCCCAAGAATACCAGTGCATAAAACAACTAGCGCAATGCTAAATAAAGAAAAATGAAGCTGTTATAAGACCCAGGTCCCATCACACAATGCAACGCAGCCGAGGATAGGGTTTTCCCTTATAACAGCCAAAGAATGCTTGATACGGTTAAAACAAATCGTTTGATACTATTATAAGTGCATAGTGTATAAAACAACTTCAAATCATAAGTATCAATCATAGGCGGCATGAATGGCCCATAACACTATGTCGCCATATATAAGTTTACAATCAAAACCGCAAATGTCGTATTGGAAGTTGGGTTATCATTTATGGTATGAACCGAGGCTAGGGGCAAGATCCTCAACCGATTCGAGACGCTCTAGTCCGCCCCTCAGGAACAGCCGCAACTGCCCCTTGGATCGTCAGGGCCGGTCCACCGATGTGGATTATTATGCCTGAACACTACGTTTCCCCGCCCTTTGGGGCGTAAGCCTGGCCCGTCATCCGACCAGAAGCATCGGCCGAAACCGATATCACGAGGCGCCTCGCTTTTCAGCAAGTAATAATAAGTAACATCCACATGAGTCAAACTCGTCAGCCAGTTCAAGCACTGACGCCACTCATAACTAGAAAGAAACGTAGGTCCTCCCTGATGTCCGTCTCCCGTTTTTGATTCATACCGGGTGTGATACTCGCGAATCAACGTTACACAAAGCTACGCCACAAAGGCCGTGCTTCGATCATCAACCACAAGACTTTGCTTTTAAACAGAAGCCTTGATCATTTGCATCTTAGCATGCCACACAGGCAATTCACTCCATGCGATTGATATCCATCAATATATAACCCTTGAGCTCGTACGTCTCAGAGAAGGGCGTTAAGCAAGAGAATAAATTCTCCGCCGCCAAACAGATATATATTTAATAGAGATCAATCACACGGACTAAAATCCAATGTCAGACACACAGTCCATTTACAAGTCCGTTCTGGGGCTGAACGAAACCGGGGGCACCTAGTACCCCGCATATCCATCGATCTCCAAGCACGTCTGGACGATCACTAACTGTTTCCATCTTCTTGGGTGTACAGCCCAATCAAGATCATCAGTAATTACCCAAAAGACGTGAAGACCTCCGGTCTTCGACCATCGTCTTCATCTTTGCCTTATCGTCGTATCAGTTATTCAGAATGGGATAAACCCGGTCTTTCCGAATAACTCGCGTATATTTTAAATAAGTGTTACAAAAACACAACATACGCCTCATTCCAATTCATTAGTCACTAACCGTAAATTAATCAAGAGAATAATCCCCCAAATATTAACCCCGAAGGCCGAAACCAACATCAGATCAATATCCAGAAAACCATTCTGCTTGGCTAACCGACAGTTAGTTTCTAAATTTCACATTCATAGGGAAAGGTTCCCATTAATTTTATCCAAGATAAATTCCTTGAATTTGTTCTTTAATCTATCCTTTTGAATTTCGATTCAACTAGTCGGGATTAACGAAACTTACCGAAGTTATCATTTGTTTTAATTTCCCAATCCCAACCTATTTATCCCATGAAGTAAAACTGGTAATACTTCATATCTAACACCACAGTGTTATCGGTAAATTCAATTACCATTTCACGTTCAAATCTAATTAAAGATTTAACTATCGCCTGGAGCAAAACTGGTGATACTCCATTCTCGACCATTTCAATCTAATTAAAGATTCATTAAAACTCCACTTAGTTTTAATCGTTAACTGGGTTAAAGAATCAGTGTCATTTAAAAACACGGTTCGCGATAAACCCAAAGTCACATTCCATTAATTATCGGGTTAAAGAACGAGTGTTATTCAAAACACTGTTCACGATAAACCCAACAATCAATATCGATTCAATTCCAATTAAATATTATTTAATTGGTACACTCCATTAAATCTAAATAAAAAGATTTAATCCTTTCTCAACTGGGTTCAAGAACAGTGTTAGTGAAGACACCATTCACGACAAACCCAAATCACATTCGATATTCAATACAAGGCTCTGAATAGAAAATATATCGGCTTATATTCAATATCAAATTCTACGACTAACAAATGTCGTATTGGAAATAACGATATAAATATATATCTTTCAAATTTCCATAACAACACCTGTATAATCACGAATTCCAACATCGAAATATTCCGAAGACAATTTCGATTCAAATCCACTCCAATGCAATCATTGGATATTCTAGTTATTTTTAAAACCCTTTTCAAATTCAATTTATTTATTTAAAAATAAATAGAATTATATTTCTAGTTCAAAACTAGTTCAATTCGATAAAAGTCTATTTTTATCTTTTCAAATATGGAGTTTTTCATCCCAATACTTTCTAAATCATTTCTTATGATTTTACACAAATTATTACTATTTTTAATAATTTTATCAAGGCCTGTACAGTCGATTTCCATCAACGGTCATCGAACTGCACTTACAGCGACATTTTTCGAATTTGATTTGGACGTATCTCCAAATCCAACCGTTAGATTTTGAATTTCTAATATTCGTTAGAAAGCTTTTTTCGATACGAACCCAACGGTTCCGGTTTTAGGAGAATCCGAAGGTCGGATCTCCCGTAATGTCCGTTTGAAATCAATGGTCGAAATTCGCGAACTGCCGCGGCGCGGCGCGTTCTATTCAGGCCATTATATTATATATATAATATATATAATATATATTTCGTCGATTTCTATTTTAAAACGAATTATATAAATAGTTTTAAATTCGTTTCAAAAGAAATTTCAACTTCCATTTCAATTCAAATCAAAATTGAATTCTGCTTTATAAATTCGTTTTAAAATTCATTTCTATTCAATTCAAATTTCAATTCAATTTGAATTCATTTCAATTCGCTTTCAATTCGATTTGAAATCGTTTTCAATTCAATTCATTTCGAAATCGTTTTCAATTCAATTCATTTCGAAATCGTTTTCAACTCAATTCATTTCGAAATCGTTTTCAATTCAATTCATTTCGAAATCGTTTTCAATTCAATTCATTTCGAAATCGTTTTTAATTCAATTCATTTCGAAATCGCTTTCAATTCAATTCATTTCGAAATCGTTTCCAATTCAATTCATTTCGAAATCGTTTTCAATTCATTTCATTTCGAAATCGTTTTCAATTCAATTCAATTCGAAATCGTTTTCAATTCATTTCATTTCGAAATCGTTTTCAATTCATTTCATTTCGAAATCGTTTTCAATTCATTTCATTTCGAAATCGTTTTCAATTCAATTCATTTCGAAATCGCTTTCAATTCATTTCATTTCGAAATCGCTTTCAATTCAATTCATTTCGAAATCGTTTTCAATTCAATTCATTTCGAAATCGTTTTCAATTCAATTCTTTTCGAAATCGTTTTCATTTCAATTCTTTTCGAAATCGTTTTCAATTCAATTCTTTTCGAAATCGTTTTCAATTCAATTCATTTCGAAATCGTTTTCAATTCATTTCATTTCGAAATCGTTTTCAACTCAATTCATTTCGAAATCGTTTTCAATTCAATTCTTTTCGAAATCGTTTTCAATTCAATTCATTTCGAAATCGTTAAAATCAATATAAATATCGTTCACGTCAAAATGGCGTCAAACTAATCAACACGGCTTCATAAATTTCCATTTTCAAATATTCTATTTCAAATATTTCTTTTTTTTAAAATAGTTGTTATTATCAAAATATTTCGTTCAACACATGACCAATCTCAATGGATGAGTACTGTCAACACATGAACTTTTATTTTATATCGATAAAGATGTAAATTTTATTATTAAAATATTTCGTTCAACACATGACCAATCTCAACGGATGAGTACTGTCAACACATGAACCTTTATTTTATAATATTCTTTAATTTTTAAATTGGAATGAGGCCCAATCAATTACCATATAAAGTTAATTATATGGATTTTCATACAACACATGTATATAATAGCATTGAAAAATAATCAACCATCAACCAAAGTGCACTACACTGTATAAGCATCAAATATAGATATCTAACGCTTATAACAGTCTGTCAATCAATCGATCGACATATTTAATCAATCAGGATGAGTGAACTTCATATTTCATCCCAACACCCGTGTGGGGTTTCAAACAATCAAACAAATATTTTATTTGTGCAGTTGGGCGATGTGTAAAATTTATCGACCCAATCAATGTCCTTCAAATAAGTGTACATAAACAAACCGTCTGGTTTGTAAATGAATATTTATTTATTCGCTTTCACTATATTCATTTCACGTTAAAAATTATATTTTTAACGATAAAACATTTTATTCCAACATATGAATTTCTATTATTCATTTACACAATAAAATGATATTTTTATTTTCTAACATATTTTAGAAAATTTCGGCGGCATAACGGCACGATACTAGAAACGGGACAAGGCCTAGCCTTATCCCCGGTCTAGTGAAGGCCCACGCCATTCACACATCAATCAAAATCACCAAACAACCAAATTCAAATCAAGTCATACAACTAATCTATGCAACCAAACAAACAAGTCCATGGTCTGTGGACGATTGTGTCGGGTGCTACTAAGCACCGTCTGCATCCTAGTATATATATAATTAGAAAAGAAATTGAAGGGTGAGAAATTCTCACTTATAGCTATCCAAACATCTTGACTCTTCTTTGATATAGATCTTCTTCGTTCTCGCCCTTTTGTTACCTTCGTCGCCCGCTTTCACTACCTATGTAAAAATCGAGTTTTTACTTCGCTATTCAATATATAAAAATCATATTTTTCTTTCGAAGTTCAATATATAAAAACCATATTTTTCTTTCGAAGTTCAATATATAAAAATCCTATTTTTCTATCGAAGTTCAATATATAAAAATCCTATTTTTCTATCGAAGTTCAATATATAAAAATCCTATTTTTCTATCGAAGTTCAATATATAAAAACCATATTTTTCTATCGAAGTTCAATATATAAAAATCCTATTTTTCTATCGAAGTTCAATATATAAAAATTCTATTTTTCTATCGAAGTTCAATATATAAAAATCCTATTTTATATTCAAACAATGTTAATCTATATTTTTAAAATCTTCTAAGCATCATTAACTTAACTAATTAAGAGTGTTACCCTTAGCTTCTTCCACCTTCATCACGGCTATGCACTGCTGAACCCGACGCTCCTTCAATCGTGTGCCGCCACTACCCTGCTTTACTGGACCCTGATCGGACAAGCCCACCTCGTAGGGCGTCGCGCTGACTTCCACCTCCCACAGCCATGTCCGGTTCGAGGACTCTATGCGCCTCCCGATCCAGTTCAAAGCGCAACCCTTTAGTGCTAGAAATCGGTCACCACGTCGCGAATTAGATCATCACCACCGTCGGATTTACAAAGCCCTCTGAGCTCTACGATTTGGTCTATAAATTTTCTGAAATC
Organism: Allium sativum; assembly: GCA_030737875.1. Taxonomy (NCBI): domain Eukaryota; kingdom Viridiplantae; phylum Streptophyta; class Magnoliopsida; order Asparagales; family Amaryllidaceae; genus Allium; species Allium sativum. The sequence goes on along the minus strand of JASFAX010000020.1, from coordinate 64,477,804 downwards.
GATTCTAGGGTTGAACGAAAATTTGGAGAGAGATTTGGGAAATTTGGATCGTCGGTTTTTTTTTTTATCTTCGATTTGATTTTGAAGAGGGGGGGGGGGCAGAACGTTAAAAGGGGTGAGGAGATATTAATTTTTATTTTTATTATTATTTTAATTACATAAAGTTGACTTTTACATACGTCATCAAAACGAGGCCCACCACCTGTCGTCCATAGCGTTTAACCCCCATTCCGAACACAATGGGATATGTATCGTCAGCTGATTCGGCTGTTACGATCAGTTTCCGTTAAATTTACATTTAAATCACTATATTGAATTTTAAACGTACCTTTCAAATTACCGGGGTCACATACTAACTAGAAAAATTCCCGAAAAATATTTTCTAGCTTCGTATTGACGATACGGTCCTAACAAAACTAGTTTCGTCGAATTCTGAGACCGTTAGAAAAATGGCCAATTTCCAGTCGATTAAAATCAACTGAAACTGGTCAAACGCGTTTTCCTTTGCCACGCTCACATATTGATTCGAAAAATTATGAAATTTGGAATCTAGCAATAACTTGACACTGCGGATCCAACAAAACTGGTTTCGTCGAAATCCGAGGTCGTTTGCAAAATGTCCATTTTTAAGGGCCTGAATTCCATAGCGACTATTCAGAATTTTCAACTGGACATATCTTTTGACTCTCGCTACGAACTTTTGATTTTTCGGATTCGTTGGAAAGATATTCACGAATAGATCCTATCATTTTTGGTTTCACTAAAATCCGGATTATTTTGCACCCGGTACATTCAATTGAAGTTTGAAATCGAATTATCGAACTACCACGCCATTTTCAATTCTATTTATAATTATATATAAATATTTATATTCTAACGACGACGCGTATAAATATATATGTCGAATTCTATTCAAAATAAATTTTCTCGTCGATTCTATTTAAAATAATTCATTTTAAATGATCAAAATTCGCTAAAATTGCCAAAATAAAAATTTTAAACTGGCCCAGATTTTCGGGTTGTTACAATCTCCCCCACTTAAAACTTTTCGTCCCCGAAAAGGAACAAAGTCGAAAGTGGTTTGATTATTCAACTCTACAATCGATCTGGCTTCCATTCTCCAACTTTTCAGTTTCTGAGAATTTTCAAAATTTCAAAAATTTGGCTAACACCCTAAATTTTCGAAAAATTTCGGCATAACCTCCCCTGCACCGGGAGCATCGGGGAATTTCAAATAGCTTCCCCGGTCCTTCAGATCTCAAAAAGAAAAAGAAAAAGCCAAGCGGCTAGCCAATAGGCTCATAAAATCATCATCACCCAAACAAAACAGTAAATTATGTAGTAAACATGTACCTATTTGTCGGGCAAACAAATTTTATTCTCTGCTCTAGCCTGCTTGCTATGACCTGTTCAATGATATATATGTATATGCAAACAAATGCGACTAATTTTCAGTATAATTCAATATGTGATTCAAATCAGGTATAATGGTTCAAAACTATCAAACAATTAAACAAGCAACACAAACATAAATCAATTAGTGAATTAGAGTTTCAAATTCATAATTTTGATACATATACAAAAATCATGTTCTTGATGCCAAATCACAACAATAGGCCCTATCTAATTTTGGTTCTCACACCAATCAATAGGAAGTATATAAATATCACACCTTCGACTCTCGAATATTAATTTTGATGATGTAGCTACAATCATCAGAATCACCTTCGGGCGACTAGAGTGTGAATCTATATCTATCCAATATATTAAAACTTCGAATACACGCGGATCAGACGTATACGCAAAATCTTTATATACTGGACTGTCCAACTCAATATAAATAGATAATCAGATACGAATAATTGATTTTTAATTTTCAAAACAAAATTGACTTTCATTTTAAAAATATACTCTTCACACTCGTTCTAGGATACCACTGATCCCATCTCTAACGAGTCATTCTAATTGGATATTGCTAATCCAATATCTGATGAATTCTTTCGTATAGTTCTAATGTGTCTTGTTCACTGAGCTTGGTAAACCAAAGCTCTGATACCAACTGTGAAAACCCGTAACTTCCCCGTAAAGGAAAGCGTCGGATAGTTCGAGAACAAGCCACAACAGAACACATATAAAAGAACGTTTCATTGTATATTACAACAATGCATCAGATTACAAGAATATACAGAGTATAAACGAATATTACACAGAAATATCAGAGATTTAAATTACATTTAAATACATAGCAGCGGAAAATAATACAATACACAACTAGAATGAGATATACGGATACAAAGCTTTCCGGATATCGTTCCAGCTGTAAACCAGGATCCTGTGAATATAAATCTGCAAAAACCAAAACTACTAGCTGCCCGTGTCAAAATAAGGGCACCCAGAGTTTAGGTTAAAACAATAAACTCCAGGTCAGTCATGTGACTGGTGTGAGAACTAAAACATTTATTAATCTTTATTTTAAATCATTAGGTAAATCAAGGGACCACGCCGTATAACACGGAACGGGTTTCCTCCCAAGAATACCAGTGCATAAAACAACTAGCGCAATGCTAAATAAAGAAAAATGAAGCTGTTATAAGACCCAGGTCCCATCACACAATGCAACGCAGCCGAGGATAGGGTTTTCCCTTATAACAGCCAAAGAATGCTTGATACGGTTAAAACAAATCGTTTGATACTATTATAAGTGCATAGTGTATAAAACAACTTCAAATCATAAGTATCAATCATAGGCGGCATGAATGGCCCATAACACTATGTCGCCATATATAAGTTTACAATCAAAACCGCAAATGTCGTATTGGAAGTTGGGTTATCATTTATGGTATGAACCGAGGCTAGGGGCAAGATCCTCAACCGATTCGAGACGCTCTAGTCCGCCCCTCAGGAACAGCCGCAACTGCCCCTTGGATCGTCAGGGCCGGTCCACCGATGTGGATTATTATGCCTGAACACTACGTTTCCCCGCCCTTTGGGGCGTAAGCCTGGCCCATCAGCCGACCAGAAGCATCGGCCGAAACCGATATCACGAGGCGCCTCGCTTTTCAGCAAGTAATAATAAGTAACATCCACATGAGTCAAACTCGTCAGCCAGTTCAAGCACTGACGCCACTCATAACTAGAAAGAAACGTAGGTCCTCCCTGATGTCCGTCTCCCGTTTTTGATTCATACCGGGTGTGATACTCGCGAATCAACGTTACACAAAGCTACGTCACAAAGGCCGTGCTTCGATCATCAACCACAAGACTTTGCTTTTCAACAGAAGCCTTGATCATTTGCATCTTAGCATGCCACACAGGCAATTCACTCCATGCGATTGATATCCATCAATATATAACCCTTGAGCTCGTACGTCTCAGAGAAGGGCGTTAAGCAAGAGAATAAATTCTCCGCCGCCAAACAGATATATATTTAATAGAGATCAATCACACGGACTAAAATCCAATGTCAGACACACAGTCCATTTACAAGTCCGTTCTGGGGCTGAACGAAACCGGGGGCACCTAGTACCCCGCATATCCATCGATCTCCAAGCACGTCTGGACGATCACTAACTGTTTCCATCTTCTTGGGTGTACAGCCCAATCAAGATCATCAGTAATTACCCAAACGACGTGAAGACCTCCGGTCTTCGACCATCGTCTTCATCTTTGCCGTATCGTCGTATCAGTTATTCAGAATGGGATAAACCCGGTCTTTCCGAATAACTCGCGTATATTTTAAATAAGTGTTACAAAAACACAACATACGCCTCATTCCAATTCATTAGTCACTAACCGTAAATTAATCAAGAGAATAATCCCCCAAATATTAACCCCGAAGGCCGAAACCAACATCAGATCAATATCCAGAAAACCATTCTGCTTGGCTAACTGACAGTTAGTTTCTAAATTTCACATTCATAGGGAAAGGTTCCCATTAATTTTATCCAAGATAAATTCCTTGAATTTGTTCTTTAATCTATCCTTTTGAATTTCGATTCAACTAGTCGGGATTAACGAAACTTACCGAAGTTATCATTTGTTTTAATTTCCCAATCCCAACCTATTTATCCCATGAAGTAAAACTGGTAATACTTCATATCTAACACCACAGTGTTATCGGTAAATTCAATTACCATTTCACGTTCAAATCTAATTAAAGATTTAACTATCGCCTGGAGCAAAACTGGTGATACTCCATTCTCGACCATTTCAATCTAATTAAAGATTCATTAAAACTCCACTTAGTTTTAATCGTTAACTGGGTTAAAGAATCAGTGTCATTTAAAAACACGGTTCGCGATAAACCCAAAGTCACATTCCATTAATCATCGGGTTAAAGAACGAGTGTTATTCAAAACACTGTTCACGATAAACCCAACAATCAATATCGATTCAATTCCAATTAAATATTATTTAATTGGTACACTCCATTAAATCTAAATAAAAAGATTTAATCCTTTCTCAACTGGGTTCAAGAACAGTGTTATTGAAGACACCATTCACGACAAACCCAAATCACATTCGATATTCAATACAAGGCTCTGAATAGAAAATATATCGGCTTATATTCAATATCAAATTCTACGACTAACAAATGTCGTATTGGAAATAACGATATAAATATATATCTTTCAAATTTCCATAACAACACCTGTATAATCACGAATTCCAACATCGAAATATTCCGAAGACAATTTCGATTCAAATCCACTCCAATGCAATCATTGGATATTCTAGTTATTTTTAAAACCCTTTTCAAATTCAATTTATTTATTTAAAAATAAATAGAATTATATTTCTAGTTCAAAACTAGTTCAATTCGATAAAAGTCTATTTTTATCTTTTCAAATATGGAGTTTTTCATCCCAATACTTTCTAAATCATTTCTTATGATTTTACACAAATTATTACTATTTTTAATAATTTTATCAAGGCCTGTACAGTCGATTTCCATCAACGGTCATCGAACTGCACTTACAGCGACCTTTTTCGAATTTGATTTGGACGTATCTCCAAATCCAACCGTTAGATTTTGAATTTCTAATATTCGTTAGAAAGCTTTTTTCGATACGAACCCAACGGTTCCGGTTTTAGGAGAATCCGACGGTCGGATCTCCCGTAATGTCCGTTTGAAATCAATGGTCGAAATTCGCGAACTGCCGCGGCGCGGCGCGTTCTATTCAGGCCATTATATTATATATATAATATATATAATATATATTTCGTCGATTTCTATTTTAAAACGAATTATATAAATAGTTTTAAATTCGTTTCAAAAGAAATTTCAACTTCCATTTCAATTCAAATCAAAATTGAATTCTGCTTTATAAATTCGTTTTAAAATTCATTTCTATTCAATTCAAATTTCAATTCAATTTGAATTCATTTCAATTCGCTTTCAATTCGATTTGAAATCGTTTTCAATTCAATTCATTTCGAAATCGTTTTCAATTCAATTCATTTCGAAATCGTTTTCAACTCAATTCATTTCGAAATCGTTTTCAATTCAATTCATTTCGAAATCGTTTTCAATTCAATTCATTTCGAAATCGTTTTTAATTCAATTCATTTCGAAATCGCTTTCAATTCAATTCATTTCGAAATCGTTTCCAATTCAATTCATTTCGAAATCGTTTTCAATTCATTTCATTTCGAAATCGTTTTCAATTCAATTCATTTCGAAATCGTTTTCAATTCATTTCATTTCGAAATCGTTTTCAATTCATTTCTTTTCGAAATCGTTTTCAATTCATTTCATTTCGAAATCGTTTTCAATTCAATTCATTTCGAAATCGCTTTCAATTCATTTCATTTCGAAATCGTTTTCAATTCAATTCATTTCGAAATCGTTTTCAATTCATTTCATTTCGAAATCGTTTTCAATTCAATTCTTTTCGAAATCGTTTTCATTTCAATTCTTTTCGAAATCGTTTTCAATTCAATTCTTTTCGAAATCGTTTTCAATTCAATTCATTTCGAAATCGTTTTCAATTCATTTCATTTCGAAATCGTTTTCAACTCAATTCATTTCGAAATCGTTTTCAATTCAATTCTTTTCGAAATCGTTTTCAATTCAATTCATTTCGAAATCGTTAAAATCAATATAAATATCGTTCACGTCAAAATGGCGTCAAACTAATCAACACGGCTTCATAAATTTCCATTTTCAAATATTCTATTTCAAATATTTCTTTTTTTTAAAATAGTTGTTATTATCAAAATATTTCGTTCAACACATGACCAATCTCAATGGATGAGTACTGTCAACACATGAACTTTTATTTTATATCGATAAAGATGTAAATTTTATTATTAAAATATTTCGTTCAACACATGACCAATCTCAACGGATGAGTACTGTCAACACATGAACCTTTAATTTATAATATTCTTTAATTTTTAAATTGGAATGAGGCCCAATCAATTACCATATAAAGTTAATTATATGGATTTTCATACAACACATGTATATAATAGCATTGAAAAATAATCAACCATCAACCAAAGTGCACTACACTGTATAAGCATCAAATATAGATATCTAACGCTTATAACAGTCTGTCAATCAATCGATCGACATATTTAATCAATCAGGATGAGTGAACTTCATATTTCATCCCAACACCCGTGTGGGGTTTCAAACAATCAAACAAATATTTTATTTGTGCAGTTGGGCGATGTGTAAAATTTATCGACCCAATCAATGTCCTTCAAATAAGTGTACATAAACGAACCGTCTGGTTTGTAAATGAATATTTATTTATTCGCTTTCACTATATTCATTTCACGTTAAAAAATATATTTTTAACGATAAAACATTTTATTCCAACATATGAATTTCTATTATTCATTTACACAATAAAATGATATTTTTATTTTCTAACATATTTTAGAAAATTTCGGCGGCATAACGGCACGATACTAGAAACGGGACAAGGCCTAGCCTTATCCCCGGTCTAGTGAAGGCCCACGCCATTCACACATCAATCAAAATCACCAAACAACCAAATTCAAATCAAGTCATACAACTAATCTATGCAACCAAACAAACAAGTCCATGGTCTGTGGACGATTGTGTCGGGTGCTACTAAGCACCGTCTGCATCCTAGTATATATATAATTAGAAAAGAAATTGAAGGGTGAGAAATTCTCACTTATAGCTATCCAAACATCTTGACTCTTCTTTGATATAGATCTTCTTCGTTCTCGCCCTTTTGTTACCTTCGTCGCCCGCTTTCACTACCTATGTAAAAATCGAGTTTTTACTTCGCTATTCAATATATAAAAATCATATTTTTCTTTCGAAGTTCAATATATAAAAACCATATTTTTCTTTCGAAGTTCAATATATAAAAATCCTATTTTTCTATCGAAGTTCAATATATAAAAATCCTATTTTTCTATCGAAGTTCAATATATAAAAATCCTATTTTTCTATCGAAGTTAAATATATAAAAACCATATTTTTCTATCGAAGTTCAATATATAAAAATCCTATTTTTCTATTGAAGTTCAATATATAAAAATTCTATTTTTCTATCGAAGTTCAATATATAAAAATCCTATTTTATATTCAAACAATGTTAATCTATATTTTTAAAATCTTCTAAGCATCATTAACTTAACTAATTAAGAGTGTTACCCTTAGCTTCTTCCACCTTCATCACGGCTATGCACTGCTGAACCCGACGCTCCTTCAATCGTGTGCCGCCACTACCCTGCTTTACTGGACCCTGATCGGACAAGCCCACCTCGTAGGGCGTCGCGCTGACTTCCACCTCCCACAGCCATGTCCGGTTCGAGGACTCTATGCGCCTCCTGATCCAGTTCAAAGCGCAACCCTTTAGTGCTAGAAATCGGTCACCACGTCGCGAATTAGATCATCACCACCGTCGGATTTACAAAGCCCTCTGAGCTCTACGATTTGGTCTATAAATTTTCTGAAATCGATTCTAGGGTTGAACGAAAATTTGGAGAGAGATTTGGGAAGTTTGGATCGTCGGTTTTTTTTTTTATCTTCGATTTGATTTTGAAGGGGGGGGCAGAACGTTAAAAGGGGTGAGGAGATATTAATTTTTATTTTTATTATTATTTTAATTACATAAAGTTGACTTTTACATACGTCATCAAAACGAGGCCCACCACCTGTCGTCCATAGCGTTTAACCCCCATTCCGAACACAATGGGATATGTATCGTCAGCTGATTCGGCTGTTACGATCAGTTTCCGTTAAATTTACATTTAAATCACTATATTGAATTTTAAACGTACCTTTCAAATTACCGGGGTCACATACTAACTAGAAAAATTCCCGAAAAATATTTTCTAGCTTCGTATTGACGATACGGTCCTAACAAAACTAGTTTCGTCGAATTCTGAGACCGTTAGAAAAATGGCCAATTTCCAGTCGATTAAAATCAACTGAAACTGGTCAAACGCGTTTTCCTTTGCCACGCTCACATATTGATTCGAAAAATTATGAAATTTGGAATCTAGCAATAACTTGACACTGCGGATCCAACAAAACTGGTTTCGTCGAAATCCGAGGTCGTTTGCAAAATGTCCATTTTTAAGGGCCTGAATTCCATAGCGACTATTCAGAATTTTCAACTGGACATATCTTTTGACTCTCGCTACGAACTTTTGATTTTTCGGATTCGTTGGAAAGATATTCACGAATAGATCCTATCATTTTTGGTTTCACTAAAATCCGGATTATTTTGCACCCGGTACATTCAATTGAAGTTTGAAATCGAATTATCGAACTACCACGCCATTTTCAATTCTATTTATAATTATATATAAATATTTATATTCTAACGACGACGCGTATAAATATATATGTCGAATTTTATTCAAAATAAATTTTCTCGTTGATTCTATTTAAAATAATTCATTTTAAATAATCAAAATTCGCTAAAATTGCCAAAATAAAAATTTTAAACTGGCCCAGATTTTCGGGTTGTTACATAGCGTATACCCCTGGCAAGGGTAACGTGGTGGCGGACGCCTTGAGTAGGAAGAGGTTGTCCTTGAGTCCATTGTTCGTGGAACGACGAAGCTTGGAATTTATCTCGATGTTTGATTTCAGACCTTCCGTTGATTATGTACCCTGTTTGCTAGCTTCCTTGGAAGTTAAACCTACTCTTTTGGGGCGGGTTGGTGAAGCACAGAGGGACGACCCACAGGTGGTTGAGTTGGTGGAGAAGCTCATAAGGGGGGAGTCGTCCAGCCATTTGAGTAGGTACACCCTAGACGATAGGGGGTGCTTGCGTAGAGACGGTAGACTTTTTGTACCGCAAGACGAGGGTTTGAGGAAGGCTATTCTTGATGATGCACACCGTTCTAGGATGACCATTCATCCCGGTGGGGACAAGATGTACCAAGACATGAAGAGGGTTTTCTTCTAGGCCGGTATGAAGAAAGATGTGGCCGAGTATGTCGCTCGATGCTTGGTGTGCCAACAAGTGAAGGCGGAGCAAAAGAAACCTGGTGGGTTGCTTCACCCATTGGAGGTTCCGCAATGGAAGTGGGATAGCGTCTCGATGGATTTTATTGACGGGTTACCCAGATCGAGGAAGGGTAATACAGGAATTTGGGTGGTGGTAGACAGACTTACTAAGAGCGCCCATTTCATACCTGTGAAGAGCAAGAGGACCGCTCCATGGCTAGCTTCAGTATATCTTCGAGAGATAGTTCGATTGCATGGGGTACCCTCTAGCATAGTGAGTGATCGAGATCCTATCTTCACTAGCGAGTTCTGGAGGAGTTTGCAAGAAGCAGTGGGAACTCAATTGTGTCTGAGCACCGCATATCATCCTCAGACAGACGGCCAGACTGAGAGGGTGAATCGTGTTCTAGAAGACCTTTTGAGGCTTTGTATCTTAGATTTTGGAGGTACATGGGAAGAGCATCTTCCATTGGTGGAGTTCGCATATAATAACAGCTTTCAGTCCAGTATTGGTATGGCTCCTTTCGAAGCTCTCTATGGAAGGCCTTGTCGATCACCTGCATGTTGGTGGGAATCTACGGATAAGATCTTGCTTGGGCCTGATATGGTTAGGGAGACTTCAGAGAAGATCGATTTGATTCGAAGAAGGATGAAAGCAGCGCAAGATAGGCAAAAATCTTATGCGGACAAGAGAAGGACGGATCTTGAGTTTGAGGTTGGGGATATGGTTTTTGTTAAGGTATCTCCGTTGAGAAATGTTATTCGCTTCGGATCCGTTGGGAAGTTAGCACCGAGGTTTGTTGGGCCGTTTCCTATCAAGGAAAGGATTGGACGGATGGCATATAGGGTGGAGTTGCCCGACAGACTTAGTGGGGTTCATGATGTATTCCATATATCACATCTGAGGAAGTGCTTACATGAGACCGCAGAGGTGGTAGAGCCGAGCTTGCTTAGAGATGTAGAGATAGAGCGTGATGCGACTATCCGACGAGCTCCTACTCGCATCCTTGGGTCAGAGACTAGGAAGTTGAGAAACAGAGAGGTTCAACTAGTCAAAGTGCAATGGGGAGAAGATGAGAGCAACGCAACTTGGGAGACGGAAGCGAAGATGCGTTCATTGTACCAATTTCTTTTTAAGGGTATGTCTTTACTTTCTCCTTTATCGCTTGTCTAGTACTTATCTTATCTTCGGTATGTCCTCTCGTTAGTACCTTTGGCCTTTAGATAGGGTAAACCTATGGTTGAAACATGTGTTTGAGACATGTTATGGTTGATGGATGCAAGTGGATGCAAGTGGTTGCTAGTGGTTGCTCGTGGATGCATATACACACACTCTAGGCACTAGATCGGCTCAGTCACTTCATATTGCATATTGCATAAAATTGTGTGTAGGAAGCTATATTTATGGATGTATAATGATTGTATTATCACATGGATGATGCATTTTGGGTGGATGATTGTGCACTCATGTAGATATTGTATGTGTCGATAGGGTTTTCTCGCATACATAATGGATGCATGGCACTATCATGGTTTGCATATGTTCATACATTAGATAGGGAACATATACACACACTTTTTGCATATGCTCATACATCATTAGAAATTGTTTTAAGGACAATGGATGCCAGTGGTTGATGGTTTGAGTAGATGGTTGTTTGGATGGTAGGATATGCATTCTCCTTAGCTTAGAGATTTCGGGGACGAAATCCTTTAAGGAGGGGAGAATGTAACACCCCGAATTTTAGTTAATACTAAAATTCACTAATTACAGGATGAATAATCTCAGATGTGGGAATTGGGGGTAACGGGCTGCGTTATTGCGTTCGTCTCGGAAAAATACGCGAAATAGAGTCCGAGTTTGCGTAAAACGGGTACCGTATGAAAGAGATATGGACGAACGAAGTTAGGCAGAAAAACCAGAAACAGGCCAGAATTGCACTGGCGCACTTGTGAAGTGCGCCAGAACAAAGATGCACTGGCGCACTTGTGAAGTGCGCCAGTACAAAGATACACTGACGCACTTGGGAAGTGCGCCCGTGCCGAGCCAAGAAACCTGCATAGTTTCTAGTGAGTTCTGTGGTTGGGTGCACCAGTTTGGGGTTTGGGCTTGGTCTTAGGGCTAGTTTCTGGAAGGTGCCGAAATCTAAGGGTCCTAATCTAATCTAGGGTTAATCTAAGGGCCTAAAACACTCTCTTAATCTGTAAATACACCCTAAACCTACCCTAATCCATACTAAAAATAGAAATGATGGCCTCATGCCGCCAAACTAAATCCTAGAAGGAGCCTCCACTAATTTAAGAAGGAAATTGCAAGCTAATCCCTCTCTAATCAATCTCTAATCATTGGCTTCTTCATATTTAGCAACTATTTCCCCTTTATAAGTTTGCTAATCTTGGTTTTGGTGAGTTTCTATCACTTTAACATCAATTGTTAAAGTAAGTAGATTGGGTGTAATGAGACTTATGGTCTTAGATGCGGATTAGTGAGTTTGAATCATTTGTAATGATATGCTATTCCATGTTTTTCTATGTATATGCATAATTAATAAGTGAGTTTATGCATGTTTGATAAGTTGGTTCATGCATGCTTAATAAGTTGGTTTATGCATATTTAACAAGTGGATTTATGCATGTTTAATATGTGGGTTTATGCATATTTAATAAGTGGATTTATGCATGTTTAACAAAGTGAGTTATGCAAGTTCATATGCAAGTTATGTATATGTTTAAATGCAAGTTTAACATGATTTGCAAGTTATGAATGCTTATGCAAGTATATGAATGCTTATGCAAGATATGTATATGCTTAAATGCATGATTAATGTGATATGCATGCTTATGCAAGTATATGAATGCTTATGCAAGTTATATGTATGCTTAAATGCAAGTTTAATGTGATATGCAAGTTATGCACACCTATGAATGCTTATGCAAGTTATGTGTAAGCTTAAATGCATGATTAACATGTTATGCAAGTTATGAGAATGCTTATATGCAAGTTCAACATGTTATGCAAGATATGTGTATGATAATATGCAAGCTCATATGTCATATGTTATGCAAATCATGTGTATGATAATATGCAAGTTTGGGTTATATGTAGTTGGGTTAATATATGCTCATATATGCAAGTTGACATCCTCTTAACCCATGACAAAGTTGTAGGCTAAACCCATGATATTTGTGATGATCTTCCCCTTATTTATGTCATGAAATGAGAACGATTTACGTGGGGAACGATGGGGTTGGTAAATATGTTAATAAAAGTATGATTGGGTATGATTAAGCATACCATAAAAATAAATTACCATAAGTGGGAATTTACCTATTGAGTTAGGTCTACCCCATGGGAATTTACCTATTGAGTTAGGTCTACCCATGTTATGGAAAACTTGATATTAATTAGGGATAATTAATATGGGGGTGATTAATTAGGTGTAATTAATCGACTAAGACACGAGGTTGGACTCATTTGTAGTGTAAAACTGCCCGGACCCGACCGGCTTAACCAGTTGCGACAAATGTCAGCCCAATGTGAGAGGTCTTAGCCATAAATTAAATACGTGATTAAAGTAAAGACACGAGGTTAGGCTCTGTTATGACGTAAGACTGCCCGGGACTCTACCGGCTTAACCAGGCGGTCATAACAGCCAGTCTAATGTGGGAGGTCTTTATGGGGGATCACGGTCTTAATTAATTAAGAAACACTCAACCATATTAGCATGTAGTGGGACATGAGGGGTTAAGTGGGTGCCTTGGGTGGCATGTGGAAATTTAAGGGTTGCCTTGGGTGGCATGTGGAATCTAGTGGGTTGCCTTAGGTGGCAATAGAAAATACGATTAGAATACTTAACCAAGTGGAAACATGTAATTAAACATGATTAAAGGGTTAAGTGGGATACACTAGATATATGACAAGCTTAGGTGGGAAGCTTGTGAGGGCCCATTTCAACCAATATCCCAAACGTATCTTTGTGGGCTCGACCCATGTCGAGTGACGAGACACACATATTGGGCTTGATTATAAGAGGCCAAAACGGGTTAGCGGTGGCAACGCAAGTCCAACGGGTTTCATATGCGTGTGTGGGCCCGGGCTGGTAGATAAGCCGTTGTTGCATCGTGTAGATATAAAGCCGTGCACCGTTGATAGTATTGGGTAGCCACTTTAGGGGAGTGATACACCCCACTGTGGGACCAGCACGGGTATCTACGGTAGGGAGCCGATCGATGGGGAGTAGTGGGTACACCTAATAAAGATAGGGGCAGACGGCACCTATGTAGGGGTACACGAAACTACTGGGTAAGAATTACTGAGTACACCTAGTGGAGATAGGGGCAGACGGCACCTATGTAGTGGGCTAGGAGTACAGGAAACTACTGGGGAAATTTTCTAAGTCCTTGGAAGGGATCAACCTTTAAGTAGGAATGACTGGTGTGGTGCAGTTAGTAATTATCCTTGGGTGGGTAGATGCGTCCTTACGGTTATCTTAGTTTATCCTAAGTCTACCAAGCTGCTTAGTGTAGCCATTCATCCCCAGATATTACCGTAGGTCAAGTTTATGTCTTCTCTGGTTACTTTAATGATTGTATTGTTAAAGTTATAGGGCTCACTCAGACTTATGTCTGACCCCGTTGTTTTTATCTTTTTTTCCCAACCCTTAGGTCCTACGGTGGATCCTAGCAGTAGTAGAGCTTGATCGGATTGTTGTTCCAGTCTTTAGGAGCTTGGATAGAAGTAAAGCTCCAGTTATCCAGTTATCTTTCCTTTTGTTCTGGCTATTGTATGAGAGAGTGGGATTATGTACTTCTTTATTTTGACGGATATTGTACTTGAATTTTATCGTGGTTTTATGATGTAACCAGACATGTTTATTTCCGCTGTTATGAGATGATGTTTTAAATTTTCAAGTACTATTTATATCTGTCTTGTTGTAATTTTTCTGTTCTATATTCACTAAAATACTCCACCGATGCTATGGCATTCCCTTAGTGAGTGACCATAGCGGGTGTGGGGTGTTACAGCGCGGTAGTTCGATAATTCGATTTCAAACTTCAATTGAATGTACCGGGTGCAAAACGATCCGGATTTTAGTGAAACCAAAAATGATAGGATCTAATTAATGATACCTTTCCAACGAATCCGAAAAATCAAGATTTCATAGCGGGAATCAAAAGATATGTCCAGTTGAAAATTCTGAATAGTCGCTATGGAATTCAGGCCCTTAAAAATAGACATTTTGGAAACGACCTCGGATTTCGACGAAACCAGTTTTGTTGGGTCCGGGATGTCAAGTTATTGCTAGATTCCAAATTTCATAATTTTCTGAATCAATATGTGAGCGTGGCAAAGGAAAATGCGTTTGACCAGTTTCAGTTGATTTTAATCGACTGGAAAATGGCCATTTTCCAACGGTCTCAGAATTCGACGAAACTAGTCTTGTTAGGACCGTATCTTCAATATGAAGCTAGAAAATATTTTTCTGCAATTTTTAGAGTTAGTATGTGACCACGGTAATTTGAAATGTACGTTTAAAATTCAATATAGTGATTTAAATGTAAATTCAACGGAAACTGATCAAAGCGATCGAATCAGCTTGCGATACATATCCCATAGTGTTCGGAATGGGGGTGAAACGCTATGGACGACAGGCGGTGGGCCTCGTTTCGAGGTCGCAAGTAAAAGTCAACTTTTTGAAAATTAAATTAAATAAAATTTAAAATATATAACCCCCCCCTTCTCGTTTTCATTCAACAGAAAAAAAAAAAAAAAATGGAAAGAAGAGGGCGACGGGGGGGGAGAGCCGCCGCCAACACATCGCCCCCCCCCCCCCCCCAGCGACGCTGCCGCCGCCGCTGCTTCCTCCTTCCTTCTTCCCTTCCTCCGTTTCCGCCTCCCCCTTCGAAACCCCTGCTCCGCCCGCCTCCTTCTTCTTCCTGCTCTCCTCCTCCCTGACCCCGCCTGCCGCCCCCTAGACCCGAACCCGCACTCCCCCTGGCGCCGCCGTGAGCCGCGAAGCCCACCCTCGAGCCACCCGAAGCCCCCTCCGACGAAGGGGAAACCCCCCTAGCTTCGATTCTGTGGCGAAAATCATAGGGTAAGTTTTATGTTTTTTCTTATTTAATTTAAAAACTCATGTTAATTTAGTCTAAAAAACTAAATTCTATTTGTTTTAAAACTGATTTTTATGTGAAGTAAAAAGAACAGATTTTTAAAATGTAAGAAGAATAGATTTTTAAAATGCAAAAGAACAGATTTTTAAAACATAAAGATGAGATTTTTCATGTAGGAAAGATATGATTTTTCATGATAGAAAGATGTGATTTTTAGCAATGTAAAAATATAATTTTTCTATATGAAGTAGTAGCAATAAAAATTTGATTTTTTTTTACTTATGTAGTGGATTAAAAATATAATTTTTACATGATAAGAATAATAAAAATATCATCTTTATATGTGTAGAAAAATAAAAATGAGATTTTTATAAAGATGAAATCTTTAAATTTGAAAAGGCGAAGTCTATGTTTTTATAAAGGCGAAAACTATATTTTAGAAAGGCGAAATCTTCATATGGAAAATAGCGTGATAAAAATATAATTTTTATCTATATGACACCAAAGTAAAAATTCGATTTTTATATATTGAATAGCATAGTAAAAATTCGATTTTTATATATATGAGGTGATTATAAAAATATGATTTTTAAATTGAAAGTGAATAAAAATGTGATTTTTATTTTAAAGACATCAAAATATAAAAATGTGTGATTTTTATATATGTAGTGGCTACGGGCAACAAAGGAGATGAAAAGGCGAGAACGACGAAGATCTCTACAATAGGAGTATCGTCGTATTGGATAGGTTTCGGTGAGAACTTCTCACTCTTCAACTTCTTTTTCTAGTTATATATATATATATACTAGGATGCAGACGGTGCTTAGTAGCACCCGACACCCATCATCCACAGACCATGGATGGCTTGTTTGTTAAATTGTTTGGTTGAGTAGTTGGTTAGTTTGTTGGGTTTGAATTGTATTGTTTGGTGAATTGAAATTGATTTGATTAATGTGTGGATGGCGTGGGCCTTCACTAGACCGGGGATAAGGCTAGGCCTTGTCCCGCTTCTAGTATCGTGCCGTTATGCCGCCGAATTTTTCTAAAATATGTTAGAAAAATAAAAATATCATTTTATTGAATAAAGGAACTGAATAGAAATTCAAGTGTTGAAATAAATATTTTTGTCGTTAAAAATATAATTTTTAACGTGAAAGTGAATAAATAAATATTTATAAACAAATCGGCCGATTTGTTTATTTACACTGATTTGACTGATATTGATTGGGTTGATAAATTTTACACATCGCCCAACTGCACAAACAAAAATGTGTGTTTGTTGATTTGAAACCCCACACGGGTGTTGGGATGATATTTGGTGTACACTAATCCCAATTATTTAATTATTGTCGATCGATTGGTCGACAGACTGTGTAAGCGTCGATTATTTATATTTGATGCTTATGCAGTTGTGTGGTGCACTTTGGTTGATGGTTGATTATTTTTCAAAGCTATTATATACATGTGTTGTATGGCATCCATATAATTAACATTATATGGTGATTGATTGGGCCTCATTCCAATCGGGAAAATAAGGAATATTATAAAAGAAAATTCATGTGTTGAATATAAAAATAGTCATGTGTTGACGATATTCATGTGTTGAGTGGAATATTTTAATAATCAAATTTACATCTTTATCATATTTACAATTAGAATCTACTTCTCAGTAGAAGTCTAATTAGAATCAAACGATAGATACCATAGTTTTATAAAATATTTTACATAACAAAAATAGTGATGTGTTGACAGCACTCATGTGTTGAGATTAGTCGTGTGTTGAAAAAAAATATAGATTCATGTGTTGAATGGGATAAATATTCATTTGTTGAATAGAATAAAGAAGTTGTGAAAAATATAAAGCCGTGTTGATTAGTTTTGCGCCATTTTGACGTGAACGATATTTATATCGATTTTATTCAAATTGAAATGAATATTATAGCAAATTCGAATTGAAAAGAAAACGAATTTGAATTGAATATAAAAGGACTTCGAATGGAATTGAATATAAAACAAATTCAAGTTGAATTGAAAACGAATTTGAATTTAATTGAATTCGAATCGAAATTAAATTGAAATCAATTTGAATTGAAACGAATTTGAATTGAAATGAATTTGAATTCGAATTAAACAAAATGGAAATGAATTCGAGTTGAATTGAAATCAAATCGATTTGAAATTGAATGTAGAAGTTGAATTGTTTTAGAAACGAATTTAAAACGATTTATAAAATTCGTTTTAAATAGAAATCGACGAAATATATTATATATATATTATATTATATATATAATGGCCTGAATAGAACGCGCCGCGCCGCGGCAGTTCGTGAATTTCGACCATTTATTTCAAACGGACATTGCGGGAGATCCGACCGTCGGATTCTCCTAAAACCGGAACCTTTAGGTTCGTATCGAAAAGAGCTTCCCAATGAATATTAGAAATTTGAAATCTAACGGTTGGATTTGGAATTATGTCCAAATCAAATTCGAAAAAGGTCGCTTTAAGTGCAGTTCGATAGCCGTTGATGGAAATCGACTGTACGGGCCTTGATAAAATTATTAAAAATATCTATAATTTGTGTAAAATCATAATATATGATTTGGGAAAAATTGAGCTGAAGAATTCCATATTTGAAAAGATAAAAATAGATTTTTATCGAAATGAACTAGTTTTGAACTGGAATTAAATTCAATTTATTTTTGAAATAAATAAATTGAATTTGAAAGTGATTTTAAAAATAATCAATATTCCCAATACGTGGATTGGACTGGAGTTGAATCGAAATTATCTTCGGGATATTTCGATGTTGGATTTCGTGACTATACAGATATTGTTATGGGAATTTGAAAGATATATTTTATATCGTTATTGCCAATACGATATATGTTGGTTTCAGAATTTGATATTGAATATAAGCCGATATATTTTCTATTCAGAGCCTTGTATTTAATATCAAATGTGATTTGGGTTTGTCGTGAATCGTGTTTTAGAAGACATTGGTTCTTTAACCCAGTTAAAGACATAATATTGATTTTTGAGAAGATTAAAACTAAATGGAGTTTTAATGAATCTTTAATTAGATTAAAAAGTGAATTGATAATTTAAATTATCAAATCTGAAAAGTGATCGAGAGTGGAGTATCACCAGTTTTGCTCCAAAGCGATAGTTAAATCTTTAATTAGATTTGAACGTGAAATGGTAATTAATTTTACCGATAACACCGTGGTGTTAGATACGGAGTATCACCAGTTTTGCTCCATGGGATATATAGGTTGGGATTGGGAAATAAAACAAATAATTACTTCGGTGTGGTTCGCTAATCCCGACTAGTTTGAAATGATATCCAAAGGAAGATTATAGAATAAATTTAGAAGAATTTATCTTGGATAAAATTAATGGGAACATTTCCCTAAGAATGTGATTTTGTGAATAAAAGAATATCCTGAATTGGAATGAGGCGTTTGTTGTGTTTGTGTAACATTCGTTTACTATATACGTGGGTTATTCAGAAAGGCCGGGTTTATACCCATTCTGAATAATCGATTCGACGAGATGTCGAAGATGAAGACGGTGGTTGAAGACCGGAAGTCTTCACATCGTTTGGGTGATTACCGGTGATCTTGATTGGGCTGTACACCCAGGATGAGGGAAACAGTTGGTGATCGTCCAGACGTACTTGGAGATGGATGGATATGCGAGGAAAGTGCCTCCGGTTTCGTTCAGACCCAGAACGAACTTGTAAATGGATTGTGTGTCTGACATTGGATTTTATTCTGTGTTGATTGATCTCTATTAAATATACATCTGTTTGGCGGCGGGGAATTTATTCTCTTGCTTAACGCCCTTCTCTGAGACGTACGAGCTCAGGGGTTGTATATCGATGGACATCAGTCGCATGGAGTGAATTGCCAATGTGGCATGCGTAAGTGGCAATTGATCAAGGCTTCTGTTGAAAAGCAAAGTCTTGTGGTTGATGATCAAAGCACGGCCTGTGTGGCGTAGCTTTGTGTATAACGTGAATTCGCGAGCCTCACACCTCGGTATGAGTTAAAAACGGGAGATGGACCGCTGGGAGAGCACGACGTTTCTTTCTAGCTAGGGTGGTGTAAGTGACCTACCAGCCCTGACATTTATATACTTTTCACCTGTGTGGTTGTTGGATACGAGGCGCCTCGGATATAGGTCTGTAAGGACCGGGAAACGTGTGTTCAGGAATTGCCAATCCTCAAAAGTAAGAGAGGACCGGCCCAGCCGATTCCAAGGATCATAGTGGGGTCCTGAGGCATTTGCTAGAGTGTCTCGAACGCGGAGAGGAGCTTTCCCCTTGCCTCAACTCATGACGGAAATCCAATTTCCAATACGTGTATTGCGGTTTTAATTGTAGAACTAGTATGGCGACATGATAGATGGTACCCATGCCGCCTATGATTGATATTTATGATTTGAATTGTTTTGACACTATACACTTATTATAGTATCAAATAATGTGTTTTAAACGTATCAAGCATGCTTTGGCTGTTATAAGGTAAAAACCCTATCCTCCGGCTTGCGTTGCATTGTGTGATGGGACCTGGGTCTTATAACAGCTTCATTTTTCTTTATTTAGCATTGCGTTGTTTGTTCTATGCACTGGTATTCTTGTTAGGAAACCCGTTCCGTGTTATACGGCGTGGTCCCTTGATTTACCTAACTTTAAAACCAATATTAAAAACTGTTTTAGTTCTCACACCAGTCACATGACTGACCTGGAGTTTATTGTTTTAACCTAAACTCTGGGTGCCCCTATTTTCCACACGGGCAGCTAGTAGTTTTGGTTTTGCAGATTTATATTCACAGGGTCCTGGTTTACAGCTGGAACGATGCTCGGAAAGCTCTGTATCCGTGTATCACTTTCAGTTGTGTTTTGTATATTTTTCCGCTGCTATGTAATTTATTGTAATCTCTGATATTTGTCTAATGTAATTTATTCATTTATGCTCTGTATATTCTTGTATCTGATGGAATTGTTGTAATAACAATGAAATGTTCTTCCGTCTGCGTCCTTTTGTGTGTTGTTCTCAAAGTATTCATGCTTTCCTTCACGGGGAAGTTACGGGTTCTTACACAAGTCGACAGCCCTGTCGACTTGGCTGTCGACTTGGTTCAGCCGGGCAGTTTTGCCTGGTGCACCATTTTGAAGTTGTGTTGAGTTTGGGGGCCAGATTCGGTTTTGAGGGCTGAGATTGGAACTAGGGTTTAATCCTAAGGCTAAAACTAATCCTAATTTCTATAAATAAGACCCTAACCTAACCCTAAATCATCATTATTCATTCAAGTAACTAAACTATGGCAAAATCATTCCTCTCATGGCCTCCACTCTCTTCATAAAATTCCTAAGTTACTTCTATGAGAGATTTTCCATGCATACAAGTGTTTTCAAGCTTGTATGAGTGTCATTAGCTTGCATTCAAGTCAAGTTTCCATATTTACATCATAAAGCAAGGGTTTTGATCATTTTGGCTCAAGGGTTTTTCTATTGGAGCTTGCATTTTGGGTTTATTTGATTGTATAAGGGCTTTGTCTCAATCTATATATATTTTTGTGTCTCCATAAGCATTGTAAGCCCTTTTCTACTTTCATATTTAAACTCTAAAGTTAAATGAATGATGCAAGTTTGATTGATCATTATGATATGCAAGTTTGCCATGATATGCAAGTTTACTATGTCATGTTATGCAAGTTTGATATGTTATGATATGCAAGTTTGCCATGTTAGGTTATGCAAGTTTGCCATGTTATGATATGCAAGTTGTCATGTTATGTATGCAAGTTTGGGTGGATCATTTTACTCATGTTATCATGTTATGCAAGCTTACCTTGAGTATATGAACATAAAGCTTCAAGCTTTATGCTAAAGGTTGCATTTTGGCAACATGTAAGTTATCATATCTCTTATGATAACTTGCATGTGAGGCTAAATGCGAACTTATGGCCATTTCTACATGTCATTTATCACCATGTATCACCAATATGCTAAGTTTGGTTTTATGCATGCTTTTGAGGCCTAAAAATGTAATATGCAAGTATATGAACATATGTACATTTCATATGCCACCATGTTAAACTTGTGGCTTCAACACCTTTATGTCATGATTATGCCAAGTTCCCTCTTTCTATCCTTTATGCGCTATTGCGATATGTAAGCGATGGGATTGCGTTTGGGGTTGGGTAAACTGAAAAGACATAGAAACATAAGATTGGGAATTTACCTATTAAGTTAGGTCTACCCAAATGCTTGAAAACTTGTAATATGTTTTGTAAATATAATGGACATGACACTTAGAAAATATAAGTGTGACCAACTCGAGGTTGGGTTGAGTTTGTAGCGTAAACCTACCCGGAGCCGACCGGCTTAACTAGTTGCTACAAACAATAGGACCCAATGTGAGAAGTTGGTCATGTTGTACCTTGAACCCGAGGTTAGACCAAGTTGTGGTGTAAAGCTACCCGGAACCGACCGGCTTAAATAGTAACCACAACAAAGTCTAATGTGAGAGGTTAAGGCATATTAATTAATTAATGCTACATGATAAGGTTAAGTAAATTTGACTTATGACACTTAATCTGAACTCGGTAAATTAACGGGGTTAAGTTAACCTACACTTAACCAATCTGAACTCGGTAATTTAACGGGGTTAAGTTGAACTATACTTAACCAATCCAACTCAGTAATTTGATAAGGCTGAGAACCGATTTGATACCTGGTCTGGATAAACTAACTTGATCGATAAATTAAACGAACCTGTTTTGCGGATCTGTAGGACCCACACCAAGTTAGGCAAGTTTGTAAATCTGCTATCTGATCCGTTAGTCTGAAAACTGATCGTCTGAACTTTGTATGTCTGAACTCTGTTAATAAGTTAATCTGAATCTGATAGTCTGGGGACACAAGGGGGAATACTTGTGTCATTTGTTGTTTGGGACCCATATTAATCAGTAACCCTTTCTGGTATCAAAACTTTGACCCAATTGTAGGTAGGGTCCGGGCACACTTACTGAACTAATTATAAGTGGTTCATTCTGATAATGGCGATGGGTGTTGATGGTGCGTTCCAACCGGGTCATGTGCGTGCATGGATCCCGGTCTGCCTCTGAGGATGTAAGACGCCGTGACATCTGTAAATATGCCTGTGCCAATTGGTTACCACTTTAGGGAGTGATACACCCTATCGTGGGGCCGACACAGGGTGTTTATGTATTAGGGAGCCGATCGCTTGGGTAGGATTTAGGGTACACTTAGCTCTGTCTGATTCTGTTGGTACCGTCTGTTTTGTTGGGTGGTAACACCCGTCTGTTTCTGCGTAGTACCGTCTGTTAGGGTGGAAAAGGCCCACTACTAGTGTACACCTAATTGTAGTATTTCGTTTCTGTACTCTGTTCTGTTAGGGTGGAAAAAGCCCATTTTTCCCAAACTCTATCTCTGTATGGACCATTCTGTTCCGTCCTGTTTCGATGTAAACATTGGGGTAACAGTAATCCTGTTATACTAGAATTGGTACCAAGAAGTTGGATCTTGATTTAAGTCAAACACCTAATACTGGGCCAAGTTTAGGCCAAGGGATAAATTCTTGTTTATACATGACATGTTAGAATGCTGGTAAACCTGTGGTGAAAAACCTTAAACCTGATTATGCGATGACACCTTTATCTACCTTGTTAGTTAATCATCATGCTAGTATGTTGTTATCCTTATGATCATCCCTGCTTCTCATGCCAGTTAACTTTATCAGTTTACATTGATTGTAGTAGGGCTTACTCAGTCTTTTTGACTGACCTCTTTTTCTTTCGCCTCTTTTCTTCCGTCCCCCCCCCCCTAGGTTCTCAGGGTGGGAACGTTGGAGCTTAGCTTGGATTTCTGATTGCTTGCTTGTGGGATTTCAGCTCATGTACGGTTTCGACATGAAGCTAGCTATGGTTATCACTTATTTTGGGGATAGTACTTATGTATTTCAGTTTTTCAGTTGATGTTGTTTTTATCTAGACTTGTTTATTTGGAAAGTTGTGTTGTACCAGACTTGTTTTGAAATAGTTTGAAATCTTCCGTTGTTTTACTTATCTTATTTACTCTGTTTACATATATACATATGTTCTTGTTCTGCCTTGATATATCATTATGCATGTTTACCCAGTACAAACGCCCCTCCAAAGTCAGAGTGCTTGCAAGAGCCACCCTGGCGGAGGTGGGGTGTTACAAAACTCCAACCACTTGGTTCGACTTTTAGAATCTTTTTTTTTAAGAAAGGGTAATTGTAAGACCAATCCACACATAACACGAATGGTTTTTACCTTACGATAAACCAACTCATTCTTTTAAAATCCATACTCTTCTGATATTATAATAATGTCTAAATCAAATAAATAGCAATCTAGTTGAACGCTTTCATCTCATGTTCCACATATATAATGTATAATCAAAAATCGCAAGCGATTATTTGATAATGGATTCCAACTGACAAGGTATGGGACCACCTTCCGACAGTGTATCTCTAGAGATGAATACACCGAGTTCAACAAGAACATCTTGTAACCCAGGCTAAACATGATCGGTCACTCTTTTCGCTTGAGTGTACCGAATGTGTTATCACCAATGGTTGGGATCAGCAACCATTTCCCAAATGGGACAGCATCGAAATAGATTAAAGAAGTAAATGGATTTTCTCTAGATTAGGTAACAATACATCCTAATTGGGAGCTACCCACTTAGTCATGCGACTTACTTGATTTTATACCATTTCTCGGTTGTGAGGCTAAAGGCCCTAACGTATCTTTTTGATAGAATACACATTTATTCACTTTGAATACCACATCGTCATACCCACCAAATCACAGACAGATTTCTCCAAAATACCACGGGTATACAGTAAACCGAAACGAATATCTCCGCCACCAAACATAAATACGTTTGAAAAGACCAACTTACGCGATCTATTAAATATACTCTGTCAGACATTCTTCCATACAGGTTGTCCTAGGACTGGACAAACCGAAGGCATTATTCTGTAAACCCATAACTATTTATTTTCTATATTCCAAAAAATATTTCTTATTTACCAATGGAAAACATTCTTATACATATTCCCAGCTTCTATATTTAGAAACTATACGTCATTAACATCGGAAAACATTTCCATGTTTATTCCAAGTTCTTATTTTCTATATTCGAAAACATTTCTAGTCTTATTTGGAAGACGTTTCCAAAAACTCCTTCATTGGATTAAAACAGATGTTTAAATAAAACATTGTTATGCCAACTCAAACCATTAACACTCATTAAATTAATTCACTTAACCAACCTTCGCTATCGAACGTTAACTATTCCTTAGTAAAAAACGAAGTCAATCAAGTTGGGGTATAACTACCTCTCAGACCTTAATTGAACAACATTATTAACCTTGAAATAGACAATGTTCACCACTTTAATCTTTAACAAACTATTATTACGTAACTCTCAGATTCAATTTACGAATCCACTTCTTTTACAGAAATCATTTGATTATAACGATAGTGTTATAATTCCATGCTTTCAAAATATAATAACTGTAATATAACTTTTATTTATCAATTTGAATAGATAATCATTATATGATTTAAACTAGTTGATAATTTTATTCTTTATTAAAAGCGAAAAGTAAATAATACTTTTCCCGAATCCGACATAGTCGAATTCAAATGTAATTTCTCTTTCGAAAATATTTAGTCTATTTTATATTCCGAACTTCGGAATAACCTCGTTGGATTTATATTCCATACTTTGGAATAATCTCACACTCGTTAATATTCCAAACTTCAAAATAATCTTCTATTCCAAACTACGGAAAAATTTCACCGTTCAGATCAACTCCAATTCTTTATCCTCATTTCCATTTTCAACGTTGTTGCCTTCCAAAACGTTATTCACTTTAAAAGTGAATATTATTCCTTTTATAGAAATATGGACTTGTTATTTCAAATCAATTTGATTTCATATATAAATATCATTACAGGCTCAAATCCTGTTTATCGAGTCACTTATAAATCCATTTTTGTATTTATTCCTACTCCATTTATATGTTAAACTTTCATTTACAAGGTTATAACTGTCTCTCGACTTCATATCTTGTTACTCCAAAAATATTGGTTTCAAGCCAATTATATTTTTTTTTTTATGTTTTAAACAACTTGTCTACAATGTTTGACTTCGAATGATTTCTACCTTCCCTTTTTACCTTCAAATCTCTATTTGAAATCATATTCCCAAACCCAATTTCCTTTATAATATTCTCATTTCGCAAAATATTTTCTTAAATCCCTGATTCACATCAAATGTGAATAATATTCCTTTTATACAAACCAAACAGTTTGATTCCGCATTTTAAAAACAATATCTCAAACCCAAATTATATTTATACTTTTATTTATAGAATTATTCATAAAAATCTTATTTTATTTTCAACACTTATAATCTCATTGATAATTCCCTTTATAATAGCTACATTCACATTCAATTTCAAATATCGGTGTTAAAACCGATTTTTACTTCTCTATGTAAATTCAGACTTATATTTTATTTATTTATCCAATGATAAATATTCTACCTAATTTATAAACATGGTTTATAAATTATTCTTCTCGATTTAACTGTTAAAAACATATTTCTATTTAATATCTACTTTAATCAATCTTCTTATAATTCTTTTATATTTCGCAAATTCCCTTTTTTAATTCTATTAATTTTCCAAACAATTATATGTATTCCATAAAGTTCTTTATTTACTTCTTATTACTTCTATTAAGTATTTTAATGAAAAACGGTTTTTAAACTTCCATATAACTGTTAATAAATTTATATAGAAGTTTCTTATTAAATTTTCAAATATCTCCTTTTATAAAACCCATTTGATTTGTACTTTATTTACTTCTTATTACTTTCATTAAGTATTTTAACCAAAAACGGTTTTTAAACTTCCATATAACTGTTAATAAATTTATATAGAAGTTTCTTATTAAATTTTCAAATATCTCCTTTTATAAAACCCATTTGATTTGTAAAATTCTTAAATTCAATATCCACTTCACAAATTCCTTTTTTTATTTTCCAATATTACTTATGGTATCTATGATACCAAATAAAAAGGATCAATATCATCCAAACACACATAATCAATAACAGATTATATATCACAACATATATCACAACAATATATTAAAAACAGTAACATAAACGTTGAGGAATCCAGTTGGATCCCTCCAACCTGTTTCCCTGCATCCACAGATGTTAATCACATAAATTATATCAATTTCATATTAATATGAAATTGTATAGCAAATGAACCCAATATTTAAATAAAGATATTTGAACGACGACTTATATATATATGTGTGTATATATATATATATATATGTATATATATATATATAACTATATATAAATTATCTAAACCAATTATCGAAAATTCATCCAAACAATCATCACATACAGCATCCAATCATTTTTATCAATATTTATTTACATTTATACAAATATAAACTGGACAGAGTTAGTGAGTTTTACTCACTTTGGTCGGTTTATTGTTAAATAACGAAAACCGTTTAATATTTCTGATCAGGCGTTTTATTTCACCATAAATTGAGACAAGCTCCAAATGGCGCCAAACCAGTTCAATTGTGTAGCCTTGGTTCATACAATCCCAACGGATCTTGTTTTTTCAAATTTTGACAAAGTACGAGAAAGATATGATATTTATAAGCTTGAATACATTTAAAAGTAATTAATTAAAATAACTATATGTTAATTAACCTTAAATGCACCAGTATCCACTTTAATCCCACGTCAGCATCTACGATCTACTCATCATCTTCTTCTCAGAAAATGCTCCTCCTTTCATACGTAACTCCAGCTTTCCTACACACCATTTCCGTGAATCCTTACGGCATATCCTCCTCTTCTAATCCATTTTAAATCAATCTAAAAATATGGTAATTAATCTCATTGCATCCTCTCCATACCTGTACCATCTCAACCATTTCAAGCTAAAAAACAAGACTGCGTTCAACAACCATTTCTCATGCACAGTCCATTGTTCGTGCGATAATTTTAATCTTCAACAAATCCAAAAAATGTATACATACTCCATTTCTCACCACAAACGCCAATACGATACCCATTTCATCTCAAGCTTCATGAATCTCTCATAAATCGCAGCCCTAGGTTTGTTGTTGTTGAAGGCTTCGACGGAAATTATGACCAAACTCAATAAAATGTACATAGGATTGAAGAGGATGATTCCAGGAATTCGAATATATATATATATATATATATATATATATATATATGAAGATTTATAGAATTTGATATGAATTACCCTTGATTTTTAAACTCACAACTTGTTCTCATTTTTGCTTTCAAGTGGCGGCTCGTTATTTTGACCGTAAAAGAAAGCTAGGGTTTAGAAAGGTTAGGCAGTATATTTATAGAAGTAGAAAATATTATTATATTTCATTATTTTATTAGTTTATAGTATATCGCTATTTGTTCTTGTTGTTTAAAAATCCATGCGAATACATACGAATCCCGTTTGCGATGAAAATGGACATACAGATATACTTTAACATTACGGATCCAATGAAACTTGTTTCGTCGAATTTGAAGTCCGTTTGCTCACACAACGTATTTTTAAAGTCAAATTATTGACTGTTTTTCACATTTAAATTCTGCATGGCCACATACTGACTCCAAAAATGACAAAAATTGAAATCTAACAATAATTTAATATTCCGGATCCAACAAAATTAATTTCGTCGCGTTTGTAAAAATGGCTATTTACTAAGGTTCTGAATAAACCAATTAAATATTAATATATTTAAAAACAAATAAATTAATATTATTGTATATATCTCGATAGAATATCACACAGCTCCAAAATATACATATCTGGATTTATATCTCGATATTTAAAAATCCAAGTTAATCGATATTCAATATATAATAAAAACCCTTTTATTATATAAATAAATCATTATAAATTATAAACGAATTCCATAATCACTTTTTAAAAATTTGATTTGGGCATAACTTATAATCTACAAGGCGAAATCTCGATTTTTCTCTTCCATTAGAAAAATATAGTTCACCAGATCCGAACGTTTCTTGTTTCACAGAAATCCGACTTAAAATGGATTATGTATATTCAATTAAAGTTCAAAAGTCAATATTACGAACTACCACGACATTACGTGCTCGATTTATAATATTTTATAAATAATACGTTCTAATGTTGTTTATTGAATAGATTCGTTATTATAATTCGAATCTAAACTCAACCAAATTCCTTACACTATCTAATTCACACAAAATTGTCAATTCTACTTAATTCCGATTTTTCGGAATTAAATATGTTATTCTATTATTCATATTAATTAAATATTCAATATTATTTAATTCAAGCCATTTAAAATTACCAAACCATTATTTAAATAATTAAATAATTAAATTATTCATTGGTTGAAACTACGGGACGTTACACCCTCAGCCTTCAATATCTCTAGTCTATTGCATATAATAGTGTTGTATACACAATTATATGATTTTTGTTTGATGATAACAACCAAATAAATTTTATTTCAAATGTGTTTGTAATCGCACTGTTTAATATTCACATCACAGACATGAATATAATATTTAAATTTAAATAAAATACGACTTTGCACGAATTCAAATATTCAACAGTATTTTATTTAAATATAAATATTTTATTTCATATATTCAAACAGTACAAATTTTATACTCCACTATTCAAATACATCACTGATATTTCAATTTATATTCATTCTCATATTCACTACAACACTCACACTCGACTATACAGACACTTTGATTTCATATATATACATTTTCCTTTCACTCATATACAGATATACATGTCTATTTTTTTCTGTCTTCTGTTTTTCCATCTTCTATCTTCAGTCTTCTGTCTTCACAGCCCTTAGTCAGTCCAGTCACCATCTTCTTACCTGTCACAATAGAAACACACACACAGTATCTAGAAGAGAAATAATATTCTAATTTCTAGCAAATATTGTTTTATTTTTAAAATTTTATTTGCCT
The DNA here is from genome assembly GCA_030737875.1 of Allium sativum. Classification (NCBI taxonomy): domain Eukaryota; kingdom Viridiplantae; phylum Streptophyta; class Magnoliopsida; order Asparagales; family Amaryllidaceae; genus Allium; species Allium sativum. The sequence continues at coordinate 64,448,117 of JASFAX010000020.1, read as the reverse complement.
CAATTTTCTGGTGTGTTTCTCATCATTTTTCATGACTTGATCTGATTTATCTGTGTCCAGACAGTTTGTATATGTACAGGGACAGGAAATTTTCTGAATGGCTGCATATACACATGTGTATATATACACGCATGCACTACCACGCCAATCAGAGTACAACTGAGGAGTAGCCACGTGGACCATCTCGACTCAGTGCACAGTCATCAGTGGGACAATCAAATCAAAGAAGAAAGATGAAAATCAGCTCAGCAATGAAAACAAGTGGCAGATCACAAACTTCAGTTAAAAATCAAGTGATTTATCTTGGCAAATTATTTTTTTTCAAGCAGCACAAACATGAAGGCAAACAACATGTCAAGTTCATGGCAGTTCAAATGGTCAAGCTAAAAGCATCTTAACATGGTTCAGCATGACAATGCATGGTCAAGTGATACAGCAGTAAAGTGAAGAGTACATGTGCAACACAAATGGTTCGGCAAGCTCAAGGTGGAAATATAGTGGCTATAGCAAATTGAAATAGAGATGGTCACAACAAGAAATCACTTTTCAGCTACAAATGAAGCATGTTAACATATACATGGAGTGTTCATTGTAGCACAACAGTTCAAACACAAATGGTATGGTGCAAGTTCAAGTATGTTTCAGCAGTGTGATCATGTACATGCACACGTGCAGATTGGTGTGTAGAGAACATATGCATACACAACATAGACAAGCGAAGGCTCGACTACACCAACAACTCAACACAACTACACAGTGGGATGATATACACAAGTCATAATGCAACTGCATGAGCATGAATGGTGATGTAAAACTATATAGCTCAGCAACAATAAAGTGAAGCAGCATAGCCAATACAGCATAAGCATGGTTACACCCAGTATAAGTGAATATGGTACTTCACGTACAAATGAACATGACAAACTTAATCAGTTTGCAAGGAAGGAGCTGTTCATGAATGGATGCATTCTCAAATGTCATGCATGGTCAAGCAGTTTTAAAAATTCAAGTGCACATTTTCAGGAATGATAATCATGCATGAAATCAGTGGTCAGGAAAATGGTTCAATAAGCAGCAAGAAACATTTCAAGTTCATATATGAAAAACAATTCAAGCAGGAAACAAGTGATGGTACAATGCTACAGCTTTGGCAACAATTTTTTCTTTTCTGGCAAGTGTTGAATGTGAAATCTCGAATGCATGAAAACAGATCATTGCATTTTAAGTTTGGCAAGTTTTCTTTTAAATCATACAAAGTGCAAGGGCCAATTTTATTTCCATAAGTGACCGCATATATGGAAATGCAATTGTGGGAATTATTCAATGGTGAAATCAGATTATCAGGCAAGTGATTAATTTGCAAAAATCAACTTTTTGAGTCACGGCTGGAAAGTGTTTCCAGAAAAGAAAATCCAAGAATCATGCTAATGCATATTTTTGGCAAGAGTGTAATAGGCAATAAAAATCTCTTTCCAGAAATTATCCTCAATTATATAGGGCAGAATTAATTTATGCAAATCAGGCAAGGTCGATAACACATGGGGATATGATGTCACCAAGTCAAGGCTCAAATTCTTCATAGCAGAAAAGTGTCTGTGCACTGAATTGAAGAAACTTGTTTAAGGAAACTAGCAAAGCTATCACTCGAAGGGAAATTGCAAATCTATTTCAAGAAATGCTCAAGCAATCAAAATCATCATTTGGGAAATTTTCTTTTTTCACTCTGGAATTTCATTTAAGTTCATGGACGTGTTTCAAGACCAGGTTCACATCAAAAAATCGAGGAATTCAAGGAAACAAATTTCATCAATTTCAACCGAGAATATCAAAAAGGGAAACACGAGACAAATTCAGATCAAGCCATTAAAATGAAATTAGAGAGAAAATTTAGTCACAGTTGGAAAATTTAGTCAAAGTTGGAAAATTTAGTCAAAGTTAGTCAAAGTTGACTCAAACGTTGAATTTTAGTTTTAAAATAATGATTCTCTTTAGTCAAAAAGGGGATATTCGGTGATTTTTCAACGTTAGAAAATTTAGTCAACGTTGACTCAAGCTGTTGAATTTAAGTTTTAAAATCATGATTCTCTTTCAGTAAATCTGAATAATGATTTTTAGTGATCTTACATCCTTCAGAATCAGATTTTAAAACCAAATTTTCATCTTTAAGAATTTTAATTCTGGCTTGAGATTCCATGATTTCAGATTCAAATCGTTTTTGTTTTTCAGACTCAAATTTCTTGGATTTTTCAATCTTATTTTCAAGTTCTTCTAAAATCAAATTTGATTTCAACAAGTTCTTCTTTTCAGCAATTTCAAATTTGGAATTTATATTTGTTTTAAAATTTTCAAATTCCTTTTGCAGAAGGTTATTCAAATTTGATAATTCAGTCTTGTTCTCATTTAAGATCAGAATTTCATTCTCAAACTTTTGAATATTTTTATTGAGATGAACAAGATGGGTTTTCAATTTCAAACAATTTTTGCAAACAGAATTTGAAGAATTTTTAACATATTCAAGTTGTGATTCCAAATCATCAATTTTGCTGGTCAACTCAGAATTCTTAGATTTCAATAATTTGTTTTTAGATTGGAATTTATCAACAGACTTAGTTAGATCAGCACAAAAATAAACTAAATCTTCGTATGAGAAATTTCCTGTCTCATCGTCTATTGAATCTCCATCCACTGATCCATCTGAATTTTCATTTGTAAACCCTGTTAAGCAGAACTCTGAATCTGAGTTGACTTTAACGGGTTTTGAGCTGTGGTTGTCAGATCTTCCAAACTTCGTATTGAGAGTATACCAGATTTCCTGTGCAGACAAACAATTACAGATTAGATTAAACTGTTCAGTATTAAGATAATCGAATATGATTTTCATAGCACGAGCATTGAAAGTAATATCTACAATATTAAACCCATTGATAACAACATCCCAACATTTAATATTAACAGATTTTAAATAAAATTCCATTTTGGATTTCCAGTTTGAAAAATCTATTCCATCAAAAATAGTTGGAATACGACTGGACTGATTCTCAGAAGACTGACAACCAGGATCCATGATTATAGGGTTAAAGAAAACCAAGCTCTGATACCACTTGTTGGATCTAGATTAACCCTAGAGGGGCAGTGAATAGGGTTTATCACAGTTTTTAACTGAATTAAAATTCTAACGAGATATATAGTAATAAACATATCACAGAATATAGCAGAAACAGAAATGCAGAAAATAAATCACACACAGATATACCCAGCTTCGGCAAAACCCTGCCTACTGCTGCATTTCTAAGGTTTCTACTAGGTGATAAAACAGTTCCCGCATACAACATAGTCGTCACTGCTGACGACTATCCATGAGCTCGAACGACTTCCTGAGAAGCCATTATCCACGAACTCACAACCTTGAGTCGTACCCACATTTGTTGCATTTCATCGATCAACGAACACATCACAACACTTCGAACATTCCTCCTTGAATTCATGTCGAAGCCATAACCATCGTAGATCCAAAAATAAGCTTCGTTTGGTCAATTCTGCATTCCATAGCATTTCCAGCTTTCTCGCTATGAAAAACTGAGCATAGGGTCAAAACTAATTTTTGCAGCATTTCTGATGTTATCATATCTCCTGGTTCAATTATGGACCTGCCCTAGCACTTGACCATGTCATTTGGTACTCTGGCACTGGCATTTGGTACTGTGATCCGCCAGCGCGCACCTTGGCAAATCACCTATATTATTGTGTTGCGCCTTTCTGGCACTTGGTACTCTAGCACTTGGTACTCTGGTACTTGGTACTCTAGTACTTAGCCCGATCCATACCATAGCGTTTAGAAACCCTATAATATGTTTCGCCCGATCCATCCCCTGGTACTGCCCGATCCATGATTTTCCTAGCGCGCACCTTGGCAGATCACCTATTTTACCATGCGCAGGCAAATGTGGTACTTGGTACTCTAGCATTTAGCCCGATTCATACCATAGCGTTCAGAAAAGCTATAATATGTTTTGCCCGATCCATTCCCTGGTACTGCCCGATCCATGATTTCCACAGCGCGCACATTGGTAGATCCTAGTTTTTATCATGCCAGGCCAATGTGGTACTGCCCGGTCCATCCCCCTGCCATAGCGTTTTTCAAAGGCTGTAAAAAGGATTTTTCTTCCGATCCATTACCTGAATTTACCGCTCGATCCAAGCATGTTTTCCGCTCGATCCATGCATGTTGTGTAACCAAAACTCAACCAAATTCACATATGAACATGAGTTGATTTCATACTCGAAAACCAATCAAACTTCAACTTTTTTGTAACGACCCGCATTCTACGCATCAAAGGATCTTAGAATATTTATTTCTTTCACATACGAAGTCGTATGGTCATGTAACTTTGGGAGACGACTATTGGGGTCATTTCCCATGTTCATGATTTTGCCGATTTTTAAATGACCATTTTGCCCCTAGCTGATCTTGTTTTGGTCATAACTTTTGGTTGGTAAGGAGTTTTGACCTGATACCACTTCCATTAGATCCGGATGATGGTTTACCTTTCTGTAGAGTGGTCACATTAGCCAAATGGGCTCACCGTTCGGGAGATATGGCTGAAACAAGGTTTAGACGGTGAAAAACAACTTAACTGGGCCTAATTAGAGTGATTAGCAAGAGGGCCCATAACCAATTTCGGGATTAGGGTTATGGGAGAGCTGAGATGAGTTAGTAACTCAGTTTTTATTTCATTTCTTAGCCGCCACTTACAACCTTTGAACCCTAGCAATGGCCTCCACTTGCTAAAATACCCCAAATCACCTTCTAATCGCTAATTAAGCCAAATCTACATCAAATCAAAGCGGATTAGCACAAAAATCGAGGTAGAGCTGCTGGAGTGTATTGCAATCCGAACCATTTTGTCCAAAAGTTTCAGATCTGAGTTTATTTGTGGCTAAGGTGAGTGATTAGCATTGTTTTTACACTAATTATGGTTAATTAAGGGTAATTAGTGTTAATTAGCGAATTTAAACATAATTTAATTCTAGAAAAATGTTTAGAAATTCTTAAATACCATTTTAGACCTCTGTTGGAAGTTTGGGTTAATTTGGTTAAGTTTTGCTAATCCTATCGTTAGATTTGCTTAAACATGCTTAAGGGGAAAATATGCGTTTTGGGTAGATTTGATCCATTTTGACATATCAAATTGTTGTTTTGGTGTTTGTGGTCAATTCTATATGTTTCTATGGCTGTATGGTATGCTTTGTGATTGATTAGAACAGTTAGAATAATCGAAAATGCCGTTGTATGGCGTAAAATAGTCGCAGGAAGAGTTGCAGGAATTTGACCCGGACCGGATCGGATCGCCCCTACCCGACCGACCCGATCGTGAGTCCTTCCCCACGAGCCGACCGGATCGAGCCCATGTACCACGAGCCATGGAGCACCATACACCACGATTCGCTAGATGTTCCTCACCTCTTCGAGTTTGATCACCACGAGGGAAGCATCCACGAGTCGATCGCCTTGAGGATCGTGAGCTGAGACAAGCCAGCACTTGAAGGCCACGACTCGAACCGGGTGCTCATCACGAACTGAAGACCTGGGAGGATGCACCCGACCCGAGCTAGTTGGGTGACCACGACCCGAACCCAAATGGCGATCATGAACCGACCCGGATGGAGGAAGAAGACGAGTTAAGCCTATATGATGATCACGAACGGAAGGAGACCGAATCGAACTGGGGGAACAACATGACTCACGAATCGACCCGAAGCAAGGTGAAGAGGAAATACCAAACCGATTCGAAGGAGACCAAAACCCGAGATACAAAGGTTGTCCAAATGAGAGGTTGTAACTCAAGATCTAGATGGGGACCAATGAATGAACTTCACAATTGGACTTTGCTGCGGGCGTGTGCTAAGGGGTTGTCGACGTCCATAGCTTTGATTCACCACCAAGAGACGATTGTTAGGCTACGGATCAGTGTAGTGGGGTAGCTATTACTCCATGGGGCAGAGTGATCATAGCATGGCTATGAGCCAGCGCAGTGGAGTAGTCATGACTTCATGGAGGCGGAGTGGACATAGCAAGGACTAGTGGCTATGGATCAGTGCAGTGGAGTCGCCATGACTCCATGGGGCAGAGTGATCATAGCAAGGATTTGGGTGATCAAAGCGGTGGATATCGTATGCTTTACGCACTGAGTGAGAGATGTGAGGATGGTTGCTATGATTGATTGTTTGCCATCACTATGACATGCACACCCCCACCCCGTTTATCTTGACACCTTATGTTAGTGTTACCTTAGAGTATTGTACATCTTGTTGTGCTGACTCTTTGGTTGCCGGTCCAGGTTCAGGTATGGTTTAGTATACCTATTATTGTTCTGTTATGCTGCTTATCGCTCATACCAGACTTTTGTCTAACCCAGAGTATTATGTATCTTCTTATTACTCTGGGTGCTCTTAAACGGGCAGACTAGAGACCGGTTAGCTGGTTGTACACGAGTAACTGTCCGGCGAAGAGTAGGAGGCTTACACGTACTATTATTTATATATATGCTCCCTGTGTCACTGCTGGCCACTACTTTGGGCATTAGTAGTGTACCTTTCCTTTACTTTGCTTTAGAGACAGTTTTAAAAGTTGTAATAAAGATGATGTGGAACATAAGCTGCATTTGGATTTTCCGCTGCTATGGTGGTTTAGTTTTCAGCTTATGCATTGTCTCGCCTGTTTTATGTCAAGTATGTTATTATTATATTTTATTCCATGCGCTATGAGAGATTCTACAGGTTCCTTGCTAGTTCAAATTCCATTCTTTTCCTTTCTTTGGCGACCGTCCCGTGCTGGTTGGACATCGGCACAACGCACTTTCATTGGAAATGTCGGCTGGTGCGGGGCGAGCCGTCACATTTGGTATCAGAGCTCTAGGTTGCGTAGTTAACCTAGGGAAGACACCAGAGAGATATAGTACGTATATGAAAGTGCATATTTGTGATATTTTTGTTTTCAAAAGCTATATATATAATACTAGTATATTTAAGGATGAAGTCGCATTGCACTGGCACCACTGAAGAGATGGTTAATCGTTTTCTCCTTACAGATTGAATGATGAGCCGATATACTAGGGGTACTGGTAGAGGAGCTAATAATGGGAATGCTCCTAATATGAGGACGATCTTCACTGACTTCATGAGAGAGATGCTTAGAAATGTGCAAGGAGCAGTTCCCAATGCTGCAAATGGTGGTGGTGCAACGGTGCAGGCGCCTAGGGCCGACTTCGCCAAGCTATGCAAGGATTAAACTAGCCTTGGTGGAAAGCTGTTCCACGTAACGGAATCAGCTACAGAAGTTCAGGATTGGCTTGATAGCTGTGAGCACATTTTCAAAGATTTGGGTATCGAGGATGCGATGGAGAGAAGTCTAGCATCCCCTCAGCTGCAAGGACGGGCAATGAATTGGTGGAATGCTATTAAGGAAGCTACCCCTAAGGATCAAGTTACTTGGGATCAGTTCAAGGCCCGATTCAGTGATAAGTTTATCCCAGCTGCTCAGAAATCAGAATTGTTTAGGAAGTTCTTGGAACTTAAAAAGAATGGTAGGGAAGTCTCGGAGTATATTGCTGAGTTTGATAGTTTATCCACGTATGGATTATCCCTTATCGACACTCCCGAGAAGAAGAATGAGAAGTTTATAACAGGCTTAGATCAGTACTTGGGGGAAAGGCTTATAAACCATATCGATGAGACATTTGAATCGATTGTGGGAAAAGCTTTGAGACCAGAGAGTCTATACCCTAAGTCGAAGACTGAGGTTGCATCTGCAGAGGAGCCAAAACCGCAAGCAAGTGGTGGAGGCAAGAATGACTCTCAGAATAAGAGAAAGCAGAATCAGACCAGGGATGGCCAGAAGAAAAAGAATAAGAAAGATGTTGAGCGCTTTAGTTGTGGCAAGAAGGGCCATTATGCTAAATAATGTCAAGCGAAGCCAGCGGACAGGAAGTGCTTCAACTGTGGCCAAGTGGGACATCATAAGGACGCAACCCCCTAAAGAGAAGCAGAATGTGAAAGCGTATTCTCTTATTGTTGTTCCTTCTTCGTCGAATGCCCCAACCACGGCGGAGAAAGGAAAGAATGTCGTCATTCAAGGTATTCTTTTTGTTTATGATGTTCCTGTTTGAGTATTGTTTGATACCAGAGCTTCTCGTTCCTTCATATCTAGTGACCTGCTAGATAGGTTGGGATTGGAACCCGAGATAGTCGATAGACCTTTAACAGTGATGAACCCGATCGGTGGTTCAACTAGCCTTAGCATGATTTGTCGTAATGTGGTCTTATGGAGTCATGGATGCATGTTTGTTTGTGATTGCTTTGCTTTGGGATTTACTGGGTTTGGCATTATTTTGGGAGTCGATTGGCTCCAAAGGTACGGGTGGTGGTAGATTGTGAGGTCTTTTTGGTGACAGTTAGAGCGGATGATGGGCGGAGGGTAGTGTTTGGTGGTCTACCTAGTGATGGGGTAATGGCTAGTTTTCTAAATTCCCTCAACATCCTGCATGATGAGTTGTCAGATGTGCCCATGGCTGGCCAGTATTCGGACGTCTTCGAGGAAGTGACCGGACTTCCACCACACCGAGAGATTGAGTTCCATATTGATTTAGTGAAAGATGCCAGACCTATAGTGATGCCACTTCGTCGTATGGCACCAAAGGAGCAGCGAGAGCTCGGGGTGCAAGTAAACGATCTTTTGAAGAAGGGATTTATCAGAAGAAGTGTTTCCGAGTGGGGAGCACCAGTTGTGTTTTCTACCAAGGCAGATGGTCCCCTTCGATTGTGTGTGAACTACCGCGAGTTGAATAAGGTAACGACGAAGAATAAGTATCCTCTTCCACGGAAAGATGATTTGTTTGATCAGTTGGGTAGCGCAAGAGTGTTCTCCCAGTTGGATCTCGCAACAAGTTTTCATCAGCTTAGAGTGGAAGCTGAGAGTATAGCTAAAACGGCCTTTCGGATGCCGTCTGGATTCTATGAGTGGTTGGTCATGCCATTCGGATTGGCCAATGCACCAGCATATTTTGTGGATCTTATGAATAGGGTATTCAGGAATCAATTGAATAAGTTTGTTCTTGTGTTCGTAGAAGATATCTTGGTTTATTCGAGGATAGAGAAGAACACTAGGAACATTTGAGAGTAGTGATGGAGATGTTGAGAAAACACCAATTGAAAGCAAAGTTTTCCATGTGTCACTTCTGGAGAAGGGAAGTGAGATTCTTGGGCCATTTGTTTCAGAGAATGGTATTGTCGTGGACCCTGCAAAGGTGACTACGGTACAAGATTGGTCTACGCCCAAGAATGCACCAGACATAAAAAGTTTCTTAGGGTCGGCTGGATATTATCGTAAGTTTATCCAAGATAGCAGCACCGTTGACTCAGTAGACCAAGAAAAATCAAGTTTTCGTCTAGGACGAAAAGTGCGAGAATGCATTTAAGAGCCTAAAGGAAAAGTTGACATGTGCACCAGTGTTAGTCATTCCTAAAGAGAATGAAGAGATGACGGTATACAAAGATGCCTGTAGTACCGGACTAGGTGTTGTATTGATGCAAGGAGGTAGGGTTGTAGCTTATGCTAGTCGGCAACTGAAAACACATGAGAAAAGATATCCTGCCCATGATTTGGAATTAGTAGTGATCATGTTCGCGTTGAAGATGTGGAGACATTATCTCTTGGGGGAAAGATTCGAGTTGTTTACCGATCAAAAATCGTTAAAGTATCTTTTCTCTCAGAAGGATTTAAATCTCCAATAGCAAAGATGGTTAGAATTCTTGGCTTCCTACGATTTCGATATCACATATACACCAGGAAAGGAAAATGCGGTAGCTGATGCGTTGAGTATGAGACATGCCAGTTTAGGGGCTATGTTTCTAGAATGGAAGCAACTGGAGTACATCGCTGGGTATGATTTCAGACCAAAGTGCGAATTGGATCCAAAAGTATTAGCAAGTTTGACGATCAGACCCACTTTGATTGAGCGGATTGGTTCCAGTCAGAGAGACGATCATAACCTATTGGAAATCATCTCCAAGTTAGAGATGGGTATCGACGAGGAGATGAACACATACGGGCTTGATCGAGATGGATGGCTTAGAAAGAATGGAAGACTGGTCGTACCCAATGTCAATGGATTGAGAGATGAAGTGCTTAGAGAATGTCATCACTTGAAACTGACCATACATCCCGGTGGAAACAAAATGTATCTAAATATGTGGCAGACCTACTACTGGGAAGGGATGAAAAGAGTTGTTGGGAAGTTTATATCCAAATGCATGAACTGCCAGCTAGTTAAAGTTGAGCAAAAGAAGCCTAGTGGTTTGTTGCAACCATTAGAAATTCCAGAATGGAAATGAGAACAAGTCTCAATGGATTTCATTGATGGGTTACCAAGAACTAGATCGGGCCATAATAGCATTTGGGTGATTATGGACCGATTGACTAAGAGTGCAAGGTTTATACCCGTCAAGTCAAATAGAACGGCAGCTAAATTAGCAGAACTGTATATGAAGTGGGTAGTGAGATTTCATGGAATACCCAAAGGCACTGTGACTGACCGAGATTCGTTGTTCACTAGTGGATTTTGGAAGGGCTTACAAGAGGCGTTAGGATCAGAATTACATTTCAGTACAGCGTATCATCCTCAAAATGACGGTCAAACAGAGAGAGTGAATCGAGTATTAGAATATCTCTTGAGAGCTTGCATATTGGATTTTGGCGGATCACGGGATGACCATTTACATCTAGTGGAGTTCGCATATAATACAGTTATCAATCCAGTATTGGTATGGCTCCATATAAACCTTTGTACGGAAGACCGAGCAACTCACCATCATGTTGGTTAGAAACCGATGAGAAATTAGTGACTTGGACCAGATGTGATAAGAGAAACTTCAGATAAGATTAAGATCATTCAACAGCGAATGAAGGCTGCCCAAGATAGGCAGAAGAGTTATGCAGATAAGAGGAGAAGAGATTTAAAATTCTCCATTGGCGACTTGGTGTTTGTCAAGATTTCTCCATTAAAGAGCGTGATACGATTTGGTAGGAGAGGCAAGTTAACACCATGATTTGTTCGTCCATTCCCAATCCTTGAACAAGTTGGGAATTTGGGATATAACGTTGAATTACCAGAGAAGATGGAAGGAGTTCATAACATATTTCATGTTTCCCAGTTAAGGAAACTCGTGCATGACCCCGATGCGACTATTTCACCTGATCAGTGGATGATATCGAAGTAGAACCCGAGGCTGTTGGGAACCGCAAGCCGATTCATATTGTCGAGCACGATACGAAGCAACTTTGAAGGAAAGTGGTAGATCTAGTCATTGTTCAGTGGGGCGAGAATGAGAATGACAGTACTTGGGAGATAGAGGAGAGCATTAGGAAGACGTGTCCAGAACTCTTTGCCTGGTAAGATTTTAATTACAACTTAGTTTTCCGCATGTTAGGATAGACTTGTTTGTTTTGTATGTTTGATTGTTGTATATGGCTGATAGGCATGTGGGATCCTTTGTTTGTTTCTTAGTTAAGGAATTTCGGGGGCGAAATTTGTTTGGGGGGGGGGGGGGCGGGGATATAACGACTCGCATTCTACGCATCGAAGGATCGTAGAATATTTATTTCTTTCACATACGAAGTCATATGGTCATGTAACTTTGGGAGACGACTATTGGGGTCATTTCCCATGTTCATGATTTTTGCCGATTTTTAAACGACCGTTTTGCCCATAGTTGATCTTATTTTGGCCACAACATTTGATTCTTAGGGAGTTTTGACCTGAAACCACTTTCTTTAGATTCGGATGATGGTTTACCTTTCCGTAGAGTGGTCATATTAGCCAAACGGACTCACCGTTTGGGAGATATGGCTGTAACAAGGTTTAGAGGTGAAAAACAACTTAACTGGGCCTAATTAGGGTGATTAGCAAGAGGGCTCATAACCCATTTCGGGATTAGGATTGTGGGAGGGCTGAGATGAGTTGGTAAATCAGTTTTTATTTCATTTCTTAGCCGCCACTTACAACCTTTGAACCGTAGCAATGGCCTCCACTTGCTAAAACACCTCAAATCACCTTCTAATCGCTAATTAAGCCAAATCTACATCAAATCAAAGCGGATTAGCACAAAATTTGAGGTAGAGCTGCTAGTGTGTATTGGAATCTGAACCATTTTGTCCAAAAGTTTCAGATCTGAGTTTATTTGTTGCTAAGGCGAGTGATTAGCCTTGTTTTTACACTAATTATGGTTAATTAAGGGTAATTAGTGTTAATTAGGGAATTTAAACATAATTAAATTCTGGAAAAATGTTTAGAAATTCTTAAACACCGTTTTAGACCTCTGTTGGAAGTTTGGGTTAATTTGGTTAAGTTTTGCTAATCCTATCGTTAGATTTGTTAAAACATGCTTAAGGGGAAAATATGGGTTTTGGATAGATTTGATCCATTTTGACATATCAAATTGTTGTTTTGGTGTTTGTGGTCAATTCTATATGTTGCTATGACTGTATGGTATGCTTTGTGATTGACTAGAACAGTTAGAATAGTCAAAAATGCCGTCGTATGGCGTAAAACAGTCGCAGGAAGAGTTGCAAGAATTTGACCCGGACCGGATCGGATCGCCCCTACCCGAACCGACTCGATCGTGAGTCCTTCCCCATGAACTGACCAAATCGAGCCCATGTACCACGAGCCGTGAAACACCATACACCACGAGTCGCTAGATGTTCCTCACCTCTTCGAGTTTGATCACCATGAGCGGAGCATCCACGAGTCGATCGCGTTGAGGATCGTGAGCTAAGACAAGCCAGCACTTGAAGACCACGACCCGACCCGGATGCTCATCACGAACTGAAGACCTGGGAGGAGGCACCCGACCCGACCCAGTTGGGTGACCACGACCCGAACCCAAATGGCGATCACGAACCGACCCGGATGGAGGAAGAAGACGAGTCAAGCCTATATGATGATCACGAACGGAAGGAGACCGAATCGAACTGGGGGAACAACATGGCTCACGAACCGATCCGAAGCAAGGTGAAGAGGAAATACCGAACCGATTCGGAGGAGACCAAAACCCGAAATGCAAAGGTAGTCCAAAATAGAGGTTGTAACTCAGGATCCATATGGGAACCAATGAGTGAACTTCACGATTGGACTTTGTTGCGGGGCATGTGCTAAGGGGTTGCCAACGTCCATAGCTTTGATTCACCACCAAGAGACGATTATTAGGCTATGGATCAGTGCAGTGGGGTAGCTATTACTCCATGGGGGCAGAGTGATCGTAGCATGGATATGAGTCAGTGCTGCGGAGTCGTCATGACTTCATGGGGGCAGAGTGGACATAGCAAGGACTAGTGGCTATGGATCAGTGCAATGGAGTCACCACGACTCTATGGGGCAGAGTGATCATAGCAAGGATTTAGGTGATCAAAGCGGTGGATATCGTATGCTTTACGCACTGAGCGAGAGATGTGAGGATGGTTGCTATGCTTGATTGTTTTCCATCACTATGACATGCACACCCCCACCCCCATTATCTTGGCCCCTTATGTTAGTGTTACCTTAGAGTATTGTACATCTTGTTTCACTGACTCTTTGGTTGCAGGTCCAGGTTCAGGTATGGTTTAGCATTCCTGTTATTGTTCTGTTTTGCTGCTTATCGCTCATACCAGACTTTTGTCTAACCCAGAGTTTTATGTCTCTTCTTATTACTCTAGGTGCTCTTAAACGGGCAGACTAGAGACATGTTAGCTGGTTGTGCACGAGTAACTGTCCGGAGACGAGCAGGAGGCTTACACGTACTATTATATATATATATGCTCCCTGTGTCGCTGCTGGTCACTACTTTGGGCATTAGTAGTGTACCTTTCCTTTACTTTTCTTTAGAGACAGTTTTAAAAGTTGTAATAAAGATGATGTGGAACATAAGCTGCATTTAGATTTTCCGTTGCTATGATGGTTTAGTTTTCAGCTTATGCACTGTCATGCCTGTTTTATATCAAGTATGCTATTATTATATTTTATTCCATGCGCTGTGAGACATTCTGCAGGTTCCTTGCTAGTTCAAATTCCCTTCTTTTCCTTTCTTTGGCAACCGTCCCGTGCTGGTTAGACATCGGCACAGTGCACTTTCATTGGAAACGTCGGCTGGTGCGGGGCGGGCCGTCACATTTTTCAACAACGATTTTATCAATAAAACGACAACTAATCATGCAATTATCAAAAACATTAAAACAACGATTTTAAATCAACAAAATCAATAAATGGATATAACCATAAAATTAGCATATAAAATATTGTTTATAAGTTTCTAGATTAGTAACTATGGTGTTTAGAATTGAAATCATATTTACATTGATTAGATCTATATGAAAACAACTTGAAATGATGAGCATAAGGTCAAACAACCTGTATATTCAACTGAATCCGTACGAGAGATGCTTATCACTCACCAATTCTTCGAAATAACTTGAAATTGACTAATCTCAAATCCGGACAGTGATGATCAACCTTCAAACCTTTCAATTTGATGCAGTCTTCCTTCATCAATGTAGATCTAGCTTTGTTTGATGTAGATCTTCAATCTTCTTGCGTAGATCAAAAAATTTAATGCAGGAAAGGTGTATTTGATTAAGCAAGGAGAAACACAAGCCCAACCAAATGAGAGAAATGAAGAAACTAAACTATTTATAGCCAACAGCCCACTAATGCGCCTCACTAATTCCGCCTATTAATGACTAGCCAAACCAGTATAGAAATTATGAAACACTAAACAGCGATTTCTCCTAAACCATGAACCAAATATTTAACTTGACTATACTAGCGAATTGGAAACATCATTTCCTTTCCAATGAAATCGATCCCAGCACCTGACTCGATCCCAGTCAAAAGTTATGACATGTACAAAACTGACAGGGAAAAATGGTCATAAATAAAATTCGTAAAAATTATGGACATGTCTTTCATCCCCATAAACAACATATTAGAATATGAGAATGATCCGACCCTCAGGGATTAAATAAAATTATTTTAATCGACAATATATATTTCCAGAAATTAGTTTGATCGTTATAGGAAAGTGCTCATCAACAAATCGAAGAATCAATTTTGGGTGTAAAATAAATTGATTTATTTCTAGAAATCAACAAAGGATTCAATGCAAGGAATGAATCACACAACAATCAAATTAAGTCAATTGGGTGAAATTAGAGAAGGATAAGGGTTTTTATACCCTATATAAGACATGCAAATCATCAATGGCAAACATTGAAATCAAACAACAATAATTCAAGAGCAAACAATTTTAAATCGGAATTACTCACACTGGTTTCGATCGCAAGGGCCAAATAAGATAGATTAGCAAGCCATAATTTTGAAGCTTTAGAGAATTTGATCAATCGTATTTTACAAGTTGTGATTTGTAGCAAAGGGGCAAAAACCCTAGGTTTTTTATTTTGCTCGCCATCATCAAAGAGGCAGCTTTATTTTTAAAAGCCAAAGTAAAGAGAACAAGGTGAACCGACCAAATATTTTATTAAGGGGGTTTTGTTTAAGTTTTAATTTTTGTTTTTATATTTCTTTTGTAATTGGTCTATCAGTTTTCTAGTTTTTTGTAAACTAGGGTTTACAAGTTACGGGTTTGTAATTCGGGGAAAATCTGATCTTTGGTATAAAGATCAGTCCAGGTTTTGAGCATAGGATTAGAACAGTTGGTAGCGGGTATCGCGAGTTTGCAGGGATTTTGTAAGCATAGAGATTGTTTTAATTCTGGTAAAAAATCTTGGGAATGCAGTAGTCGGCTGGGGTCTGCCGAAGCTGGGTAAAATCTATGTCATTTATTTTTCGCATTTATTTTATGTGTTGAAATATGTGTTGTGATAATTTTAATATCTCGTAAAACTCCAATAATATTCACCCCACTCTAAGGTTAATCTAGATCCAACAAGTTGTGTTCGAACAGATAGTTTATTAAATCTAGAGTCATGGTGTTCCCTAGTTGTCAATCCAGCGAGAGTCAGTCCAGTCGTATTCCAACTATTTTTGATGGTACAGATTTTCTAAATTGGAAATCAGAAATGGAATCCTATTTAAAATCTGTGAATATTAAATGTTGGGATCTTGTTATCAATGGATATGACATGGTATATAAGAATGACATTGGGTTTAATTCTTGTATTACACCTATTTTATACTCGCATATTGATGATGATCAGTCTCCCATTACTTAACTGCGCGTGAAATCTGGAATACTCTCGATACGAAGTAAGGAAGAATTGACAAAAACTACTCAAAACCTTCAATTGCCAACTCAAGCTCAGATGTGTGCTTAACAGGAGTTATAGATGATGATTCGAACGATGGAGATTTTTCATATGAAGATTTAGTTTATATTTGTACTAATTTAACTAAAACTGTTGATAATCTCCATTGGAAAAATAATTTTTTGAAATTTGAAAATTGTGAGTTGATTCGCAAAAATAATATGTTGGAATTAAAACTAGAAAAGTCTGACTGCAAAAATTCTACGAATTTGAAAACTGATTTAGCTCATCTTAATGGAAATCTTCAAAAACTTAAAAAATAAATTATGAGTTTAAAACAAAATGAGGATGAGCTAATTTTCAAAAACGATGCTTTGCAAAAGGATTTGGATAAGATTAATTTCAAACATAAAATTTTTGAAAAGGAAAATTTGTTGAAAATCGAATCAATCCTGAATGAGCTCGAAAAGGAAATTGCGAAATTCAAAGATTTTGAAAAACTCGAATATGAAAATAAAAAACCTTTTGAATCTGAAATCTCTGAGTCCTAATCCAAAATTAAATTGATTGAAAACAAAAAATTGGTTTTGAAACAATCTGATGCTGAAAAGAAGATCGCTATAAATAGTTATTCAAATTTAATGAAACAAAATAGCGATATTAAATTTAAAATTCAACAACTTGAATCAACTTTGGGTAAATTCTTTAATAGGGAAGAATCATTGAATATATTGTTACAAAACTATTGGAAATAAATGTGGTCTTAGCTTTGGGAAAATTAATGTTTTTGAAAAGATGAATTCAAATGATTTTAAAAATCCTTTAAATTGCTTTGGAAAAGATCAAATTGAAAATTTGGAATGTCACGACCCGCCATTTTGACCGTTCCAAATCGACAAAACATGTCAACTCAAAACGTCCAAAACAACAGATTGTTATTAGCTTTAGAGGTAAATAGAATAAATCACAGATCACATACACAGATACAGAGCAATATGATACCTCACAGTGGAAAATTCAAATTACAATAGTAGTTCATGAAGTAACTAAGTAAAAGAAGTCTAATAAAATAAATAACTGATAATAGACTGAAACAGAATGAGAGAAGTAACTGAACGACTAGAACAACAGATCAGCAAGTACATGAGAAAAAAATCCAATCTGAGCTCCAAACTCCAAGGATGAATCTTGAAACTGTGATAATCGATATGACCCGAGCAATAATGCAAAACAAAACAACTTGGATCAGGACTAACATCCTCATGGAAGTAAATCAACTCAAATGAAATGTTCGATGAAATACAATCAGTAACTTAAAGGATGTTTGGGATCACCATCCTCAAAGGATCCGTCAAACTAATACTATATAGTATAATACGCTATATACGATAGTGTCTATCAGTAAAGTAAAATATCAAAATAGCGTAAGCGGGATTACCATGATTACCCTTACACTGTTTATATATTCTCATAGTATAAACAGTACCGTAATTCCTCCGTAAGCTGGAGGGCTATCAGAGGGCAATCCATACAAAACAGTACAAAACAAAATCGTAGTGGGCTCGTATAAGGCATGTGACAAGGCACGAAAGGAACGCCAGGGTGGATTCACCGTTTGCAGAGCCGGACTGGAGGCAACGCAAAGCAGCTACTACCGCCCACCTCGATACACACTCCCATAATCAAAAGGGCCCAAGTCGAATCACAACAGTAATAGAATAATATCGAAGAAGTGTGCTCGATAGGAGGTATGACCTCACTTGGTCCGTGCGTAGCTCCTGTTTTAGCCACATCAAGCTGACTCAAGGTAGTCAGAGTCTTGTAATTAATATAAAATACAAAATAGAGTCGTTCGCCAAATCATCCCCTTCATTCTGGAACTCCACCGCGTACACAGTTGTTAAAGTGGTTTTCGGTATTAGCAGAGAGTATGACAATAGCCGATTCCGGTCTCTTTAACAACCAATCGTTTACATTTTTCACACCGTGGTCCTTATTTTATAAAATAGTTTATACGAAATCTCATATTCGAATTTGAAATCAAAATTAGATAACCAACTTCGAACATAATTTTTTTTAAATCCATTCACTTAAATTGTTTAAATCGAATCGATTTAGAAATCATATCGTAAAGGTCTCAATTGCCAGTTAAATCAACATTAAAATATTAACGTCAAGGATATTTTCGTTCGATATATATTCAAAAATCCAAGTTTTAAAATATTTGCTTTACATCGATTCAAAAATTTAACATTTGGTTCGATTTTAACTATACAATTCAAATCAAACTTACATTTCAATTTAAATAAAGCATATTCATTTCATACTATTTTAAATCGTTACTTATAAATTTAACAATTCGTATAATCTAATTTTCCTTTATATGGGTTCAACTAAGTCAAATCGAAAATC
Source organism: Allium sativum (assembly GCA_030737875.1). NCBI lineage: Eukaryota > Viridiplantae > Streptophyta > Magnoliopsida > Asparagales > Amaryllidaceae > Allium > Allium sativum. Next base: position 64,429,411 of record JASFAX010000020.1, on the reverse strand, counting down.
TGATCGCTTAGGTTTAAATCTAGTTTATATAAATCGAATTAAAGTCTTATGTTTCAATTTAAATCAAACCATATAATATATTAACTCAAATCGAACTATTCAAATTTATTACTTAAAATTTAGTCGAAGCCTTATATTCAATTCAAAACAATTTATAATATTTAAAACCATTCTTATAAATCAATTCAACAAATTTCCCAAATCAAAACCAAATGATTTATAAAAATCAATTCTTTATAAAATTTATATATATTCAGACTCACATTTTTCGCTAAAGAAGTCAAATTCATTGCATATCAAATATGATTCAAATTAGACATCAATTTACAAAATTCAAGTTTATTTCTATATAAGTTCATGTTTTAAAACCAATTCAAATTCGCATTCAGTTGATTAAAAATCAAATTTATTCCTTAATTAGGAAATTCAATTTCAAAACAGTTTCACCACTAAAGTTCATCTCCTATAAGTTCAAACCAATTCGATTTCGTTTCATTTTTACCTAATTCAAATACATTTCTACTAGAAGTTCGTATCAGTTTGAATCCATAACTTAATATGAGTTCATTCGTTATTCAGTTATCGTTATATAAATTTACATCTTCAAACTTTGAAATTATATCGCGAAATCTAACTTATCCAACTCTTGGTTTATTATTAAAGTTTATAAAATATGAATAAAAGAAAAATAACTTTTGAATATATATATATTTTATAAAATTCTAAAATTAATTAGAATATAGATTATAAACATATATAAGATTAAAATAATATAGAAAATAAATTTAGAATAATTATTTATAATAATATAAAATTTAAAAATACTTAAATAATTAAATTATATAGTTTAAATTAAATAAATTATAAGTAAAACTTAAATAATCATTAAATATGTACATACTTATAAAAATCATTTTAAAACATATAAAGTTTAAAATATAAATATATAAAATCTAAAGTTATTATTTAAAAATAAAATTCCAAAAATCAAAATACTTCGAAAATACAACCAATGGTGTTCGTATATAGTTTTCTACCCTATGGTCAAGTGATACGGATATTTATCATTTCAATCAGCAATTTATAAAACTTCTATGGGTCTATCATTTCAACATGCGATACAAAATTCAGTAAAAATAGTTCAGGTCTATAATTTCAACCCATAACGAATTTTCCCTATTCTAATGTCCGTTTGGGTATGTATCATTTTAACCCTTAGTGATTTTTCCTAAATTAGAGGTATCAACAACTTAACCAATCATCACAGAGCATCAATCATATCATAGTTCATATATAATCAATGCACCTACATGTCATGTAAATATTATGTCATATATGAAAGTGTTTACATATTAAACAAACAATTTTCTACTAGCAGTCCTATAAATTTCATAACAGTTCAAATAACTGATCTAATATCCATGAAATAAATGTGAGTCAGGTGTGAGATAAACTCACCTTTCATGGCACAAGTTGGAAACAACAGACGAATTTGACACTGAATTGAAACAACGACTTCAAGGCATGATCCCGAATAGATTCAGCTAAATGATCGCTCAATATTATTTTAATATAATAGGAAGGGGTTGGGGAAATTTTTAATGGTCCGGTATGGGTATTGGGATTTTGGATGGGTTTCGGACTCGACACCAAATTTAATTCAAAATAAACACAACACTACTTCCAAAATAATATATATATTTAAATATATATATATAAATATACATAATAAGTGCAAAATATGTGTGTAGTTTCTAAATTGCTAGACGCTATATAAACATCAAATTCGTATACATACTTGTATATAATTTTTTTTAAACACACACCCAAGAAAATATGAACGCACATACAAAACCCATTCACAGAACACACATGCAAATGCTATTAACCCATAAAACAAAACATTGGTTATACACAAAAAACTCACGCAAATAAAACACCAAAACGCTCTCACACACACTCACTCCACTGTATGCACTCAAGGAGGAGAATGGGGCAAGACTTGGCAAAGTTTAACAGGGAGTAAGGCGAAGGCGAGTGTGACGGCCCGCCCCGCACCAATCGACATTTCAATGAAAGTGCGTTGTGCCAATGTCTAACCAGCACGAGACGGTCGCCAAAGAAAGGAAAGGAAGGGTATTTGAACTAACAAGGAATCTGTAGAATGTCTCACAGCGAAAGGAATAAAATATAATAATAACATACTTGACATAAAACAGGTGAGACAGTACACAAGCTGAAAACTAAACATCACAGCAGCGGAAAATCCAGATACAGCTTATGTTCCACATCATTATTATTACACTTTTGAAAACTGTCTCTAAAGAAAATAAGGAAGGTACACTACTAATGCCCAAAGTACTGACCAGCAGCGACACAGGCAGAATATATAGCAAATAGTACGTGTAAGCCTCCTGCTCGTCTCCGGACATCTACTTGTGCACAACCAGCTAACCTGTCTCTAGTCTGCCCGTTTAAGAGCACCTAGAGTATTAAGAAGAGACATAAAACTCTGGGTCAGACAAAAGTCTGGTATGAGCAATAAGAAGCAAAACAGAATAATAACAGGTATACTAAACCATATCTGAACCTGGACCTGCAACCAAAGAGTTAGCACAACATACCGGACAATACTCTAAGGTGCCACTAACATATGGTGTAAAGGATACGGGGATAGGGTGTGCATGTCATAATGATGTCAACAATCAAGCATAGTAACCATCCTCACATCTCTCACTTAGTGCGTAAAGCATACAATATCCACCACTTTGACCATCCAATTCCTTGCTATGACCACTCTGCCCCATGGAGTCGTAATGACACCACTGCACTGATCCACAGCCACTAGTACTTGCTATGTCCACTCTGCCCCATGGAGTCATGATGGCTCCACTGCACTGGCTCATAGCCTTGCTACGATCACTCTGCCCCCATGAAGTCATAACAACTTCACTGTACTGATACGTAGCCAATATCCGTCTTTCCGTGGTGAGTCAAAGCTATAGACGTCGATAACCCCTTAGCACACATCCCGCAGCAAAGCCCAACTCATGAAGTTAACCCGTTGATCCCATTTGGATCCTGAGTAATAACCTCCCATTTGGACTTTCTTTGCATCTTGGGTTTTGTTCAGATTGGAGTTGGTCTTCAGAAGAGTCGTCGCGTAATCGCAGCTCCAATCCAGTTCGGTTCGGCCACCAGATGCGGTTCGGTTCGGCTTCCAGATGCGGTTCGGTTCGGCGTGCTTCAGTCAGTTCGATTCGAATACATCGCCCATAGGCTTCTCGTTCGGTTCAGTGTTCCATTTCAGGTCGGTTTAGTGGTCTCCATCTGGCTCGGGTTGCCACCTTCCATTCATCTCGGTTTGAATACTCCAGTTCCTCTTGCCTCGTCCGATCCCATCCCCTAGCTCTAGTCCGATCTGATCCCCACGCCAAGCTACAGCTCCTTTTCTCCGATCCGATCAGCAGCCCCTTCCTTACTCCCTATCCGAACCCAACTCCAGCTCTTATGCAAATGGCTTTCCTTCTTTCCAAGCCTCCTTTAGTGCATAGTCCCGATCCGGATCGGATCCTCTCACCCAGTTCTCTTATCCGATCCGAGCCCCCTAACCCGATCCGATCCGAAAACTTGCACTACTTCCTGCAACTTTTCCAACGAATGTTTTACGCCATTCGACGGCATTTTCGACCAATCTAACTTTTCTTATCAATCACAAAACATACCATACAGTCATAACAACATATAGAATTGACCAATAACACCAAAATGACAATTTGATAGGTTAAAACGGATCAAACACAGCCAAAATCCCATATTTTTCCTTAAGCATGTTTAAGAAAAACTAATGATAGGATTAGTAAAACTTAACCAAATTAACCAAATTTTCTAACAGAGGTCTAAAACAATATTTCGAAATTTATAAATATTTTTCCAGAATTTAATCATGTTTAAATTCGCTAATTAACACTAATTACCCTTAATTAACCATAATTAGTGAGGAACTATGCAAATCGCTCACCTTAGCCACAAACAAAATACCAGATCTGAAATTATCCTCTGTTTGGCGTTGTTCCCAAAGCTATACAGCAGTTCTAACCTTGCTTTGGTGCTATTTCTCCTTAATTTGATGTAATTTAGCCAAATCTTCAATTAGAAAGTGGTTTAGAGGTGTTTTAGATGTTGGAGGCCATTACTAAGTTGAGAGGGATGATAAGTGGCGGCTGAAAAATGAGAAAATGGTGTTCTCTAAACCCTAACAGCCCTTAAATACTCCAAATCCCGAAATCCCCCTATGGGCCTAGCTGTTAATTACCCAATTAAGCCCGGTTAAGTTGTTTTTCACCTTCTAAACCTTAATTCAGCCATATGTCTCAAATGATATGTCCGTTTTTCACGTATGACCACTCTACGGAAAGGTAAGCCATCATCCGGACCTAATAGAAGTCGTTTCAGGTCAAAACTCCTTTCCAATAAAAAGTTATGGCCGAAACAAGATCAGCTAGGGGCAAAATGGTCATTTAAAAATCGGAAAAAATCATGAACGTGGGAAATGACCCCTATAGTCGTCTCCCAAAGTTACATGGCTATACAACTTCGTATGAGAAAGAAATAAATATTCTACGATCCTTTGATGCGTAGAATGCAGGTCGTTACATTCTCCCCCCCTTAAGAAATTTAGTCCCCGAAATTCCTTAACCCAAAACATACGAAGGATCCCGCATGCCTACTAATCATTAACAAAACAACACAACAAGCCTATCCTAGCATGCGGTTTACTAACAAGGGAGTACTATACCGACATAAAAACCTTACCAGGCAAAGAGTTCTGGATACTTCCTCCTTATGTCCTCCTCTATTTCCCAAGTACAGTCTTCTTCATCATCACCCCACTGAACTTTGACTAGTCTCACCGCCTTCCTTCGAACCTGCTTCGTATCATTCCCAACAATACGCATAGGCCTGCGGTTCCCAACCGCCTCGAGTTCAACCTCGACATCATCTAACTGATCCGGTGAAATAGCCACACAAGGGTCGTGCACAAACTTCCTTAACTGGGAAACATGAAATACATTATGAACTCCCGCCATCTTCTCTGGTATTTCAACTTTATATGTCAAATTCCCAATTTGCTCGAGAACTGGGAATGGGCCAACAAATCTTGGGGCTAACTTGCCTCTCCTGCCTAATCGAATCACGTTCTTTAACGGAGAAATCTTGACAAACACCAAGTCACCAATGGAAAATTTTAAATCTTTTCTCCTCTTATCAGCATAACTCTTCTGTCTATCTTGAGCAGCCTTCATTCGCTGTTGGATAACCTTAATCTTATCAGAAGTTTCTCTTATCACATCTGGTCCAAGCACAAACATCTCACCAGTTTCTAACCAACATGACGATGAGTTGCACGGTCTTCCGTACAAAGCTTCAAATAGAGCCATACCAATACTGGATTGATAACTATTATTATATGCAAACTCTACTAGATGCAAATGGTCATCCCATAATCCACCAAAATCCAATATACAAGCTCTTAAGAGATCCTCCAATATACGATTCACCCTCTCTGTCTGACCGTCGGTTTGAGGATGATACGCGGTACTGAGATGTAATTCTGATCCTAACGCCTCTTGTAAGCTCTTCTAAAACCCACTAGTAAACAACGGGTCTTGGTCACTCACAATGCTTTTAGGTACTCCATGAAATCTCACTACCCATTTCATATATAGCTCAGCTAACTTAGTTGATGTTCTATTCGACTTGACGGGTATAAATCTTGCACTCTTGGTCAATCGGTCCACAATCACCCAAATGCTATCATGGCCTGACCTAATCCTTGGTAACTCATCAATGAATTCCATTGAGACTTGTTCCCATTTCCATTCTGGAACTTCTAATGGTTGCAACAAACCACTAGGCTTCTTTTGCTCAGCTTTAACTAGCTGGCAATTCATGCATTTGGATATAAACTTCCCAACATCTCTTTTCATCCCTTCCCAGTAGTAGGTCTGCTTCATGTCTCGATACATCTTGTTACCACCGGGGTGTATAGTCAGTTTTGAGTGATGACATTCTCTAAGCACTTCATCTCTCAATCCATTGACATTGGGTACAACTAGTCTTCCATTCTTTCTAAGCCATCCATCTCGATCAAGACCATACTCGTTCATCTCCTCATCGATTCCCATCTCTAACTTGGAGATGATTTTCAATAAGTTAGGATCGTCCCTCTGACTGGAACCAATCCGCTCAATCAAAGTGGGTCTGATCGTCAAATTTGCTAACATTTCTGGATCCAGTTCGCACTTTGTTCTGAAATCATACCCAGCGATGTAATCCAGTTGCTTCCATTCTAGAAACATAGCCCCTAAACTGGCATGTCTTCTACTCAATGCATCAGCTACCGCATTGCCCTTTCCTGGTGTGTATGCGATATCGAAATCGTCGGAAGCCAAGAATTCTAACCATCTTTGCTGTCAAACATTTAGATCCTTTTGAGAGAAAAGATACGTTAACGATTTATGATCGGTAAACAACTCGAATCTTCCCCATAGAGATAATATCTCCACATCTTCAATGCGAACACGATCACTGCCAATTCCAAATCATTATTAGGATATATTTTCTCATGTGGTTTTAGTTGCCGACTAGCATAAGCTACAACCCTACCTCCTTGCATCAATACAGCATCTAATCCGGTACCACATGCATCTGTGTATACCGTCATCTCTTCATTCCCTTTAAGGATGACTAACACTAGTGAACATGTCAACTTTTCCTTTAGACTCTTAAATGCATTCTCGCACTTTTCGTCTCAGACGAAAGCTTGTTCCTTCTTCGTCAACTGAGTCAACGGTGCTGCTATCTTGGAGAAGTCTTGGATAAACTTACGATAAAATCCAGCTAACCCCAAGAAACTTCTTACGTCTGTTGCATCCTTGGGCATAGACCAATCTTGTACCGTAGCCACCTTCGTAGGGTCCACGGCAATACCATTCTCTGAAACAACATGGCCGAAGAATCTCACTTCCCTCTTCCAGAAGTGACACTTAGAAAACTTTACTTTCAATTGGTGTTTTCTCAACACCTCCATCACTATCCTCAAATGTTCCTTGTGTTCTTCCTCTGTCCTTGAATAAACCAAGATATTGTCTAAGAACACAAGAACAAACTTATTCAACTGATCTCTGAATACCCTATTCATAAGATCCACAAAATATGCTGGTGCATTGGTCAACCCGAATGGCATGACCAACCACTCATAGAATCCAGACGGCGTTCGAAATGCCGTTTTAGCTATACTCTCAGCTTCCACTCTAAGCTGATGAAAACCTGTCGCGAGATCCAACTGGGAGAACACTCTCGCGCCAATCAACTGATCAAACAAATCATCTATCCGCGATAGAGGATAATTATTCTTCCTCGTCACCTTATTCAACTCGCGGTAGTCCACACACAAACGAAGGGAACCATCTGCCTTGGTAGCAAACACAACTGGTGCTCCTCACTCAGAAACACTTCTTCTTATAAATCCCTTCTTCAAAAGATCGCTTACTTGCACCCCGAGCTCTCGCTGCTCCCTTGGTGTCGTATGACGAAGTGGCATCACTATAGGTCTGGCATCTTTCACTAAATCAATACAGAACTCAATCTCTCGGTGTGGTGGAAGTCCGGTCACTTCCTCGAAGACGTCTGAATACTGGCCAGCCACGGGCACATCTGACAACTCATTATGTGGGATGTCGAGGGAATTTAGAAAACTAGCCATTACCCCATCATTAGGTAGACCACCAAACACTACCCTCCGCCCATCATCCACTCTAACTGTCACCAAAAAGCCCTCACAGTCTACCACCACCCCGTATCTTCGGAGCCAATCGACTCCGTAAATAATGCCAAACCCAGTAAAGCCCAAAACAAAGCAATCACAAACAAACATGCATCCATGACTTGATAAGACCACATTACGACAAATCATGGTAAGGCTAGTTGAACCACCAATCGGGTTCATCACTGCTAAAGGTCTATCGACTATCTCGGGTTCCAATCCCAACCTATCTACCAGGTCACTAGATATGAAGGAACGGGAAGCCCCGGTATCAAACAATACTCAAACAGGAATATCATAAACAGAAAGCATACCTTGAATGACGACATTCTTTCCTTTCTCCACCGCAGCTGGGGCATTCGACGAAGAAGGAACAACATTGATAGCATTTGCTTTCACAATCTGCTTTTTCTTAGGGGGTTGCGGACACTTATCCTTGTGATTTCCCACTTGGCCACAGTTGAAGCACTTCCTATCCGCTGGCTTGGCCCGACATTCTTTGGCATAGTGGCCCTTCTTACCATAGCTGAAGCACTCCACATATTCCTTATTCTTTTTCTTTTGGCCATCCTTTGTCTGATTCTGCTTTCTCTTATTCTGAGAACCATTCTTGCCTCCACCGCTTGCTTGCGGCTTTGGCTCCTCTGCAGACGCAGCCTCAGTCTTCGACTAGGGTATAGACTCTCTGATCTCAAAGCTTTCCCCACAATTGATTCAATCGTCTCATTGATGTGGTGTATAAGCCTTTACCCCAAGTACTGGTCTAAGCCTGTTATGAAATTTTCATTTTTCTTCTCAGCCGTATCAATAAGGGACAATCCATATTTCGATAGAGTATCGAACTCTGCAATGTACTCCGAGACTGCCCTACCATTCTGGTTAAGCTCCAGAAATTTTCTAAACAACTCTGACTTCTGGGCAGCTGAGATGAACTTATCACTAAATCGGGCCGTAAACTGATCTCATGTAACTTGATCCTATGGAGTAGCTGCCTTAATAGCATTCCACCAATTCATTGCTTGTCCATGCAGCTGACGGGATGCTAACTTCCTCTTCATCGCATCCTTGATACCAAAGTCTTTGAAGATGCACTCACAGCTATCCAACCAATCCTGAACTTCTGTGGCTGATTCCGTTTCGTGGAATGGATTTCCACCAAGACTAGTGTAATCCTTGCAAAGCTTGGTGAAATCGGCTCTAGGCCCCTGCACCGCAGCACCACCACCATTTGCAGCATTAGGAACTGCCCTCTGAACATCCCCAAGCATCTCTCTCATGAGGTCAGTGAACATAGTCCTCATATCAAGAGCATTCCCATTATTAGCTTCTCTACCAGTACCCCTCGTATATCGGCTCAACGTTCGATCTGTAAAGAGAAACGATTAACCATCTCTTCAGTGGTGCCAGTGCAACGCGACTTCATCCTTAAATATACTAATAGTATATATATAGCTTTTGAAAACCAAAATAATCACAAATACGCGCTCTCATATACGTATTATCTCTCCCTGGTGTCTTTCCCTAGGTTAACTACGCAACCTAGAGCTCTGATACTAAATGTGACGGCCCGCCCCGCACCAGCCGACATTTCAATGAAAGTGTGTTGTGCCAATGTCTAACCAACACGGGATGGTCACAAAAGAAAGGAAAGGAAGGGTATTTGAACTAACAAGGAACCTGTAGAATGTCTCACAGCGCAAGGAATAAAATATAATAATAACATACTTGACATAAAACAGGTGAGACAGTGCATAAGCTGAAAACTAAACATCATAGCAGCAGAAAATCCGGATACAGCTTATGTTCCACATCATTATTATTACACTTTTGAAAACTGTCTCTAAAGCAAATAAGGAAGGTATACTACTAATGCCCAAAGTAGTGACCTGCAGCAACACGGGCAGAATATATAGCAAATAGTACGTGTAAGCCGCTTGCTCGTCTCCGGACAGCTACTCGTGCACAACCAGCAACATGTCTCTAGTCTGCCCGTTTAAGAGCACCCAGAGTAACAAGAAGAGACATAAAACTCTGGGTCAGACAAAAGTCTGGTATGAGTGATAAGCAGCAAAACAGAACAATAACATGTATACTAAACCATACCTGAACCTGGACCTGCAACCAAAGAGTTATCACAAAATACCGCACAATACTCTAAGGTGCCACTTACATATGGTGTAAAGGATACGGGGGTGGGGTGTGCATGTCATAATGATGTCAACAATCAAGCATTACAACCATCCTCACATCTCTCGCTCAGTGCGTATAACATGCGATATCCACCACTTTGACCACCCAATTCCTTGCTACGATCACTCTGCTCCATGGAGTCGTAACGACACCACTGCACTGATCCATAGCCACTAGTACCTGCTATGTCCACTCTGCCCCATGGAGTCATAATGGCTCCACTGCACCGGCTCATAGCCTTGCTACGATCACTCTGCCCCATGAAGTCATAACAACTTCACTGTATTGATCCGTAGCTAATATCCATCTTTCCGTGGCGAGTCAAAGATATAGACGACGATAACCCCTTAGCACATGTCCCGCAGCAAAGCCCAACTCAAGAAGTTAACCCGTTGATCCCATTGGATCCTGAGTAATAACCTCCCATTTGGACTTCCTTTGCATCTCGGGTTTTGGTCAGATTGGAGTTGGTCCTCAGAAGAGTCGTCGCGTAATCGTAGCTCCAATCCGGTTCGGTTCGTCCTCTAGATGCGGTTCGGTTCGGCGTGCTTCAGTCAGTTCGATTCGAATACATCGCCCTTGGGCTTCCCGTTCAGTTCGGTGTTCCACTTCAGGTCGGTTCGGTTTGTTGGTCTCCCTCTGGTTCGGGTTACCACCTTCCATTCATCTCGGTTTGAATACTCCAGTTCCACTTGCCTTGTCTGATCCCATCCCCTACCTCTTGTAATGACCCGCATTGTCAGGGGTATTATAATTAATTTATTTAATTATATATATCGTGATGTAGTGAATTAAATAGAGGTTTAATTAAATAATATGGAATATTTAATTAAATTAAATAATTAAATAATATATTTAATTCAGAAATAATCAAAAATATTGGAAATCACAATATTCTGTGAACGGGGTCGTCCCTTAGATTTAATTCAGCTTAGAGTTGAATTATATTGACGAATATATTCAATCGACGTCAATTTGAACGTATAATTATATTATAATTAAAATCGATCTTGAAATGGCGCTGCAGTTCGCGATTTGCCGATTTGAACTTCAACTGAATGTACAGGATTCGTTTTAAGCCGGATTTCTGTGAAACAAGAAACGTGTGGAGCTGGTGGAGGATATCTTTCTGGTGAAAGAGAAAAATCGGGATTTCGTCGTGTAGATTTTTATGTACATCCAAATCAAATTTTAGAAAAGTCGATGTGGAATTCCTTTATAATTTATAAAGGAATTAATTGTATTTTAAAAAGGAATTTCAATATAAATCGAATATCGGGTTGACCCAGATTGGAAATATCAAGTTATAAATCCCAGTAGAGATGTATGGTATTCCACTGTGAATATAGACGATAATATTTATTTTTAAATATTAAATTTAATTAAATTTAATTATATTTAAATATATTTATATATTTAAATGGGTCATCCAGAGCTTTAAAAATAGCCACTTTTGCAAACGAAGTTGGAATTCGACGAAACTAATTTTGTTGGATCCGCAATGTGAAATAGATGTTATATTTCCAGTTTCGTGATTTTTAGAGTCACCGTGTGGCCGTACGAATTTTTAGAGTGAAAAACAGTCAGTAAATTGACCTTTAAAAATACGCTGTGTGAGCAAACGGAGTCAGAATTTGACGAAACTAGTTTCGTTGGGTCCGTAATGTTGAACTGTAGCTGCATGCCAAATTCCATGATTTTTGGGTATCGTATGTGATCACACGAATTTTTAGAAAGCAAATGATCAGAATATAATGGAATATTGTATATAAAATACCTTCATGAAAATATCCTAACAAATATCTAACATATTTCACTATAAATAGGACTTGATTCCATTCCTTAAAACCTAAGGTCACGGTTCATTTTGCTGTAGAAAATAAACAGTAGCCGCCTCCTTTCTAATTTCTTCAACAAATTATATAAAATCGTATACTCCACTAAATCACCCGATTTCAGATCTATTGGACTCAGTGACTCGAGGGCTTCAGCTTAGCAGGTGTTTTAAGGGGTGCGGTCAGGATAACTGGAGCTCCAAATTGGCCCAGCGAAGCTAGGGTTCAACTTCGAAGCCGACGTGTAGGGAGATGGAGCAAGGGAGAGACGCCATTGAACTCAGGAGGGAAGGAGAAGTATGTTGGTGGAGTTTGGTGGGAATCCGTGCCTAAGAGCGTCGATGAAATTTCCTGCAGCAGCCGGAAGGGGTCGAGATCGCGATTTCCCGGGAAGCAATGGAGGTGGAGATGAGGTGCCGGGTAGGAAGAGGGCTCGAAGTGGGAAACGTAGGTGATCATGGATTCGAAAATCATCGAAGAATGAAGGCAGGAGGATCGCGGAAAGGTTCGGCAATGTCTGATGGTTGAGGAAGCAGGCATCATTTCGGGTTTTGGGGAAGACAACAAACGGGTCAGGTTTTCTTTTTAGAACGTGAATGGGCCAAGGATGAGTAAAAAGGGGGTGAGGCCCAATGAATTAAATCCTAAGTTTTTTTTATTTAATTTAAAATGTATGTTAACTTCGTAATACTGTATCTTATTCATACTTTATCGAAACTCAGCGAAACAAGATCCGTCAGGATCGTATGGACGGGAGCAACAACATTAGACTGACTAGGAGTGGATTGGAGCTCGTGTGAATTTACAGCAAAATAAATTGTTTGATTCAAATCAAACAAACAGTTTATCGTTCTTTAACGATGAACTGCCAAAGTGAGTAAAACTCACCAACTCTGAACAGTTATATTTTTATAATGTATTTTTAGAACTGTTAATCATCTGTTGATTGCTGTGTGTTGGTTGATTGATTGAACTGCTAGTCAGTTAGTGAAAATTTTATATATATATATATGTAATTATATATATATAAACCGTTAAATATTTATATATTGATTCTGCTATCAGAATAATTTATATTGAACTGAAAGTGATGATAATCATATTGTGTAACATCTGTGGATGCAGGGAGACAGGTCGGAGGAATCCGACTGGATTCCTCAACAGTTATTTTATTGTTTTTCATATATTGTCATATGATGTGATATAAAATCTGTGGGCGATTATATGTGCTTGGACGATATTGAACATCGTGATTTGATATGATTGAATACCATAACATACCGAAATGTTGATAAGGGGATTTTCAAAGTGATATTGAAATTAGAATATTTATAAAATGGGATATTTATAAATAAGAGATATTTACAAAGTGGAATATTTATAAATAAGAAATGTTTATAAATTGGAATATTTATAAATAGGAGATATTCAAAAAGGAAATAATTACAAACCATTTTCATTTTGAATGGAAAGGCCAGTGTGGCGGGTTTGGGGATTTTCCCGATGCTCCCGTTACAAAGGAGGTTATGGCAAATTTTTCAGAGAATTTAAGGAGTTAGAATATTTCAAGAATAAATTTGAAAAGGGAATATTTGTAAACCATTTACAAATAGAGTTGAAAAGGAAACGTTATAAAAAGAAATCATTTTTAAAGTGTAGAACCGTTATTTAAAAGTAAATCTTTTCAAATGAATAAAACGTTGTAAAAAAGGAAATCTTTATAAAGTGAATAAAGTAAATCGAATATGGTATTCGAAAGGAGTTAAATCGAATATGGTATTCGAAGGGAGTAAATCGAATATGGTATTCGAAAGTTAGTAAAACAAATATGCTATTCGAAAGGGGTTAGTCGAGTCGAGTTAGTTGAATAGAGTTAACTAGTTCAGTAGAGTTAACCAGTTCAGTAGAGTTAACCAGTTCAATAGAGTTAACCAGTTCAATAGATTTAACCAGTGAGTTAAGTAAGTCAAGTTAACCAGTGAGTTAACTAAGTCAAGTAAATCAGTTGAAGTTAATCGATTCGAGTTAAGATTTTCGAGTTGATAATCGAGTTAAGTTATCGAATACCACTTATTCGAAGTAGAAGTTATCAAATATAGTTATTTGAGATAGAGTTAGTCAAACAGAGTTATTCAGGATAAGTTGCCATCTCGTACGACTGCTAGCGTAATTCGCAGGGCTGTAAATAGCCTACGGCGGTCGGATGTTTCCTGAGGGAGTCAAGCGTAACCATTGTGATTGCTGCGATCTAAAGTCAAGCGAATGAAGTTAAATCGAATATTAGTTATTCGATAGGAGTTAAGTTCTTGAGATAGATTATCGAGATAAGTTAATCGAGTTAAGTTCTTGAGTTAGATTATCGAGATAAGTGAGTCGAGTTAAGTTCGTCGAGTTAAATTAATCGATGTTAGTTTCATCGAAAGGAGTTAATCGATGTTAATTTCATCGAAAGGAGTATCGATGTTAGTTTCATCGAAAGGAGTATCGATGTTAGTTTCATCGAAGGGAGTTATCGATTAGTTAAATCGAAAGGAGTTATCGATTAGTTAAATCGAAAGGAGTTATCGAATTTAGTTATTCGAAAAGGAGTTATCGATTTGTTAAATCGAAAGGGAAGATTATCGAATATCGTTTATTCGAGAGGAGATTATCCAATGTAGTTTATTCGAAGGAGTTATCGATTATTAGTTAATCGAAGTGAGTTATAGAATATTAGTTAAATCGAAGGAGTTATCGAATATAGTTTATTCGATGGAGTTAATCGATTATAGTTAAATCAAATGAGCTGATCGAATATAGTTTATTCGAATAGAGAAAAGGAGTTAATCGAATATAGTTTATTCGAATAGAGAAAAGGAGTTAATCGAATATAGTTTATTCGAATAGAGTAAATGAGTTAATCGAATATAGTTTATTCGAATAGAGTTAGAGGAGTTATCGAATATAGTTTATTCGACAGGAGTTAAGTGAATTAGTTAAGTGAATTGGTTAAGTTAACCAAAGTGAATTAGTCGAGTTAATCAAAGTGATTAGTTCAGTTAATCGAGATAAGTAAATCAAGTTAGGTTAATCGAGTTGAATTAGTCAGTCGAGTTAATAAATTGAGTTAGTTAAACCAAGTAAAACCAGTTAGAGTTAATTATTTAAGGTTGACTAGTTAGAGTTGATCGGTTAGAATTAACCAGTTAGAGTTAATCAATCAGAGTTAATCAAATAGAGTTAAGTAAAATTAGAACTGACTAGAGATTAGTAAATTGAATGGTTTTTTAAGTGCCTATCTGATGTTGGTTTCGGCCTTCGGGATTTATACTTAGGGGATTGTTCTCATACTAGTTCACTATCAGGGACTGATAGTTGGGGAAGAGTAGTGATTTGTAAATAAGCTAATGGAAAATGTTTTCCAGTGTTAATAACATATATTTTCTAAACATAGAAAATAAGTCAATGTGAATATATATATAGATATATGTTGATGATTTACTGATATAATTTCCATCTGGAAATGATATCGTTGTTTGCACACTTGTTTTCTTTGATGGTTAAATCACAGACTATCGAAGTTTTGACCATTTTCACGTTGTTAATATGGAGAGACCGGTTGGATTATTATCCGAAGAACCACTCTGTATTGGCATAAGCATTGCGAATCATTTATGCCAAAGATATTGAAGACAGAGTAAAATGCAAGGGCTGTTGTATAAGTCTTAGATAACAGCGACTAAGATGGATATACTGAATAGTGCCTTCGGTTTGTCCAGTCCCAGGACAACTTGTATGGACGAAGGTCTGACAGAGTATATCCAATGGATCGCGTAAGTTGATCTGTTCAAACGTATTCACGTTTGGTGGCGGAGGAATTCGCTTCTCTTAGCTATATACCCGTGTTATTTTTGGATAAGTCAATTTGTGATTTGGCGGGTATGACGATGTGACATTTTAAGTGAATGAAGATGGATGTCTGATAGAGTACTTCCAGAAAGGTCACGTACATTGATTTCTTCGACCGTACCAAGAGTGGAAGCGGAGAAGGAAACTTCTTTAGCTAACACGTAATGTACTGTCGTAGACGTCAATTAGTGATTTTCGATGGATCTGACAATGTGGCATTAGAAGTGAATCTGATGTGATGATAAAGCGTAGCTTCTAGCCTCATCAACCGGTAAATGACTGAAATCGAGCAGGCAGAATGGCTAAGTCGGTCGCACCGAAGTAGGGTGTATAATCACCTATCTAGAGAATATTCATTTGTTTCTTAAATCTATCAATGTTGTCCCATATATATACGGGAACGGTTGCTGATCCTAACCGTTGGTGATATACATTCGATACACTCAAGCAAAATGAGTGGTCGGTCATGTGTGGCTGAGTTACAAGATGTTCTTGTTGAACTCCAGTGTATCGTTCCTAGAGTACACTGATCGGAAGGTGGTTCCGTACCTTGTCATAGTTGGAAATCCATTATCCAATACGTGCTTGCGATTTTGATTGTAAACTATATATGTAGAACGTGAGATGAAAACGTTTCTGCTAGTTAATATCTATTTGTACATAAACATTACTATAATATCAAAAGGTTTTTGATATAAAGATATTTTGGATTCTCATAAGGGAAAAAACCCGTTCCGTTCTGCGGCGTGGTCTTATGAGATATCGTTTACTTGTTCATATACCTGTTTAAACTGTTTTACTCACACCAGTCCCATGACTGACCCGGAGTTTACTTTGTTGTTTTCCCTAAAATCTTGGATGCCTAAATTTGTACGGGCAGTCAAGTAGTCGGGTTTTACAGATATACTTGGAGAGCTTGGAGTAGGAGGCTTCAAGACCATATAACTATAGTTATTTCCGCTGTGTTGTAAGTGTTGTACTCTGATAAGTGCTATTGTATACATAACTGTTATATTTCAAAGTTATGTTATCTATTATATGTTATTCGTTCCACTGTGAGGTTCGTGTTACTCTGATGTTGTGTTCTTCTTCTTCTTCTATTCTAAGTTTCTATCTTATCTATTCTCACCCTCTAATTTCTTTCATTAATTACCGGGATTTTTCATGTTTTGGTTATCGACATCGTGCTTATGTCGATAACCAAAGTCGTCGAAAATCCGGGTCGTTACAGTTGGTATCAGAACTTAAGTTAAGAATTACCTTGGCTCTGTGGCGTGACTCGATAGAGATAGGGTTAGTAACACCCTAGATTGAGTTTGAGTGTATATATACGAGAGAGCGTATTTTTATTTGATATAAAAATGGTTTTATATTGTGGAGATTCATTGGCTGAGTTGTTTATGAGTTCTGGTCGATCAGTTTGATCCACTATATCGGTAGGAGTAAATAAATACTTGAATACGATGGACCGACACAGTATGGATATGTGATATATTATCATATATAGGTTGTGATTATAATCAAATGAGATTATAAAGTGAAATGGTTATATATAACCAATCAGAATCATATAAGTAAAGTATATGAAATAAGATGAATTAAATATGAATTTAAATCAGATTTGGAATTAAAATAAGGAAATTTTAAGTTCCTGGGAGATTTTGAAATGTTTTCAAAATGGAAGTATTTAGTAATGGTATTGAAAATGATATAGTATTGAGATCACTAGGGTCGCTGGAAAATAATTTCGATGATGACTGCGCAATATCATCGGGGTGATTTTCGAGTATCTAAGTGGTGGATTACTACCAGAGATTTTGATTTGAATTGTTTTGAGAAAACAAGTTGTTTAGAAATTCTAAGGTTTTGAATTGGTATTATGATTTCAAATTTGATTTGAAATAAAACCGGGAATTTAAGTTCTAGAAAATAAAATTTAACTTGTGAAGTTAATTCGAATGGGATGGTAAAAATAAATAATAAACCAGAATTTAACTTGAGATGATAGGTTAAGAAAAACTGAAGTGATTAGAGAATAATCTGGATTTGAAATGATAAGTTGAGAGTTTGGAATTTGAAACTCGAATTTGAAATTGAATTCGGCTTGAATAAGTGAATGGTTGTGTTAAGAATAACTTGGTTTGAGTTGATTGGGATGGCATTTGTATATGCCGAGTTGATAACAGATGGTAGGGATATAATGATATGCCCAACAAAAAGGTACAAGTTTGTATTTTATATGAGTTTGGAATTTATGAGCTGAATTGGCAAGCCGCTTGGCTATTAGATTTTCTTTTGGGTTTGAGATGGCCCAGAGAGGCGAGTTGGGGTTTTACTGATAGGGCTGTACAAAGGAGGTTTTGGCAAAATTTTCCGAAAATTTAAAGTGTTAGAAAATTTTCAGAATTTTTGAAAATTTTAGTTAGTCGGAATGAATAAATATTTTAGTCGATATTAAGTGGTTCAGTTGAAATCAGAAATAAGGGGTAAACAAATCTTAGGAATTCCAATAGATTGGGTCGTCCTCTAACTTAGCAATTTCGAGGACGAAATTATTTTAAGTGGGGAAGAATGTAATGACCCGCATTGTTAGGGGTATTATAATTAATTTATTTAATTATATATATCGTGATGTAGTGAATTAAATAGAGGTTTAACTAAATAATATGGAATATTTAATTAAATTAAATAATATATTTAATTCAGAAATAATCAAAAATATTGGAAATCACAATATTCTGTGAACGGGGTCGTCCTATAGATTTAATTCAGCTTAGAGTTGAATTATATTGACGAATATATTCAATCGACGTCAGTTTGAACGTATAATTATATTATAATTAAAATCGATCTTGAAATGGCGTTGTAGTTCGCGATTTGGCGATTTGAACTTCAACTGAATGTACAGGATTCGTTTTAAGCCGGATTTCTGTGAAACAAGAAACGTGTGGAGCTGGTGGAGTATATCTTTCTGGTGGAAGAGAAAAATCGGGATTTCGTTGTGTAGATTTTGATGTACGTCCAAATCAAATTTTAGAAAACTCGCTGTGGAATTCCTTTATAGCTTATAAAGGAATTAATTATATTTTAAAAAGGAATTTCAATATAAATCGAATATCGGGTTGACCCAGATTGGAAATATCAAGTTATAAATCCCAGTAGAGATGTATGGTATTCCACTGTGAATATAGACGATAATATTTATTTTTAAATATTAAATTTAATTATATTTAAATATATTTATATATTTAAATGGGTCATCCAGAGCTTTAAAAATAGCCACTTTTGCAAATGAAGTCGGAATTCGACGAAACTAATTTTGTTGGATCCGCAATGTCAAATAGATGTTGGATTTCCAGTTTCATGATTTTTAGAGTCACCGTGTGGCCGTACGAATTTTTAGAGTGAAAAACAGTCAGTAAATTGACCTTTAAAAATACGCTGTGTGAGCAAACGGAGTTGGAATTCGACGAAACCAGTTTCGTTGGGTCCGTAATGTTGAACTGTAGCTGCATGCCAAATTCCATGATTTTTGGGTATCGTATGTGATCACACGAATTTTTAGAAAGCAAATGATCAGAATATAATGGAATATTATATATAAAATACCTTCATGAAAATATCCTAACAAATATCTAACATATTTCACTATAAATAGGACTTGATTCCATCCCTTAAAACCTAAGGTCACGGTTCGTTTTGCTGTAGAAAATAAACAGTAGCCGCCTCCTTTCTAATTTCTTCAACAAATTATATAAAATCGTATACTCCACTAAATCACCCGATTTCAGATCTATTGGACTCAGTGACTCGAGGGCTTCAGCTTAGTAGGTGTTTTAAGGGGTGCGGTCAGGATAACTGGAGCTCCAAATTGGCCCAGCGAAGCTAGGGTTCAGCTTCGAAGCCGACGTGGAGGGAGATGGAGCAAGGGGAGACGCCATTGAACTCAGGAGGGAAGGAGAAGTATGTTGGTGGAGTTTGGTGGGAATCCGTGCCTAAGACTTCGATGAAATTTCCTGCAACAGCCGGAAGAGGTCGAGATCGCGATTTCCTGGGAAGCATCGGAGGTGGAGATGAGGTGCCGGGTAGGAAGAGGGCTCGAAGTGGGAAATGTAGGTGATCATGGATTCGAAAATCATCGAAGAATGAAGGCAGGAGGAACGCGGAAAGGTTTAGCAATGTCTGATGGTTGGGGAAGCAGGCATCGTTTCAGGTTTTGGGGAAGACAACAGAACGGGTCAGGTTTTCTTTTTAGAACGTGAATGGGCCAAGGATGAGTAAAAAGGGGGTGAGGCCCAATGAATTAAATCCTAAGTTTTTTTTATTTTATTTAAAGTGTATGTTAACTTCGTAATACTGTATCTTATTCATACGTTATCGAAACTCAGCGAAACAAGATCCGTCAGAATCGTATGGACGGGAGCAACAACATGAGACTGACTGGGAGTGGATTGGAGCTCGTGTGAATTTACAGCAAAATAAATTGTTTGATTCAAATCAAACAAACAGTTTATCGTTCTTTAACGATGAACTGCCAAAGTGAGTAAAATTCACCAACTCTGAACAGTTATATTTTTATAATGTATTTTTAGAACTGTTAATCATCTGTTGATTGCTGTGTGTTGGTTGATTGATTGAACTGCTAGTCAGTTAGTGAAAATTATATATATATATATATATGTAATTATATATATATATAAACCGTTAAATATTTATATATTGATTCTGCTATCAGAATAATTTATATTGAACTGAAAGTGATGATAATCATATTGTGTAACATCTGTGGATGCAGGGAGACAGGTTGGAGGAATCCGACTGGATTCCTCAACAGTTATTTTATTGTTTTTCATATATTGTTATATGATGTGATATAAAATCTGTGGGCGATTATATGTGCTTGGACGATATTGAACATCGTGATTTGATATGATTGAATACTATAACATACCGAAATGTTGATAAGGGGATTTTCAAAGTGATATTGAAAATAGAATATTTATAAAATGGGATATTTATAAATAAGAGATATTTATAAAGTGGAATATTTATAAATAAGAAATGTTTATAAATTGGAATATTTATAAATAGGAGATATTCAAAAAGGAAATAATTACAAACCATTTTCTTTTTGAATGGAAAGGCCTGTGTGGCAGGTTTGGGGATTTTCCCGATGCTCCCGTTACAAAGGAGGTTATGGCGAATTTTTCAGAGAATTTAAGGAGTTAGAATATTTCAAGAATAAATTTGAAAAGGGAATATTTGTAAACCATTTACAAATAGAATTGAAAAGGAAACGTTATAAAAAGGAAATCATTTTTAAAGTGTAGAACCGTTATTTAAAAGTAAATCTTTTCAAATGAATAAAACGTTGTTAAAAAAGGAAATCTTTATAAAGTGAATAAAGTAAATCGAATATGGTATTCGAAAGGAGTTAAATCGAATATGGTATTCGAAGGGAGTAAATCGAATATGGTATTCGAAAGTTAGTAAAACGAATATGCTATTCGAAAGGGGTTAGTCGAGTCGAGTTAGTTGAATAGAGTTAACTAGTTCGGTAGAGTTAACCAGTTCAGTAGAGTTAACCAGTTCAGTAGAGTTAACCAGTTCAATAGAGTTAACCAGTTAGTTAAGTAAGTCAAGTAAATCAGTTGGAGTTAATCGATTCGAGTTAAGATTTTCGAGTTGATAATCGAGTTAATTTATCGAAAACCACTTATTCGAAGTAGAAGTTATCAAATATAGTTATTTGAGATAGAGTTAGTCAAACAGAGTTATTCAGGATAAGTTGCCATTTCGTACGACTGCTAGCATAATTCGCAGGGCTGTAAATAGCCAAAGGCGGTCGGATGTTTCCTGAGGGAGTCAGGCATAACCATTGTGATCGCTGCGATCTAGAGTCAAGCGAATGAAGTTAAATCGAATATTAGTTATTCGATAGGAGTTAAGTTCTTGAGTTAGATTATCGAGATAAGTTAATCGAGTTAAGTTCTTGAGTTAGATTATCGAGATAAGTCAGTCGAGTTAAGTTCGTCAAGTTAAATTAATCGGTGTTAGTTTCATCGAAAGGAGTTAATCGATGTTAATTTCATCGAAAGGAGTATCGATGTTAGTTTCATCTAAAGGAGTATCGATGTTAGTTTCTTCGAAGGGAGTTATCGATTAGTTAAATCGAAAGGAGTTATCGATTAGTTAAATCGAAAGGAGTTATCGAATTTAGTTATTCGAAAAGGAGTTATCGATTTGTTAAATCGAAAGGGAAGATTATCGAATATCGTTTATTTGAGAGGAGATTATCGAATGTAGTTTATTCGAAGGAGTTATCGATTATTAGTTAATCGAAGTGAGTTATAGAATATTAGTTAAATCGAGGGAGTTATCGAATATAGTTTATTCGATGGAGTTAATCGATTATAGTTAAATCAAATGAGTTGATCGAATATAATTTATTCGAATAGAGAAAAGGAGTTAATCGAATATAGTTTATTCGAATAGAGAAAAGGAGTTAATCGAATATAGTTTATTCGAATAGAGTAAATGAGTTAATCGAATATAGTTTATTCGAATAGAGTTAGAGGAGTTATCGAATATAGTTTATTCGACAGGAGTTAAGTGAATTAGTTAAGTTAAACTAAGTGAATTAGTTAAGTGAATTGGTTAAGTTAACCAAAGTGAATTAGTCGAGTTAATCAAAGTGATTAGTTCAGTTAATCGAGATAAGTAAATCAAGTTAGGTTAATCGAGTTGAATTAGTCAGTCGAGTTAATAAATTGAGTTAGTCAAACCAAGTAAAACCAGTTAGAGTTAATTAATTAAGGTTGACCAGTTAGAGTTGATCGGTTAGAATTAACCAGTTAGAGTTAATCAATCAGAGTTAATCAAATAGAGTTAAGTAAAATTAGAATTGATTAGAGATTAGTAAATTGAATGGTTTTCTAAGTGCCTATCTGATGTTGGTTTCGGCCTTTGGGATTTATACTTAGGGGATTGTTCTCATACTAGTTCACAATCAGGGACTGATAGTTGGGGAAGAGTAGTGATTTGTAAATAAGCAAATGAAAACGTTTTCCAATGTTAATAACATATATTTTCTAAACATAGAAAATAAGGCAATGTGAATATATATATAGATATATGTTGATGATTTACCGATATAATTTCCATCTGGAAATAATATCGTTGTTTGCACACTTGTTTTCTTTGATGGTTAAATCACAGACTATCGAAGTTTTGACCATTTTAACGTTGTTAATATGGAGAGATCGGTTGGATTATTATCCGAAGAACCACTTTGTATTGGCATAAGTATTGCGAATCACTTATGCCAAAGATAATTGAAGACGGAGTAAAATGCAAGGGCTATTGTATAAGTCTTAGATAACAGTGACTAAGATGGATATACTGAATAGTGCCTTCGGTTTGTCCAGTCCCAGGACAACTTGTATGGACGAAGGTCTAATAGAGTATTTCCAATGGATCGCGTAAGTTGATCTGTTCAAACGTATTCACGTTTGGTGGCGGAGGAATTCGTTTCTCTTAGCTGTATACCCGTGTTATTTTTGGATAAGTCAATTTGTGATTTGCCGGGTATGACGATGTGACATTTTAAGTGAATGAAGATGGATGTCTGACAGAGTACTTCCAAAAAGGTCACGTACATTGATTTCTTCGACCGTACCAAGAGTGGAAGCGGAGAAGGAAACTTCTTTAGCTAACACGTAATGTACTGTCGTAGACGTCAATTAGTGATTTTCGATGGATCTGACAATGTGGCATTCGAAGTGAATCTGATGTGATGGTAAAGCGTAGCTTCTAGCCTCATCAACCGGTAAATGACAAAAATCGGGCAGGCAGCATGGCTAAGTCGGTCGCACCGAAGTAGGTTGTATAATCACCTATCCAGAGAATATTCATTTGTTTCTTAAATCTATCAATGTTGTCCCATATATATACGGGAACGGTTGTTGATCCCAACCGTTGGTGATATACATTCGATGCACTCAAGCAAAATGAGTGGTCGGTCATGTGTGGCTGAGTTACAAGATGTTCTTGTTGAACTCCAGTGTACCGTTCCTAGAGTACACTGATCGGAAGGTGGTTCCATACCTTGTTATAGTTGGAAATCCATTATCCAATACGTGCTTGCGATTTTGATTGTAAACTATATATGTAGAACGTGAGATGAAAACGTTTCTGCTAGTTGATATCTATTTGTACATGGACATTATTATAATATCAAAAGGTTTTTGATATAAAGATATTATGGATTCTCATAAGGAAAAAAACCCGTTCCGTTCTGCGGCGTGGTCTTGTGAGATATCGTTTACTTGTTCATATACCTGTTTAAACTGTTTTACTCACACCAGTCCCATGACTGACCCGGAGTTTACTTTGTTGTTTTCCCTAAACTCTTGGGTGCCTAAATTTGTACGGGCAGTCAAGTAGTTGGGTTTTACAGATATACTTGGAGAGCTTGGAGCAGAGGCTTCAAGACCATATAACTATAGTTATTTCCGCTGTGTTGTAAGTGCTGTACTCTGATAAGTGCTATTGTATACATAACTGTTATATTTCAAAGTTATGTTATTTATTATATGTTATTCGTTCCGTTGTGAGGTTCGTGTTACTCTGATGTTATGTTCTTCTTCTTCTTCTATTCTAAGCTTCTATCTTACCTATTGTCACCCTCTAATTTCTTTCATTAATTACCGGGATTTTTCGATGTTTTGGTTATCGACATCGTGCTTATGTCGATAACCAAAGTCGCCGAAAATCCGGGTCGTTACACCTCTAGTCCGTTCTGATCCCCACGCCAAGCTTCAGCTCCTTTTCTCCGATCCGATCTGCAACCCCTTCCTTACTCCCTATCCGAACACAACTCTAGCTCTTATGCAATTGGCCTTCCTTCTTGCCAAGCCTCCTTTAGTGCAAAGTCCGGATCGGATCCTCTTGCCTACTTCTCTTATCCGATCCGAGCCCCCTAACCCGATCTGATCCGAAACCCTGCACTACTTCCTGCAACTTTTCCAGCGACTGTTTTACGCCATTCGACGGCGTTTTCGACCAATCAAACTTTTCTTATCAATCACAAAACATACCATACAGTCATAGCAACATATAGAATTGACCACTAACACCAAAACGATAATTTGATAGGTTGAAACGGATCAAACATAGCCAAAATCCCGTATTTTCCCTTAAGCATGTTTAAGCAAAACTAATGATAGGATTAGTAAAACTTAACCAAATTAACCAAATTTTCTAACATAGGTCTAAAACAATATTTCAAAATTTATAAATATTTTTCCAGAATTAAATCATGTTTAAATTCGCTAATTAACACTAATTACCCTTAATTAACCATAATTAGTGAGGAACTATGCAAATCACTCACCTTAGCCACAAACAAAATACCAAATCTGAAATTATCCTCTGTTTGGCGTTGTTCCCAAGGCTATACAGCAGTTCTAACCTTGCTTTGGTGCTATTTCTCCTTAATTTGATGTAATTTAGCCAAATCATCAATTAGAAAGTGGTTTAGAGGTGTTTTAGATGTTAGAGGCCATTACTAAGTTGAGAGGGATGATAAGTGGTGACTGAAAAATGAGAAAAGGGTGTTCTCTAAACCCTAACAGCCCTTAAATACTCCAAATCCCGAAATCCCCCTCTGGGCCTAGCTGTTAATTACCCAATTAAGCCAGGTTAAGCTGTTTTTCACCTTCTAAACCTTAATTCAGCCATATCTCTCAAACGGCAAACCCGTTTTTCACATATGACCACTCTACGGAAAGGTAAACCATCATCTGGACCTAATGGAAGTGCCTTCAAGTCAAAACTCCTTTCCAATAAAAAGTTATGGCCGAAACAAGATCATCTACGGGCAAAACGATCATTTAAAATTCGGAAAAAATCATGAACATGGGAAATGACCCCAATAGTCGTCTCCCAAAGTTACATGGCCATACGACTTCGTATGAGAAAAAAATAAATATTCTACAATCCTTTGATGCGTAGAATGCGGGTCGTTAAAGCGAGGCCGTTTTTGGGCGCAGATTGGAAGGTCGGTTTCAGAGCTCGGCAGTTTGAAGTTCAGATTCTTCGGAGAGGGTGGCTGCGGGCTCGGGTGGAGGTTTCGGGTGGAGTGGTGGAGAAGTATGGGACGAGGGGAAGAGGTTAGCATGTTGCGATGGAAAGGGAGAAACGTTGTGAGCTGCTGTGCAAATTTTGTTTGTGATGGGAAGGAAATGGAATAGCGAGAAGGAGAGCAAGCTGAATGAAAGAAAAAGGAAATGGGATCTGCTGTGAAGAAGAATAAGGGATGGGGAAACAAATGTGAATGGAAAATAAAAGAGACATGGTGAAAATATGGAAGAAATAGAGAAAAAGATTCAGGGAGCCGCCGTTTGATATATGCGAAGAGTAGCATACAATGCATGGCTTTTGGAAGGGTATTTGGTTTGGAAATGTACATAAAATGAATGCTTGTATGACTTTTGGAATGGAAGGCATTTAAAAAGGAAAGGAAGAGTTGAAATTGAAAGTGGCGCTTGGAATCAAAGTGGATGGAAACAAAACCAACGCATGTATGCAAATGGCAAATGGAAAGGTTATGTAAGTTAGTAAATAAATAATCCAAAAGAACATGGCATGTTTATGTAACATGCACTAAGCCTTCCAAACAAACAAAAAAAATTAATGGATAGTTTAGTAAAATAAAAGGAAGAGTATTGCAGATCCAAAATGTCTAGAAAAATATGAAGAATTCGAATATGGACACTTCAAACTCAAATGACTTTGTTTCAAAAATGAACTGTGCAAGCTTTTTAGCAATTTCAGCGTGAACCGAACGCTGAAACTAGCAAATGAATATATTGCGCAAACCAGCGCGACGAGACAATCACAACGATATATAGTTTGCAGTGTCAGGATGCTCCTTTCAAAAACGCGTTAAGGACCCCTTTTAACGTAAAAATGCGGATGGAAAACGGAGGTCAAAATATCTGATTTTCGCGAAATGAATTCCACCGTTGTATTACTGACAACGAATAGAATATTTTTCATGTTATCCAAACTGGATTCGGAGAGATTTTAATATCGTTAAATTTTGAACTGTTATGCGCAGCTTTGCACTGAAAATTGCGCAACCGACAAACATTCAAATTTTCCGACGAAATTTCCACTACTGCTATATCTCACTGTACGTATTACAAATTTCAAATTCCCGCTACCAGAAATTATAGAACATTATAAAATTAAACCAAGGATATAATTTTTATTAATATTGAAAATAAAATATAAAATATGACTTTACTATTTAAATTAAAATCTAAGAATAAATTCAAATTCAACTAAATACACTCGATTTAATTTATATACTAAATAAGATTGAAATTACAAACATCTATTCTTATTATTAAATTATATTCATATAAAAACCAAATTCATTCGTAATATAAAAACTAAAATAAATATAGTTTTAAATTCAAAATCACATAGTTACAAAAATAGAAACAAACTGAGTTTTGAACGAATAAAATGATATCAAAATCAAATTTTAAATTAATCATCAAATAAAAATACAATTAAAATTCCGGGTTGTTACATTCTCCCCCACTTAAACCTTTTCGTCCCCGAAAAGGAAAAAGGCAGGAAAATAGTAATTAAATAATTAATATATTTAAAACAATAGTTCAATTTTATTTTCATATCTATATATACTTTGAAATTTTTATATATATATATATATATATATATATATGGGAAAGTCTATTTAGATACAAAATGTTGACACAAATTTAGACACACGCAATCTCAACCACAAGATCTCCCCCTGAATTCCACCTCACACATAATGACAAACAAATCCTATGGTCCAAATTTTGTGTCTCTTACTCTGTGTTTAATTTTGTGTCCCAATAGTCGCTCCCTATATATATATATATATATATATATATAAAAATCAATGTTAAGATATTTTCTAACATTTCAAAATAATTTTAAGTATTCACTTGACGTCTCGATTGGTGATATATATTTATTCCACTTTCGAAACTCGAAAGTAGATATCGATGATGCTGCAGAGTCATCACCAAAATCATTTTCAAGTGACTAGAGTGTGACCCTATATCTATCTAGTACATGTAGGATTTAACATATACATTGATCAGACGTATACCCAAATCACTAAGTATTCGATAAGCCAACTTTAACGTCAAGTAAATACTCAAAATATCTTTCTATATTTAAACATATATATATATATATATATATATATATATATATCAAAATTTTCAGATCATATATTATATATAATATATTTCAAATCATTAAAAATTTAACTAGGGAAATATTTATAGCTCTCACCACTCATTTATTTACTAAAAATTCAGCCTCAATCCCTAATAAATATACTAACAGTATTATTATTAAATCAAATACATAGCAAGATTATTCTATATTATAACTAAATATTTTCAAATCCATGTTATCTATATTTAAACCTATAAAACTTGTTTAATTCCATAAGTTTAACATATATATACATCATAAGTTTAAAATCTTTATAAACCCTTTTTTAAAAAAAACTGCCTAATGAAAGGCAGTAGGCTACTCGCCTGTCCACCACAGCGGTTCCCCTTTTGATTAGCCCAGCACATTGGCTTTATGTCCTCAACCAGGTTTAAAGGGTTTACGGGACCCACCTCCGCGCTTTGAATGGGAGTAGGTCTGTCGGGGTTCGAACCTACGATGTCGTTAACAGGAAGCAGGTATCTTTATAAACCCATTAATAAATTCCTATATATACATATATTTATAAACTATACCATTATAGATTTCAACCAAGATAAAATCTTTTTCTTACAATAATCTATATCTTTAAATCTTATTCAAAGTATATGATTTACAAAATATAAATCTTAAAGTATAAACACAAATCTTTTCAAAATATTATATTGATAAACATGATGTTATTTACAAATATACATCTTAAACAAAATATACCAAAATTAATATTGTATTAAGAGAAACTTACATTATAATACCATTCAGAATACCAATTTCAAATAAATATTTAGTAAGTACGAACTCGCTTAAAAGACTTATACTCTCATTCTACTTCTTACCTCGTTATGGATGAAGATAAGTTATAGAATTCGAGTAGAAAGCTGAACGAATGGATTAACCTTATCAAAAGGTTTTATGAAACAAGATGGATTCTAATGGAAAGGAAATTTCAGAGAGAGATTTAAATATTAAACAAATTTTTATATACGAAAATATTTGTTTTAAAACATTTTAAAACCATTTTAAAACTATTTATACTTTTTAAAATACTCTCTCTTAAGAAGGATTCTGCAATTGATTCCACTCATTCTAGGGTATCACTACCCTATCTCTAATGAGCTTTTACCCCATAGGCTAAAGCTTTGATAAACCAAAGCTCTGATACCACATGTAACGACCCGCCATTTTGACCGTGCCGAATCGACAAAACATGTCAACTCAAAATGTCCAAAACAACAGATTGATATTAGATTCTAAGGTAAATAGAATAAATCACAGAATCACATATCACATACATAGATACAGAGAAATATAATACCTCGCAGCAGAAATTTCAAATTACAATAGAAGTTCATGAAGCTACTAAATAAAATTTTACATCAGAGTTTATATAATACAGCAGAAGTCTAGTAAAATAGATAATTGATAACAGACTGAAACAGAATGACAGAAGTAACTGAACGATTGGAACAACATATCAGCAAGTACATGAGCAAAAATCCAATCTGAGCTCCAAACTCCAAGGATGAATCTCGAAAACTGTGATTATTGATCTGATCCAAGAAATAATGCAAAACAAAACAACTCGGATCAGGACTAACATTCTCATGGAAGTAAATCAACTCAAATGAAATGTTCGATGAAATACAATCAGTAACTAAAAGGATGTTTGGGATCAACATCCTATAAGGATCCGTCAAACTAATACTATATATTATAATACGCTATATACAATAGTGTCTATCAGTAAAGTAAAATATCAAAATAGCATAAGCGGGAATACCATGATTACCCTTACACCGTTTATATATTCTCATAGTATATACAGTACTGTAATTCCTCCGAATACTAGAGGGTTATCAGAGGGCACCCTGTAAAAAACAGTACAAAAACAAAATCGTAGTGGGCTCGTATAAGGCATGTGACAAGGCACGCAAGGAATGCCAGGGTGGATTCACCGTTTGCAGAGCCGAACTGGTGGTAACGCATAGCAGCTACTACCGCCCACCTCGATACACACTCCCATAACCAAAAGGGCCCAAATCGAATCACAACAGTAATAGAATAATATCGAAGAAGTTTGCTTGATAGGAGGTATGACCTCACTTGGTCCGTGTGTAGCTCCTGTTTTAGCCACATCAAGATGACTCAAGGTATTCAGGGTCTCATAATTAATATAAAATAGAGTCGTTTGCCAAATCATCCCCTTCATTCTGGAACTCCACCGCGTACACAGTTGTTAAAGTGGTTTTCGGTATTGGCAGAGAGTATGACAATAGCCGATTCCGGTCTCTTTAACAACCAATCGTTTACATTTTTCACACCGTGATCCTTATTTTATAAAATAGTTTATATGAAATCTCATATTCGAAATTGAAATCAAAATTAGATAACCAACTTCGAACATAATATTTTTTTAAATCCATTCACTTAAATTGCTTGAATCGAATCAATTTAGAAATCATATCGTAAAGGTCTCAATTGCCAGTTAAATCAACACTAAAATATTAACTTCGAGGATATTTTTGTTCGACTTATATTCAAAAATCCAAGTTTTAAAATATTTGCTTTACGTCGATTCAAAAATTTAACATTTGGTTCGAGTTTAACTATGCAATTCAAATCAAACTTACATTTCAATTTAAATAAAGCATATTCATTTCATACTATTTTAAATCGTTACTTATAAATTTAACAATTCATATAATCTAATTTTCCTTTATATAGGTTCAACTAAGTCAATTCGAAAATCCGATCGCTTAGGTTTAAATCTAGTTTATATAATTCAAATCAAAATCTTATGTTTCAATTTAAATCAAATCATATAATATATTAACTCAAATCGAACTATTCAAATTTATTACTTAAAATTTTAGTCGAAGCCTTATATTCAATTCAAAAAAATTTATAAGATTTAAAACCATTCTTATAAATCAATTCAACAAATTTCCCAATTCAAAACCAAACGATTTATAAAAAATAATTCTTTATAAAATTTATATATATTCAAATTCACATTTTTCGCTAAAGAAATCAAATTCATTTCATATCAAATATGATTCAAATTAGACATCAATTTACAAAATTCAAGTTTATTTCTATATAAGTTCATATTTTAAAACCAATTCAAATTCGCATTCAGTTGATTAAAAATCAAATTTATTCCTTAATTAGGAAATTCAATTTCAAAACAGTTTCACCTCTAAAGTTCATCTCTTATAAGTTCAAACCAATTCGAATTCGAATTCGTTTCATTTTTACCTAATTCAAATTCATTTCTACTAAAAGTTCGTACACTTTGAATCCATAACTTAATATGAGTTCATTCGTTATTCAACTATCGTTATATAAATTTACATCTTCAAACTTCGAATTTAAATCGCGAAATCTGACTTATTCAACTCTTGGTTTATTATTAAAGTTTATAAAATATGAATAAAAGAAAAATTAACTTTTGAAAAAAAAAATAAGTTTATAAAATTCTAAAATTAATTAGAATATAGATTATAAACATATATAAGATTAAAATAATATAGAAAATAAATTTAAAATAATTATTTATAATAATATAAAAGTTAAAAATACTTAAATAATTAAATTATATAGTTTAAATTAAATAAATTATAAGTAAAACTTAAATAATCATTAAATCTATACATACTTATAAAAATCATTTTAAAACATATAATTCAAAATTATAAAAATTTAAGTTTAAAATATAAATATATAAAATCTTAAGTTATTATTTAAAAATCCAATTCAAAAAATCAAAATACTTCGAAAATACGACCAACAGTGTCTATATATAGTTTTCTACCCTATGGTCAAGTGATACGGATATCTATCATTTCAATCCGCAATTTATAAAACTTCTACGGGTCTATCATTTCAACCTGCGATCCAAAATTCAATAAAAATAGTTCAGGTCTATCATTTCAACCTATAGCGATTTTTCCCTATTCTAATGTCCGTTTGGGTATGTATCATTTCAACCCTTAGTGCTTTTTTCTAAATTAGAGGTATCAACAACATAACCAATCATCACATAGCATCAATCATATCATAGTACATATATAATCAGTGCACCTACATGTCATGTAAATATCGTGTCATATATGAAAATGTGTACATATTAAATAAACAATTTTCTACTAGTAGTCCTATACATTTCATAACAGTTCAAATAACTGATCTAACATCCATGAAATAAATGTGAGTCAGGTGTGAGATAAACTCCTTTCGTGGCAAAAGTTGGAAACAACAGACGAATGTGATACTGAATTGAAACAGTGACTTCAAGGCATGATCCAGAATAGATTCAGCTAAATGATCGCTCAATATTATTTTATTATAATAGGAAGGGGTTGGAGAAATTTTCAATGGTCAAGTATGGGTATTGGGATTTTGGACGGGTTTCGGACTCGACACCAAATTCAATTGAAAATAAACACAGCACCACTTCCAAAATAATATATATATTTAAATATATATATATATACATAATAAGTGCAAAATATGTGTACAGTTTCAAAATTGCTAGACGCTATATACACATCAAATTCATATACACACTTGTATATAATTTTTTTTTAAACACACACCCAAGAAAATATGAATGCACATACAAAACTCATTCAAAGAACACCCATGCAAATGCTATTAACCCATAAAACAAAACACTGTTTATACACAAAAAAACTCACGCAAATAAAAAGCCGAAACCCTCTCACACACACTCACTGCACTGTACACACTCAAGGAGGAGAATGGGGCAAGACTCGGCAAAGTTTGACTGGGAATAAGGCGAAGGTGAGGCCGTTTTTGGGCGCAGAAGGGAAGGTCGGTTTCAGAGCTCGGCAGTTTGAGGTTCAGATTGTTCGGAGAGGGTGGTTGCGGGCTTGGGCGGAGGTTTCGGGGGGAGTGGTGGAGAAGTATGGGAAAAAGGGAAGAGGTCAGCATGTTGCGATGGGAAGGGTGAAAAGTTGTGAGATGCTGTGCAAATTTTGTTTGTGATGGGAAGGAAATGGAATAGCGAGAAGGAGAGCAAGCCGAATGAAAGAAAAAGGAAATGGGATCTGCTGTGAAGAAGAATAAGGGATGGGGAAACAAATGTGAATGGGAAATAAAAGAGACATGGCAAAAATATGGAAGAAATAGAGAAAAAGATTCAGGGAGCTGTCGTTTGATATATGCGAAGAGTGGCATACAATGCATGGCTTTTGGAAGGGTATTTGCTTCGGAAACGTACATAAAATGAATGCTTAAATGACTTTTCAAATGGATGGCATTTAAAAAGGAAAAGGAAGAATTGAAATTGAAAGTGGCGCTGTAACGACCCGGATTTTTGAACAGTTTATTTTAAATAATTAATATCGTCAAAAATAGTGAGTTGATAATATAAATGTTATTTTATATTGAGTGATCGATTCAGTAATCGAAATACGATTTAACATCGAATATATTAAATTATCGTAATACGAAATATAATCGAAATCGAAATTAAAAGCTGAACCAAAATGATTCAGATGAGGTATAGAAATTTTATTTGACTACAAAGATGATAATAATATATTATCGAGAAATTTATTTATTTCTGAATTTAAATTATTTTATATTGATTTAAAATGATTACTTTATATATGTTCAAATTAAAAATTTAAATATATTCAATTCAGTTCAGAATAGCGTTATAATATTGGAACAACGGTCAGTATGCTAAAATAGCGGTTCACAATTTTTATTATGGACCCCGAGATATTTGATTGTGGATAGGATCGAAATCAAATTAGTATCTGTTTAAAAAGAACTAAAATCTCTTTAAATCAAATCATATTAAATTCAAATCGAATTTAATTCTCATATTCTCATGTTTAGCCGTACCTATAACATTGAAAAATCGATCACCTAGATGTACCTTACGCTGATCCTTCTCCTGCCTATTTAAACGAGACCCAACCCTTTATTTTGTTTTTCCAATTTCGATCCTCAGAGAAAGCAAAATCATACCGCCCTCTTTAATTCTTCGGTAATTCCCATTAATTCAAAGCCGACCTTTCTTTTTATACGAATCATGTTTAAACAGAAAATCCCTAAATCAGAAATCGAACCCTTTTTCCTATTTTCCCCTCAAATCAAAGATCGAGTTCGAATTGGGTGCGATCAAGATTCCCTGGGATCTCGAGTTCGACAAATAGGGTCGTGGCAACCGTGGTGGATTTTGGGGTAAGGGAAGGTTGCGATTTGGGTTTTGAAGTCCCTGAAGCTCATCGACATTGATTCCGGGAGCGATGTGGAGCAGTTTGAAGTCGCGATGGTTTGTGATTTCGTGGCCTGAGGCCTTCGATTTGAAAAGGAGATGAGTGCGTGGATTGGAAGTTGTCGAGTTCGACTTCGAACAGGAAGCTAGAGGACGCAGATTTGAAGTGGACGGGGAATAGGTCTCTGGAGCAGTTCGAGCTATAGTTCGAGATGCACAAGGAGGAGGTTGCGTTGCAGAGAAGATGGAGTTTTCAGTTATGAAGAAGAGGGTTCATCGATGGTTTCAGGAAGGGAAACATGGACTGGGAAAAGGGAAATTTAAATAGAGAATTTAAGGTATATTTTTAGTTTATTCTTAATTTAAATTTATATTTAGATTGATATAAAAATTAGTTGTTGATTTAATCAATTTGAATAACTTATAGGAATTAGCATATTAGTTAGAATTTACTTAGTATTTTAGTTAGAATTTACTTAGTATATTAGTTAGAATTTACTTAGCATTAGTTTGGATATAATTAGTATATCAATCAATATTTAATTAGTATATCGGTTAAGATTGAATTAGTATATTGTCTCAAAAGAAATTCATTAGCTCTTTTATAATATTCGAATTTTGCTTAGGCAAGGATAATCAAATGAGATCATTCGTGTGGAGTCCCGAGCCTAGGAAATCGATGAAGAAAAAATTAAATTGATACAAGGGAAAAATAAAACAACGGTGAGTAAATCTCACTCACAGTTTTATATTTAAATTTATTTTTATCAAAAAAAATATAAATTGTTGGTTTCTTGGGTGCATGAATGAATTGTTGAATTTTTGTGGTTATTGGATATTTCCCGCAATACTATTAGCGGATGCCCGCAGTATCATTAGTGGATGACCCTACGCCCACGTATATAAGTGGATCCCCTTTTATATCGCGATATCCTGCCACGAAGCAGGATGGATGCAGGAAAACAGGTTGGAGGGATCCAATAGGATTCCTTAAAAATATATTATCTGTTTGTTTGTTTATTTGTTTGCATATATACTATCATATATAATGTGTTAGAAACCCAGAAATAAATAATTGGTTGTTTGGTGTTTAAATATCACTGGGCCTAAGTGTTAATTTATAAAAATACCCTGAAAGGGTTATTTGAGATTTAAAGGGGGAATTCTATTTTTTTGAAATAGAATTTGAATTTTTAAATAGATTTGAAATATAAACTTGTTTTGAAAATCAAAACGAGTAGTTCTTTTATAAACGAAGTTTATAAATAGTTCATTTATAAACAAAGTTTATAAATAAAGTGAAATGAAGTATCATTGGATAATTCAGAAATAAAAATCCAAGTGTGAATTTGAAAAGGAAAATTATCATTGGATAATTCGAATTTTTAAATTCAAAATGTGAATTTAAAAATATGAAAGGGGGAAATCGTTTTAGAGAAATAAACGATGGAATTTATTTTGATGTTCAGAATATAAATTGAACGAAAATAAATCGATAAGGATTTATGATGTGAATTCGATTAATTCGAATTTATTTAAGTAGAAGTTAAATTGAATATGAAATAAATTGGTATTTATATTTATAAATTATTATAAATAAAATTTCCAAAATGAGATTTTGGATTTAAAAAGAAATTTGAAAAGGGAACTGGTTTAAATATTAAACAAGGAAATTTGTTGTAATAACCCGGAAAATACGAGCCAATTTAAAATTTTTAAATTGGTGATTTCAAAGGAATTTGAACAATTGAAATAGAATATTTCAATAAAATAGTGAATTAAAAATAGTGAGTCAATTTGAAAATTTGGATTCAAACTTTGACTGACTGTGCAGGGTGGAAAATATAACGGATTTTAGTGAAACCAAAAATATTTAAATCTGTTAGTCAATACCTTTCTAACGAATCTGAAAAATCGAAGTTTCATAACGGGAATCAAAAGTTATGGCCGAATGAATTTTCAGAATGGTCGCCATATAGAATATATAGCCCTGGAAAATTGATATTTTGCATACGACCTCGGAATTCGACGAAACCACTTTTGTTGGGTCCGGGATGTCAAACTATTGCTAGGTTTCAAATTTCATAATTTTTGAAGCTAGTATGTGAGCGTGGCAAAAGAAAATGTGTCTGGTCAATTTCTGTTAAATTGGATCGACCCGAAAATGGCCATTTTTCAAACGATCTCAGAATTCGACGAAACTAATTTTGTTGGGACCGTAGAGTCAAAACATAGCTAGATTTATTTTTCTGGAATTTTTCGAATCAGTTTGTGGCCCTGGAAAATTGAAATGTGCGTTCAGAGTTAAAAATTAAATGTTTTATACTTTAATTTGAAAAATAACTGACTGTAACAGTCGAACTGGCCAATGAAACATATCCCATTGTGTCCGGAATGGGGGTATTTAGCTAGGGGCGACAGTCGTTGGGTTTAAAAAGGAGTTCGTTTGAGAAAACACTATTTAAAAAGTTAATAAAGTCCTCGGCCAATCAGAATTAGCCATTCAAAATTTAAAAAAAAAACCCTCGAACGAACGGCGACCCGTGCTCGAAACTTCCCCGACCGATCGCCGTCGCTACCGCCACCTACAGCCTCCGCCACCGCAACCATTCGAAGCGCCTTCGCCTCCCCTTCAAATCCGACCCCAGTTCGACGCCAACCAACCCCTCCTCCGCCTGAATCGAGCGTCCAAAGCCTCGACCTTCCCAGCGCTGCCGCCGCCGATCCTGACCACCAAACCACCACCGCCAGATTGCCCTCTCCTCCCTCTTCCACGTCCAACTCGCCGATCATCCCCTCGTGCCCCGATTCTCACGAAAACCATAAACCTAGTTTAGAACCTTCGTGAAAGGTGAGTTTTTTTTTATCTTTACACTTTGAAAAATCATATCTTTTTGGTGTGTTGACAAAATTTGATGAAACAGGAAACATCGGGACCGTAAGGAAGCTCTCTACCCAATAGAAGAATCCGCGGATTTTTCTGACATCGTATCGATTTTTAGCACTCCGAAAACCAATGTGAGAAATCTAAATTAACATGAATTTGAATGGAAAATGTCGTGTATAATTTATATTAGCAAAATATAAATTACATACGTGTCAAATACCTCATGTACGTGCGTAGTGTAAGCTATATAAGCGAAGTATGAATTTTACATGCATAGAATAATTGATATATGTGTTGAAATGCAAGTGAAATATAGGAATTATATATATATGTACTCCCCTCGTCCACAAACCATGGACGATATTTATTGTTGTGAATTGGTGTGAAACATTGGATGAAAAATACGAACGGTTGAATAATTGTTTGTGGTTGATATTGTTTGGTTGTGGTTGAAAAATACCCATTGGTGATCGAAATGAATTGGAAATATTAGTGGAAATAAAAATAAACATGCCTCCTGCGTGCGAATTAGATGCATGAATCCCCATTGTCAAAAACCGCGAGGTTTTAAGGTAGACTGAGGAGCCGTACTAGGGACGGTGCCAGTTTTAACTACCCTGCCGTTATGCTGCCGAAATTTTGAATAATCTTTGTGTGTTAGAATTATTTTCATATGTTGAAATTATTTTCATGCGTTGAAATTAAAGTCATATGTTGAAACTATATCCATGTGTGGAAATGTTTGTGTGTTGAAAAGTGACGTGTGAAAATTAAATTCATTTGTGAATGAATGTAATGTTTAAACAATAAAAATCACGTTTTTAGATATATATGAAGTATGAAAAATATTCGCCTTATATAAATAGTTTCAACAATAAAAATCCCATCTTTCTAATATGAACAACATAAATAAAATGTCCATGTGTGGAAATGCTCATTTGTTGAGAAGTGTGTGTAGTAGAAAAGTTCATGTGTTGAATAAAAAGATCGAACAATAAAAATTACATTTTTATTGAAACTATGAAGTGTTGAAAACATCCATTTGTCGAATAAATATTTTGAACGATAAAAATATCATTTTTATCATATTTGTGATATGCTAAAGATATGCGGACGTTGAAATAAATATTTGTGAAAGAAATATTATTTTTAACATGCATAGGAACTAAATAAAATGGTTATGTGTTGAAATATATTTTAGTTAGCCAAAATTATCATCTTTGAAATGTGAAGTGTTAAAAATAGCCATTTGTTCAAATAAATGAGCATGAGTTGAAATATACATCTATTGAACAGGTTATAGCAAAGGGGCTAGAGAAGAGGAATAAAATTTTGTGCCCGACAAATAGGTACACATTTACTGTTTTGTTTGGGTGATGATTTTATGAGCCTGTTGGCTAGCCGCTTGGCTTTTTCTTTTTCTTTTTGATATGAGACGCCCGTGTGGCTATTTGGGAATTTTCCCAGACCCTCCCGTATAAAGGAGGTTATGGCGAAATTTTTGGAAATTTAAAGGCGTTAGTGAAATAATTGAAGTGGAAACGATATAGGAATTTTTGAATGAACTATATTTATATAAATATCTAAATATAAATAAAATTAAAACAAAACGTGGCCGTGCAGTTCGTGTTTTGAAACCGTGATTTCAAACGACTAGTGCGGGAAATCCGACCATTGGATTTTCCCGAAACCGCAACCGTTGGGTTCGCCTTGGAAATATCTTTCCAACGGCACCAACTTTGTGAAGATCCGACGGTTGGATTGTCTGGAATGTTTAATTCAAATCTGAAGAAAAACAGCGCCAGAAACGATTATATTTATATATATATATATATATAAATATAATTAAAATTAAATCGAATAACGACGCTGCAGTTCGTAAATTGAAATCGTAACTTCAAATGGCTAGTGTGGAAGATCCGACCGTAGGATTTTCCCAAAACTGAAACCGTTGGATTCGTTTTGAAATGACCTTCCCAATGACACCAAATTTGTGAAGATCCAACGGTTAGATTTTCAGATATGTGTAAAACAAAATTAGTGAAAAGCAGCGCCAGTGCATCGACACGACCTGAAACGTCGTTTAATTAAAAATGGCCGTTTTAAATTAAATAAAAATGGCGATATATCGTTATAAAATACTATAGACGATATAGAGTGGAAATAAACCAATTTCATTGTGTTTGCTTGATATGTGATGTTTGAATGTATTTGACATGAAAATTATAACTAAATAACTGAAATGTGAATGTTGAATAGTCCAACCATGGGATTAATTGATTTGAAAATCTAAATATACGTGGGTTATTTGAAAAGGCCGAGTTTATCTCATTTCAAATAATCGATCGACGTTGAGAAGTCGAAGAGTCGAAGACGGCTGAAGACCGACGATCTCCACATTGGATGGATGGGCGCTACTGATGCTCGTGATTGGAGTAGCTACCATGAAGGAATTGAAGTAGTAGCCGTCCAAACATACTGTTGATTGTACGGATATGCGAGGAATTGGTGCCTCCGGTTTCGTTCAGACCCAAAACGGACTTGTAAATGGACTGTGTGTCTGACATTGGATTTTGTTCTGTGTTGATTGATCTCTGTTAAATATATATCTGTTTGGCGGCGGAGAATTTATTCTCTTTCTTAACTCCCTTCTCTGAGACGTACGAGCTTAGAGGTTATGTATTGACAGAAATCAGTCGCATGGATTGGATTGCCTGTGTGGCACGCCTAAGTGGCATATGATCAAGGCTTCTGTTGCAAAGAAAAGTCTTGTGGTTGATGATCAAAGCATGGTTTGTGTGACGTAGCTTTGTGTATAACGTGAATTCGCGAGCCTCACACCCCGTTATGAGTCAAAAACGGGAGACGCACCGCTGGGAGAGCACGACGTTTCCTTCTAGCTATGGTGGTGTCAGTGACCTACCAGCCCTGACATTATATATACTTTTCACCTGTGTGGTTGTTGGAATGCGAGGCGCCACGATTATAGGTCTGTAAGGACCGGGAAACGTGTGTTCAGGAATAACTAATCCTCAAAAGTAAGAGTGGACCGGCCCAACCGATTCCAAGGATCATAGTGGGGTCCTGGGACATTTGCTAGAGTGTATCGAATCGGAGAGAAACTTGCCCCTTGCCTCGACTCATGAAGGAATCCAATTTCCAATACGAAATATGCGGATGTG
Source organism: Allium sativum (assembly GCA_030737875.1). NCBI lineage: Eukaryota > Viridiplantae > Streptophyta > Magnoliopsida > Asparagales > Amaryllidaceae > Allium > Allium sativum. The sequence goes on along the minus strand of JASFAX010000020.1, from coordinate 64,389,060 downwards.
ATTGTATTACTAGTATGGCGACATGATATATGGTACTCATGCCGTCTAGGATTGATATTTATGATTGAATTTGCTTTTGAAACATATATGCACTAGTAATAATATCAAACACTTTTTTTTTATACGTATGAAGCATTTTTGGCCATTATAAGGTAAAACTCTATCCTCCGGCTTGCGTTGCATTGTGTGATGGGACCTGAGTCTTATAATGGCTTCATTTTATAAAAAAGCATTGCATTGATTTAATCGTTTACTTTATCTCATGCACTAGCACTCATTGGAGTAAACCCGTTCCGCGAAAGTGGCGTGGTCCTTTGATTTGCCTTATTATTGTTGTTAATAAGTTGAGTAGATTTCTCATACCAGTCCCATGACTGACTCGTAGTTTGTTTCACCTTGCAAACTCAGGTGCCCTCATTTTCAGACGGGCAGCCTAGTTACAGGTTTCTGACGCACCTTTTGGCTCATGGCGAGGCTTGACTACACCGTGCTGACTTGGATTTTCTCCGCCATTATTGTATCTATATTATGATTCTGCCATTGGCGATGTAGACTGATATTTATTTTGAGTACTCTTTATGTATGATTCCGCCTCAGGCGATGGTGACTGACCATGTATCATTATGCACTAAGTTGTATCCTGTACTGTGCTTCTCTGATGTGATGATATCTATATGATTCGGCTGTCATATGTGTGTAAATTATTCTATTTTCTGTTTATGCTATTATCTGTGATCTGCTAATGATGATTAATGTGTTATATTCCAATGATTATCTTTAACACTGTGTCACGGAGTTTTGGGATCGTCACAGCTGGTATCAGAGCGAGGTTTCCTTAGTTCTGGAGTCTAACACATTAAACACTTCATCAAAATAGAATCAGTAGTATTCTAAGGCGAGTCGCTCATTAGAGATAGGACTAGTAAAGTCCTAGAATGAGCCGAGCAGAATAGCAAAAACAATTGATCAGTCCATCGTTATCTTTCCATAAAATTTTCTTCTTAACTATGCAATAGACTATCATTTCTGTTAGCTGACTTTTCCTTGCTTATACAGAATTTGACAAATGGCTACCAGAGCAGCCGCCGCTAGAGGAGGCGGTGCCGGCCGAGGCCGAGGAAGAGGAGAAGTCCCAGCTCAAGAAGGACCTTTGATACAACCTCCGGCAGCTCAATACTTCGAGCTTGACCGTGTAGCTAAGAGATATAAAAACCTAGGAGGCAAGACCTTCTCGGGAACTGGCACCGTAATAGAGGCCCTTGCATGGCTCAAAACATGCGAGAAAATTCTTGAAGGCCTAAGGCTTGGAGACGAAGACAAAGCTATTATGGGCGCCTGGCTTATGCAGGAGCAAGCTGAACTATGGTGGGAATCTCTCACCGCCGGGAATAGGGAAGCTGGAAGAACATGGGATGGATTTAAAGAACTCTTCAAGGAGAAATATGTCCCCGAACAAGCTCTAGAAAGAATGCACGATGACTTCGCCAATCTCCAGCAGGGGGATCTTTCCGTGCAAGATTATCTGAATAAATTTACACTGTTGTCGCCCTATGCTCCGGAGCTCGTCGCCACTGCGAAATCCAAAAATAAGAGGTTTATCCTCGGGCTAAGACGACAATATCATGATAGAGCCATGGCCCATGTCAAGCTGGAATTCAACGAGCTGGTGGAAATGACATGCAACTATGAAGACCTTGATCAAAGGCATCTGGATCAGAATCGCGCTAGAAGCCAAGCCGGAAACAAGCGCAAGCCTGCTGTAAGTCAAGGCGAGTCAAGCCAAGCAGCATCTTCAAAACCTCAGACTGGCAAGCCGCCAAGAGGAAATTGCTTTAACTGTGGTAAGCCGGGGCACTACTCAGACGTCTGCACAGCTCCGAAGAGGTAGAAGACAAATTCTCAAGGGTCGAGCCAAGGCTCCCAGAACCCTCGCTCGTGCTTCAATTGTCGAAAGACCGATCATCTGGTCAAAGACTGTCCTTTGCTGAAGAAAGCTACAGTAGCTCACGTCTATGACGGGTCGAGCCCGCCAGCTGCTTCCGATGGAGCAGGTAAACCTGATGTTTTGGGAGGTACCCTTACCATTAAAAATATTCCTGTTTCTGTATTGTTTGACACAGGTGCATCACGTAGTTTTATTGCTAGTAACACAATGCACAAATTAAAGTTAAAACAGAGGAAGCTTAAAGAATCGGTTGAGGTACATAACCCGATAGGAGGTTCTATTACCCTCAGTTCGTGTTGTAAGGTTCCTACTTCTTTCTCCCGATACCAGTTTCCTTTCAATTTAATCGTTATGGATTTTCCCGAATTCGATATCATTCTTGGGCTAGATTGGTTAACGAAATACGAAGCTGAGGTAAAGTGTGCGGAAAGAATCGTTAAAATTCGAATGAAGCTTGGATATATTATGGTACCATGTCACGGTTCGAATCCGAATAGAGAAGAATTTTGGTCAGCATTAGAACTTATTCCCACTTCCATAGAAAAGATTCTGATTGTTAGAAACTATGCGGATGTGTTTGAAGAATTTGAAAATTCACCTCCGCAAAGAGAAATAGAATTCCGAATCGATCTAATTCCCAATGCCAGACCAGTGGTGCATCCAATTCGCAGAATGACTCCGAAAGAAAAAGAAGAATTAGGCGATCAAACTCGTCAACTGTTGTGGAAGGGTCTAATTAGACCTATTTTTTCTAATTGGGGTGCAGCTGTTGTGTTTGTCCCAAAGTCAGACGGTACTCTTCGATTATGCGTTGATTACCGAGACCTCAAGACGCTTAAAAATAAATATCCATTACCCCGCATTGATGATTTGCTAGACCAATTGAATGGGGCGAAAGTATTTTCCCGAATGGACCTAGCTACAGGGTTTCATCAATTGAGAATAGCAGAAGAGTGTGTTCCTTTGACAGCTTTCAGAGGTCCAGACATATTTTATGAATGGTTAGTAATGTCGTTTGGCCTATGCAACGCTCCAGCATACTTTGTTGATCTAATGAATAGAGTGTTCAGGGGAGTTCTGAATAAATTTGTCCTCGTCTTCATCGATGATATTTTAATCTACTCCAAATCAAAACCCGAGCATGAAAAACACTTAGAACAAGTATTGGAGATTCTAAGAAAGAACGTCTTCAAAGCCAAAATCTCTAAATGTGTCTTCTGGCAAGAAGAAGTCAAATTTCTTGGCCATGTCGTGTCAGAGAAAGGAATTTCTGTCGACCCAAGCAAAATAACAGCGATTCAAAACTGGAAACAACCCACTACTCCCACGAAAGTTAGAAGTTTTATGGGGTTGGCTAGTTATTATCGAAAGTTCGTTAAGGATTTTTCGAAGATATCCGGTCCGTTAACGAAGCTCACAAAGAATAATGAGAAGTTTAAGTGGACTTCCGACTGTGAAGAAGCTTTCCAAGAATTGAAATCGAAACTGACCACTGCTCTAGTGTTAACCATTATTGATGGCAATCAGGATTTAACGGTTTGGACAGATGCTTCTATTAGAGGTCTGGGTGTAGTGTTAATGCAGAGAGGCCAAGTAGTCGCTTATGCAAGCCGCCAACTGAAACTACATGAGAAAAATTATGTGACTCATGATCTTGAGTTGCTAGCCATCGTTTTTGCCTTGAAAATCTGGAGGCATTATTTATTGGGCGAGAAATTTATACTGTACACAGATCATCAATCGTTGAAGTATTTATATACCCAGAAAGATCTGAATCTGAGACAGCAGCATTGGCTAGAATTTCTTGCAGCGTATGATCTTGATATCCTGTATATGCCGGGGAAGGCTAACGTTGTAGCGGATGCGCTTAGTAGAAAGACCGCAATCGTTGCCCATCTTATAATTACACCTAGCTTGATCGATAAGATATGTGCTCTCCAGAAGAATGATTATTTCACTCAAAAGATCAAAGGAAGAATCCAGAAGGGAGAGCCCTCAAGATTTCAAGTAGATAAAGAAGAAGTTCTGAGGCTGAATAGGAGAATTTGTGTTCCCAACCTTCCTGAGCTCAAAAGAGAAGTGTTAGACGAATGCCATAAATCCTAATTTTGCATCCATCCTGGGGTGAGTAAAATGTACAACGATATTAAACGCACTTTCTGGTGGAAGGCAATGAAAAGGGGTATTTCTTTGTATGTTAGTAGATGTCCAACTTGTCAATTGGTCAAGAGTGACCAACAGAAACTAGCTGGACTGTTGCAACCGTTGGAAGTCCCAAGTTGGAAATGGGAACATATTTCCATGGATTTCATAGATGGTTTGCCACGAACCAGGAAAGGTAATGACAGCATTTAGGTAATCGTAGATCGCTTCACGAAGACTGCCCATTTTATACCTGTCAGATCCAATAGAACTACTCAAAGTCTAGCACAGATATATTTCAGGGAAATTGTTAAGCTGCATGGAATTCCCATCAGCATAGTCAGTGATAGAGATCCCATATTTACTAGCAAATTCTGGGAGGCTTTCCAGACAGAATTGGGAACGAAACTGAATATAAGCACCGCTTATCACCATCAAACAGATGGCCAAACTGAGCGGGTCAATAGAATTCTAGAAGATTTATTGCGGGCTTGTATAATTGATTTTGGTGGGTCATGGGAAGATCACTTACATTTGGCAGAATTCTCATATAACAATAGCTATCAAACAAGTTTGGGAAAGTCGCCATTTGAAGCATTATATGGCAGACCCTGCAGATCTCCAGCATGTTGGTAGAACCTGGCAACAGACTTGTGTTAGGACCCGATATGATTAGAGAAGCATCTGATAAAGTCGACTTCATCAAAAAGCGTTTGAGAACCGCCCAAAGCCGACAGAAAAGTTATGCAGACTCTAGAAGGAGAGATTTGACATTTGCTGTTGGTGATCATGTTTATTTGAAGGTTTCTCCGATGAGAGGAGCAATCAGATTTGGCAAGACCGGGAAGTTGGCAAGGAGATTTATTGGTCCCTTTCCTATACTTGAACGAATTGGAACTCTTGCTTATAGGGTTCAATTGTCAGATTGGTTGCCTGGAGTGCACGATGTATTTCACGTATCTCAACTTAGAAGACATGTGCATAATCCGGATCTTGTTGTAGAAGAAGCAGCGCAATACGATGTGGACATAACCCCAGAATTATCACTCAGAAGAGAGCCATTAAAAATTGTAGGCAAAGAAACTAGGGAACTAAGAAGCAAAAGGGTTCATTTAGTTAAAGTGCAGTGGAGCAGTGATCCTAGAGACTGTACTTGGGAGACGGAGGAAAGCATTAAGCAAGCTTACCCCAAATGCAGAGTGGATATCTCTGACTAACTCCGGTGCAAGGTACCTTTACAATACTTTGCATTTACATTTTGTTTCCAACTTTACTGTTGTTTCCTTTTCAAGGACGAAAAGTTTTAAGTGGGGGAGATTGTAATAACCCGGAAAATACGAGCCATTTTAAAAATTTTAAATTGGTGATTTCAAAGGAATTTGAACAATTGAAATAGAATATTTCAATAAAATAGTGAATTAGAAATAGTGAGTCAATTTGAAAATTTGGATTCAAACTTTGACTGACTGTATAGGGCGGAAAATATAACGGATTTTAGTGAAACCAAAAATATTTAAATCTGTTAGTCAATACCTTTCTAACGAATCTGAAAAATCGAAGTTTCATAACGGGAATCAAAAGTTATGGCCGAATGAATTTTCAGAATGGTCGCCATATAGAATATATAGCCCTCGAAAATTGATATTTTGCATACGACCTCAGAATTCGACGAAACCACTTTTGTTGGGTCCGGGATGTCAAACTATTGCTAGGTTTCAAATTTCATAATTTTTGAAGCTAGTATGTGAGCGTGGCAAAAGAAAATGTGTTTGGTCAATTTCTGTTAAATTGGATCGACCCGAAAATGGCCATTTTTCAAACGATCTCAGAATTCGACGAAACTAGTTTTGTTGGGACCGTAGAGTCAAAACATAGCTAGATTTATTTTTCTGGAATTTTTCGAATCAGTTTGTGGCCCTGGCAAATTGAAATGTGCGTTCAGAGTTAAAAATTAAACGTTTTATACTTTAATTTGAAAAATAACTGACTGTAACAGTCGAATTGGCCAACGAAACATATCCCATTGTGTCCGGAATGGGGGTATTTAGCTAAGGGCGACAGTCGTTGGGTTTAAAAAGGAGTTCGTTTGAGAAAACACTATTTAAAAAGTTAATAAAGTCCTCGGCGAATCAGAATTAGCCATTCATAATTTTTAAAAAAAGAAAAAAGAAAAGAAAACCCTCGAACGAACGGCGACCCGTGCTCGAAACTTCCCCGACCGATCGCCGCCACTACCACCACCTACAGCCACCGCCACCATTCGAAGCGCCTTCGCCTCCCCTTCAAATCCGACCCCAGTTCGACACCGACCAACCCCTCCTCCGCCTGAATCGAGCGTCCAAAGCCTCGACCTTCCCAGCGCCGCCGCAGCCGATCCTGACCACCGAACGCCACCAAACTACCACCGCCAGATAGCCCTCTCCTCCCTCTTCCACGTCCAACTCGCCGATCATCCCCTCGTGCCCCGATTCTCGCGAAAACCGTAAACCTAGTTTAGAACCTTCGTGAAAGGTGAGTTTTTTTTTATCTTTACACTTTGAAAAATCATATCTTTTTGGTGTATTGACGAAATTCGATGAAACAGGAAACATCGGGACCGTAAGGAAGCTCTCTACCCAATAGAAGAAGCCGCGGATTTTCTGACATCGTATCGATTTTTAGCACTCCGAAAACCAATGTGAGAAATCTAAATTAACATGAATTTGAATGGAAAATGTCGTGTATAATTTATATTAGCGAAATATAAATTACATACGTGTCGTATACCTCATGTACGTGCGTAGTGTAAGCTATATAAGCGAAGTATGAATTTTACATGCATAGAATAATTGATATATGTGTTGAAATGCAAGTGAAATATAGGAATTATATATATATATATATGTACTCCCCTCGTCCACAAACCATGGACGATATTTATTGTTGTGAATTGGTGTGAAACATTGGATGAAAAATACGAATGGTTGAATAATTGTTTGTGGTTGATATTGTTTGGTTGTGGTTGAAAAATACCCATTGGTGATCGAAATGAATTGGAAATATTAGTGGAAATAAAAATAAACATGCCGCCTGCGTGCGAATTAGATGCATGAATCCCCATTGTCAAAAACCGCGAGGTTTTAAGGTAGAGCGAGGAGCCGTACTAGGGACGGTGCCGGTTTTAACTACCCTGCCGTTATGCTACCGAAATTTTGAATAATCTTTGTGTGTTAGAATTATTTTCATATGTTGAAATTATTTTCATGCGTTGAAATTAAAGTCATATGTTGAAACTATATCCATGTGTGGAAATGTTTGTGTGTTGAAAAGTGACGTGTGAAAATTAAATTCATTTGTGAATGAATGTAATGTTTAAACAATAAAAATCACATTTTTATATATATATGAAGTATGAAAAATATTCGCCTTATATAAATAGTTTCAACAATAAAAATCCCATCTTTCTAATATGAACAACATAAATAAAATGTCCATGTGTGGAAATGCCCATTTGTTGAGAAGTGTGTGTAGTGGAAAAGTTTATGTGTTGAATAAAAAGATCGAACAATAAAAATTACATTTTTATTGAAACTATGAAGTGTTGAAAACATCCATTTGTCGAATAAATATTTTGAACGATAAAAATATCATTTTTATCATATTTGTGATATGCTAAAGATATTCGGACGTTGAAATAAATATTTGTGAAAGAAATATTATTTTTAACATGCATAGGAACTAAATAAAATGGTTATGTGTTGAAATATATTTTAGTTCGCCAAAATTATCATCTTTGAAATGTGAAGTGTTAAAAATAGCCACTTGTTCAAATAAATGTGCATGAGTTGAAATATACATTAATTAGCTAATGATATGATTTTAGCCTATGCATGCAACATTAGAATGAATGGTGTTTTTAAACCAAAGTAAATCAAATATGAAATTGAATGGAAAATGATAAGTGATAGAAATCGTATATATATACATGCATATCTATTGAACAGGTTATAGCAAAGGGGCTAGAGAATAGGAATAAAATTTTGTGCCCGACAAATAGGTACACATTTACTGTTTTGTTTGGGTGATGATTTTATGAGCCTGTTGGCTAGCCGCTTGGCCTTTTCTTTTTCTTTTTGATATGAGACGCCCGTGTGGCTATTTGGGAATTTTCCCAGACCCTCCCGTACAAAGGAGGTTATGGCGAAATTTTCGGAAATTTAAAGGCGTTAGTGAAATAATTGAAGTGGAAACGATATAGGAATTTTTGAATGAACTATATTTATATAAATATATAAATATAAATAAAATTAAACCGAAACGTGGTCGTGCAGTTCGTGTTTTGAAACCATGATTTCAAACGACTAGTGCGGGAAATCCGACCATTGGATTTTCCCGAAACCGCAACCGTTGGGTTCGCCTTGGAAATATCTTTCCAACGGCACCAACTTTGTAAAGATCCGACGGTTGGATTGTCTGGAATGTTTAATTCAAATCTGAAGAAAAACAGCGCCAGAAACGATTATATTTATATATATATAAATATAATTAAAATTAAATCGAATAACGATGCTGCAGTTCGTAAATTGAAATCGTAACTTCAAATGGCTAGTGTGGAAGATCCGACCGTCGGATTTGCCCAAAACTGAAACCGTTGGGTTCGTTTTGAAATGACCTTCCCAATAATACCAAATTTGTGAAGATCCAAGGGTTAGATTTTCAGATATGTGTAAAACAAAATTAGTGAAAAGCAGCGCCAGTGCATCAACACGACCTGAAATGTCGCTTAATTAAAAATGGCCGTTTTAAATTAAATAAAAATGGCGATATATCGTTATAAAATACTATAGACGATATAGAGTGGAAATAAACCAATTTCATTGTGTTTGCTTGATATGTGATGGTTGAATGTATTTGACATGAAAATTATAACTAAATAACTGAAATGTGAATGTTGAATAGTCCAACCATGGGATTAATTGATTTGAAAATCTAAATATACGTGGGTTATTTGAAAAGGCCGAGTTTATCTCATTTCAAATAATCGATCGACGTTGAGAAGTCGAAGAGTCGAAGACGGCTGAAGACCGACGATCTCCACATTGGATGGATGGGCGCTATTGATGCTCGTGATTGGAGCGGCTACCATGAAGGAATTGAAGTAGTAGCCGTCCAAACATACTGTTGATTGTACGGATATGCAAGGAATTGGTGCCTCCGGTTTCGTTCAGACCCAGAACGGGCTTCTAAATGGACTGTGTGTCTGACATTGGATTTTGTTCTGTGTTGATTGATCTCTGTTAAATATATATCTATTTGGCGGCGGAGAATTTATTCTCTTACTTAACGCCCTTCTCTAAGACGTACGAGCTCAGAGGTTATGTATTGACAGAAATCAGTCGCATGGAGTGGATTGCCTATGTGGCACGCCTAAGTGGCATATGATCAAGGCTTCTGTTGCAAAGCAAAGTCTTGTGGTTGATGATCAAAGCATGGTCTGTGTGACATAGCTTTGTGTATAATGTGAATTCGCGAGCCTCACACCCCGGTATGAGTCAAAAACGAGAGACGGACCGCTGGGAGAGCACGACGTTTCCTTCTAGCTATGGTGGTATCAGTGACCTACCAGCCCTGACATTATATATACTTTTCACCTGTGTGGTTGTTCGAATGCGAGGCGCCTCGATTATAGGTCTGTAAGGACCGAGAAACGTGTGTTCAGGAATAACTAATCCTCAAAAGTAAGAGAGGACCGGCCCAGCCGATTCCAAGGATCATAGTGGGGTCTTGGGACATTTGCTAGAGTGTCTCGAATCGGAGAGGAGCTTGCCCCTTGCCTCGACTCATGAAGGAATCCAATTTCCAATACGAAATATGCGGATGTGATTGTATTACTAGTATGGCGACATGATATATGGTACCCATGCCGTCTAGGATTGATATTTATGGTTGAATTTGCTTTTGAAACATATATGCACTAGTAATAATATCAAACACTTTTGTTTTATACGTATGAAGCATTTTTGGCCATTATAAGGTAAAACTCTATCCTCTGGCTTGCGTTGCATTGCGTGATGGGACCTGAGTCTTATAATGGCTTCATTTTATAAAAAAGCATTACGTTGATTTAATCGTTTACTTTATCTCATGCACTAGCACTCATTGGAGTAAACCCGTTCCGCGAAAGTGGCGTGGTCCTTTGATTTGCCTTATTATTGTTGTTAATAAGTTGAGTAGATTTCTCATTCCAGTCCCATGACTGACTCGTAGTTTGTTTCACCTTGCAAACTCGGGTGCCCTCATTTTCACACGGGCAACCTAGTTACAGGTTTCTGATGCACCTTTTGGCTCATGGCGAGGCTTGACTACACCGTGCTGACTTGGATTTTCTCCGCCATTATTGTATCTATATTATGATTCTGCCATTGGCGATGTAAACTGATATTTATTTTGAGTACTCTTTATGTATGATTCCGCCTCAGGCGATGGTGACTGACCATGTATCATTATGCACTAAGTTGTATCCTGTACTGTGCTTCTCTGATGTGATGATATCTATATGATTCCGCTGTCATATATGTGTAAATTATTCTATTTTCTGTTTATGCTATTATCTGTGATCTGCTAATGATGATTAATGTGTTATATTCCAATGATTATCCTTAACACCGTGTCACGGGGTTTTGGGATCGTCACATTTGTAAAATGGTGTTTATAAATAAAATAAATAAATTATCAAGAGATAATTTGAATATTAAATTCAAAGAGAATTGGAATGGAATTCGAATAAAGAAAATTCAAAAATAGATTCGAATATAAAAATTCGAATATAGTTTAAAAATAGATTTGAATGTAGAAATCCAAATGAAGTTTGAAAATAAATTAAAGTTCAAATGGAGATTGAAAATAGAATTTGAAATAGAAATTTCAAAGAGAATTTGAAATAGAATTTGAATCTAAAGGAACTCAAATAGAATTTGAATTCGAAGGAATTCAAATGGATTTGAATCAAGAAAGTTCAAATGAAATTTAAAATATATAGATTTGAAAATAGAATTCAAATGGAGTTTAACTATAGAATTAGAAAATAGAATAAAAATGGAGTTTGAATATTAGGAATTAAAATAGAACATTAAAATAGAATTAGAAACTCAAATAGAAATTTAATATAGAAATTCAAATGGAATTTGAATATGGAATTTGAATATAGAATTCAAATGGAATTTAAAATATATCAGAATGGAGTTGAATTTATTATAAACGAAGTTCAAACGTTGATATATATATAAATATAATTAAAACGAACTCGCCGCAGCGCTGCAGTTCGTAAGTTGTTGTTTCGAACTTCAATTGAGTATACAGAACTCAATTGAAGTCGGAATTCTTTGAAACAAGAAACGTCAGGACCGATTTGATAATAGTTTTCTAATGAAGGAGAAAAATCTGGATTTCGTCGTATAGATTTTGAGTTATGTCAAAATCAAATTTTCAGAAAAGCAGTGCCATAACCATTTAAAAACCATAACGATTTATTTAATTTTATAAAAGGATTTTAAGCGAATAAAATTCGAATTTCTATTTAGAAAATTTCAGATTTGAGTTGTAAATTATATGAGAACTCAAGTAGAGTAATGAATTGATTTTTGAAATAAAAATCATATTTTTGATTATTGAATAGAACTAACTAATTTTAATGGCATTTTTAAATGATATTAGGCTTTGAGTAAGTGAATTCGATTTGAAAATTTGTATTCGAAATCGAAAAGGAAACTAGAATTGAAATTTGAAATTTCAATTTAGTTATGAGCAAGTTAAATATTTTGTTTGAACATGTTATGTTCAAACAAAGAAGTGGAATAGGCAAAATAGCTAATTAAAGAATAAGTGGGCGAAATTGAATTCAAACGAATGGATTGAGTTGAACTGAATTGAAACAGGTGAGTATGTGTTAGACAGGTATGGGATGAAGTATATGAAGGTTTTAATTTATGTACCCGACAAAAAGGTACATGTTTAAATTCATATATGAGATTTTATGCGCCGTATCGACAAGCCGCTTGGCTTTTTCTTTTTCTTCTGGATTGGTGAGGGCCGTGGGAGGCTATTTGAAATATCCCGATGCTCCCGGTACAAGGGAGGTTATGGCGAATTTTTCCGGGAATTTAAGGAATTAGAATATTTTTAAAGAATTTTGATAGTTAGAAATCAATGTATCGATATATATATATAGAATTCGATAAGGAAACAAATTTAAAAAAGAAATAAAGTATTGTAAACAGAAAGGGAAATCTAAATTAGAAATAGAAAGCAAACCATATACATGTTTTAAAAATGAATAATTGGGTTTTATAGTGTGATTATTCGAGGGAAGTGGTTTTGTCTGTTTTGAAGTTAATGATATCTTCAGTCAAGGTTTGAGAGGTAATTTTACCCCAACTTGATTGATTTCATTTTTAATTGATAAATAGCAAGATCCAGCCTCGAAGAGAAGTGTTGAAAAAGAGTTAGTTTAGTAAAATATTTTGGGTTGTTGTAACGATGTTTTACACAACATTCGTTTTAACCCAAGTGGTGGAATTTTAGAAATACAAAAGTAAATATTTCCTGAGTATAATTAAAGTAGTCGGGAAAGAGATAAGTGGTTGAAATTGTTTTCAATTGCAAATAGAATATATTTTCTAAATACAGAAAATAAAGGAGGGCGATATTCGGAAATGTTTTCCAAATAGCGTAAAGGGCCAATATGGTTATTGAAAATATTTGGTTAACAAATATTGATAAGGAAATGGAGAAGAGATTTAATTAATGAAATATTAATTAAAGAGCCTAGTGATTTGTTTGATATGTTGGATGAACGCTTGTTTCCTTCGATAGTTAAATCATCGATTATCGAAACACTTGTTTTTATTCAATAGTTAAATCACCGACTATCGAAGTTTTGACCATCGTTGTCAATATGGAGAGACCGGTTGGATTATTATCCGAAGAACCACTTCGTGTTGGCATAAGCATTGCGAACCAAGTATGCTGAATATATTGAAGATGGAATGAAGTGCAAGGACTTTTTCTACTAATAGAAATTGTGCCTTCGGTTTCGTTCAATCCCAGAACGAACGTATATGAACGAATGTCTGACAAAATATTTCCAATGATCTAATGAGTTGATCTGTATAAATATATATATGGTTGCAACGGATTTATTCCCTTATCATAACATCCAGAATATTTGTGCAAATCAATTAGTGATTAACAGATCTGATAATGTGGCATTCAAAGTAATTGTGCTATCAATAAATGACAAGTGAGCGTAGCCTCAGGCCTCAACAACCGGGAAATGACAAAAATCGGGCAGACAGCATGGCTATGTGGGTCGCTCCCATTAGGGTGTATAATCACCTATCTAGAGATTCATTTAATTTCTTATTCTATTCGATGTTGTCCCATTCGGGAAACGGTTGCTGATCCCAACCGTTGGTGATATATATTCGATACACTCAGGCGAAATGAGTGGTTGGTCATGTATGGGCCGGGTTGCAAGATGTTCTTGTTGAACCCAGGTGTATTCGCCTCTAGAGATACATCATCGGAAGGTGGTCCCAAACCTTGTCATAGTTGGAATCCAATCTATAATAAGCATCCTGCGGTTTTTGATTTTATACTATATATGTAGAGCGTGAGATGCAAGCGTTCTACTATTTGGTTATTTATTTTGATTAAACATTATTATAATATCACTGGATTTTTGTATCAAAGTGTTTTGGGTTATAGTAAGATAAAAACCGTCCGTGTTTATGTGTGGGTTGGTCTAACTATTATCTTTTCTTTTGAAAGGATTTTTAAAGTTAAACAAATGGTTGGAGTTTACTCACACCAGTCCCATGACTGACCCGGAGTTTATTTTGTTTTGTTTTCCCTAAACTCTTGGGTGCCCAAATTTGTACGGGCAGTCAAGTAGTCAGGATTTTATAGATTCACTTGGAAGAGCTGGAAGCAGGAGGCTTCACCAGTTAGCTATAGATTATCATATTTCCGCTGTATACTATGTTGTATCTGGAAACAGGTGTTATAACTGTTCCAGGAATAATTGTTGTGCTCTGATGATGGTACGTATATAAAGTTACTGATTTGTGTTTCAAAATTTATGTTATATAATATATTTTATTCGTTCCGCTGTCAGATTTGTCTTCTTTGTTTTCTTCTATTCTAACCTTTCTTTCTTTCTATTTCTCATCCTCTAACTTCTTTCTAATAATGATTCGTATTTTTGTGCAATTTGGGTTGGACGTGTGGTGTTATTAGTCGACTCAGATAGTATGGATTTGCGGGCCTTTACAGTTGGTATCAGAGCTTAGGTTGAGCGAATACCTAGGTTGTGGTGTTGTGCTCATTAGAGATAGGGTCAGTAGTACCCTAGAATGAGTTGAGTGTGTGTATATATATATATATGAGAGCGCGTATTTGTTAATTGATGTAAAATTTATTTTATATTGTGTTGGTTAGTCTGTTGAGTGGTTTATGAATTCTGATCGAATAGTGGGACGCCACAAAGTCGATAGGAATTTCTAAACACTTGAACAGAAGATTGAACACGATATTGTTTTAAAGTGGGTGAATGAAATTATTTTACCCAAATTTATATTTTGATACAGAAAGAATAATTTTTGAAATTATTATAATATATGGATGTGTTGGTTGTTATCATTATAATCAAATGAGATTATAAGAAATGAAATGGTAATATAGAACCAAATAGAATTTATATATGAATGAAATATACAATTAAGATGAATTAAAACTGGATTCAAACCATAAATTGGAATTTAAATCCTGGGAAGTTTGAAAATATTTTAAAAAAAGTATATTAAAATAATATAGCTTTGTTTTGAAAGGATTTTTGAATAGAAATCATTTTGAATGGATTCTGAAAGTGTTAAATCACTGAACTCACTTCAGTAGCTGGAAAATAATTCTGATGATGACTGCAGCATCATCAATGTTCATTTTCGAGTTTCTAAGTGATGGATTGCTACTTTAGAAAAGTTTTGATGGAGATTTGTTTTGAAAGAAAACAAGTTTAGTTGAAAAAATTCAAATGTTTTGAATTTGAAAAGATTATAAATATATATATGTATATATTTATGTGATTTCAGAAGGATTTGAAATGAAAACCCTGGGATTTGGATTCTGAAGTTTAAATTTAACTTAAGCAAGTTAAATAGATCGAGGTAAATAAATTAGTGAAATTCAATTTGAATAAGATTGAATGGAATTTGAATTGGGTGTAAATCATTTAGATTAAATGTGTGAAAACCAAAAGTTTTGGTCGGAGCTAATTTGTTGAAATATGAAGAGGTGAGTTTCAACATAAGTGAGATTTTTAAAAGTTAATGGGTTTATAGTATTTTTCCTACCTTAGCAATTTCGGGGACGAAATTAGTTTAAGGGGGAAGAATGTAACAACCCGGATTTTTGAACAGTTTATTTTAAATAATTAATATCGTCGAAAATAGTGAGTTGATAATATAAATGTTATTTTATATTGAGTGATCGATTCAGTAATCGAAATACGATTTAATATCGAATATAATAAATTATCGTAATACGAAATATAATGGAAATCGAAATTAAAAGCCGAATCAAAATGATTCAGATGATGTATCGAAATTTTATTTGACTACAACGATGATAATAATATATTATCGAGAAATTTATTTATTTCTGAATTTAAATTATTTTATATTGATTTAAAAGATTACATTATATACGTTCAAATTAAAAATTTAAATATATTCAGTTCAGTTCAGAATAGCGTTATAATATTGGAACAACGGTCGGTATGCTAAAATAGCGGTTCACGATTTTTATTATGGACCCCGAGATATTTGATTGTGGATAGGATCGAAATCAAATCAGTATCTGTTTAAAAAGAACTAAAATCTCTTTAAATCAAATCACATTAAATTCAAATCAAATCGAATTTAATTCTCATGTACTTAGCCGTACCTATAACATTGAAAAATCGATCACCTAGATGTACCTTACGCTGATCCTTCTCCTGCCTATTTAAACGAGACCCAACCCTTTATTTTGTTTTTCCAATTTCGATCCTCAGAGAAAGCAAAATCATACCACTCCTCTTTAATTCTTCGGTATTACCCTTTAATTCAAAGCCGACCTTTCTTTTTATACGAATCATGTTTAAACGGAAAATCCCTAAATCAGATATTGAACCCTTTTTCCTATTTTCCCCTCAAATCAAAGATCGAGTTCGAATTGGGTGCGATCAAGATTCCTTGGGATCTCGAGTTCGACAGATAGGGTAGTGGCAACCGCGGTGGATTTTGGGGTAAGGGAAGGTTGCGATTTGGGTTTTGAAGTCCTTGAAGCTCATCGAAATTGATTCCGGGAGCGATGTGGAGCAGTTTGAAGTCGCGATGGTTTGTGATTTCATGGCCTGAGGCCTTCGATTTGAAAAGGAGATGAGTGTGTGGATTGTAAGTTGTCGAGTTCGACTTCGAACAGGAAGCTAGAGGGCACAGATTTGAAGTGGACGGGGAATAGGTCTCTGGAGCAGTTCGAGCTGTAGTTCGAGATGCTCAAGGAGGAGGTTGCGTTGCAGAGAAGATGGAGTTTTCAGTTATGAAGAAGAGGGTTCATCGATGGTTTCAGGAAGGGAAACAGAGACTGGGAAAAGGGAAATTTAAATAGAGAATTTAAGGTATATTTTTAGTTTATTCTTAATTTAAATTTATATTAAGATTGATATAAAAATTAGTAGTTGATTTAATCAATTTGAATAACTTGTAGGAATTAGCATATTAGTTAGAATTTACTTAGTATTTTAGTTAGAATTTACTTAGTATATTAGTCAGAATTTACTTAGCATCAATTTGGATATAATTAGTATATCAATCAAGATTTAATTAGTATATCGGTTAAGATTGAATTAGTATACTGTCTCAGAAGAAATTCATTAGCTCATATATATATAGAATTCGATATGGAAACGAATTTAAAAAAGAAATAGAGTATTGTAAACAGAAAGGGAAATCTAAATTAGAAATAGAAAGCGAACCATATACATGTTTTAAAAATGAATAATTGGGTTTTATAGTGTGATTATTTGAGGGAAGTGGTTTTGTCTGTTTTGAAGTTAATGATGTCTTCAGTCAAGGTCTGAGAGGTAATTTTACCCCAACTTGATTGATTTCATTTTTGATTGATAAATAGCAAGATCCAACCTCGAAGAGAAGTGTTGAAAAAGAGTTAGTTTAATAAAATATTTTGGGTTGTTGTAACGATGATTTACACAGCATTCGTTTTAACCCAAGTGGTGGAATTTTAGAAATATAAAAGTAAATATTTCCTAAGTATAATTAAAGTAGTCGGGAAAGAGATAAGTGATTGAAATTGTTTTCAATTGCAAATAGAATATATTTTCTAAATACAGAAAATAAAGGAGGGCGATATTCGGAAAAGTTTTCCAAATAGCGTAAAGGGCCAATATGGTTATTGAAAATATTTGGTTAACAAATATTGATAAGGAAATGGAGTAGAGATTTAATTAATGAAATATTAATTAAAGAGCCCAGTGATTTGTTTGATATGTTGGATGAACACTTGTTTCCTTCGATAGTTAAATCATCGACTATCGAAACACTTGTTTTTATTCGATAGTTAAATCACCGACTATCGAAGTTTTGACCATCGTTGTCAATATGGAGAGACCGGTTGGATTATTATCCGAAGAACCACTCCGTATTGGCATAAGCGTTGCGAACCAAGTATGCTGAATATATTGAACATGGAGTGAAGTGCAAGGACTTTTTCTATTAATAGAAATTGTGCCTTCGGTTTCGTTCAATCCCAGAACGAACGTATATGGACGAATGTCTGACAAAGTATTTCCAATGATCTAATGAGTTAGTCTGTATAAATATATATGGTTGCAACGGATTTATTCCCTTAGCATAACTGTAACGAACTGGGATTTTCGACTCCGAAAATCAACATCAAACTACCGTGTTGACCATTCAGACATCGAACATTCCAGATCATTAATAGAAAGAAGTTAGAGGATGAGAATAGATAAGGTAGAAATATTGAATAGAAGAAGAAGAAGAACACCACACGGAGTCTCACATCGCAGCGGAACAAAATATAATACAGAAATAAATCTTTATTGAGAGCTTTGAAAATAGTTACAGTATCAGAGTACATCATACCATGGGACAGTTATAATAGCCTGTTCCCATATACAACACACAGCGGAATAGTAGTAATATCATACGTCTGGACTCTTCCAGCTCTTCTCTTCATAGCAGTCGCTAACCTGAACTTGTACACTCCGGGCTAACCCGAGCATTTACAAAACACCGGGTCAGTCTGGTGAACCAGAGTGAGATAAACTAGCACAGTAATAAGGTAAATCATCCAATCATGATTTTAAAGTTCAAAATCTTTTCAGAAGAAAGGATAATCGTAAGACCAAATCCACACATAAACACGGACGGTTTTTACCTTACGATAACCCAAAATAGTTTTGAAACCAATATCTTGTCTGATATTATGATAATGTCTAAATACAAGTAAATAGCAATCTAGTGGAACGCTTGCATCTCACGCTCCACATATATAGTATACAATCAAAACCCGCAGGCGCTTATTTGAGATTTGATTCCGACCTTGACAAGGTATGGGACCACCTGCCGATAGTGTATCTCTAGAGACGAATACACTGGGTTCAACAAGAACGTCTTGCAACCCGGCCCTCACATGACCGACCACTCATTTCGCTTGAGTGTATCGAATGTATATCACCGACGGTTGGGATCAGCAACCGTCTCCTGACAAGGGACAGCATCGAAACATAGATTAAGAAACAAATAGGATTTCCTCTAGATAGGTGATTATACACCCTAATGGGAGCGACCCACATAGCCATGCTGCCTGCCCGATTTTTTGTCATTTCCCGGTTGATGAGGCTTGAGGTCAGAATAACTTCTGAACATCTGGTCGTTATTCACTTTGGATGCCACATCATCAGATCCATCAGATATCACTAATTGACGACCCCAAAAATACTCTAGCTGGAAGCTAAGAGAGCGGCAATTTCTCCGCCAACAACTATAGAACGTTTGAAGAAATCAACGTGCGTGATCCTTTGGAAATACTCTGTCAGACATCCGTCCATACAAGTCATCCAGGAACAGGATGAACCGAAGGCACTCTCCTATGGCATCCATATAGGAATCACCCCATGGATCAGTAGCGAGAAGTCCTTGCAACCCGTAGATTCCCGTCACGACAGAATCACAGCTTTTCTCTGCTTGCCAGGAAGAGAATATTAGTGGTTCTTCCGTTTATGAAAATCAACGGTCTTCAATGCTCCATCACGATCATCTTCTGATATCTTCACGTATTTGTTGGTCGGAATGGTTTTCGAATATAAATTCGATCCCGGTCTTTCCATACCAACAATCGTATTGGACAGATATGATAGTCGGTGTTTTAACCATCAAAATATACAGTGTTTCAATCATGACACTCCAATGAGTTCACTGGTTAAGCATTCAGCATTACCTGGCCTTTTAACACTTGATTTACTTTGTTAAATCAAAACTTCTAACTCTGTTAATATTTAAAAAAAATACGATATTTGAATAACTCTAATTCGATTTAACTCTAATCGATTAACTCTAATTAATTAACTTTAACCGGTTAATTCTAATTGACCAATTCGACTTAATTAACTCCTATTGATTAACTAATATTCGACTTAACACCATTCGCTTGACTCTAGATCACAGCGATCACAATGGTTACGCCTGATTCCCTCAGGAAACATCCGACCGCCGTAGGCTATCTGCAGCCCTGCGAATTACGCTAGCATTCGTATGTAATGGCAACTTACCTTGAATACTATGTTTGACTAACTCTAGCTCGAATAACTATATTCGATTACCCACTTAAATCTTCTTTCAAATCATCTTTTAAATTCGGAAATCCATTAGTTTTAACAAAGAAATTTATTACACATATGTTATAACAATAGCGTTATAATTACTATTTAGATTTACAAAACAACAGCGCTATAATCGCTGTTTAGGTTTACAACCCATTTACTATAGCAAAAGCGCTACAATCGCTATATTAGATTTACAAAACATATATTATAATAACAGCGCTAAAATCGCTGTTTAGATTTTCAAAACATATCCACTAACGTCTTTTACGATTACCAACTAATATTATCTTCAGATAATCCCGATGTTGTTCAAGTTGGGGTATTTTAATTACCTCTCAGACCTTGATCAACAACGTTCTTATCCTCCGATAAACATAAGTTGTAATCAAAATCAATATTTCATTCTAGTCACAAACAAATTCCATTTAACTATTGGATTTGGTTATACAACCCTATAACTCAGTTCTTTACCCAGATTCGCTTATTTCCAATCTCCTTTGATTTCATTTCACTTCAATTACTTTTGAAAAGTAATTGTCTAAATTATTATTAATAATAATTTATTTCAATCATTAACTACATGAGTAGTTAATTTCTTTAATAACAAAATTAAATGGTAAATCCCTTTTTAAAACCTTATTTAAATTTAAACAATATTTATTAAACTATTCAAATCAAAACACATAAATTTTGATAATCAAATTCCAATTCAAACGGTCGATTTAATTAACTCAAAACTCGATTATCTCGTTAATCGATTCCAATTAATCCTCACTTTAAATTAATTAAAAATATAATTAATTTAAATAATCCCATTAATTGTTTTCTTTATAAACAATTATCAAAGTTTAATCCTTCGATTCATTACTTGCTCTCATACTCGTAAATCTGATTAACGTCAGCATTTACTTTATAAAATAATTTAATAACAATCAAAGTCTTAAATAAATAAAATATTTATTTAATTCCCTATTATAACTTTTATTCAAAATAATATATTCAAAATCCAACTCCAGTTATATAATAAATTTTATAACCTCATCTTTATCGATTTACCAGACGGTGAATCAATATTTATAACACGATTGATTTTATAGGCCATACACTGCTAAATACTCAACCAATACCGCTCATTGGTTTAAACACAACACAGGTTGAATTCCCAGTCCAAATCAATAATCAAATCAATCAACCAAACAGTACAATTCATATGTGAAAATATGAAATAAATAATATATTTGAGGAATCCGGTTGGATCCCTCCAACCTGTTCTTCCCTGTATACAAAATGGTTATCTCAAATCAGACTGTTCAGTTTTGTTTAACTGATAAACTAAATAACGACCATTTAACATCAATCATAAGCAATTCAAACAATTCAACCATTTAAACACGTTTATAAATAAACGTGACCAACCAAGGTGAGTCACCTTTATTGGAACCAATTGTTAAAATAACGATTTGGTATTTCACTGAAATTAAACACAGTTTAATTTCATCAGTTAAATCAACAACTAAATGTATACTAGCAGACAGTCAACCATTGGCAAGCAGAACACACAAAATAAAAACCCAATTTATATAAAATATAAATGGGGAAAACTGAGTGAGTTTAACTCACCTTGAGTTGCGTTGTTATAATAACAACCGATTTGATTAAATTAAACTTGCGTTTAATTTAACTGAAATATCCAGCTGCGCTCTACTGCGTCCGTTTCTGCTCTAGGATGTAGATCTCATTCATACAGTCCCGGCACCGCTTGTTGTTTTCCATTCTGATCATGTAATACAAAGTTATACAATAATATGAGTATACGTGTTAATTATAGTTATTAATTCGTTAATCAAAAAGGTTGATCAAATTCTAATTTTCGTACATTACTTTCTTAATAGATACAACCAATTCATTTCCAACTCTGTTCGTGTATAGTTTCCGCTCGAAGTCCCTGCATAGTTCAAAATAGGATTAAACTTACCTACCCATTTCTTAATTGATTTATAATTAAATTAATTAATCATGTTCTAATTAATTACCCAACAAATATACTCATTTCCATTGTTCCCTTGGCCCTTATGTTTCCCGCAACTTTGCTAAAGTGTACGTCTTCTCCTTCCACATTGTTTCAGCTATTCCTGGTTTAATCTGCAAAACTATATGTATCCTTTAAATAATTTAATTTGAGTAGTAAGTCCTTAGTTACTCTAAATTATAACAAATTACGTTTTATTCAAAGAATGGGCTGGTATGTTCCTTTATCCTTTGTTCAACATTTTGATCTGCACATTAGGTCATAATGTAAAATAAATAATTCCCTTAAGTTATAATTATAAACTAATTAACAATTTAATTAGTGTCTCACGTTTTAAATTAATCACCCTGATTACAATGGAATCAGTCCAGACATGTTACACTTTAAATGAAAGTAGGTCCAATCCACTTCAGACCTTCCAAGGTCTTCGTTCATACCTGCCATGATATAACCAATTATCAACTTCTAATTATTAAGTTAGGTTAACTTTAACCCCATAATTACTAATTAAAACTAAATTAACCCGGATTAGCTTTACATAGGGTCAGCCGATCCTTCTGTATTCCTGTTCTTTTCTGGTTCCAGGTGTTACCCCTGTATGTCTCAGCTTCCTTCATCCCACATGAAGACCCCGCTCCGAACACGAACCCACCCACCACATTCAATTTGCCACGAACGTCCACCGGAACGCCATCGACCCTGACCGGCGACAGCGCCTCAACCCCTTCCGTCATCAACCAGAGTCGCGACCTGCCAGGCGCAGCCATTCATCTCGAATTTCCCACAACCATACTCCACTTCGAATAAAAATCCGGCCACTATAGTCATCCGATCCACATCGTCACCGTTGTGTTGACGGATCTCCTCAAGCTGATCATTTCTGTATTATATAGTTTAGGAATTTAACGAGTTGATTTGTGGAGATCGGAGAAGAAAGAATGGAAGATACAGTTCGTTCGTTTATTAAGGTGGCGGCGCATATATGGTTGAACGAAGAATTAGGGTTCTGGCTTTAGTCGGATGTATATATAATGGGTTGGACCAATATTATATTATTATTATTTTTTTATTTTTTTTTTACGAAACTTACGGCTAAAGTAGTTGATTAAAACCACTACAAATGATTCCTGTTTACTGATAAAAAAACTATTCTCGATGTAAAAAAGTATTCCGGACCCAATGGGACAAGTTTCGTCGAAATCCGACTTCGTTTGAAAAAAATTCCCTTATAAAACCAGAAATAAACACACGTTTAATTTTTCCACGGTCACCAGATAAATCAAATCAACCTGAAACCTTGATATCTTATAATAACTTTTCGATACGAACCCAACAGCACTAGTTTCGTCGCATTCTGAGACCGTTTGCCCGATAGGCTGTTTTTACCCCGAACCGCCCTACCCTTTTTAACGCCAAATTTCTCGATCTCTAAAAATAACAACTATATACCTATCCTGACTCTAATCAACGATACGAACTCAACGGAACTGGTTCCACGGCCTAATTCGATCGTCTGCTTAAGTTTCGCCCAAATACTCCTTATATTTATTTGAATGCGAGCTATCGAATTTGAACGGGCGTTTACGGTTGCTGTGGTCACATACGACATCTGTTTGCCACGTCGTTTGACTTTCTGACAATAATTTAGCGATATGGTCCCAATGAACTAATTTCATCGAAAACAGAGTCCGTTTGCAAAACGGCTATTTTAACGGCCGATAACAATTTCCACAGCGTTTTTTTCCAAAATTTGATTTAGCCATAACTCGCAACCAATAACACGGAATCTGGATTTTTCTCTTTCATATGAAAGCTATCGTCAACACGCTCCCAACGTTTCTTGTTTCACAGAAATCCGACTTATATCGGACTCTGTATGTCCAGTTGAAGTTCAAACTCGAATTTTCAAACTGCAGCGCTATTTCCAAGCTCTATTTATAATTATATAAATATATAACTTCGAACTTTGTTTAAATAGCGAATTAGATATTAATTCCATCGATATTCCAAATATAATATTTAAATTAAATAAATTAAATTACATATTCGAGTGCCAAAAACACAGGTCGTTACATTCTTCCCCCCTTAAAATAATTTCGTCCTCGAAATTGCTAAGGTAAGAAAGAACGTTATAAACTCATTAATTTCAAATCTAATTTTATATTAAATTAGAAACCAATTCAATACTGTGAATAAATATTTTCAAAAATATCGAAAATTTTCTAACACTTTAAATTTTTGAAAAATTTCGCCAGCACCTCCTTTGTACGGCTCAATCGGTACAACCACAATTCGCCTTTCTAGGCCTTCTCCAATCCAAAAGAAAATAAAACAACCAAGGGGCTTGCCAAATAGGCTCACAAATCTCCAAACCCATATAAAAATAAACGTGTACCTTTTTGTCGGGCATATCCTTATATCATTTCCATCTGCTACCTTGTCAGCATATACAAATGCATTCCCAAACAAAATTCCAATTTTAACCTCAAATCCAAATCCTTCACATGTCCAAGCCAAATCCCATTCTTAACTCAATTTCCATCCATTATCAATTCCAATTCTTAGCTTACTAGTCCAATACCATTTCAGATTCCTGTCTCATAATTCAAAATCTGATTCTACTTGATATATTATATCCCGATTCAATTTCCAGTTAATTGGTTTCAATTCAATTCATATTTGCTTTCACAAATTTCTATTAAATTTTGTTTTTGTTCAAACAATCTTCCAGGGAGTTTTTAAACAGTTCATCGCTTTCAAAAATCAAATATTTCTTTTCAAGATTTAAAACAACTTGTTTTTCTCAAAGCCATTCAAAACAAGATTTTTGGTAGTAATCCGTCACTTAGAACTCGGAAATGAACACTGATGATGTGGCCAGCATCCTCAGAGTTATTTCCCAGCGATCAAAGTGAGTTCAATACTATACCACTTATCAAAAGCGTATTTAAACATTTTCATTTTGAAATCTTTTTCAAAATATCCCTTTCAATGCTTGTAACAAAATTAAAATCTCCTAGGATTTTAAAATTTTCATATATTCAATTCAAGTTCATTTGCAATCATCCTTCCCACTTTAAGAAATTTTAATTTCAATTCTGATTTAATTTCAGATTTAATAAATCTGCTTTTATATTATACAAATTCCAATTGGTTATTTATATAACCATTTCAATTATAATCAACCAACACATCCAATATACCATAATATTTCCAATACATATATTTCCTTTATATCAAAATATAATTTGGGTAAATTATTTCATTTACCCTCTTCCAAAACATACTGTGTCGGTTCATCGTATTCAAGCGTTTATAAATTCCTATCGATACAGTGGATCAAACTGATCGACCAGAATCCATAAACAACTCAAACCATAAATCTCCACAATATAAAACAATTTTTATAAGATCTACAAATACGTTCACTCGTATATATACACTCAAACTCAATCTAGGGTATTACTAACCCCATCTCTACTGAGTCACGCCACAGAGCCAAGGTAATTACTTAACCTTCAGCTCTGATACCACTGTAACGACCTAACGGCAGTGGGCTAACCTCCCACCGTGGCTTACAGAGATACCTCAGAACTGCTTTTACGGCCAGCCTCGCGACTCGACCAACCCACATTGTCGGGAGATGTAGGGGTAAGAGTCTCCCGTTCGCCACCAAACGCGAAGCGAGAACCCCCTATCATCCGTACCAATTAAGCAACCAGCTCTGATACCACTGTAACGAACTGGGATTTTCGACTCCGAAAATCAACATCAAACTACCGTGTTGACCATTCAGACATCGAACATTCCAGATCATTAATAGGAAGAAGTTAGAGGATGAGAATAGATAAGGTAGAAATATTGAATAGAAGAAGAAGAAGAACACCACATAGAGTCTCACATCGCAGCGGAACAA
Source organism: Allium sativum (assembly GCA_030737875.1). Classification (NCBI taxonomy): domain Eukaryota; kingdom Viridiplantae; phylum Streptophyta; class Magnoliopsida; order Asparagales; family Amaryllidaceae; genus Allium; species Allium sativum. The sequence continues at coordinate 64,363,085 of JASFAX010000020.1, read as the reverse complement.
AATATAATACATAAATAAATCTTTATTGAGAGCTTTGAAAATACTTACAGTATCAGAGTACATCATACCATGGGACAGTTATAATAGCCTGTTCTCATATACAACACACAGCGGAATAGTAGTAATATCATACGTCTGGACTCTTCCAGCTCGTCTCTTCATAGCAGTCGCTAACCTGAACCTGTACACTCCGGGCTAACCCGAGCATTTACAAAACACCGGGTCAGTCTGGTGAACCAGAGTGAGATAAACTCGCACAGTAATAAGGTAAATCATCCAATCATGATTTTAAAGTTCAAAATCTTTTCAGAAGAAAGGATAATCGTAAGACCAAATCCACACATAAACACGGACGGTTTTTACCTTACGATAACCCAAAATAGTTTTGAAACCAATATCTTGTCTGATATTATGATAATGTCTAAATACAAGTAAATAGCAATCTAGTGGAACGCTTGCATCTCACGCTCCACATATATAGTATACAATCAAAACCCGCAGGCGCTTATTAGAGATTTGATTCCGACCTTGACAAGGTATGGGACCACCTGCCGATAGTGTATCTCTAGAGACGAATACACTGGGTTCAACAAGAACGTCTTGCAACCCGGCCCTCACATGACCGACCACTCATTTCGCTTGAGTGTATCGAATGTATATCACCGACGGTTGGGATCAGCAACCGTCTCCTGACAAGGGACAGCATCGAAACATAGATTAAGAAACAAATAGGATTTCCTCTAGATAGGTGATTATACACCCTAATGGGAGCGACCCACATAGCCATGCTGCCTGCCCGATTTTTTGTCATTTCCCGGTTGATGAGGCTTGAGGTCAGAATAACTTCTGAACATCTGGTCGTTATTCACTTTGGATGCCACATCATCAGATCCGTCAGATATCACTAATTGACGACCCCAAAAATACTCTAGCTGGAAGCTAAGAGAGCGGCAATTTCTCCGCCAACAACTATAGCACGTTTGAAGAAATCAACGTGCGTGATCCTTTGGAAATACTCTGTCAGACATCCGTCCATACAAGTCATCCAAGAACAGGATGAATCGAAGGCACTCTCCTACCGCATCCATATAGGAATCACCCCATGGATCAGTAGCGAGAAGTCCTTGCAACCCGTAGATTCCCGTCACGACAGAATCACAGCTTTTCTCTGCTTGCCAGGCAGAGAATATTAGTGGTTCTTCCGTTTATGAAAATCAACGGTCTTCAATGCTCCATCACGATCATCTTCTGATATCTTCACGTATTTGTTGGTCGGAATGGTTTTCGAATATAAATTCGATCCCGGTCTTTCCATACCAACAATCGTATTGGACAGATATGATAGTCGGTGTTTTAACCATCAAAATATACAGTGTTTCAATCATGACACTCCAATGAGTTCACTGGTTAAGCATTCAGCATTACCTGGCCTTTTAACACTTGATTTACTTTGTTAAATCAAAACTTCTAACTCTGTTAATATTTAAAAAAAATACGATATTTGAATAACTCTAATTCGATTTAACTCTAATCGATTAACTCTAATTAATTAACTTTAACCGGTTAATTCTAATTGACCAATTCGACTTAATTAACTCCTATTGATTAACTAATATTTGACTTAACACCATTCGCTTGACTCTAGATCACAGCAATCACAATGGTTACGCCTGATTCCCTCAGGAAACATCCGACCACCGTAGGCTATCTGCAGCCCTGCGAATTACGCTAGCAGTCGTATGCAATGGCAACTTACCTTAAATACTATGTTTGACTAACTCTAGCTCGAATAACTATATTCGATTACCCACTTAAATCTTCTTTCAAATCATCTTTTAAATTCGGAAATCCATTAGTTTTAACAAAGAAATTTATAACACATATGTTATAACAATAGCGTTATAATTACTATTTAGATTTACAAAACAACAGCGCTATAATCGCTGTTTAGGTTTACAACCCATTTACTATAGCAAAAGCGCTACAATCGCTATATTAGATTTACAAAACATATATTATAATAACAGCGCTAAAATCGTTGTTTAGATTTTCAAAACATATCCACTAACGTCTTTTACGATTACCAACTAATACTATCTTCAGATAATCCCGATGTTGTTCAAGTTGGGGTATTTTAATTACCTCTCGGACCTTGATCAACAACGTTCTTATCCTCCGATAAACATAAGTTGTAATCAAAATCAATATTTCATTCTAGTCACAAACAAATTCCATTTAACTATTGGATTTGGTTATACAACCCTATAACTCAGTTCTTTACCCAGATTCGCTTATTTCCAATCTCCTTTGATTTCATTTCACTTCAATTACTTTTGAAAAGTAATTGTCTAAATTATTAATAATAATTTATTTCAATCATTAACTACATGAGTAGTTAATTTCTTTAATAACAAAATTAAATGGTAAATCCCTTTTTAAAACCTTATTTAAATTTAAACAATATTTATTAAACTATTCAAATCAAAACACATAAATTTTGATAATCAAATTCCAATTCAAACGGTCGATTTAATTAACTCAAAACTCGATTATCTCGTTAATCGATTCCAATTAATCCTCACTTTAAATTAATTAAAAATATAATTAATTTAAATAATCCCATTAATTGTTTTCTTAACAAACAATTATCAAAGTTTAATCCTTCGATTCATTACTTGCTCTCATACTCGTAAATCTGATTAACGTCAGCATTTACTTTATAAAATAATTTAATAACAATCAAAGTCTTAAATAAATAAAATATTTATTTAATTCCCTATTATAACTTTTACTCAAAATAATATATTCAAAATCCAACTCCAGTTATATAATAAATTTTATAACCTCATCTTTATCGATTTACCAGACGGTGAATCAATATTTATAACACGATTGATTTTATAGGCCATACACTGCTAAATACTCAACCAATACCGCTCATTGGTTTAAACACAACACAGGTTGAATTCCCAGTCCAAATCAATAATCAAATCAATCAACCAAACAGTACAATTCATATGTGAAAATATGAAATAAATAATATATTTGAGGAATCCGGTTGGATCCCTCCAACCTGTTCTTCCCTGTATACAAAATGGTTATCACAAATCAGACTATTCAGTTTTGTTTAACTGATAAACTAAATAACGACCATTTAACATCAATCATAAGCAATTCAAACAATTCAACCATTTAAACACGTTTATAAATAAACGTGACCAACCAAGGTGAGTCACCTTTATTGGAACCAATCGTTAAAATAACGATTTGGTATTTCACTGAAATTAAACACAGTTTAATTTCATCAGTTAAATCAACAACTAAATTTATACTAGCAGACAGTCAACCATTGGCAAGCAGAACACACAAAATAAAAACCCAATTTATATAAAATATAAATGGGGAAAACTGAGTGAATTTAACTCACCTTGAGTTGCGTTGTTATAATAACAACTGATTTGATTAAATTAAACTTGCGTTTAATTTAACTGAAATATCCAGTTGCGCTCTACTGCGTCCGTTTCTGCTCCAGGATGTAGATCTCATTCATACAGTCCCGGCACCGCTTGTTGTTTTCCATTCTGATCATGTAATACAAAGTTATACAATAATATGAGTATACGTGTTAATTATAGTTATTAATTCGTTAATCAAAAAGGTTGATCAAATTCTAATTTTCGTACATTACTTTCTTAATAGATACAACCAATTCATTTCCAACTCTGTTCGTGTATAGTTTCCGCTCGAAGACCCTGCATAGTTCAAAATAGGATTAAACTTACCTACCCATTTCTTAATTGATTTATAATTAAATTAATTAATCATGTTCCAATTAATTACCCAACAAATATACTCATTTCCATTGTTCCCTTGGCCCTTATGTTTCCCGCAACTTTGCTAAAGTGTACGTCTTCTCCTTCCACATTGTTTCAGCTATTCCTGGTTTAATCTGCAAAACTATATGTATCCTTTAAATAATTTAATTTGAGTAGTAAGTCCTTAGTTACTCTAAATTATAACAAATTACGTTTTATTCAAAGAATGGGCTGGTATGTTCCTTTGTCCTTTGTTCAGCATTTTGATCTGCACATTAGGTCATAATGTAAAATAAATAAATCCCTTATGTTATAATTATAAACTAATTAACAATTTAATTAGTGTCTCACGTTTTAAATTAATCACCCTGATTACAATGGAATCAGTCCAGACATGTTACACTTTAAATGAAAGTAGGTCCAATCCACTTCAGACCTTCCAAGGTCTTCGTTCATACCTGCCATGATATAACCAATTATCAACTTCTAATTATTAAGTTAGGTTAACTTTAACCCCATAATTACTAATTAAAACTAAATTAACCCGGATTAGCTTTACATAGGGTCAGCCGATCCTTCTGTATTCCTGTTCTTTTCTGGTTCCAGGTGTTACCCCTGTATGTCTCAGCTTCCTTCATCCCACATGAAGACCCCGCTCCGAACACGAACCCACCCACCACATTCAATTTTCCACGAACGTCCACCGGAACGCCATCGACCCTGACCGGCGACAGCGCCTCAACCCCTTCCGTCATCAACCAGAGTCGCGACCTGCCAAGCGCAGCCATTCATCTCGAATTTCCCACAACCGTACTCCACTTCGAATAAAAATCCGGCCACTATAGTCATCCGATCCACATCGTCACCGTTGGATTGACGGATCTCCTCAAGCTGATCATTTCTGTATTATATAGTTTAGGAATTTAACGAGTGGATTTGTGGAGATCGGAGAAGAAAGAATGGAAGATACAGTTCGTTCGTTTATTAAGGTGGCGGCGCATATATGGTTGAACGAAGAATTAGGGTTCTGGCTTTAGTCGGATGTATATATAGTGGGTTGGACCAATATTATATTATTATTTTTTTATTATTTTTTTTTACGAAACTTACGGCTAAAGTAGTTGATTAAAACCACTACAAATGATTCCTGTTTACTGATAAAAAAACTATTCTCGATGTAAAAGGGTATTCCGGACCCATTGGGACAAGTTTCGTCGAAATCCGACTTCGTTTGAAAAAAATTCCCTTATAAAACCAGAAATAAACACGCGTTTAATTTTTCCACGGTCACCAGATAAATCAAATCAACCTGAAACCTTGATATCTTATAATAACTTTTCGATACGAACCCAACGGCACTAGTTTCGTCGCATTCTGAGACCGTTTGCCCGATAGGCTGTTTTTACCCCGAACCGCCCTACCCTTTTTAACGCCAAATTTCTCGATCTCTAAAAATAACAACTATATACCTATCCTGACTCTAATCGACGATACGAACTCAACGGAACTGGTTCCACGGCCTAATTCGATCGTCTGCTCAAGTTTCGCCCAAATACTCCTTATATTTATTTGAATGCGAGCTATCGAATTTGAACAGGCGTTTACGGTTGTTGTGGTCACATACGACATCTGTTTGCCATGTCGTTTGACTTTCTGACAATAATTTAGCGATATGGTCCCAATGAACTAATTTCATCGAAAACAGAGTCCGTTTGCAAAACGGCTATTTTAACGGCCGATAACAATTTCCACAGCGTTTTTTTCCAAAATTTGATTTAGCCATAACTCGCAACCAATAACACGGAATCTGGATTTTTCTCTTTCATATGAAAGCTATCGTCAACACGCTCCCAACGTTTCTTGTTTCACAGAAATCCGACTTATATCGGACTCTGTATGTCCAGTTGAAGTTCAAACTCGAATTTTCAAACTGCAGCGCTATTTCCAAGCTCTATTTATAATTATATAAATATATAACTTCGAACTTTGTTTAAATAGCGAATTAGATATTAATTCCATCGATATTCCAAATATAATATTTAAATTAAATAAATTAAATTACATATTCGAGTGCCAAAAACACAGGTCGTTACAATAACATCCAGAATATTTGTACAAATCAATTAGTGATTAACGGATCTGACAATGTGGCATTCAAAGTAATTGTGCTACCAATAAATGACAAGTGAGCGTAGCCTCAGGCCTCAACAACCGGGAAATGACAAAAATCGGGCAGGCAGCATGGCTATGTGGGTCGCTCCCATTAGGGTGTATAATCACCTATCTAGAGATTCTTTTAATTTCTTATTCTATTCGATGTTGTCCCATTCGGGAAACGGTTGCTGATCCCAACCGTTGGTGATATATATTCGATACACTCAAGCGAAATGAGTGGTCGGTCATGTGTGGGTCGGGTTGCAAGATGTTCTTGTTGAACCCAGGTGTATTCGCCTCTAGAGATACATCATCGGAAGGTGGTCCCATACCTTGTCATAGTTGGAATCCAATCTCCAATAAGCATCCTGCGGTTTTTGATTTTATACTATATATGTAGAGCGTGAGATGCAAGCGTTCTACTATTTGGTTATTTATTTTGATTAGACATTATTATAATATCACTGGATTTTTATATCAAAGTGTTTTGGGTTATAGTAAGATAAAAACCGTTTGTGTTTATGTGTGGGCTGGTCTTACTATTATCTTTTCTTTTAAAAGGATTTTTTAAACAAATGGTTGGAGTTTACTCACACCAGTCCCATGACTAACCTAGAGTTTATTTTGTTTTGTTTTCCCTAAACTCTTGGGTGCCCAAATTTGTACGGGCAGTCAAGTAGTCGGGATTTTACAGATTCGCTTGGAAGAGCTGGAAGCAGGGGGCTTCACCAGTTAGCTATAGATTGTCTTATTTCCGTTGTATACTATGTTGTATCTGGAAACAGGTGTTATAACTATTCCAGGAATAATTGTTGTGCTCTGATGATGGTATGTATATAGTGTTACTGATTTGTATATCAAAATTTATGTTATATAATATATTTTATTCGTTCCGCTGTGAGATTTGTCTTCTTTGTTTTCTTCTATTCTAACCTTTCTTTCTATTTATCATCCTCTAACTTCTTTCTAAAAATGATTCGTATTTCTGTGCAATTTGGGTTGGACGTACGGTGTTATTAGTCGACTCAGATAGTACGGATTTGCGGCCCTTTACAGGCGCTTGGAAACAAAGTGGGTGGAAACAAAACCAACTCATGTATGAAAATGGCAAATGGAAAGGTTACAAAAGTTAGTAAATAAATAATCCAAGGGAACATGGCATGTTTATGTAACATGCACTAAGCCTCACAAACAAACAAAAAAATTAATGGATTGTTTAGTAAAATAAAAGGCAGAGTTTTGATCCAAAATGTCTAGAAAAATATGAAGGATCCGAATATGGACACTTCGAACGCAAATGACTTTGTTTCAAAAATGAACTGCGCAAGCTTTTTAGCAATTTCAGCGTGAACCGAACGCTGAAACTAACAAATGAATATATTGCGCAAATCAATGCGACGAGACGGTCACAACGATATATAGCTTGCAATGTCAGGATGTTCCGTTCAAAAACGCGTTACAGACCCCTTTTAACGTAAAAATACGGATGGAAAACGAAGGTCAAAATATCCGATTTTCGCAAAACGAATTCCACTGTTGGATTACTGGCAATGAATAGAATATTTTTCATGTTTGTCTGAACTGGATTCGGGGAGATTTTAAAATCGTTAAATTTCAAAGGATTTGTAAATCATAAACAAGATAAGAACTTGTTTTGTAACAACCCAATTAAATGAGTTTGAGTCCCAAAAGGAAATAAAGCGAGCTTGGTTAAATACAAACAGATTTGGATTCCTAAAGGTACAAAGGCAAATTCTAATGGGTTGTTATACAAACAAGATTGGGTACCAAAACACGTGAATACAGTTATGAGTGGTCTTACAAATTTTGTTAGACCACTTGATCCTATAAATTTTTAGGTATCGGAGGAGGCTAAGGGACAACTTTGCGAAAGAGAAACTGAATTCAAGTTGTTCCATATTTATGAATCATTCAGTGTACATTAGCCAAGATTGATGAGTTAGAGATCCACAACGTCTACTGTATATGTATAATCTCTAGACTCACAGTTTTTGTTTATATTCTTTGTTTTTATTCTTCCTTATTTATTCCTCCTTCTACTCCTTTTATTTATCCTCCTATTTGTTACAGATTCATTTTGACACTACCATATTTTTTTTCCCTTATTCTGAGCTTCCTTAACTTTAAATTGCAAAATTCTTAGTTTTCTAGAAATTAGCTTCATTTATATAAAACTGTGTATTTTAAGGATTTCCATATCTTGAATTTAAAATTGTAAATATTTTTTCAATTCTTTTGGAGTTTAATTTCTTGACTGATTCCTGAATTCCTAACAGTGTTGAAGCATTCTTATCATGTCTTAAACATTGCTATTCTGGATTCTCTTTTTTTTTTTTTTTTTTTTTTTTGAAGATCTGAAATGCCTATGAAATTTCATATAACTTTATTGTTTTGAGTTTCTTCTAATTCATTTTGGAAAGACTTGAAAAACCATACTCATTACAGCACACTGCTACTTTTCAGTTGTGATAATTTCATTGTTTTTTGGATGGGCTTGACATTTATGAATTGAAAATCATTTCATATTGATTGTTATGTTTAATCTTGAAACTCACTTTTAAATCATGAATAGTTGACTTGGATATTTGATTTTTTTTTGAAATCATTTGAAATTGTTGATATCTTAAATCTTATACTCTTCTTGGATTTGAAATTGATAATTTTGTGTGATCGATTTAGTGAATCTTGAAATTTTCACATCTCTTCAAGTGATTTCAATGAACTGTTTTTTACTAGTGGATCATGAATCATCTCTAGTGCTTGTTGTAAATATTCTGAAATTTTTTGAATCTTATTCTGAAATTGGAAGATTGTTGCTTTGATAAAATGAATTGTCTTACAAATGTTCTTGTTGACTACTTGATTTGGTATCAAATGTTTTTATACTGCTCGAATTATGTGTTATGGATTCAGTGCCTGCTTTTCATGGAGTTATATGGGCATTTACGAGCTCCAAGTGGTATCTGGCTTAGAAGTCCCATTCAACTGTTTGATTTTTTAAAAAATTGATTTTTCATCTTGTATAGATCTTTCAGAATCCCTCTTGTAATTTATTTTTTCAATTTTAAAATCAATTTTGGTTATTTATTCAGAAATGTAAATTATTAACCAAATTGAACTATATTTAGAACTCACCAAAATTATTATCAGATTTTTGAAATTGTGATGAGTTGTGACTGTAGTATATTTCACAACAAAGAGGAGCTTTTATTTAAACTTTCATAATGTTTGAACAGCTTTTATAATATCTTTGAATTGGTGCTTATTTCATGATCATCTTCTTTTTCTTTCATCATTCTGTCATCCATCATGATTTTATATTAATATGGAGAGTTAAATATCTTTTTTAAATCATTAACGAATATAATGTTTCAAAATTTGTGATGGAAATGTTAATGTATTATTTTTTCGGAATAAGAGAAAATTGAAAATTTTCAAATATCCTGATACAGTTGAGCATATTTAATAATATAATTAATTTAGAAATTTATTTCATGACAATCTCTAACTCTACCATATTTCTATCATCCATTTTGGTTTTATATACTGAGGATATTTTGTATATAATAAGTGTTTCTCTGACCTCATTTACAAAACCTAGATATAGTCATGCATGGTTAGAGATTACTTACTTTTTAAGTTGCGATTGATCCCATTTAAAAGCCCTAATAGGCTATGTGTGATTAGTGTGCACTTAAAATAAAAAAATAAAAAGAAATAATTTTATATATATATATATGAAATCTTCCTTGGTATGTAAAAACCAGCCTATTAATCCATTTTCTAAATTGTGAAATTAGTTAATATTTTATAATATATTATGATTTTTTGATTGATAGTCATTGGGGTTTCAGAATATTTAATTTTGTCACTTAATTTGAATTTATAATCATAGTATCGCTATTTTGTGCTCAATTTTTAAATTTTTTTTTGAAAATAATTGGAATTCATGTGTTTTAAAACTCGCTCCATTTTATAAAATTCATCATTCTACAACGTGAAATTTGCCACTAGTTTGAACAATATTATGATTTTTGTTTGATTGAATGAGATTTATGATGAACATTCTCTCTCTTGATTTGATTTATACTTCTAGTCTATTTTTTCATCACTATCTCGATTTCTATATCCTTTTGATGGCAACAAAAGAGGGAGAATGGTTAAGATTTTGATTGATGAGTGAATATTTCACAAATATTTTATATTGGAAATTCAATTCAATTAATATTTCGTAAATATTTCATATTGGAAATTCAATTCAATTATTCCTTTCACTCATATGCACATATTTAGGGGGAGTTCTGTTGTAAGGGGAGCATACATACATGAAGAGTTCTGCATTCACTGTCAAACATATTTATTGTGTTCAAAACCTTATTATATGTTTGTCATCATCAAAAGGGGGAGATTGTCGTATATAACAATATGATTTTTGTCTGATGATAACAAACATATATATAAATTATAAATGTGTTTGTAATTGTTCCATTCTACTACATCACATACAAAAATAAATATTTATATTTGAACAGAATATTACTGAACAAGAATTTAAATATTCAAACAGTGTTTTATTTAAATATAATATTTTATTTCAACATTTAAATAGTGCAGATTTATAACTCCACTATTGTATATCTCAGTGATTTATTACATTCAGCTCTCATTACAACACTTAGTGTTCACTCTATTACATTTTCAATGTCACAAACAGTTCATTTACATAATTTTCCTCGCTGCATTTCTCTCATTTCACTCTGTTCAAATTAACTCTGCTACAGTCACTCACTCATATATAGTTACACTCACTTGTCCTCAGTCTTCTTCATAGTAAGTCCAATCACCTACATACCTGTCACAGAAACACACACAGTAAACTGGAATAAAATAATTTTAAATTCTAACAAATATAAATTTATTTTGAATTTTATTTACCTCAGAATTTTGGTGTATTTCTCATTATATTTCTTGACTTGGTCTGATATGTATGTACATCTATCTGTGTCTGACTGCTTGTGATATTCAAAGTGATACACTGTAAATAGCACAAGGCAGACTGTATCTCTAGTGCTCACAGACTGTCTGTCATTCAAATAGCTCTCATATATAAACTGCACATGCATGATGCATGTATACATATGAAAGTGTGTGCGTGTACGTGCTAGTATAATACACTCACAAGGATCGTGTAATATGACGAACAATATTCAAGTACGAAGTAATAGCTAATCACAGAACTATATAATAGTAAATGCAGTAAAAATAGAAAAATCACACCAGAGATTTTTATACTAGTTCGGAGCACCGTCCTACGTCCAGTCCCAGACTTCTATCTTCATTTTCACTAACAACAACCTCACTTCACCCAGAGGAAAAGGTTTACAACACCCGAGCAGCCGAATGAGAATTTCACGCCTCTATCAAAACGAGGACTTCACAACTTGCCTCTTACAACACGGAGGACTTCAAACTTGCCTCTGACAACACGGAGGACTTCAAACTTGCCTCTTACAACACATAGGACTTCAAACAAAACGAATAGACTTGTAGTTTGACAATGTGTGTTCTCACTAACACGAATTTGTCAATTCTTGTACAACCTTCCTATAATCTTATCCTCAAATAGAATTTGTGTTTATTAAGATTTTGGAAAATGATATCGTAGCTGAATCAAAAGAATAATATATAAATTCTAGGATTCAAGAACGATATTGTGAAGAATATGAGCGTTTGAATACTTGAGAGTTCAAGAATAGAATCAATAGTATTGATATTAGATAGAAAGAATTGGTGTCTTGAATTGATGATTTCAATGTGTTTATATAGGAGACAAATAGTTGTAACCATTAGTAAAGAGTTACAATCAGTAGATATGATCATTGATGAAAAGTAAAAGAAGCAACTCTTGAAGAAATGGAAGTGACTATTCGAATAGTTGCTTCTGTTTAAAAATGGCCGACAGGTAAAAAATCACCAATGGATGGGAATTTAAAAATATATATACGTTATATATATGTGTGCATGTTCATAGGGTTTTCTGGGTAGAATCGGTCGACCGCTGGTATTTGACTGGTCGACCGGTTTTGGCCAGAAAGCCATATGAATGTGCACACACACACACACACACATTATCTATATATTCCAATATTGAGCGATATGATTATTTGAGGATAGATTTTAACATTAATAACACTACTAACTCACAAAATAATTAGCCTCTAATATAAAATACCATATGAAGCTCTTCGTGTCTTTTCGAACCATTGATCATCTCTTTTTGTCGATAATGAATCATCTCTTTGTCAATAATCAAAACTTCATGAATTCCTTAACTCAACATTCTCCCCCTTTTTGATTGATGACAACATAGCTCTTGAAATCTTAAGAATTCCCCTTGTATATAATCTCCCCCTGAATTTAAGCACTTATAATATACTTCTTGCACAACACTGTTAGTACCACTTTTCTCCCCCTTTGTCATCGACAAAAAGGTGTAGATAAATAAAATAGATAAGAATGAATATGATACCAGCAGATGAAATACATACCATAATTGTATCCATCTCTTTACAGCTATAGGATCCATTAGCCATTTTTTTATGTTGGAATCAACTGGTTGTGGTTGATATTCGGATGTTATAGATCTCTTTGATCGTTTTTGTGGAGGACCCATAATGAAATTGAAAGAGATTTGAGAATTTTGAAGTTAGGGCTATTGGGGTTATTGTTGTTTTGAACGTTGAAAAGAGAAATGAATGGGTGAGAGGGGTAAAATGACGTGATGTTTCAATATAAAAACAGGAAAAAGTACGACCGGTCGACCGCTAAAAATATATCGGTCGACCGTTTTTGAACAGAGATCAAAACGGTCGACTGGTCTATTTCTGCCAGTCGACTAGTCCTCCAGATTTTTGTTTTTCTGCCCTTTTTACTTCTTCTCTTTTCGAAACGATTGAAACTTTAATGAATTCTTTCAAAGGAAGTACATATATGTTATAACATAGGGAAACTACATAAATATAATCATAACATGTTTAAAAAATAAAATTATTGAGATGTAGCCAAATTATGCTCGGTTGACTCTTCCTTGGTCTCGTTAATACGAGGTGTCCATGGCGACCATTTCGCACCTTCGTTACGATTATAGTTACGATCCCAAGAGTTTAGACTCCTAGATGATGAAGGAGCATGTGGCATGGGTGAGTAAACTCCATGTTTGTTTGTGCTACAGAAAAATGATGTCATGCATTCTAATAATGATACTCGTTCGGAAGTAAGTCTTTGCTCATAATGAAGTTGTCGCTGAAGATCCATTTAATGCTTCTGATAATGATGTATCTCATTAATCTTTTCTCTAGTTCGAGGCGAGCAAAATAGTGCTTTCTTTGCACGTTTAGATGAAGGCGTATTACCGGGGATATGAGTGCAGTGTGATTTGCTTTTCGGTGTCTCAGGAGAGTATTACTCCTCTGGTTCTGAACTAGTAACTGAAATGTGAGACTTTTGCGCGCACTCATCGCAGATGTGAGCCATATTGAAGTATTTTAACTTTAAAATATAGACTCGAAGATGCCAATTAAGAGAAAGAGTGATAAGCTTATATAGAGTTTGTCTATATATAGATTAGTGGAGGAGAAATGTCATGGAATAATTGCCGTACAAACAATGAATAGCTCATATTCTTTTACTAAAGATAGAATTAGCTATAAAATAGCTAAACTTTTTGGAAGTGAACGAACCTAATATAGAAATGAACTTAGTGATATATAACTTCAGTGTTTACATATCAAGTTCATTTCTTGAAACTAAGCCAAGCTATCTACGCAATGTAATAAAACTTGATTCAAGTAGAGGCTTAGTAAAAATGTCTGCTAGTTGACGATCAGTTTGGACATATTTGAGACATATGTTTCCTTTTTCAATATTGTCTCTCAAGAAATGATGACGGATATCAATATGCTTGGTTCGAGAATGATTTACCGGATTTTTTGATAAGTTTATAGCACTGGTGTTATCATGGTATATAATAGAATTTGATAAATGAATATCAAAGTCTCGAAGTGTTTGTTGCATGTATAAAACTTGAGTTCAAGCAAAAGATACTGATATATAATCGGCTTCACATGTTGACAGTGTTTACTAAACCAAGAGACAAGTGATTTTCCAATAAAATGGCATGTACCACTTGTACTCTTTCTATCCGTTCGAGAACCTCCGAAATTAGCATCACTATATGATACTAATTCGAATGGACATTCTTTTGGGTAGAAAAGACCAAAATATTTGGTATTATTAAGATAACGAATTATACGTTTTACTGCTCGTAAATGTGATTCCTTTGGATTTGCTTGAAATCGTGCACATAGACAAACACTCATCATTATATCTGGACGACGTGCTGTAAGATAAAGAAGAGAACCAATCGTGCTCGATATAATTTCTGGTCAACACTCTTACCATTTTCATCTTTTTCAAGATGTGTAGTTGTACTCATAGGAGTAGGTTTACCAGGCGTATTTTCTAAACTGATGCGCTTGCTAAGATTTCCACAGTAATTTTCTTGATTAATAAAAATGCCGTTCAAAAGTTGTTTGATTTGAAGACCAAGAAAATATGATAGTTCTCCCATATGAGACATTTCAAATTCTTTGGTCATAATATCCGCAAATTCTTTGCAGAGTTTATCATTTGTGAACCAAAGATAATATCATCTACATATATCTGGATAACCAATATATCTTTTTGAGAATGTTTAATAAACAAAGTTTGATTGACTTTGCCTATTTGAAATCCTGAATCAGTAAGATAGCTGCGTAATCGTTCATACCAGGCACGAGGTGCTTGTTTTAAACCATACAAAGCCTTCTTGAGTTTATATACATAGTCAGGATGCTTTTCATGTCCGAACCAATTTAAAATTTTATTTTGGCAATTTTAATGAATTTTGAATATTTAAAATGTATTATTTTAAATAATAACGACGAGAAATTTATTTTGAATAGAATTAGAACATATATATTTATTTGAATCGTCGTTAGAATATAAATATTTATTTTTAATTACAAAAGGAATTGGAAATGGCGTGGTAGTTTAAAATTTTGATTTCAAATTTCAAATGAATGTACAGGATTCAAAATAAACCAGATTTTAGCAAAATAAAAAATATTAGGATCTATTTGAAAATATCTTTCCAACGAATCTGAAAAATCCAAATCTCATAGCAGGAATAAAAAGTTATGTCAGTTGAAAATTCAGAATAGTCGCTATAGAAATATAACCCAAAAAAGTCACATTTTGCATACGAATGAATTTGGACTCGAAACCACTTCCATTGAGTTCGAAATGCCATTTGCAACTCTGAAAAGTATAAGCTTCGATATATTCCGAGATCTGGAGTAGTGGTCATTGGATGGGGTTTTCGGTTATCAATACATAGCCCTTAAAAAGTGAAATTTTGCATATGAGCTCAGAATTCAACGAGATAAATTTTTCTGGATTCATAATGACAAATCATTGTTGAGTTCCAAAGTGCGCGTCAAACGGAGTTAGTATGTGGCTGTGCAAGCTAAACTAGTTCAGGGTAAAACAGGTAGTCATTTTACAAAGGAACATTATTGATACGACCTCAGAATTCGATTCCGTTTTTTCTTTCTGGATTTGTATCATCTAAAAATGGTTAAATCCAAAAGGGCATTATTTTTGAAGTTAGCATATGAGCGTGCAAGAAGAAAAGGTGCGCTAAAATCGCATTTTTGAACAATATCTGAGCATCTTTGACAATTTTAACGGATGGTCAAATGAACTCGGAATTCGACGAAACTTGTTTCATCGGACTCGTCTTCACGTGTACTATGTCGTGTTCGAAATCCGCGGCAAACGGAGATCGTTTACAGTCGGACGATTCGGGAGAAACTAGCATATAATCTCTTTCTCCTCTTTCTCTCTTCATTACTCCTTCCTCTTTCAAGCAAAAAAGAAAATAAATGGCCTCCCTCCCCAAAACCCGCTGCCACCGCCCTCCTCCCTGCTGCCGCACCCCCACCAGCGCCGCCACCTAGCTCCGACCACCCCCTCCCCCTCCTCCTCCTCTCTTTCTCCCCTTTTCATGAACCCTGGCCCCTAAATCCACCAACACCCTCCACCGTGGACCCCCACCGTCGCACCACCACCACTCCAGCCACGTCAGCAGGCCCTACCGCCGCCGCCCACCATCCAGCTCCGGCAGTGGGCCCCTCCTCCTCCAAAACCATTTTTATCACAAAAATCCCATTTTGCATAAAACATCTGTCACTATTTCGCCTATAACTCCCAAACCGTACATTTCTGGCCAAAACTCCTGAGTATCAAATTCAAAGAGCACGATTTTCTCTTCGAATTGGTATAAGATAGTCCTATTTTGGATTGCGGAGCTGTCGGGAAAACGCGTTCAAAGTCTGCAGCCCAGACACTATCCAAATGCTGTCTTTTCGCGATTTCCGGCGAAATGACAGATTTTCGAAAGGAAGACCACTAGGCAAAAGTTGTCCAGAATGGCGCGTTTAAACTAGAAAGAAAGATGATGTGAAGATTGGAGCTCGTTTGCAAATTCTGGAACCAGAACAGCAAATCCGGACGATAGAAAATATGTGAGTTTTCTCCGCTTTAAAGCTTCTATAGTTTTTGACGTATGAAGTATGTAAAAATATGATTTTCATACTTATAACAAATTAAAAATATGATTTTTATATTATAGAAATAATAAAAATACGATTTTTATAATATATAGATAATAAAAATTTGATCTTTATATATGTAGTATGGATATAAAAGTATGATTCTTATATATACGAAGTGACGATATAAAAATGTGATTTTTATCTATGTAGCGTTGTTACAAAAATATGAAATTATTTTTAGAAAGATAAAAATATGATTTTTAGCCTATGTATGTTATTTATAAAATAGACAAGTTATGAAATAATTATACGATAGTTAAAAATATGATTTTTAATTTATGCATGTTATTTACAAAATAAACATTCGGGATTCCTGGAGAATTTAAGATTGATGGAGTGGAAACCCAAGGTGAGAACTCCTCACCATATTTTCTTTTATAGTTATTTATTTGTATAATTGCATATATGAACTGTTCCACGTCGTCCACAGACCATGGACGACTTGTTTGATTGTTTGGTTTGGTTGATTAGATTATTTGGTTGAAATTGGTTGTTTGGGTGAAATGAATTGATTAGAATTGTTATATGTATATGGCGCGAGCCAATATCAGGAGAGGGATAATGCTAGACATTACCGGATTTTGATATCGCACCGTTATGCTGCCAAAATTTTCTAAAATATGTTAGAACAATAAAAATATCATTTTTATTGTGTAAATGAACTGAATAAATGTTTTGTCGTTAAAAATATAATTTTTAACATGTATATGAATAAAATAAATATTCATAAACAAATTGGACGATTTGTTTATGTACACACATTTGACTGATATTGATTGGGACGATAAATTTTACACATCGCCCAACTGCACAAATAAAATTCATTATTTGTTGGTTGAAACCCCACACGGGTATTGGGATGATGTTGGATATACACTAATCCCAATATTTGGCTGAATGTTGATCGATCGATTGACAGGCTGTGTAAGCGTCGAATATTTATATTTAATGCTTATGCAGTGTAGAATGCACTTTGGATGATGGTTTACTGTGTTTGATTGTTGTTGTGTACATGTGTGTATGAAATCCACATAAATCGCATTATATGGTAATTAACTGTGTCTGATTTCAATTCAGAAAGGAATGAATATTTTAAAATAACGAATATTTTAAATTGATGAATATTTTAAAATAATATTCAGTAAAAGATCAAATTTTGATTTTAATGTCCGATTTGGGATGGGCACGAAAATATTTAAATATATAAAGCCGAGTTGATTAGTTTGACGCCATTTTGACGTGAACGATATTTATACCGATTTTATTCATTTCTATAATGAATATCGAAAAGGAATTGATTTTGAAATATAATGTTTTGAAAATATTATCATTTATATATCGATGATGTGGAATATTCAATTTTGATTTGAAATTGAATATGAAGTTGAAATCGTTTTGAAAAAGAATTTAAAACGATTTATAAAATACGTTTTAAAAGGAAATTGACGAAATTTATATAATATATTATATATAATGGCCTGAATAGAACGCGCCGTGGCAGTTCGCGAACTTCGACCATTGACTTCAAAAGGACATTTCGGGAGATCCGACCGCCGGATTCTCCTAAAACCGGAACCGTTGGGTTCGTATCCAAAAGAGCTTTCCAAAGAATATGAGAGATTTAAAATCTAACGGTTGGATTTGGAATTATGTCCAAATCAAATTTGGAAAAGGTCGCCGTAAGTGCAGTTCGATGGCCGTTTATGGAAATCGTCTGTACGGGCCTTGATAAAATTATTAAAAATATCAATAATTTGTGTAAAATCATAATAAATGATTTGGAAAGAATTGGGATGAAAAAATCCATATTTGAAAAGATAAAAATATATTTTTATCGAAATGAACTAGTTTTGAAATAGAATAATAAATCCAATATTTTTTAAATAATTAAATTGGATTTGAAATGGTTTTAAAATAACCAGAATTTCCAATATATGAATTATAATGGATCGGAATCAAAATTACCTTCTTAATATTTCGACATTGGGTTTCGTGATTATACGGATATTGTGGAGGAATATGGAAGATATATACATTGTTATTCCAATACGATATTTGTTGGTTTCAGAATTCGACATTGAATATAAGCCGATATATTTTCTATTCAGTGCCTTGTATTTAATATCGAATTGGATTTTGGGTTTGTCGCGAATGGTATCCTCAATAATACTGTTCTTAGACCCAATAGAGTTAAGAAAATTAGAAACTAACTGGAGATTAGTTAAGTTGAATGGTTTCCAGGGTATTGATCTGATGTTGGTTTCGGCCTTTGGGGTTAATACTTAGGAAATTGTTCTCTTACTAATTTACGGTTAGAGACTAATGGAATGGAATGTGATTTGGGTTTATCATCAACTGTATTTGAAATGACATTGGTTCTTTAACCCAGTTAAAGACAGGATATGATTTCCCAAGTTAAACAATCGTTAATATTAATTTTTGGGAAGATTAAAACCAAGTGGAGTTTTAATGCATCTATAATTAGATTGAAATGATATCCAAAGGGATATTAAAGAATAAATTTAAAGAATTTATCTTTGATAAAATTAATGGGAACCTTTCCCAAAGTACGTGAATATTTGAATAAAAGAATATTCAGAATTGGAATGAGGCGTATGTGGTGGCTTATAGCACTTGTTTATTATATACGCGAGTTATTCGGAAAGGCTGGGTTTATACCCATTCTGAATAACTGATACAATGATAGGTCGACGATGAAGACGGTGGTTGAAGACAGTGGTTGAAGACCGGTGGTCTTCACATCATTTGGATGATTACTGATGTCTTGATTGGACTGTACACCCAAGTCGGGGTAATAAGTGGTGATCATCTAGGCGTACTTGGAGATCGACGGATATGTGAGGACCTCTCCCTTGTATTGGACATGTGGGGGTGGAAAAAGGTGCCTCCGGTTTTGTTTAGACCCAGAACGGACTTATAAATGGATTGTGTGTCTAACATTGGATTTTATTTTGTGCTGATTGATTTCTATTAAATATATATCTGTTTGGCGGCGGAGAACTTATTCTCTTGCTTAACGCCCGTCTCTAAGACGTACGAGCTCAGAGGTTGTATATCGATCGATATCAGTCGCATGGCATGAATTGCCTGTGTGGCATGCTGAGATGTAGCGATCAGGGCTTTTGTTGAAAACTTGAAAATCAGAGTCTTGTGGTTGATGATCAAAGCACGGCTTTAATACAGCGTACCTTTGTGTATGGCATTAATTCGCGAGCCTCACACCTCGGTATGAGTCAAAAACAGGATCATGACTGTAGGGAGTGCACGACGTTTCTTTCTAGTTATGGGTGGTGTCAACGTTTTACTAGCACTGACATCGTTGTTATTTTACCTATGTGGTTGTTGGATTGCGAGGCGCCTCGGATATATCGGTCTCTTCGGAGTCGATGGATATAGGTCCAATGGGACCGGGAAACGTGTGTTCAGGAATAACTAATCCTCAAACGTAAGAGAGGACTGGCCCTGAATATCCAGGGGTCTTCTGCAGGAGATCCTAAGGCATTTGCTAGAGTGTCTTGAATCGGTAAGGAGCCATCCCTAGCCTCGACTCATGAAGGAAATCCAATTTCCAATACGTGACATTTCGGTTTTGATTGTAGAGCCTAGTATTGGCGACATGATATACGGTACCCATGCCGCCTATGATTGATACATTTATATTTGAAGTTGTTTTATACACTTTACACTATAATAGTATCAAAATGATTTGTTTTAAAACGTACCAAGCATGTTTGGAAATTATAAGGGAAAACTCTATCCTCCGACTTGCGTTGCATTATGTGATGGGACCTGAGTCTTATAATAGCTTCATTTTTCCAAAAAGCATTGCGCTGTTTGTTTTATGCACTGGTATTCTCGGGAGGAAACCCGTTCCGTGTTATACGGCGTGGCCCCTTGATTTACCTTATTTGTAAAGTAAAGTTTTAAATAACTGTTTTAGTTCTCACACCAGTCACATGACTAACCTGGAGTTTATTGTTTTAACCTAAACTCTGGGTGCCCCTATTTTTCACATAGGCAGCTAGTAGTTTTGGTTTTGCAGATTTATATTCACAGGATCCTGATTTACAGCAGGAACGATATCCGTAAAGCTCTGTATCTGTTTATTTCTTTCAGTTGTGTTTTTTATTATTTTCCGCTGCTATGTAATGTAATTTAAATCTCTGATATTTATCGAATGTATAATATTAATTCATACTCTGGAATATTCTTGTATTCTGATGGGAATGTTGTAATTAACAATGAAATTTTCCTCTGTTTGTGTTCTGATTCGTCTTGTTCTCAATTCAATCCGGGCTTTCCTTCACGAGGAGGTTCGAGTCGTCTCATTTTGGTATCGAAGCTTTGGTTTACAGAGCTCGAGAACAAGACATATTAGAACCATACGAAAGAATTCATCAGAGATTGGATTAGCGATATCCAATAAGAATGACTCGTTAGAGATAGGATCAGTAGTACCCTAGAACGAGTGTGAAGAGTAGTGTTTTTAAAATAAAAATGAAAACAAGCTTTGTTTTGAAAAATTAAACCTTATTCAACGTATTTGAATATTTTATTTGTATTGAATTTGGACAATCCAATATATAAAAAATTTGCATATACGCCTTGCAAACGTATATTCAAAGTTTTAATATCCTGGATAGATATAGAACCACACTCTAGTCGCCCGGAGATGATTCTATTTATGACTACGTAGCATCAACAGTTTGTGTTCGAGTTTCGAAAGTGGGATTTCTATATATTTCTAATTGACTGGTGTGAGAACCAAAATATAGTTAGAATACATTGTTGTGAATTGGCATCAAAAACATGATTTTCTGTATATGTATCAAAATTATGAATTTGAAACGTTAAGTCACTAATTGATTGATGGTTGTGTTGTATGATTATTTGTTATCTAATAAAACCATTATGTGAAAGAACGGTATATTTAGCCAAATGGTACCAAATATTGAATTGTATTGAAAATTGTTTGAAATTACATACATGTACATGCATATACATTGAACATGTCATTGCAAAGAGGCTAGAGCAGAAGAATAAAATTGTTTGCCCGACAAATAGGTACATGTTTACTAATTTCTTGGGTTTGGATGATTTTATGAGCCGCTTGACTGTTTCTTTTTCTTTTTGGATTGGAGAGGCCTGTATGGCAATTTCGGGATTTTCCCGGTGCTCCCGTACAGGGGAGGTTATGGCGAAATTTTTCGAAAATTTAGGGTATTAGCCAAATTTTTGAAAATTTGAAAATTTCTTAGAAACTGAAAAGTTGTAAAACTTAAGCCATAATTAAAATAACTAAAGTTGAGTTGATTAGTAAAACAACTTTCAGCTCCATTTCTTTTCGAGGACGAAAAGATTTTAAGTGGGGGAGATTGTAATTACCCGGAAAATCTGAACCAATTAAAATTTTGTATTTTGGCAATTTTAATGAATTTTGAATATTTAAAATGAATTATTTTAAATAATAACGTCGAGAAATTTATTTTGAATAGAATTAGAATGTATATATTTATTTGAATCGTCGTTAGAATATAAATATTTATTTTTAATTATAAAAGGAATTGGAAATGGCGTGGTAGTTCGAAAATTCGATTTCAATTTTCAAATGAATGCACATGATTCAAAATAAACCGGATTTTAGCAAAACCAAAAATGTTAGGATCTATTTGAAAATATCTTTCCAACGAATCTGAAAAATCCAAATTTCATAGCGGGAATAAAAATTTATGCCTAGTTGAAAATTCAGAATAGACGCTACAGAAATATAGCCCAAAAAAGTCACATTTTGCATACGAATGAATTTGGACTCGAAACCACTTCCATTGAGTCAAAATTCCATTTGCGACTCCGAAAAGTATAAGCTTCGATATATTCCAAGATCCAGAGTAGTGGTAATTGGATGGGGTTTTCGATTATCAATACATAGCCCTTAAAAAGTGAAATTTTGCATATGAGCTCAGAATTCTACGAGATAAATTTTTCTGGATTCATTATGACAAATCATTGTTGAGTTTCAAAGTGCGCGTCGAACGGAGTTAGTATGTGGTCGTGCGAGCTAAAACAGTTCAGGGTAAAACATGCAATCATATTACAAAGAAACATTATTGATACGACCTTAGAATTCGATTACGTTTTTTTTTTGGATTCGTATTGTCTAAAAATGGTTAAATCAAAAAGGGCATGATTTTTTAAGTTAGCGTGTGAGCGTGCAAGAAGAAAAGGTGCGCTAAAATCGCATTTTTGAACAATATCTGAGAATCTTTGACAATTTTAACGGATGGTCAAACGAACTCGGAATTCGACGATACTTATTTCGTCGGACTCGTCTTCACGTGTACTATGTCGTGTCCGAAATCCGCGGCAAACGGAGATAGTTTGCAGTCGGACGATTCGGGAGAAACTAGCATATAATCTCTTTCTCCTCTTTCTCTCTTCATTACTCCTTCCGCTTTCAAGCAAGAAAGTAAATAAATGGCCCCCCTCCCCAAAACCCGCTACCACCGGCCTCCTCTCCGCTGCCGCACCCCACCAGCGTTGCCACCTAGCTCCGGCCACCCCCCTTCTCCTCTCTCTCCTCCTCTCTTTCTCCCCTTTTGATGAACCCTAGCCCCTAAATCCACCAACACCCGCCACTGTGGACCCCACCACTGCACCATCACCACCCCAGCCACGTCAGCAGGCCCTACCGCCGCCGCCCACCTGTAATAACCCGAAAATCTTAGCCAATTTAAAATTTTTATTTTGTCACTTTTAGCGAATTTTGAACATTTAAAATGAATTATTTTAAATAATATCGACGAGAAATTTATTTTGAATAGAATTCGAATGAATATTTATATAGATCGTCATTAAAATATAAATATTTATTTATATATATTTAAGGAATTGAAAATGGCGCGGTAGTTCGATAATTCGATTTCAAACTTCAAATGAATGTACCGAGTGCAAAATAAACCGGATTTTAGTAAAGCCAAAAATATTTGAATCTAATTGAGAATATCATTCCAACGAATCTGAAAAATCAAAATTTCATAGCGGGAATCAAAAGATATGTCCAGTTGAAAATTCAGAATAGTCGCTATGGAATTCTGGCCCTTAAAAATGGAAATTTTGAAAATGACCTCGGATTTTGACGAAACAACTTTTGTTGGATCCGTGATGTCAAATTATTGCTAGATTTCAATTTTCATAATTTTTGAATTCAATATGTGAGCATGGCAAAGGAAAACGCGTTTGACAAGTTTCAGTTGATTTTAATCGACTGGAAAATGGCCATTTTTCAAACAGTCTCAGAATTTGACGAAATTAGTTTTGTTAGGACCGTATCGTCGATACGAAGCTAGAAAATATTTTTCGGGAATTTTTAGAGACTGTATGTGGCCCCAGTAAATTGAAATGTGCGTTCAAATTCAATATATAGAGTTATATTTTGATTTTGACGAAAACTGATCGAAACGATAGAATTGGCTTACGAAACATATCCCATTGTGTTCGGAATGGGGGTAATTAGCTAGGGACGACAGTCGGTGGGCTCAGTTTTGAGTTCGAATTTTAAAGTAACCTTAAAAGAGAATAAAATTAAATTAAATATATAATTAAAAATAAAAGTCAACCCCCTTTATCTCTACACCCCCCCCCCCCCCCCCCGTTCCTTTCAGATAACGGAAATTAAAAATAAAGAAAAAAACGATGGGTTCCTCATCGCGCCTCGCCCCCTACATCCGTCGCCGCAACCCGAGGAGGACCCGCCGCCGTCACCGGGCACGCGCCCCCACCCTCTCGTCGACCTGCGACCCCAACCCCCCTTCCTCTCCACGCTCGAGACCCTAGAAACCCCCCAACAGCACCAAATCGCTGCCGCAGGCCCCTGAACCGCCGGAGTGGGCCCCAACGCCACCCCTGAGCGACGCCGCCGGCCTGACAGCCCCCTTTTGCCTCAGACCGCCTCCTCCAACCCCCAAATCGCCTCCTCCGGCTGATTGAAACCCCCTCCTTCTAATAAAAAAAATGTAAGTGTTTATTTTCGTGATTTATTTAATTTTCTTAGAGGTAAAAGTCTAATTTTCTTTAATAATAAAGATATGATCTTTTAATATAGAAAGGTTTAATTTTTATTCATGGAAAGGTTTAATTTTTATTCATGGAAAGTTTTAATTTTTATTCATGGAAAGGTTTGATTTTTATTCAAAGAAAGTTTATATTTTTAGAAAATGAAAGATTATATCTCTAGAATAGAAAAGATTTGATTTTTAACTTATAAAAGCTTAGATTTTTAATTACATAAAGATTCGATTTTTATTTATGAAAAGATAGGATTTTTATTATCAAATGAAGGCGGAGAAAAATATGATTTTTATCATATGAATAGCTATAAAAATTTGATTTTTATAATCTAAGTAGCGATGTGAAAATATAATTTTTATATAGAATGAAGCGTTGTAAAAATATATATGAAGTAGAAATAAAAATATGAATTTTATTTATTAGAATGAAACGATAAGAATTTAATTTTTATTGTGAACAGCGTGAAAATAACTGCATTGGAATTGCAAACAAATCCAGATGTTCAGTAGTTCAAAAGCAAAGCACGGTGGAGTGGAACCCTCTGTGAGAACTTCTCACCTTTAATTTAATTTTTCTAGTTAAAATATATACTAGGATGCAGACGGTGTTTAGTAGCACCCGACACCCATCGTCCACAGACCATGGACGACTTGTATGCTTGTTTGATTTTGATGTGTAGTTGATTGTGTGATGTGATGTGAAATGAAATAAAATATTTGGATAGTTAAAAATATTTTATAGTTGAAAATCGAATTTTTAACGTGTATATAAAATAAATAGTAATAAACAAATCGGAGATTTGTTTATATACACTGATTTGACTGATATTGATTGGGTCGATAAATTTTACACATCGCCCAACTGCACAAATAAAATCTGTATTTGATTGTTTGAAACCCCACACGGGTATTGGGATGATATATGACATACACTAATCCCAATAATTAGTTGTATGTCGATCAATTGATTGACAGACTGTTATAAGCGTTAAATATTTATATTTGATGCTTATACGGTGTAGGATGCACTTTGGATGATGGTTAATGATTTATCGTTGCTGTTATATACGTGTGTTGTAGAAAATCCATATAATTAACATTATATGGTAATTGATTGGGCCTCATTCCAGTTTTGAAAAAAAAAAAGTATTTGAAAAAGAAATATTTGAAATAGAATATTTGAAAATAGAAATATATGAAGCTGTGTTGATTAGATTGACACCATTTTGACGTGAACGATATTTATATCGATTTTATTCATTTTTAAATGAATATTGAAAAGTGATTTCAAAAATCGAATATTTTAGAAACTGAATTGAATAGAATTCAAATCGAATTAGAAATTGAATTGAGTAGAATTCAAATCGAATTAGAAATTGAATTGAATAGAATTCAAATTGAATTGAATTGAATAGAAAATGAATTCGAATTAAATGGAAATAAATTGAAATTCAAATTAAATTGAAATGAATTGAAATTCGAATTAAATTGAAATTGATTTGAAATGAAATTAAAACGAATCTATAAGGAAAATTTTGATTTGAATTTGAAAAGAAGTTGAAATCGTTTTGAAAACGAATTTAAAACGATTTATATAATACGTTTTAAAAGGGAAATTGATGAAGTATATATTATATATATTTTATATATAATATAATGGCCTAAATAGAACGCGCCGCGCCGCGGCAGTTCGCTAATTTCGACCATTGACTTCGAATGGATATTGCGGGAGATCCGACCGTCGGATTCTCCTAAAACCGGAACCGTTGGGTTCGTATTGAAAAGAGCTTTCTAACGAATATTCGAAATTAGAAATCTAACAGTTGGATTTGGAATTATGTCCAAATCAAATTTGGAAAAGGTTGATTTAAGTGCAGTTCGATGGCCGTTGATGGAAATCGACTGTACGGGCCTTGATAAAAAATTTAAAAATATTAATAATTTGTGTAAAATCATAAGAAATGATTTGTGAAGAATTGGGATGAAAAACTCCATATTTGAAAAGATAAAAATAGATTTTTATCGAAATGAACTAGTTTTGAACTAGAATTATAATTCTATTTATTTTTAAAATAAATAAATTAAATTTGAAAAGGGTTTTAAAAGTAACCAGAATTTCCAATAATTGAATTGGAATGGATTTGAATCGAAATTGTCTTTGGAATATTTTGATGTTGGATTTAGTGATTATACAGATGTTGTTATGGAAATTTTAAAGATATATATATACATATCGTTATTTCCAATACGATATTTGTTGGTCGTAGAATTTGATATTGAATATAAGTCGATATATTTTCTATTCAGAGCCTTGTATTTAATATCAAATGTGATTTGGGTTTGTCGTGAATGGTGTCTTCATTAACACTGTTCTTAAACCCAGTTGAGAAAAAGATTAAATCTTTTTATTTAGATTTAATGAAGTGTGCCAATTAAATAATATTTAATTGGGATCGAATTTGTATTGATTTTTGGGTTTATCGTGAACAGTGTTTTAAATAACACTTGTTCTTTAACCCGATAATTAATGGAATGTAATTTTGGGTTTATCGTGAACCGTGTTTTAAATGACACTGATTCTTTAACCCAGTTAAGGATCAAAACTGAGTGAAGTTTTAATGAATCTTTAATTAGATTGAAAAGATCGAGAATGGAGTATCACCAGTTTTGCTCCAGGCGATAGTTAAATCTTTAATTAGATTTGAACATGAAATGGTAATTGAATTTACAAATAACACCGTGGTGTTAGATATGAAGTATGACCAGTTTTACTTCATGGGATGAATAGGTTGGGATTGGGAAATAAAATAAATGATTACTTCAGTGTGGTTCGCTAATCCCGACTAGTTTGAATTGATATTCAAAGAATATAAAGAATAAATTTAAAGAATTTATCTTTGATAAAATTAATGGGAACCTTTCCCAAAGTATAAGAATATTTGAATAAAAGAATATTCTGAATTGGAATGATGCGTATGTTGTGTTTGTGTAATACTTGTTTATTATATACGTGAGTTATTCAGAAAGACCGGGTTTATCCCATTCTGAATAACTGATTCGACGTGGTGTCGAAGATGAAGACGGTGGTTGAAGACCAGAGGTCTTCACGTCATTTGGATAATTACGGATGATCTTGATTGGGCCGTACACCCAACAGGAGGGAATCAGTTGGTGGTCGTCCAGACGTACTTGGAGATCGATGGATATGCGGGGTACTAGGTGCCTCCAGTTTCGTTCAGACCCAGAACGAACTTGTAAATGGACTGTGTGTCTGACATTGGATTTTAGTCTGTGTGATTGATTTCTATTAAATATATATCTGTTTGGCGGCGAAGAATTTATTCTCTTGCTTAACGCCCTTCTCTGAGACGTACGAGCTCAGGGGTTATATATTGATGGATATCAAACGCATGGAGTGAATTGCCTGTGTGGCACGCCTAAGTGGCAATTGATCAAGGCTTATGTTGAAAAGCAAAGTCTTGTGGTGATGATCAAAGCACAGCCTGTGTGGCACAGCTTTGTGTAACGCGAATTCGCGAGCCTCACACCCCGGTGTGAACCAAAAATGGGAGAGGACCTCAGGGAAGGCATGCGTTTCTTTCTAGCTAGAAGTGGCGTCAGTGGTTTTACACGCCCTGACGAGTTTGACTTATGTGGTTGTTGCTGTTGCGAGGTGCCTCGGTTTGATCGGACGATTCGGGTCCGATGGAGTCATTCGTTAGCTCATTTACGCCCCAAAGGGCGGGGAAACGCAGTGTTCAGGAATTTTAATCCACATCGGTGGACCGGCCCTGTCGCTCCAAGGGGCAGTTGCGGCTGTTCCTGAGGCTCGGGCTAGACAGTCTCGAATCGGTGAGGGCTATATTTTGCCTCGGTTCACAGATGGAAATCCAACTTCCAATACGTGACTTTGCGGTTTTATTTGTAGAGCCTAGTATGGCAACATAGTGGGATGGGGCGCTTATGCCGTCGATGATCGATACTTATGATTTGAAGTTGTTTTATTCACTATGCACTTATAATAGTATCAAATGATTTGTTTTAAACGTATCAAGCATTCTTGGCTATTATAAGGTAAAAACTCTATCCTCCGGCTTGCGTTGCATTATGTGATGAGACCTGGGTCTTTTAATAGCTTCATTTTTCTTTATTTAGCATTGCGTTGTTGTTTTATGCACTGGTATTCTTGGGAGGAAACCCGTTCCGTGTTATACGGCGTGGTCCCTTGATTTACCAAACTTTAAAATAAAGATTAATAACTGTTTTAGTTCTCACACCAGTCACATGACTGACCTGGAGTTTATTGTTTTAACCTAAACTCTGGGTGCCCTTATTTTGACATAGGAAGCTAGTAGTTTTGGTTTTGCAGATTTATATTCACAGGATCCTGGTTTACAGCTGGAACGATATCCGGAAAGCTTTGTATCCGTATATCTCCTTCTAGTTGTGTTTTGTATTATTTTCCGCTGCGATGTATTTAAATGTAATTTAAATCTCTGTTATTTTCTGTGTAATATTTATTTATATTCTGTATATTCTTGTATTCTGATGAATTGTTGTAATTAACAATGAAATGTTCTTCCGTCTGCGTTCTGATTTGTCGTGTTCTCAAAGCGATCAGGGGTTTCGAACGGTCTTGGTCGGTTTAGCGACTGATTCAGATCGAGCGAAATTCCTTATTGTCACACCACCACCCAGCTCTGGCTGTGGGCCCCTCCTCCTCCAAAAACCCATTTTTTTCACAAAAATCTCGTTTTGCATAAAACACCATGTCACTATTTCGCCAATAACTCTCAAACCATGCATTTCTGGCCAAAACTCCACCATACCAAATTCGAAGAGCATGATTTTCTCTTTGATTTGGTATATGATAGTCCTATTTTAGATTGCGGAGCTGTCGGCAAAATGCATCCAAAGTCTGTTGTGCAAACACTGTTCAAATGCTGTCTTTTAGCGATTTCCGGCGAAATGGCACATTTTAGGAAGGAAGACCACTAGACGAAAGTTGTCCGGAATGGCGCGTTTAAGCTAAAAAAAGATGGTGTGAAGATTGGAGCTCGTTTTCAAATTCTGGAACTAGAATAGCAAATCCGGGCGATAGAAAATATGTGAGTTTTCTCCGCTTTAAAGCTTCTATGGTTTTTGACGTATAAAGTATGTAAAAATATGACTTTTATACTTATAAAGAATTAAAAATATGATTTTTATATTATAGAAATAATAAAAATACGATTTTTATAATATATAGATAATAAAATTTTGATCTTTATATATGTAGTAGAGATATAAAAGTACGATTCTTATATATATGAAGTGAAGAAATAAAAATGTGATTTTTATCTATGTAACGTTGTTATAAAAAAATGAAATTATTTTTAGAAAGATAAAAATATGATTTTTAGCTTATGTATGCTATTTATAAAATAGACAAGTTACGAAATAATTATTCGATAGTTAAAAATATGGTTTTTAACTTATGCATGTTATTTACAAAATAGACATGCGGGATTCCTGGAGAATTTAAGATTAACAATCAAAGATTGATGGAGTGAAAACCCAAGGTGAGAACTCCTCATCATATTTTCTTATACAGTTAATTATTTTTATAACTGCATATATGAGCTGTTCCCCGTCGTCCACAGACCATAGACGACTTGTTTGATTGTTTGGTTTGGTTGATTAGATTATTTGGTTGAAATTAGTTGTTTGGGTGAAATGAGTTGATTAGAATTGTTATATGTATATGGCGCAAGCCAATATCAGGAGAGGGGTAATGCTAGACATTACCCTATTTTGATATTGCGCTGTTATGCTGCCAAAATTTTCTAAAATATGTTAGAACAATAAAAATATCATTTTTATTGTGTAAATGAATCAAATAAATGTTTTATCGTTAAAAATATAATTTTTAACATGTATATGAATAAAATAAATATTCATAAACAAATCAGACGATTTGTTTATGTACACACATTTGATTGATACTGATTGGAACGATAAATTTTACACATCGCCCAACTGCACAAATAAAATTCATTATTTGTTGATTGAAACCCCACACGGATATTGGGATGATATTGGACATACACTAATCCCAATATTTAGCTGAATGTCGATCAATCGATTGACAGTTTGTGTAAGCGTCGAATAATGCTTATGCAGTGTAGAATGCACTTTGGATGATGGTTGACTGTGTTTGATTGTTGTTGTGTACATGTGTATATGAAATCCACATAAATCACATTATATGGTAATTGACTGTGTCTGATTCCAATTCAAAAAAGAATGAATATTTTAAAATAACGAATATTTTAAAATGATGAATATTTTAAAATAATATTCTGTAAAAGATCAAAATTTGATTTTGACGTCCGATTTGGGATGGACATGAAAATATTCAAATATACAAAGCTGAGTTGATTAGATTGACAACATTTTTATGTGAACGATATTTATATCAATTTTATTCATTTCTATAATGAATATCGAAAAGGAATTGATTTCGAAATATAATGTTTTGAAAATATTATCATTTATATATCGATGATATGGAATATTCAATTTTGATTTGAAATTGAATACGAAGTTGAAATCGTTTTGAAAACGAATTTAAAACAATTTATAAAATACGATTTAAAAGGAAATCGAGGAAATTTATATAATATATATTATATATTATATATAATGTCCTGAATAGAACGCGTCGCGCCGTGGCTGTTCGCGAATTTCGACCATTGACTTCAAAAGGACATTTCGGGAGATCCGACAGTCGAATTCTCCTAAAACTGGAACCGTTGGTTTCGTATCCACAAGAGATTTCCAAAGAATATGAGAGATTTAAAATCTAACGGTTGGATTTGGAATTATGTCCAAATCAAATTTGGAAAAGGTCGTCGTAAGTGCAGTTTGATGGTCGTTTATGGAAATCGTCTGTACGGCCCTTGATAAAATTATTAAAAATATCAATAATTTTTGTAAAATCATAATAAATGATTTGGAAAGAATTGGGATGAAAAATTCCATATTTGAAAAGACAAAAATATATTTTTATTGAAATGAACTAGTTTTTAAATAGAATAATAAGTCCAATATTTTTTAAATAATTAAATTGGATTTGAAATGGTTTTAAAATAACCAGAATTCCCAATATATGAATTGGAATGGATCGGAATCAAAATTACCTTCGGAATATTTCGATATTGGGTTTCGTGATTATACGGATATTGTGGAGGAATTTGGAAGATATATATATCGTTATTCCAATACGATATTTGTTGGTTTCAGAATTCGACATTGAATATAAGCCGATATATTTTCTATTCAGAGCCTTGTATTTAATATCGAATTGGATTTTGAGTTTTTCGTGAATGGTATCTTCAATAATACTGTTCTTAGACCCAATGGAGTTAAGAAAATTAGAAACTGACTGGAGATTAGTTAAGTTGAATGGTTTCCGGGGTATTGATCTGATGTTGGTTTCGGCCTTCGGGGTTAATACTTAGGGAATTGTTCTCTTACTAATTTACGGTTAGAGACTGATGGAATGGAATGTGATTTGGGTTTATCGTGAACCGTGTTTTAAATGACATTGGTTCTTTAACCCAGCTAAAGACAGGATATGATTTCCCAAGTTAAACAATCGTTAATATTGATTTTTGGGAAGATTAAAACCAAGTGGAGTTTTAATGCATCTTTAATTAGATTGAAATGATATCCAAAGGAAGATTAAAGAATAAATTTAAAGAATTTATCTTTGATAAAATTAATGGGAACCTTTCCCAAAGTATGTGAATATTTGAATAAAAGAATATTCAGAATTGGAATGAGGCGTATGCTGTGGTTTATAGCACTTGTTTATTATATACGCGAGTTATTCAGAAAGGCCAGGTTTATACCCATTCTGAATAACTGATTCGTCGATAGGTCGACGATGAAGACGGTGGTTGAAGACCGGAGGTCTTCACATTGTTTGGATGGTTACTGATGTCTTGATTGGGCTGTACACCCAAGCCGAGGTAATAAGTAATGATCGTCCAGGCGTACTTGGAGATCGATGGATATGCGAGGACCTCTCCCCTTTATTGGACATGTGGGGGAGGAATAAGGTGCCTCCGGTTTCGTGCAGACCCAGAACAGACTTATAAATGGATTGTGTGTCTGACATTGGATTTTATTTTTTGCTGATTAATTTCTATTAAATATATATCTATTTGGCGGCGGAGAATTTATTCTCTTGCTTAACGCCCTTCTCTGAGACGTACGAGCTCAGAGGTTATATATCGATAGATATCAGTCGCATGGCATGAATTGCCTGTGTAGCATGCTGAGATGCAGTGATCAGGGCTTTTGTTGAAAAGCAGAGTCTTGTGGTTGATGATCGAAGCACGGCTTTAATACAGCGTAGCTTTATGTATGGCGTTAACTCGCGAGCCTCACACCTCGGTATGAGTCAAAAACAGGATCGTGACTGTAGGGAGTGCACGACGTTTCTTTCTAGCTATGGGTGGTGTCAGCGTTTTACTCGCTCTGACATCGTTGATATTTTACCTATGTGGTTTTTGGATTGCAAGGCGCCTCAGATATATCGGTCTCTTCGGAGCCGATGGATATAGGTACGATGGGATCGGGAAACTTGTGTTCAAGAATAACTAATCCTCAAACATAAGAGAGGACTGGCCCTGAAGATCCAGTGGTCTTCTGCGGGAGATCCTGAGGCATTTGCTAGAGTGTCTCGAATTGGTGAGGAGCCATTCCTGGCCTCGACTCATGACGGAAATCCAATTTCCAATACGTGACATTTCGGTTTTGATTGTAGAGCCTAGTATTGGTGACATGATATATGGTACTCATGTCGCCTATGATTGATACATTTATATTTGAAGTTGTTTTATACACTTTACACTATAATAGTATCAAAATGATTTGTTTTAAAACGTACCAAGCTTGTTTAGCTATTATGAGGGAAAACTCTATCCTCCAGCTTGCGTTGCATTGTGTGATGGGACCTGAGTCTTATAATAGCTTCATTTTTTCAAAAAGCATTGCGTTGTTTGTTTTTTGCACTGGTATTCTCGGGAGGAAACCCGTTCCGTGTTATACGGCGTGGTCGCTTGATTTACCTTATTTGTGAAGTAAAGTTTTAAATAACTGTTTTAGTTCTCACATCAGTCACATGACTGACCTGGAGTTTATTATTTTAACCTAAACTCTGGGTGCCCCTATTTTTCACACAGGCAGCTAGTAGTTTTGGTTTCTTTGATTTGTCCTTCTTGTATTTGAACTTGTCATTTTCTGACTTCTTCTTTTGTTCAGGACAATCTTTGTGCATATGCCCCTTTTTATGACAGTTGAAGCACTCTATTATTGATGATGAAGGTTTATTTGAACCAGGTTTTCTCTTGTTATATCAACTAGCTTTTCGTTGTTTCAAAAACTTTTTGAAACCTTTTTCCATAAAAGCTAAGTCTTCATCCTGATTCATCTTCATCTTTTCTGACATGAAATGCTACAATTTTCTTTTCTTCTTTCTGTTCCTTTCTAGCCTGCAAATTTGCTTCATAGGACATTAGATTTCCTATCAATTCATCTAGCTTCATGACAGAAAGGTCATTAGCTTCTTCAATCGCTAATACTTTTCCTTCCCATTCATTAGTCAGAGAAGGACTGTCGAGACTACATCAAAATCTGAATATTTTTGTCCTAAACCAATAAGTGCATGATGAATATTTTGAAACCGTGAAAATTATCATTGATTGTTTCATTCGGCTTCATTTTGAAATTTTGGAACTGACTTTTCAGCATGGCTATTTTGGCTTGTTTAACCTTGTTAGTACCGTCTTGAGTGGTTTTCAGCGTTTGCCAAATTTGATATGCGGTGGTAATGATACTAACACGGTTATATTCATTTTGATCTAATGCACAAAACAACATATTTATTGCTTTTGCATTTATGGCTGCTGCTGTTTTCTGAGCCTATGTCCATTCTGAATAATTAGTTGTAGGATTAACTATCTCTGTTTGGGTAGCATTCCATGCATCATAATTTGTTGATTGCATAAAGAATGACATTCGTGCTTCCTAATAGTTATAGTTAAGTCCATTGAAAAATGGAGGTCTTTGTGTTGATTGACCTTCTGTGTAAGTAGTGTTTTGAGTTCTAGAACTTGGGTTATTTTCCCTATTACAAGAATATATCAAATAATTGTGTTACGGTTATAAGTTGACCGTGCTCTGATACCAAATGAAAGTGCGTGCGTGTACGTGCTAGTATAATACACTCACAAGGATCGTGTAATATGACGAACAATATTCAAGTATGAAGTAATAGCTAATCATAGATAAATGTAGTAAAAATAAAAAAATCACACCAGAGATCATTATACTGGTTCGGAGCACCATCCTACGTTTAGTCCCAGACTTCTATCTGGATTTTCACTAACAACAGCCTCACTTCACCCGAAGGAGCAAGTTTACAACACCCGAGCAGCCGAACGGGAATTTCATGTCTCTATCAACACAAGGACTTCACAGCTTGCCTCTTACAACACAGAGGACTTCAAACTTGCCTCTGACAACACGGAGGACTTCAAACTTGCCTCTTACAACACGGAGGACTTCAAACAAGACGAGTAGACTTGTAGTTTGACAATGTGTGTTCTCAATGACACGATCTTATTAATTCTTGTACAAGCATTCTATAATCTTATCCTCAAATAGAATTTGTGTTTATGAAGATTTTGGAAGATGATACCGTAGTTGAATCAAAAGAATAATATATAAATTCTAGGATTTAAGAATGATATTGTGAAGAATATGAGTGTTTGAATACTTGAGAGTTCAAGAATAGAATCAATAGTATTGAGATTAGATAGAAAGAACTGGTGTCTTGAATTGATGATTTCAAGGTGTTTATATAGGAGATAAATAGTTGTAACCATTAGTAAAGAGTTACAATCAGTAGATATGATCATCGATGAAAAGGAAAAGAAGCAACTCTTGAAGAAATGGAAGTGACTATTCGAATAGTTGCTTCTGTTTAAAAACGTCGACAGGTAAAAAATCACCAGTAGACAGGAATTTGAAAATATATATACGTTATATATATGTATGCATGTTCATAGGGTTTTCTGGGCAGAACCGGTCGACCGTTGGTATTTGACCAGTCAGCCGATTTTGGACAGAAAGCCATATGAATGTGCACATACACACATTATATATGTATACATATATAAATATATATATTCCAATATTGAGGGATATGATTATTTGTGGATAGATTTTAACATTAATAACACTACTAACTCACAAGATATACAACCTTTAATATAAAATACCATATGAAGCTCTTCGTGTCTTTGTCGAACCATTGATCATCTCTTTTTTTCGATAATGAATCATCTCTTTGTCAATAATCAAAACTTCATGAATTCCTTTACTCAACAACATATACGTGTGTATGTATGTACACATATATTTTATGCAGGGGCAATATGGTCAAATATTAGTGAATGCACATGAACCCAGAAATTCAATACAAGTGACAAAAGCAGATGTGAAGAAACACTCAGATACAAACATATATATACACACACACACACACATTTGTGCATATATACATGAATGTATACATGGGTGTACAAGACTACATGCATAAGAGGACATGATTTAGCATGACAGGTTATGGCATACAACAGCTTCATCTACACATGCAAATGAATAACAAAATGCAATAGTCCAATCATGATGAAACAAGATATGTAACACCCCGTATTTTCTGTGAATATCAAAATTAACGAATCAAAGAATACTTATTTTTTAAAAGAGGAATTGGGTGAAACGGATTACGCCATTGCATTCGTCTCAGAATTCTGCTTGAGATAGAGTTTGAGTTTGCGTGAATTGGACTCTGTATGAAGAAGTTATGGAGTTCAGAAGTTTTCAAGTTTAAACAGTAATTAAATATAATAATAAATCAAATTAGAAAATAGTTCAAATTTCAAAATATGGCAAGAGCGTCCTGATCGGGAAATTTCCTGCTCACGGGTGTCGCCCCCCCTCCCCACCGCAGGGGGAGTCGACATAGGTGTCGACCCCCCCTCCCCTATAGGGGAGTCGACATAGGTGTCGACCCCCCCCCCCCACCCCCGTAGGGACTCAACCCCTCCTAGATCCAGCTCCTGTGATGAATTTTTATAGCCCTATGATGATGTGGCCTTCTCTGATTGGCCAATGACTGATTTCTGAGGTATTAGGGCATATGTGTCATACTATGGTTGGCTGGATGACACATCTCTTTGATTTGATGGCTCTGATTCCCCTAGACTAATCTAAAGGCTAGAATTGAACCTAGACTTCTATATAATCACCCCAAACCTCAACCCTAGAACTCATTCTATGAAGCCGTCATGTTGTTCGTCTACAAACTGGCCTAGCCTCCATTCATCTACCCCAAACTAGAGAATCAAATTCAAACTAGGAATCAATTAGAAGAACTAGAGAATCAAACGTTTACATCAAAGGATAGCTTTTCAAATTCAGAAATTAGATCCTAGAAATCAAGATCCGTCCATTTTCTGTAAGAAAAGTTATTTTTTAGATGTGAACACCTAATAAGAAATCACGACTGTAATAACTGGATCTAGAACTATGCATAATTTTATTCGTGCCTATCCTTTTGTCAATTCTGAATTGCTTATGCCTATAAGACTATCGTGATTGATGTAATGACACCTATCTTGCATATGATACTATTGTGATTGACATAATGAAACCTTACATGCCTATGAGACTGTTGGATTGACAAAATGGAACCTAACATGCCTATGGGACTGTTGTGATTGATTTATCATGTTGTACATCCTATGCCTATGAGACTATTGGACTAACACAACTGAACCTACCAAGCTGTATATGCAAATTACATGATAAGTTATGTTCATACATGTTTAGATCCAAGCTAGTACCCATGTTTAAGATCTATATAAGTTCATGCTTATACAATTAGATCTATGCTAGTTCGCATGTTAATTGGATCTAATTTAAATGTAAGATCACGTTCGTATGCTTAATTAAGTTTATGTCGTTCTATCCCAAATTTATACTACACATGTTGATCTATATTGTTTATGCCTGTTGGAATGTTACATGTCCCTTTCTTTTCCCCTTTGTTTATAAGTTAGGCTAATTTGCTAGCCTAACGTTCTATGTGAATTATGCGAACGAATAACGGGGGAGACGTTGGGAAAAAAATATTAAACAACATGCTATTGGCATAGATTGGCTCATAATCATGTAAATGATTAGTAGCGTGAAATGGTAGAATTTGTATACCTAGAATTATGGACATAATTTAGAGTGTAAATGGGGCATGACTTGAATTGACAACACTTGTGGATAATTTACATATGAACATAAATTGTAAATATATAGATTAATTAAAAGATGAATATGCCTAACCCGAGGTTAGATTGAGTCACGGTGTAAGACTGCCCGGAACCGCCCGGCACATCCAGCAACCATAACAATATTGATCTAACGTGAGAGGTTAGCGCATTAAGCCCAAAAACCCGAGGTTAGATTGAGTTGCGGTGTAAGACTGCCCGGAACTGCCCGACACATCCAGGGACTACAACAATATAGATCTAATGTGAGAGGTTGGTGCTTTAATGAATGAATTAAAGCTAAGGAACATACAGGCTAGGAGTGGTAGGGTTAAGTTAATCAAGGCAACACTTAACCAATATAACATGACAAGTGGTAGGGTTAAGTAAATCAAGGCAACACTTAACCAATATAACATGACAAGAGGTAGGGTTAAGTAACACAAGAGGGCAACACTTAACCAATGTAACATGACAAGTGGTAGGGTTAAGTAACACAAGAGGGCAACACTTAACCAATGTGACATGAAAGGTGGTAGGGTTAAGTAACACAAGAGGGCAACACTTAACCAATGTAACATGAAAGGTGGTAGGTTTAAGTTAACACTTAACCAATGAACAAGTGGGGTTAAGTTAATGGGAAACACTTAACCAACATAACATGATGAACGAATGGGGTTAAGCTAAGGAGAAACACTTAGCCAATATCATATGATGAATGAACAGGGTTAAGTTAATAGAAAACACTTAACCAATTACAACATGATGAATGAGAAGGGTTAAGTTAATAAGAAGCACTTAACCAAGTTAGCTTGACGTGTGGATGGGTTAAGTTAACTTGAATGGATGGATAACACTTAACCAATTTGGGGGGTATACGAATAGACCCTAGGAAACCCTAGTAACGGGGACCCATTTCAGCAGCAACCCACATAGATGTATCACGGTA
Organism: Allium sativum; assembly: GCA_030737875.1. Classification (NCBI taxonomy): domain Eukaryota; kingdom Viridiplantae; phylum Streptophyta; class Magnoliopsida; order Asparagales; family Amaryllidaceae; genus Allium; species Allium sativum. The sequence continues at coordinate 64,323,965 of JASFAX010000020.1, read as the reverse complement.
CCCTGAAACTAGGAAGGGTGGGGCACGATTACTGGGATGATTATAAGCGGTCAAAATAGCAGCAGGGGGTACAACAGTGTAGTTACGACGAAGTATGGGCGTGCACGTGCTCCGGAGTGGAAAAGCAGGCATTGGGCATCATTAGTATACACTATGCATCTTGAATCATGTCGGGTCGCTATCATAGGGATTGGTACACCTTATGGTGGGACTAGCACAGGGTATCTACACGCAAGAGAGGGCCGATTGACACAGACACAAGAAAAATTAATACAAGTAGGGAGCCGAATCGATAGGGTAGTAAGGGTACATCTAACATCTTCATGGTAATTGGGCTGATTGAGGTAAGATCCTCATACTAGATTACACCTGAAGGCTACCACAAATTGCGGGGTTGGGATCACCTTATTATATAACGCAGGATACTAGTTGGGACACTAGTAGGAGATTCATTTTCATAGGATACTAGTTGGGACACTAGTAGGGGTACAGATCCTTTTCACAGGATACTAGTTAGGACACTAGTAGGGGATACAGATCGTTCCATAAAAGACACTAGTTAGAATGCTAGTTGGGTGGTGCAGAGAAAAGAAATCGGAGAAAGAACCAAAGCGCATTCAGTGTATCTTACCTTGTTATATCTAACGATCATCATTTGTTGTCTTGCTATGCTTATCATCATGGTTATATCTGCTATTCAGTTTATTCATGTCATGATCCTTTTGCATGTTTACATGTTAAGTAATCAATGGACTTACCAGACTTATGTCTGACCCGTTTTCTTTCGTCTTCTTTTCTTCCGTTCCCCCCTCCTCCCCAGGTTCACAGGGAGGAAATATTACCATTTAGCTTAGTTTTCTTTCCAAGCTGGAGGATAGTCGATGTATTGCTTTGGACTCTCTTTTCCACTGCTATGGCTGGCTCATGCTTTATTGGGGAATATCATTGTTGTTTTCTGCTTCTTTATTTTGTTAAACAAGATAGATGCTTTGTTGTAATGGGTAAGGGTGTTTTGGTGTTGGAAAACAAATCTTTGTACAAACTGTTTTACCAAGCTGCTGTTTTATCAATGAAGTAAAGTTTTATATATTTTCCGGTGTTTAAAATTTTGTCTGTTTTGTAGTTTATCTGTTCTATACACTTATGACGCTCCACTGAAGTTAATGCATTCCCTTTGTGAATGACCTTAACGGAGGTGTGGTGTCACACGTGGTATCAGAGCTGAAGGTTACCAGAACAGATAAAAGATTTTCAAAAGCATATTTTAAAGGGGGTGTTTCCTAAAACATGTTTTAAAGAAGCGTTTTTCTGGAGAAAAGTATTGTTTTTAAAAGGCATATTCTCCAAAAGCCATATGCACTATCTTTTGAATCTCTTCTTCCTTTCTTTTCGCCATAGTTTCGTAGGCATACGACATATGTCGGGGGTGAAGTAGTGCCCAACCTCCATCTGCAGCCGCAGTAGTTTCACCTGCGGCTAATCTTCATTCAAGCTTTGTAGGTTGTTGTGCGATGGAGGTAGTTTCGAGAAACTTGTCAACAAGCTATATAAGGATAGTAAGGATGAAAATAAGGGAGTTTGGGCTAAGAAGCACAAGCCCAAGGATAAGAAGCTTGTTGATATGGCCTAATCCACGCAGAAGGAGAAAGGTGAAAAGAAATAGGCCAAAGTGGAGGAATCACAAACAAGGGATTGGAATATAAGAAGGGTGGAAGAAATAATAGATCCCACGACAAGAGAAAGTTTATTTTCTATGGTATAGTGGGTCATTTAATTGTTGGAGGAAGAAGACAGGCGGTTGTTTTCAGTATGGTGAAGCAGGGCATCTTATCAAGGTGTGCCCGAAGGACAAGGACAAGGGCAAAGGACATAATCTTCCAGAGGGCAATTGCATGCTCTCACTGCTAGTGTACCTAAGAGAGGTAGGAACGTTTCTGTTGAGAGTTTAGTTTTTCTTTTCAATCATCTTGTTAGAACTTTGTTCGATTCTGGCGCTTCACATTCTTTTATATCTGCTTCCATAGTTGAGTCTCTGCACCGTAGTACTTGTATAGTAGAAGATCCCATTATTGTCTCAAATCCAATTGGTGGTTCGGCTCATTTATCTATGATTTGTTTGGATTTGGGAATATCTATACTAAGTGTTGAATTTAGATATAATGTTTACGTTTTTGGTTTCATGGGCAATGGGTTGATTCTAGGGATGGATTGGTTATCCAGTAATGGTGCCATTCTCAATTGGGAAAGGAGGGTAGTTAGACTTTTGACTCACCTCGGTAATACCCTCGAAAATCTCGTGTAACCCTAAGGGTTCTGTCATGCTTAGTTACCTAGAATCTCTTGATACATCCGTTAATAATTTACAATTTGTTCAAGTAGTCCATGAGTATCCCGATGTCTTTGATGAAGTGAAGGGTTTACCCCCAAAACATGAAATAGATTTCTGCATATACTTGGTTGATAACACCAACCCAGTTGCATTACCCACACGACACATAGCTCCAAGGGAAAGGAAAGAGCTCAGCAAGCAAGTTAAAGAGTTGCTTGAGAAAGGGTTCATAAGGCGGAGAATTTCTGAATGGGTGCTCCAGTAGTATTCGCTACTAAGGCGAGTGGTTCGCTTCGCTTATGCGTGGATTTTAGAGAATTAAACAGGCTGACTAAGAAAAATAGGCACCCACTTCCAAGAATAGATGATTTATTTGACCAGCTTGTAGGTGTTTGTTTTCTCCCAACTAGATTTGGGTATAGGGTTTCATCAGCTAAGAGTAGCTGAGGACACAGTATAGACAATACTGCTTTTAGGACCCCTGACGGTTTCTTTGAGTAGCTCATCATGCCTTTCGGTTTGACGAATGCACCCGCTTATTTTGTTGAATTGATGAGTAGGGTGTTTAGGGAGTTCAATAATAAATTTGTAGTAGTCTTTGTGTACTATATCTTGATTTTCTCAAAAAATGAGGAAGAACATGCTTTGCATTCAAGAGAAGTCATGGATACACTTTGAGCACATCAACTTAAGGCGAAGTTCTCCAAGATGTCATTTTTTGAGAGAAAAAGTAATGTTTCTAGGACATGTGGCGTCCAAAGATGGGATAGCTGTAGATCCCGCAAAAGTAGTCGTGGTGCAAGACTGAAAGGTCCCAAGGAATGCAACAAGAGTAAGAAGATTTCTTGGACTAGCGGGTTAATATAGGAAGTTCATTAAGAACTTTGCGAAGGTATTATCCCCACTTACTGGATTAATGAAGAAGAATCTAACCTTTGCTCGGGATATTGATTGTGATGTCGCTTTCCAACGATCAAAGAGGGCTCTTACAATGACCCCAGTTTTGAGTTTTACCTTACGGTAGTAAAAGGTTTACGGTATACACGGATGCATGCGGCACGGGACTAAGCGCCATTTTGATGTGAAAAGGAAGGGTAAGGTCGTAGCGGATGCCTTAAGAAGAAAAAGGTTGACTTCAAGTCCTCTTTAGGTGGAAAGGAAAAGTTCAGAATACATATCAACCTTTGATTTTTAAAACCTTCGGTTATGTTAGTAGTTGGCACTGCTAGGAGTAAGACCTACGCTTTTGGATCGAATAGGGACATCACAAAGAAAAGACTCTCAGATAGTTGATGTAATAGATAAGTTAAGTAGAGAAGAGACCTCTAATCACCTTAATAACTACACTTGGAAACATGGTTAGCATCTATTTATTTTCAAGAGATAGTTCTTCCACATGGAATACCCTCTAGTGAATTTTGGAAGACCTTGTCGAAGACCTTTTTTTAGCATGACACAGCAGATGTTGTAGTGCCGAGTATACTAGAAGGAGAAGGGGTGGAACGAGAGGCGACAGTGAAATGAGTTCCAACTCATATTTTGGAAACAAAAATTAAGAAACTACGCAATCGCGAAGTCAAGACAGTCAGAGCACAACGGAGTGAATCTCAAGAAGATGCGACTTAGAAGGCTGAAGACTAGATACGCGCATCATACCCTTTTGAGGGTATATCCTTGATATCTCTTTTTCTGTAAAGTTTATTTGCATGCTAGTCTTTATCTTTTAAGTATATCCTCTCGGTCCTATCCTCGATCCTTAGGTAGAAGCCAATGGATGTAAACATGTATTTGAGACATATTATGTTTGGTGGATGCAAGTGGATGTAAGTATTTGCTAGTGGTTGCTCGTGGATGCATATACACACACATTAGGCACTAGATCGGCTCCGTCACTTTCATATTGCATATGCATGAGTGGATTTATATATATATATATATATGGATTGAAAATTGATGTGATATCATATGGATGATGCATTTGAATGGATGATTGTGCACTCATATAGAAGTTAAAAAGTACCATAGGAATAACTGCATACATGTTGGACTCATGGCACTAACATAATTCGCATCAAGGAGGTCTACTGAATCAGTGGACTGCCTGATCTTTTGCATTAGTATTGGGACATGTACACACACCCTTGCATATGTTCATAAAGCATTAGAAACCTTTTTATGGACAATGGATGCCTGTGATTGAATGGTTTATTAGACTGATGTTGGATGTTAGGATACATTCTTCTTAACTTAGAGATTTCGGGGACAAAATCGTTTAAGGAGGGGAGAATGTAACACCCCGTATTTTCTGTGAATATCAAAATTAACGAATCCAATAGCACTTAATTTTTAAAAGAGGAATTGGGTGAAACAGGTTACGCCATTGCAATCGTCTCGGAATTCTGCTTGAGATAGAGTCCGAGTTTGCGTGAATCGGACTCCGTATGAGGAAGTTACGGAGTTCAGAAGTTTTCAAGTTTAAACACTGATTAAATATAATAATAAATCAAATCAGAAAACAGTTCAAATTTCAAAATTTGGCAAGAGCGGCCTAAGCGGGAAATTTCCCACTTAGGGGTGTTGACCCCTCTATAGGGGAGTCGACATAGGCGTCGACCCCCCCCCCCCCGTAGGGAGTCGACCCCTCCCAGATCCAGCTCCTATGACGAATTTTTATAGCCTTGTGATGATGTGGCCTTCTCTGATTGGCCAATGACTGGTTTCTGAGGTATTAGGGCATATGTGTCATACTATGGTTGGCTGGATGACACATCTCTTTGATTTGATGGCTCTGATTCCCCTAGACTAATCTAAAGGCTAGAATTGAACCTAGACTTCTATATAATCACCCCAAACCTCAACCCTAGAACTCATTCTATAAAGCCGTCATGCTGTTCGTCTACAAACTGGCCTAGCCTCCATTCATCTAACCCAAACTAGAGAATCAAAATCAAACTAGGAATCAATTAGAAGAACTAGAGAATCAAACGTCTACATTAAAGGATAGCTTTTCAAATTCAGAAATCAAATCCCAGAAATCAAGATCCGTCCTTTTTCTGTAAGTATAGTTATTGTTTAGATGTGAACACCTAATAAGAAATCACAACTTCAATAACTTGATCTAGAACTATGCCTAATTCTATTCGTGTCTATCCTTTTATCAATTCTGAATTGCTTATGCCTATGAGACTATTGTGATTGATGTAATGACACCTATCGTGCCTATGAGACTATTGTGATTGACATAATGAAACCTAACAGGCCTATGAGACTGTTGGATTGACAAAATGGAACCTAACATGCCTATGGGACTGTTGTGATTGATTTATCGTGTTGTACATCCTATGCCTATGAGACTAGTGGACTAACACAATTGAACCTACCGTGTTGTATATATAAATTACATGATAAGTTATGTTCATACATGCTTACAAGTTTAGATCCAAGCTAGTACCCATGTTTAAGATCTATATAAGTTCATGCTTGAACAATTAGATCTACGCTAGTTCGCATGTTAATTGGATCTAATTTAAATGTAAGATCACGTTCATATGCTTAATTAAGTTTATGTCGTTCTATCCCAAATTTATACTACACATGTTGATCTATATTGTTTATGCCTGTTGGAATGTTACAAGTCCCTTTCTTTTCCCCTTTGTTTATAAGTTAGGCTAATTTGCGAGCCTGACGTTCTATGTGAATTATGCGAACGAATAACGGGGGAGACGTTGGGAAAAAATATTAAACTACATGATATTGGCATAGATTGGCTCATAATCATGTAAATGATTAGTAGCATGAAATGGTAGAATTTGTATACCTTGAATTATAGACATAATTTAGAGGGAAAATGGGGCATGACTTGAATTGACAACACTTGTGGATAATTTACATATGAACATAAATTGTAAATATGTAGATTAATTAAAAGATGAATATGCCTAACCCGAGGTTAGATTGATTTATGGTGTAAGACTGCGCGAAATTGCCCGGCACATCCAGCAACCATAACAATATAGAACTAATGTGATAGGTTAGCGCATTAAGCCCAAAAACCCGAGGTTAGATTAAGTTGCGGTGTAAGGCTGCCCGGAACTGCCCGGCACATCCAGCGACCGCAACAATATAGATCTAATGTGAGAGGTTGGTGCTTTAATGAATGAATTAAAGCTAAGGAACATACAGGCTTGGAGTGGTAGGGTTAAGTTCATCAAGGCAACACTTAACCAATATACCATGACAAGTGGTAGGGTTAAGTTAATCAAGGCAACACTTAACCAATATAACATGACAAGAGGTAGGGTTAAGTAACACAAGAGGGCAACACTTAACCAATGTAACATGACAAGTGGTAGGGTTAAGTAACACAAGAGGGCAACACTTAACCAATGTAACTTGAAAGGTGGTAGGGTTAAGTTAACACTTAACCAATGAATGAGTGGGGTTAAGTTAATGGGAAACAATTAACCAATATAACATGATGAACGAATGGGGTTAAGCTAAGGAGAAACACTTAACCAATATCATATGATGAACGAACAGGTTTAAGTTAATAGAAAACACTTAACCAATTATAACATCATGAATGAAAAGGGTTAAGTTAATTAGAAACACTTAACCAACTTGGCATGACGTGTGGATGGGTTAAGTTAACTTGAATGGATGGATAACACTTAACCAATTTGGGGGGTATACGAATAGACCCTAGGAAACCCTTGTAACGGGGACCCATTTCAGCAGTAACCCACATAGATGTATCACGGTAACCTGAAACTAGGCACGGTGGGGCACGATTACTTTGTTGATTATAAGCGGTCAAAATAGCGGCAGAGGGTGCAGCAGTGTAGTTCCGACGGAGTATGGCCGTGCACATGCTCCGGAGTGGAAAAGCAGGCATTGGGCATCAGTAGTATACACTGTGCATCTTGAATCGTGTCGGGTCGCTATCATAGGGATTGATACACCTTATGGTGGGACTAGCACAGGGTATCTACATGCAAGAGAGGGCCGAATTGCACAGACACAAGAAAAATTAATACAAGTAAGGAGCCGAATCGATAGGGTAGTAAGGGTACATCTAACATCTTCATGGCAATTGGGCTGATTGATGTAAGATCTTCATACTAGATGTACACTTGAAGGCTACCAAAAATTGCGGGGTTGAGATCACCTTATTATATAACGTAGGATACTAGTTGGGACACTAGTAGAGGATACAGATCCTTTTCACAGGATACTAGTTGGGACACTAGTTGGGGATACAGATCCTTTTCACATAATACTAGTTGGGACACTAGTAGGGGATATGGATCGTTCCATAAAAGACACTAGTTAGAATGCTAGTTGGGTGGTGTAGAGAAAAGAAATCAGAGAAAGAACCGAAGCGCATTCAGTGTATCTTACCTTGTCATATCTAAAGATCATCATTTCATGTCTTGCTAAGCTTATCATCATAGTTATGTCTGGTGTTCAGTTTATTCATGTCATGATCCTTTTGCTTGTTTACATGCTAAATAATCACTGGACTTACCAGAATTATGTCTGACCCATTTTCTTTCGCCTTCTTTTCTTCCGTCCCCCCCCCCCCCACAAGGTTCACAGGGAGGAAATATTACCACTTAGCTCAATTTTCTTTCCAAGCTGGAGGATAGTCGATGTGTTGCTTTGGACTCTCTTTTCCACTACTATGGCTGGCTCATGGTTTATTAGGGAATATCATTGTTATTTTCTGCTTCTTTATTTTGTTAAACAAGACAGATGCTTTGTTGTAATGGGTAAGGGTGTTTTGATGTTGGAAAACAAATCTTTGTACAAGCAGTTTTACCAAGCTGTTATTTTATCAATGAAGTAAAGTTTTATATATTTTACGCTGTTTAAAATTTTGTCAGTTTTGTAGTTTATCTTTTCTATACACTTATGACGCTCCACTGAATTTAATGCATTCCCTTTGTGAGTGACCTTAACGGAGGTGTGGTGTTACAAGATATAAGGCTCAGAGATGCTCACAGCAAATGCTAAACATGCAAGGTGTAACAAACTATAGTGAACAAGGCAGAATTGCCATAAATCAATGGTTACAACATATACAGCAATGCCAAGTGCTCAAACGGTGCATTTTCCAGGGACAACTCAAGTGAACAAAGCACATAATGGAGCAACATGTGATCACAAACATGCATACACATTTGTACACAAAGATATATATATGTGTATATATATATATGCTAGTGCAACTGCAGCTGCCAGAGTTGTATGCAAGTACATATTTCAGGTTCAAGCAAATATACATAAATCAGGGTGAACACGCATGCATAGGTCAACATGAGTACAGAAGCACACGAACATGACAAGGATGTTGCTTGTAGTCAAGAAGCACCATGGACAGGAAAATGGATAGTGCACATGTCTCAAGTCGCATATGCCAATATATAAGCACAACATGACATATACATACATACATATATATATATATATATATGTAAACACATGTATATACACACATATCATCATGCCAAGTAAGAAATACAAGTGCAAATAACCACATTAACCAAGTAAATATCAAGGCAGCAGTTATGTGCTGATGCAATATGTCATGTAAAAATGGCAAGTTCAAAATGCCAAATACAAGTAACCAAATACATGCAATAGCAGAGGAAAAGGAAGCAAGATTATGGCATTTGAGATATGCATCTAAATCAACCACAAAGGCTAAAGTGTATAGCATGTCAAAGAATAACACAGATGTGCATGTCACTGGACAAGGGAGTGAACACAAAAAGGAAATGGGATGCATCATGCAAAAATACATGGCAACAGAACGGTAAACACAACAAACTAACATGTGCGAAATGCATCAGAGGACAAGGCAGTCCATAAAGCAGAAGAGGAAACAGACACAAGCATACAAGTCAGGTTTTTAAATGTAAGGCAACAATGTCAAATGTACAAGTCAGCTCAACTTGCACCAGCAAATCAACATAAAAGAAAAGAGATTTGTTTGGAAATTGGCTCGTTCAAAAACAGGAAAGCTTGTAATTTGAAATTCTGGCAAATACAATTTTTGGCAAGAACAAATTTGTATTTTTTTTCCAGATAATAGTATCCTTTGGAATAAATTTCAATTCACTATTTCTAGAAATCAAATAGCATTCTTTGGCAAGAAATAAATTCACTTCCTAGATATTTTAATGTGAAATCGTTTGGCAAGAAAATTAGGCAATTGTTTCCAATAAACATTCAATGATTCACGATAATTTAATCTAAATTGTTGGCACAAGAATATTTGGCAATTTTTTATTGCCAAATCATGTTTTCAGAAATTCACAGTAATGCAGAATCCACAAAAAAAACATGGAATGATCATATTTGGCTATTGTATAATTGGCATTATATATTTCCAGAAATTGGTCTGATCATTACAGGAAAGTGCTCATCAACAAATCGAAGAATCAATTTTGGGCTTAAAATATATTGATCTGTTTCCAGAAATCAACAGAGGATTCATGGCAAAGAAAAAATCAAGCAACAATCAAACCAAGTCAGTTGGTCGAAATCAGAGAAGAATAAAGGTTTCTATACCCTATATAAGACACACAAATCATCACTAGCAAACATTGAAACCAAACAACAAAAATTCGAGTGCAAACAATTTTAATTCACAATTACTCACACTGGTGCGATCACAAGGGCCAAATTAGATCGACAAGCAAGCCACAATTCTGAAGCTTCAGAGAATTTGATCAATTGTATTTTACAAGTCGCGATTTGGAGTAAGTAGGACTGGCAATGGGGCGGGTTGGGGCTGGTTTCTCGTGCCCTAGACCCGACTCGGACTTTTTAAACTTTTCCCCAGACCCGCTTCGTAGCCCCAGTGTGGGTCTGGAGTTTCGACCTGTACCCGAAACCCGCATGGGTCAGGTAGACCTGAGCCGCCCCACGACCCAGTGACATCGTGTTGTAATGTAAACAAATTTATATACTTATATTTTTTATCACTAAATGATAAATTATATACATATTATAATGTGTCACAATGATAAGAGAATATAAAACAATGAGTTGTATGATAATAGTTCAAGATGTATGCAAGTGTCATTGTATGATTATTACTGATGCAACTTAATACTATGAAAATTTTATAGTTGTTGATTGAAAGAATATAATATTCAAGTTAGAACAATGTATACCTAAGAAGATTAGCAAGTAATCATTATAGTTATAAAGTGTTTTAATGATGATTCAATCATGCGGGACGGGTTGGGGCGGGTTAGCCGTGCCCCAAACCCGACCCTAGACCCAGACCTCCAAAAACGGGTCATGGGTCTACCCTCCCCGACGAACCTACGGGGCGGGTCTAAATAGGTCAAAACAGGGGCGGTCAAGCGGGTTTGGACCCTAGACCCGCCCTATTGCCATCCCTAGGAGTAAAGGGGCAAGAACCCTAGGTTTTTTATTTCGACTGCCATCATCAAAGAGGGAGCTTTATTTTAAAAGCCAAAGCAAAGAAAACAAGGGGACTGACCAATTATTTTATTAAGGGTTTTTTAGTTTTGATTTTTGCTTTTATATTTCTTTTGTAACCGATCTATCATTTTTCTAGTTTTCTGTAAACTGGGGTTTACGAGTTACGAGTTTGTAATTTGGTGAAAATATGATATTGGGGATAAAGATCAGTCCAGGATTTTGTGCATATGATTATAACAGTTGGTCGTGGATATCATGAGTTTACAAGGATTTTGTAAGCATAAAGATTGTTTAAATTCTAGTCGTACTATCAGAAGTGTGCCTGTCTGGATTAAACTCCTTAACCTTCCTATGTATGCGTGATCACTTTTAGGAATAAGTTGGATAGCCTCTTGGGTTGGTAAATTCTTATGCATGGATGAATCCATGGAGAGAATAGAAAGGACAGAGTATGGAAAATGCATGGTAGAGATTACTCCAAACAATGAATTACCTAGCAAGTTCCCAGTCCAGTTAATTGACGGTGGTGTTCAATTTTTTTAAGTGCGATATTTGTGGAAGCCTAAAATTTGTTCTAAATGTAAGAATTTTTCCCATGAAGTGAATAGCTGTAGCGAAGCAAGTAGAAATGGGAAGCCTAGCAATGTTAAAAGTCATGTTTCTGTTGAAGGGGATAATAGTAACTAAATTGAAGAACACTTGTTGGTTCCCCCATCAAGACAAAAAGTGTTGCGATGAGCATGAAAAAGCAGAAGCGGAGAAGATTCAACCGTAGGAATGATAGGTTGGTTAAGTTCCACCTCCTTTACTCTGCTAATAAAGTTAAGTTTGGTGAGGAGTTTAAGGCACTTGAAGCTGCTTAATTTACGAGTAAAGGGGGAATAAAAAAATGCTCTATTAGCTTGTGAACACGAGGAACTGAGATTTGACAATAAATATGATGTCTTCTTAAGCATGTCGATATTGGTGACAGTTTGGATTTGATAGGAGATGAGCTTGAAGAAGGGGAAGTGGTTAGGCATGAAGTAACTATGGGTAACAAAGAGTTTAATAGTGATAAACATTTGCTGAACAAACAGGCAGTTGGGAGTGGAAACGTAGTTAGTTTGCAGGATAACCACATTGCTCCAATTATTTCTCATGACAAATTGCGAGGTGTGCAATCACCTGACAATGTTGAAGCCATAACTGGCAATGTGTGTGATAAAGACAAAGGTGTTGTACCCTCTAGTAGTGATAGTGCTAGTACTGTTTTACCTATGCAACCTCTTGATGAAGTTAAGCCAACTACTGTTGCCAGTTATGGTGGTGCTGATAATAGTGGTGAGTCTAAATGTTTGAGTGAACCTGTTTGTTTTGACCATGAAATGCAAATAGTCAACGACATCTTCAATGCTTGTTTTTGTTTTCAAGTTAGTAGTAAGTCAGAAGGTAAGTTAAGTAATAAAGCCCAATGCAGGATTGATGTGCAGAGCAGGGATATGCATGTTCTTGCTGTGTATGTCTCCCCTCCTCTTGTTCTATAAAGTGCTTCCTCCCCGTTCAAAGAAGGTTTCCTAAATGAGGCTACTTTTGGTGTTCAGGTTACTAAATCTGCCAAAATTCTCCAGCCAAGAATGTGAATGCCAATGTTGGTAGCCCTGTCATGACAACGTCTCCTTCTTCATCAGTGACAAAGAATAAAGCCAAGAAAAAACGACCATTATTTACCCTTATGCTCAGCTAGTTCCACCTACTGCATACAAAACACCTGTGTTTATCGGCTCTCCTTTGGCTGCTGCCATTCTTGGTTACAATGAGTGGAAAGCACCAGTTACGAGAATTAAGAAGACTGAAATGATGGTTGGGGCAGAACATCCCCAATGAGTGACATAAGCGTGTGTCCTCTAGTGTCACTTGTGACACTTTGTAACGGAGCCGGTGTAATAATGTAACGACCCGGATTTTTGCGACCCTGAGTAACCGACATAAACTCAATGTCGACTATTTAAGCATCGGAAATACCGGATAGTCCATGAAAGAAAGTAGAGGGTGAGAATAAATAAGATAGAAACTTAGAATAGAAGAAGAAGAACATATAACATCAGAGTAAACACGAATCTCACAGCGGAACGAATAAATATATTTCACAACATAACTTTGAAATAAAACAGCATCTGTATAAATACCATTATTAGAGTATAACACTTACAACACAGTGGAAATAACAATCTATATAATCCTGAAGCCTCCTGCTCCATCTCTTCAAGTATCTGTAAATCCCAACTACTTGACTGCCTATACAAAAATGGGCACCCAAGATTTAGGGAAAACAAAATAAACTCTGGGTCAGTCATGTAACTGGTGTGAGTAAACTCCAACCATTTGTTTAACTTTTAAAATCCTTTTAAAAGAAAAAATAATCATAAGACCAATCCACACATAAACACGGATGGTTTTTACCTTATGATAACCCAAACCATTCTTTTAAGAACCATACTCTTCTGATATTATAATAATGTCTAAATCAGGTAAATAACAATCTAGCAGAACGCTTTCATCTCACGCTCTACATATATAATATACAATCAAAAACCACAGACTCTTATTGGGTAATGGAATTCCAACTATGACAACGTATGGAACAACCTTCCGATCAGTGTACTCTAGAATCGATACACTGGAGTTCAACATGAACATCTTGTAACTCGGCCACACATGACCGGCCGTTCATTTCGCTTGAATGTTCCGAATATATTGTCACCTTACGGTTGGTATACCAACATAACCGTTCCCGGGAGATACAGAATTGAAAGAAGTAACAAATATGAATATTCTCTGGATGGTGACAATATACCCTACTTGGGTGCGACCCACTTAGCCATGCTGCCTGCCCGATTTTTGTCATTTCCCAGTTGAAGAGGCTTGAGGACACAACGTATCTTTTAACAGATCACTCCTTATTTACTTTGAATGCCACATCGTCATACCCGCCAAATCATAAATTGATTTCCCTAAAAATACCACCGGTATAAGTTAAGAGAAACGAATTCCTCCGCCACCAATATAAATACGTTTGAAACGATCAACTTACGCGATCTACCAGATATACTCTGTCAGACATTCGTCCATTCAAGTTGTCCTGGGACTGGACAAACCGATGGCACTATTCTATAAACAGGACAGCCCTTGCATAACTCCGTCTTCAATTATCTTCATCATATTTGATTTGCAACGCTAATGCTATACGGAGTGGTTTTCAGATAATATAACTGATCCCGGTCTCTCTGTATTGACAACGGAAATGGTCAAAATCTTTGATAGTTGGTGATTTAACTATCAAAGGAAAACATGTGTGCAAACAACGATATTATTTCCAGATGGAAATTCTATCGATCAATCATCAATCAACATTTATTCATTCCCCCATTTCTCGTTTCCATATATTCATCAAATCCTTATTTTCTAATTTTAGAAAACATACGTTATTAACTTTGGAAAACGTTTCCATTTCTGATTCACGCATCACTATCTTTTCACATATATGAGTCTCTAACTGTAAATTAGTAAGAGAACAACCCCCTACGTATTAACCTCGAAGGCCGAATACAGCATCAGATCAATACTCGGACAGCCATTCAACTTGACTAATCTCCAGTTAGTTTCTAATTCCTTTAACTCCATTTTAATTCCTATTTCAAACCCTATTTCCTTTATAAATATTTTATTAGCAAAATATTTACGTAAATCCTTTGTTCACATTAAATGTAAATAATATTTCTTCTTTGCAATCAAAAACAGCTTGATTTCGTATTTAAAACAATATACCAAATCCAATTTCTATTTATACTTCTATTTATAGAATTATTCATATAAAATCTCCTTTTATTCTTCTAACACTTATAAACCCATTTATAATCACCTTTAGATAATTCTATTTATTCTATACAAAGCCTTTTATATAATTCTATCTATTTTCTAAATATTCCCTTTTATAATTATCCTATTTATTTCATATAAATATTTCCTTTATACAATTCTATATATTTCATATAAATATTTCCTTTATATTTGTTTTACGAATATTTCCTATTCTATTCAATATCCACTTTGAAATTCCTTTGTATAAAATCATTTGATTTTATATAAATATATTTTATTTTCAACATACACATTGAAAATTCCCATTTAAGTTCTAGTATTATATATGGTATTTAAAATACCAAATAACAAATGATCGATATCATTCAAACATACATAATCAGAAACAGATTATATATCACATCATATATTACAAATATGAAAAATAGTAAAATAAATGTTAAGGAATCCAGTTGGATTCCTCCGACCTGTTTCTGTAACGACCCGCAAATCCGTACTATCTGAGTTGACTAATAATACCACACGTCCAACCCAAATTGCACAGAAATACGAATCATTAATAGAAAGAAGTTAGAGGATGAGAAATAGAAAGAAAGAAATATTAAAATAGAAGAAAATGAAGATCACAAACTCACAGCGGAACGAATAAAATATATTAAATAACATAACTTTTTGAAATACAAATCAATAACTTTATATGCATACCATCATCAGAGCACAACAATTATTCCTGGAACAGTTACAAACACCTATTTCCAGATACAACACAATACACAGCGGAAATATGATAGTCTATAGCTAACTGGTGAAGCCTCCTGCTTCCAGCTCTTCCAAGTGAATCTGAAAAATCCCGACTACTTGACTGCCCGTACAAATTTGGGCACCCAAGAGTTTAGGGAAAACAAACAAAATAACTCTGGGTCAATCATGGAACTGGTGTGAGTAAACTCCAATCATTTGGTTAACTTTAAAATCCTTTCGAAAGAAAGGATAATAGTAAGACCGCCCACACATAACATGGACGGTTTTTATCTTACTATAACCCAAAACACTTTGGTACAAAAATTCAGTGATATTATAATAGTGTCTAAATCAAATAAATAACAATCTAGTGGAACGCTTGCATCTCACGCTCCATATATATTATAAAATCAAAAACCGCATGGCGCTTATTGGATATTGGATTTCCAACATGACAAGGTATGGAACCACCGTCCGATAGTGTATCTCTAGAGAGGAATACACTGGGTTCAACAAGAACGTCTTGCAACCCGGGCCACACATGACCGACCACTCATTTCGCTTAAGTGTACCGAATGTATATCACCAATGGTTGGAATCAGCAACCGTTTCCCGAATGGGACAACATCGAATAGATTAAAGAATGAAATGAATATCTCTAGATAGGTGATTATACACCCTAATGGGTGCGACCCACATAGCCATGCCACATGCCCGATTTTTGTCATTTCCCAGTTGTTGAGGCCTGAGGCTACGATTACTTTCCATTTATTGATAGCACAATCACTTTGAATGCCACATTGCCAGATCCGTTAGTCATTTATTGATTTGCACAAATATATTCTGGATATTATGCTAAGGGAATAAATCCATTGCCACCATATATATTTATACAGACCAACATATTTGATCATTTGAAATACTTTGTCAGATATTCGTCCATATACGTTCGTTCTGGGATTGAACGAAACTGAAGGCACAATTTCTATTAATATAAAAAGCCCTTGTACTTTACTCCGTCTTCGATTATCTTCATATAATCTGATTCGCAACGCTACTGCCAATACGGAGTGGTTCTTGGATAATAATCCAATCGGTCTCTCCATATTGACAACGATATTGGCAAACACTTCGATAGTCGGTTATTTAACTATCGAAGAAAAACAAACAAACATTCATCCATAACATCCAACAAATCATTGGGCCTTTTAATTAATATTTTGTTAATTAAATCACTTCTCCATTTCCTTATCAATATTTGTTAACCAAATATTTTCAATAATCATATTGGTCTCTTATGGTATTTGAAATAAAACATTTCCATGTATCGCCTTCTTTATTTTCTGTATTTAGAAAATAAATTCTATTTGCAATTTGAAAACATTGTCAACCACTTATCTCTTTTCCGACTACTTTAATTATACTCAGGAAATATTTACTTTTATATTTCCAAAATTCCACCACTTGGGTTGAATCGACTATTGTGTAAAACATCATTGCAAACAACCCAAAATATTGCATTCAACTAACTCTTATTCAAATATTTCTCTTCGAGACTGGATCTTGCTATTTATCGGTTAAAATGAAATCAATCAAGTTGGGGTATAACTACCTCTCAGACCTTGACTACAAACATCCTTAACTTCAAAACAGACAAAACCATTATTCCCGAAAAATCAACACCATACAAACACATTATTCATTTTTAAACCTATATATGTTTCTCTTTCTATTACCAGATTATCGATTTCCTTTTTGTTTATAATATTCTATTTTAAATTTGTTTCTTATCGAATTTTATACATATTGATATAGAATTCTAATTATCAAATTATCTTAAAAAAATTCTAACTCCTTAAATTTCCGGAAAATTTCGCCATAACCTCCTTTGTACCGGGAGCATCGGGAAAATCCCCAAACCGCCACACATGCCTCTCCAATCAAAAAGAAAAAGAAAAAGCCAAGCAGCTTGCCGATACGACGCATAAAACCTCATGGAATTTAAACGTGTACCTTTTTGTTGGGCACACAAATTATAACCTTCGTATACTTCATTCCAAACCTGCTCAACCTATATTCACCTGTTTTCCAATTTATCCCAACTCAATCCGGTCATTCCTAACTCAATTTGCTAATTTATTCTTTAATCAGCTATTTTGCCAAATCCCTTTATTTTGAACATATCATGTTCAAATATATTTTAATTCGCTTATAAACAAGTAGAATTTCATTTCTAACTTGAGTTTCAAATTCGATTTCGAATATGAATCCACAAAACCAATTTACTTATCCAACGCCAATTTCGATTCAAAACTCGATTAACTATTTATTCTTCAAAATTAGTTAAATCTATTTAATAACTAAAAATCTGATTTTTGTTTCAAAAATCCTTTCACTTACTTCACTGGAGTTCATATTATTTATAACTCAAATCTGGATTTTTCCTAAATGAAATTCGGATTTTATTTTCTCAAAATCATTTTATTTATTTAAATAAACCGTTATGATTTTATAATGGTTCTGGCGCTGTTTTTCTGAAAATTTGATTTTTACATAACTCAAAATCTATTCGACGAAATCCATATTTTTCTCCTCCATTGGAAAACTATTATCAAATCGGTCCTGACGTTTCTTGTTTCAAAGAATTCCGACTTCAATTGAGTTCTGTATACTCAATTGAAGTTCGAAACGCCAATATACGAACTGCCGCGCTACGGCGAGTTCTTTTTAATTATATTTATATATATAAAAACTTTTAAACTTCGTTTAAAATAAATTCAACTCCATTCTAATATACTTTTAATATATATCAAATCAGTTTCCCAATTCAACGTAATATTTTCGATTATTTATAATCGTCGATTTTTCCTTACTAGGTAATAAATTTATTTATCCTCCGATCTTCTATATTCAAATTCCATTTCAATTCTATTTGAATTCTATATTCAAATTACATTTCAATTCTATTTGAATTCTATATTCAAATTCTATTTCAATTCTATTTTCAACATGTTTTCCAATTTCACTTTTTAAATTCTTCCTTGAATTTAAACTTCTAAATTATCCAACGATAATTTATCTCCCTAAATTATAAACATCGTTTATAATTTAACTTCCTTGTTTTATAAAGTTAAAACAAGTTTCCATTTCGAAATCTATTTAAAAACCAAAATCTTATTTTGGAGTATTCTCTTTATCAACACTTATCTATATAATTATAGAACCTATTTTCATGTTTTATCTCTGTTTCTATTTTAAATATCCTACTTGGGAAAAATCTATTTTTATTATAAATCCGACATAGTCGAATTCAAACATAAATCCTAAGGATTTATTCAACTTCA
Organism: Allium sativum; assembly: GCA_030737875.1. Classification (NCBI taxonomy): domain Eukaryota; kingdom Viridiplantae; phylum Streptophyta; class Magnoliopsida; order Asparagales; family Amaryllidaceae; genus Allium; species Allium sativum. The sequence goes on along the minus strand of JASFAX010000020.1, from coordinate 64,305,230 downwards.
TTTATATTCCGAATATCGGAATAAAGTTAATCGTATATTATTTAAACCGATTCTATGTTCTCACTTAAAATTTCACTTTTGAATTTAAATGTTTAAATTATCTAAATGGTAATTTTTCACCTTTCTATTTACGAACACCATTATTAAACAAGTCTGGCTTTCAAATAAAATATTTCTTCTTTGGAAAAATATATTTCCCTTCCCAAAGTCACACTTGTATTTCTATTTTCTGAATTATCCAATGATTATTCATTTCAATTTATTTATAAACTTCGTTTATAAATGAACTACTTGTTTTTATTCTTTAAAACAAGTTAATATTTCTATTCTATTCGAATTTCAGATTCTATTTTAGAAAAATAGAATTTCCTTTTTAAATCTGAAAAATTCCTTTTCATAGTATTTTTAAATATCAACATTTAGGCCCAGGGATATTTAAACACCAAACAACCAATTATTTATTTCAGGTTTTCTAACACATCATATATGATAGTATATATGCAAACAAATAAACTAACAGATAATATATTTTTGAGGAATCCAGTTGGATCCCTCCAACCTGTTTTCCTGCATCCACAGACGTTAGCCAACATAAATAATACCCATCCTGCTTCGAGGCAGGATATCGCGGTATAAAGGTCATCCACTAATATATATTTGTGGGGCTTATAGGGAAATCATCCGCTATGAAACTGCGGGCATCCGCTAATGAGACTGCGGGAACAATCCAATCATCAACCCAATATATATATATATATATATATATATATATATATATAATAGTCAACCCTAAATAACTAATATATTTAAATCAACCAGAAAGCATTCAAACAAGTAACAACAATTAATTTTACCGAATAAAAATAATTCTAAATAACAGGTGAGTGAGATTTACTCACCAGGGTTTTATTGCAATCCGCTCTAACTTATATTTAGAATTCCCAGTTGATTCCGAAAATTCCCAAATCAACTCATGCTTGCACATTTTTCGGCTATAAATCCAACGTGCATTTACAACGTTCGAATTTGATTTTATATGAATTTTACACTGCATTATGGTTTTATAATTGAACTAAAATAATTTTAATATCATTTATTCATTAAAAATTTAAAGATTACCCTTAACTGTCGAGTAAACTCTTCTTCATAAAACTGAATAGCTCGAACTTCTACTGCAGCTTACTGCCATTTCAATTGTGAATGCTGAACCATCCTTTCTCTTCATCGTTTACCATTGTAAGCTACATGAAAACATTCCAAGTTCAATGACTGTACTTCCCAAGGTCCACCGTCGCACACCACTTCTTCACAGAATATCAAAGTCCACCTTAATACCCTTTCAATCAAATCATCTACTCACGGCTGTCATGCTGGAACATCCATTTTCACTGTTCGAACATTGTTTTCCCCTTTTTCAAACTATCTTACCCTTATGGTCTACCCAATTCGAACTCGAACACCGTGCTTCTCGCTATCAGAATCAAAATATCACACACCCAGATCATCGCGACCCTGAGCTTTTCTTCCCCAATTCGAAATCCCTTATTCTTTAATTGCGACTTGAGTGCCTCCGAGCTTCAGGAGGTCGAAGGATTTTGAATCGCGACTCATGATATTGATTTCTATGTTTAGGGAGCGGTTTTACTGAATGGGGCCATTTCGGTTGAGTGCTGGCTTTGAAACAATTAAAACAAAAGGGGATCGACTTTGGATTTAAAGTGGAGCGCTACCATTTTAGATTTTGTCTGAAACTTTCAGCTTCGGTTATTGCTGAAGGAATGAATGAGCAACAAGGAGGTTACGATGATTTTATAAACGGAAATGAGAAACATGAGGTGCGATTTGATACACGATGCATCCTTAAGAACCAAGGAAATTTAGGTAGGTATTTTACCGGGTAGGATTTAACCGAGGTAGGTATTTACTGGTATCCTTAAATTTAAAATACCCCGTGATTCCAGACTCTTTTCTAAACACAACAACCGACATTTACAGGGTTATACCACTATTCTGAACACACTGGGATAGGTTACGAAGTCCAATTGGATCGTCTTGAGACGATATTAATTAAAACTATATAAATTAAATTCCAGAACAACTAATTCCCTCTATAATAAATTAATATTATTATCATTTTATTCTAATAGAATTTTATCGATCATCTCTGAATCGTCTCGAATCAGTATTGAATTTTGAATTCAATTATTTTTGTATTACGATAATTCGATTTATTCTAAATTAATTCATATTTCGATATTAAATCGATAACTCAATATAAAATTTCATTTATTTTATCAAATAAATATTTAAAATAAATATTAAATATTCAAATTTAATCGACCAAAAATCTGGGTCGTTACATTTTCCCTGCATCTACAGATGTTAAACAATATAATAACATTGATTTCATTTCGATAAGAAATATTCTGATAAACAGAATCAACATTTGATTAACGATTTATATATATATCGTTATCTATAATTTCAACCAATACATCAGCAATTCAACCAACCAATCAACACATAGCAATCAATTATCATTTATCATTACTAGATTATATCTATCAAAATATAAACTGATAGAGTTAGTGAGGTTTACTCGCATTGGATGATCATCGTTAAATAACGATAATTGTCACTTGATTCAGACGGACAATTTATTTTGCTAAAAATTGTAACAAGCTCCAATTCACTCTCGGTCAGTTCCATTGTGTAGCAGCCATCCGTACGATCCCAACAGATCTGTTCGTTCGAAATTCTAATATCGTATGATAGAGATATAATAAAAACAAGTTAATACATTTATTTAAATTTGAATAAAACTTTAAATTCATTTTCAATTGGGCTTTACCCAAATATTTTGGCCCATCCACCGTTTCTAAACCCTATACCCGCGATGACCTTCTTCCTGATCGAAGAAACAGGACGCGCTCCTCCCTTTTACTCCTGCCATTGTTGATCTTCAACTCCACACTGCTCATTCATCTTTTCATGAATTTCCAAACCAATAACACCATTCAAATCCTCTTCCCGTACACGACATCTCCAACACTTTCTCGTTCAACTCGAGCTCACGATCCCTGTTGCGAGTTCAGGGACTTTTTCGCACCACTACAGTGACATTGCGTCACTTAATATCATCATTCACTCCCAAAATTTCAGAATTGATGCAACTCAACCCCCGGAACTCCAAAATAACATCAATCCCTTCATTCGATGCTTGTACCTCAAGCAAATACAAACCCTAGCCTGCGTTTGAACCATTGGTGCGACAGCGAGTTTGTTCGATTGTGAAGAAACCCATATAGAAATGTAGCTCACAATCTCAGGAGTTCGAAAATGTTTACCCCGTGATTTATAGGATTTTTTTTCCATTGGATTTCTATTTTTAAACTCTCGATTTAGTTTTCTAGAAAATAAAAAGTAGCGGTGCATTTTTCTTTGACTATGGAGAATGAAGACTTAGGTTTAGAGAGGGTATGGTATTTATAGAAAGTTTTAAATATTTTTATATTGATTATTGTATTAAATTTTTAAGCGACCGCTATATGTATTTATTGTTAAAAATTCGTACGACTACATATAATACCCATAAATCATGAAAATAGGCATGCAGTTATAGTTCGACATTACGGACCCAACGAAACTGGTTTCGTCGAATTCCGACTCCGTTTGCTCACACGGTGTATTTTTAACTATCAAAATACTGATTGTTTTTCACATTAAAAATCCGTACAACCACACATTGACTCCAAAAAATCATGGAAATTGAAATCTAGCAATAATATAATATTGCGGAGCCAACAAAATTAATTTCGTTGAAAACGGAGATCGTTTGCAAAACTAGCTATTTTTAAAGCTCTAAATAAACCAATTTAAATATTAATATATTTAAAAACAATTCAATTTAATATTAATAAATTGATATTATCATATATATTCACAGTAGAATATCATACAGCTCCAATTGGATTTACAACTCGATATTCAAATCCCAGTTGAATAGATATTCAATTTATATTGAAAAATCCTTTTATAATATAAATAAATCGTTATAATTTATAAAGGAATTCCATAGCGACTTTTCAAAATTTTGATTTGGACATAACTCAAAATCTATACAATGAAATCTCGATTTTTCTCTTCCATTAGAAATATATACTTCACCAGCTCCGAACGTTTCTTGTTCCATAGAAATCCGATTTAAAACGGATTCTGTATATTCAATTGAAGTTCGAATCACCAAATTACGAACTGCAGCGCCATTTTGAGCTCGATTTTAATTATATTATAATTATACGTTCAAACTTCATTTGAATAATATATTCGTTATTTTAATTCAATTCCAAACTGAATTATATATATTTTGAATTGTCCAGTTCACACAATATTGTGAATTCTACTATTCCGACTATTTCAGAAATAAATATATTATTCTATTATTTAATTTAATTAAATATTCAATATTATTTAATTAAACAACCATTTAAACCTCTAAATCATTATTTAAATAATTTAATTAATTAATTAATTATTATACCGTAAAATACGGGACATTACATTCTTCCCCCTTGAAATAATTTCGTCCTCGAAAATTGCTAAGGTAGGAAACAAACCCTATTAACTGAGTTACAAATTATTTGTTTACTGCTTTTTCAGTTTCAATTGAACCAATTTAATTTCAATTAAAATATTAATTAATTCCTACTAACGTAAATTTTCAAAAATCCTGAAAATTTTCTTACACCTTAACTTTTCGAAAAATTTCACTAGCACCCCCTTTGTACTGGTCAATAGCTCAAACTCCAACTCGCCTCTCTAGGCCTTCTCCAACCCAAAAGAAAATCAAACAGCCAAGCGACTTGCCAATTCGGCTCATCAAAATCTCAAACCCATATATAATATAAACTGGTACCTTTTTCTCGGGCATTTCATTATATCCTTTGCATCTGTTACCAATTCTGCATATACCAATACATTTCCAACTCAATCTCCAATCAATTTATCTTTAACACAATCATTTGGTTCTATTCAAGCCAAATTTCATTTCAAACTTAAGTACTATTTTTGATTCCAAACTCTTAACTCTATTATCCAATTACGTTTCAAATTCAAATCTCACAAATCCAATTTTTCTCAATATCATTCAAATCCCATTCAATTTCAATTTGCTTTCCCAAATTATTATTTATCTTGTTTTTAATTTTAACGATCGGTCCATTATAATTCAACATTCTTTATCCTGGGAGTTTTTAAACCACTTTTCTTTTCCCAAAAAAAATCAAATAATCCTTTTCAAAATTCAAACAAATTTTTTTCGCAAAACATTTCCAAAACAAAAAAATTTGGTAGTAATTCGTCACTTACAACTCGAAAATGGACACCGATAATGTCATGATCATCATCGGAATCTATTTCCAGCTATCGAAGTTAGTTCAATACTATATCACTTTCAAAACCATATCCAAACACTTCCATTTTGAAATTCATTTCAAAATACCATTTACATGCTTTAAAACAATTTAAAATCTCCCAAGATTTTAAAATTCTCTTATATCCAATCCATATTCATTTACAAACACATATTCAAATTTCTTGAGTTTTAATTTCAATTCTAATTTAAATTCAGGTTTAATTTATCAGATTTCATATGTTTCTCTTATATGATTTCTGATTGGTTACTTACATAACCATTTCAATTTATAATCTTACTCGATTATAATAATAACCAATATATCCAATATATTATAATTCCAATATGTATATTTTCTCTATATCAAAATATACTTTGGGTAAAATTATTTTCATTTACCCTCTTTTCAAAACATATCATGTCGACCCATCGTATTCGAGTGTTTAGAAACTCCTACCGATACAGTGGATCAAACCGATCGATCAGAACCCATAAACAACTCAACCAATAAATCTCCACAATATAAAGCAATTATTATATTAATAACAAATACGCACTCATACACTCAAACTCAATCTAGGGTATTTCTAACTCCATCTCTACTGAGTCACACCACAGAGCCAAGGTAATAACTTAACCTTCAGCTCTGATACCACTGTAACGACCTGGGTTTTCGCGACCCTGAGTGACCGACATAAACTCAATGTCGACTATTCAAGCATCGGAAATACCGGATAGTCCATGAAAGAAATTAGAGGGTGAGAATAGATAAGATAGAAACTTAGAATAGAAGAAGAAGAACATACAACATCAGAGTAAACACGATTCTCATAGCGGAACGAATAAATATATTTCATAACATAACATTGAAATAAAACAGTATCTGTATACAGTACCATTATTAGAGTATAACACTTACAACATAGAGGAAATAACAATCTATATAATCCTGAAGCCTCCTGCTCTAGCTCTTCAAGTATCTGTAAATCCCAACTAGTTGACTGCCCGTACAAAATTGGGCACCCAAGAGTTTAGGGAAAACAAAACAAAATGAACTCTGGGTCAGTCATGTGACTGGTGTGAGTAAACTCCAACCATTTGTTTAACTTTTAAAATCTTTTTAAAAGAAAGTATAATCATAAGACCAATCCACACATAAACACGGATGGTTTTTTTACTTTGTGATAACCCAAACCATTCTTTTAAAAACCATACTCTTCTGATATTATAATAATGTCTAAATCAGGTAAATAACAATCTAGCAGAATGCTTTCATCTCACGCTTTACATATATAATACACAATCAAAAACTGCTGACTCTTATTGGGTAATGAAATTCCAACTATGACAAGTTATGTAACCACCTTCCGATCGGTGTACTCTAGAAGCGTTACACTGGAGTTCAACAAGAACATCTTGTAACTCGGCCACACATGACCGGCCATTCATTTCGCTTGAATGTTCCGAATATATTGTCACCTTACGGTTGGTATACCAACATAACCGTTCCCGGGAGACACAGAATTGAAAGAAGTAACAAATATGAATATTCTCTAGATGGTGACAATATACCCTACTTGGGTGTGACCCACTTAGCCATGCTGCCTGCCCGATTTCTGCCATTTCCCAGTCGACGAGGCTTGAGGTCATAACGTATCTTTTAACAGATCACTCCTTATTTACTTTGAATGCCACATCATCATACCCGCCAAATCACAAATTGATTTCCCCAAAAATACCACGGGTATAAGCTAAAAGAAACGAATTCCTCCGCCACCAACGTAAATACGTTTGAAACGATCAACTTATGCGATCTACCAGATATACTCTGTCAGACATTCGTTCATTCAAGTTGTCCTGGGACTGGACAAACCGAAGGCACTATTCTGTAAACATGACAACCCTTGCATAACTCCGTCTTCAATTATCTTCATTATATTTGATTCGCAACGCTAATGCTATACGGAGTGGTTTTCAGGTAATATAACTGATCCCGGTCTCCCCATATTGACAACGGAAATGGTCAAAATATTTGATAGTTGGTGATTTAACTATCAAAGGAAAACATGTGTGCAAACAACGATATTATTTCCAGATGGAAATTCTATCGATCAATCATCAATCAACATTTATTCATTTCCCCATTTCTCATTTCCATGTATTCATCAAATCCTTATTTTCTAATTTTAGAAAACATTCGTTATTAACATCGGAAAACGTTTCCATTTATGATTCATGCATCACTATTTTTTCACATATATCAGTCTCTAACTGTAAATTAGTAAGAGAACAACCCCCTACGTATTAACCCCGAAGGCCGAAACCAACATCAGATCAATACCCGGACAGTTATTCAACTTAACTAATCTCCAGTCAGTTTCTAATTCCTTTATCTCCATTTTAATTCCTATTTCAAACCCTATTTCCTTTATAAATATTTTATTAGCAAAATATTTACTTAAATCCTTTGTTCACATTAAATGTAAATAATATTTCTTCTTTTTTTATCAAAAATAGTTTGATTTGGTATCTAAAACAATATCCCAAATCCAATTTCTATTTATACTTCTATTTATAGAATTATTCATATAAAATATCCTTTTATTCTTCTAACACTTATAATCCCATTTATAATCACCATCAGATAATTCTATTTATTCTATATAAAGCCTTTTATATAATTCTATTTATTTTCTAAATATTTCCTTTTATAATTATCCTATTTATTTCATATAAATATTTCCTTTATACAATTCTATATATTTCATATAAATATTTCCTTTATATTTGTTTTGTGAATATTTCCTTTTCTATTCAATATCCACTTTGAAATTCCTTTTTATAAAATCATTTGATTTTATATAAATATATTTTATTTTCAACATACACATTGAAAATTCCCATTTAAATTCTAGTATTATATGTGGTATTTAAAATACCAAATAACAAATGATCGATATCATTCAAACATACATAATCAACAACAAATTATATATCACATCATATATTACAATATATGAAAAACAATAAAATAAATGTTGAGGAATCCAGTTGGATTCCTCTGACCTGTTTCCCTGCATCCACAGATGTTAAGCAATATAATAACATCGATTTCATTTCGATATGAAATATTCTGATAAACAGAATCAACATTTGATTAACGATTTATATATATATCGTTATCTATAATTTCAACCAATACATCAGCAATTCAACCAACCAATCAACACATAGCAATCAATTATCATTTATCATTACTAGATTATATCTATCAAAATATAAACTGATAAAGTTAGTGAGTTTTACTCACATTGGACGATCATCGTTAAATAACGATAATTGTCGTTTGATTCAGACGGACAATTTATTTTGCTATAAATTGTAACGAGCTCCAATTCACTCCCGGTTAGTTCCATGGTGTAGCCGTCGTCCGTACGATCCCAACTGATCTGTCCGTTCGAAATTCTGATATCGTATGATAGAGATATAATAAATACAAGTTTATACATTTATTTAGATTTGAATAAAACTTTAAATTCATTTTCAATTGGGCTTTACCCAAATATTTTGGCCCATCCATCGTTTCTAAAGCCTATACCCGCGATGACCTTCTTCCTGATCAAAGAAACAGGACACGCTCCTCCCTTTTACTCCTGCCATTGTCAATCTTCAACTCCACACTGCTCATTCATCTTTTCATGAATTTCCAAACCAATAACACCATTCAAATCCTCTTCCCGTACTCGACATCATCAACACCTTCTCATTCAACTCGAGCTCACGATCCCTGTTCCGACTTCAGGGACTTTTCTGCACCACTACAGTGACATTGCATCACTTAATATCATCGTTCACTCCCAAAATTTCAGAATTGATGCAACTCAATCCCCGGAACTCCAAAATAATATCAATCCCTTCATTCGATGCTTGTACCTCAAGTAAATACAAACCCTAGCCTGCGTTTGAGTCATTGGTGCGACAACGAGTTAGTTCGATCGTGAAGAAACCCATACAGAAATGTAGCTCACAATCTCAGGAGTTCGAAAATGTTTACCCCATGATTTATAGGATTTTTTTTCCATTTGATTTCTATTTTACAACTCTCGATTTGGTTTTCTGGAAAATAAAAAGTAGCGGTGCATTTTTCTTGAATGAAGACTTAGGTTTAGAGAGGGTATGGTATTTATAGAAATATTAAATATTTTTATACTGATTATTATAATAAATTTTTAAGCGACCGCTATAAGTATTTATTGTTAAAAATTCGTACGACCACATATAATACCCATAAATCATGAAAATGGGCATGCAGCAATAGTTCGACATTACGGACCCAATGAAACTGGTTTCGTCGAATTCCGACTCCGTTTGCTCACACGTGTATTTTTAACTGTCAAAATACTAATTGTTTTTCACATTAAAAATCCGTATGACCACACATTGACTCCAAAAAACACGAAAATTGAAATATAACAATAATTTAATATTTCGGATCCAACAAAATTAGTTTCGTTGAAAACGGAGGTCATTTGCAAAACTGACTATTTTTAAAGCTCTAAATAAACCAATTTAAATATTAATATATTTAAAAACAATTCAATTTAATATTAATAAAATGATATTATCATATTTATTCACAGTAGAATATCATGAAGCTCCAATTGGATTTATAACTCAATATTCAAATCCCGGTTGAATCGATATTCAATTTATATTGAAAAATCCTTTTATAATATAAATAAATCGTTATAATTTATAAAGGAATCCCATAGCGACTTTTCGAAATTTAATCCTGGTTGAATCGATATTCACTTTATATTGAAAAATCCTTTTATAATATAAATAAATCATTATAATTTATAAAGGAATTCCATAGCGACTTTTCGAAATTTTGATTTGGACATAAGTCAAAATCTATACAATGAAATCTCGATTTTTCTCTTCCATTAGAAATATATACTTCACCAGCTCCGAACGTTTCTTGTTTCACAGAAATCCGATTTTAAACGAAGTCTGTATATTCAATTGAAGTTTGAATCGCCAAATTACGAACTGCAGTGCCATTTTGAGCTCGATTTAATTATATTATAATCATACGTTCAAACTTCATTTAAATAATATATTCGTTATTCGAATTCAATTCCAAACTGAATTATATATATTTCGAATTGTCCAGTTCACACAATATTGTGAATTCGACTATTCCGACTATTTCAGAAATAAATATATTATTCTGTTATTTAATTTAATTAAATATTCAATATTATTTAATTATATAACCATTTAAACCTCTAAATCATTATTTAAATAATTAAATTAATTAATTATTATACCGTAAAATACGGGACATTACAAATAATGTAGTCAGTCTCAAGCTATGTTAAGTTTGTGTTTTCCTTTTGTTGTAATGTTTTGTCCCTTGTAATAGCTCTAGCTTTGGTTAGGTTTCACTATGTACTCTCCCTGTGTGGAGTTGTTTAAGGCTTTATTTCCTTTTCTTTTAGTGGCCAGTCCACTATAAAACTGGCTGTAGTAGACAGACCCTCTGTTTATCTCCCGTTCTGGTGTATTTATTATTTTTTATAATAAAATTGTTACAGATCACTTTAAAAATCGGTCGTCCTAGCCAATAGAAAGTGCGTAATATGGCTACATCCCTATTTCACACTAATCCGCACATTTATTTCATTTTATGCTTGCAATTATGTTTTTCATTTTTCTTACAAACCAAAATATGGAATTATATTCTCTTTTTCTCTAACCAATCAATTTAGGCTATTTTTAACTTCCTATTTTAATTTGTATACATTAATTCTTGTTTTTAACTTGTTTTTTCTCATTTTGACATAACTACAATAAATTTGGTCACAATTGGATTTATACCCTTTTCTTTTCTTTCAATCCCAACAATTTATATATTTCTTATATTCTAAATCCAAATGGTGATTTTAATAAATACTATGGAAATTCTCAGATTTACCATTTGACTATAATTTATTATATTAATTATGCCATGTCTGCTTGTGTCATAGTTATTCGGCAAGTTTTATCACGTTTGCCTATTTTTAGTTGAATATTCTCTTTTTGTTACAATTTAACATTTAGCCCCAAATCACCAAATTCTTTTTCTTATAATTCCAATTGAATCATAATTTCCCGATGTGCGCAAAATAAAAAAAATTAATCAGTCGTATACATATGTCAATATTGCTTTGCACGTAAACAAAATTCAACAGAAAATGGTAAAATCCGATGTAGAAAGGGGAAAAGAGGACTAAGAGAATATCTTATTAATTTAATAGGAATCAAATGATATCATATACCATTATAAAAAATATAATTTAAATCCACTCACCTTGCAAATTTTGCTTCAAATTCTAAATCTAATTCGTATATAGGCTAATTATCGGTTTAGACAGGAAATCTGGATATCTAAACTTGAATCCATTGCTTTTGCTTCCAAATCTCAAATATAATATCCTAAATCTAATATATATATATTTTTGAAGAATTTGGAGGAGAAAAGGAATGATAGAGCTCCAGCGCCCTCTCAGAAAATATGAGTTCAAGAGCTAGACCCTGTAGGTTTATTTATAAATGTCCAAACAAACCACGTTCATTGGATTTATTTTAATATAAATCCAACTGGTAAACCATCTTCAATTCGAAGCCTAGAAAAAAATGTCGCCCACTATTATGGGTCGACCTACTGTTATTTGGGTCGACCCATACGATTCCTTTTAAATCGTGGGTCGCTGTTTTCATGCGCGATTTAATTCTTGCTCCTTTTGATTGATTACATGCTTATTTCTGGACTTTTTTTTGTTTGTTTCCACATTTTTATTATTTTCTTTTTCTGGTTTTGATGTGCGTTAAAATTCGAATTTAAATGTGTAATTAATATGCACATATACTTTGAAATTTATTTATTTATATTTACACAGGATTTCAAATGTTATTCTTAATGTTATATTTATTTCCTATTTTATTATCTATGCTTTAATTTTCTTTCATTTAAATATGCGTTTAATTTCAATTTATAATGCGTACCATTTCTAGAATTAATATGCACATACTCATTTTAAATTATAACGTTATTTAACGTCATTAAATTCCCCATAATTAATTCTACTTTTGATGTATATTTATTTTCAAATTCAAACGCGTCGTCTATGATATTTATACTTGTATATACATATATATATATGTATGTATGTATGTATGTATGTATGTGTATAACACATGCGCATTCACATGCGCATTCACATGCGTATCAACATTCCACAAATAATTATATGCTTCCGACTTTGACGTTATTTTCATATATTTCTCTTATAATGTCATTAATGATGTACATTGTTAATTAAAGAAACGTTGCAATTTAATGTTAATAACTTTCTCTTTCTTGATTTAATTCTTTTTATCACATGTTTTTATTTTCGAATTTCAAATGTACATTACTCATGTAATTATTTTGATAATTTTATTACTTGAAATGTAGGACGTTACACTTACGGAGAGTGAATTTTCGTACAATGGTAAGGTTAGGGACTACCTTCCGCACAGTGCATTTCTAGAGGTATGCACATAGGGCTACACATACTTTCTAGCAATTCCCCCTCTGCTCCAATAAGATCGGCCCAACTACATAGACCCGGAGGTGGTGCACTATTCCGAATATGATCACCCTTGTCGTAACCGACCTATTCCGAGGCCCCAACATACACCACATACTCGACATATAATGAGTAATCTATAAGGTGACGATCATATCCTAATGGGCACGACCCACATAGCCTCCACACGGGCCCCCTTTCTGCCATTACCGGGTGATGAGGCTAAAGGTCACGATCACATTTCATCAAGCACAACATATATACATTCATGGAGATCAATATACACATATTAAAAGTGCAACATCATACATTCTTCCATACAAGTTATCATGGGTTTGGATAAACTGAAGGCACTATCTTCATTAGATCGTGTGATCTAACTCCAAGTAGCCCTTGCATCGTAGATCTAAATGTCGAGTCGCTATCTTTTTAAATGTGGGAAAATTTCCTTGAGGGTTAGTGACAGCTACCATACATTCAATGTTCATTATCCTTGTACATTCATCATTTCTCATCTGTGATAACCCCAAACTTCCACGGAATGAAAGTAAGGAATGATCATTTGGAATACAACATAAATACAATAATACAGATCACAAATACAACATAGCATAGGAAATTCATAGAGTAACAACATCATAGCAGCGGAAATATAATGTCATCAACCACAGAAAGTCCACAGTCACAGAATACTAAATTATTACATCAAGTTTGCAGAAAATGCAATAAGTTCCAACTCCAACATAAAACAATGTGAAATGAAACAAGTTTGATGTCTGAAATTAAAGAACGAAAAATGCAATAGTAGCAAATGATAGATGTCTTCAAGCTCCAAGTCATCACCTCTCCACGAAAGCAAATCCAAGAAAAATAATAAGCAGCTCCAAAGAAAAGACTCCAAGCAAGGAATGAACCTGTTTACTTGGCTGCCCATGTAGAAAGGAGGGCACCCGAGTTTGCAAAAAGGTGGAAACAAACAACGGGTCAGTCGTGGGACTGGTGTGAGAATTCTTAACTAATTTAACTACTAGTAATAAGGCAAATCCAAGGACCACGCCGCTAACGCGGAACGGGTTTATTCCAATGGATTGCCGTGCATAATTTAAAGTGACAGAGCAAATAATAAGTAAAACGTAAAACAACGCAATGCTTTTGGAAAAATGAAATCACCATAAGACTCAAGTCCCATCACACAATGCAACGCACACCAGAGGATAGAGTTTTACCTTATGGTGATTAAACATGCTAAATACGGTAAATACGAATCTAATATTGTTATTAGTGTATATAAAACATTTCAAAATAAATGTATCAATCCTAGGACACATAGATACCATAATACTATGCTTCCTTACTTGTAATACAATCAAATTCGTAGGGTCGTATTTGGATTTTGGTTTCCATCATGAGTCAAGGCTAGGGAGGAGCTCCTTACCGATTCGAGACACTCTAGCTAATGCCTCAGGATCCCCCGCAGTGAACCCATGGAAAGCTGCAGGGCCGGTCCACCATACGAGTTGCGGATTAGTTATTCCTGAACACACGTTTCCCGGTCCTATAGGACCTATCCGAGGCGCCTCATTCCATCATCCACATAAGTAAAATATCAGCCAGTTTAAGCACCGACACTACTTCTAGCTAGAAAGAAACGTGCTGCTCTCTCTACGTTCCCTTCTCTTGTTTTAGACTCCACCGGGTATTGAGGCTCGTGAAGTTACATAATACACAAAGCTATGCTTATTCAAGCTGTGCTTTGATCGTCACCACAAGGTTCTGCTTTTCAACAAGAAACCTTGATCGTTGCATCTTAGTATGCCACACTGTCACTCCATATCATACTACCAATCCTTTGCCAAAATATACGAAAGGGTGTTAAGCAAGAGAATAAATTCTCTGCCACCAAACATTCATACATTCGATAGAAAATTAATAACATGATATTTAACGGAGTACGATGTCAGACACACAATCCATTTATTAGCTTATGCTCTGGGTCTGACCGAAAACCAAACCCGTGAAATCAACACGTACATTTGGGCAATGACCATGACCCTTGAATTGGGAGCAAATCAATTCAGAATCTTGATCATTTTCCATTCGAGGGAAGATTTACGGTCTTCATACGCCGTCTTCATACTTCAATTCTTAACGTCGTTTGATTATTTGGAATGAGAATGACTCGGCTTTCCAAATAATCCTCGTATATATATACTTATTGAAAATCATCCTTATTTGTTAATATCATTCTTAATTCATTTGAAAATGACGATAAAATTACAGCATCCTAAATTCATTCTTTATTTGCATTAGAAGTGTAAATTACATCCTTTACTTTAATTTACATGTCAAATGTCTGTTTTTAATATACATATAAAAAAATGTAAATTTGATTACACTGCAAAATCCTACTTTTAATCCACAGATGTAAATTTTCTTTACTATGCTAATTCTCATTTGTACTTACATATAAAAACGTAAATTTCCTTTACTATGTTAATTCTCATTTTTATTTACATATAAAAATGTAATTTCATTTCATCGCAAAGTCCTACTCTATAATTACATATAAAAATGTAGTTTCTTTATTTACAACGTAAATTCTATTTCTAATTACATATAAAGATGCAATTTTTGGTTTTAATGTGAATCCTACTTCTTTCTTACATTACAAAAATGTAATTTTCAATTTACATTGTAAATCTCATCATATGTTACATATAAAAATGTAATTTTTATCATACGATGGAAATTCATGTTTTACTTACATATAAAAATGTAGATTTTATCATACGATGTAAACTCCTATCCTAATTACATAGAAGAATGTAATTTTTATCATACAATGCAAACTCATATTTTAATCACATTAAAAATAATGTAATTTTCATGCGGTGAAAATTCCTACTTTATTTACATTAATAAAAATGTAAATTTTCATACGATGAAAATTCCTACTTTATTTACATTAAAAAAAATGTAAATTTTCATATGATGAAAATTCCTTTTTACAGTGTAGTATCATACTGTAATTACATTAAAA
Source organism: Allium sativum (assembly GCA_030737875.1). Classification (NCBI taxonomy): domain Eukaryota; kingdom Viridiplantae; phylum Streptophyta; class Magnoliopsida; order Asparagales; family Amaryllidaceae; genus Allium; species Allium sativum. The sequence continues at coordinate 64,289,161 of JASFAX010000020.1, read as the reverse complement.
ACAATGTAAATTTCACACGGTGTAAATTCATATTTTAATCACATTAAAAAGAATGTAATTTCCATACGGTGTAAATTCTCTTTCTAATTACATTAAAAGAATGTAATTCTTTATTTGCAATGCAAATTAACATTCTTATTACAAATAAAATGTAATTCTTTTATTTACAATGCAAATTAACATTCTTATTACAAATAAAATGTAATTCTTCTATTTACAATGTAAAACCCTCATCTTCTAATTTACATTGCAAAATCATCGCCTTTTTTTTTTACAACGTAAAAATTATGACCAAATTTCATATCCAATATTTCGTGTCTAATACCTCATGTCTAATCCAACCACAAACAATACTTTAAATAATAAAAGGGATCAAATTGAGTTAATAACATGAAGTTAATCTCGAGTTGAGAGTTCTAGTTAAATTCTGAGAATATCTGCGGGTATTTCGTGAATATTAACAAAACATTAAAGACAAGATTTACAAATAAATGATCCTAATAAATCACCAAACTCAGATCTAGTATTTAAATTTTCAGATCTAATATCACAACATCAAAAAAAATTCAGATCCATAATTTAGAATAACATCCATCGCAGATTTATTTATATTCGCCATTCAAACTCCACATAAAGCAAGAATAATAATTAAATTAAATTAAAAATAAATTCTCTCATTGCTTGGGACTGAAATGAAGGTCCAAACTCGATCAGATCTCGTGTTCGAAGTCACGGCGGTTTCGGATTTGAAAGATTTCAATTTGAAGTTCATATGTATAAATTAGAAACAAACTTTTTACAACTGTCACTGTAACGATTAAAAGCGTCGTAAAACTGAGTTATTCATACCTTAATATTTTCAGTTTGTTCAAAACTTTGATTCAAAAAATCGGGAGCTATAGTTGATGATTTTACGAATGGGTTGTTGGATGTGGAAGGGCTACCAGAGGGGGATGTTCGGCCTGAAGGGGGGAGGGTGCGGCGGCGATAGGCGGGCTCGGCGGCGGAATTTGCAGCGCGGGTTTCAAGGGTCGGGGCGGGCTAACAGGAGCACGAGGGGAGGTGATTCTTGTCGGAGATGGAAGAGGAGAGAAAGAGCTTCGGAAAACTCAACTACACCCCTGTCTAATTCTCTACAGATTGGGAGGAATCGGAGCTCAAAGTTTCGAATGGTGATGGGTTGTGGCAGCGTGAAAAGCATCGGGGAAGAAGAGATACTGTAGCGTGTATTTATACATGTATTTAGGCCGTATTTTCTATTTTTTATTTTAATTAATTCCCGAAAATAGGGATTTTTCGTCCGAACTCCAATTCGCGCTCGACGACTGTTGATCTATAGGTTTTGACGTCTTCTGAACGCATTGGCGCTATTGCCGAAGTCCATTCTGAAGTTAAAAGCATGTTTCTTTTATTTTTAAAATAAATCTCTTATTTTAATTCGAACGTACTTTCTAATTTTACCGGGGTCATATACGAAGTCAGAAAAATCCGGAAAAATTATTTTTGGCTATGTTTTGACGATATGGTCCTAACAAAACAAATTTCGTCAAATTCTGAGATCGTTTGAAAAATGGCCATTTTCTGGTCGATCCAATTTAACTGTAATTGACCAAAACACATTTTCCTTTGCCACGCTCACATATTAACTTCAAAAATCATGAAATTTGAAACCTAGCAATAATTTGACATCTCGGATCCAACAAAAGTGGTTTCGTCGAATTCCGAGGTCGTATGCAAAATGTATATTTTCAAGGGCGATATATTCTCTATAGCGACCTTTCTGAAAATTCATTTGGCCATAACTTTTGATTCCCGCTATGAAACTTTGATTTTTCAGATTCGTTAGAAAGATATTCATTATCAGATTTAAATATTTTTCATTTCACTAAAATCCGGTTTATTCTGCATCATGTACAGTCAGTCAAAGTTCAGGTTTGACTTTTCAAACTACCGTCCTTTTTCTAATTCCTTTAACAATTAAATTAAACATATTCGTATTAAATCCAATCAAAATAAATTTCTAGCCATTTTTATTTAAAATAATTCATTTCAACTATTTAAATACCTTTAAAATCTCTAAAATGGAAATTTTAAATTGGCCCTAAATTCCGGGTTGTTACATCATCCATCATTCTTGCTTTTGAATCGCGGATTAATTCGAAGTGGTTTTCAGTTAGGAATCACCCAAAATATGATCCCGGTCTCTTCAAATATATCATCGTAAAAATAATGTTTAAGCAGTATTGAGTGTACTTCATTTCTTAATCCATTATTTCATAAAACATCTTTTAATAATGTATATCTTTCAAATAATCTTCATGTATACTCATGGAATTATTAAACCCCATTCACTAAGTTAGTTGGATGGTAAGTCCGTTTTAGTTTAATAGATCTAAAATAATCACACTTATTTTACTTGATATCAATTTCCATGTCCAAATCCGACTATCCATCGAATAATAGTGTAAATACCTATTAAATTCTTATGGATAGTAAGGTAATTCTCCATGGAATTCGATACTAAATATAGTAAGATCGTCCCTAAGGAATCCGGTTCATTTATCTAGAGAAATTGATCTTTTATACTTAACTCATTTCTGATATTTCAATATCATCTATACCTTATCCAAGGAAGGGCCAAGTGAGCCAGGGAATTGGTTACTACTAAACATATCTGTAACAACCCGTATTTTTGAGTAACATGTTATAACATAAATGGAGGCAGAATTAAACTGTAAAATCTGAATCAAGGGAAACGGGCTATGCCATTGCGTTCGTCTCGGAAAAATACGCGAAATAGAGTCCGAGTTTTCGAAAATCGGAGTCCGTATGACCAAGATATGGCCTCGCGAAGTTTCACGAAAAATTCCCAAATTAAAGTATACTTAATTAAGTGAAATGGGTTGCGCAGAGAAATATATATATATATATAATTGAAAATTAAATAAATAAATATGCAAAAATGTTCAAAACAACGAATTAGGAGAGGGGAATAACCGAACCGGCCGATTTTTGAGGTCGACCCAAGCCCGTTGGGTCGACTAGGGGTTAATCCAGGGTGTTTGGCTGTCAACCCGTGGGCCGATTCGCTCAAATGCAGATTTTGCATTTGAATGGTTCTCATGGTTCATCTTTAATCTAAAGGCCCTAGATGGTTCCTACACTTGACTTCTTCCCCAAGACATGCTTTGATGGCTTGGATTGATCTAGGTTTAATCCTATGGCCTAAAACACTTGCCTAATCTATAAATAAGACCCTAACCTACCCTAAATCATCATTATTCATTCATACAACTAAACTATGGCAAAATCAATCCTCTCATGGCCTCCACTCTCTTCATAAAATTCCTAAATAAATTCCTAAGTGATTTTCCATGCATACAAGTGTTTTCAAACTTATATGAGCATCATTAGCTTGCATTCAAGTCAAGCTTATATATTTGCATCATAAAGAAAGAGTCTTGATCATTTTGGCTCAAGGGTTTTGCTTGCATTTTGGGTTTAATTGATTTCATAAGGGCTTTGTCATATTTTTGTGACTTCTTAAGCATTGTAAGCCCTATTCTACTTTCATACTTAAACTCTAAAGTTAAATGTATGATATGCAAGTTTATCATGTTGTGATATGCAAGTTTATATGCAAGTTTATCATGTTGTGATATGCAAGTTTATATGCAAGTATGCCAAGTTATGTTATGCAAGTTTGGGTTGAACATTTTGTTCATGCTATCATGTTATGCAAGCTTATTTTGGGTTTATGAACATAAAGCTTTAAGCTTTATGCCAAAGGTTGCATTTTAGCAACATGTAAGTTATCATATCTCTTATGATAACTTGCATGTGAGGCTAAATGCGAACTTATGGCCATCTCTACATGTCATTTAGAATCATGTATCACCAATATGCTAAGTTTGGTTTTAAGCATGCTTTTGAGGCCTAAAAATGTAATATGCAAGTGTATGAACATATGAACATTTCATATGCCACCATGTTAAGCTTGTGGCTTCAATACCTTTATGTCATGATTATGCCAAGTTTCCTCTTTCTATCCTTTATGCGCTATTGCGATATGTAAGCGATGGGATTGCGTTTGGGGTTGGGTAAACTTAAAAGACATAAAACATAAGCTTGGGAATTTACCTATTAAGTTAGGTCTACCCATTGGGAATTTACCTATTAAGTTAGGTCTACCCAATTGCTTGAAAACTTGTAACATGTTTTGAAAACATGATGGACATGACACTTAGAAAAGATAAGTGTGGCCAACTCGAGGTTGGGTTGAGTTTGTAGCGTAAACCTACCCGGAACCGACCGGCTTAACTAGTTGCTACAAACAATAGGACCCAATGTGAGAAGTTGGTTATGTTGTACCTTGAACCCGAGGTTAGACCAAGTTGTGGTGTAAAGCTACCCGGACCCGCCCGGCTTAACTAGTAACCATAACAAGGTCTAATGTGAGAGGTTAAGGCGCATTAAATTAATTAATGCCTCGTGATTAGGGTTAAGTCATGGTCCACTTAATACTTAACCAATTTGGGCTTGGTAGATTAATCGGGGTTAAGTCGTGAACTCATCGTTACACTTAACCAAGTTAATCCAGGATTAGCAAGAGGGTTAAACTGTACTTAACCCACTAGAAAAATCCTAGCAATGGGGGCCCACTCCAGCAGTAATCCCAAGTTAGTATCATCATGACCCTAGGGACTAGGCTAGGGTGGGGGCACGATTACTGGACTAGAGGTAAGTGACCAAAAGCGACGGCAGAGGGTACGCCGGTGTAGTTCCGGGCGGACTCTGGTCATGCACATAGTCCGTAGCTGGAGAAAACATGCACGGGTACCAGTAGATCGGGACTGTGCACTCATGTTCATGGTGTCCAGGGGTTGACACCCTAGGGCTTGATACACCCGAAGGGTGGACCCGGCACAGTTCGACTACAATTATGATTGGGCCGTATTGACACCAACACGTGACGAGTTAGGCTTAGGAAGTCGATCGACTAGACCGTTTGGTTGGACCTTGTATTAGGGTCATTTCATATTATTGGGCCAAAGCTTGGGCCAAGGGATCAATACTTGTTTATTCAAGTCATGTCAGTTTGCTAGTACACCTGTGGTGCAAAACCTTAATCCTGATTATGCGATGACACCTTTATCTGCCTTGTTAGTTAATCATCATGCTAGTATATTGTTATCCTTATGTTCATCCCTGCTGCTCATGCCAGTTAACTTTATCAGTTTACATTGATTGTAGTAGGGCTTACTCAGTCTTTTTGACTGACCTGTTTTCTTTTGCCTCTTTTCTTCCGTTTCCCCCCCCCCCCCCCAGGTTCTCAGGGAGGGAATACTGGAGCTTAGCTTGGATTTCGGATTGCTTGCTTGTGGGATTTCAGCTCATGTACGGTTTCGACATGAAGCTAGCTATGGTTACCACTTAATTGGGGATAGCACTTATTTATTTCATTTTTTCAGTTGATGTTGTTTTATCTAGACTTGTTTATTTGGAAAGCTATGTTGTACCAGACTTGTTTTGAAATGTTTTGAAATCTTCCGCTGTTTTATCTATGTTATTTACTCTGTTTACATATATACATATGTTCCTGTTCTGCCTTGATATATCATTATGCATGTTTACCTGATTCAAACGCCCCTCCAAAGTCAGAGTGCTTGCAAGAGCCACCCTGGTGGAGGTGGGGTGTTACATTTGGTATCAGAGCATATGGTACGAGAAGGAACAAAAAGGCTTTTAGAAAACTTTTGGAAAACTATTTTCAAAACCAAGTATAAAGTATTTTCCAAAGGAAAGTCTAGTTTATTTTAAAGGCTATTCCCCAAAAAGCCATTAGCAAAATTCCTTCGTTTTTCTCCATTCTGAATCTGTCTTTTTCTTCGTTTTCAGTATGGCCGATAACTTTGCTATTCTGGAGGGAGTACACGTACCTGTTTGGTATAGGAGACTTTTGGAGGCTAGGGCGACCGATGCCGGCCCCGCAGATGTTCCTCCTCCTCCGGTAGTTAATGTTCCTCCTCCTCTTGTCCCTGAGGTTCCTCTTCCTCCTCCCCCTCGGCATCCTCAAGTGGACTTCGCAAAGACTTGCAAAGATTTCAAAGCAATGGGTGGCAAGAACTTTCAAGGCACTGAGACTTTTGTAGAGGCCAGAAATTGGTTGAAAGAGACCGAGGATTTGTTTGCTATCTTTTTGGGTTAGACGATCAGAGGAAGCTCTTGTTGGCGGTTTGGCTTATGAAGGATGAAGCCGCTTATTGGTGGGAAGTCACCAATGGTACTAGGCCTGTTGAGACTTGGGCCGATTTCAGGGCAAGGTTCATGCTTAAGTTTCTATCTTCTGCTGAGGAGAATCTGCAAATGGAGAGGTTCATAACTTTGAAACAAGGAGATATGTCTGTCAAAGAATATGTGAACAAGTTCAATCAGTTAGCTCATTTTGGCGTGGATATGGTGAATACTCCTCAGAAGAAGGCTCTTCGTTTTGCTAGAGGATTGAATGAGCCGTTGCAGGGATTGGCTATGTTACATATTCCCCATGGGGCCACGTTTGAGAGTTTGGTTGATATGGCGTTACTTCAGGGAGATGTCAAGAAAGAAACCAAGATGAATGATACTCAAGCCAAGAAGACTGATTCCCAAGGAAAAGGAAATCAGGGTAATCCAAGTGGTCAGAGTAGTCAAGGCAATCAGAACAAGAACAAGAGTCAAGGCAACAAGGGGAACAACAACAAGGGCAAGAACAACAAGGGGAAGTGCCATTATTGCGGTTCAGTTGGGCATCTTATTAAGGATTGTAAGAAGAGGAAAAGGAAGAATGGTGAATGCTTTTTCTGCGGTGAGACTGGACATTTCAGTAAGGATTGCCCGAGGAAGCAAGGGCAAGGCCAGGGTCAGACTCAGCGTGCTGGACCTTCAGGAGGGTAAGTTCATGCTCTCAATGTCGCTCCAGTTCCCGATCGAGGTAGTATTTCTGTTGAGAGCCTTGTATATATTTCTGATTTTCCAGTTCGTACCTTGTTTGATTCTGGTGCATCGCATAGCTTTATCTCATCTGATCTTGTTGATAGTTTGCACCTTAGTACTAGCTTGGTAGATGATCCCGTCTATGTCTCAAATCCTATTGGGGGTTCCGCCCATTTGTCTATGATATGTGGGGATTTGAGGATCTCTATACTGAGTGTAGAGTTCTTGTGCAGTGCTTATGTTCTTGGTTTTAGGGGATACGGATTGATATTGGGCATGGATTGGCTGTCCAGATATGGAGCCATTCTTGATTGTGAGCATAGGGTTGTGAGGCTCGTGACTCGCCTCGGAAACACCCTAGAGATTTCTTGTGATCCGAGAGGTCCCGTCATGTTGTGCTATCTGGAATCACTCGACTCGTCAATGGAAACTCTTCAGTCTGTGAGAGTGGTTCGAGAGTATCCGGATGTTTTCGATGAAGTTAGGGGGTTGCCCCCTAAGCGAGAGATTGATTTCCGCATTTATCTGGTGGATAATGCAAAGCCTGTTTCTTTGCCCGTTCGGCACATGGCTCCGCGTGAAAGGCGGGAGCTAAGTAAGCAAGTGAAAGAGTTGCTTGAGAAGAACTTCATTAGACGAAGTATATCTGAATGGGGAGCGCCTGTGGTATTTGCTACCAAGGCGGATGGTTCTCTCCGACTTTGCGTTGACTATCAAGAGTTGAATAAGCTGACTAAGAAGAACAGACACCCGTTACCGAGGATTGATGATCTCTTTGACCATCTTGTCGGTGCTTCTGTTTTCTCTCAGCTTGATCTTGCTACGGGGTTCCATCAGCTCAGGGTAGCTGAAGATAGTATAGACAAGACTGTGTTCAGAACTCCAGATGGATTCTTCGAATGGCTTGTCATGCCGTTCGGCTTGACTAATGCACCTGCATATTTCGTGGACTTGATGAGTATGGTGTTCAGGGAGTTCTTGAACAAGTTTGTCGTGGTCTTCGTAGATGATATTCTGATCTTCTCTAAGGATGAGGAAGAGCACGCAAGGCATCTCATGGAGGTGATGGATACGCTTAGAGCGCATCAGTTGAAGGCCAAGTTCTCCAAGTGTCACTTTTGGAGAAGGGAAGTTAGATTCCTTGGGCATATAGTATCTAAGCAAGGCTTAGCGGTGGATCCCGCTAAGGTAGTGGCAGTTCAGGATTGGAAGACTCCAAGGAATGCAACCGAAGTGAGAAGTTTTCTAGGTCTTGCGGGTTTCTACCGGAAGTTCATCAAGGACTTCGCAAAGATATCCGCTCCTCTCACTAAATTGACGAAGAAGAATTTAGTTTTTGCTTGGAGCATAGAATGCGAGCTTGCTTTTCAGAAGCTCAAGAGAGCCCTCACATCAGCACCTGTTCTAGCTTTGCCCGATGGAGGGAAGTTATTTACCGTATACACCGATGCATGTGGCACGGGGTTAGGAGCTGTTCTTATGCAAGAAGGAAGAGTGATATGCTTTGGCGGTAGACAACTCAAAGTGCATGAGAAGAATTATCCCACTCATGACTTAGAGTTGGCAGCAATAGTATATGCACTCAAGGCTTGGCGCCATTATCTTCTGGGAGAAAGATTTGAGCTTTATACCGATCACAAGTCATTGAAGTATCTCTTTTCTCAGAAGGATCTAAATCTGAGGCAACAAAGATGGATGGAATTCTTGGCGTCCTACGATTTTGAGATAGCTTATACCCCTGGCAAGGGGAATGTGGTAGCAAATGCATTGAGTAGAAGAAGGTTGACCCTAAGTCCTCTATTCGTTGAGATGAAGAATTTAGAGTATGTGGCAACCTTTGATTTCTCTTTGGCGATTGAGTCGATGACCGGTTCTTTAGCATCTCTGGAACTCAGACCTACCCTTCTTGATCAAGTTGGGGCTTCGCAGAGAGAAGACCCTCAGATAGTTGAGATTATGGATAAGCTAATTCGAGGAGAGACGTCTAGTCATCTCGCTCGATATTCTATTGATGACAAGGGTTGGCTGAGGAGAGACGGAAGGTTATGTGTTCCAATGGTAGAAGATCTAGTAAGAAGAGTTCTTGAGGAAGCGCATCGCTCTAAGTTGACTATACATCCGGGCGGAGATAAGATGTATAAAGATATGAAGCGCATTTTCTTTTGGCCTGGGATAAAGAAGGATGTGGCAGAATTTGTCTCTAGATGTATCATTTGCCAGCAAGTTAAGGCCGAGTCGAAGAAGCCCGGTGGGCTATTGCATCCTCTAGACGTTCCACTATGGAAGTGGGAGAGTATTTCCACGGATTTTATCGATGGGCTACCAAGGTCAAGGAAAGGGAATACGAGCATTTGGGTTATTGTGGATAGACTTACGAAGAGTGCTCATTTCATTCCGGTGAAGAGCAAGAGGACCGCATCTTGGCTAGCGTCTGTATATCTTCGTGAGATTGTGAGACTACATGGAGTCCCTTCTAGTATAGTCAGTGACCGTGACCCAATCTTTACAAGTCAATTCTGGAATAGCTTGCAAGAAGCTATGGGCACAAGGTTGAATCTAAGTACGGCTTATCACCCACAGACGGACGGTCAAACCGAAAGGGTGAATAGGGTACTCGAGGATCTGTTGAGGCTTTGTATTCTGGATTTTGGTGGTACTTGGGAAGACCATCTTCCTCTTGTTGAGTTTGCATATAATAACAGTTATCAGGCAAGCATAGGGATGACACCATTTGAAGCTTTATATGGGAGGCCGTGCAAGTCGCCTACATGTTGGTGGGAGACTACAGATGAGCTTATACTTGGGCCTGATATGATCAGAGATACATCCGAGAAGATCGAGTTGATTCGGAGACGGATGAAAGCGGCCCAAGACCGACAGAAATCCTATGCTGATAAGTGAAGAACGGATTTGGAGTTTGATGTTGGGGATATGGTTTTCGTGAAGGTTTCTCCTTTGCGGAATGTGGTCCGATTTGGAGCTGTTGGGAAGTTGGCACCGAGGTTTGTTGGGCCATTCCCTATTATAGAGAGGATCGGGCAGATGGCTTATAGAGTGAAGTTGCCCGAGAAGCTTGCTGGAGTACACGATGTTTTTCATGTCTCGCATCTCCGGAAGTGTTTACATGAATCAGCAGAGGTTGTTGAGCCAAGTGTTCTAAAAGATGTAGAAGTGGAGAAAGAGGCTACCTTGAGGAAAGCTCCGATTCGTATCTTTGGGACGGAGACCAAGAAGCTAAGGAATCGAGAGGTCAAATTGGTGAAGGTTCAATGGGGTGAAGCCGAAGAAGACGCAACTTGGGAAACCGAGGAGAAGAAGCGTGGGCTTTATCCATTCCTTTTTAGGGTACACTCTCAATCTCTTTTCTTTGTTAGCATATCTTTCTCTTTGCTATCCATGTTTATCTAGTTTATCGTGTTAATCTTGTCATGAGAACCTTAGGTAGAAACCCTTTGGATGAAACATGTGTTTGAAACATGTTATGCTTGATGGTTGCAAGTGTTTGCAAGTGGATACTCGTGGATGCATAATACACGTTAGGCACTAAGATCGGCTCACACACATTCATACCGCATATGCATGAGTGTTTATGCTTACTCATGGATGAAAACTTGTTATGCTATCACGTGGATGTTGCATATGGATGAATGTTATGTGCACTCATGTAGAGATTATAAATTATGTTAGGAATTTGCATACATATGGACTCATTTCACTAACATATTTTGCATTAAGGGGGTTTACTGAATCAGTAACCTCCTGATTTTCGCATTAGATAAGTACATATACACACACCTTTGCATATGATCATACAGCATTTAGAACTTTTAAGGACAATGATTGCTCGTGGATGATGTTTTGAGTAGATGGATGATGGATGGTAGGATACGTTCTTCCTAACTTGGAGATTTCGGGGACGAAATCCTTTAAGGAGGGAAGAATGTAACAACCCGTATTTTTGAATAACATGTTATAACATAAATGGAGGCAGAATTAAACTGTAAAATCTGAATCAAGGGAAACGGGCTATGCCATTGCGTTCGTCTCGGAAAAATACGCGAAATAGAGTCCGAGTTTTCAAAAATCGGAGTCTGTATGACCAAGATATGGCCTCGCGAAGTTTCACGAAAAATTCCCAAATTAAAGTATACTTAATTAAGTGAAATGGGTTGCGCAGAGAAATATATATATATATTGATATATATATATATATATATAATTGAAAATTAAATAAATAAATATGCAAAAATGTTCAAAACAGCGAATTGGGAGAGGGGAATAACCGAACCGGCCGATTTTTGAGGTCGACCCAAGCCCGCTGGGTCGACTAGGGGTTAATCCAGGGTGTTTGGCTGTCAACCCGTGGGCCGATTCGCTCAAATGCAGATTTTGCATTTGAATGGTTCTCATGGTTCATCTTTAATCTAAAGGCCCTAGATGGTTCCTACACTTGACTTCTTCCCCAAGACATGCTTTGATGGCTTGGATTGAATCTAGGTTTAATCCTATGGCCTAAAACACTTGCCTAATCTATAAATAAGACCCTAACCTACCCTAAATCATCATTATTCATTCATACAACTAAACTATGGCAAAATCAATCCTCTCATGGCCTCCACTCTATTCATAAAATTCCTAAATAAATTCCTAAGTGATTTTCCATGCATACAAGTGTTTTCAAACTTATATGAGCATCATTAGCTTGCATTCAAGTCAAGTTTATATATTTGCATCATAAAGAAAGAGTCTTGATCATTTTGGCTTAAGGGTTTTGCTTGCATTTTGGGTTTAATTGATTTCATAAGGGCTTTGTCATATTTTTGTGACTTCTTAAGCATTGTAAGCCCTATTCTACTTTCATACTTAAACTCTAAAGTTAAATGTATGATATGCAAGTTTATCATGTTGTGATATGCAAGTTTATATGCAAGTTTATCATGTTGTGATATGCAAGTTTATATGCAAGTTTATCATGTTGTGATATGCAAGTTTATATGCAAGTTTATCATGTTGTGATATGCAAGTTTATATGCAAGTATGCCAAGTTATGTTATGCAAGTTTGGGTTGAACATTTTGTTCATGCTATCATGTTATGCAAGCTTATTTTGGGTTTATGAACATAAAGCTTTAAGCTTTATGCCAAAGGTTGCATTTTAGCAACATGTAAGTTATCATATCTCTTATGATAACTTGCATGTGAGGCTAAATGCGAACTTATGGCCATCTCTACATGTCATTTAGCACCATGTATCACCAATATGCTAAGTTTGGTTTTATGCATGCTTTTGAGGCCTAAAAATGTAATATGCAAGTGTATGAACATATGAACATTTCATATGCCACCATGTTAAGCTTGTGGCTTCAATACCTTTATGTCATGATTATGCCAAGTTCCCTCTTTCTATCCTTTATGCGCTATTGCGATATGTAAGCGATGGGATTGCGTTTGGGGTTGGGTAAACTTAAAAGACATAAAACATAAGCTTGGGAATTTACCTATTAAGTTAGGTCTACCCATTGGGAATTTACCTATTAAGTTAGGTCTACCCAATTGCTTGAAAACTTGTAACATGTTTTGGAAACATGATGGACATGACACTTAGAAAAGATAAGTGTGGCCAACTCGAGGTTGGGTTGAGTTTGTAGCGTAAACCTACCCGGAACCGACCGGCTTAACTAGTTGCTACAAACAATAGGACCCAATGTGAGAAGTTGGTCATGTTGTACCTTGAACCCGAGGTTAGACCAAGTTGTGGTGTAAAGCTACCCGGACCCGCCCGGCTTAACTAGTAACCACAACAAGGTCTAATGTGAGAGGTTAAGGCGCATTAAATTAATTAATGCCTCGTGATTAGGGTTAAGTCATGGTCCACTTAATACTTAACCAATTTGGGCTTGGTAGATTAATCGGGGTTAAGTCGTGAACTCATCGTTACACTTAACCAAGTTAATCTAGGATTAGCAAGAGGGTTAAACCGTACTTAACCCACTAGAAAAATCCTAGCAATGGGGGCCCACTCCAGCAGTAATCCCAAGTTAGTATCATCATGACCCTAGGGACTAGGCTAGGGTGGGGGCACGATTACTGGACTGGAGGTAAGTGACCAAAAGCGACGGCAGAGAGTACGCCGGTGTAGTTCCGGGCGGACTCTGGTCATGCACATAGTCCTTAGCCGGAGAAAACATGCACGGGTACCAGTAGATCGGGACTGTGCACTCATGTTCATGGTGTCCAGGGGTTGACACCCTAGGGCTTGATACACCCGAAGGGTGGACCCGGCACAGTTCGACTACAATTATGATTGGGCCGTATTGACACCAACACGTGACGAGTTAGGCTTAGGGAGCCGATCGACTAGACCGTTTGGTTGGACCTTGTATTAGGGTCATTTCATATTATTGGGCCAAAGCTTGGGCCAAGGGATCAATACTTGTTTATTCAAGTCATGTCAGTTTGCTAGTACACCTGTGGTGCAAAACCTTAATCCTGATTATGCGATGACACCTTTATCTACCTTGTTAGTTAATCATCATGCTAGTATATTGTTATCCTTATGTTCATCCCTGCTGCTCATGCCAGTTAACTTTATCAGTTTACATTGATTGTAGTAGGGCTTACTCAGTCTTTTTGACTGACCTGTTTTCTTTCGCCTCTTTTCTTCCGTTTTCCCCCCCAGGTTCTCAGGGAGGGAATACTGGAGCTTAGCTTGGATTTCGGATTGCTTTCTTGTGGGATTTCAGCTCATGTACGGTTTCGACATGAAGCTAGCTATGGTTACCACTTAATTGGGGATAGCACTTATTTATTTCAGTTTTTCAGTTGATGTTGTTTTATCTAGACTTGTTTATTTGGAAAGCTATGTTGTACCAGACTTGTTTTGAAATGTTTTGAAATCTTCCGCTGTTTTATCTATGTTATTTACTCTGTTTACATATATACATATGTTCTTGTTCTGCCTTGATATATCATTATGCATGTTTACCTGATTCAAACGCCCCTCCAAAGTCAGAGTGCTTGCAAGAGCCACCCTGGTGGAGGTGGGGTGTTACAATATCCTTAGTTAAACACCTACATCTAGATCTCAGTAATAGAAAAATCTGGTATACTAGTCGTCCTATTAGAGCCATGATTAAATCGTTTCTTATTTGATCTAATTCAATCATTAAGATTCTTTTAAACAAGTTATAAAACTTTTAAATCATCCTTAAAACATGTGTTTAATCATTTGAAAAATTCATGATAGATTTGGATAATATTCGTAAAGTTTAAATCCAAATTTCATTGTTATTGAAATTGAATTTAAAATGATATATATGTGTGTGTACACTATATGTTAACTGTAAAAAGTATTGTCTATTATGTTTTATAATATTTGCAAGAATAAATTTGATATCAAGATATTGATCTTGTCAACAAAATATGATGTTGGTGTATATTGATAAACCTGATGATATATAGTTTTAGAACTGAAAGCAAACATAATTTAAGTGTTACAAAAACATTGCAAAAAGTGTCATTTTAGCTTAATTCATCAAAATGTTTTTTCTATCATTATAAGATTCATATAATCAACTTAAATCACTTTTATAAGATTTAAAAAAAATTATATGATTTATTTCATATTTTTAAGAGATTAAAAATCTCAATTTTATACAATCGCACTTATAGGATTTTGAACCGCAAAAACGATGATGCTTTCTAAATCTTGTTTTGGTCATATTTCAAAATCTACCTGACGGAACCTTGATTTTCTTGATTCGCTAAAAAGATATAGTTATAAGGATTTGGAAAAATATTATTTCAAAGAGTTTGGATTCATATTTTTCCGTATACAAAACATTTATTTTTTAAGGAGTGAAATCGCAAATTACCCTTCGTGACACACTAAAATTTCTTGAAAATTCATATTCTATTCAAATTTGATTTATACACCTGGAAGTGTTTATAATTCATTTCTAAAACATTTCAAATCATTTTTGAGAGGTTTAACAATCCATTTTTCACCATTTCATTCAATGAAAAGAAATGTCCTTTGTGTTTATTGATGTGTATTTAATGTGACTTGTTAAACATCCATACAATCAAACATATGATCATCCAAATTTAGTAGACATTCATCATGCAGTTCATAAACAATATTTAATGCACATACCAATCATTTCATTTGTGAATAGTTAGGGTCATTTTAAAGTTTAGTTTCTCACCTTCATTAGTTATTAGAATTCCTAAAATCGGTTGTAGCTCCGCTACATTCGCACGAAGCCTCTTGAAATAGCTCTTTATTTCCTTAGTGGGTGGCCTCCCTCTCTTCCACCTTCTTGCTTACGTCCTAGGTAGGTTTGGGTAATGTTTTGGTCTTCGGATCTTCATTGAGTGGTGATGACTTTTGAATGGGGATTAGAAGAGATTTGGAGATAGTTTTTACGCCTTTGGATATTTGTTTGAGTGGTGAGTAATTTTCTTATCTTTTTATTATTAATTTCTTAGGATGCAGAATCCATTAGAGATCTTAAGAAAGATAAATAAGATAAAAAATGGTGTGAAGAAATGAGGTGAATTGGTGGGTATTTACGGGAAATCATTAGGAATAAAATATTAGATGGAAAATTATCAGAAACCCTTATCTCCCCTACCTCCTACACAGCCTCACTCCCTTATGATGTAACATGAAAATGTATAAGGGTATGGTGTGTGTTAGTGTGATGATGGTGTGTAAGAGTAATGAGTGTAGAATGTAGTATTATTGTATTAAAGTAAACTCTCTTTGTCTTCTTATGCTTACTTTTTCTAATCTTTTCTTAGCTTAATTAATTACTTCATTGACATCTTATGGTTACGTTATCATCCAAATATTTGTGTGTACATATATGTTACACTTAAGTATAACTTCCATTCGTCAAGCTATTGAAAATCTGAAACTCCTTTATCGGACCCATTTTATGCTTTCTCCTAAACCATTTATCCAGGTAAATATAATTCACAAATAACTTTATTATTATTTTAAATAATCAAAACATGATTATTTAGTCATTAAAACCTTATTAAGTAATATTTATCTATTATTTATGAAATTTGGGATTTTACAAATAAAGAGATACCGATTTTCCCCATATTTTCAGGTCAAGTATATTTCTTTATACAACATGCTTTTAATTGATTTGTTATTACTATATAACATATTTAAAACGATTTCTTATTATTTAAAATATTATTTGAATTTTATAATAATTATTAAATCACTAAATTCTTTAAATTTACAAAGATTATAATAATTATTGAAATCCATAATTTAATTATTGAATATAATATCCGTATTGTTGACGCCATCAATTCATTAAATTTACAAAGATTTAAAATATAACATTTAATTCATATTTTTATTCAACTATGAAAACAAGTGTATGTATATAAATCCATTCGCGATCATTATGGATAGAAATCAGTTTTATCGACAAAACGACTTCGGTCAATTTGTAACTATTTCCTTAAGAAAAAAATTTCCAAACTAATTTCTCAAAATGAGTTTATTATCATTCTTCTCTACCTTAAAGTTTATGTTTAGTTCGAATTAATCCATATTTAAATATCCCTAATCAAGGCGATCAAATTATGGGTTGTTTCATCCTTTCCTACTTAAAAGGATTCCATCCTCAAAATCACCCGAACAAAGCCAAGGCAGTTTCCATATAATTTGTTTTACTTAATGCATGTAAATCATCCGTACGCCATATTTAATTCGATCCTTTATTCGAATTCACAACTTTTCCTTCCAAACTAGTATGGATCCTCAATCTTTTAGTGTCGATTCTAATCAAGCTTACTTTCCTTGCATGGTTCTCAACCACAATAGAAAACTTAAATGTTCGATTATAAACCACAATTAATATTTACCGTCAAAAATCGAATGATAAATTCTCTTTCAGACCAAGGCAAAGGCCTCAAGTTCTGTACTCGAATCCATATCAAGACGTGAATAAAACAATATATGTTCACTAATGTGTTCATACTATCAATTTCCTGACTGTTAGTATCTTTATCATATTCAAATTATGTGTCGTTTCTTCGAGTTTTAACACATTTTATAATTCATGTTCATACTTGTATAATACTCTATTACATCCTATAAAAATATATATATATATATATATATACAAATATTAACTTCATTTTCCAAACAAGTAGATTCAACCAATTTTCTTAAATCATATAAATCGGATTTTTTATCTTCCCAATAGTTTCGGTATTAAGTTCGAGGTATCCAGCTATCCAAAATCATTGAGGACCTTGATTAATTTCACCTTTAGGAAGTTACCCAATAACTTTTTTCTCTCTGATTTAATTATGCAAAGATAAATATTTTGCCTATTCAAACACACCATTTATTCCAAATGTCTGATACTAAATATTCTCTATTTTGAAATCAAACATTTCTTTGCATATTCTTTTGAAAACCATCTTTCTAGAATATTTATTTAAAAGTATGGTACCAAATGAAATTAAATGAAATCGCGTGAAATCCTCTTGATACTAAGTGGAGTCTCCCTAGGCTTAATACTAATGAAACCTAGAAAACATGTCTGTACTCAACTCAAAGGTATAGTCATAAATGATAGGTGGGTCAAAACAATGTCATTGTATGCATCATTTCTTATTAAACCTAAACTTATTGGTATTGAGCAAAAACACGATATAAATTGAGAATAATGATCATACTAAATATTATTCTCCGAATTCTGCATATACTATTCGTCAAATAGCAGTGATAATACCTTCCAAATTCATACAATGGTACAAGTTCCATATTATGAATTCAATAAAAGTCTAATTGGAATATTAGCAACATTATTTTTTTAGAACATGTTAAGTCTTGGAATTTTCTCCTCTGATAAAATCCTTCTTTGATTATACAACAAATCATTTAGAACTTAGCTTATAAAGCCATTTGAAACCATTTAGTTTAGATTTCTAAACTTTGTAGATCTCTATTGTGAATTCTAAAACATTTCTAGTCCGCTTCACAAGTGATTAAGTTACTTGTTAATCTTATTCAAAAGTGGTTATGAGTCGTTTATTAAAACTCATTTGTTAATAAAACTCGTGTTTAATAACTTGATAGATCTTTACTATAAAATCTTTGTTAAGTATAAACACTTAGCAATCAAGTGTCAAACTTGGTCATTCATTAAATCTTCGTTTATATCTTTATAAAACTTAATCAACCAGTGAACTTGCTGATACTAAGTAGAACTTATTGAAAGGTTCCTATGCTTTTAACCATCAGATAGTGGTCGTGGATTCAATCGATTCAAGACGTTACAGCTTTACTTTGTTCAAAAATAAAATTTAAAGCATATATCAACATCAATGAAAGTCACCTCTCGTTGTCTTATCTTTGTTTAGGGCTGGATTGTTGCAAAGTATTTAGCCATAAAAAAAATTCTATTAACAGCAGCTTCTTGCTACATCATTTCCCGTTAAGCATTATTGATATAGTGATTCATAGTGCCTACTACAACAAAGATACATAATTAGTGCCTACTGATACAAGGATGAAAGGAAAATCGAAGTCCTATTCATCGGAGTAGGAGGAGTCCTTCCATACCAGAAGTTTATCGCATAAGATGTATTTAGATCCTCGTCATCTTCCTCCCTTTCATCCACTACACCAAAACAGGTGATCCCAACGAGTATAACCATCGCAAACAATTTTAACAACACTTATTAGTCTTGCTACAAGGGTGTGGCAATTTATCTCCAACGCATATAAGCATTGGTAGATTTTCTCTCCCAACGCTTATAAGCGTTGGTATAACTTCATTCGCAACGGTTATAAGTATTGGTAAATTTTCTTTCGCAACGCTTATAAGCATTGGTGGATTTTCTTTGCCAACGCTTATAAGCGTTGGAAGATTTTTGTTTGCAGCGCTTATACATGTTGCAATATTTTTGTCTGCAACGCTTATATATATTGCAAGATTTTCATTCACAACATATATAAATGTTAATAGTAACATATATATGTATTAGTAATTCCCATATTCTAAAATTAATAGTCAATAACTAACACGATTATAATATAGACGATATTTAATATGAATCCAAAACAGATATTATTCTCAAATTAAAAAGTATAACTCAATGAATACCAGTAGACAACATTCGTAATCAAGTAACGACATATAATATCAGTTAGCAATAGAAAAGTACAATACATAACTGTCGACAATAATTTTTCTTCCTGGCGGAACCAAAAACTTCTACAAGGGATCATTTTCAAGATCTTACACTACACCATTAGAACTACCATCAATTTCCTCTTTTCTTCCACTACCTCTGGAAGTGCCTACATGCATTTATTAAAACTTTCAATTTCTTGTTAAAAACAAAAAAACATAAGTATTATACCGATAGGAACGTTATAGTGATAGTAAGCGAGAAATTAAATGTATTAAAAAATACTATACCAATACTGAATGCCAAAGTACCATCAAAGAAAATAGCCTAATATTGATTGCCAAAGTAACATCAAAGGCTATAATGATAGTAACTGAATTATTTGTAGGCTCAATTTAAAATGAGCCTTATAGGCTCGGTAAAACTGAGCCTTGTAGGCTCAGTAAAACTGAGCATACAAGGATCAGTTTAAACGAAGCCAAGTGGCTCGATAAAACTGAGCCTAAGGCTCAGTAAAACTATGATTTCTTTCCACAAATGCTCACAATCGGATGCTTATGAAGCGGCTTTGATACCGCTATTATTAAATATTAAAAGAATATTCAAATTTTAGCAGATAACTCAACATTTGTTAAACTAAAATAACTTGGATTTTAAAAGCCTTTACAAATTCAGAAAAATAGCAACTGTATCCACGTATAAATCTTAGGAATGTAATAAATATAAGAAAGTATCAAAAACTAAAATAAACAACAAGCTCCTAACAAGTAGGAGTTACTGAGAAAATATCCTATCAACAAGTAGAAGTTTCTAACCTTACAATATGAGTTACCAACCATTATTCAAAGTGATAACAATGAAGGATTAAAATAGTGTCGTTCGATGTTTTCTTTTTTTTAAATCATCTGATAACACATAAATATGAGTTCTTCACTTCTTACGGTTGCATTATTTTCAGACAACTCGGTCTAAAATTTTGATAGTGACTACAATATACGAGTGGAAAAAATAAAATTCATAAACTTGATGTCAATTAAACAACCATTGTGAGATATTGTGATTTGGATAAAGAGAAATACTTTTTATTCCAATATGAAAAAGCAGTAGTTGATTTCATTTAGGTGAAGGAAATAAGGAAAGTGATATGAAAAAAGGAAAAGGACAAAAATTCTATGAATTGTTATGCATAAATTCTTAAATGATGACAACCAAATAAGAATTCAAGAAAATGTGGCACATATATTCTGTATGTATAAGAATACTCATATGGGTAACTGAAAACATTGAGCCATACAAACACTAAATACTAAGCAAAATTCACAATGTCCAATCTGAAAGGAATATAATACACTGGAGTGGGTATGAAGAATAATTCATACCTCCGTAACATTGGAAATGATAAGGTGAATCAATAACTGCAGTGGAATCATAGTTTATGATCTCAGTGTGTGGTTGAAACTAAAGTTTTCTAACATAAAGTTACCATTTGGTCTTGGATTTTCGGGTGCTTTCACTTGCATTTCAAGGATTCACCTTATAAAATGGTAGCAGAGGCAAGTTTTCCATGGAACTATAAGCATGTTCATTGGTAACCAATGAATAAATAAATCAGATTTGGTGTGAAGAGACCAAACAAATGCAATCCTGCGTTGTTTTTATGTAAACATAACATCAGCACGAAAATTCATTACATCAAAAGCAAAATTCCAAAAACTAATAGTGAGTATACAATGTGGATAACATGTAAAAATGTTTATCCATGATGCTCAATAGTGTTACTCCTTTTATAATTTAAGCAAATTGTTATAAACCTATTTTAGTGTAAATAATTACTAAGATTTGTTGGAAGGATGACCACCACAACATAGAAATAGCTGCAAATAACCAAACAAATTACAAGCACTGACATATCAAGTAACCATATTTTTGGATCCTTGGTTAACTACAAATAAAAATATAATATTTCCTTGAATCAAGCCATGATTTATCACTCCATCCAAAGATCAGTTTTTTTTAAAAAAAAATCACATTATTGGAATGGAGAACTAAAAATTAGTATGATCAGCAAAAAGGATGTTAGTCTTGCATTTACCTATCAGAATCAGCATTAACGGTTTCATTATAGAAGTGTATAAATTAAGAAATTAAATTCATATAAAATAATATATATTAGTATATTGACTCTGATTTAAATTTTGGAAGTGACGAGCTGTATGGTTAATAGCTCGGTTCAGATCTGAATCAAATTTCTTCTTTCTTTCCCCATCTAGCTGGTGATGAGCCGTATGATTAGTAGCTTCGCGCAGTTCCTTTCTTCTTAGCTCCTCTGCTGTGCCTGTGAACCATATACGAGACTGTTTATTCAGTTGACGTGGGTCATGGGAGATACCAGCATTGGTGCTGATTGTGACGAAAAGGGATTTCGCTCGGTCCGAATCAGTCGCTAAACCGATCTAGACCGTTCGAAACGCCTGATCGTTTCGAGAACACAACAAAATAGAACGCAGACGAAAGAACATTTCACTGTATATTACAACGATGCATCAGATTACAAGAATATACAGAGTATTGACAAATAAATATTATACAGAAATATCAGAGATTACAATAAATTACATAGCAGCGGAAAATAATACAATACAAAACTAGAAGGAGATATACGGATACAAAGCTTTCCGGATATCGTTCCAGCTGTAAACCAGGATCCTGTGAATATAAATCTGCAAAACCAAAACTACTAGCTGCCCGTCAAAATAAGGGCACCCAGAGTTTAGGTTAAAACAATAAACTCCAGGTCAGTCATGGGACTGGTGTGAGAACTAAAACAGTTATTAATCTTTGTTTCTAAAGTTAGGTGAATCAAGGGACCACGCCATATAACACGGAACGGGTTTCCTCCCAAGAATACCAATGCATAAAACAAACAGCGCAATGCTAAATAAAGAAAAATGAAGCTATTATAAGACCCAGGTCCTATCACACAATGCAACGCAAGCCGGGGGATAGGGTTTTTACCTTATAATAGCCAAGAATGCTTGATACGTTTAAAAGAAATCATTTTGATACTATTATAAGTGTATAGTGTATAAAACAACTTCAAATCATAAGTATCAATCATAGGCGGCATGAATGCCCCATACCACTATGTCGCCATATATAGGTTATACAATCAAAATCGCAAAGTCACGTATTTGGAAATTGGATTTCCATCTATGAACCGAGGCTAGGGATCGTCCTCTACCGATTCGAGACTGTCTAGCCCGAGTCTCAGGATCAGAGCTCGAGTGACCCTTGGAGCGACAGGGCCGGTCCACCGATGTGGATTAAAATGCCTGAACACTACGTTTCCCCGCCCTTTGGGGCGTAAATGAGCCAACGAATGACTCCATCGGACCCGGATCGTCCGATCAAACCGAAGCGCCTCGCAACAGCAACAACCACACAGATGAAAAGTATATAAATGTCAGGGCTGGTAGGTCACTGACACCACCCTAGCTAGAAGGAAACGCATGCCCTCCCTGAGGTCCTCTCCCGTTTTTGGTTCACAACCGGGGTGCGAAACTCGCGAAGTAAACGTTACACAAAGCTACGCCACAAAGGCCGTGCTTCGATCATCAACCACAAGACTTTGCTTTTCAACATAAGCCTTGATCATTTGCATCTTAGCATGCCACACAGGCAATTCACTCCATGCGATTGATATCCATCAATATATAACCCCTGAGCTCGTATGTCTCAGAGAAGGGCGTTAAGCAAGAGAATAAATTCTCCGCCGCCAAACAGATATATATTCAATAGAAATCAATCACACAGACTAAAATCCAATGTCAGACACACAGTCCATTTACAAGTTTGCTCTGGGTCTGAACGAAATCGGAGGCACCTAGTACCCCGCATATCCATCGATCTCCAAGTACGTCTGGACGATCACCAACTGTTTCCATCTTCTTGGTTGTACAGCCCAATCAAGATCATCAGTAATCACCCAAACGACGTGAAGACCTCCGGTCTTCGACCATCGTCTTCATCTTCGACTTATCGTCATATCAGTTATTTAGAATGGGATAAACCCGGTCTTCCCGAATAACTCGCGTATATTTTAAATAAGTGTTACACAAACACAACATACGCCTCATTCCAATTCATCAGTCATTAACCGTAAATTAATCAAGAGAATAATTCCCCAAATATTAACCCCGAAGGCCGAAACCAACATCAGATCAATATCCAGAAAACCATTCTGCTTAACTAACCGACAGTTAGTTTCTAAATTTCACATTCATAGGGAAAGGTTCCCATTAATTTTATCAAAGATAAATTCCTTGAATTTATTCTTGAATCTACTTTTGAATATCAATTCAAACTAGTCGGGATTAGTGAACCTTACCGAAGTAAGCATTTGTTTTAATTTCCCAATCCCAACCAATTCATCCCATGAAGTAAAACTGGTTATACTTCATATCTAACACCATGGTGTTATCGGTAAATTCAATTACCATTTCACGTTCAAACCTAATTAAAGATTTAACTAACGCCTGGAGCAAAACTGGTGATACTCCATCCTCGATCATTTCAATCTAATTAAAGATTCATTAAAACTCCACTTAGTTTTAATCGTTAACTGGGTTAAAGAATCAGTGTCATTTAAAACACGGTTCACGATAAACCCAAAATCACATCACATTAATTATCGGGTTAAAGAACAAGTGTTATTTAAAACACTGTTCACGATAAACCCAAAAATCAATATCAATTCAATTACATATTATTTAATTGGTACACTTCATTAAATCTAAATAAAAAGATTTAATCTTTTATCAACTGGGTTCAAGAACAGTGTTAGTGAAGACACCATTCACGACAAACCCAAATCACATTTGATATTCAATACAAGGCTCTGAATAGAAAATATATCGGCTTATATTCAATATCAAATTCTACGATTAACAAATGTCGTATTGGAAATAACGATATAAATATATATCTTTCAAATTTCCATAACAACATCCGTATAATCACGAATTCCAACATCGAAATATTCCGAAGACAATTTCGATTCAAATCCACTCCAATGCAATCATTGGAAATTCTGGTTATTTTTAAAACCCTTTTCAAATTCAATTTATTTATTTAAAAATAAATAGAATTATAATTCTAGTTCAAAACTAGTTCATTTCGATAAAAATCTATTTTTATCTTTTCAAATATGGAGTTTTTCATCCCAATTTTTCCCAAATCATTTCTTATGATTTCACACAAATTATTACTATTTTTAATAATTTTATCAAGGCCTGTACAGTCGATTTCCATCAACGGCCATCGAACTGCACTTACAGCGACCTTTTCCAAATTTGATTTGGACATAATTCCAAATCCAACCGTTAGATTTCTAATTTCTAATATTCTTAGAAAGCTCTTTTCGATACGAACCCAACGGTTCCGGTTTTAGGAGAATCCGACGGTCGGATCTCCCGTAATATTCGTTTGAAGTTAATGGTCGAAATTCGCGAACTGCCGCGGTGCGGCGCGTTCTATTCAGGCCATTATATAATATATACTTCGTCGATTTCAATTCAAAACGTGCTTTATAAATCGTTTTAAATTCATTTTCAAAACGGTTTCAACTTCATATTCAATTTCAAATCAAAATTGAATATTCCAATATAAATTCGTTTTAAATTCTTTTCAAATCGATTTCAAATTCAATTCAATTTCAATTCGAATTCATTTATATTCAATTTCAATTCGAATTCATTTATATTCAATTTCAATTCGAATTCATTTATATTCAATTTCTATTTCTATTCTTTTATAAATATTAGATTTTGAAATCACTTTCGATATTCATTATAAAATGAATAAAATCGATATAAATATCGTTCACGTCAAAATGGCGTCAATCTAATCAACACGGCTTCATATATTGATATTTTCAAATACTCCATTACGAATATTTCTATTTCAAATATTTCTATTTCAAATATTCTATTTCAAATATTTCTATTTCAAATGTTCTATTTCAAATATTCTATTTCAAAACTGGAATGAGGCCCAATCAATTACCATATAAAGTTAATTATATGGATTTTCTACAACACATGTATACAATAACAACGATGAATAATCAACCATCATCCAAAGTGCATTCTACACTGTATAAGCATCGAATATAAATATTCAACGCTTATAGCAGCCTGTCAATCAATCGATCGACATACAACTAATTATTGGGATTAGTGTACGTCAAATATCATCCCAATACCCGTGTGGGGTTTCAAGCAATCAAACACAGATCTTTTTTTGTGTAGTTAGGCGATGTGTAAAATTTATCGTCCCAATCAATGTCCTTCAAATAGGTGTACATAAACAAACCGTCCGGTTTGTAAATGAATATTTATTTATTCATGTTTAAAATTATATTTTAACACATGAATTTTTATTCAGTTCATTTACCAAATAAAAATGATATTTTTATTTTTCTAACTTATTTTAGAAAATTTCGGCGGCATAACGGCACGATACTAGAAACGGGACAAGGCCTAGCCTTATCCCCGGTCTAGTGAAGACCCACGCCATTCACACATCAATCAAATCAATTTCATTTCACCAAACAATTCAATTCAAACCAAATAATCGAACCAACTACACAACCAAACAATTAAACAAACAAGCCATCCATGGTCTGTGGATGACGGGTGTCGGGTGCTACTAAACACTGTTTGCATCCTAGTATATATATATATATAACTAGAAAATTAAATTAAAGAGTGAGAAATTCTCACAGATAGCTATCCAATCATCTTGACTCTTCTTTGACAGAAATCTTCATCGTTCTCGCCTTTTGTCACTTTCGCTGCTCCTAGTCACTACATATATAAAAATCACATTTTTATTTGCTGATGCCTTTAAAATAAAAATCACATTTTTATTTGTTCACTTTCAATTTAAAAATCATATTTTTATAATCACTTCATATATATATAAAAAAACGAATTTTGACATCGCTATTCAATATATAAAAATCAAATTTTTACTTCGCTATTCAATATATAAAAATCGAATTTTTTACTTCGCTATTCAATATATAAAAATCGAATTTTTTACTTCGCTATTCAATATATAAAAATCGAATTTTTTACTTCGCTATTCAATATATAAAAATCGAATTTTTTACTTCGCTATTCAATATATAAAAATCGAATTTTTACTTCGCTATTCAATATATAAAAATCGAATTTTTTACTTCGCTATTCAATATATAAAAATCGAATTTTTACTTCGCTATTCAATATATAAAAATCGAATTTTTACTTCGCTATTGAATATATAAAAATCGAATTTTTACTTCGCTATTCAATATATAAAAATCCTATTTTTACTTCGCTATTCAATATATAAAAATCGAATTTTTACTTCGCTATTCAATATATAAAAATCAAATTTTTACTTCATTATTCAATATATAAAAATCGAACTTTTACTTCGCTATTCAATATATAAAAATCCTATTTTTACTTCGCTATTCTCTATATAAATATTTCGCCTTTTCAAATTTCAAAAATCTAATCTTTTCTATTTTAAAAATCACCTCATTTCTATTTTAAAAATCTAATCTTTTCTATAGTGAAAAATTAAACCTTTCTTATGAATGAATATCTTTACTTTTATAGTTAAACATCTCATGATTTTATAACCTAAAAATCAAAGTAAAAAGGGGACAAAACTCACTGTTTTGGGTTGTCGGAGGCTCCACGGCCAGAGGGGGAGTAGCGCCAGCGTCTCGAGGTAGCAGGAGAGGCGAGGCAGTCCTCCAGGTGGCGATGGCGGCGCCTCAGGCTCACGGTGGGGTTTGTGGGTCCATCGGTTTAAAGGGAGAGGGAGAAAAGTCGTCGGCGAGGTGGGTGACGGGGGGGAACCTGGCGGTGGCGCCCGGAGCTCGGCGGCGGTGGGAGGGCGTCGATCTGGTGGCGATGGTTATGGGTTTGAGTTCGGTGAGGGGATTTGGGCGCGGGATCTCTGAGGAAGAGGAGGGTGAGCGCGAGAGGAGGGGAGGAGATAGGGGAGGTGGGCGGCGAACGGAGGAGGCAGGTGGAGGATGAACGACGGTGGAGGGGCGACATCGAGGAGCGGTTTTTTTCTTCTTTCTGAAAAGAACGTGGACTTTGGAAAGAGGGATGGAGGGGGTTAAGTATAATTATATATTTATATTATTTTTAAATTCAAAAACTTGACTTTTTAACTCGAACCCCAATCGAGGCCCAATGACTGTCATCCCTAGCTAATTACCCCCATTCCGAACACAATGGGATATATATCGTGACCCAGTTTGGTTGTTACGATCAGTTTCTGCTGAATTTAAAACATAAATCTTTATATATTCAATTCAAACGCGCATTTCCATTTACCGGGGCCACATTCTAACTCGAAAAATTCCAGAAAAATATTTTCTAGGTTCGTATTGATGATACGGTCCTAACAAAACTAATTTCGTCGAATTCTGAGACTGTTTGAAAAATGGCCATTTTCCAGTCGATTAAAATCAACTGAAACTGGTCAAATGCGTTTTCCTTCGCCACGCTCACATATTGATTCGAAAAATTATGAAATTTGGAATCTAGCAATAATTTGACACTGCGGATCCAAAAAAAGTGATTTCGTCGAAATCCGAGGTCGTTTGCAAAATTCCCATTTTTAAGGGCCTGAATTTCATAGCGACTATTCAGAATTTTCAACTGCACATATCTTTTGATTCCCGCTATGAAATTTCGATTTTTCGGATTCGTTGGAAAGATAGTCACAATTAGATCCTATTATTTTTGGTTTCACTAAAATCCGGATTATTTTGCACCCGGTACATTCAATTGAAGTTTGAAATCGAATTATTGAACTACCGCGCCATTTTCAATTCTATTTATAATTATATATAATTATTTATATTCAAACGACGACGTATATAATATATACGTTCGAATTCTATTCAAAATAAATCTTTCGTTGTTTTTTTATTTAAAATGATCTATTTTAAATGTTCAAAATTCGCTAAAATTGCCAAAATAAAAAAAATAAAATTTTTAAACTGGCCCAGATTTTCGGGTTGTTACACGGATGAAGTTCTGGGTTTGTCTATGACTTCTAAACTGTACGTGTTTGTGTTTTAAGCTCCTATTTGGGCAGATTAAGTTTGATATGTTAGTTCATCTGTTATCTTTTCTGGGTTGAGTTCGCGTTAAGATTAGGGATGGTTTGATGTTCTTTTGTTTTGCTTACCCGCTTCACTCAGCTTCATGATAAGATTTTGCTTTAACCTACTGTTTAAAGTTGTAATGTTATCTTATTGCATGCATCCCTACCGGTTATTCAGTTAATGTTATATGCTTTTATGGATATCATGAAGAACACTGTGCTTCCTTTTTATATAATGTGTGTGGTTCCTTCTTGTTGGCCCTTGCCTCACCATGTCGGACTATGATGGTCATCTTGGTGATGAACATGCTCGTTCTGGGCTATCAAATTTTATCTGAGCTTGATGGGTTCTTGTTATGTTTAATCACATGCCAAAACATTTGGTAAACTAGGTAGTGTTAGGAAAAAAAATTAGGATCTCTACACAACTAGATTTTAGAAGAGATAAGAAGTGAAGAAAAAATTGACAAACAAATTTCTCCAAACAAAATCTTTATTAATTCACCAAATGATTACAAGAGAAAGCCTAAAAAATTGAGAAGATATCTCAATCCCAAACAAAAGAAAATAACCTTTTCTCTTGCGCATACAATGAGCCATTTGATGCCTGTAATGACCCGCATTTTCCAAGGGTATAATTAATTTATTTAATTGTTTAAAATAGTGATATAGGGAATTTAATCATCGTTAATTAAATAATATGGAATATTTAATTAAATTAAATAATATATTTAATTCAGAAATAATCAAAAATATTGGGAATCGCAATATTCTGTGAACGGGGTCGTCCCTTAGATTTAATTCAGCTTAGAGTTGAATTATATTGACGAATATATTCAATCGACGATAGTTTGAACGTATAATTATAATATAATTAAAATAGAGCGCGTAACGACGCGGCAGTTCGCTATTTGGCGATTTGAACTTCAACTGAATGTACAGGATTCGTTTTAAGCCGGATTTCTGTGAAACAAGAAACGTGTGGAGCTGGTGGAGTATATCTTTCTAGTGGAAGAGAAAAATCGGGATTTCGTTGTGTAGATTTTGATTCACGTCCAAATCAAATTTCAGAAAAGTCGCTGTGGAATTCCTTTATATTTTGCAACGCTTTATTTACGTTATAAAAGGGTTTTCGATATAAATTGAATATCGAGATAATCTGGAATCTGAAATCTGAAATATCAAACTGTAAATTTTGATATGATATTCTGAAGCTGTACGATATCATATGTGAAGATATACGATAATATAAATTTATTTTTATTTAATTCAATTTTATTTAAATATATTTATATATTTAAATGGGTCATCCAGAGCTTTAAAAATAGCCGGTTTTGCAAACGAAGTCGGAATTCGATGAAACCAGTTTTATTGGATCCGCAATATCAAATAGTTGTTAGATTTCCAGTTTCGTGATTTTTAGAGTCACTGTGTGGCCGTACGGATTTTTAGAGTGAAAAACAGTCAGTATTTTGACGGTTAAAAATACGCTGTGTGAGCAAACGGAGTCAGAATTCGACGAAACCAGTTTCGTTGGGACCGTAATGTCAAACTGTAGCTGCATCTCAATTTTAATGATTTTTGGGTACCGTGTGTGATCACACAAATTTTTAGAAGGCAAAAATGAATAGTAAAATATAAATAGCTAACCAAAACAAAATATCTAGATATTTTACTCTTTCTATAAATACCCAACCTTATCACCTAAAACCTAAATCAGTTCATTCAAGGTCAACAGATGAAATGGCACCGCTATTTTCTTCCAGCAAACATTTATTTCATCTTCCTCGAATTTTATAAAATCAAATATAAATCTACAAATCCCAATACTCATATAGATAGGTTGCCTCAGGGTTTCTCTTCGATTCAGTACCAATTTTATGGCTTGCGATACGTCAACAGTAGGTCCTAGGGTTGGGAAAATCTCATGATTTGGGTGTTGATTTACGAAATGAAGTTTTGTTTCGGGTTTGTGGTTGAGAGAGGTTTCGATTTGTGGTTTCTTTGTGTGATTCGGTGGTTGAAGGTGTCGCTGGTTTTATGGGGGGCACGAACCTGCTGCTCGACACAATGCCAGTGGAGGGTGCGAGTGTGGTACTTGGTGGTGTGAGGTGAAAGAGAATGAAGAGTGGAGGTTTTCCATGATTTTTGTTGGATTTTTAATCAAAAGGAGAATGTGCGGTTGGGGATGAAAGAAGTGGAAATGGACATTTGAAGAAGCAGGTTGGTCACGACATGTTAGGGAAGAAGGCGGGTATGCGGGTTCGGGTTTGGTAGTGGGTAACTGGAATGGGGCCAAGATTAGAAAGGTAAAGGCCCAATTTGGTTAAAGGAAGTTTTATTTTAAAATCAAAAAGATATACAAATTTGTAAATGTCATAACAATCGCATACGATATCAGATTGACGAACCGTAAGTTGCGTTGGGATCGTATGGACGGTGGCTACGCACTGGAACTGACTAGGAATGGAGTGGAGCTAGTTTGAATTTATGGCGAAATAAACTGTTTGATTCAAATCAAATAACAGTTTATCGTTCTTTAACGGTGAACTGCAAATGTGAGTAAAACTCACCAACTCTGAACAGTTTATAATTTCATGTTGTATTTTTAGAACTGTTAGATATCATCTGTTGATTTCTGTGTGTTGGTTGGTTGATTGAACTGCTAGTCAGTTTGTGAAAATTTTATATATATATATATATATAAACCGTTAAATATTTATATATTGATTCTGCTATCAGAATAATTTATATTGAACTGAAAGTGATGATAATCATATTGTGTAACATCTGTAGATGCAGGGAGACGGGTTGGAGGAATCCGACTGGATTCCTCAACAGTTATTTTATTGTTTTTCATATATTGTTATATGATGTGTTATAAAATCTGTGGGCAATTATATGTGCTTGGACGATATTGAACATCGTGATTTGATATGATTTAATACCATAACATACCGAAATGTTGATAAGGGGATTTTCAAAGTGATATTGAAAATAGAATATTTATAAAATGGGATATTTATAAATAAGAGATATTTATAAAGTGGAATATTTATAAATAAGAAATGTTTATAAATTGGAATATTTATAAATAGGAGATATTCAAAAAGGAAATAATTTCAAAACATTTTCTTTTGAATGGAAAGGCCTGTGTGGCGGATTTGGGGATTTTCTCGATGCTCCCGTTACAAAGGAGGTTATGGCGAATTTTTCAGAGAATTTAAGGAGTTAGAATATTTCAAGAATAAATTTGAAAAGGAAATATTTGTAAACCATTTACAAATAGAATTGAAAAAGGAAACGTTATAAAAAGGAAATCATTTTTAAAGTGTAGAACCGTTATTTAAAAGTAAATCTTTTCAAATGAATAAAACGTTGTTAAAAAGGAAATCTTTATAAAGTGAATAAAGTAAATCGAATATGGTATTCGAAGGTTAGTAAAATGAATATGCTAATCGAAAGGGGTTAGTGAGTCGAGTTAGTTGAATAGAGTTAACTAGTTCAGTAGAGTTAACCAGTTCAGTTAGAGTTAACCAGGTAGAGTTAACCAGTTAGAGTTAATCAGTAGAGTTAACCAGTTAGAGTTAATCAGTTAGAGTTAACCAGGTAGAGTTAACCAGTTAGAGTTAATCAGTTAGAGTTAATCGATTAGAGTTAAAACGAACTAGAGTTAATCAAATATAGTTATTTGAGACAGAGTTAGTCAAACAGAGTTATTCAGGATAAGTTGCCATCTCGTACGACTGCTAGCGTAATTCGCAGGGCTGTAAATAGCCTACATCGGTCGGATGTTTCCTGAGGGAGTCAGACGTAACCATTGTGATCGCTGCGATCTAGAGTCAAGCGAATGAAGTTAAATCGAATATTAGTTATTCGATAGGACTTAAGTTCTTAAGTTAGATTATCGAGATAAGTGAGTCGAGTTAAGTTCGTCGAGTTAAATTAATCGATGCTAGTTTCATCGAAAGGAATTAATCGATGTTAGTTTCATCGAAAGGAGTTAATCGATGTTAGTTTCATCGAAAGGAGTTAATCGATGTTAGTTTCATTGAAAGGAGTATCGATGTTAGTTTCATCGAAAGGAGTATCGTTGTTAGTTTCAATCGAAGGTAGTTAATTGATTAGAGTTAAATCAAAGGAGTTAATCGAATATAGTTTATTCGAATAGATTAAAGGAGTTAATCGAATATAGTTTATTCGAATAGAGTAAAGGAGTTAATCGAATATAGTTTATTCGAATAGAGTTAGAGGAGTTATCGAATATAGTTTATTCGACAGGAGTTAAATGAATAGTTAGGTTAAACTAAGTGAATTGGTTAAGTTAACCAAAGTGAATTAGTCGAGTTAATCAAAGTGATTAGTTCAGTTAATCGAGATAAGTAAATCAAGTTAGGATAATCGAGTTGAATTAGTCAGTCGAGTTAATAAATTGAGTTAGTCAAACCAAGTAAAACCAGTTAGAGTAAATTAATTAAGGTTGACCAGTTAGAGTTAATCAATCAGAGTTAATCAAATAGAGTTAAGTAAAATTAGAACTGACTAGAGATTAGTAAATTGAATGGTTTTCTAAGTGCCTATCTGATGTTGGCTTCGGCCTTCGGGATTTATACTTAGGGAATTGTTCTTATACTAGTTTACAGTCAGGGACTGATAGTTGGGGAAGAGTAGTGATTTGTAAATAAGCAGATGGAAACGTTTTCCAATGTTAATAACATATATTTTCTAAACATAGAAAATAAGGCAACATGAATATATATATAGATATATGTTGATGATTGATCGATATAATTTCCATCTAGAAATAATATCGTTGTTTGCACACTTATTTTTCTTCGATAGTTAACTCACAGACTATCGAAATTTTGACCATTTTAACGTTGTTAATATGGAGAGACCGGTTGGATTATTATCCAAAGAACCACTCTGTATTGGCATAAGCGTTGCGAATCATATATGCCAAAATTAATTGAAGACGGAGTAAAATGCAAGGGCTATTGTATAAGTCTTAGATAACAGTGACTAAGATGGATATACTGAATAGTGCCTTCGGTTTGTCCAGTCCCAGGACAACTTGTATGGACGAAGGTTTGACAGAGTATACCCAATGGATCGCGTAAGTTGATCTGTTCAAACGTATTCACGTTTGGTGGCAGAGGAATTCGTTTCTCTTAGCTGTATACCCATGTTATTTTTGGATAAGTCAATTTGTGATTTGGCGGGTATGACGATGTGACATTCTAAGGGGATAAGGATGACTTGTGTGGATGAATGTCTGACAGAGTATTTCCAGAAAGGTCACGCACATTGATTTCTTCAACCGTACCAAGAGTGGAAGCGGAGAAGGAAACTTCTTTAGCTAACACGTAATGTACTGTTGTAGACGTCAAATTAGTGATTTTCGATGGATCTGACAATGTGGCATTCGAAGTGAATCTGTTATGATGATAAAGCGTAACTTCTAGCCTCATCATCCGGTAAATGACAGAAATCGGGCAGGCAGCATGGCTAAGTCGGTCGCACCGAAGTAGGGTGTATAATCACCTATTTAGAGAATATTCATTTGCTTCTTTAATCTATCAATGCTTTCCCATATATATATATATATACGGGAACGGTTGCTGATCCCAACCGTTGGTGATGTACATTCGATACACTCAAGCGAAATGAGTGGTCGGTCATGTGTGGTTGAGTTGCAGGATGTTCTTGTTGAACTCCAGTGTATCGTTCCTAGAGTACACTGATCGGAAGGTGGTTCCATACCTTGTCATAGTTGGAAATCCATTATCCAATACGTGCTTGCGGTTTTGATTGTATACTATATATGTAGAACGTGAGATGAAAGCGTTTCTGCTAGTTGATATCAATTTGTACATAGACATTATTATAATATCAAAATGTTTTTGATATAAAGATATTTTGGATTCTCATAAGGGAAAAGCCCGTTCCGTTATACGGCGTGGTCTTATGAGATATCGTTTACTTGTTCAACCGTTTTTAAACTGTTTTACTCATACCAGTCCCATGACTGACCCGGAGTTTACTTTTTTGTTTTCCCTAAACTCTTGGGTGCCTAAATTTGTACGGGCAGTCAAGTACTCGGGATTTACAGATATACCGGAAGAGCTTGGAGCAGGAGGCTTCTGGATCATATAGCTATAGTTTATTTCCGCTGTGTTGTAAGTGTTGTACTCTGATAAGTGCTATTGTATACATAACTGTTATATTTCCAAGTTATGTTATCTATTATATGTTATTCGTTCCGCTGTGAGGTTCGTGTTACTCTGATGTTGTGTTCTTCTTCTTCTATTCTAAGTTTCTATCTTATCTATTCTCACCTTCTAATTTCTTTCATTAATTACCGGGATTTTTCGATGTTTTGGTTATCGACATCGAGCTTATGTCGATAACCAAAGTCGCCAAAAATCCGGGTCGTTACAATGCCTATTTATATTAGTATTGAGAACATTTCTTCATTAATAAGCATTTGATTACTTTCACCCTTTGAAAAATCTTTCCCATGTAGATAATTTGTTGCTTTCTTTTATGTAATAAAAGAGGCAATAAATTACTCTATCAAATCCATAAAATACATAAATAAGGCAATGTATTTGTGATATAATCCTACCTTAATTTAAATATCTCCAAAATCCATTAATATATGGAATATCATATCATCAAATTTCAATAATCTTCACCTTGATATGATATTCCATAAATGTCATCCAAACTCCTTTTATAATCTCAGCCTCCAAACAATCTCCAACGTTACAAAAGAATATTGTCATTCCAAATATAACTAACTTCAAAACTGCCTAATTATGTATGCTTCCAATTGATCATGAATATCACCAATAAATCAGAATCTATGGTAATACCATAATGGCCTCCATGTGGTTTTTGTGGCTTTACATTGCTGCCTCTGCCTTAATTCAGATAAATTTCTACCTTCATCCATAGAATAAGAACTTTCTTCGTTCTCCACCGTCTTTCCAAGTATTTTATAAATGTTGGTGCTATCTCTCTTAGCGCGCAACACCTCCCTGTTACCTTTCCAAATCCTTGTTACTCCACCTCGAGTTGCAAAGTTGCACCCTTTTACTTTTAATTGTCCTGTAGATACAAGATTTTTCGTAATTTCTGGAATATACCTGACTTCTGTGAGTTTCATCACCCTTCCATCATGTATCTTCAATCTAACAAAACCTATCCCTTTAACACACAAATTTTCGCCATTAGTGGATTCCACATTAGCATCTTGCTCTTTATATTCAGTGAATGCATTCTTTTGATTACATATGTGGAAGCACGCACCAGAGTCAAGGACCCAACTTTTGTTTTTGCCTTTATTGACACAAAAATACATCGCCCTCAATTTCCACATCAAAATTCACCTCATCATTGCTAATATTATTTTGTTCATCTGGATCCTCTTCTAAAGCCTTCATCTTCCCCTTGTCCTTTTTAAGCTTATTGCAAAATCTCAGCTGATGACTAGGGTTTGTCACAACAATAGCATATGAATTCCTTTTTCATAGTCAGATTATTTGTTAGTCTTTCCATGTTTCGATGAGTAACCCTTTTTGCAAGATAAGCCTCTTCAATTGGAGTTTTATTCTTTGTTGCCTCCTTATCCTTTTAATCCATAAGGTTTGTCCTCCGCATCTCCTCGTTAATTAAGCTGCTAACCACGGAACCCATTGAAACGACTCCATCCAAATTTGAGTTATTCAATGCAACAAAAAGTGTTTCCCAACTCTCTGATAATGAACTGATTAACATCAAAGCTTGTGTCTCATCATCCAGCTTGAATTTCACGACGGCCAATTGATTCTCAATTGCCTGCAAATCATTAAGTTGTTCTCCAATTGGTCCACCTTCCTTAAGCTTCAGATTCACCAATCTTCTCATGAGAGCCTTGTTTGTTGCGGAGTTCTTTGCATAAACTCCTTCCAATTTCTTCCATATTGCATAAGCATATGTTTCATGTAACATACCATATTTTTGGCAATCAAATATTTAATTTAATTTATTATTTTAATATTTTAATTGGAATATAAATGGATTTTTATATTTAATTCATTGTTAAAACGAAATTTGAACGATATAAATTAATATAATTATAAAACGAGCTCGAAATCACACAGCAGTTCGTAATATGGAATTTTGAACTTCAACTGAGAATACAGGATTCGATATAAGTCGGATTTCTGTGAAACAAGAAACGTTGGAATCGTATTGATTATAATTTTCATATGAAAGAGAAAAATCCAGATTTCGCGTTATAGTTTGTAAGTTATGGCTAAATCAAATTTTAAAATAAGCGCTATGGAAATCGTTATTTAAAATATATGCATTAAGATAGTCGTTTAGCAAATGGACTTAGATTTCGACAAAATCAGTTTCATTGGGACCGTAACGTTAAATTATTGTATGATGTTAAATGGCGTGGCAAACCGATGTCGTATGTGGCCACGGTAGCCATAAACGCCCAGTTATTTTCTATAGTGCGTATTTAAATTTATTTATTTTAATAAAGGGATATTTGAGTGTAACTTGAGCAGACGATCGAATTAAGCCACGAAACCAGTTCCGTTGAGTTCGTATCGTTGATTAGAGTCAGGATAGGTATATAGTTTGTTATTTTTAGAGACCGGTAATTTGGCGTCTAAAATGGCATTGCGGTGCGCGTAAAAGTAGCCTACCATGGGAACAGTCTTAGAATGCGACGAAACTAGGGCCGTTGGGTTCGTATTGAAGAATTATTATAGGATTGCAAGGTTTTAAGTTGATTTGATTTATCTAGTGATCATGAAAAATTTAAACGCGTGTTTAATTCTGGTTTTATAAAGGAATTTTTTTCAAACGAAGTCGGAATTCGACGAAACTTGTCCCATTGGGTTCGGAATACCTTTATACACCAAGATTAGTATTTTTATCAGTAAACAAAAGTCATTTGTGGTGGTTTTTAACATGATTTCTCACGACGAAGGTTCGTTATAATATAATATCAATATTTTCTATCCCACCACACTGTAGCTTATTCTTTCCTTGGCGTCCAGACTTTTTCAACTCCTTCCATTCAACACTACTGGTTACTTGCGCATGAAGTCATTTAAAAACCATGACTGGCACGTATTGTTTTGAGAATCCCATCACGAAGCACAGCTATTCTAAAGTTCTGCATACCTACACCCTATGCACCGTGGTCTCCACGGCATTATCACTGTATAAACGCTTCTTCTCCATTGTTTTTCTGCATTCCCAGAAATGGCGAAATTCGTTTTGTTTCCTCTAACAAAATAGATTCAACAATTCGAATACCTCAAATAAAATCCGAAAATCATTCTCCTATAGTTCCTCCAGTCAAGAACTATGGATTGGTATTAACTTCTTCATGTTCGAACATTTCTTTCTCTTGGCGATGCCATACGTTGGCAGGAGCTGCCTTCTAGCATACACGCTGTGAGCTAAGGTCCTAAACCAGTGTTCGAAGAGTATGGTGTAACAGCTAACAACTCAGACTTCGATGGTTGTTCTCGGAACCAGCACAACACTTAGAGCCCCTCCCCGAGGTCGCGTGAGTTCTTTAGTTGACGTTGGGAGAAGCATGCGGTTATTGTACGTGCTGTACAAACTGGGAAGACGCATTGTAGTGGAAGGGAAAGAGACGTGTGTTAATGGTGGAGCAGTAAACAACTGTTGTGTATCTTTCGGATGTAAGCGAGTGAAGAAGGACACGCGAAAAAAAAAAAGTATACGCATGAGGAGGAAAACGTTGAAGAAGGGATGGGTTCAAAGGAATGGCAGGAGCTTGCGAAATAATCAAATAAAGGAGTTACTGTAGAATTTGGGAAAGAGAGAGTGGCAGTGGGCTGAGAAGGATATACGTGAGCATAGGGCTTTCCTTTATAAAAAAAATGAATTAAGGGAAAGCTGGAGTTGTTCGAAAGTGTTGAGGGGGGAGGGAAGTGTATAGACGTGAGGGGTGCTGTGCCATCAAATAAGAAAAGAAGAAAACAAATGGAAATGGCGGAAGCATGGTTCAAAGTGGTAGGAAGGCTTCAGGCAAAACTGTTGAGGGAAGCTGATTGGCTGTTTTCATTTATTAGGGTGTGAAGTTTTGGACTGTGTCAATAGATGGTATGCACTAGTTTTGTGCGAGAAAAGCTACGGGTGATTTGGAAGTAAAGCAAACGTGAGGAGGTTTGGGTTTTGACGTGGATCTTAAGAAGGTGTTAACGGTTTAACACATTGATTTAAAATATTAATAATTAATTTAAAAGTTAATTTATTTATTTAGAACGTATAGTTTAAATGTTGATAACCTTTTTTGTATTATCAGAATCAAACCAAAAAAAATACGCTGAATCATACTGATGAGTAGAACGTGCTGGAGTTGGGTTGACCATCAGTGGAAGCTACTAGAATTTTTAATAAAATTAAACGAGTTTTTAATTTTATTAAAACGATCCGTTATAACGACGAACAAGAACCCAAGGTGAGTTAAACTCGCTTAGCTTTTTCCCATTTATATTTTATATAAATTGGGTTTTTATTTTGTGTGCTCTGCTTGCTGATGGTTGCCTATTTGCTAGTTATACATTTGTTGTTGGTTTAACTGATGAAATTAAACTGTGTTTAATTTCAGTGAAATACCAAATCGTTATTCTAACGATTGGTTCCAATAAAGGTAATTTACCTTGTTGGTCACGTTTATAAAATAAACGTGTTTAATTGGTTGAATTGATTGAATTGCTTGTGAATTGGTTGATATTAAATGGTCGTTATTTATTTCAGTTAAATGAAATTGAAATGACCTTTTTTGAGATAACCGTTGTGATTTCAGGGAAGAACAAGTTGGAGGGACCCAACTGGATCCCTCAAATATAATATATTATTTATTTTCGTATATGAACTGATCTGATGGGGTGATTGATTTGATTATTGATTATTGACTGAATATTCAACAAATTTGTTTTGTTTAAACCAATGGACGGTATTGGTTGAGTATTTGGCAGCGTATGGTCTATAAAATCAATCGCTTTATAAATATTGATTCACCGTCAGGTGAATCGATAGAGATGAAGTTGTAAGATTTATTTTATAACTGGAGATAGATTTAATGTAACGGTAAGGAATTTCGCTCGATCTGAATCGATCGTTAAACCGACCAAGACCGTTCGAAACCCCTGATCGTTTTGAGAACATGACAAATCAGAACGCAAACAGAAGAACATTTCATTGTTTATTACAACAATTCCATCAGAATACAAGAATACACAGAGTATGAATAAATATTACACATTTGACAAATATCAGAGATTACAATAAATTACATAGCAGCGGAAAATCAATACAAAATACAACTGAAAGTAATACACGGATACAGAGCTTTCCGAGCATCGTTCCAGCTGTAAACTAGGATCCTGTGAATATAAATCTACAAAACCAAAACTACTAGCTGCCCGTGCGGAAAATAAGGGCACCCAGAGTTTAGGTTAAAACAATAAACACCAGGTCAGTCATGTGACTGGTGTGAGAACTAAAACAGTTATAAATCTTTATTTTTAAAGTTAGGTAAATCAAGGGACCACGTCGTATAACACGAAATGGGTTTCCTCCCAACAATACCAGTGCATAAAACAAATAGCGCAATGCTAAATAAAGAAAAATGAAGCTATTATAAGACCCAGGTCCCATCACACAACGCAAGGTCCCATCACACAACGCAACGCAAGCCGGAGGATATGGTTTTTACCTTATAACAGCCAAAGAATGCTTGATACGCTAAATTTCATCTTTTATTATTAATATAAGTGAAGAAAACAACTTCAATCATAAATATCAATCATAGACGGCATAAGTGACCCATACCACTATGTCGCCATACTAGGCTTTACAAATAAAACCGAAAGTCACGTATTGGAAATTGTATTCCATCATGAGTCGAGGCAAGGGGCAAGCTCCTCTCCGATTCGAGACACTCTAGCAAATGTCTCAGGACCACACACAGCGATCCCTTGGAACCTCCAAGGCTGGTCCTCTCTTACTTTTGAGGATTGGCAATTCCTAAACACACGTTTCCCGGTCCTATAGGACCTATATAATGGTCTGTACGTCGGCTCACATAGTGCTAGTTATCGACCATATATTCGAGGCGCCTTGCATTCCAACAACCACACAGGTGAAAAGTATATAAATGTCAACCAGTTTACTGACACCACCACTAGCTAGAAAGAAATGTCGTGCACTCCTTGGGTCCTTATCCCGTTTTTGACTCATACCGAGGTGTGAGGCTCGCGAATTCACGCTATACACAAAGCTGCGCCACACAGGCCGTGCTTTGATCATCAACCACAAGACTTTGCTTTTCAACACAAGCCTTGATCATTTGCCACTTAGGCGAGCCACACAGGCAATTCATTCCATGCGACTGATGTCCATCGATATACAACCTCTGAGCTCGTACGTCTCAGAGAAGGGCGTTAAGCAAGAGAATAAATTCTCCGCCGCCAAACAGATGTATATTTAATAGAGATCAATCAACACAGAATAAAATCCAATGTCAGACACACGGTCCATTTACAAGTTCGTTCTGGGTCTGAACGAAACCGGAGGCACTTTCCTCGCATATCCATCGATCTCCAAGTACGTCTGGACGATCACCAACTGATTCCCTCCTCTTGGGTGTACAACCCAATCAAGATCGTCAATAATCATCCAAACGATGTGAAGACTTCCGGTCTTCAACCACCGTCTTCATCTTCGACATGTCGTCGAATCGGTTATTCATAATGGGTATAAACCCGGCCTTTTCGAATAACCCGCATATATAATAAACATGTGTTACACAAACACAACATGCGCCTCATTCCAATTCAGAATATTCTTTTATTCAAATTTTCACATTCTTAGGGAAAGGTTCCCATTAATTTTATCAAAGATAAATTCTTCTAAATTTATTCTTCCTTTGGATATCATTTCAAACCATATTATGGTTTTCCAAACTAGTCGGGATTAGCGAACTACACCGAAGTAATTATTTATTTTATTTCTCAATCCCAACCTATTCATCCCATGGAGCAAAACTGGTAATACTCCATATCTAACACCACGGTGTTATCGGTAAAATTGATTACCATTTCACGTTCAAATCTAGTTAAAGATTTAACTATCCCTTGAAGAAAAACTGGTGATACTCCATTCTCGATCATTTCAATCTAATTAAAGATTCATTAAAACTCCACTTAGTCTTAATCTTTAACTGGGTTAAAGAACCAATGTCATCTAAAACACTGTTCATGATAAACCAAAAATCACTTCCCATTGTTAATCAGGTTAAAGAACAGGTGTTATTCAAAACACCGTTCACGATAAACCCCAAAAACCAATTTAAATTCTACTCCAATTAAATACTAATTAACTAGACAATTTCACTAAATCTTACTTAAAAGATTTATTCTTTTCTAAACTGGGTTCAAGAACAGTGTTATTTAAGACACCATTCACGACGAACCCAAAATCCCATTTGATATTAAATACGAGGCTCTGAATAGAAAATAACCAACAAATATCGTATTGGAAATAACGATATAAATATATCTTTCAAATTTCCACAACCATATCTGTATAACCACGAAATCCAACATCGAAATAATCCGAAGATAATTTCGATTCAAATCCATTACAATTCACGTATTGGAAATTCTGATTATTTTTAAAACCACTTCAAATCTAGCTCAAAACTAGGTCATTTCGATAAAAATATATTTTTATCCTTTCAAATATGGAATTTTTCATTCCAGTTCTTTCCAATTCATATATTATGTTTTACAAAAATTATTAATATTTTTAACAATTTTATCAAGGCCCGTACAGTCGGTATTCAATAACGGCCACCGAACTGCACTTACAGCGACCTTTTCCAAATTTGATTTGGACATAATTCCAAATCCAACCGTTAGATTTCAGATTTCTAATATTCATTGGAAAGCTCTTTTCGACACGAACCCAACGGTTCCGGTTTTAGGAGAATTCGAATGCCGGATCTCC
The DNA here is from genome assembly GCA_030737875.1 of Allium sativum. NCBI lineage: Eukaryota > Viridiplantae > Streptophyta > Magnoliopsida > Asparagales > Amaryllidaceae > Allium > Allium sativum. The sequence goes on along the minus strand of JASFAX010000020.1, from coordinate 64,246,775 downwards.
CGCAACGTCAATTCGAAGTCAATGGTCGAAATTTGCGAACTACCGCGGCGCGTTCTATTTACGCCATTTAATATATAATATATATATATATATTATATTTTGTCGATTTCAATTCAAAACGTATTTTATAAATCGTTTCAAATTCGTTTTCAAAACAATTTCAACTTCATATTCAATTTCAAACAAAATTGAATATTTCATATCATTAATATATAAATTATAATATTTTCAAAACGTTATATTTTGAAATCACTTTCTTTTCTATATTCATTATAAAAACGAATATAATCGATATAAATATCGTTCGCGTCAAAATGGCGCATATCTAATCAACACGGCTTTATATATTTCAATAACTTCGTTATTCTATTCAACAAATGAACATTTATTCTATTCAACACATGAATCTATATTTTATTCAACACATGAATATTTATTAATTCTTACTTACAATACAAATGTGAATTTTATTGTATAAATATTTCGTTCAACAAATGAATAGTTTCAGCACATGAATATTCTCAACTCATGAGCATCGTCAACACATGACTATTTATTCTATTCAACACATGAATTTTCTATTATAATATTCTTTATTTTCCAAATTGGAATGAGGCCCAATCAATTACCATATAATGTTAATTATATGGATTCCAAACAACACATGTATATAATAGCAATGATAAATAATCAACCATCATCCAAAGTGCACTACACTATATAAGCATCAAATATAGATATCTAACGCTTATAACAGTCTGTCAATCAATCGATCGACATACAACTAATTATTAGGATTAGTGTATGTCATATATCATCCCAATACCTGTGTGGGGTTTCAAACAATCAAACACAGATTTTATTTGTGTAGTTGGGTGATGTGTAAAATTTATCGTCCCAATCAATATCAGTCAAATCAGTGTACATAAACAAATCGTTCGATTTGTAAATGAATATTTATTTAGCTCCAATCTTCACACCATCCTTTTTTTTTAGCTTAAACGCGCCATTCCGGACAACTTTCGCCTAGTAGTCTTCCTTCCGAAAATGTGTCATTTCGCCAGAAATCGCGAAAAGACAGCATTTTGACAGTGTTTGAACAGCAGACTTTGAACGCGTTTTATCGACAACTCCGCAATGCAAAATAGGACTTTCATATACCAAATCGAGGAGAAAATCGTGCTCTTCGACTTTGGTCTAGAGGAGTTTTGGCTAGAAATGCACAGTTTGGGGGTTATTCGCGAAATAGTGACAGGGTGTTTTATGTAAAACGGGATTTTTTTGTGAAAAATGGGTTTTTGGAGGAGGAGGGGCCCACGGCCGGAATAGGGTGGCTGGAGGGGGGCGCCGGACCTGATTGGAGGTGGGGAGGCCGCTGGTGGTGGTGGTTGCGGCGGTGGGGGCGCGGCGGTGGTAGTTGGCTCCTAGGGTTTGCAAAATCAAAGTGAGAAAGAGGAGGAGAAGAGGAAGAGGAGGAGGGGGAGGGGACTGTCGGCCAGCAGAGGGGGAGGGAGGGGTGCGGTAGCCAAGGGGAGGAGGAGCTCTCCATTAAAGAGGAAAATGAAGAAAGGAGGAAGAGGAAGAAAATGAACGAAGAGAAGGAGAAAAAGTGGATATATGCTCGTTTCGCGCGTATCTCCCGACTACAAACGATCTCTGTTTGCTATGGTTTTCGGGCACGAGATAGTAGACGTCAAGACGAGTCCAACGAAACAAGTTTCGTCAAATTCCGAGTTCGTTTGACCGTCCGTTAAAATTCTCAAAAATGCTCAGATAAGCTCTAAAAATGCGATTTTAGCGCGTCTTTTCTTCTTGCACGCTCACACGCTAACTCCAAAAATCATGCCCTTTTGGACTTAACCATTTTTAGATGATACGAATACAAAAAAAAAAGCGAAATCGAATTCTGAGATTTATCAATAATGTTCCTTTGCAAAATGACTGCCTGTTTTACCCCGAACTGTTTTAGCTCGCACGGCCACATACTAACTCCGTTCGACGCACACTTTAGAACTCAACAATGATTTGTCATTATTAATCCAGAAAAATTTATCTCGTCGAATTCTGAGCACATATGCAAAATTTCACTTTTTAAGGGCTATGTATTTATAACCGAAAACCCCATCCAATTACCACTACTCCAGATCTCGGAATATATCGAAGCTTATACTTTTTGGAGTTGCAAACGGCATTTTGAATTCAACGGAAGTGGTTTCGAGTCCAAATTCATTCGTATGCAAAATATGACCTTTTTTTGGGTAATATTTCTATAGCGACTATTCTGAATTTTCAACTGGGCATAACTTTTTATTCCCGCTATGAAATTTGGATTTTTCAGAATCATTGGAAAGATATTTTCTATTAGATTCAAATATTTTTGGTTTCGCTAAAATCCGGTTTATTTTGCACCCGGTACATTCGTTTAAACTTTGAAATCGAATTTTCGAACTACCGCGCCATTTTCAATTCCTTTTATAATTTAAAATAAATATTTATATTCTAACGACGATTTACATAAATATATACGTTCTAATTCTATTCAAAATAAATTTCTGGTCGCTATTATTTAAAATAATTCATTTTAAATATTCAAAATTCATCAAAATTGACAAAACAAAAATTTTAAATTGGCTCAGAATTTCCGGGTTGTTACATTATTGAATATATTATTCTGAATAAAAGTTATTAAAGAGAAATAAATAAATATTTTATTTAAGACTTTGACTTATTATTAATTGATTTTATAAAATAAATTCTGATGTAAACCAGATTTATAAGTATGAGATAAGAAATAAAATCGCATAGTTAAATTTGGATAAGTGTTTTGTTAAGAAAACAATTAATGGAATTATTTAAATTAATTATATTAATTTAAAGTGAGAATTAATTGGAATCGAGTTTTGAGTTAATTAAATCGACCGTTTTGAATTGGAATTTATTATCAAATTAATGTGTTTTGATTAAAATAGTTAAATGAATATTGTTTAAATTTGGATAAGGTTTAAAAGGGTTTACTATTTATTTTAGTTAATAAAGACTTAACTACTGAGGTAGTTAATAATCGAAGTAAATTATTATTTTAATTAATAAGAGTTTAGAAAATTTCTTTTCAAAACTAATCGAGGTTGAAATAGAATCCAGTGAAATAGTGAGAGGAGTTTATGAATGGGTTTTATATTTAAAACCCAAATCTTTATAACGAAGTTAAAAAGGGAATTTCAAGCGAATACAGTAGCTTAAAATAAATGTTACTTAATTATTTGAATTAAGTTAGAGGAAATTAAGATAAAGAGTTTATAATAAACCAGGGTTATGAAAATGAGGTTAAAGGTATTAAAGCGTTAATTTTATGTTAACGATACTTGAAAATGAAATCAAGTAAAAAGAGGAAAAGTGTAATGAGATTTCCAAAGCATGCAACAATAGAATAGATTTGAAAGGAGAATTAAAGTAAGAGTTGAATATGGTTATGAGTTATTTTATTAAAGTAATATATAGAAAGGGTTTTGAGAACGTTGGTATATAAGAACTCAATTATCATATTTTTAAAGATTATAAGAGTTAGAAGTTTGATTATGCAGAAATTGTGAGAACCCGTAACTTCCCCGGTAAGGAAAGCCCGGATACTTTGAGAATAACACACAAAAGAACGCAGACAGAAGAACATTTCATTGTTAATTACAATAATTTCATCAGAATACAAGAATATACAGAGTATGAATGAATAAATTACATTCGATAAATATCAGAGATTACAATACATTACTGCAGCAGAAAAATAATACAATACACATCTGAAAGAGATATACGGATACAGAGCTTTCCGGATATCATTCCAGTTGTAAACCAGGTTCCTGTGAATATAAATCTGCAAAACCAAAACTACTAGCTGCCCGGGTCGAAAATAAGGGCACCCAGAGTTTAGGTTAAAACAATAAACTCCAGGTCAGTCATGTGACTGGTGTGAGAACTAAAACAGTTATTAATTTGATTTTTAAAGTTCGGTAAATCAAGGGACCACGCCGTATAACACGGAATGGGTTTTTACCCCAAGAATACCAGTGCATAAACAAACAATGCAATGCTAAATAAAGAACAATGAAGCTGTTATAAGACCCAGGTCCCATCACACAATGCAACGCAAGCCAGATGATAGGGTTTTACCTTATAATAGCCAAAGAATGCTTGATACGCGAAATTTTATCTTTTGATTCTTAATCAGACTCCAACCGTAAATTAGCAAAAGAGCGATTCCCTAAGTATTAACCCCGAAGGCCGAAACCAACATCAGACCAATATCCAAGAAACCACCCATCTTAGTTCGTTTCCAATTAGTTTCTGATTTTATATACAATCATAAATATCAATCATAGGTGACATGAGCGTCCCATGCCACTATGTCGCCATATATAAGTTACAAATCAAATCCGCAGTTTCGTATTGGAAATTGGTTTCCATCTGTGAACCAAGGCAAGGCGCAGTCCTACCATTTCGAGACTCTCTAGCCAGAGCCTCAGGACTCAGCCACAACTGTACCTAAGCAACATGCAGGGCCAGTCCGCCGATGTGGATTAAACTTAAACCCTGAACATGCATTTTCCCCGCCCTTTGGGGCGTAAATGAGCCAACGAATGACTCCATCGGCTTCACATAGTCACCGATATATCCGAGGTGCCTCGCAACAGCAACAACCACATAAGTCAAACTCGTCAGGGCGTGTAAAACCACTGACGCCACTTCTAACTAGAAGGAAACGCATGCTCTCCCTGCTGTCCTCTCCCGTTTCTGGTTCACAACCGGGGTGTGAGGCTCGCGAATTCACGTTACACAAAGCTATGCCACATAGGCGGTGCTTTGATCATCAACCACAAGACTTTGCTTTTCAACAAAAGCCTCGATCAATTGCCACTTTGGCATGCCACACAGGCAATTCACCCCATGCGTTTGATATCCATCAATGTATAACCTCTGAGCTCGTACGTCTCAGAGAAGGGCGTTAAGCAAGAGAATAAATTCTCCGCCGCCAAACAGATATATATTTAATATAAATCAACCACACAGAATAAAATCCAATGTCAGACGCACAGCCCATTTACAAGTCCGTTCTGGGTCTGAACGAAACCGGAGGCACCTTGTACCTTGCATATCCATCGATCTCCAAGTACGTCTGGACGACCACTAACTGTTTCCCTCCTCTTGGGTGTATGGCCCAATCAAGATCATCGGTAATTATCCAAACGACGTGAAGACCTCCGGTCTTCAACCACCGTCTTCATCTTCGACTCATCGTCGAATCAGTTGTTCAGAATGGGATAAACCCGGTCTTTCTGAATAACTCGCGTATATAATAAACAAGTGTTACACAAACACAACATATGCCTCATTCCAATTCATCAGTCACTAACTGTAAATTAACAAGAGAATAATTCCCCAAATATTAACCCCGAAGGCCGAAACCAACATCAGATCAATACCCAGGAAACCATTCTGCTTAGCTAACCTACAGTTAGTTTCTAAATTTCACATTATTAGGGAAAGGTTCCCATTAATTTTATCAAAGATAAATTCCTTTAAATTTATTCTTTAATCCTCCTTTGAATATCACTTCAAACTAGTCGGGATTAGCGAACCACGCCAAAGTAATCATTTATTTTAATTTCCCAATCCCAACCTATTCATCCCATGAAGTAAAACTGGTAATACTTCATATCTAACACCACGGTGTTATCGGTAAATTCAATTACCATTTCACATTCAAATCTAATCAAAGATTTAACTATCGCCTGGAGCAAAACTGGTGATACTCCATTCTCGATCATTTTAATTTAATTAAAGATTCATTAAAACTCCACTTAGTTTTAATCTTTAACTGGGTTAAAGAACCGATGTCATTTAAAACACGGTTCACGATAAATCCCAAATTCACATCACATTTCAATCAGTCCCTAACTGTAAATTAGTAAGAGGACAGTTCTCTAAATATTAACCCCGAAGGCCGAAACCAACATCAGATCAATATCCAAGAAACCATCCAACTTAACTGATCCCCAGTTAGTTCTTAATTTTCTTAACTCCATTTGGGTTTAAGAACAGTATTATTAAAGTTACCGTTCACGACAACCCAAAATCCCATTTGATATTAAACACAAGGCTCTGAATAGAAAATATATCGGCTTATATTCAATATCAAATTCTGAAACCAACAAATATCGTATTGGAAATAACGATATAAATATATCTTTCAAATTTCCATAACAACATCTGTATAATCACGAAATCCAACATCGAACTATTCCGAAGATGATTTCGATTCAAATCCATTCCAATTCAATTATTGGAACTCCTGGTTATTTTCAAAACCATTTCAAATCCAATTTATTTATTTTAAAAATAAATAAATTATTATTCTAGTTCAAAACTAGTTCATTTCGATAAAAATCTACTTTTTTTCAAATATGGAGTTTTTCATCCTAATTCTTCACAAATCATTTCTTATGATTTTACACAAATTATTACTATTTTTAATAATTTTATCAAGGCCCGTACAGTCGATTTCCCCCAATGGCCATCGAACTGCACTTACAGCGACCTTTTCCAAATTTGATTTGGACATAATTCCAAATCCAACAGTTAGATTTCTAATTTCTAATATTCTTTAGAAGCTCTTTTCGATACGAACCCAACGGTTCCAGTTTTAGGAGAATACGACGGTCGGATCTCCCGCAATATCCATTCGAAGTCAATGGTCGAAATTCGCGAACTGCCACAGCGCGGCGCGTTCTATTGAGGCCATTATATATATAATATATATATTATATATATTTCGTCGATTTCCTTTCAAAACGTATTTTATAAATCGTTTTTAAATTCGTTTTCAAAACGATTTCAACTTTCTTTTCAAATTCAAATCAAAATCGAATTTTTCAATATAAATTCATTTTAATTTCATTTCAAATCGATTTCAATTCAATTTCAACTTAATTCGAATTTCAATTCATTTCAATTTAATTCGAATTTCAAATCTATTCAATTTAATTCGAATTTCAAATCTATTCAATTTAATTCGAATTTCAAATCTATTCAATTTAATTCGAATTTCAAATCTGTTCAATTTAATTCGAATTTCAAATCTATTCAATTTAATTCGAATTTCAAATATATTCAATTTAATTCAAATTTCAAATCTATTCAATTTAATTCGAATTTCAGATCTATTCAATTTAATTCGAATTTCAAAACTATTCAATTTAATTCAAATTTTGAAATCTCTTTCAATATTCATTTAAAGATGAATAAAATCGATATAAATATTGTTCATGTCAAAATGGCGCAAATCTAATCAACACGGCTTCATATATTTCTATTTTCAAATATTCTATTTCAAATATTTCTTTTTCAAATATTTCTATTTCAAATATTTCTTTTTCAAATATTTCTTTTTCAAATATTTCTATTCAAATATTCTATTTCAAAATTGGAATGAGGCCCAATCAATTACCATATAATGTTAATTATATGGATTTTCTACAACACATGTATAAAATAACAACGATAAATAATCAACCATCATCCAGAGTGCACCACACAACTGCATAAGCATTAAATATAAATAATTAGCGCTTACACAGTCTGTCAATCCATCGATTGACATACAACTAAACAATCGAGATTAGTGTACGTCAAATCTCATCCCAATACCCGTGTGGGGTTTCAAATCAACAATCACATATTTTATTTGTGCAGTTGGGCGATGTGTAAAATTTACCGTCCCAATCAATATCAGTCAAATCAGTGTATATAAACAAATCTCCGATTTGTTTATTACTATTTATTTTATATACATGTTAAAAATTATATTTTTAACTATAAAATATTTTCCACTATAAAATATTTTATTTCATTCACCATCACACAATCAAATTTCACTACACAGCAATCAAACAAACAAGTCATCCATGGTCTGTGGACGACGGGTGTCGGGTGCTGCTAAGCACCGTCTACATCCTAGTATATATTTCAAACTAGAAATAAATTAAAGGTGAGGAGTTCTCACAGAGGGTTCCACTCCTCCATTCTTTATTTCTAAATGGTCTGGATTCTGTTTTGCTTCCAGTCAGTTCCATCGCAATCTGTTTCACACGGTTTACGTTAAAAATCCTATTTTTAAACAACGATCTTTGTAAATAAAAGTCACGTTTTCTTTCGGCGATTATATTTATAAAAATCGTAATTTTATTTCGCTACATATATAAAAATCATATTTTTATATTCTTTATTATATAAAAATTCTATTTTTCATCCGCTACTTATATAAATATCTATTCTTTATCCTCACTACTTCATGATCAAAATAAAGTTCATATTTTTATTTCACTTCCTATACTGTAAAGATTATATTTTTATTTCACTCCTCACATAATAAAAATTATATTTTTATTATCCTTCATATTTAAAAATTGTATTTTTATATCCACTATCTTATAAAAATTATATTTTTATAATTTCTACTATATAAAAAATCATATTTTTATTATCTATACTATATAAAAATCATATTTTTATATTTCTAATTTCATGATAAAAAACATATTTTTGCTTCGCTCCATATATATAAATTATATTTCTACTTCTCTCTCTATATATATATTATATTTTTATTCGAATAAAATTCATATCTTCTTCTAATCAAAGATTATATTTCCTAAACATAACGTTGATATCTTTAACTTGACAAAGATTATATTTTTCTTTTGCATATATAAAATTTTTCAAAACCGTATGTATTTATATTTTTATAACAAAACATATTTATGTTTTTTAAAACAAATCCTCTTTATAAGAAAATAATTACAGCTTTAAAATAAAGTTATTTAAACTTTTTACTTGATTCAAAATCGCATTTCTAACACAATGGCATTTTCTAACAGTAATGAATAAATTAATTAAGTTAAGATCATTCACCTTCTTCACGGTTTACACGACAGACCACCTTCGAACTGAGCTTCAAACTAGGGCTTGGATTTTTCGCCAAAATCATGTAGCTAGGTGTCGATCCGACTTCACCACATTGAAGAGCATTGAAAACCGCGCCTGCGCCAGGGAGCCTGGCCACTTCGATCGACGGAGGCGGAGGAATCAAGCGGTGGATGGCAGCACTTTGAGGTGACGGTTCTGCTCGAATACGAGACTCCAGACGACCAGACCAGGGTGGATTTGAAGATTGAGAGATTCTATTCTGAATTGCCTTAAGGATCGGTGGATTTCATCGAGAGAATCGAAGGAAATCGAAGGGAAATGGATTGAACTCGCGCCCCCGTTTTTTCTGAGAGTTACGGGGCTGGGTCAAAAATGAATTGGTCAATGAGGGTTCTAATTGGATTATATATATATATATATATTTATTTTAATTTTGAATCCAAAAGTTACTTTTTAAACCGAACTCCAAACCGGACCCAACGACTATCGTCCTTGGCTAACTACCCCCATTCCGAACACAGTGGGATATATATCGTAGGCTGATTCGACTGTTTCGATCAGTTTCCGTCAAAATCAAAATATAAATCTATATATTGAATTTGAACGTGCATTTCAATTTACCGGGGCCACAAACGGACTCTAAAAATTCCCGAAAAATATTTTCTAGCTTCGTATTGACGATACAGTCCTAACAAAACTAATTTCGTCGAATTCTGAGACCGTTCGAAAAATGGCCATTTTCCAGTCGATTAAAATCAATTAAAACTGGTCAAATGCGTTTTCCTTTGCCATGCTCACATATTGATTCAGAAAATTACGAATTTTGGAATCTAGCCATAACTTGACAACACGGATCCAAGAAAAGTGGTTTCGTCGAAAACCGAGGTCCTTTGCAAAATTTCCATTTTCAAAGGCCTTTATATATATTAAAATATATATAAATTCCATAGCGACTTTTCTGAATTTTAAACTGGACATATCTTTCAACTTCTAAAGTGAAATCTCAGTTTCTTACATCCGTTAGAAAGATATCGTCAAACAGATTTAGATATTTCTGGTTTCGTCCAATTCCGACTTAAAACGAATTCTGTATATTCATTTGAAATTCGAAATCGAAATTTCAAACTACCGCGCCATTTCAGGCTTGTTATATAATTAAAATAAATTTATTCGTTTTAACTTCGTCGAAAATAAATTTTTCGTCGTTATTATTTAAAATAATTCATTTTAAATAATCATAATTCTTTAAAATAGCCAAAATAAAAATTTTAAATTGGCTCAAAATTCCGGGTTATTACAATCTCCCCCACTTAAAACTTTTCATCCCCGATAAGGAACGAAGCTAAAAGTTGTTTAACTAATTAACTCAACTTTCATTATTTTCATTACGGCTTAAGTTCTTCAACTTTTCAGTTTCTAAGAACTTTTCAAAATTTCCAAAAATTTGGCTAACACCCTAAATTTTCAAAAAAATTCGCCATAACCTCCCCTGCACCGGGGACTTCGGGATATCTCATATAGCCTCCCAAGGCCTTCTTCAATCCAAAAGAAAAAGAAAAAGCCAATCGGCTCATAAAATCATCATCACCCAAACAAAACAGTAAATTATGGTAAACATGTACCTATTTGTCGGGCAAACAATTTTATTCTTCTACTCTAGCCTCCTTGCTATGATCTGTTCAATGTATGTACATGTATATGCATGCAAATGCGACAAATTTTCAATACAACCCACTATTTGGTTCAATTTGGCTAAAGGTTCAACATTTAATTAATCGAACAATAATCAAACAACACAACCAGCAATCAGTTAGTTGATTAGCTTTTCAAATTCATAACTTTGATATATAGCCAAAAATCACATTTTTGATGCCAAATCACAACAATAGGCCCTATATAATTTTGGTTCTCAACCAGTCAATTGGAAATATATAGAAATCTCACTTTCGAAACTCGAACACTAATTCTGATGATGTAGCTACAATCATCAGAATCATCTCCGGGCGACTAGAGTGTGGATCTATATCTATCCAGTATACTAAAACTTCAAATACACGCGGATCAAACGTATACTAAAATCTCTATATACTGGATAGTCCAAATCAATATAAATAAATATTCAAATACGAATAATTCGATTTAAATTTTCAAAACAAAATTTGTTTTCACTTTAAAAATGTACTCTTCACACTCGTTCTAGGATACTACTGATCCTATCTCTAGCGAGTCATTCTTATTTGATATTACTAATCCAATTATGATGAATTCTTTCGTACGGTTCTAATGTGTCTTGTTCTCCGAGCTCTGTAAACCAAAGCTCTGATACCAAATGCGAGAACCCGTAACTACCCCGGTAAGGAAAGCCCGGATACTTTGAGAACAACACACAAAAGAATGCAGACAGAAGAACATTTCATTGTTAATTACAACAATTTCACAAGAATACAAGAATATACAGAGTATGAATGAATAAATTACATTCAATAAATATCAGAGATTACAATACATTACTGCAGCGGAAAAATAATACAATACACAACTGAAAGAGATATATGGATACAGAGCTTTCCGGATATCATTCCAGCTGTAAACCAGGTTCCTGTGAATATAAATCTGCAAAACCAAAACTACTAGCTGCCCATGTCGAAAATAAGGGCACCCAGAGTTTAGGTTAAAACAATAAACTCCAGGTCAGTCATGTGACTGGTGTGAGAACTAAAATAGTTATTAATTTGATTTTTAAAGTTCGGTAAATCAAGGGACCACGCCGTATAACACGGAACGGGTTTTTACCCCAAGAATACCAGTGCATAAACAAACAACGCAATGCTAAATAAAGAACAATGAAGCTGTTATATGACCCAGGTCCCATCACACAATGCAACGCAAGCCGGAGGATAGGGTTTTACCTTATAACAGCCAAAGAATGCTTGATACGCGAAATTTTATCTTTTGATTCTTAATCAAACTCCAACCGTAAATTAGTAAGAGAACGATTCCCTAAGTATTAACCCCGAAGGCCGAAACCAACATCAGACCAATACCCAGGAAACCACCCATCTTAGCACGTTTCCAGTTAGTTTCTGATTTTATATACAATCATAAATATCAATCATAGGCGACATGAGCGTCCCATGCCACTATGTTGCCATATATAAGTTACAAATCAAATCTGCAGTTTCGTATTGGAAATTGGGTTTCCATCTGTGAACCAAGGCAAGGAGCAATCCGACCGTTTCGAGACTCTCTAGCCCGAGCCTCATTACTCAGCCGCAACTGTACATAGGCAACATGCAGGGCCAGTCCACCGATGTGGATTAAACTTAAACCCTGAACATGCGTTTTCCCCGCCCTTTGGGGCGTAAATGAGCCAACGAATGACTCCATCGGCTTCACATAGTCACCGATATATCCGAGGCGCCTCGCAACAGCAACAACCACATAAGTCAAACTCGTCAGGGCGTGTAAAACCACTAACGCCACTTCTAACTAGAAGGAAGCGCATGCTCTCCCTGCTGTCCTCTCCCGTTTCTGGTTCACAACCGGCGTGTGAGGCTCGCGAATTCACGTTACACAAAGTTATGCTACATAGGCGGTGCTTTGATCATCAACCACAAGACTTTGCTTTTCAACAGAAGCCTCGATCAATTGCCATTTAGGCATGCCACACAGGCAATTCACTCCATTCGTTTGATATCCATTAATATATAACCTCTGAGCTCGTACGTCTCAGAGAAGGGCGTTAAGCAAGAGAATAAATTCTCCGCCGCCAAACAGATATATACTTAATAGAAATCAACCACACAAAATAAAATCCAATGTCAGAAACACAGTCCATTTACAAGTCCGTTCTGGGTCTAAACAAAACCGAAGGCACCTTGTACATCGCATATTCATCGATCTCCAAGTACGTCTGGACGACCATTAACTGATTCCCTCCTCTTGGGTGTACGACCCAATCAAGATCATCAGTAATTATCCAAGCGACGTGAAGACCTCCGGTCTTCAACCACCGTCTTCATCTTCGACTCATCGTCGAATCAGTTGTTCAGAATGGGATAAACCCGGTCTTTCTGAATAACTCGCGTATATAATAAACAAATGTTACACAAACACAAGATACGCCTCATTCCAATTCATCAGTCACTAACCGTAAATTAACAAGAGAATAATTCCCCAAATATTAACCCCGAAGGCCGAAACCAACATCAGATCAATACCCAGGAAACCATTTTGCTTAGCTAACCTACAGTTAGTTTCTAAATTTCACATTCTTGGGGAAAGGTTCCCATTAATTTTATCAAAGATAAATTCCTTTAAATTTATTCTTTAATCCTCCTTTGAATATCACGTCAAACTAGTCGGGATTAGCGAACCACACCGAAGTAATCATTTATTTTAATTTCCTAATCCCAACCTATTCATCCCATGAAGTAAAACTGGTAATACTTCATATCTAACACCACGGTGTTATCGGTAAATTCAATTACCATTTCACATTCAAATCTAATCAAAGATTTAACTATCACCTGGAGCAAAACTGGTGATACTCCATTCTCGATCATTTTAGTCTAATTAAAGATTCATTAAAACTCCACTTAGTTTTAATCATTAGCTGGGTTAAAGAACCGATGCCATTTAAAACACGGTTCACGATAAATCCCAAATTCACATCACATTTCAATCAATCCCTAACTGTAAATTAGTAAGAGGACAGTTCTCTAAATATTAACCCCGAACGCCGAAACCAACATCAGATCAATATCCAAGAAACCATCCAACTTAACTGATCCCCAATTAGTTCTTAATTTTCTTAACTCCATTTGGGTTTAAGAACAGTATTATTAAAGATACCGTTCACGACAACCCAAAATCCCATTTGATATTAAACACAAGGCTCTGAATAGAAAATATATCGGCTTATATTCAATATCAAATTCTGAAACCAACAATTATCGTATTGGAAATAACGATATAAATATATCTTTCAAATTTCCATAACAACATCTGTATAATCACGAAATCCAACATCGAACTATTACGAAGATGATTTCGATTCAAATCCATTCCAATTCAATTATTGGAACTCCTGGTTATTTTCAAAACCATTTCAAATCCAATTTATTTATTTTAAAAATAAATAAATTATTATTCTAGTTCAAAACTAGTTCATTTCGATAAAAATCTACTTTTATCTTTTCAAATTTGGAGTTTTTCATCCTAATTCTTCACAAATCATTTCTTATGATTTTACACAAATTATTACTATTTTTAATAATTTTATCAAGGCCCGTACAGTCGATTCCCCCAATGGCCATCGAACTGCACTTACAGCGACCTTTTCCAAATTTTATTTGGACATGATTCCAAATCCAACCGTTAGATTTCTAATTTCTAATATTCTTTAGAAAGCTCTTTTCGATACGAACCCAACGGTTCCGGTTTTAGGAGAATCCGACAGTCAGATCTCCCGCAATATCCATTCGAAGTCAATGGTTGAAATTCGCGAACTGCCACAGCGCAGCGCGTTCTATTCAGGCCATTATACATAATATATATATATATATATATATATTATATTTCGTCGATTTCCTTTCAAAATGTATTTTATAAATCGTTTTTAAATTCGTTTTCAAAACGATTTCAACTTTCTTTTCAAATTCAAATCAAAATTGAATTTTTCAATATAAACTCATTTTAATTTCATTTCAAATCGATTTCAATTCAATTTCAACTTAATTCGAATTTCAATTCCTTTCAATTTAATTCGAATTTCAAATCTATTCAATTTAATTCGAATTTCAAATCTATTCAATTTAATTCGAATTTCAAATCTATTCAATTTAATTCAAATTTCAAATCTATTCAATTTAATTCGAATTACAAATCTATTCAATTTAATTCGAATTTCAAATCTATTCAATTTAATTCGAATTTCAAATCTATTCAATTTAATTCGAATTTTGAAATCACTTTCAATATTCATTGAAAGATGAATAAAATCGATATAAATATCGTTCAGTCAAAATGGCGCAAATCTAATCAACACGGCTTCATATATTTCTATTTTCAAATATTCTATTTCAAATATTTCTTTTTCAAATATTTCTATTTCAAATATTTCTTTTTCAAATATTTCTATTCAAATATTCTATTCAAATATTCTATTTCAAAACTGGAATGAGGCCCAATCAATTACCATATAATGTTAATTATATGGATTTTCTACAACACATGTATAAAATAACAATGATAAATAATCAACCATCATCCAGAGTGCACCACACAACTGCATAAGCATTAAATATAAATAATTAGCGCTTACACAGTCTGTCAATCCATCGATTGACATACAACTAAACAATCGGGATTAGTGTACGTCAAATCTCATCCCAACACCCGTGTGGGGTTTCAAATCAACAATCACATATTTTATTTGTGCAGTTGGGCGATGTGTAAAATTTACCGTCCCAATCAATATCAGTCAAATCAATGTATATAAACAAATCTCCGATTTGTTTACTACTATTTATTTTATATACATGTTAAAAATTATATTTTTAACTATAAAATAATTTCCACTATAAAATATTTTATTTCATTCACCATCACACAATCAAATTTCACTACACAGCAATCAAACAAATAAGTCATCCATGGTCTGTGGACGACGGGTGTCGGGTGCTGCTAAGCACCGTCTACATCCTAGTATATATTTCAAACTAGAAACAAATTAAAGGTGAGGAGTTCTCACCGAGGGTTCCACTCCTCCATTTTTTATTTCTGAATGGTCTGGATTCTGTTTTGCTTCCAGTCAGTTCCATTGCAATCTGTTTCACACGGTTTACGTTAAAAATCCTATTTTTAAACAACGATCTTTATAAATAAAAGTCACATTTTCTTTCGGCGATTGTATTTATAAAAATCGTAATTTTATTTCGCTACATATATAAAAATCATATTTTTATATTCTTTATTATATAAAAATTCTATTTTTCATCCGCTACTCATATAAATATCTAATCTTTATCCTCACTACTTCATGATCAAAATAAAGTTCATATTTTTATTTCACTTCCTATACTATAAAGATTATATTTTTATTTCACTCCTCACACAATAAAAATTATATTTTTATTATCCTACATATATAAAAATTGAATTTTTATATCCTCTATCTTATAAAAATTATATTTTTATAATTTCTACTACATAAAAAATCCTATTTTTATTATCTATACTATATAAAAATCATATTTTTATATTTCTAATTTCATGATAAAAATCATATTTTTGCTTTGCTCCATATATATAAGTTATATTTTTACTTCTCTCTCTCTCTCTCTCTCTCTCTATATATATATATATATATATATATATATATATATATATATATATATATATATTCGACTAAAATTCATATCTTCTTCTAATCAAAGATTATATTTCCTAAACATAAAGATGATATCTTTAACTTGACAAAGATTATATTTTTATTTTGCATATATAAAAAAATTCAAAACCGTATGTATTTATATTTTTATAACAAAACCTATTTATATTTTTAAAACAAATCCTCTTTATAAGAAAATAATTACAGCTTTAAAATAAAGTTATTTAAACTTTCTACTTGATTCAAAATCACATTTTTAACACAATGGCATTTTCTAACAGTAATGAATAAATTAATTAAGTTAAGATCATTCACCTTCTTCACGGTTTACACGACAGACCACCTTCGAACTGAGCTTCAAACTAGGGCTTGGATTTTTTGCCAAAATCATGTAGCTAGGTGTCGATCCGACGTCACCACATCGAAGAGCATTGAAAATCGCGCCTGCGCCAGGGAGCCTGGCCACTTCGATCGACGGACGGCGGAGGAATCAAGCGACGGACGGCAGCACTTTGAGGTGACGGTTCTCTTCGAATACGAGACTCCAGACGACCAGACCAGGGTGGATTTGAAGATCGAGAGAATCTATTCTGAATTGCCTTAAGGATCGGTGGATTTCATCGAGAGAATCGAAGGAAATCGAAGGGAAATGGATTGAACTCGCGCCCCCGTTCTTTTCTGAGAGTTACGGGACTGGGTCAAAAATGAATTGGTCAATGAGGGTTCTAATTGGATATTATATATATATATATATATATTAATTTTGAATCCAAAAGTTACTTTTTAAACCGAACTCCAAATCGGACCCAACGACTATCGTCCCTAGCTAATTACCCCCATTCCGAACATAATGGGATATGTATCGTAGGCTGATTCGACTGTTTCGATCAGTTTCCATCAAAATCAAAATATAAATTTATATATTGAATTTAAACGCGCATTTTAATTTACCGGGGCCACATACGGACTCTAAAACTCCCGAAAAATATTTTATAGCTTTGTATTGACGATACGGTCCTAACAAAACTAATTTCGTCGAATTCTGAGTTCGTTTGAAAAATGGCCATTTTCCAGTCGATTAAAATCAACTAAAACTGGTCAAACGCGTTTTCCTTTGCCATCCTCACATATTGATTTAGAAAATTACGAATTTTGGAATCTAGCCATAACTTGACATCATGGATCCAACAAAAGTGGTTTCGCCGAAAACCGAGGTCCTTTGCAAAATTTCCATTTTCAAAGGCCTTTATATATATTAAAAAATATATAAATTCCATAGTGACTTTTCTGAATTTTAAACTGGACATATCTTTCAACTTCTAAAGTGAAATCTCAGTTTCTTACATCCGTTATAAAGATATCGTCAAACAGATTTAGATATTTCTGGTTTCGTCCAATTCTGACTTAAAACGAATTATGTATATTCATTTGAAATTCAAAATCGAAATTTCAAACTACCGCGCCATTTCAGGTTCGTTATATAATTAAAATAAATTTATTCGTTTTAACTTTGTCGAAAATAAATTTTTCGTCGTTATTATTTAAAATAATTCATTTTAAATAATCAAAATTCATTAAAATAGCCAAAATAAAAATTTTAAATTGGCTCAGAATTTCTGGGTTATTACAGAAATGAATTAGTTTGTTTTAAATTCAAAGACCAAGTAATGCTGAACATTGAACCAGTGAACTCATTGGAGTGTCATGATTGAAACACTATTTATTTTGATAGTTAAATCACCGACTATCAAATCTGTCCAATACGATTGTTGGTACGGAAAGACCGGGATCAAATTTATGTTCGAAAACTATTCCGACCAACAAATACGTGAAGATATCAGAAGATGATTGAGCATTGAAGACCGTAGATTTTCATAAATGGAAAAACCACTAAAATTCTCTGCCTGGCAAGCAGAGATAAACTGTGATTCTGTCGTGGTTGGAATCTATGGGTTGCAAGGACTTCTCGCTACTGATCCATGGGGTGGTGCCTATATTGAATGCAGTAGGAGAGTACCTTCGGTTCATCATGTTCCTGGATGACTTGTATAGACGGATGTATGACAGAGTATTTCCAAAGGGTCACGTATGTTGATTTCTTTAAACGTGCTATAGTTGTTAGCGGAGAATTGTCGTTCTCTTAGCTTCCAACTAGAGTATTTTTGTGGACGTCAATTAGTGATATCTGGCGGATCTGAAAATGTGGCATTCAAAGTGAATGGTGACCAGATGTTCAAAGTTAATCTAAACCTCAACCGTCACAACCGCGAAATGATAAAAAAATCGGGCAGGTAGCATGGCTATGTGGGTCGCTCCCATTAGGGTGTATAATCACCTATCTAGAGAAATTCCTAATTGCTTCTTTAATCTATATTCGATGTTGTCCCTTTTCGGGAAACAGTGGTTTGAGCCCAACCGTTGGTGATATACATTCGATACACTCAAGCGAAATGAGTGGTCGGTCATGTGAGGGCCGGGTTGCAAGACGTTCTTGTTAAACCCAGTGTATTTGCCTCTAGAGATACACTATTGGCAAGTGGTCACATACCTTGTCATAGTCGGAATCCAATCTCCAATAAGCGCCCACGGTTTTGATTATATACTATATATATGTGGAGCGTGAGATGCAAGCATTCCACTAGATTGATATTTACTTGTATTTAGACACTATTATAATATCAGAAAAGATATGGATTTCAAAAATGTTTTGGGTTATCGTAAAGTAAAAACCATCCGTATTTATGTGTGGATTTGGTCTTACGATTATCCTTTTCTTTGAAAAGATTTTGAATTATAAAATCAGTTGAATGATACTGTAAAACTTAGTGTGTTTTTCTCACTCTGGTTCACCAGACTGACCCGGTGTTTTGTAAATGCTCGGGTTAGCTCGGGGTGTACAGGTCCAGGTAATCGAATGATGTGAAGTCCAGAGACGAGCTGGAGATGTTCAGACGTATGATATTATATAACTATTATTTCGCTGTGTATTGTATATGGGAACAAGTTATTATAACGTCCCGTGGTGTGATGTACTCTGATATTGTAAGTATTTTTAAAGCTCTCAATAAAGATTTATTTCTGTATTATATTTTGTTCCGCTGCGATGTGAGACTTTATGGTGTGTTGTTCTTCTTCTTCTATTCTAATATTTCTTTCTTTCTTATCTCACCCTCTAAATTCTTTCTATTAACGTTCCAGTGTTTTCGGCGTTTGGAAGGTCGGCATAAGGTACGGGAAATGTATTTATGTCGATTTTCGGGGCCGAAATCCTTGGGTCGTTACAGTGGTATCAGAGCTATTGGTTTAGTAATAACCTTGGCTCTGTGGCGTAAGTCGATAGAGACTGGGTTAGTAATACCCTAGATCGAGATTGAGTATATATATACGAGAGAGTATTTGTAAATTTTAGATACAAAAGTTTTGTATTGTGTTTGTTGACCAGTTCTAGTGTTGAGAAGCATAGAACTGGCAATGGATACAGTATTGTTTTGAAAAGAGGGTAAATGAAATAATTTTACCCAAATTATATTCTTGTATAGAAAAGAAATAATTTTATCAAATTGAGATATTAATGTGTTTGATTGATTTGAATGATATTCAAATCGAATTGAAAATTTGAATTGAAATTTAACCTGGTTAAGTAAAAATTAGATTGATAATGATATTGAAATTAAATTAAATAAATTGGAAATTTGATTAATAAATAATAATCAAATATGTGAAACCAAAGTAAAGTATTAATATAAATTCCATGGATTTGGCTGATTGGTTGTGTATTGGTTGTTAATTGTGAATTGTTTGTTATTGAATGGTAGTTTGTTTGAATAGGAATAATCAACGGTCAATTGGAGCTAAATGAATTATAAACTAAAGAATAATTTCCAGTATAATTAAACTGGAATTAAACCGCATATGGATTGGAATTTAGGATTCAACCCTGTAGTTGATAATGGATTGATATTATCTGCTTGGTTTTTGAATTGATATGGTTATATTGTTGATGAATAAGATAGTACTTGAGAATTTCATATATTTATTACTCATATGTTAATTGAGTTAAGTACAGGTGCCAGATGGCTAGACCGATTGATATTGGTTGAGTAAATCACATATACGCTGAGCAAATACGCCCAATAGCGCTCGTAAAAGGTACGCTTATGTGAAAATATGAAATTTTGGGGTTTTAATTTTTTTTGTTTTCCGACCGTTGGTCGATGGATATATATTATCTGTTCCTGCGATATCGCAGATGTCACTCCGTGCAGGGGAGACTCAGCCGATTTTTTCCGGGAATTTAGGGTGTTAGAAAATTCTCGACATTTTGAAAATATTTATTTACGATAACGAATTGGTTTTTGATTTAAAATAAATTGGGTTTGGAAATTAATGGGTTGTAACGTTCTTTCCTACCTTAGCAATTTCGAGGACGAAATTATTTTAAGTGGGGGAAGAATGTAACATACCGTATTTTTGGCAGTCAAATATTTAATTTAATTTATTATTTTAATATTTTAATTGGAATATAAATGGATTTTTATATTTAATTCATCATTAAAACGAAATTTGAACGATATATATTTATATAATTATAAAACGAGCTTGAAATCGCACAGCAATTCGTAATATGGAGTTTTGAACTTCAACTGAGAATACATGATTCGATATAAGTCGGATTTTTGTGAAACAAGAAACGTTGAAATCATATTGATTATAATTTTCATATGAAAGAGAAAAATCCAGATTTCGTGTTATAGTTTGTAAGTTATAGCTAAATCAAATTTTAAAATAATCGCTATGGAAATCGTTATTTAAAATATACGCATTAAGATAGCCGTTTTGCAAATGGACTCAGATTTCGACGAAATCAGTTTCATTGGGACCGTAACGTTAAATTATTGTACGATGTTAAATGGCGTGGCAAACCGATGTCGTATGTGGCCACGGTAGCCATAAACGCCCAATTATTTTCTATAGTGCGTATTTAAATTTATTTAATTTAATAAAGGGATATTTGAGTGTAACTTGAGCAGACGATCGAATTAAGCCACGTAACCAGTTCCGTTGAGTTCGTATCGTTGATTAGAGTCGGGATAGGTATATAGTTTGTTATTTTTAGAGACCGGTAATTTGGAAATGACATTGCGGTGCGCGTAAAAGTAGCCTACCGTGGGAACAATCTTAGAATGCGACGAAACTGGTGCCGTTGGGTTCGTAGTGAAGAATTATTATAGGATTGCAAGGTTTCAAGTTGATTTGATTTATCTGGTGATCATGAAAAAATTAAACGCGTTTTAATTCTGGTTTTATAAAGGAATTTTTTTCAAACGAAGTCGGAATTCGACGAAACTTGTCCCATTGGGTTCGGAATGCCTTTATACACCAAGATTAGTATTTTTATCAGTAAAAAAAGTCATTTGTGGTGGTTTTTAACATGATTTCTCACGACGAAGGTTCGTTATAATATAATATCAATATTTTCTATCCCACCACACTGTAGCTTATTCTTTCCTTGGCGTCCAGACTTTTTCAACTCCTTCCATCCCACACTACTGGTAACTTGCGCATGAAGTCATTTAAAAACCGTGACTGGCACTTATTGTTTTGAGAATCCCATCACGAAGCACAGTTATCCTAAAGTTCTGCATACCTACACCCTATGCACCGTGGTCTCCACGGCATTATCACTATATAAACGCTTCTTTGCCATTGTTTTTCTGCATTCCCAAAAATGGAGAAATTCGTTTTGTTTCCTCCAACAAAATAGATTCAACAATTCGAATACCTCAAATAAAATCCGGAAATCATTCTCCTATAGTTCCTCCAGTCGAGAACTATGGATTGGTATTAACTTCTTCATGTTCGAACATTTCTTTCTCTTGGCGATGCCATACGTTGGCAGGAGCATCCTTCTTGCATACACGCCGTGACCTAAGGTCCTAAACTAGTGTTCGAAGAGTATGGTGTAACAACTAACAACTCAGACTTCGATGGTTGTTCTCTGAACCAGCACAACACTTAGCGCCCCTCCCCGAGGTCGCGTGAGTTCTTTGGTTGACGTTGGGAGAAGCATGCGGTTACTGTACGTGCTGTACAAACTGGGAAGACGCGTTGTAGTGGAAGGGAAAGAGAGGTGTGTTAACGGTGGAGCAGTAAACAACTGCTGTGTATCTTTTGGATGTAGGCGAGTGAAGAAGGACATGCGGGAAAAAAACAAAGTATACGCGTGAGGAGGAAAACGTTGAAGAAGGGATGGGTTCAAAGGAATGACAGGAGCTTGCAAAATAATTAAATAAAGGAGTTACTGTAGAATTTGGGAAAGAGAGAGTGGAAGTGGGCTGAGAAGGATATACGTGAGCATTGGGCTTTCCTTTAAAAAAAGAATTAAGGGAAAGCTGGAGCTGTTCGAAAGTGTTGAGGGGGAAGGGAAGTGTATAGACGTGAGGGGTGTTGTGCCATCAAATAAGAAAAGAAGAAAACAAATGGAAATGGCGGAAGCATGGTTCGAAATGGTAGGAAGGCTTCAGGCAAAACTGTTGAGGGAAGCTGATTGGCGGTTTTCATTTATTAGGGTGTGAAGTTTTGGACTGTATCAATAGATGGTATGCACTAGTTTTGTGCGAGAAAAGATACGGGTGATTTGGAATTGAAGCAAACGTGAGGAGGTTTGGGTTTTGACGTGGATCTTAAGAAGGTATTAACGGTTTAACACATTGATTTAAAATATTAATAATTAATTTAAAAGTTAATTTATTTATTTAGAACGTATAGTTTAAATGTTGATAACCTTTTTTTATATTATCAGAATCAAACCAAACAAAATACGCTGAAATCATACTGATGAGTAGAACATGTTGGAGTTGGGTTGACCATCAGTGGAAGCTACTAGAATTTTTAATAAAATTAAACGAGTGTTTAAATTTATTAAAACGATCCGTTATAACGACGAACAAGAACCCAAGGTGAGTTAAACTCACTCAGCTTTTTCCCATTTATATTTTATATAAATTGGGTTTTTATTTTGTGTGCTCTGCTTGCTGATGGTTGCCTATTTGCTAGTTATACATTTGTTGTTGGTTTAACTGATGAAATTAAACTGTGTTTAATTTCAGTGAAATACCAAATCGTTATTCTAACGATTGGTTCCAATAAAGGTAATTTACCTTGTTGGTCACGTTTATAAAATAAACGTGTTTAATTGGTTGAATTGATTGAATTGCTTGTGAATTGGTTGATGTTAAATGGTCGTTATTTATTTCAGTTAAATGAAATTGAAATGACCTTATTTGAGATAACCGTTGTGATTTCAGGGAAGAACAGGTTGGAGGGACCCAACTGGATCCCTCAAATATAATATATTATTTATTTTCATATATGAGCTGATCCGATGGGGTGATTGATTTGATTATTGATTATTGACTGAATATTCAACAAATTTGTTTTGTTTAAACCAATGGACGGTATTGGTTGAGTATTTGGCAGCGTATGGTCTATAAAATCAATCGCTTTATAAATATTGATTCACCGTCAAGTGAATCGATAGAGATGAAGATATAAGATTTATTTTATAACTGGAGATAGATTTTTGAGTATATTATTCTGAATAAAAGTTATTAAAGAGAAATAACTAAATATTTTATTTAATACTTTGACTTATTATTAATTGATTTTATAAAGTAAATTCTGATGTAAACCAGATTTATAAGTACGAGACAAGAAATAAAATCGCATAGTTAAATTTGGATAAGTGTTTTGTTAAGAAAACAATTAATGGAATTATTTAAATTAATTATATTAATTTAAAGTGAGAATTAATTGGAATCGAGTTTTGAGTTAATTAAATCGACCGTTTTGAATTGGAATTTATTATCAAATTAATGTGTTTTGATTAAAATAGTTAAATGAATATTGTTTAAATTTAGATAAGGTTTAAAAGGGTTTACTATTTATTTTAGTAATAAAGACTTAACTACTGAGGTAGTTAATAATCGAAGTAAATTATTATTTTAATTAATAAGAGTTTAGAAAATTACTTTTCAAAACTAATCGAGGTTGAAATAGAATCCAGTGAAATGGTGAGAGGAGTTTATGAATGGGTTTTATATTTAAAACCCAAATCTTTATAATGAAGTTAAAAAGGGAATTTCAAGCGAATACAGCAGCTTGAAATAAATGTTACTTAATCATTTGAATTAAGTTAGAGGAAATTAAGATAAAGAGTTTATAATAAACCAGGGTTATGAAAATGAGGTTTAAGGTATTAAAGCGTTAATTTTATGTTAACGATACTTGAAAATGAAATCAAGTAAAAAGAGGAAAAGTGTAATGAGATTTCCAAAGCTTGCAACAATAGAATAGATTTGAAAGGAGAATTAAAGTAAGAATTGAATATGGTTATAAGTTATTTTATTAAAGTATTATATAGAAAGGGTTTTGAGAACGTTAGTATATAAGAACTCAATTATCGTATTTTTAAAGATTATAAGAGTTAGAAGTTTGATTATGCAGAACTGAATTAGTTTGTTTTAAATTCAAAGGCCAAGTAATGCTGAACACTAAACCAGTGAACTCATTGGAGTGTCATGATTGAAACACTGTTTATTTTGATAGTTAAATCACCGACTATCAAATCTGTCCAATACAATTGGTACGGAAAGACCGGGATCAAATTTATGTTCGAAAACCATTCCGACCAACAAATACGTGAACATATCAGAAGATGATCGAGATGGAGCATTGAAGACCGTAGATTTTCATAAACGGAAGAACCACTAAAATTCTCTGCCTGGCAAGCAGAGATAAACTGTGATTCCGTCGTGGTTGGAATCTATGGGTTGCAAGGACTTCTCGCTACTGATCCATGGGGTGGTGCCTATATTGAATGCAGTAGGAGAGTACCTTCGGTTCATCCTGTTCCTGGATGACTTGTATAGACGGATGTGTGACAGAGTATTTCCAAAGGGTCACGTACGTTGATTTCTTCAAACGTGCTATAGTTGTTGGCGGAGAATTACTATTCTCTTAGCTTCCAACTAGAGTATTTTTGTGGACGTCAATTAGTGATATCTGGCGGATCTGACAATGTGGCATTCAAAGTGAATGGTGACCAGATGTTCAAAGTTAATCTAAACCTCAAGCGTCACAACCGCGAAATGACAAAAAAATCGGGCAGGCAGCATGGCTATGTGGGTCGCTCCCATTAGGGTGTATAATCACCTATCTAGAGAAATTCTTAATTGCTTATTTAATCTATATTCGATGCTGTCCCTTTTCGGGAAACAGTGGTTTGAGCCCAACCGTTGGTGATATACATTCGATACACTCAAGCGAAATGAGTGGTCGGTCATGTGAGGGCCGGGTTGCAAGACGTTCTTGTTGAACCCAGTGTATTCGCCTCTAGAGATACACTATCGGCAGGTGGTCCCATACCTTGTCATAGTCGGAATCCAATCTCCAATAAGCGCCCGCGGTTTTGATTATATACTATATATATGTGGAGCGTGAGATGCAAGCGTTCCACTAGATTGATATTTACTTGTATTTAGACACTATTATAATATCAGAAAAGATATGGATTTCAAAAATGTTTTGGGTTATCGTAAGGTAAAAACCGTCCGTATTTATGTGTGGATTTGGTCTTACGATTATCCTTTTCTTTCGAAAAGATTTTGAACTATAAAATCAGTTGAATGATACTGTAAAACTTAGTGTGTTTTTCTCACTTTGGTTCACCAGACTGACCCGGTGTTTTGTAAATGCTCGGGTTAGCCCGGGGTGTACAGGTCCAGGTAATCGAATGATGTGAAGTCCAAAGACGAGCTGGAGATGTTCAGACGTATGATATTATATAGCTACTATTCCGTTGTGTGTTGTATATGGGAATAAGTTATTATAACTGCCCCGTTGTGTGATGTACTCTGATATTGTAAGTATTTTTAAAGCTCTCAATAAAGATTCATTTCTGTATTATATTTTGTTCCGCTGCGATGTGAGACTTTATGGTGTGTTCTTCTTCTTCTTCTATTCTAATATTTCTTTCTTTCTTATCTCACCCTCTAAATTCTTTCTGATAACGTTCCAGTGTTTTCGGCGTTTGGAAGGTCGGCATAAGGTACGGGAAATGTATTTATGTCGATTTTCGGGGCCGAAATCCTTGGGTCGTTACATTTCATTAGAAATAATATGAAGCACTGAATTATCCAAAAAAAACACCGAATAGACGTAGCAGACTTCTTATCTAATATCTCCCATTTCGCTTCAGATAAATTGCAAGGTTTTCCCCATTGTTTTCTAATGGACGGCAAAGACCATTAAGATAGATAAAATCCTCCATCTTCGCCTTCCATAATCCCAAATTCTCCCATTAAGCTTTTTAACAATTATTTTCTCCATATTCAAACCCTTTTCAAAAAATTTGTGCAGTAGGCTTTGATACCAATATGTTAGGAGTTTTTTTAGGATATCTACACGTAACACGCCACGTCCATTAATGTCACTCACTAAGGGAATGCATTAACTTCCATGGTGTATTATAAGAGTATAGAACAGAATATCACAAGACATATATATAAATGGTACTTAAGAAAATTCAAACTTTATTCATTGCAGCGGAAAAGCAAAACATGTTTGATTACAACATCAAAACCACATACTAGAGTCAAGTACATAAATATCCATCTTGAACAAAATTATTATCATAGTACATAAAAGTAAAATCATAATCCCACTCCAAATAGCCATAATGTAAAGAGATAAAGCTGAGCATTACTCTCAACACTTCCAAGCGCTTCAAGAAGAAAGAAATCCAAGTCAAGCTACAGTGTTTCCTCCCTGAGAACCTAGGGGGGAATGGAAGAAAAAGAGGCGAAAACAAAAAGGTCAGACATAAAGCCTGGCGAGTCCAGCCACTTTTAGCATGAAAATAAGTAAAGCGATATGATAGGAATAAACAGGATGGAAAGTATAATCATGACATAAGGTAAAGATGGATAACAGGATGAATATAAAGAAATGTCTAGTGCGCTTCTCAAATTTATTACTTAATTTAATTCTCTGCACCACCTACTAGTAATTCTTAACGAAATGATCCCAACCCCGCAATTGGTAGCACTCAGGCGTAACATCTAATAAGAGGTATCCGCCCCATACAATCCTTGAAAGTCCACTTGCCCATAATAGATACTAGATGTCCCCACACTACCCCTAATCGATTGGCTCCCTAACTTGTAGATATCTGTGTGGGTCCCAGCTTAGGGTGTATCACTCCCTAAGTGGTAACCCGTGGGTGCACAACTTTATACCTACTGATGTACAATGGCTAAATCTTCCAATGCCCGGAACACCTTGTGCACGCTTAACGAACCCGTCGGAACCTGCATTGCTACACCCTCGCTCTTATTTGACCGCTTATAATTAGCCCAGTAAGCGTGCCTCAACCCTGCCTAGCTCAGGGTTCCCGGTACCACTAAGTGGGCCACTATCTAAAATGGGTCCCTACCGCTACTAGGTTTTCCCCCAGGGTTTATCCTAATCCGAACTTATATTGGTTAAGTGTTGTCTATCAACCCAGTTGACTTAACTCCATCCACTTATCTAATCAATATGCATTATTGGTTAAGCTTGCCTTAACCCTATCCACTTTGTTCATGTATTATTGGTTAAGTTGTCATCTTACACAGGTTAACTTAACCCCACCCACCTAACATGTTTTAGGTATCACATTCATCTTTGATCAACATTAATTAGTTATTAATGCACAGACCTCTCACATTAAGTCAATGACTTGTGGCCGCTGGATGTGTCGGGCAGTTCCGGGAAGACTTCTGCCACAAGCCAGACTTAACCTCGTGTCTAAGCATCTTTTAGTTATGCCTACGACCTCTCACATTAGACTGGCCGTTTGCGGTTGCTGGTTAGGCCGGTTGGTTCTGGGCAGGCTTCTACCACAAACGGAGTCAAACCTCGTGTCTCAGCATGCTTATCTTAGCCAATTTATTCATTTGCAGTTTATGCCAATTTTAGGCTACTTATGTCAATTACCCAAAAATCCCAATTTCATATCATGCCCAACAATTAACATATATTATGCCAAATTTAACATTTGTCATGCCCAAACCAACCCAACATATATTATGCCAAATTTCCCATCACTCCCTAAATTACCGTTCGTACGTTCATGTCTATGAGATTTGGCCTAGGCTCGAAGTAGCCCGGCCATAAAAACAAAAAAGGGAAGGAGGAAGGGATAAGATAAAGAACAGACATAATAATAACAATAGGCATAAGCATGAACTGATCATAAAGATATGATAAAACTGATGATAATATCAACATGGGCATATAAGAATCATGAATCTAATGTTATAGGCTAAGATAGAATTAATGAGATTCAATCTTATTATCATGTATAATTCCCCAAATCCAATTTACAACATGTCATAATTGCTTTAGCATTATTTTAATCTAAAAATAATCAACAAACTCAAAAAGATTGGATTAAGGAAGAGAATTAGGCGTTGTAGTTGTTGTAGATTCAATCCCCTTTGCAGAATTCTTTTACTTTGATTTGTTAAAGAAGAAGGACTAGTTTAGGTTGAGGCAGCATGGAGGTGCCATGAATTAGTGTAGTGAAATTAGATTTAGGTCTAGGTGTGTTTATATAGGTGTAGTGAGTTAATTAGGACCATTAGATTAGATCAGGAGCCATAGGAATCGTCCACGTCATCCGACCAAAAGAAAATAGCCATGTTGCGGAAAAAACGACCATTAACCAATAAAAATGCGCCATGTGTGCAACATGATGCGCAACAGCAGGGTGTTGACACCCACACGTCATACACACACACACACACACACATACACACACACACACATATATATATATATATATAACCATTTTTCCAATTAGCCCTTTTCATACTAAACCGCTTTTTAATTGAACTGCGTTCACACTAGGTCACTTTTTAGCCATTCACCTAAAACAAAAATATGGCGCTAGCAGGGATCGAACTCCGTACCTCTTGTATGCAAGTCACATGCTCTAACCAACTGGGCTACGCAGTCTTTTGTTAACAAGACTTAGGGCAATGGTATCCATTTTTTTTCTCATTCCTCTTTTTTAATGTTTTGTTGCAATATTTAATTTAAAGATATCTTTTTCATCCTAAATCGGTTTTCTGCAAACCATAGTTCTAAATTGACTAGAAAATCGCCACGTATGCAATGCCACTAATTTCGTGACCTAGTTCCTGAAGCTTCTCAAATTTTCCTTTTTATTTCTATTTCATTGTTTGCATGCATTTCTTCACATTTCATGTATTGCATTTAATTTCTTTTATTAATCTTTTTCCTTCATTTCACTGCATGAACTTATTACACGCAATTTTATTGTTAACAGGGGAAAGATTTCCCATTCCTTAGCCATAAAGATATGTGGCCATTAAAAGGGGATTAAGTGGAACGGAATTGGCCTGGTAGTAGAGTCGTGGAAACATCCGTCTTTCTGCTAAACAGAATCTATTGAACTCATAATTCATTAGATGCTTTTTCGGAATGTCATATTTAATATTTCTATTAAATATATCTATGTATATAATATATATACATATTTCCACATTTTTAATTTCATTAAAAATGCGGGGTGTTACATTCTCCCCTACTCAAAGGATTTCGTCCCAGAAATCTTCAAGTCAAGAAGAATGTATCCTACCATCCATTGTTCATCTACTCATCCATCATCCACAAGCATCCATTGTCCTTAAAAGATTTCTAATGCTCTTATGAATATATGCAAAGGTATGTGTATATGTCCCAATACTAATGCGAAGATCAGTCGGCCTGCTGATTCAGTTGACCTCCTTAATGCAATGTATGTTAGTGCCATGAATCCAACATGTATGCAAATAATCCTATTATAACAGATGAATTCTATATGTGTGCAAACTCGTTCTTCAAATTGCAACATCCATATGCTAATACATCCATTTCCATCCATTAAAGAAAGAAAAATGCACACACATCCATACGCAGCATGAGAGTGATTGAGCCGATCCAGTGCCTAATGTGTGTGTATATGCATCCACAAGCAACCACTAGCATCCACTTGCATCCACTTGCATCCATTAAACATAACATGTCTCAAACACATGTTTACATCCATGGGTTCCCTACCTAAAGGCTCGATCGATAGGAGGTATTCAAACGATATATACAAGTATTAATTTGAAGCTTGGAAAAAGAAGTTAAGAACGTATTCTCGAAAAGGACAGAATATGAAGCACGAATCTTGTCTTCAGCCTCCTAAGTAGCATCCTCGCGGTCCTCTCCCTATTGTACTTTTACTAGCTTCACTTTTTTGTTGCATAATTTCTTAACCTTCGATCCAAGTATGCAAGTCGGAACTCGTCCAATCGTTGCTTCCTTCTGTACTTTCACTTCCTCTCGCAAGTTTGGCTCCAATATCTCGAACTCTATCCTTTTATCGCCTCTTCTCCGAAGTTTCCCTGATCATATCGGGCCCAAGCAAAATCTTATCAGTAGACTCCCACCAACAAGTGGGTGATCGGCAATGTCGTCCATATAGAACTTCAAAAGGTGCCATGCCAATACTAGTCTGACAGCTTTTGTTGTAGGCGAACTCTACCAATGGAAGATGTTCCTCCTATATCCCTCCAAAGTCCAAGATGCATAACCTCAAAAGATCTTCTAGAATCTAATTTACTTTTTATGTTTGGTCGTCCGTCTGAGGGTGGTAAGCGGTGCTCAAACACAATTGCATTCCTACCGCCTCTTGCAAGCTCTTCCTAAACTCACTAGTGAAAATGGGATCTCGATCGCTTACGATACTAGAAGGTATGCCATGTAGACGAACTATCTCTCGGAGATAAACAGATGCTAACCATGCTGCTGTTCTTTTACTCTTAACGGGAATGAAATGGGCGCTCTTGGTAAGTCTATATACTACTACCCGAATCCCCGTATTACCCTTCATTGACCTCGGCAACCCATCAACGAAATCCATGGAAACGCTTTCCCATTTCCACTGTGGAACCTCTAAAGGGTGAAGCAAACCACCAGGCTTCTTTTTCTCAGCCTTGACTTGCTGGCACACTAAGCATCTAGAAATGAACTCAGCCACATCCTTCTTCATTCCGGCCCAAAAGAAAACTCGTTTCATGTCCCTATACATCTTGTCTTCACCGGGATGTATGGTCAGCTTAGAACGATGTGCTTCTTCAAGGATTGTCCTCCTCAAACCCTTGTCTCGAAATACACAAAGTCTCTCATCCCCACGCAACCAACCTTTGTCATCGATAGTATACCTACTAAGATAGCTCGAAGACTCCCCTCTGATGAGCTGGTCTACTATCTTTATCAACTGTGGGTCATCTCGATGTGCCGTACCTATCTGTCTCAAAAGCGTAGTCGTATCTCTAACGATGCCAACAAACCGGGTACATAATCAATAGAGGGTCTAAAGTCAAAGGTAGAGATATACTCTAAACTCCACCGCTCGACAAACAAAGGACTCAAAGTTAACTTCTTTCTACTCAAGGCGTTCCACTACAATGTTACCCTTGCCAGGGGTATATGCAATCTCAAAATTGTAGGATGTTAAGAACTCCATCCACCTTTGTTGCCTTAAGTTTAAATCTTTTTGGGAGAACAAGTTAACTCAAACCTCTCACCAAGCAAGTAATGGCGCCAAGACTTAAGCGCAAAAACTATGGCAGCTAACTCTAAGTTGTGGGTAGGGTAATTCTTCTCATGGACTTTCAACTGCCTTCCACCATAGCATATCACCCTTCCCTCTTGCATCAAAACTGCGCCAGGCCCTGTCCCGCAAGCATCGGTATACATTGTGAACAATTTACTCCCATCAAGCAAAACTAAAACTGGAGCTGTCATCAATGCCCTCTTCAAACGCTGGAAAGCATCGTCACAGTCAACATCCCAAGTAAAGGTCAAATTCTTTTTCGTCAACCGTGTAAGTGGGGCTGATATCTTAGCAAAGTCCTTGATGAACTTTCTATAATATCCCGCCAAACCAAGAAAACTTCTTACTTCTGTTGCATTCTTAGCAACCTTCCAATCTTGGATTGCCACCACCTTCGCGGGTTCCACTGCTATCCCTTCCTTAAAGACCACGTGCCATAATAACCTCACCTCCTTCCTCCAAAAATGACATTGGGAGAACTTAGCTTTGAGTTGATGTGCTCGAAGGGTCTCTAAAACTTCCCTAAGATGTAGGGCATGCTCTTCCTCGCTTTTAGAGAATATCAAGATATCATCCACAAAGACTACCACGAACTTGTTTAGAAACTCCCTAAACACCCTACTCATCGAGTCTACAAAATATGCGGGTGCATTCGTCAAACCAAAAGGCATGACGAGCCATTCAAAGAAACCGATGGGAGTCCTAAAAGCAGTCATATCTATACTATCCTCAGCTACCCTCAACTGATGAAATCCTGTAGCTAAGTCCAACTGCGAGAAAACCGAAGCACCAACCAACTGATCGAACAAATCATCTATCCTCGGCAGTGGGTGTCTGTTCTTCTTCGTGATCTTATTCAGCTCCCTATAGTCCACACACAATTTAAGTGAACCATCAGCCTTCATGGCAAAAACAACAGGAGCACCCCAGTCCGAGATACTTCTTCTTATGAACCCTTTCTCAAGCAACTCTTTCACTTGTTTACTAAGCTCCCTCCTTTCTCTTGGAGCCATGTGGCGCACAGGCAATGCAACTGGCTTTGCATTGCCTACCAAGTATATACGGAAATCTATCTCGTGTTTTGGAGGTAAGCCCCTAACCTCCTCAAAGACATCTGCATACTCACGGACTACTCGAACAGATTGCAAATCATCAATAGATGTGTCAAGAGATTCTAGGTAGCTAAGCATAATAGAACCCTTAGGGTCGCATGAGATATCGAGAGTATTACCCAAACTAGTCAACAGCCTAACTACCCTCTTTTCACAGTCGAGAATGGAACCATACCTGGCTAGCTAATCCATTCCTAGAATCAACCCATAGCCCGTGAAACCAAGTACATAAGCGTTGCATTCGAACTCAACGCCATACACATATATTCTCAAATCCCGACATAACATAGAAAGATGAGCCGTACCCCCAATAGGATTTGAGACAACGACGGGATCCACTACTATACTAGTATCTAGGTGTAGAGACTCAAAAGCAAATATAAACGAATGTGAAGCGCTAGAATCAAACAAAGTACATACAGGATGATCGAAGAGGAAAATCAAACTTTCAACAGAAATGTTTTTACCTCTCTCTTGCGTAGCTGCCATGAGAGCATGAACCTGCCCTCCAGAAGTAGATCCTGTCCTCTGTCCTTATCCTTGTCCTTTCCTCCTCGGGAAGTCCTTAATCATAGGTCCTGCCTCACCACATTGGAAGCAACCAGTCCTTTTCGCCTTCTTCTTTCTACAATCTTTAGCTATATGACCTGGTATACCACAGAAATGGCACTTCCTTTTATCTCGGGGTTTATTATTCTTTCCACCCTTCTTAGGTTCTACTTTCTTGTTCTGTGATTCTTCCACTTTTACCTCTTTCTTTTTCACCTTTACCTTCTTCGTGGATTAAAGCGATATCAACAAGTTTCTCATCCTTGGGATGTGCTCCTTAGCCTAAACTCCCTCATTCTCATTTTTACCATCATTGTGTAACATGTTAACAAGGCTCTTGAAAGATGCCTCCATCGCACATAAAACCCTACGAAGCTTGAAAGAAGATTAGCCGCAGGTGAAACTACTGCGGCTACAGATGGAGGTTGGGCACTTCTTTGCCCTTCGACATGTGCCATAGTTTTAACATGCCTACGGGACTATGGCAAAAAGAAAGGAAAAAGAGATTCAAGTAGAAAATCAAAAGAAAGATATATGGCTTTTGGGGATTATGTTTTTCATAATAAACCTTTCTCTTGGAAGTACCCTCTTTAAAACATGTTTTTGAAAATACTTCTTACAAAAATGCCTTTGAAAACGTTTTTCAAAATCTGTTATCTATTCTGGTAACCTTCAGCTCTGAAACCACGTGTAACACCCCACATCCATTAATGTCACTCACTAAGGGAATGCACTAACTTCCATGGAGTATTGTAAGAGTATAGAATAGAATATCACAAGACTGATATATAAATTGTACTTAAGAGTCAAGTACATAAATATCCATCTTGAACAAAATTATTATCATAGTACATAAAAGTAAAATCATAATCCCACTCCAAATAGCCATAATGTAAAGAGATAAAGCTGAGCATTACTCTCAACACTTCTAAGCGCTTCAAGAAGAAAGAAATCCAAGTCAAGCATCAGTGTTTCCTCCCTGAGAACCTGGGGGGGAGGGGAACGGAAGAAAAAAGGTGAAAACAAAAAGGTCAGACATAAAGCCTGGCGAGTCCAGCTACTTTTAGCATGAAAATAAGTAAAGCAATTTGACAAGAATAAACAGGATGGAAAGTATAACCA
This sequence comes from Allium sativum, assembly GCA_030737875.1. NCBI lineage: Eukaryota > Viridiplantae > Streptophyta > Magnoliopsida > Asparagales > Amaryllidaceae > Allium > Allium sativum. Next base: position 64,211,911 of record JASFAX010000020.1, on the reverse strand, counting down.
TGACATAAGGTAAAGCTGGATAACAGGATGAATATAAAGGAATGTCTAGTGTGCTTCCCAGATTTCTTACTTAATTTAATTCTCTGCACCACCTACTAGTAGTTCTTAACGAAATGATCCCAACCTCGCAATTAGCAGCACTCTGGCGTAACATGAGGTATCTACCACATACAATCCTTGAAAGTCCACTTGCCCATAATAGATACTAGATGTCCCCACACTACCCCTAATCGATCGGCTCCCTAAGTTGTAGATATCTGTGCAGGTTCCAGCTTAGGGTGTATCACTCCCTAGGTGGCAACCCGTGGGTGCACAGCTTTATACCTACTGATGTACAGTGGCTAAATCTTCCAATGTCGGGAACACCTTGTGCACGCTTAACGAACCCGTCGGAACCTGCACTGCTACACCCTCGCTCTTATTTGACCGCTTATAATCGGCCCAGTAAGCATGCCCCAAACCTGCCTAGCTTACGGTTCCCGATACCACTAAGTGGGTTACTGTCTGAAATGGGTCCCTACCGCTACTAGGTTTTCCCCCAGGGTTTATCCTAACCCAAACTTGTATTGGTTAAGTGTTGTCCATCAACCCAGTTGACTTAACCCCATCCACTTATCTAATCAATATGCACTATTGGTTAAGCTTGCCTTAACCCTATCCACTTTGTTCATGTATTATTGGTTAAGTTGTCATCTTACACAGGTTAACTTAACCCCACCCACCTAACATGTTTTAGGTATCATATTCATCTTTGATCAGCATTAATTAGTTATTAATGCACAGACCTCTCACATTAAGTCGATGGCTTGTGGTCGCTGGATGTGCCGGGCGGTTTTGGGCAGACTTCTGCCACAAGCCAGACTAAACCTCGTGTCTAAGCATCTTTTAGTTATGCCTACAACCTCTCATATTAGACTAGCCGTTTGCGGTTGTTGGTTAGGCCGGTTGGTTCCGCGTAGGCTTCTACCGCAAACGGAGTCTAACCTCGTGTCTCAGCATGTTTATCTTAGCCAATTTATCCATTTGCAGTTTATGCCAATTTTAGGCTAATTATGTCAATTACCCAAAATTCTCAATTTTATATCATGCCCAACAATTAACATATATTATGCCAAATTTAACATTTTTCATGCCCAGACCAACCCAACGTATATTATGCCAAATTTCTCATCGTTCCCTAAATTACCGTTCCTACGTTCATCTCTATGATATTTGGCCTAGGCTCGAAGTAGCCCGACTATAAAAACCAAAAAGGGAAGGAGGAAGGGATAAGATAAAGAACAGGCATAATAATAATAGGCATAAGTACGAATTGATCATAAAGATATGATAAAACTGATGATAATATCAACATGGGCATATAAGAATCATGAATCTGATGTTATAGACTAAGATAGAATTGAGGAGATTCAATCTTATTATCATGTATAATTCCCCAAATCCAATTCACAACATGTCAGAATTGCTTTAGCATTATTTTAATCTAAAAATAATCAATGAACTCATAAAGATTGGATTAAGGAAGAGAATTAGGTGTTGTAGATTTGATCCCCTTTACAGAATTCCTTTACTTTGATTTGTTGAAGAAGGACTAGTTTAGGTTGAGGCAGCATGGAGGTGTCATGAATTAGTGTAGTGAAATTAGGTTTAGGTCTAGGTGTGTTTATATAGGTGTAGTGAGTTAATTAGGGTCATTAGATTAGATCAGGAGCCATAGGAATCGTCCACGTCATCCGGCCAATAGAAAATAGTCATGTTGCCAAAAAAACGATCATTAACCAATAAAATGCGCCATGTGTGCAACATGATGCGCAACAGCAGGGTGTTGACACCCACACGTCATATATATATATATATATATATATATATATATAAACCATTTTTCCAATTAATCCTCCAATTAGCCCTTTTCATACTAAACCGCTTTTTAATTGAACTACGTTCACACTAGGTCACTTTTTAACCATTCCCCTAAAACAAAAATATGGTGCTGGCAGGGATCGAACTCCGTACCTCTTGTATGCAAGTCACATGCTCTAACCAACTGGGCTACGTAGTCTTTTGTTAATAAGACTTAGGGCAATGGTATCCATTTTTTTTTCTCATTCCTCTTTTTTTCATGTTTTGTTGCAATATTTAATTTAAAGATATCTTTTTCATCCTAAATCGGTTTTCTGCAAACCATAGTTCTAAATTGACTAGAAAATCGCTACGTATGCAATGCCGCTAATTTCGTGACCTAGTTCCTGAAGCTTCTCATATTTTCATTTTTATTTCTAGTTCCTTGCTCGCATGCATTTCTTCGCATTTCATGTATTGCATTTAATTTCTTTTATTAATCTTTTTTCTTCATTTCACTGCATAAACTTATTACATGCAATTTTATTGTCATTATTTAATTTTTCTCTTAAATATATCTATGTATATAACATATTTCCACATTTTAAATTTCATTAAAAATGCAGGGTGTTACACTACACAATTAGATTTTAGAAGAGATAAGAAGTGAAGAAAAAATTGACAAACAAATTTCTCCAAACAAAATCTTTATTAATTCACCAAATGATTACAAGAGAAAGCCTAAAAATTTGAGAAGATATCTCAATCCCAAACAAAAGAAAATAACCTTTTCCTTTGCATATACGATGAGTCATATGATGCCTATTTATATTAGTATTGAGAACATGTCTTCATTAATAAGCATTTGAATACTTTCACCCTTTAAAAAATCTTTACCATGTAGATAATTTGTTGCTTTCTTTTATGCAATGAAAGAAGCAATAAATTACTCTACCAAATCCATAAAATACATAAATAAGGCAATGATTTGTGATATAATCCTGCCTTAATTTAAATATTTCCAAAATCTATTAATATATGGAATATCATATCATCAAATTTCAACAGGTAGCTGGCCTTATGCTTACGCTGTTTATTTCGGAAACTTGCTTTCTTGGTGCAGATATGTCTCATGCTGCTAGTACCTACCCATGTTAGAAATATAGGTTATCTCGGGTGCAGAGATGTGTCCCCTATCATGGCATTGCTTGCTTACACTGTGTCTTGAAGCTACTATGGCAGTTGTTATGCACTATCGTACTATATCTTGCTGTGCCGAGCTATTTGTTTTTGTAAGAATGTAATCAAATATGCAATTCCATCTACTTTTGTAGAATGCAATGTTTATGCAACTCCTTGTGTGGGTATGTTGTATAATGTAATTGAAATGTAATCACTCCCTGCGTGGAGTTGAGAAATATTGTAGTCTAGTTAATTTAGGCTAGCTCCAGTATTGCAATCTTGTTAGGTAGAGTAGACGGAATACTATAAATTCCGTAAGCGGTGGAGCAGCAAGCCCATTGCTTGCTGTTCTGAAGCAGTAAGCACGGGCTTGTTGTTTCGGAACAGCAAGCCTGTGCTTGCTGTTTCGAACAGCAAGCCCATTGCTTGCTGTTCCGAAGCAGCAAACGCGGGCTTGCTGTTTCGAAACAGCAACTGTTTCGAAACAGCAAGCCCGTGCTTGCTGCTCCAAAACAGCAAGCAATGGGCTTGCTGCTCCGAAACAGCAAGCCTAAGAGCTTACTGTTCTGAAACTACACGTGTACACCAGTCTTGGCTTTGATGTTTTTTCAATTCTCACCCTTTTAATAGTTTAGCATCTTAGCTATGAGTTATGTGTGAATCAATCAAATTTCAGCTACACAATCTAGTCAAAGTGGAACATGATCTAAGGATTTACCAATCGAGAACCAATAAAAACAAAGGTATTCAGCTTAATTGTATTTACGCATTAATCTATGTTTGATAATCAGTAAACCTTTAATAGATTTTGTTCTTTTAGCTTTGAGAAAATATATCAAAAACGCTTTTTTTCCCTTTTCAAACTTGTTATTCTGCAATGGAGGTTGAACATGATATTGATAAGTCGTCTGAGAATAGAGATGAAAGGGACGGTCAGTCCCATTCCATAGATTTATTGCCCATTGATCCCTTTGAAATGGTCAAGTTATTTGATATTTTCCCCCTTTTTTGCTGTGTATTTTAAAGTTAGTTGCCAGTGTTGTAGTGTTGCGCCATCACTTTAATTGTATGCATGCAATTTGTAGGAAAAAAAGAACTTTTTCTAACCTCTGTTAAATTGGTTCTAGGATAGCTTTAGGGTAGTTAGCATTAAAACAAAAAGTCATACATGATACATATATGTTGTGCAATGAGAGGCAGTTCATGATGATATTAGGCAAGCCATGCCAGTTTCAGATTATTATTATTTTTCACAAGTTACTTATATACATTAGGTATAAATGATAGGCTCTGAGTATTATTTGTTTCACACCTCTTTTAAAATATTTGTCTACAAAAATCATTGTAACAATCCTTTTATTTTCGTAATTTTATGTGCAGTTAAGTGTAGTTGGTTGTATTAGAGTAAGCATGGATGAGCTAATCAACAATCCGAAGGCTTTAAAAAGCTCTAATGGTAGTGGAATAAAGAAGCTTAAGGTTGGCAGTTGCAGCTCACTTGAACATTATCAAGTACTGAAATCACTGGTAGGCAGAAATGAAGGGAAGAGATCACAAGGATGCACGCCCAGGTTTTATCATTTAGGCGCATCCATCAGCTTTGCATGCAATAATCTAGATAATTTTCTATCAATAAATTCATCTTGTTGCATTTATATATAATGCCTTTTGTACCGATGTTTTCATATTGTAATGTTGTAGACAAATGCTAATTGTAAGGTTTTGCAAATAAATTATGTAAGCTGAGTTTATGAACGACTAGTCTTGTTACAATATTGTGTGATGATGAAAGCAGAATTGATATGCCAACAAATCGTGATTTTTTTTAAAAAAAATTTTGATATGGCCATTAGCCGTATCAAATTATTAATTTGATACGGCTTTAGACCGTATCAAATTATCAATTTGATAAGGCTAATGGCCGTATCAAATGCACGTATTTGATACGGTCTAAAGCCGTATCAAATTGATAATTTGATACGGTCTAAAGCCGTATCAAATGCATGCATCTGATACGGTATCAAATGGACAGAGACGCCATTTTTTGATACGGCCCAAAGCACTGCCAAATCGATTTAGATACGGCCATGAGCACTGCCTAATTGGCATTTTTGGTGTAGTGAAATAACCCACTTTTTGTCCTTGGAAATCGACATTAATACATCCATGGTATTCACGTGCCGCAAAATCAAATGTCGGAGAAGCGAGTTGTTTGTGCTAAGGAAGAAAAGGGTAAGAAAACAAAAACATCAGAATCTTGCATATTTGAATATATATATATATATATATATATATATATATATATATCATCACAAAAATCATTTTAGTGAAAATTTTAATCTTACTTATTAGAGAAAAACTAATGTCAGTCTGGACAGTTATAGAGCATGCCCTTACAAATGCTGAAAGAAACTAAGAAGAGTTGAATATTTTCAGATTCTACACCTCTAAGCTCCATCCGATTGATCCAACCAAAACCTGAGGTACTGGGCTACCCGGAGAAAAATAGAGGCACCCAAAGTTTAAGGGAAAAACAACTCTGGGTCTGCCATGGGACTGGTGTGATAAACTTAATTTCGACATTTGAAAATAAAGGGTATCCCATAAGACTACGACCGCACATAAACATGGCACAAGTTTTACCTTATGGTAACCAAAAATTTCTATGTAAAAAATTGTCTGATATTAGTTTTAGTGACATGCGGGCTAAAACCCATTAAAATAAATTATAGAAATATGTGAAGTTATTACATCAATTAAATTCCGCACCCCTACTTTTGAGGCTCTACAATAGAATACACAGTTCTTAGGGAGAGTGGATTTCCATACAATGACAAGGTAAGAGACTACCTTCTGAACAGTGCATTTCTAGAGGAATGCACATAGGGCTTCCCGTACTTTATGGAAATTCTACCCTCCACTCTAAGTAAGACTGGAACTGCTACACAGACCTGAAGTTGGTGCACTATTCCGAATATGGCATCACCCCCATCGTAACCGACCTATTCTAGGGACCCAACATCTACTACATACTCGACATATAATAATTAATCTAGAAAGGTAATGATCATATCCTAATGGGCGCGACCCACTTAGCCTTCTCGAGGGGATTATTTCTGCCATTACCGAGCGATGAGCATAAAGGTCACAATTACCTTTCATCAAGCACATTCTTCACTTTAAATGCTACGTTGTCACGTCCAATACACGCAACTGATTTCCACTAATGTACAACCTTTGAGCTCGTACATCTCAGAGTAGGGTGTATATAGTGCAGGAGAGTTACTTCTCACACCACCAAAAAGACGTACACTCATGGAAATCAATATACGCATATTAAAAGTGCAACGTCATACATTCTTTCATACAAGTTATCATGGGTTTGGATTAATCAAAGGCACTACTATTCATTATATCGTGTGATCTAACTCCAAGTAGCCCTTGCATCGAAGATCTGAATGCCGAAATGTTGTCTTTTTAAATGTGGGAAAATTCCCCCGAGGGTCAGTAATGGCTACCCTACATTCAATATCCATCATTCTTGTTCGTTCATCATTGCTCATCCATCATTCTTGCTTTCGAATCGTCCATTCATTCGAAGTGGTTTTCAGATAGGAATCACCGAAAATTTGATGTCGGTCTCTTCGAATCAATCATCGTAAAAATACTATTTAAGTAGTATTGGGTGTTCTTTAATTATTAATTCATTACTTCACAAAACATCTTTTAAGGATATATATATATATATATATATATATATATATATATATCTTTCAAATACTCTTCAGATGTATTCACAAGATTATTAAACCTCATTCATTAAGTCATTTGGATGGTAAGTCCATTTTAGTTTAATAGGTCTGAAGAGATCACACTTATTTTACTCGATATCTGTTTCCGTGTTCAAATCCAACTATCCATCGAACAATAATGTAAATACCTTTCTTATGGATAGTAAGGATTCCATCTACAAAATTGGATACTAAATAAAATAAGATTATCTCTAATAAATCTGATTCATTTATCTAGAGAAAATTGAACTTTTATATTTAACTCATTTATGACATTTCAACCTTATCTATCCCTCTTTTGGGAAGGGCCAGGTGAGTCAGAGCATAGGTTTCCCCTGAACATCTCCTTAGTTAAACACCCACATACAGATCTCAGAAATAAAAAAATAGGTTTACTCGTCGGGTTATACGATTCAAGATTAAATCATTACTTATTCATTTAGTTCAATTATTAAGATTCTTTAAACAAGTTATAAAACTTTTAAATCATCTTTAAAACATGCGTTTAATCATTTGAAAGCATTCATAAGAGTTTGGATAAGATTCGTAAAGTTTAAATCCAAATTTCATTATTATTGGAAAAGTATCGCAAAAGCGTTGCAAAAAGTGTCATTTTAGCTTAATTCATCAAAACAACTTTTTTATCACTGTAAGATTTGTATAATCAACTTAAATCACTTTTAAAACATTTATAAGATTTATTTCATATTTTTAAGAGATTAAAAATCTCAATTTTAATCAATCCCATATACAGGATTTTGAATTGCAAAACCGCAATGTTTACTAAATCTTGTTTTGGTCGTATTTCAAAATCCATCAGACGGAGTCTTGATTTTCTCGATTCGTTGGAAAACTATGGTTACAATAATTAGGAAAAACCTTATTTTAATAAGTTTGGTTTCATATTTTCTTGTATACAAAAGTTTCACTTTTTATGGAGTGAAATCGCGAATTACCGTTTCACGACACTAAATTCTTGGAAAAATCATTTTCTTTCTGAACTTCAATTATACACTTGGAAGTGTTTACAACTCATTTCTAAAACATTTCAAATCATTTTTGAGAGGTTTAACAATCCATTTTTTACCATTTCATTTAATGAAAGGAAAGTGATTTCCTTTGTGTTTATCGACGTGTATTTAACATGACTTGTTAAACATCCATACAATTGAACATATAATCACCCAAACATGATAACCATTTATCATGACATTCATAAGAAATATTTAACATACATGACAAGCATTTTTCTTATGAATAGTTAGGGTCATTTTAATGTTTAGCTTCTCACCTTCATTGTTTACTAGAATTCCTAAAATCGGTTATAGCTCCGCTACGATCGCACCGAAGCCTCTCGAAATAACTCCTCCTTTCCTTAATGGGTTCGTCCTCCCTCTCTTCTACCTTTTTTGCACATGGCTTAGGTAGGTTTGGATGGAGTTTTGGTCTTCGGATCTTCGTTTAGTGGTTGTGACATTTAAATTGGGATTAGAAGAGATTTGGCAATAGTTTCGATGCCTTTTGATATTTGTTTGTGTAACGAATAATTTTCCTCTCTTTTGCTTATTAATTTCTTGTGATGTGAAGCAATTAGAGATCTTAAGGAGGATAAAGAAGAGAAGAAATGATGTGAATAAATGAGGTGAAATGAATGAGTATTTATGGGTTATCATTAGGAACAAAATATTAAATGGAAAATTATCAACCCCCCCATCTCCCCTACCTCACACGACCATACCCCCTTATGATGTGACATGACAATATGCAAGGTTGTGATGTGTGTAAGTGTGATGATGGTGTGTAAGAGTAATGAATGTAGGGTGTGGTATTGTTATGTTAAAGTTTACTCTCTTTGTCTTCTTATGCTTACTTTTTTTAATCTTTTCTTAGATTAATTAATTACTTCATTAACATCTTATGGTTATGTTATCATCCACATATGTGTGTGTACATATATGTCACACTTTTGTACAACTTCCATTCGTCAAACCGTTGAAAATCCGGAATTCATTTATCGGTCACATTTTCTTCTTTTCTTAAATTATTTATCTAGGTAAACAACATTCACAAATAACTTTCTTATTATTTTTAAATAATCAAAACATGATTATTCAGTCGTTAAAACCTTATTAAATAACATTTATCCATTATTTATGAAATTCAGGATTTTACCGATAAAGCGATACCAATATTTACTTTATTTTCAGATCAAGTATATTTCTTTATACAACTTGTTTCTAATTGATTTTTCATTGCTATATAACATATTTAAAATGATTTTTTGTCATTTAAACCATTATTTGAATAATTATAATAATTATTAATTTGCTAAATTCTTTATTTAAATCCATAATTTATTTACCGAATACAATATCCGTATTGATGATGTCATCAATTCATTAAATTTCCAAAGATTTAAAATATAACTTTTAATTCATATTCTTATTAAACTATGAAAATAAGTTTATGTATCCAAATCCGTTTGCGGTCCTTATGAATAGAAATCAGTTTTATTGATAAAACGAATTTTGTCAATATGTAACTATTTTCGTAAGGAAATATTTTCCAAACTAATTTCTCAAAATGAGTTTATTATCATTGTTCTCTACCTTAAAGTTTATTTTTAGTTGGAATTAATCCATATTTAAATATTTAAAATAATTTAAGTATCCTTAATTAAGACGATCAAATTTTGGGTTGTTCCAGTGCTAGCTTAGTATTGGTTGCCAATACACTAATATTTATATTATTTTAGTAAATTTACCATTACCAAGTTTTACCGGTAGCAGTGGTATATCAACGCAGCTCAACATTAAATATCAATTGCTTGGTGTATTGACGTGCTAACAACAATCAGAGACTTCAAAACTCAATAGGAAGAAATTTTAATATTTTTTCTTCCTTCTTGAAAAGAATCGCTACAATATACCTTGCCTTATCTAATGAGAGAAAAACAACAATACCCCTACCATTTGGTTTTTTTCTCGCATTTTTATGGACAAGACCCCAACGAAAATAGTTTTTGCAGGAAGGTTAAAATTGTAAAATGTTTTCTTTGGATAAAATTCATGCAACTATTTTTTCTTAGATGGAGTATCTTTAAAATTTGCCATCAGTATATTAACAATGCACACGGTAGATTAGGGACGGAGCCAGAAATTAGGGTCATCCTGAGCTATAGTAATATTGGTACTTCGTCAAAATGCATAAAAGAATGGTAAACAATTGTTGAACGGAAAAAAAAAAAAAAAATCTAGTTTCATAAAAGTAGAATATAAATGGAAAACTGAAAATTTTAAGGAATAAAATATGAATCAGAAAAAGATAGAAACAAACCATTTAAATTTTAGACTTAATACAAACAAAAGAAAGGTAAAATGAGGACAGAATAACGAACAAATATTGTATAATAACTTAAGCATTTGCTTACTTCTCATGTGCTGCAGCAGCAACACTATCACTACCACTTTATTTACTTTATTTGTACATTACATTTTGGTTTAACTTATTAAAAGAACCGACAACGTGACTGTAGTATTTTATAATCACTTTTGGTGCCTGTGGCAAACGTTCGAAATTCCGTGCCCTAACTTCTACCAGCCGCACCTTAATATCCATTCCAAATTTTCTTTCGCTAATCAACCCAATACGGCACACAATTCAACCGCCAAAATTGACCGTGTAAAATATTTTCCCGCCAACTTTTCGTTGCCAAATTAAAGCCAACCCTAATAGCCACAGCATACCGATTTCACCCTGGTTGTAACTCTCTGGTCATTGATTTTTATTGTTCGATGGAGATTGTCAGATCCAAACGAACTTCAACCATTGATAAAGTTACTTCTAGCATTCCACTCTATCGTTCTGCTCCTGTTCTTGAAGTCCGACTAGATGATTTCGAGCTGTATGCCATCGATCGACTTCGCGGTTGGGATTTCTGCTTTTCGATTGATTTTGAAGTTGCTTAATTCGTTTTTGTTGTGATGAGCTTTTTCGATTTTGTTTATTGTAGTTCTTAAAGGGATATCGGATGGGTTGTCTCGTGGAAAGAAATACGAGGAAATGGAGAAATTGGTACCCTTTTCAACTAAGATTTCATTTTTTTTTTTCGCTTTTAAACGGAAAATTTGGTTTAGCAATGCTCAGCTGTTCGTAGGACGAATTTTACTTCAAAGAAGCACGTAAATTGACAAGTGTAAATTGAAATAGAGAGAAAGTTCTGCTAGTAGACAATTCGTTCACTGGATATGGGAGTAAAGGGAATTTCTTACTAAAGCAGACTTTTTTCGTTATTTTAGGGTCCAGTTTGTATATTTCCTTTCTTCAGTTCAAATTCAATTTTACTGTTAATCTAAAAACTTATTTTGAATCATATCCTAGTTAGTTTTGAATATCAACTATTAATTAGTTTTGAACTAACTTTTAAGTGGAATTGCTTTGGTGGAGTTTATTATCCAAATAGTAATGTTTGGTCGAAGTCACTTCACAAATCAGTGTTAGGATTTCAATATACTTTAACAATATCCAATTGTGAAACCCTAAATCCAAATATGTAACCATATTGATTTAATTGAGAACAAATCAGAAAAATAAATAACTTGATTAGCGGAAGCGTACATGAATCTGTATTTAATTAGTTCAATACCTGAATCCGTAGTCGGTTGTTAAACGAGAAGATGAATTAGGTTTGGTCTTCCAAATTGACACAAACTCTAGATCTGAAATCAGCTCTCCGTAGAAGAGGTTAGAGAGTTGCTAAGGCTTGTGTAATTCGGGGACCATAACCCTTTATTTATAGAGTTGGCATATTGTAATTCGGTCCTTCAACAAATTATAAAATGCCCCGGTATCTACACATTAGGCCCATGATAACTTAAATTTTAAGTTTATTAATTCTAATCTAAAATTAGATCACTTTAATTAGGCTTTACACCAAAATAGCACAACACATTTTATTTTACATATGTGACCCAATTGTCGAAATATTCCACCAATCAGAGCAACTGATTGCTTTCTAAAACATTATTTATTAACCACTATTGCTACCTATTTTATAAGTTTCCAAACATTAAAATAGAAATGAGTTACTTATAAGTAGTTTTAATTATTTGTAAGGAGTTTCCGGACCAAAATTTTCATATTGCACAATAGCTCAGAGTGCGTGGTGTATATATAACATTTAACAGTGCAAATTAGTGTTCTATTTTGTCAAAGTGCAAAATAGCAAATAGCCCAAATAGTACACTATGTTGTTTATTTATTTATATAGGCATATACATATAAAAAAGCTCAGATAAGATTGAATGGCTCAAACTAGAACTTTTGTATATTAACCAGTCATATATAATGATAAATCAAAATCATTTATTGAAGAATGACCATGATTCTTTCAAAATTGAACGTAGGCGTTTTTGTAGACGTACGTGCTCATCTATGTGGAAGAAGATAATACTTATGTTTTTATATGGATACTTCAATAAACAGAAATTTTATAACCTTAATAATTTGATTACATTTGATAGTGCTGTTGTTTACCTTCATGTAATGTTTTTATTTACTTTATCTGGATAGTTTGCAAAATTGAACCATGTTGTTGATACAGAAAAAGAAAAAATATGAAGGTTGACCACCCTTTTCTATTATATTTCTTTGGATGAACCCTTGAAAGCAAAAAATTTCTGATAAAACATTACAAATTTTGCCTTTCATACATCTAACAAGTACTTTGTAAATGACCTTATAGATTAGTCTATTTTGGTTGTACAAAAATTAATTTATTCGGTACAAGATACCCGTCTTTAAACTTTGGTGCATAATTAAATATGTCATTTTCTACTTTGTTTTCCATGAAAAATTTATTCATTGAACATATTAATAAACGTTTTAATTTATGATTTACCGCCATCGATATTATAATGCTACTGTGTAGATTCCCATACAACGCAAGTGTCTTTTCATACCAAATTTACATTAAAAATGATTTACTTTAAAATATTGAATTTTTTAATTAGAAACAATGTAAAGACACATTAAATTTAACAGTATTATGATTCAACATAGAGATTTATTAAAAATAACAATTTAATTAGTTGACCTCAATTAGAAAAGATAAATAAGGATGGTAAATCCTTGGAAACTAAAAAAAAAAGTTATATAGATTTGCTTCAAGGTACGGTGTTTAAATTGTATGCATTGCTGCAAGAAAAGGTGTATCCTTATCTTCTATGCCATGAGATTTGAATATAGCATTGTTCAGAAATTGATATGAACAATGAGAGGTATCAAGATATTTTATAGTTTCCACATTTTTGGTTATATACTGAGACAGAATACACCAAGCATTTGCATCGAAGGATATAAATGTCACAACATAGCATACACTTGAACTAGCAAAATGCTGAGGAAAGAATAATGTTTAATGGTTGAGACATTTTGTAGTTTCACATTGGATTTCAGTGCACTAGCAAAATACCAAAGAAAGGGTAATGTTTAATACCTAATACCTGATTTGCTGAAGTTGTTTATACAGATATGAACGATCAACCACATTGGACTGTATTGTGGAATTCTAATCATCTACCTCATCATTTTGCTCCATTTTTTTAAAAAACTTTGACAGTATTTCTCCCGATTTTTGTGCTAAACTTTTAATCCATATTAGGAAGTTTTGAGTCTACATTAGTTTATAGGTAGGCAGGCGGATAAACATTGGTATTTATTCTGTGAGGATCAGGTTGCTGAGTTGTGGAGATCAAACATGAGACACCAGGATCCATTAGAAGTTATGAACAAGGACATAATATCGCATTTTGTGCTTCGACTTGTGTACTGTAGAACGTAAGTTTCTTAAATTATGAATCTTCCTTTTCTGTTAACTCCATATTTTTTGATTATTTTGCTTTAATAAATTTACTTTTTATTGTAACATTCCAGTGAAGAGTTGAGAAAGTGGTTTCTTTCAATGGAAACTACACTTTTCCGCTACAGATTTCGAGCTGAAAGCTATGAATCACAGGTGCATATTACTGATTTTTTAAAGCAGTCTGCATTACTGGATTTAACGTAGCGGTATTTTTACGATCCGTTTAAATTTGTGTTGTGCAGAGAATTATTATGTCGGAATTAAACCCTACAAACAAAGTTATTAGCAACTTGGAGTATGAGGTTCGTTAACTTTAGGCATGTTAATTTACAGTTGCAAGTCTTATTGCATATTATACTATCAGGAAATTTTATGCAGTCTGTCAAGGATAAATTGGTCCAAGTAGCTCGATCAACTGCTCAAAGCCCAAACAGTATGTTTTATTTTATCTAAAAATAGCTGTGCTGTATTTTTACTGTTGCATTCTACCATCAAACTGAATATATGCATTTATAATCAGGTATTTTGGTATTTTGTTAATTTCATCCATGATGTTAAAACACACTTATATTATACACAAAATATATTGGCTGTAAAACCTATTTACTTTCACTTTGTATTTCAAATGCTATTCATTTTTCTTATGTTGGAGACCCCTTTTTTTGTTTCTGGAAAATATGCGATGTGATTAGTACTTGCTAGGAACTGAATCATGATATTGTGCTGAACTAAGCCAAGCTAAAAAAGACAGGGAGCAAAATTAAATCTTGAGACTTTATCCTTCATCAATTGTTATCTTGTAGTTTCATCTGCATCTGTAATTACTTACCGGACCTCATCACAGGTCAAGCATTACTTTTTTTCTGACATCCTTTTTTTTTCTTTTGGTCACAGCTGACACCATCTTTTTCAAGGTTAGTTTCTTTCATTTTTATCATGTCTAACTTTCTTTAACATTTAAAATAAAATTATTTTAATCCACTTCATGTACATAAAATAATACCTTGTAGGTCAATTTTGCAGCAATTTCTTTCAAAAACATATTTTATTCCCATTCCATGTTACGTTATCCCCGTAGTTCAAAGTATAAAGTTGGCTATCTTCAACTGAGACACATATGCTAAGGGTGCGTCTTCGACGAATATTAACGGGGAATCTGAGTGGGCCATCGGAGTGTGAAGCTGTGTGAACGCGAAGTGCATTTGTGTGCTATGAGCAGAGTATTTGAAATGTATATTTTAAAATAAAATTTATTTGTATCTAATTAATTAATTATCCATTTCTAATGAATAATATATGTCAATAATTTGCAAAAATAAATAAATAAAATGTGAAATTATAAACTGCGTGGGTTCAACTCAATTCAATTCCATAACGTAGATCATTTTGATACGACCGGAACACCAAAAACGGCATCTCAAAAGGACCACATTTACTCATGTTATTAATTTTAAAAATTAAAATAATAATCTAAATTTACTAATTTTAATACCCTAGTTAACTCAAACGGACCAGGAATATGCCATTTGCCCCGTTACGGTTCGTGAGGCGTCAGACACATCATGATCGGTGACATGGCAAATTTATCTGCCCTAAATATAGGAAAAAACATCGATTCATAATATGCATTGAAACATATTAATCTCAATTCCAAAAGTTGGCATGCTTGATTAAGAAAGGAAATGGTTTTGTATGAAGGTACCCTTTGAGGAAGTTCCTGATCTTGTTAGCAGTCGTAAAGTTTACATTCATAAAGGATATGCATATGTTTCCGTGAATCAGGTACGTTTTTGATTGACCTTCATGTTATAACTTCCACATGAAACTACTAAAGCTATCTTGCATATATTCATTGTTCTTGGGACTAGGTGGTGTCTCTTGTTGTAACCTACTTCCGCAGCAATTTGTCCAAGGCACTTGTGCTAACTAACAGGTTAGGCATGTTCTATTCACATCGAAAATCTCCTTCATCTTCCCTGAGATCTCATCGGAGATGTTTTGTTTGCAACTGGGTGGGACGAGATTTCAAACGTGATACATTTTATTTACATGACTGCTAAATGCAATAAAAAATTTCTCCATACAGTAAACGGCAATTACAGATTAGCCCTTGTTAATATTAAATGACCTGATGGCTCATTATTGGAGTAGACAACTGAGCGACACCATTTCCCCAAAAAACACTGATGGTGATTACTGCATGAAGGAAATTTTTACTGCATTTAGCAAGGGCACAGAAAACAAGTGAAGGATATTATAGTAAATTAGACCAATTTTTGATTACTGCATGAAGGAAATTTTTACTGCATTTAGCACCACCCTTTATTTAAGTGAAGTTCGACTGATATAGTCAATTGCTATGTTAAATACTGATATACCTCAGCAATTCGTTTATTATCTTCCTTTTTTTGATTAAAATTTATACATGAGAATATTGACCGATTTGTGCATTTTAGATAGTATAATAATGAGAAATGCAGTATATTTATGAGGCTAAACCAAATATTTGCCCTTTAAAAGTTTTTTTTGTTTTTCAACTAGTACTTTGACATGTGCATGTAGAAAATAATTGGATAAAATAACATGTTTCCCGTAAATTAATTGGAGTCTACATTTCGAAAATGCTGAGTACTTGTAGTTTTGTAAATTAATTTAGAGAAAATTAGAGTAGTTAGTTTGAAAAATATTAACATTTTGAATAGAACCACCATTATTTTGAGAAATTAAACCTAATCCTTGTACGTTCATTTAATTCAGGTTGCTATATTGTTCCTCAAAACCGGTCAACATCAATCAAAATTCAGTTAAACCTTTGTTTATTTTTTTATCAACGTTTAATCAATAGGAGAAAGTACAATAAAAATTGTACTGAAAATATAATATTTGATTCAGTGAGATACTTTGTGCCCTTCACCCCTCAAAAAAATGAAAAAAAAGAAGATAAAAATAGAATTATGAATTTTAATTGTAAACTTTGGTCTCTTATAGTTTAAATTTTGTCTGAAATGATAAAATCACACATTACAAAATATCAATAACGTTTATATATATCCTCTATAGCTTTGTACCCTGTTATTTTAAGCGAACACATAGTTTTGAAAAGAATGGCTGAGAGCCTTTAAAATATAGCAATACTTGTAATTCATGGTTAACTTTGGTTTCATGCGTGTTCTACCTTAAAAAAAAAGAATAAAATTGCGTATGTTGTCAAACTTTTGTGCCATTAAACTCAGGAACATTTTCAGCAAAAGTTTATCATAATTTGTTAATAGAAGGTTTTCCCAGATTTAACCTGCATGTTTTCTTAAATTTCGGAAGGTATTACAGGGTATCCTTGGTAAAATTATCTGTGTACTGTATTCTACTTGTTAATCAAGCACTGCATTATTTAGCTATAAAATTTGTGATTTACTGTTTATTTATTTTGCAATATGTTAATCATATCTAAGTAACTGTTTTTTGGTCAGAAAGTGGACTTCTACAATTCAGGAACAAGAGATGAATAGATTGACACCTGTAAGTGTCATCCAGCATAAATTCTTTTCTGATGCATTTCAAGCTGAAATTGCAACATTAAACAGAATTCAAGTATCTCACCCTTGAGTTTTTGTTATGAAATAGATTGTCGAGGCACTCAGCACAAGTTACATAGGACCTGATTATTCTCAGGTAATCATCAGTTGACATATGAAAAATTGAAGAGTTTTAGTCTTCCTATACGCATTATCGTCTGCAGTATCCATGTGACAGATTTGTACTATTGTGTGCAAATTAGTACAAAAATGGTGTGTAGCTATAAAGGATTAGGTTTATATTTTCTCATTTGTTTAAACATTCTAATCTAAATTTGCTGCAGCCTAGTGATGCTACTGAAATTTCATTAAAAGATATTGAACAACTGGCCAGTACTTCTTTTCCTCTTTGCATGCGTCATCTATTTGACAAGGTAAATCAGATAAGACTGCATGACCCATATTCTTGCCAGATCGATGACTGTTACTGTACTTTCTAATTTTACAGCTAAAAGAAGATCATCATTTAAAACATGGTGGAAGAATGCAACTAGGTCTTTTTCTCAAGGTAAGTTAATGCATTTATCTCATTGGTTTATTCATACTTGGATGTTCAGCTTTACTTTTAAGCACATTTTTTGAGCGACCCGCTTTTGAAGGTCCAGGTCTAGGGTCGGGTCTAGGGCACGGCTAACCCGCCCCAACACGCCCCGCATGATTGAAACATTATTTAAACACTTTATAACTATATTGATTATTTGTTAATCTTCTTAGGTACACATGGTTACAACTTGAATATTATATTCTTTCAATCAACAAACTACAAAATTTTCATAACATTAAGTTGCATCAATGATAATCATTAATCATACAATAACAAATGCATACATTTTGAATTATTATCTTACAACTCATTTTATTATATTCTCTTATCATCGTGAACACATTATAATATGTATATAACTTATCACTTATTGATAAAAAAATATAGGTATATAAATTTGTGTACATTAGAACACGATATCATCGGGTCGCAGGGCGGGTCGGGTCTATCCTGATCCGTACGGGTTTCGGGTATGGGGCAAAATTCCAAACCCACACCGGGTTTATGGGGCGGGTCTGGAGTGAAGTTTAAAAAGTCCGGGTCGGGTCTAGGGCACGAGAAACCCGCCCCATTGTCATTCCTAAACAAATGCGATAAACAAGAATTGGGACATCAACCTAAGCGTAGCAAGAATAAAAATGTAATAATGAATAGTGAATATGAAATTAAATTAGTTCACAGTCTAAAACATGTTAGTAAAACGTTTTTGAAAAAAAACCTTTTTACTCCCAAGTACCTTGTTTATGCTTTAGTTTTCCATTTTTAACCAAATTTTTTTTTTTTTTTGTTGAAATTCCTAGTGATAATGGAACATATGGCTAACATGACTAAATACATGATTTGAAAGGTAAATTTCCAACATGTAGAATGGTTTATCTTTGTGATTTTTGTTAATTGTAACAACAAAAGCTAGTTTAATTGGAAATTATTAACAAATTAAATTGAAATGCATCTTAATATTTTTGTAGGGTTAGTGGTATACGTGGAATAAAACGCGTGTACTTCAGAAATAAGCGGATGAGATATCAACATTTATGAAGTGTGTATGAAAGGCACTGACATCTTGATCATATTACACTGCATAGTGCAATTTTTTATGTTAATGTTCCATAATAGCATTATTGGACATCCCATTTTAAGTATTAATTTATATGGTGGCAGATTACTTAAGTAAGGGAGTTTAAGAACTTAGCTTGATACAAATTAGCTATATCATCTTCTACTTTATCAAAAGAATAATGAATGTGTTCATCATCTGGGAACATTTTTATGACTGTTGTTAATCTCATTTGCAGATTCATTTCTTGCGGTTAATATTGCTATGTTCATCGTATGAATGATATAATTGTAATTATCACTAAGATTTAGGAAGACATCAGTAATCAAGTAGTGTAAAGAATTTGTGTCCTTCCAATTTATACTAATTCTTTAGGTGTATTAGTCATGTCCTGTTGGACGTAAGATTGCCATTGATCATACCTAACACACATATTTATGTCAAATGAAATACTTTAACGTTTGATGTGATGATCACAAAAGCCACCAATGCTCATATAATCCAATAGTGCGTTGCACAAGCACTCGATCGATGTAACATGATCGTTAATGGAAAGAAACAGAAGTGAAGAAGATAAATGGAAAGGAAGAGAAGAAAATAGAAGGGTAGAAGAAGAAAGAAACCTAAGACACAATCACTGAATCTATCGTATATCTCATAGCGCGTCAGATAACATATAATAATAACCACATGTATAAAACAGATAAAACAATAATAACTATATAAACCATATAATCAGAGCATACTTTGAAATATTACATTTTTATACTAGCTAATGATCACTTTCTACATGTTAAAGTTGCTATAGATATTCTGATGCACTGACTGGTTGATGTTATCATGGAAAGGGTCTTTGGGTTACGTTGATAAAACACTTTCAAGCCATAGTAATAGGTGTGACACAAAAAGGAACATATTCTTCTTGGAGCCATGTCAAACTTCCTATTTATTTAATACACACGTACTAAAAAATTATGTATTTATTGTGCATCATAATTAGTTGAATAAAGTTTAATATAATTTTTCTAATTACTAACCATTTAAAAAAATCATGGTGCAAAAATATTGTTGAACATAACGCAGTAAGGATCTATTAGCGTTTAATCAATATTACACCGTTATTTGAAATCAAATTTCAATTAAAATTCTGCTATTGGTTTAGCGATTATATTTCTTGTATGCTCTAATAGATGATTTTGTATATTTTAAGCTGAAGAGATGACATTTCATTATATTTTGATTTGTATACTGTTTGTTTGGTAAATTTATCTTATTTGGTGATATGTTGGTATGTTAATTTTAAATAAACACGCCA
Source organism: Allium sativum (assembly GCA_030737875.1). NCBI lineage: Eukaryota > Viridiplantae > Streptophyta > Magnoliopsida > Asparagales > Amaryllidaceae > Allium > Allium sativum. The sequence goes on along the minus strand of JASFAX010000020.1, from coordinate 64,191,749 downwards.
ACGTATTTTTGATTTGATTGAATAACAGAAGTCCATAACTTGAATTTTATTTCAGTTTATCATATCATCGTATGTATAAGTGTACAATATATTCAAACATCGATGTTCGTTTGTGCATACATGTTGTATCACAACATTCTCTAAGGATATGTTGAATAAAAGGACTAGTTTGACATCGATGTTCGTTTGTGCATACATGTTGTATCACAACATTCTCTAAGGATATGTTGAATAAAAGGACTAGTTTGACAAACATCCTTGTTTCGGTTGGTTACCCAATTTCTAAAAAAAGGGACTAATTTTCCATGTCAGTAACTATACATGTTTGTCTTCAAAAAAATTTCAGGAAGTCACTCATAAAACCTTAAAAAAAAAGTCAATTTGTTATACACTATCATTTTTGTGCAATTTTGGAATATGAAAAATAAAATAAAAAAGTTTTTTTCTGTAAAGAAACCCACTTTTCTTTGCATCTTGATTTGTACCATTAGTGCCATGTAGTGTGCCTTCTCATGCGATAAAACCACACTGCAATCGTTGCTCCCACTTTGTGTCTTGGTGTGCCTTTCATTATGTATATACATACATACATATACATTCATTGTTCAATTTAGTTATCCCTAACATCGTTGGAAATTTTTGGAGCTGAAGTTTACCTGTATTAGATAGAGAGAATACCTCATAATTGTTGCTACTTTTTGTTGATATGAGTCATATGTTCAGTACTATTTTTGTATCTAAATGAGTTTGTTTCAGTTTTTGTTTTAGTGTTTTGTTTTTAGTACCTTTTGACAATTTCAGAATTGAGTCAACCATGTACTCATCCCTATCTCTATCATCATCATCATGAAATATATATTTACATAGGTTAGTTTCTTCATTACCATGGAAAGTAAGGATGTGTAAATGATTGATTCTGTTTTGGAATTGCCAAATAATATTAAAATCAAAACATCTATTCAATAAACTAACAATAAATCAAACCCATCTTTTTAAAAATGAAACCAAATGAATCAAAATAATTGTTTTGGTTCAATTGGTCAGTTTTGAAATATCAAGAGCATCTTGTTTCCAACCTAACATATGGTTCAAAGTTGAAACAAATAATTGTTTCCAATGGACTCCTAAGAACAGTAGCATGAATTAAAGGATAGAATAGCAAAAACAGTACATAACCAGGATCAAACAAATTATATATGTAAACTCAGGCTGTTAATAGAATTTCAAAACTCTTGTTTCATAAATGACTTTTAGAAAAATAAAAATACTATTTTTTATGTATTTAAAATGTTTGGATGACTTAATCAATGAAAAATCCAAACTTGTGTTGTTGGTTGTTGCTTAGAGATAGAATAGCAAAAACAGTACTTAATACGCCGTTTTCTTATCATTTTATGCAATACAGAGACAGCAATAAAAAATTAATCAATTTTTAAGTCACAATGCAAGAAGGGAAGAAAATTTCTAAAAAAGTCACAAGGGCCAGTTTGAGTGGAGCTCCAGCATATCAAAGTATGGAAGTTGAACCAAAACTTGGCTTACCATTATTTGAGAGATGCAGACAGATGGTTGAATTTCTATATTTAATCATTCTGGGGGGAATACATAGACTATATCCGGGATCTTAAAACTAATTTTTAATGAGGCATTATTGTACTTTTTCTATAAGTTGGTTGACGATTAAGAAAATTTTGAGAATTGTTTCTTTTTATTGATTTTCTAGGTACTTGGTTTTCTAGGTACGTTCTTAGGTTCTGGATTGCATGTTATCCAGTGATAGACCCAAAAAAAAAACATTGTTTTGAGCTGCTAATTTCTGTTACCATCTTTAGTTCCTTGTATAATTTTGATCAGTGCTAGAAATCTTTCCTAATTTGGAAAGTACTTATATTTTTCAAAACTTTATTTATCCCCAGGGTGCAGGGTTGAAATTGGAGGATGCTCTTGCTTTTTTCAGAGCTGAATTTTCGCAGAAGGTTTGTTGACCTAATATGCTAAACTTGTTTTTCCTCTGATGTTTTTTTCCTTCTGTTGTATATTTCATTTTCTCACCATCAGTAAATATATGTGGTTAATATGGCCTGAAGATATCGATTATTATGGTTGTGGGTATAGTGTAGTAATTTATAACTATAGAATGATGTTCGTGTTAGCTAACCATTTTGTGGAAAATGTTAAAACCCCTGACATGCAGATAAAAGTTTTAGTACAAAGTCAACATGCTTACCCTTTTCTTTTTTTGATTTTGTTTGTTTTAATTGTTGTACAGTTGAGTCACGATGATGATAGGTAAATGCTTTCAATTTTTGCCACTTCACAATTTACCTGTTAGTATTTCTTTACAGTGGAAGCTAAATAACCACTCAAAGAGATTAGCATACACGCCAATTACCAGTGTGCATCTGAAAATGTCTATGCATACACATGCGTGGTCACACAAATAAACACACTCATTTCGAATATGGAGTCAGAGTTATCAGTGATGTATAGATTAAAAATACACCAAGTCCTTATTTCAGAAGTAGTTATAAGAAAATACATGCAACAACGAATCTGTAAATTAGATTCTTATATTTTTTGAATTAGAAAGCGAAAGCTAGTTTACAATTTTCTGATGAAAAGTGCAAGTTAGTTTGTATTTTTCAGTAAGTTTTTCAAAATTTAAAAAATCGAATATTTTTGTTCATAAGCAATAATAATTGTTATATGATTACAACTCAGTGTTTCCTAGAACAATGGCAATCTATGTAGTGTAGGGACAGAAAGTACCGATTAAATACAAATGAAGTCAAACTAACCCTGGCTAATAGTAAAGTGTAACCGTAGGAGGAAAATAAATAATGTCATTGATATAATAGACCACTATGCTAGAAGGAATATCTAATGTAATAGATATGGTTCTGTTTTCTCATATTAGGTCGGTGCTGAGCGGTTTGACAAGCAATATGCATATGGAATTCGACATAATTATGGAAAAGAAGGAAAAAGAACGGTAAGGCCACTGCTTTGGAGAAAGCATAGTCAACTATTTATATCTGTAAACTGCTTAACTTAGCCTGCTCTTCTCTTTTCTGGTTCAGGATTACACACCATATTCTTGTCAAAAGATTATTTCGTCCACCCCTGGCGTTGGTGATCACCATGGATGCCCTTACAGGCATTTTAGGTACATTCTCATGTTAAATTGTTTTGTCACTTTATTATCATTTCTAGTTAACTTTTTCATCTCATCTTTGGTCACTACATGTATGAGTATAATTTCAAGTTAAGATAATTATACACTTCCATTACAGGCATACAATGTTCGCGAGCAGTTATTTTCTTTTTCTGTCATGTTTAACATTCAAGTTCTTATGATCAAATCAGGTTACTGTCTTCCATTATTGTTAGATGTTTTTACCTTTCCCTAGTTGGAAGCAAATTCAAGGAATGACAAATGTACTTAACAATGAAATCATATTCTAGCATATTTTTCCCCATCTAATCGTTCCAAGTAAGGCCATTACATATATGGACTAACATATCTGTCTTATGACCTATACATATTTGAATTGTTATTAAATTATCCCAGTTCTTTTCTAAATGGATTTTCATGTAAAATTGGCTGATAATTAATTTTGACAAAATAATGGTCTTATAGGGAAAGCGTTAGCTTATTTTATTATTTGCAAACATATAGATAAATGAGCTTTAATTAGCAATGTCTAGTGCAATCAAAGTTTCAAAACGCAAAAGGCATACATGAGGCGTTTTCAGATTTACGAGGCAAGGCGTTTTCCTCGAAACGTTGAGGCGTAAGCTTCTCGGGTAAAAATAAAACGCAAAACAAATAAAGAAATTCTGACACTTTAAAATAACCAATGCAAATAATGAAAAACTAATAATTTAAGATCCGACTTTTACCAAGTCTATTTTTTATTATAGATTAAAAATAAATAATCTAAACACATATGATTCAAATTTTGATGTTTTAATACTATTTGAAGATTACATCAAACTCCAATTTTGATAAATTCTATCAATTCAAATCGATTTGCAGAATTTATTTCGAGATTTAACAGAGTTTATTGAAAAACATTCTTTAAATAACAATGAGAAAATTCAGTACATTGCTCATGATCATTATTTCATAAACAATCTTATTTGATTATGTTGATATTAAAATTGGGAAGTAAAAAATGCTAATTTTTTTTCTTAAATTTTGTCTTTATTATTTTCATTAAATAATTAAAATTTAATGACATTTTTCTATGTCAATATCTGCAGCTAAAAAATAAAAAATATTTAAGTCATATGCCTCGGCTGTTGAGGCGTGCGAGGCGTACACTTTATACGTTTTGTATGCCTCAAGTTGTTGAGGCGTAAGCTTTAGAGGTAAAAAGCCTTTTGGAATAAGCCTCAAGGCGTTTTATCTATTATTTTCTCAAATTTCTTAGGCTTTTTTTCAATTTCTTTTATGTTACATGTTCAAACACTAGAAGCAAGCTTGTCCTTTCTTTAAATATATCCCTACTGTGTCATAGGAAACTGATATTCCTTTCTTCCATGCCATTCTCAAATATATTTGCATGTGGAACTTCAACAGTACCCAAATGTTAACTTTGCCTTAAGTTTCCACTCATTTCATGTTCTTCCATTTTTATGAAAATAAATAAATCATGATTGCTTGTGAATTCCTTTGCCCTCAAACAGTATAACTGCATATTTCACATTTATCTCAACCATTGACTCCGCTTAATCTATATTTAGGATGTGATAAAATAGGGACATGGGGGCACATTTATTTGAGGACAGGAGTTCTTATCTCATGATTTCTTTCAAAAATACTTCTTCACTACTTTAGGATTGTTTTCCCTGCTGTCTTCTTATGTCTTGCTGCATACAAACATCGGTTTCCAAGTGGACTTTCTTTTCTTTCTTTAATTTGCTTTTAGTGAACTCCTTAATAATGAGTATGTGATATACGCAACATGCATGTTTTTGTGCCTAGTACATTATTAGACATCGATTATGGCTAGCTGCGAAGGTTTTTTCGGTTTTGAGATATATCTTATACAATCCAGCGAGGAGAATCTTAGAGCAGCTCTCTACAAAATGGGTTTAAGCGGACGTGCATTGGAAGATGTGATGGATAAAGTTAAAAATCACCATTTTCAGGTGCAGGGGCTACTGTAATTAACTTTGGACAAAATACCGATATTCAAGCTTCAATTTGTGCATCTAATCCTACCTTTATGATTATATTGTGTATTGTAGCTAGCATGCACATTGACATTCGAAGCAATTCATGCCACTTCATGTGATACTGGAATAAATCATCCTAATCAGTATTTCAGTGAAAGCAGGAAAATTTTGCAATCAAAGGTATATTTGATTTCATTGCTTTTTTCCATGTTCTTTGTTAAAACTGTCTAGGCAGCTATTATCATGTGTCTTGTTTCTTGGTAGTCGATAATACATTTCTTTGTTATTGCTTTATAACTTTTAATCATCAGTAATTAACTTCTAGCTGCAATTACAGCCGTCAGCCTAGTTCAGTTTGCAATGCTGCGAGCGATCAGTTCAGTTCACATTGCAAGGTTTGAGTTTTCTGTTTTCAACGACCCTTGGTCTATCTTTCTAATTTGCTGTCGGCTCTCAATGTATGTAGCTGCAAAGACAATGTAAGTTTGAATGATAAATGTTTAAAGAGGATTTAGAGGTCTTGGGATCAAATCCCCTGACAGTTAAATGTCATTTTTTTTCCTTGCAAAAATTAAACGTTCAAAGAGAGGCCCATAGCAATTCATTTTCTTAGGCTTTTTTTCCCACTACTTTCATATCTGGAGCCATGCAATTTATATTGCTACATACCTTTTAAGATGTGTAATTCATATTAGAATATCATCTTATAAAAAATAAGTTTAGCTCTTTAAAATGAGTGCCAATATTAACAGCTAGAGAAGAAAAACGGTGAGAAATTTTATGCATGTGAATGTTAAGGTCCTTGTCACTTTGTCATAATTTTGTGTTTACGTCCAAATAATGTAAGCAATTCATGTATTTTTGGAAAACAACTAATTTAAAAAAAAAGTCATCTTATAAAAAATGAGTTTAGCTCTTTAAAATGAGTGCCAATATTAACAGCTAGAGAAGAAAAACGGTGAGAAATTTTATTCATGTGAATGTTAAGGTCCTTGTCAAGTTGTCATTGTTAATTTTGTGTTTACGTCCAAATAATGTAAGCAATTCATGTATTTTTGGAAAACAACTAATTTAAAAAAAAAAGTCTACCATGTAAAATAATAGACAAATTTATTCATGTATTTTTCGGAAAACAACCAATTTAAAAAACAATCTAGCATGTAAAATACGAAACAACTTTTGTTTTTCCTCTTTTGATAAATAACAAAAGAATAGATAACTATCCATTCCCTTTATTGCCCCTCCGTCATCATTGTAATGGCTTGAATTTAAAAATTTTCTTTTGTTTTTTTTTATAGATTTTATTATTAATATTAAAATTCAAAATAGAAAACACAAAATGAGACCAAACAAACCTCAAGTGTTTCATGTGCGTTATTATAAATTCAACTTAACCTGTTCCATCCATGCACCATACAAGTAAATTCACTCTGATCGAATATTGCTTTGTTATAAACTGAAAACATAGAACATACATCTTTTTATAGTACATGTAAACCTAAACAATATAATCTTTAAGAAATAAGATAAACTGAGTATTAAGCTTTAAGTCCTTAAAATTAAATTTAATACACAAAAACTTCTTAGTTTTTTTTTTGCAAATTAGGTCTTTAGAATTTAATTATAGAATAGTTTCATATAATTATGCAATTATTCAATAAATAATTTTAAATATTTATGCAATTATATCCAAATAAATATATGTAATTATTTAGTGAGTAATTGCAAATAATTTTGTAATTTTTAGTGAATAATTGCGGCAATTTCTGCAAATTTTCAATGAATAATTGCGGAAATGTCTGAAACTGTTTATTGAATAATAGCATAAATTTATGCAATTATTCAGTAACTTAATTCTGGGATCCTAGTTTTTTTAATAAGGATGTTTGATGTATTTTGAAACTTAATAGGGACTTTTCAAACCGTCCATAAAATAAATATGTGGATATACTACTTGAAATAGCTTGAAGTTCACATGGTGACGATCATAAGATTATCTCTCAGTATATAGAACCTGTGCTGCTCACAAAATATTGTTAAGAAATGGATTGTTAAAGATCTTTCACGGTTAATGTCTAGGGAATAATCCCATATCCCAAAGACATAATGATTTTGTTATAAATATTTTAGCATCATTCCTTAGAGCATCTCAAACAGTGGAGTATTTCTCCCCTTGATCAGTAATTAGGGTGAGATTTTTCTCCCAATAGATATTACTTCATGTAATATTAAGGGAAATGTTACAGGACCAATTCTGGATTGGTTCCGCGAGCCGAATTTATCGGCTCGTTATGAAGCGAGATAGGGGTGAGCGTTTGGTTGGTTCGGTTTATCCGATAATGAAAATTGTCAAACCAAACTAAAATCGATAAAAATGAAAACCAAACCAAACCAACCAAATTAAGTTTGGTTGGTTCGGTTGGTTATCCGATTTAACCGAACTAAAAATATTTTAGACCTTATGATTTAACTGAATGTTGTTCTACATCTATTCTTTGTCCCTTCTGCATCACAACGAATTTGGCTTGTTTAGAAGTCAATGAATTTGGACATGTTTTAACAATGGTGCTCCATTTCGGGTAAATGTCATCATCTAGGTAATAGTCATGGTTGTAAGTATTTTGGCATAAAGCAAATGTTAAAGGAGGTAGCTGGCTTTGAGCAAGATCATTGAACAGGTGGGATCGTTCCATAACATTTAAGTCATTATTCGAACCGGGGATTCCCAAAAAAACGTGCCATATCCACAGATCGTACGATGCTACAATGATGGTTGGTCGTCTTTCCTTGCCGTTGTACGCACTTTGTAATCCCTTAGGGTAGTTCTTCCATTCCCATTGCATACAGTCCAGACTTCCTAACATGCCTGACCATCCCCTACTTTCGTGCATCTCTTTGATTTGCATTACATCTGCTTCATTCGGGGACCTTAAGTATTCTTCTCCGTAGACGTCCACCACAACTTGACTGTTGGCATTTTATAGTTTAGAGAGCTACATAGTTTGTTCACAAAACCAATTGGTTGATGTGAACTGTAGCTTCTTAGTATATATCCAGGATTTTAGTTGAACATTTCCCGATGTGGGACTTATATTTTCATCACTCCCCCTTCACGTGTGGCGTATTTGAGCCATCTACGTGATCATGCTATTTTGGATGGAGTGGCGCACGTATGGCGGTTAAGCACATACGTATTAGTTGAATTAGTTGACCTGGGCTCTGATACCACTGTTGACATTTTATAGTTTAGAGAGCTACATAGTTTGTTCACAAATATATACTAAGAAGCTACAGTTCACATCAACCAATTGGTTTTGTGAACAAACTATGTAGCTCTCTAAACTATAAAATGCCAACAGATATATTTTCATCATTGACAGAAATTTTCAAGTGTTTCAAGTGTCGTGCTCTCTGCTATTCGGTATGCATTGTCTAATGCATCAGCAGGAGTTCCATAAGCTAACATTCTCTTAGCAACCGTCATTTTTTGTTTATCGGATAACCCTGTGTCTTTGATGCATTTTGTTTGTATTTAAAGTAATCATTGTTACCTTGAGTACCTGCCAATATCTTGCATCAAAGACTTATGGTATTTAGCTTGATTTCGGTGTATAAATTTCCTTTTAGGAACCGATCACCCTTGAGTTGTGGATGATAAACCGTAGGCTTCAGGGGTTAAGGCCTTGCGCGCTGTATTTATAAATTGCTAGGAATGCACGTCGATTTTATCGGTGCGCGAGTGTCACGAGCCAATAAAAATCGACGCGTGTTGATTTAATAAAGGCGCTGATAAAATCGGCGCGCGTCTATTGGGAATTCTCAACAATTTCTCTTTGAATATTACGGATCGTAAGATCTGTAATCTTGTTGGAGATGCTCTTACAATAGTGGTCATGCATAATCAATCAATTTTGTGATTACAAGTGGTTCTTAAATTTAACATGAGAACAGAGCTAGACCCTAACTGTAAGCATGCAAACTGGTATTTCTTTATTTGTGTTTGACTGCTACATGGCTTTGCATTGCCCAGTATAAATACTCTTTCATTTGCCTAAATATACTTCTTACGTGAGGGCAAGTTGAGAATAACTGCATATCTAGAAATTAAGAGACCATTTTATGTTATCACCAATCGATTATGTGATGACTTGCTGCTTCCAAATTTCTCAATACCTCCTTGTATTTGAATTGCTTTTTCAATGATCATAGTACTACAAAGGAAGAATAAAATAAAAAACTGCATGAAAAATCGTTTTATTATTATATAATGTCAAATTTGACAGCTGAACCTTGTCAAAAGTTCTTTATTCAATGTTAACTCATGCGTTTGTTTTCAACTCCAGATATTATGCCGTAGAAGCTGGTATCTGCAGGCGTTTAGCTGCTTTAGATTGATCCATGCATATGAATTTGATCCACGTGAAGCTTATAACTCGATGTACTCTACTCATGCGTGTGTTTTCATGGGTATTATGGCTGCGGCTGTACTAGATATTGGACTGTTTATGATTCGACAAACTTTTGAAATGGGCGTCTGCAAAATACTTATTTGATAAATAAGCTTTGTTATTGTGAGACTGCATCTGTTTTTGTTCAAAAAAAAATCCCCTATATCCAAAATCTTCTTCTGTACCCAATCAATCAGGACTTCCTGAATTTTACTTTTTTGTAATTAAACCTTTAGATTTAAATGTAAAAAGATGAAAATTAGAAATTCTGAAGAAGGGATAAAGAATTTGGGTACAGATGATTTGCTTTCGTTTTTGTTTGGAGGTTGTTATTTTGGGGGTTGTTATTGAAACTTCAAATATTATTAAGGGGGTTTCAATTTTTTAAAACAAGAATTTGTTAAGGGGAGTACCAATGTAGAGAGCATCCACTTATTATTATTATTATTCTGTAGATGTGCATTTACGGATTGCCTACATGTACTTCACACAACATAATCAGTTGTCATTTTGTGCATTGCAACTTCTATTAGAATTGAACTTAAAATTCTACTTTTTGCTCGGTTCTCAAATTTAAATAATGTAACTTGTATATTGAAAAAAAGAAAAAAAGAAATGGTACAAGAAACCGAATATCATACATATTAGAATTTTTTTATAATACATCATCAAATATACGTCGACTATAATCAAGTGAAACACAACTAGTACCATAGACGTATATATAAACAAAAACATAAAAATTTAGTTACAATTTGAAATCAAACAACTTGCAACTTGTTTTCTTAGTTCTAAGTTCATCTTTTTCAAACATGACTTCATCTTGCATTTCAAGAACACATTCAAGTCCTATAGCACACATTGGAGGTTCAGTTTGGTCAAAATAATAACATTCAACTTGATCGGAGTTCATCTTGTGTTCGTTATGCAAACTATATCCATAAAATCTATGTTTTGCATTAGTTCCAGCTCCGCAGATGGCAGTTGCATTCATTTTTACAGTGACAAACTGGACATGACTCGCTTCGTATAGTAGGTGTGACGACCACCCCTACCACTTGCATGTAAATATGCATAATAATATACTGTAGCATGCAAAGCAGATATAGGCCAATTATCATGAATGATAATAAAAAACCAGATATGTCGTATATCTCACAACGTAAGGATAAATATATAACAAGAAATATAGACATTAATATAGCGAGAGATGATAAAACACAAAACAGCTGCCATATCATCAAAATCACATAGTTACGTGCATGAAATCCAATAATATTCGAATATATGTCATCCTTACTACAACACTCAGAGACGCTCATAACAGTGGAAAGCAAATTTGTAGAAGTATACGATATAGCTTCTCCAAGCTCATCTTCGGCTCGACATCACGTAAACCTGACCTGCTATCTAGTTTACTCATCAACATCGTCGATGAGTACCCAAGATAATAAGAGAAAACATAAAACATTGGGTCAGACAATAGTCTTGTGTGAGTGATAAGATCTATTTAAAGTTGTATTACAAGATGTGTAAATAGACATATTAGGTCTCATACCTGACCTGTCTCTACAATCAAAGAGTCAGCACATTATAACATGATAATATATGCTACTCAAAGTAATAGTGTAGCACAAAACAATAACAGAAGAAGTGAGCGAAGTCCTAAGATAAGAGAATCTGCCTAGCCTCCCCGGCTTCCATTCCCTATTTTCTCTAAGCCCCATTGGTGATAGCATACCCAAGAAGTGAAGGTATAGGTGACAAAACAACAATAGCAACCATCATACAAATCTTAATTATCACCTTCTAAAGTCGTGAATACATTTATACTCGTATGGCAACCCCTACCAAGGACTAATGGAAATATCAGCTCTAGTAGAAACTCCGTGCTTCGCTAGCACATGCCCCTCCAGCCTAGGTACGCCACCTAGGGTACGTGATCCTACCGATCCTAATGAGCGTCTCCTTGATACCCCTAGTTCGAGTTCCACTAGAACACTCCGAACTATCAATGATTCCTTAGCAAAACACTAGCAGAGTTACTCCTCTCTGTCGATCTAAGCTTGAGTTCCCTCATCCAATCCATTATCTTGAAGCTTCGCAACCACGAATCACTTCAATTCTTACAACATTGTCCACCACGAGCTGTGTCCATATACTCGTTCACCATGAGTCAATCCTACAGTGTCTTCCGCCACAAACCGCCTTATTATCATGTAGCTACGTTCCCCACATACTAGCCATGGTTTCCCTTCGATACACTCCCCATCCGAGCCTTCGTCGAGGAGTTTGTTACTCAATCATGTCATGTCTCTCAACCTAGAGCAGCAACTGTCAAACCAAGACCACCAACTCGATCCATGTATCATCCTCTCCCTCCCCTATGGATCGCATGTCCATACGACCCTTCCTTATAGATCGGTACTGGTTCACATGCTATAGACCGATACCGATCCATGTACTTAGCCAATTTTTGGCTAAGTACTTTGGATCCTTGAAGTAGACCTCTCTGTGGCTCCATTTTCCTACTGGTTCACTTCCTACCAGTCCATTGTGACTTCCTATCGGTTCATGGCTTAGAAGAATTTCTTTACATCGCACGCCAACTCCATTTGATGCCAAACTTTGCACATAAACTGCAAATTCCCTTAGGAGTCCACGCTAAAAGTTTGTAGGCGAAATAACACTTTCCCATGGACCGGTACTGATCCATATACTTAGTGTATTTCGACACCAAATTTCCTGGGCGTCTTCCCGTCGTCTTTCGGAGCTCAACCCCAAACTTCGTGCGATTTCGACGAACTTTGTTTTTGTTGCGCTCCAATCTTCGTTCAAGACCTATTTCTTCTATATTAGCACATAAAATCAAGTATATCATCCAAATAGCGATTTCAACAATTCAAACAACAAACATATGAATCGACAAGCATATTCAAATACTCAAATTCATATAAAACATGAAACAATCATTTATATGCATAAATTAAGTGTATATCTACATGTAGATAAATCTAAATTTATCATTTTAATCTATTTTTCACTAGTTTTATTATCCCTAAGGTTTAAAAATGGGATTTAACATATATGATCATGATTCAGTGTGATCTAACATGTAAATGTGATAAAAACGACTAATCTAAGCATATAATGTAACATAACATAGTGAGAGATCTAAATCACTCACCAGATCGATGAATCTAATAAAGATCAATACTGAAATGATGTGGGAAGCAAGAGGCCTTCGTTAAGAACAACATTTTCTCACTAAAAACTAACGATAAGGGACAAACAACAAAAGCCTTTGGTTTTGGTTTTATAATCCAGCAATCCCCCGCTAATCGAAAAAATCAAAGAAAATGGAGGAAAATAACTAGGGCAAGAAGCAAGTTTCATACTTAAGTACCAATGTCTTTTGATTGAGTTGATACCTAAAGAAGTGTGTTTAAAACTTAATCTAAAAAGTTTGTTAGAATATTTGAATTGGTCACATGTGTGTGCTCCTAATAATAAGTTAAGTGTGGTCATGATCCACTTTTGTAGGTTAGTGAATAGGTTTTCATTAAGTTTATTTAAAGGCTTGTAATCTTCTATCGTTTGTATTGTAAGCAATAATAACAATGTAATTCTTCATGTTTTAACGTTTCCTCTCTCTCTTCTTCATACCAAATTCTAACAAATGGTATCAGAGCTAGGAAGATAGAAAGGAATTAAAAAAAAAAACACTGTTTTGTTCCTTGTTTCTTCTCAATAAAAAATGCTTTCAGTTTCGTTCCACTTTTGTCAATAGAAATGCTTTCACGCAAGTTCTGCACTTCCCAAAATAAAATATCACCATCTACAGAAATTTATTTCTCGCTGCTAAAAGGAATCTCATGATCCTTGAGATTTGAATTGTGGTGCGTCACATCTGCAGCTAACTTCACTTGAATCAAAGATCTGCGTTGCCATTAGAGTCTGCTATCACAGCAGATCTGGAAAGTCGTGATGCTATTGACGGAGCCATTGCAAAACGTGAGGCAGATGGTATGTTGTTTGCTGATTTGTTATTGGAAGTTGAAATGTTGAGAGGAGTAAAGTCAGAGTTGAGGATTAGGTGATGATTTACGTAATTGGATTAGCAGTGACGGTTGAGGAAGTGTAGTGAGTAGTGGAGGTCATGGTATCTAAATTAGTTGATGTGGAGGGAAATATCAACAGAAATGGTAGTGAAAAAGTAGAAACAATGATCATTAAGGAAGAGAAAAATGTGAAAAATAATCCAAAAGAAGAGAGCATGCCCATTAAAAGGGCCAAAAATGCAAAGGAGGATTGTAGTTTGTGATTAATGGTGGTTTGTGATGAACTGTTGTATGGATGTTGATGGGATTTGGTGATGTAAAGGTTTTATGGAAGAGGATGCAGGTTTATGACGTGAAGGAGGTAGCTAGGTGATAGAGTGGGTAGTAATGGCAGAGAGGAAGATATGCAGTGGTAGGTATGTGTTTTTGTGGTGAGCTTAGGTTTGCAGTGAGTGTAGGAAGATAGAGTGCTGGTGCTTTGCAGGGCTTATTGAATGTAAAGCCGGGTTGCAAAGGGTGGTTGCAGATTGTGTTTTGCCAGAAGTTTGCGAAGTTGGTCATTTGGTTGATGCGGGGTGTTTGATGCGCAGGAGGTTCGGTGTTCAGGTAGGTGCTGTTCGAAGGAGTTTTCTCATGGATTTTTGTTGCTCGGAGGAGTTTGTTGTCACAGGCAAGTTAAAGGTAGTTCAGAGGCGCGTGGCAGGTCAGGTTGAAGGCGATGGAGCTGGTGTTGATGATTTGTGAGAAGATTAATTTGTTGTGGCAGTTTTGTTGTTACAGTGCTAGATGTTTGAGTAGAAGTGGCAAGTGCTTGATGATGATGTTATTAGAATAGGTATGTTATAGCAGTTTGGTAAGAAGATTGCTCTGTGGTGTGTGGAGTATTGCAGCAGTTTGTGGATTTTATGGAGTAGCTGCATGTATGCTGATAACGTAGTGGCAACTAAAGTATGAGTTGTGGTAAGAGGTGTGTGATCAAGGGGTGTAACTGGTGTTGCTAGGTCTAAGAAAGTATTGTTTCAGGCGACAGTTAAAGGAAGGTGTTGATAAGATTAATGCAGACTTAGGTGTTTGAGTTCTGATGGTTTGTATAGGAGTAAAGATCAGAGAGATGGGTGTTGCAGTTTTGTGATTTGGTACCTTAAGCAAAGGCGAGTAGCCAGTCATAGACAGTGATTGGATGTAGTTGTGTGATGTGGCAGTGTTTTTTTATTGTGTTGATGAAGATGGGGTTTGTTCTTTTAGATGTTTGTTGCAGTGGTGCTATTGATGTTAGCATGAAGAAGAAGTTCAGCAGAACGTTAGTTGTTGATGTGACAGCAATGAAGGCAAAGACGAAGGGTCTAACGTCGTCTAGTGGGTTGGATATTTGTGAATGCTCGGGAGAACTGTTTGATGAAATGCCTACTAAAGAATAGGTATATGTCTACAAGTGAAGTAGATGAGTCTGTGAGTGAAGAAGACTTAGATTTGGTTTTGTGTCATCCAACAAATAAGGAAGAAGAGCTGCGGTTCTCACTTGTTAGGGAGATGACATATACAAGGGAAGACCCGAATGGAGAGGTTAGTGATCCCTTAGAGGAAACCAAGAGTGTATGTTGATGGTTAAAGTACCAATCAATTGAAACAGTTGAGCATGTTCAACCAGGTAAAGATGATATGATAGAGTTCGTCTATGCAAAGACAATGAATGAAAACGAGGATTGTAGTTCACTATTCAGTAAACTGGATGTTAGCACATCTAGTTTAAGGGAGGGTGTTAGAATATTTGAATTGGTCACATGTGTGTGCTCCTAATAATAAGTTAAGTGTGGTCATGATCCACTTTTGTAGGTTAGTGAATAGGTTTTCATTAAGTTTATTTAAAGGCTTGTAATCTTCTATCATTTGTATTGTAAGCAATAATAACAATGTAATTCTTCATGTTTTAACGTTTCCTCTCTCTCTTCTTCATACCAAATTCTAACAAAGTTAATTCCTATTGAACAACAAAGATTTGGATTTTGATCTCGCAACCCACACTAGACTTTCAATTTATGCAAAGTCCACTATAAATATGCACATTTAATGGTTGTACGCCTTCCTTAGGAACTCATGAGTTCTATAGAGAGCTCAAGCCTCCTATAGAAGATAACCCATCTTTACACTCAAGTAGGTAAGTCCATCAAATGCTCCACTCTAGCACCACCACCAAATTTTATGGATCCATTAAGAGCAAAAAGCTTAACCTCACAAAATATATTAGCATAGTTCATTGAGTTCATCTCAAAAACACTACCAATATCGACGATGAATTATTTATGAGTAATAAGGGATTGTCTTAAATAAATTAATAAAATCCATCTAGTACATCTCAAAAGCACCACCAATCTTGGGTATATATATGAAAAGAGCAAATAGGCTCAAAACAAGATAAATTTGTATACCATCAAGTGCATCTCAAATGCACCACCAAAACTGCTATGGTATATAAAAAAGTAATGAAGCTCAAACTAATAAAAATAGTAGAATCTATCACGTGCATCTCAAAAGCACCCCCAAATACTAGTTATGGACTGCATTAAAAAAAAACTCAAACTCATAATCAATAATTGAATCCATTAGGTAAAGTTTCAAATGTACCACCAAAACCGACTATGGATTATGTAAAAAAAATCAAAAATATATCAAATGGAAAAAATCCATCAAATGCATCTAAAAAATACCACCAAAATTGGTTATGGATTATATAAAAGTATAGGAACTCAAACTTATATCAAAAAAATAATTCACTAAGTGCTACTCAAAAGCAGTACCAAACTGGTCATTCGTAATAAAAGCAAGAAAGCTCAAACTCATACAAAACAATAGAATCCATTAAATGTCTCTCAAAAGTACCACCAAAAACTAGTTATAAAATATATCAAATAAAAGAAGTTTTAAACCATATCAAGTAGAAAAATCCATCAAGTGTGTGTTGGAAGCACCACCAGAAACTGGTTATGGATTATATGAAATGAAAAGAGCTTAAAATCGTGTCAAATAGAAAAATCCGTTAAGAGTATCGTGAAAATACCACCAAAAATTGGTTATCGATTGAATAAAAGTAAGGAAGATTAAAATCATATCACATAGCAAAACGCATCATGTGCTTTTTAAAAGCCTCACAAGAAATGGTTACAGTTTATATAAAGAAGTTAAGCTTAAGAATAAAAAAATAAGAAGAGAAAATGCCTTCATATTGTATCATTAGACCATAAATGAGTACTTTTCACATTTTCCATACTCTGCGCTAAATGCTTGTTCCTTCTGAGAATTCAAAGACTAACTTATTTGAAAATAATGAAATTTTCTATGATCCTATTCATTTTGTCACTCCTTTCATCACTTTCGTGATTGCTTCAAGTTCAAAAGTGATGTATATTCTTTTTTCATTCCACATTCTAATAGAAATTCCAATGTTCATCAACAAATGAATATATGTAACTTCTTACATCATAAGTAATGATATATTTAATAATTTAAGGGAAACATGGCTCTTCCTTTAATGTACCACATTCATCATCTGATATATATATATATATATATATATGTGTGTGTGTGTGTGTGTGTGTGTGTGTGTGTGTGTGTGTGTGTATGTGCGTGTGCACGCGCGTGCGCATGTGTGTGTGCATAAACCATGAAGAAATAACACATTTTCATAATCCGAGATAACTTATTTCAATTTCTCATGATGAACGATGCTAGCTTGAAACTAACAACACAAATTAGTTTCTTGGACATATAATCTAATTTGAAAAGATCAACCTATTCAATTAGTTCTCCAGTTACATTCAACCTTTGCAGTTAAAGCATTTAGCGGTTACGTAGCGGTGGAGGTGCAAAAAGTTACAGCAGGGGTAAAGCGAGAAAATGGTGAGGATATATTAGAGTTGCAAAAAATTCATTAAATATAAAAAATATATTTGAAATTAATTAATTATCATCCTTATATCATTTGCGTAAAAGAAACTAACATTAGTTAGTCTTATATAACAAAATCTATGATAATTATGGCTGTGCACACTAAATTTTAAGACTATAATAGATTTCTACCATATACTGGATTTATTGGTTTTTTTTAAATAGAGAACTAGTCAAATTAAACTATCTATAAAATACTACTAAAGCAGATGCTAAAAACATTTAGTGGGTGTATCGGAAAATAACATGGATTAAAGTGGATCTACTATTCATCTATGCAAATTTGATTTAGCGTAGGGGATGAAAAGTGCTACAGGCTATAGTGAGAATTTTATGAGGATTTAGCAAGGCATTAGCTGCACATCAACATAGTTAAGTATTTTCATGTGTGTAAACAAACATCAACACAATATCAACGAAGATAATGTTCAACAAATACCAACTTGTATAAATGCAATATTTGGTTCAACTCATGTCTTTATTTTATCATGTATACATAAACTCATAAAGCATACACATATAAAGTATGATATGCCAAACATAGGATTTTATAATAATGTTTATGTAGAGGAAAAAATAATACAAGTGTAAAACAAATAAAGTTACATTTCTATTCATATATTTAACTCAGATATTCTCAGTTACAATACTTATAATTAAAGTACATTATGCAAAATCCACCAACTTATATGGGTGAGTAAAACAAATATTATTAAAATATGTAGCTTTCGAGGGCTCATGCATCAATCAAAATGACTATTTTTTTCATATTCAGTATCATATGAGAATGTTTTTCTATAAGTATTAATATGTCATTTCAAAATATTTTATATGATACTCAAATAATTACTTTTTATTTTCCATTTATAAGTATCTTTTACAAGTATACTTTATTTACTTTCAGCATCCATTTCATCATTATTTTTCATTTTTAATAAATTCATTTTGCCAATTAAGCTAAAATGTTTCAAATCTTTTGAAATATATTCCATTTCAAATTACGTTTTCTAGTATGAACACATGTAGAGAATGAAAATAAGTTTGATGATGAAATGTAATCAGATTTCTATAATGCTAACGCACTCATGCCATTAAGATGATAATGTTCTGAAAGAACCCGTAACTTCCCCGTGAAGGAAAGCACGAATACTTTGAGAACAACACACAAAAGGACGCAGACGGAAGAACATTTCATTGTATATTACAACAATGCATCAGATTACAAGAATATACAGAGTATAAATGAATAAATTACATTGGATAGATATCAGAGATTACAATAAATTACATAGCAGCGGAAAATAATACAAAATACAACTGAAAGTGATACACGGATACAGAGCTTTCCGAGCATCGTTCCAGCTGTTAATCAGGACCCTGTGATTATAAATCTGCAAAACCAAAACTACTAGCTGCCCGTGTGGAAAATAGGGGCACCCAGAGTTTAGGTTAAAACAATAATCTCCGAGTCAGTCATGGGACTGGTGTGAGAACTAAAACAGTTATTAATATTGGTTTTAAAGTTAGGTAAATCAAGGGACCACGCCGTATAACACGGAACGGGTTTCCTCCCAAGAATACCAGTGCATAGAACAAACAGCGCAATGCTAAATAAAGAAAAATGAAGCTGTTATAAGACCCAGGTCCCATCACACAATGCAACGCAAGCCGGAGGATAGGGTTTTCCCTTATAACAGCCAAAGCATGCTTGATACGTTTAAAACACATTATTTGATACTATTATAAGTGTATAGTGTCAAAACAATTTCAATCATAAGTATCAATCATAGGCGGCATGGGTACCATCTATCATGTCGCCATACTAGTTCTACAATTAAAACCGCAATACACGTATTGGAAATTGGATTCCGTCATGAGTCGAGGCAAGGGGCAAGCTCCTCTCCGCGTTCGAGACACTCTAGCAAATGCCTCAGGACCCCACTCTGATCCTTTGGAACCTCCAAGGCCGGTCCTCTCTTACTTTTGAGGATTAGTTATTCCTGAACACACGTTTTCCGGTCCTTACAGACCTATATCCGAGGCGCCTCGTATCCAACAACCACACAGGTGAAAAGTATATAAATGTCAGGGCTGGTAGGTCACTGACACCACCCTAGCTAGAAAGAAACGTCGTGCACTCCTTGGGTCCGTATCCCGTTTTTGACTCATACCGAGGTGTGAGGCTCGCGAATCCACGTTACACACAAAGCTACGCCACACAGGCCGTGCTTTGATCATCAACCACAAGACTTTGCTTTTCAACAGAAGCCTTGATCAATTGCCACTTACGCATGCCACACTGGCAATTCACTCCATGCGACTGATGTCCATCGATATACAACCTCTGAGCTCGTACGTCTCAGAGAAGGGCGTTAAGCAAGAGAATAAATTCTCCGCCGCCAAACAGATGTATATTTAATAGAGATCCATCAACACAGAATAAAATCCAATGTCAGACACACAATCCATTTACAAGTTCGTTCTGGGTCTGAACGAAACCGGAGGCACTTTCCTCGCATATCCATCCATCTCCAAGTACGTCTGGACGATCACCAACTGGTTCCCTCATCCTGGGTGTACAGCCCAATCAAGATCATCAGTAATCACCCAAACGATGTGAAGACTTCCGGTCTTCAACCACCGTCTTCATCTTCGACATCTCGTCGAATCGGTTATTCAGAATGGGTATAAACCCGGCCTTTCTGAATAACCCACGTATATAATAAACGAATGTTACACAAACACAACAAACGCCCCATTCCAATTCAGAATATTCTTTTATTCACAAAATCACATTCTTAGGGAAAGGTTCCCATTAATTTTATCAAAGATAAATTCTTCTAAATTTATTCTTTAATCTTCCTTTGGATATCATTTCAAACTAGTCGGGATTAGCGATCCACACCGAAGTAATTATTTGTTTTATTTCCCAATCCCAACCTATATATCCCATGGAGCAAAACTGGTGATACTCCATATCTAACACCACGGTGTTATCGGTAAAATTAATTACCATTTCACGTTCAAATCTAATTAAAGATTTAACTATCGCTTTGGAGCAAAACTGGTGATACTCCACTCTCGATCACTTTTCAGATTTGATAATTTAAATTATCAATTCACATTTTAATCTAATTAAAGATTCATTAAAACTCCACTTAGTTTTAATCTTCTCAAAAATTAATATTCTGCCTTTAACTGGGTTAAAGAACCAATGTCATCAAAAACACGATTCACGACAAACCAAATCACATTTGACATTAAATACAAGGCTCTGAATAGAAAATATATCGGCTTATATTCAATATCAAATTCTGAAACAAACAAATATCGTATTGGAAATAACGATATATAATATATCTTTCAAATTCCCATAACAATATCTGTATAGTCACGAAATCCAACATCGAAATATCCCGAAGATAATTTCGATTCAGCTCCAGTCTAATCCACGTATTGGAAATTTTGATTATTTTTAAAATCACTTTCAAATTCAATTTATTTATTTATTAAAATAAATTGATTTTAATTCTAGTTCAAAACTAGTTCATTTCGATAAAAATCTATTTTTACCTTCTAATGTGGAATTTTCCAGCCCAATTCTTTCCAATTCACATATTATAATTTTACACAAATTATAGATATTTTTAATAATTTTATCAAGGCCCGTACAGTCGATTTCCATCAACGGCCATCGAACTGCACTTACAGCGACCTTTTTCGAATTTGATTTGGACATAATTCCAAATCCAACCGTTAGATTTCAAATTTCTAATATTCATTGGAAAGCTCTTTTCGATACGAACCCAACGGTTCCGGTTTTAGGAGAATCCGACGGTCGGATCTCCCGCAATGTCCGTTCGAAATAAATGGTCGAAATTCACGAACTGCCGCGGCGCGGCGTGTTCTATTCAGGCCATTATATTATATATATAATATATATAATATATATTTCGTCGATTTCCATTTAAAACGAATTTTATAAATCGTTTTAAATTCGTTTCTGAAACAATTCAACTTCTATATTCAATTCAAATCAAAATTGAATTCTTCTTTATAAATCCGTTTTGAAATTCATTTCTATTTAATTCAAATTTTAATTCAATTTGAATTCATTTCAATTCACTTTCAATTCAATTTGAATTCGTTTTCAATTCAATTCATTTCGAAATCGTTTTCAATTCAATTTATTTCGAAATCGTTTTCAATTCAATTTACTTCGAAATCGTTTTCAATTCAATTTATTTCGAAATCGTTTTCAATTCAATTTACTTCGAAATCGTTTTCAATTCAATTTATTTTAAATCGTTTTCAATTCCAAAATATTTCGAAATCGTTTTCAATTCAATTTATTTCAAATTTCAATTTCAAAATATTTAATTTCGAAATCACTTTCCAATATTCATTATACAACGAATAAAATCGATATAAATATCGTTCACGTCAAAATGGCGCAAAACTAATCAACACGACTTTATGTTTTTCACAACTTCTTTATTTTATTCAACAAATGAATATTCATCCCATTCAACACATGAATCTATATTTTTTTCAACACACGACGAATCTCAACACATGAGTACTGTCAATACATCACTATTTTTGTTGTGTAAAATATTTTATAAAACTAAGGTATCTATCGTTTGATTTTCAATTAGACTCCTACTGAGAAGTAGTTCTAATTTTAAATATGATAAAGGTGTAAATATCATTGTATAAAATATTTCACTCAACACATGAATAGATTCAACACATGAATTTTCCTTTACAATATTCATTATTTTCCCGATTGGAATGAGGCCCAATCAATCACCATATAACGTTAATTATATGGATTCCATACAACACATGTATATAATAGCATTGAAAAATAATCAATCATCAACCAAAGTGCACTACACAACTGCATAAGCATCAAATATAAATAATCGACGCTTACACAGTCTGTCGACCAATCGATCGACAATAATTAAATAATTGGGATTAGTGTACACCAAATATCATCCCAACACCCGTGTAGGGTTTCAAATCAACAAACACACATTTTTGTTTGTGCAGTTGGGCGATGTGTAAAATTTATCAACCCAATCAATATCAGTCAAATCAGTGTAAATAAACAAATCGGCCGATTTGTTTATAAATATTTATTTATTTACTTTCACGTTAAAAATTATATTTTTAACGTCAAAAATATTTATTTCAACACTTGAATTTCTATTCAGTTCATTTACACAATAAAAATGATATTTTTATTTTTCTAACATATTTTAGAAAATTTCGGCGGCATAACGGCACGATACTAGAAACGGGACGAGGCCTAGCCTTATCCCCGGTCTAGTGAAGGCCCACGCCATTCACACATCAATCAAATCAATTTCAATTCACCAAACAATTCAAATTTCAATCAATTAGACTAACCAACTACACAACCAAACAATTTAACAAACAAGCCATCCATGGTCTGTGGATGACGGGTGTCGGGTGCTACTAAGCACCGTCTGCATCCTAGTCTATATATATAACTAGAAAAAGAAATTGAAAGGTGAGAAGTTCTCACCGAAAGCTATCCAACTTCACGACACTTCATTTATAGAAATCTTCTTCATCCTCGCCTTTTTATCATCTTCTTTTGCCCGTAGTCACTACATATATAAAAATCACGCATTTTTATATTTCGATGTCTTTAAAATAAAAATCACATTTTTATTTATTTACTTTCAATTTAAAAATCATATTTCTATAATCACTCATATATTTAAAAATCGAATTTTTTTACTATGCTATTCAATATATAAAAATCATATTTTTACTTCGTTATTCAATATATAAAAATCATATTTTTAATATTTCTATATAGTAAAGATTATATTTTTAGCCTTTCTATATTATAAAAATTATAACTTTCCTTATATAGAATAAAATAAAATCAAATCTTTATACTCTTAAAAATCGAATCTTTTCAAGTAAAAAAAAAAATCAAACCCTGCTCTAAATAAAATTCAAATCTTCTTTTAAATAAAATCTAACCTTATGGTTTTAAAAATCTAACCTTATGTGAATAAAAATATAAACATTAAGCAAATAAAAATATTAACTTTAACCATATAAAAATATTATCTTTAACCATATAAAAATATTATCTTTAACCATATATAGATCAGTTTTTTTTCCTATAGTAAAAATCAGTTTTTTCTTATTATTTAAAGTAAAGGAAGGCAAAAACTTACAGCGAGGTGGAGGAGAAAGGAAATCGCAGGAGGGGCTGAAGGGTGGTCGGCGGCGTCGCATTGGGGTGAAGGCGGCGGGCTTCATCAGAGAAAAGGGGAAGAAAGGAGAGAGAGAAGCGGAAGAGGGTGGAGTCGAACGAAGGGTGTCTGGGAAGGGCGGCGCTGCCTAGGGAGGCGCGCAAGGTGGTGGCGCGTCGGAGAACGGGGCGGCGTTCGTCGTCGAGGCAGGCTAGGGTTGCGAGCAGAAGCTCGCGCGAGGTGTTTGGAGGAGGGGAGAGAAGGAAGGGGGCAGGACTGGAGGCAGGCGCGGCGGTCGGAGCACCCCCCCGGTGGTGGTGGCGATGGCAATTCCCGCCATCGATTTGAAGAATCGATTTTTTTTATTTCTTTTGACTGAGTTTGACCGTGAAGGGAGAGAGAGGGGAGGGTAGAGATTTATATAATTATTTATTTATTTTTTTATTTTTTTTTTATAAAAAGTTGACTTTTACATATGACCCCTAAACGAGGTCCACCGCCTGTCGCCTATAGCGTTTTACCCCCATTCCGAACACAATGGGATATGTATCGTAAGCTGATTCGATCGTTTGAATCAGTTTCCTTTAAATTTACATTTAAATCGCTATATTGAATTTTAAACGTACATTTCAAATTACCGGGGTCACATACTAACTCTAAAAATTCTCGAAAAATATTTTCTAGCTTCGAATTGACGATACGGTCCTAACAAAACTAGTTTCGTCAAATTCTGAGACCGTTTGAAAAATGGCCAATTTCCAGTCGATTAAAATCAACTAAAACTGGTCAAACGCGTTTTCCTTTGCCACGCTCACATATTGATTCGAAAAATTATGAAATTTGAACCCTAGCAATAACTTGACATCACGGACCCAACAAAACTGGTTTCGTCGAAATCCGAGGTCGTTTGCAAAATGTCTATTTTTAAGGGCCTAAATTCCATAGCGACTATTCAGAATTTTCAACTGGACATATCTTTTGATTCCCGCTATGAAATTTCGATTTGTCGGATTCGTTGGAAAGATATTATCAATTAGATCCTAATGTTTTTGGTTTCACTAAAATCCGGATTGCTTTGCACCCGGTACATTCAATTGAAGTTTGAAATCGAATTATCGAACTACCGCGCCATTTTCAATTCCTATTTATAATTATATATAAATATTTATATTCTAACGACGACACGTATAAATATATACGTCGGATTATATTCAAAATATATTTCACGTCGATATTATTTAAAATAATTCATTTTAAATATTCAAAATTCGCTAAAATTGCCAAAATAAAAATTTTAAACTGGCCCAGATTTTCCGGGTTATTACAATCTCCCCCACTTAAAACTTTTCGTCCCCGAAAAGGAACAATGTCGAAAGTGGTTTGATTAATAAGCTCTACATTCGATCTGGCTTGCATTCTCCAACTTTTCAGTTTCTGAGAATTTTCAAAAATTTCAAAAATTTGGCTAACACCCTAAATTTTCGAAAAATTTCGCCATAACCTTCCCTGCACCGGGAGCATCGGGGAATTTCAAATAGCTTCCCCGGTCCTTCAGATCTCAAAAAGAAAAAGAAAAAGCCAAGCGGCTAGCCAATAGGCTCATAAAATCATCATCACCCAAACAAAACAGGAAATTATGTAGTAAACATGTACCTATTTGTCGGGCAAACAAATTTTATTCTTCGGCTCTAGCCTTCTTGCTATGACCTGTTCAATGTAAGTATATGTATATGCAAGCAAATGCGACTAATTTTCAATATAATTCAATATTCGGTTCAATTAGGCATAAATGGTTAAAATTAGCAAACAATTAAACAAACAACCCAAACATCAATCAATTAGTGAATTAGAGTTTCAAATTCATAATTTTTGATACATATACAAAAAAAAAATCATGTTTTGATGCCAATTCACAACAATGAATCTATCTATATAAGTTTTGGTTCTCACACCAGTCTAATGGAAATATATTGAAGTCACACCTTCGAAACACGAATATAAATACTGATGATGTGGCCACATCACCAGAATTATCCCCGGGTGTCTAGAATGTGACCCTATATCTATCCAGTATATTAAAACTTCGAATATACGTTCATGACGCGTATACGCGAAATCTATATATACTCGATTGTCCATATTCAAAATAAATAAATATTCAAATACGTATAAAACGATTTAAATTTTCAAAACAAAATTGTTTTCATTTGAAAAATATACTCTTCACACTCGTTCTAGGATACTACTGATCCTATCTCTAACGAGTCATTCTAATTGGATATTACTAACCCAATATCTGATGAATTCTTTGGTATGGTTCTAATGTGTCTTATTCTCGAGCTCTGTAAACCAAAGTTCTGATACCAACTGAAAGAACCCGTAACTTCCCCGTGAAGGAAAGCACGAATACTTTGAGAACAACACACAAAAGGACGCAGACGGAAGAACATTTCATTGTATATTACAACAATGCATCAGATTACAAGAATATACAGAGTATAAATGAATAAATTACATTGGATAGATATCAGAGATTACAATAAATTACATAGCAGCGGAAAATAATACAAAATACAACTGAAAGTGATACACGGATACAGAGCTTTCCGAGCATCGTTCCAGCTGTTAATCAGGACCCTGTGATTATAAATCTGCAAAACCAAAACTACTAGCTGCCCGTGTGGAAAATAGGGGCACCCAGAGTTTAGGTTAAAACAATAATCTCCGAGTCAGTCATGGGACTGGTGTGAGAACTAAAACAGTTATTAATATTGGTTTTAAAGTTAGGTAAATCAAGGGACCACGCCGTATAACACGGAACGGGTTTCCTCCCAAGAATACCAGTGCATAGAACAAACAGCGCAATGCTAAATAAAGAAAAATGAAGCTGTTATAAGACCCAGGTCCCATCACACAATGCAACGCAAGCCGGAGGATAGGGTTTTCCCTTATAACAGCCAAAGCATGCTTGATACGTTTAAAACACATTATTTGATACTATTATAAGTGTATAGTGTCAAAACAATTTCAATCATAAGTATCAATCATAGGCGGCATGGGTACCATCTATCATGTCGCCATACTAGTTCTACAATTAAAACCGCAATACACGTATTGGAAATTGGATTCCGTCATGAGTCGAGGCAAGGGGCAAGCTCCTCTCCGCGTTCGAGACACTCTAGCAAATGCCTCAGGACCCCACTCTGATCCTTTGGAACCTCCAAGGCCGGTCCTCTCTTACTTTTGAGGATTAGTTATTCCTGAACACACGTTTCCTGGTCCTTACAGACCTATATCCGAGGCGCCTCGTATCCAACAACCACACAGGTGAAAAGTATATAAATGTCAGGGCTGGTAGGTCACTGACACCACCCTAGCTAGAAAGAAACGTCGTGCACTCCTTGGGTCCGTATCCCGTTTTTGACTCATACCGAGGTGTGAGGCTCGCGAATCCACGTTACACACAAAGCTACGCCACACAGGCCGTGCTTTGATCATCAACCACAAGACTTTGCTTTTCAACAGAAGCCTTGATCAATTGTCACTTACGCATGCCACACTGGCAATTCACTCCATGCGACTGATGTCCATCGATATACAACCTCTGAGCTCGTACGTCTCAGAGAAGGGCGTTAAGCAAGAGAATAAATTCTCCGCCGCCAAACAGATGTATATTTAATAGAGATCCATCAACACAGAATAAAATCCAATGTCAGACACACAATCCATTTACAAGTTCGTTCTGGTTCTGAACGAAACCGGAGGCACTTTCCTCGCATATCCATCCATCTCCAAGTACGTCTGGACGATCACCAACTGGTTCCCTCATCCTGGGTGTACAGCCCAATCAAGATCATCAGTAATCACCCAAACGATGTGAAGACTTCCGGTCTTCAACCACCGTCTTCATCTTCGACATCTCGTCGAATCGGTTATTCAGAATGGGTATAAACCCGGCCTTTCTGAATAACCCACGTATATAATAAACGAATGTTACACAAACACAACAAACGCCCCATTCCAATTCAGAATATTCTTTTATTCACAAAATCACATTCTTAGGGAAAGGTTCCCATTAATTTTATCAAAGATAAATTCTTCTAAATTTATTCTTTAATCTTCCTTTGGATATCATTTCAAACTAGTCGGGATTAGCGATCCACACCGAAGTAATTATTTGTTTTATTTCCCAATCCCAACCTATATATCCCATGGAGCAAAACTGGTGATACTCCATATCTAACACCACGGTGTTATCGGTAAAATTAATTACCATTTCACGTTCAAATCTAATTAAAGATTTAACTATCGCTTTGGAGCAAAACTGGTGATACTCCACTCTCGATCACTTTTCAGATTTGATAATTTAAATTATCAATTCACATTTTAATCTAATTAAAGATTCATTAAAACTCCACTTAGTTTTAATCTTCTCAAAAATTAATATTCTGCCTTTAACTGGGTTAAAGAACCAATGTCATCAAAAACACGATTCACGACAAACCAAATCACATTTGACATTAAATACAAGGCTCTGAATAGAAAATATATCGGCTTATATTCAATATCAAATTCTGAAACAAACAAATATCGTATTGGAAATAACGATATATAATATATCTTTCAAATTCCCATAACAATATCTGTATAGTCACGAAATCCAACATCGAAATATCCCGAAGATAATTTCGATTCAGCTCCAGTCCAATCCACGTATTGGAAATTTTGATTATTTTTAAAATCACTTTCAAATTCAATTTATTTATTTATTAAAATAAATTGATTTTAATTCTAGTTCAAAACTAGTTCATTTCGATAAAAATCTATTTTTACCTTCTAATGTGGAATTTTCCAGCCCAATTCTTTCCAATTCACATATTATAATTTTACACAAATTATAGATATTTTTAATAATTTTATCAAGGCCCGTACAGTCGATTTCCATCAACGGCCATCGAACTGCACTTACAGCGACCTTTTTCGAATTTGATTTGGACATAATTCCAAATCCAACCGTTAGATTTCAAATTTCTAATATTCATTGGAAAGCTCTTTTCGATACGAACCCAACGGTTCCGGTTTTAGGAGAATCAGACGGTCGGATCTCCCGCAATGTCCGTTCGAAATAAATGGTCGAAATTCACGAACTGCCGCGGCGCGGCGTGTTCTATTCAGGCCATTATATTATATATATAATATATATAATATATATTTCGTTGATTTCCATTTAAAACGAATTTTATAAATCGTTTTAAATTCGTTTCTGAAACAATTCAACTTCTATATTCAATTCAAATCAAAATTGAATTCTTCTTTATAAATCCGTTTTGAAATTCATTTCTATTCAATTCAAATTTTAATTCAATTTGAATTCATTTCAATTCACTTTCAATTCAATTTGAATTCGTTTTCAATTCAATTCATTTCGAAATCGTTTTCAATTCAATTTATTTCGAAATCGTTTTCAATTCAATTTACTTCGAAATCGTTTTCAATTCAATTTATTTCGAAATCGTTTTCAATTCAATTTATTTCGAAATCGTTTTCAATTCAATTTACTTCGAAATCGTTTTCAATTCAATTTATTTTAAATCGTTTTCAATTCCAAAATATTTCGAAATCGTTTTCAATTCAATTTATTTCAAATTTCAATTTCAAAATATTTAATTTCGAAATCACTTTCCAATATTCATTATACAACGAATAAAATCGATATAAATATCGTTCACGTCAAAATGGCGCAAAACTAATCAACACGGCTTTATGTTTTTCACAACTTCTTTATTTTATTCAACAAATGAATATTCATCCCATTCAACACATGAATCTATATTTTTTTCAACACACGACGAATCTCAACACATGAGTACTGTCAATACATCACTATTTTTGTTGTGTAAAATATTTTATAAAACTAAGGTATCTATCGTTTGATTTTCAATTAGACTCCTACTGAGAAGTAGTTCTAATTTTAAATATGATAAAGGTGTAAATTTCATTGTATAAAATATTTCACTCAACACATGAATAGATTCAACACATGAATTTTCCTTTACAATATTCATTATTTTCCCGATTGGAATGAGGCCCAATCAATCACCATATAACGTTAATTATATGGATTCCATACAACACATGTATATAATAGCATTGAAAAATAATCAACCATCAACCAAAGTGCACTACACAACTGCATAAGCATCAAATATAAATAATCGACGCTTACACAGTCTGTCGACCAATCGATCGACAATAATTAAATAATTGGGATTAGTGTACACCAAATATCATCCCAACACCCGTGTGGGGTTTCAAATCAACAAACACACATTTTTGTTTGTGCAGTTGGGCGATGTGTAAAATTTATCAACCCAATCAATATCAGTCAAATCAGTGTAAATAAACAAATCGGCCGATTTGTTTATAAATATTTATTTATTTACTTTCACGTTAAAAATTATATTTTTAACGTCAAAAATATTTATTTCAACACTTGAATTTCTATTCAGTTCATTTACACAATAAAAATGATATTTTTATTTTTCTAACATATTTTAGAAAATTTCGGCGGCATAACGGCACGATACTAGAAACGGGACGAGGCCTAGCCTTATCCCCGGTCTAGTGAAGGCCCACGCCATTCACACATCAATCAAATCAATTTCAATTCACCAAACAATTCAAATTTCAATCAATTAGACTAACCAACTACACAACCAAACAATTTAACAAACAAGCCATCCATGGTCTGTGGATGACGGGTGTCGGGTGCTACTAAGCACCGTCTGCATCCTAGTCTATATATATAACTAGAAAAAGAAATTGAAAGGTGAGAAGTTCTCACCGAAAGCTATCCAACTTCACGACACTTCATTTATAGAAATCTTCTTCATCCTCGCCTTTTTATCATCTTCTTTTGCCCGTAGTCACTACATATATAAAAATCACGCATTTTTATATTTCGATGTCTTTAAAATAAAAATCACATTTTTATTTATTTACTTTCAATTTAAAAATCATATTTCTATAATCACTCATATATTTAAAAATCGAATTTTTTTACTATGCTATTCAATATATAAAAATCATATTTTTACTTCGTTATTCAATATATAAAAATCATATTTTTAATATTTCTATATAGTAAAGATTATATTTTTAGCCTTTCTATATTATAAAAATTATAACTTTCCTTATATAGAATAAAATAAAATCAAATCTTTATACTCTTAAAAATCGAATCTTTTCAAGTAAAAAAAATAAATCAAACCCTGCTCTAAATAAAATTCAAATCTTCTTTTAAATAAAATCTAACCTTATGGTTTTAAAAATCTAACCTTATGTGAATAAAAATATAAACATTAAGCAAATAAAAATATTAACTTTAACCATATAAAAATATTATCTTTAACCATATAAAAATATTATCTTTAACCATATATAGATCAGTTTTTTTTCCTATAGTAAAAATCAGTTTTTTTCTTATTATTTAAAGTAAAGGAAGGCAAAAACTTACAGCGAGGTGGAGGAGAAAGGAAATCGCAGGAGGGGCTGAAGGGTGGTCGGCGGCGTCGCATTGGGGTGAAGGCGGCGGGCTTCATCAGAGAAAAGGGGAAGAAAGGAGAGAGAGAAGCGGAAGAGGGTGGAGTCGAACGAAGGGTGTCTGGGAAGGGCGGCGCTGCCTAGGGAGGCGCGCAAGGTGGTGGCGCGTCGGAGAACGGGGCGGCGTTCGTTGTCGAGGCAGGCTAGGGTTGCGAGCAGAAGCTCGCGCGAGGTGTTTGGAGGAGGGGAGAGAAGGAAGGGGGCAGGACTGGAGGCAGGCGCGGCGGTCGGAGCACCCCCTCGGTGGTGGTGGCGATGGCAATTCCCGCCATCGATTTGAAGAATCGATTTTTTTTATTTCTTTTGACTGAGTTTGACCGTGAAGGGAGAGAGAGGGGAGGGTAGAGATTTATATAATTATTTTTATTTATTTATTTATTTTTTATAAAAAGCTGACTTTTACATATGACCCCTAAACGAGGTCCACCGCCTGTCGCCTATAGCGTTTTACCCCCATTCCGAACACAATGGGATATGTATCGTAAGCTGATTCGATCGTTTGAATCAGTTTCCTTTAAATTTACATTTAAATCGTTATATTGAATTTGAAACGTACATTTCAAATTACCGGGGTCACATACTAACTCTAAAAATTCTCGAAAAATATTTTCTAGCTTCGAATTGACGATACGGTCCTAACAAAACTAGTTTCATCAAATTCTGAGACCGTTTGAAAAATGGCCAATTTCCAGTCGATTAAAATCAACTGAAACTGGTCAAACGCGTTTTCCTTTGCCACGCTCACATATTGATTCGAAAAATTATGAAATTTGAAACCTAGCAATAACTTGACATCACGGACCCAACAAAACTGGTTTCGTCGAAATCCGAGGTCGTTTGCAAAATGTCTATTTTTAAGGGCCTGAATTCCATAGCGACTATTCAGAATTTTCAACTGGACATATCTTTTGATTCCCGCTATGAAATTTCGATTAGTCGGATTCGTTGGAAAGATATTATCAATTAGATCCTAATGTTTTTGGTTTCACTAAAATCCGGATTGCTTTGCACCCGGTACATTCAATTGAAGTTTGAAATCGAATTATCGAACTACCGCGCCATTTTCAATTCCTATTTATAATTATATATAAATATTTATATTCTAACGACGACGCGTATAAATATATACGTCGGATTATATTCAAAATATATTTCACGTTGATATTATTTAAAATAATTCATTTTAAATATTCAAAATTCGCTAAAATTGCCAAAATAAAAATTTTAAACTGGCCCAGATTTTCCGGGTTATTACATGTTCCCTTTTGATAAACCTTTACATAACTAATATACGAAAGAAATATTTATAATTTCCATATTCTCAAAATTTAACCTAATAACAAAAGTTGATATGTTTCATTTGTCTTCTTTACTCTAGAAACTAATATTCAAACATCTTATTAACTTGACAGTAAAACTAGTAATAATCATTTACCAAAACTAGCCTACAATAAATTTAATATTCTTAAAGCAATAAAATGTTTATGTTTAAAAGTCAATAAACTAATGTGCATTACATACACTCTCTCCTTTTCTTGTTCCTACCCATAAATTTTTCAATAATTCGAAAGAAAAATTCAGCCCAACTTTGGTGCAATGGATAACTGTTGTCCGCTTTCCGATGTTAATACAACTATCCTCCAGACTAGTCTACTCAAAATTGAAAGATTGAAGATTTGCATAAATCTATGCCCATAATCAATATTTTAGGAAGTGTTTTTTTTTATGGAAAATTGAAGAGATAAAGAAGAGAAGAAAAAAGATATTTTTTATAGATTTTTTTATTCTTTTGGAATGGAGAAACAAGGAAGAATAAAAACGTGGAATCCTCCTTTTTTTCAACCAATCATGCTAAATAAACTTGCCCCTACAAATGCATTTTCTCATTAATATAGAATGCATAGGGTCGGGTAATGAAAAGAATTATGTAAACAAATTCCTTTTTCTGAAAAGAAAAGTAATATGAAGCATGTTAAATAAACTTTTTACAAGATCGGTAAACTTTGGATTTGGATGATAGGTAACTCAGGAATCGAGTATGGATGATTATATGAAGTTGCATAAAAATGGATTCATCAAAGTATTGCTTTGGAAAAAATTGAGTTAAAACTTAGAATTGGACTAAGTATCATATCGATACGTACTCGAAGCACACGGTCAGATCTCATAATTTGACTGATCCATATAGGATCAGAACATAGAATTTCGCTAAGTATCGAATCGGTACGTATTTGAAGCATGGGATCGAAACTCAGAATTTGGTTGAATACTGAATCATTATTGATCCATGATGTAGAATTTCGAATTTTAAAACTCACCTAAAACTTCATCAAAAACTCAGAAATGGAGGCAAAAGCAACAAACCAAGAACATAAGAGGTAAGATGACAAAGTAGAGGGCTCACCCTGGGGTTCCCAACCCTTGGGGAACAATCCCAAGGGATTGAATTCGATCACCAATATGGGGGCGATCCGAGCCCAACTTCATGGGCTGGATCATCTGCTCTAGATGGGCCCTATGTGTGATTCTGGATCGATACAGGCTGCTTCTCTCTATAAATAGGGCACCAAGGCTGTGAAAAAGAGGTCTTTTTTTCTCTACATGGAAGGTCTATCGCATTTTGGAGACAACTTCACATTCTATTCTATTCTATTCATTCACACAACAACTAACTGTACTTGTAGGGCAATATAAATAATAGGTTATGCTAAGAGGACGTAGGCCAAAGTTTGTTAAACCATTATGAAAAGTTATGTTCTTTTACTGTAGTTTGGTATCTCTATGACTGTTTTTGTGACTGCTATATGTGATTATATTAATTTGGGTGTTATGCTCGATTGACCAAAATCGATTTTAACATTTTGGCATGCTAGGTAGGAGGTACATTACTTGAATCTAAGGAAGACTTCTGCAAAGAAAACAATAACTAAGGGAAACCAATTGGAGCTCAGACCATGAGGTTACTCAAGGAGGAAGTCAGGCGGCTTCTTCTGGAGGGGATCCTTCCTTATACCTCACAATAGAGGATATGGACCAAGCGATGAACCAAATGCAGGATAGGCTGGTCTGACAAGAGATGACGGTGAAAGGAAATGATGAACAACTTCCCCCGATGGATTGGACAAGCTAAAAAAAGCTGGAAATCATGATACAGGCAAGGGAAATCCACCAGGAATGCAAAGAATCGGATCGCAGCAACCGAGACCAGCTCCCAGAGAAGGGAATCACATTGGTCTTGGTCCTTCTTTAGGGATCAGTCTCGATCCCTCTCTGGCCAGAGGCAAGGCCCCAGAGCTACCTCAGACTATCATTTTTAGGTTGTAATTCAGGATTATGGAATTGTAGTTGGCTCGAAAGGATTTAGCAACGAAAATTGGCTAGGGGAAACTTCCTATAGGAAGATTTAGCCATTCCTGGTCCCTTAAACCTTGAGCGCATGCTCCCAGATTGAGAAACCATAGGTGCATCTGGATTGATAATGGATGCAGACATCTGAACGGGTGTTTTGAATGACGATTGGCGATCATTTTTGAATAAGAACGATGACTTTGCTGATGTAATCCATCTATTGATGAGACGCAGACTAGCGGACTAAGATGTTGATCATGTGAATCAGTGTCCTTTCACTTTGAGCATTCAAAATTCTAGGAATCCATCGAACTTCAAACTTCCGTTGTTGGAAGCTTATGATGGACTGAAGGATCCAACCATTCGTTTGATGAAATATATGAGGCGCACAGAACTGTTGGGGGATTCCGATGAAGTGATGACAAACTGCTTTCCACTCTTTCTTTCTAGCATTGCTACCATGTGGTTCAGGCAATTGAACAACGACTCTATTGAAAGTTGGGAAAACCTAGTTGAAAGATTCATAGGTCAATTTCGAGTTTATATTGCATGACACAAAAATGTGATGATGCTTACTACGATCAAGCATATTATCGACAAAACTCTGTGGAAATTTCTTGAAAGGTTCAACACTGCAGTGACTTCAATGGATTCATCAGACCCATTTATGGTGCTTACAACGGATCTGTCTGGAGTTATGGACAATTATGAATTTAAAATGTTTTTGGAAAAGTGTTCCGAGAGATCTCGACAAATTCTACCATGAAGCTGATATTTTTCTACGATAAGAAGATGCGAGCGTAGACCACGAAGCCCTCGAAGTTAATGTTGTTAAAGACTGAGGGTTATTCAATTCTATAACTGATAAAGGAAAAGGAAGGCCAGTAATGGCGATGGTTAGACCAAAAAAATAAGGAGATGACCCAAATTCTCTTCATAGGCTGAACTGAATGCTTCTCCAGAAAGAATATACCGAGAGACTCAAAATCGTATTTCATACAGGAACCAACAAGGAGGGAGCCCTCGAAACAGGAAAGGACCTCTGGGAAACACAACATATTCCATGATATTAGCGGGAATGATACCAACAAAATGCAAATACTTAAAAGATGACGTCGAGGAACTAGTTAGGAAAGGGTAACTACCTCAATATGTCCATGGCAGAGCCGCGTTGACGAAACTAGAGCAGTCGTCAACTACGCAGAACTATGGCAAAACTTGTTCCATTGTGGGATCGTCATTAACCAATGACACGTAAACTAGATAATAAACGACTAAGTTGGCTAACCCATGTACGAGATCAGGATTTGATCCTTAGGTGTGCTCGTAGATGGCGATAAACCATATCTTTTTACTCTTAGGTTTATCCAATTTGTAATAAACACGACTAAGCCACTTACGTTTCAAGGGAATCAGTGAGATCCCTAAGTAGGCTCTGACATGGTGGTGAACCAAGGATTTCAATTGTAATGAACTTTTGCTTTTAGAACTTCAATATAAAATATTTGGCTAGTTATTACTCATTCTCGTTGAATATGAAATAATCACTAAATTTCAACTTTATAAAAACTTAATGGATTGTCTAGTACCACTACTTTTGACAAGGATCGGTTCACTCTAGCAACGGGATGGTTCGATCAGGATGGTCATACACCATCATGTTTGGCAAGGTTCAAGTCTTCCCTTGAACAAAGTGCCTTAATCAAGATCATCAGGGGCGAACAACATCAGGCAAGGGTTGGGCGGTTCTGTTCATGGGTTCATTCCATCAGAATCGTTGACCACCGTCGTGATCAATAAGAGCTCAATGAGGCTAGGATCATCGTGTGTCGTCGCACGTGGCAAAGTTCAGGCTGTTTCATAACCGGATTATCTAATCATGATCGATAAGTACAATAGTACTTGGTAAGAGCCCGACGAGGCTGGAATCACCAATTGCAAATCGCGCTTAGCATGAAAAGGAAATGAACTTGGGCATGGATTGTATCGACAAGGAATCAAATCAGAGATTGACTCAACGAGGTCACAAAGTTTAAAAATGGCTTGGCGAAGCCACTACCACTAGCTTGGAAGTGCTATCTATCATATAAATGATTTGACAAGATTGTAAACTTCGATAATGAATCAGAAAGACCATAGAACTCATGAATAATCCAGAGAGACTTCGAAAATCAGACTTAAACAAAACACATCTTCCATTGAAAGATATAGTTGGTTCGAAAGTGTTAATCGCCATTTTGCAAGATTGTTACACTTTAAATTTGGATGATGGATAACTCGAAAATCATATGCTGATGATTATATGAAGCGGCGAACAACTGGATTCATCGGAATACTGCTTTAAAGAGAACTGATATAAGACTCAGAATTTGACTAAGTACCAGATCAGTACGTATTCAAAGGACAGGAACATAACTCAGAATTTGGATGAGTATCAGATCGGCAGTATATGAAGCACGTGATCAAAAATTAGAATTTGGCTAAGTATCGGATTGGTATGTACGTATTCGAAGCATAGGATCAAAACTAAAAGTTTGGCTAAGTATTAGGCCAATGTTGATCCGAGGAACAAAATTTTAGATTATAGAACTCACCCAAAACTTCGTCAAAAACTCAATACCGAAAGCCCAAATCGAAAAACTAAGAATAGAAGAGGTAAGATGGAAAAGTGGGGGACCTACCCGGAGGGTTTTACCCCTTAGGGTGCAACCCTAGGGATTGGTACTTATCCCTCCTTAAGGTACAACCCTTAGGGATTGGTACTTATCCCCTTGAAGGATTGGTATCGATCCGTCAATATAAGAGTGATTTAGGCCCCACTTCATGGGTCAAAACGTCTCCCTTAGGTGGCCCTCTATGTGAATATGGATCGATCTGAGCTACTTCTCTCTCTATAAATGGACCACCAATAGCTCTAAAAAAGGGATTTCTTTTCTTCTCTATGTGGAATTTCCGTTGTATTTGGAGACAGTTTCATATTATATTTTCTTCACTCATATAACAACTAACTATACTTGTAAACAGACAATATAAATAATAAATTAAGCTAAGTGGATGTACACTAGAGTTTATCGAACCATTATAAAAATTTATGCTCTTTTATTGCATTTAGATATCTTCGTGACTATTTTTGTGATTGCTATCTGTGATTATATAAACTTGGATGTTAGGCTTGATTGACCAAAATCGATTCTAATAGAGCTAAAACAATACATATTGTTTTTTTTGTCTTATAAGCTCATAAATCAAAATTAATAGCCTCCATTAAACATAACATTTTCTTATAACTAAGGAATGCTAAAGGACAGACAACTAAAAGACTTTGTTTTTGTTTTAATTATCCAACATGTGTATAGTACAAAAATTGTTCAAATCTAAATAACAATAAAGTACATTTCATCATATTAATGTCTGGTTCAAAAGTACATAATTGATTGTGAATGAACAATTCACCAAAAACCTAAATCAATCTCAAACTTTTTCATGCTACTCATTATTCCTATAAGAAATCATAGCTACAACCTTATTAACTCCTATTAAGCAAAAAGGAGCGAAAATGACCACATGAATGTAGAGAACTTAAGAGAAATGCACTTAAAAGTGTTTAGTGATTAACTTTATAACAATCCACCTATTATGTATTAAAGGATCATAAAATAGTTCTACTTATTTCTTATGTAGTCGTATCATTCTAATATTTTGGAATACAGTTCTTGGGGATGTTTTACACATCCATGATTTTTGCGAATCGTTATGTAGATATTTTACTATTCGAGTATCCCATTTTTTTGCCATAACTTTTGCCAAGATCCAAATTAGAAGTTCTAACTTATTCTGTTGGATTGGGATGGCAAATTCCCATTCCGTAGGGCGGTCATATAAGGAATTTGAAAAGGGGGTGAGAGATATAACAGTTTTAAGTTTTAAAGATTGCTGGATAGAATTAGGGAGTACTAATGGGATAAGATTGGCTCACCTGTTAGTCTATTGACTTTTAGATATAAATAGTTTTTGAAGGATATTAACATAACATTTTCCCTTATTTCCCTAAGCCCAAATGTAAACCTTAACCCTAATTTTATGTCCAAGTTCCCAGATCGCGCTCAAATTCACTTCTAATATCTTCGTAGCGCACAAGAGAGGTTAGATTCACATTGGTTAATCAATTTTCATCATTTGAAAGACCATCTACATCAATACCTTGCTGCCTTGGATTGATTTCAAATCAAGATTCGTTGATTTGGTGAGTGATTTAATCTCTTACATATCATATTGCATTATATGTTTATATTAGAAGATTTTTTCTTTACATGCCTAAATAATCCTACGACTTTTGTAGATTTAACCAATTCGGACTTGATAACCCTAAGTTAACCTAATTAGACATATAATGGGTTAATATGATAAGTTTAGACTAACTAGTGAGTAGATTAACCTTATTTGATGCTTGATCTATGTACACATATGATACATTCATGATTTTATGCATTTGGGTGATTGTCTATGATTGATGTTCATATGCTTTGCTGTTTGATCTATTAAAATGCCTGAATTGGATGTTATGCTTAATTCGCTTCTCAATATTTTTCATCATTAGAACTAAGGTTGAAGATTGGAGTATATCCAGATTTTAGTTTATCAAAATCACATGTAACTTAGAGGATAGGCTCTGGAAGATGTGGGGTCACATATAGATAACATGAGGTCCATTGAAGCTAAGTATATGGACCTACACTAATCCATTGGGCATGGATCAACACTGATATATCACATTCATTCCAATGGAGATGTGATCCATAAAGGAGGCTCATGAGGGCTTCTACAAATTTTGGATTAGCCACATGACTAGGAATTGGTGAATCGACATGGAAGTGAGATTGATCATATGGCATGGATCAACCAACTTTCATGCAAGCATTGGGCTCGAGTCAAGTCATAATGTTCGGGGTCTACGGTAGCAGAGGAATACTAGAAGAGGATCAATGTCGCCCAAATCAAATTTTGACTAAGTACATCGATATGCACCTATCCATAGGGCGTGGATCAGTATTTGATCCATTAAGGTTTGAAACTGAATGGCGTAGTCCATAGTGGAGGAAGATGGGTTCTTAGTGTTGTATTGGAAGTTATAGCTTATTGAGTGCTTTTACAAGGTGGAAGCTACGCCATAATTAAGTTGTGACTCTTCGATGGAAGACTCTGGTGAGGGTGGAATCAGAGAATAATAAGACGCAGTTCATGGTGTAGCGAAGTTACAAGATAATGGATTTGTATAAGGGGACTAGAACCTGAGATGGGGTGGTGATACTCTAGTGATCCGGAGTGCCAGGAAATCATTAATAGTACAGAGTGTTTTATTTGATTCAGAGCAAGGGTATCGTGGGGACGTTCAATTGAAACTGTCAATGATGGTCGTACACATTGGGTGGTGTAACCTATTGCTGGTGTAAGCAAAGTGTTGGTGTAAACACAGAGTTTGACTAGAATCGGGATTTCCATTAGTACCTAACACGAGCGAGGATGGTAATATGGGTTATCAATATATTCATGACTTTAGAAGGTGATGGTTAGGACTAGGTTGATGGATGCTATGATTAATATGGTTGCTTTTATCTTTATTTCATTAGGTAGACTATCATCTATAGGATTTGGGAGAGAGGACGTGGAATAGGGTCAGTGTAGGATGCTAATCTTCTACCTTGTGATTATACCCATATTTGTTGTTATTTAAATAATGTATTTTAATCAATTATTATGTGTTGACTCTTTGGTTGTAGGAACATATCAAGTATGGTACTTAAACTTGTCTATTATCATATTTTACAGTATAGCTGCTTATAGTCGTTATCACTAACACAATACTATTTTCTGACCGAAGGATTTATGTTTCCTTTTATCATTTTTGGTACTTATCGACGATGTTGTGGAGTAGACTATATAGCACGCGTAGGCGATGTTGTAGGTAACGCAGAGGCAGTCTTGGAGAAGCTGGAGCATATTACTCTATATTTGTTGATATTCTGCTTTTTTATAGTACTCTAAGTGGTGAGGATGTAGTGAGGTCTTGATGTACTTAACTATTACTTTAGGATGTACATAACTCAGTGATTTTATGATGATCATGATGTTGTTTTCACTTTTTATGGCTCATTAATATTTTTTCTATATTTCTTGTTGTGCTTTATCCATACGCTGTGAGATATACGCTAGATTTTCCTTTTTCTTTACTTTCGATGACCAACCTATATTATCTTGGTATGTATACAGTGCATATTTTCCTTTTTTTCCGTGCAAGTGGAATCAGGCGATCATCACATTTGGTATCAAATATTTGGCTATTCAACTGAACAAAGTTAATAGAGAGTACACGTGTAAGAGAGATGT
This sequence comes from Allium sativum, assembly GCA_030737875.1. Taxonomy (NCBI): domain Eukaryota; kingdom Viridiplantae; phylum Streptophyta; class Magnoliopsida; order Asparagales; family Amaryllidaceae; genus Allium; species Allium sativum. The sequence continues at coordinate 64,150,535 of JASFAX010000020.1, read as the reverse complement.
ACTTGCAAATGATATAAACTTAAGCTATGAATTATTATATGATTGTACGCACTTGAGCACCATTGTGGATTTTGTTTTGCTGGAACTCGTCATTCTTGTTACTAATTAAGGATGAATCAGAATACTATAAATGAGACTTGAAATAACTCTGCCTCTGGAGTGGTTCGTGAAGGGGGGGGGGGGGGGGGGTTCAAGAGTGGCTACACCCGATTACAAAGCTATTTTCAATTCTATGATAGTGTCATTTTTGGGAAGGGCACAAACACTCTGGGAATAGTTATAGGTGATGGTGGTGCTCCTGTGCAACTCCTAAAATGGATTTTGTTAAGTTGCACAAGGGCTATTCTACTTTGGGTATCAAGCCATTTAGGGGGAACGAGTCTCTTATTATGGCCCGGAACTGGTTGGACACTTGAAATCGCATCTCTGGAGACATGGGAGTAAATGATGCTATGCCAAGGAAATCCGCTTTCAGACAACTTTTGTGAAGGGCTATGAATTGATGGAATGGTATATCCATCCCTACTCCAAAAGAGAATATCACTTGGGATAAGTTTAAGACTAAGTTTGTGGAAACGTTCATTCCTAAGCCCCATAAGTCCATCCTATTTAAGAAGTTTGCTTAATCTAAGCAAGTAGATATGATGGTTTCAGAATATGTTTTCTCACTTGAAACTCTCTCGATGTATGGGAATTCATTTATAGATACCGCATCAAGGAAGAATGAGAAGTTCATAACTGGTTTGGATGAGTATGTGGGTGAGAAGCTAGTAGATCATATCAAATTTTCTTTTGAGAAGTTTGTTGAGGAGACTTTAAGGCATGAGAGTATGTTTTTTAAGAAGGTTGTTGCTGTATCTACTAAGAAAGAGCAACCAAAATCGTAGTAGACGGTGGAGATAAAAAGAAATGGAGTAGTAAAAGGAAGCAATAACAGGGCAACAGAGGGCCTAACAAGAAGAACGACTTAAGTGAGGTAATCTGCTTTAACTACAATAAGAAGGGGTGCTTTGTTGGAAAGTGTAGCTATGGTAAAGTAGAGAAGAAATGCAATAACTACAATAAGACACCTAAAGAAGGATTGTCCAGAACCTCCGTAGGGTATGCAGGTTGTGAAAGCATATGCCTTGGATGCAATATTGTCTTCCTTTAATGATGTCAAGCAAAAGGGAAAAGGATTCTTGGTGTAAGGTATGGTTTCTATTAGAGGTGTTTCTATTAGGGTTTTGTTTGATATAGGAGCTTCATATTCTTTTAGCTATAGTGAGCTAATGTGCAGATTAGATTTCCAACCCGAGATAATAGATAAGTCTTGTGATTTCGACTAACCTCGTAGAAGGATCAAGTAATCTCTATATGATTTGTCATGCTCTTATTTATCGAGCCATGAATGCTCCTTTGTTTGTGATTGTTTTGTTCTGAACTTTGCTGGATTTTGAATTATATTAGGTATGAACCGATTTAGAAATTATGCAACTATAATGGATTGTGAGAAGCTCAGTGTGACAATTAGTAGTATGGAAGCACGAGGGTGGTGATTGACTGTTTATCACGTGATGGGGGCATTAGTCAGCTTTTTATATTCGCTTGTGATTCTACAAGAAGGATTGTCATCTGCGCCTATTGTTAATGAGTACTAAATGTCTTTGAGGAGGTGACAAGGTTGCCACTCCATCGAGATATCGAGTTTAGGATCGCTTTAGTGGATGAAGTTAGACTCATAGTTATTGTTACTACCAAAATTAAAATCGAAGCAGGCTGGCAGTGAAGGGGTATCGAGTAACCCGAGAAACTACATCAACCGAAACCTTCCTAAAGTAAAGGGTCGCGAAAGCTACAAGATGTGACCGGAGGAATTGATACGCCAGGATAAACCCGACAAGATCTCTCCGACAGCCCCAACTTGGAAGAAATTCTCGTAATAAAGAAGCTAACATAGTCCGAAATTAAGTAAGCCAGAAACAATAAACCTGACGGACAAAGCCCAAAGGAACCTTCAATAATGACCTTCCCAAATGCCGATACACCTGAAGACGGAAGCATCGAAGGCCCCAAGTCGAAAGGATGGGAAGACCACCCAGAATCTGCTTTCGGAGCATCTACTGCATGAACGCCGAAAGGCCACCCTCCAATAATACGTGCTACCATAAAGGACCTACCGAAGGGCTAGCCGAGACCCGAGACCCGAGCAGGATACAGGCTACCTAGTACCGAAACACATAGTGGTTTCGATCCGACAGCTACCAGCATACACCACGAGGTCAAGCTCCTCTAAGCACTCACGATAAAGCCGAGAGCTACATCTGAAAGCTCATGTCTACAAGCCTACATTCAGGAACTTCTTTCGAGAATTCAAGCATCATCCAGGGATTATAATCGAATACGTCAAAAGAGGCCAAAGGTTAAGCACCCAAAGCCAAGAATAAAACAACCAACAAAGACCCATGCGGGTCCGACAGCCATCCGACGGGTGGGGCCCTGAACCACTATAAATAAGGCCCCAGAGGTCACATTAGGGGGATCTTTTTTCCTAACATTTTGTACCATTAGAAACAACTTGAGAAAGAAGATTAATGAATAATTCCTCCATATAACATTCATGTACTTCCAATAAAAGCTTAATAAAAAGGGATCTTCCTATGTGAAAACTGCTCTGTAAGTGTGTACTATTATTTCTCTAGTCATAGTAGTCGCAGTTTATCATTAATTCTGCAGAGAAATATGAGTTACACCCTTCAATTTCCTCGAATGGCGGTCGAACCTCATTCGCTGAGCTTAGATCCAACCTAATAGTTCCCAGCGATCCTACACCCCTGAGCCCTAGCCTCTTATGTTCCCGCCAGAATCGAGTGGAGAAGTAAGCCAATCCTCTTGATTTCCCTTTGGGTCTGTCCCTGCTGACCCACTTCCGGTGTTGACGAAAATGTTGTTAATATTTTGGCGCTAGAGGGAGGGCCTGAACCTCCGACCTTGTGGTTAACAGCCACGTATCTACCTGTGTTGTTCCATCCCGGATCAGACTAGCTTTGAAGAGGCGAAGTTGCTTTCAGGATCTCGAGCGGATAAGTCGAGAACCACCAGCCATAGGGTAGTGGAGGAGCAAGAGTTAAGAGCAGAGGCTTTGGAAGTAATAAAGCAGAAGAGGAAAGTAGGACTACATGCTTATGAGTTGGGGAGTAGCAACTCATTCCATATAGGATAAACCATGGCGTTCCCACCCAGTGAATCTACATCAGAGGACATTAGCATTTCCCCCCACTTAAGGGATGCTCTCTACAGGCAAGTTAAGGGGATGACGCTCAAACGCGAAATAATGGACGATTTCAACCACTTTGCCGACAAATGGATTAAAGAGATGACAACTCGATTCCAGTATGTTCCAGAAAGAGAGGACGAAAGTATAGGAACCACAACTGGGATGATTCGTAGGAGGATTAGACCCCATCAGCGAAAAAGGAAGTGTACGCCAGAAATACCCCAGGAACGCTACCTCACTACTTTGAGGGAGAATGTTTACTTCTTAACCAATCACGAACTTGACTATTGGACCAATACGAAGAAGAGGCCTAAAATACGAAAGAAAGACAGGAGGACCTTACTGCCATTAATTACCACTTGATGAGTGGACACGAGACTAATCACTACTGAACTCTCGAGGAAGCAATCATCAGATTCGTAAGTCAGCGCCGATTACGAGATTTTAAGAAGAATTTTTTGATGAGTTTGATAAAATCCTTAGGAAAATGATTAATAGACATGTGCCAATGTACGGAAAGCCCATCCCTCAGAATTTTAAAAGGAAAACCTAAAAGGGGTCCAATCACCAACGGATTAAATCCCTCGTCATCGCCAAATTGGCCGGGGCGAGGCATCCCCCAGAGGGGGATGGTGTGTTAGTCTTTCTCCATGCCCAAATCAGAGGGGGCAAGGTTAAAGCATCAATAACGTAAGCCGCCGTTTCACACCAGAGATGGTCGTGGCGGTGCATCTGAAATTAGCATGCCCTGCCTCTGCTCGCAGAAGAGTACGCCTTGCCTCTGCTAGAACCAAGCACGTCCTACCTTTGCTTATGTTCCGCATTATCCGTAGAACAGAATACAAACCCTTATCATTGCCTACGATGGTCAGGATAGGGCACCCCTTGGAGAGGGGTGGCGTATAAGCCTTTATCAGTGTCTACGATGGCCCATATATTAGCGTCAAAAGAGTAAACCTTAGCTCTGTGTCTACGATGGCCCTGTCTGAGTTTTTAAGCCCTTATCATCGCCTATGATGGTCAGGATAAGGCACCTCCTGGAGGGAGCTCGGGTGAGTCCTTGGGCCCTACTTGTGGATAAGCTAGCCAAGCGCTCCGGATGCACATGCCCAGAGAGTGGCCAACAAAGCACGTAGATCCTCTGCTTTGACGTCAAAAGCCTAAGGGGAGGCTCAAGAAGCACATATAACCTCTGCTTCCCAAATCAAATCCGAAGGGAATACTCACTTATTTAATGCCAGAGGGGGTTCCTGTCTGCTATGCTAAATTCTCGAATCCGGGTCGATTCGGCACTTCATTAATACCAGAGGGGGTTCCGGTCACTTACATATCAATACCTGAATCTGGGTCCATTCAGTTCTTTACAGAAGCCGGAAGGGGTTCCGGCCACCTACATATTAATACCCAAATATGGGTTCGTTCAGCTCTTTACAAAAGCCGGAAGGGGTTCCGGTCGCCTACAAATTAATATCCAAATATGGGTCCGCTCGGCTCTTTGTAGAAACCGGAAGGGGTTCCAGTCCCTACATATTAATGTCTGAATCTAGGTCTAATCGATTTCTCGACAAAATCCTAAAGCAAGCTGGCGGTCTTACATACAACGACCTGGAACAATCCTGCAAAAAAAAAAAAAAAAAAAAATCACCACCAGATGTGGAGCCACTAAGGCCACACCAAACCTGTGAAGAACCCAATTCCTGATTCAAACAAGAAAGAATCGCTTGCCCCTCTCGGGAATTCAAGTGAGGTATCAAGGTTTACAACCAGAGGTAGGCTCGTAAACCTCTCAAGGAGGTACTTTTAACTTATACATCTATTGGTTGTTCTCCTTTTCAATATATCAATTCTTTACACAACTCTAAAAAACGACGTCATATCATAACATCAGTTCAAAGAGCGATCGGGGAGAAGATTGCGAATGGTTTCAATAACATCCTATGAGTGACTATAACTTTATTTGTTCCAGGGGATTTTTCATTAGAAATATTTCAAGGACAATTGTTTCGAGAAGAAGTTTCCTTATCAACACACAGTACTGGTAGGTTTCCATTCATTGCAACGCCTTTGGAACACAATAATATTGTTTCTAACAAAAGCGATAAAAAAAATCACGTGACACACGGTCAGTTCCACCAGAAATCGTGATGCAAGCCATTACATAGATACAGTCTTTGTTCTAAGAAATAATATTTTCACACCCCAAAACATGCAATAAAAATCTCTCATTCTGAATCGGGGTTGTGCAAAGCGAACTCCAATGAAGCGCATTCCTCTTTAGCTTTCTTCAACTCATCCTTTAATTTATCGATTTGTTGATATAATCTACCAACCACCGCGTCTGAGCTTTCGGAGGATCTCGTTGCTAACCTACTCTGTAAACTGCGCATAGCCTCATCCTTCTCTTTCAATTGCTTTTCCAAATAGGACACTTGTTCCTTGAAGTTTGTGATTGTCACCTTCTGGAGGTAATACATCTTTTTGTACTCTAACAGAGGAGTGTCGCTAAAAATATCTTTGTCACCGGCGGCGTTCAGACTTTCCTCCCTAAATTTTGAAGAAGGGGTCTGGAACGAATTCTCCTAGCCACAGACAAGGTGAAACATTGTAATATGAAAATCGTAAACATCTAATGTGTGTTAACAACCTCTTACTTCCAAAAGAAAAAACAGTCACATTACGCTTATTGGTTCATGCACATTATAGGTACCATGTTCACACTAGAACATTATCATGACACCACACACTACCGAGAATCACAAAATCAACACGAATCACAAAACAAACCACAAGACAATGTATACTTAATACGACAACATTCAAAATCCCATGTTAAAATCGCCTGCGTTGAACCAAGCTTCTTAAGTTTTTCCTTAAAATTCTAAAACAAAGAGTCCAAAACATAACTGCAATTCAAGTCTTCAGAGAAACAGAGGATTGCTGTAATATGGGAAAATTAATTGTTAATGAAACCCAAGGGAAGAGAAAGACACCTTGAGAGTGAAAGCCATACTTGTAACAACCCGCATTCTACGCATCAGAGGATCGTAGAATATTTATTTCTTTCTTATATGAAGTCGTATGGTCGTGTGGCTTTGGGAAACGACCATTGGGGTCATTTCCCATGTTCATGATTTTTTGCCGATTTTCAAATGACCGTTTTGCCCCTAGCTGATCTTGTTTCGACCATAACTTTTGATTGGAAAGGAGTTTTGACCTGAAACCACTTCCATTGGCTTCAGATGATGGTTTACCTGTCCGTAGAGTGGTCACATGTGGAAAACGGACTTACCGTTTGGGAGAAATGGCTGAAATAAGGTTTGGAAGGTGAAAAACTGCTTAACCGGGCCAAATAGGGTGATTAGTGAATGAGCCCATAACCCATTTCGGGATTAGGGTTATGGGGAGGCTGAAAAGACTTAGGGTTTCATTCCATTTCAGTTTTCTAGCCTCCACTTACCTCTTAGAAACCCTAAAAATGGCCTCCAACCTCTAAATCACCTCCAAATCACTTTCTAATCAAGGATTAAGCTTAGCAACATCAAATCAAGGGAGATCTTCACCAAATCAAGATTAGAGTTGCTGTTTAGCATTGGTATTCGCGCCATATCAGAGATTTATTTCAGATCTAAGGTTTATTTGTGGCTAAGGTGAGTGATTTGCATAGTTCCTCACTAATTATGGTTAATTAAGGGTAATTAGTGTTAATTAGCGAATTTAAACATGATAAAATTCTGGAAAAATGTTTATAAATTCTTAAATGGTGTTTTAGACCTCTGATATGAATTTGGGTTAATTTGGTTAAGTTTTGCTAATCCTATCATTAATTATGCTTGAACATGCTTAAGGGAAAATATGGGATTTTGGCTATGTTTGATCCATTTTAACCTATCATATTTATGGTTTGGTGTTTGAGGTCACTTCTACTTGTTGCTATGACTGTATGGTATGCTTTGTGATTGATTAAAATAGATAGAATGGTCGAAAACGTCGTCGGATGGCGTAAAACACTTGCTGGAAAAAGTTGCAGAAAAATGGTGCAGGTTTTCGGATCGGATTGGATGGATGGGCTCGGACCGGAAAGTGGGCTGGGCAAAGATCACCGAGCCGAACCGAGACTTGGCATAAGAGGAAGTATGGCAAAAAGGAAGGCCACTATAGTTGAACTGGGATCGGATCGAGTTAAGGAAGGGGGGGGCATATCGAATTGGAAGAAGGTGAGGGGGATCGGAGCGGAAGAGAATTGGGAGCGGATCGGACCGTGACCAGGGACCCGAGCCGAACCGGTGGAGCAAGGGTACACCGAACCGAACCAAAGCAAGTACATCCGAATCGAGTTGATGTCTAGTAACTGGAGCAAGCTGAACCAAACGAGGTGCATATATCCGAACCGAATCGCCAGAGAAGAATCGCTATAACCAAACCGAACCGATCCGGTGATGACCAATAACCCGAGATGCAAAGGTAGTCCAAATGGAAGTTAGAGATCAGAATCCTGTTGGGAACCAATGAGTTCACTTTATGGTTGGGCTTTGCTACGGGACGTGTGCTAAGGAGTTGTCGACGTTCATAACTTCGATTCACCACTGAAAAGGAATGATGGGCTACGTATCAGTGCAGTAGAGTCATTATGACTCGAGGGGCAAAGTGATTGTAGCAGGACTACGTATCAGTGCAGTAGAGTCATTATGACTCGATGGGCAAAGTGATCGTAGTAAGACTATGAGCCAGTGCAGTGGAGCCATTGTGACTCCATGGGGCAAAGTGGACATAGTAAAGGATTAGTAGGGCTATGAGCCAGTGCAGTGGGGTGTATACGACTCCACGGGGCAAAGTGGACATAGCGAAGGATTAGTGGCTATGGATCAGTGCAGTGAAGCCGTTGTGACTTCATGGGGCAGAGTGATCATAGCAAAGTATTGGGTGATCGAAGTGATGGATATCGTATACTTTACGCACTAAGTGAGAGATGTGAGGATGGTTGCTATGCTTGATTTGTTGCCGTCACTATGACATGCACACCCCCACCCCCGTTATCTTTACACCATTTATTTAATGGAACCTTAGAGTGTTGTACAGTATGTAGTGCTAACTCTTTGGTTGCAGGTCCAGGTTCAGGTATGGTTTAGTATACATGTTATTGTTCTGTTTTGCTGCTTATCGCTCATACCAGACTTTTTGTCTGACCCAGAGTTTTATGTCTCTTCTTATTACTCTGGGTGCTCTCACGAGCAGACTAGAGACAGGTTAGCTGGGTATGCACGAGTAGCTGATCCGAAGACAAGCAGGAGGCTCCCACGTATGATACATATAGATGTTCTCCCTGTGTTGTTGAAGATCACTGCTTGGGAATTAGTAGTGAATCTTCTACTCTAGCTTTCTTTTGCTTTAGAGACAGTTTAAAGGTGTAATAATGATGTTGGATCATAAGCTGTATTTGGATTTCCGCTGCTATGTTGGTCTAGTTTTCAGCTTATGCATTATCTAGCCTATTTTATGTCAAGATTATGTTATTATTATATTTTGTTCCATACGCTGTGAGACATTCTACAGGTTCTTTGTTGAATCTTCGTCTTCTTCCTTTTCTTCTGACGACTGTACCGTGCTAATTGGACATGTGTACAGCGCACTTATGGAGGAAATGTCGGTTGGTGCGGGGCGGGCCGTCACATTTGGTATCAGAGCTCTAGGTTGCGTAGTTAACCTAGGAAAGGACACTAGGGAGAGATAATACGTATATGAGAGTGCGTATTTGTGATTACTTTGGTTTTCAAAAGCTATATATATATATACTATTAGTAGCTAATAGTATAAGGATGAAGTCGTACTGCACTAGCACCACTATGGAGATAGTTAATCGTTTTCTCTTTACAAATTGAACGATGAGTCGAGACACGAGGGGTGCTGGTAGAGGGGCCAATAATGGGAATGCTCCTGACATGAGGACGATGTTTACTGACTTCCTGAGGGAGATGCTTAGGGATGTTCAGGGAGCAGTTCCCAATGCCGGTAATGGTGGTGGTCCAGTAGTGCAGGAGCCTAGGGCCGATTTCGCCAAGCTGTGCAAGAATTACACTTACCTTGGTGGGAAGCCATTCCACGGAACGGAGTCGGCCACGGATGTTCAGGATTGGTTGGATAGCTGTGATCGTATCTTCGACGACTTGGGTATCGAGGATGTGATGAAGAGAAGGCTAGCGTCTTGTCAGCTGCAAGGGCGAGCGATGAATTGGTGGAATGCTGTTAAGACAGCCACTCCCGAAGATCAAGTTACTTGGGATCAGTTTAAGGCTCGCTTTAGCGACAAGTTTATCCAAGCTGCTCAAAAGTCGGAATTGTTTAGGAAGTTCCTGGAGCTTAAGAAGAATGGTAAGGCAGTCTCGGACTATATTGCTGAGTTCGACACTTTGTCGAAGTATGGATTATCCCTTATCGATACTCCTGAGAAGAAGAACGAGAAGTTCATTACTGGTTTGGATGGATACTTGGGAGAGAGGCTTATCAACCACATCGAGGAGACTTTTGATTCGATTTCGGGGAAAGCTTTGACATCAGAGAATCTTTACCCTATGTCAAAGACTGAGGTTGCATCTGCAGAAGGGCTGAAGCCGCAAGCAGGCGGTGGAGGCAAGAATAACACTCAGAACAAGAGGAAGCAGAACCAAACTAAGGATGGCCAGAAAAAGAGCTAGAAAGATGTTGAGTGCTTCAGCTGTGGTAAGAAGGGCCATTATGCCAAAGAATGTTGGGCCATGCCAGCGGATAGGAAGTGATACAACTGTGGCCAAGTGGGACATCATAAGGATAAATGTCCACAACCTCTTAAAGAGAAGCAGATTGTGAAAGCATATGCTATTAATGTTGTTCCTTCTTCGTCGAATGCCCCAACTGCGGCGGAGAAAGGAAAAAATGTCATCATTCAAGGTATGCTTTCTATTCTTGATGTACCTGTTCGAGTTTTGTTTGATACTGGGGCTTCTCGTTCCTTCATATCTAGTGACCTGGTAGATAGGTTGGGACTGGAACCCGAGATAGTCGATAGACCGTTGGTTGTGACGAACCCGATTGGTGGTTCGACTAACCTTAGTATGATTTGCCGAAATTTGGTCTTATCGGGTCATTGATGTATGTTTGTTTGTGATTGCTTTGTTTTGGGCTTTACTGGGTATGGCATTACATTGGGGGTCGATTGACTCCAAAGATACGGGGTGGTGGTAGACTGTGAGGGCTTTTTGGTGACAGTTAGGGCGGATGATGGGCGGAGGGTAGTGTTTGGTAGTTTACCTAGTGATGGGGTAATGACTAGTTTTATAAATTCCCTCGACATCCGGCATGATGAGTTGTCAGATGTGCCCGTGGTTGGCCAGTATCCGGACGTCTTCGAGGAAGTGATCGGACTTCCACCACACCGAGAGATTGAGTTCCGTATTGATTTAGTGAAAGATGCCAGACCTATAGTGATGCCACTTCGTCGTATGGCACCAAGGGAGCAGCGAGAGCTCGAGGTGCAAGTAAGTGATCTTTTGAAGAAGGGGTTTATTAGAAGAAGTGCCTCCGAGTGGGGAGCACCAGTTGTGTTTGCCACTAAGGCAGATGGTTCCCTTCGTTTGTGTGTGGACTATCACGAGTTGAATAAGGTGACGAGGAAGAATAAGTATCCTCTACCACGGATAGATGATTTGTTTGATCAACTGGAAGGAGCAAGAGTGTTCTCCCAGTTGGACCTCGCGACAGGATTTCATCAGCTCCGAGTAGCAGCTGATAGTATAGCCAAAACGACATTTCGGACGCCGTCTGGATTTTATGAGTGGTTGGTCATGCCATTTGGGTTGACCAATGCACCAGCATACTTCGTGGATCTTATGAATCAGGTATTCAGAGATCAGTTGAATAATTTTGTTCTTGTGTTCGTAGACGACATCCACAACACCAAATAAGCTATTTTGTAATGCTTTCTCTTTTGCAATTTGTCACGGTTATTAGCGTTATAAATTAATAACAATAATAACCATGACAATTCAAAATCATGCTTATAACCGTGATAATAACCATGACAATTCAAAATCATGCTTATAACCGTGATAAGCCACAATAATTTTGTAAATACTTTGAACTACCGGGGGCGACTCTGTAACTCCCATTTTCGTTTACTCAACTATTTCTCCATTGCATTGCGTCAGCCTTATCTTTCAAATATTTCACTACTAGCGATTTAGGGATTCTAATCTACTGTAAATTACTCTTGCAATTTTGGGTTACGAATCTGCTACAGTTCGCTCTCGCGATTTAGGGTTCTGAATCCGCTGTATTTCGCTCTTACAGTTCGCTCTCGGCATGTGGTTTGAATCGCTCTTACAGTCGACATCTAGGGTTTGAGCCGAGGTCGACCACTCATATATTATTTGAATTTGAAACCTAGATCACAGTATTCAACTCACAATCAAATCGAACTTGGTCAGCGGAAAGGTTAATTTTTTTTGACTTCCTTCTCAATACAAATCTCTATCTATATTTATGAAGTATGATGGTCAGCTAATTTGTATTGGTGTAACCTAAAAACATGTAGGTAGAGTTAGTTAATGTGAATCTATTCGGTTTTGTTCAATTTGATTTAGTTTTGTTTTAGTACATAACTCAATCTGGTATTTACTGAATATTAGCCAATTACTGTGTAGATGAATATCTTAATATAGATCATAAACTTAGCATTATGTTGACATGTGAATTCATTGCTTTAATGCTCTAAATATTTCTCATATATTTCCTAGATAACAACTTCTCCTCTTTTCCTCTCATCCCTTATCATCACTTTCATCTTTGATATTTTCTTTGTCCTCTTCTTTGTTTACACTTTCTCTTTTTTCCCTTCTCTCTGGCAATTATGTCTCGCATGACTTCATTAATGGTCGGGAGTTCATTAATCTTTGCAAAGAGTTTAGCCCTGCAAAATGGAAATATTTATATCATATTTTTTAATTAAAAAAATGATGAAAAATAAGTTAAAAGGTAAAATTCATGCGATAAAATGGTTATGCAGATGAATGCAGTACCTTTCACGCTTCCTAAAAGAGCTAGCACATAAAATAGAAAGCCAAAGAAAGTAGCCAAGCGCCACTGCAAGTGACCACATAAGAAGTCCAATTTTCCCTGCTTAAAATATCTTAAATTTGTTGTATCAGACAAAGGCTTCTGAACAGGGCCTGGAACTAGTTTAGGAGGTTCCTTCACCGCCTATGTTCCACCGGGACATCTATAAAGGCACAACTCCTCCTTTTCTACATTTTCTTATATACAGTAACCAATTATAATGTATGTATACTGTCGCAGTACTTTGTAGTGTTATCAAGAATTGTAATTAATTAGTGTTTATTAGTATTCTTGCTATTAAAACCAAATGCAGTAGCAAGGAAATATGGAAAAAGAAAAACATGATATTTTACCATTTGTTTAAGGGAAATGATTTTTTTATTCAACAATATATATTCCTTTGACATATAATATAAGATATAATAAACAACACACATCAAAACAAAATTATTTTGCATACGATGTTTCTTTTACAAAATCACTTTTGTTTTCATATTCATTATATTATATGCTAATTTAATTCCTCCAAAAAAGTTCGTGCATGTGAATTCACCAGATATATGTATGATCGAGAGATTTGACCATGAAGGAACGATATATGTTTTTTAGTCGTTTTGGGTTTAGGGTTGGTAACTTTTGGATGGCTGCTTAGTCATATGTTGCCAGATTTTATATGCATATGCATGATGTGTGTTTTCCTTTGTTTATCTTTTTTATGGAGTTTTCTTTTTATCATATAAAAAAACACTGTTGCTTCAACATAGTAGCAGCACTTAAAAAAGGAAAAGAAAGGAAAGGGTATGTTGCTTCAAAGTAACAGCAACAACATACTAATATTCTTCTCACAAATTATTAAACCATTTATTTTAATGATAGATTTGTAATGCTACATTGAGTATGTTAAAACTACCAAATTGAACTAGATTTTTGTATGATCTTAGGTGAATCCAAAAACCTATGTATACCCCCAACATACGAAACCCCGCTATTGTTTCATATACATTGGCCATTGTTTGATATTTCAAACACTACTAGCTCGCATGCAACTACTTTACCCCTTTTGGCAATGCGTCGTAATAGTTTTTTTTCTTCAGTATTTGTGCAAATTCTTCATAGGTCCATGTTGTTAATGTCCTCTATGAGCAAAATATTAGTACAGATGAAACTGGAATTTTATTTGGGTTCATTTATATGATAAGTAACCTGATACCCACGAAATGATAAATCTTTAGGTGTTTAATCTAAATTCTCGGTTATATTTAATCTGATTATGTTAATTATTTTTCATATGTACAATGCCTTCTGATTATTGTTTGTAAGGTTTCTACATTGTTTCAAGACATTTGCTCTTTGAATTTTTCACGGAAAATTATTGTAACAACCCGGAATTTTGGTGCCAATTTAAAATTTTTATTTTAGGAATTTTAGTGAATTTAGAATATTTAAAATTGTTTATTTTAAATGAGAACGACTAAAAATTTATTTTAAAACAAATAAATTTAATTTAATTATAATAGGAGTTTAAAACAGCGCTGCAGTTTGAAAATTTGAATTTTGACTGACTGTACCGGATTCAAAATAAATCAGAATTGAACGAAACAAGAAATAATTAAATCTGTTTAATCATATCTTTCTAACGAATCTGAAAAACTGAAATTTCACTTTATGATTTGAAAGTTATGTCCAAATTAAAATTTAGAAAAGTCGCTGTATAATTTATATATTTTTTAATTAAATATATTGGCTTTGAAAATAGCCATTTTACAAACGACCTCGGTTTTTGACGAAACCACTTTTGTTGGAACTGGAATGTCATTTTATTGCTAAGTTTAATTTTCCAGAATTTTTCGAACTAATATGTGAGCGTGGCCAAGGAAAACGTGTTTTGTTAGTTTTAGTCAAATTTAATCGACTTGAAAATGGCCATTTTTCAAACGGTCTCAGAATTCGACGAAATTAGTCTTGTTAGAACCGTATCGTCAAAACATAACTAGAAATAATTTTTCTGTAATTTTTAGAGTTTGTATGTGGCCTCGGTAATTTAAAATGTACGTTTGAATTTAATAATTAAATGATTTATAATTGAATTTAAAGAAAAACATATCGTAACAGCCGAATTGGCTTACGAAACATATTCCATTGTGTCCGGGACGGGGGTTATTGGCTAATGGCGACATTCGTTGAGTTCGATTTGGAGTTCGGGATAGTAAACAGGTAATTTTCGAATTAAAAGAATTAATAAATAAATAAAATATGCTAAATACAGTATAAATACGCTGTCCCTATACAGAACCCTATTTGCCCAATTACCAGCCGCCGTATACCCAAACTGAATGGCCGATATCTTCACATCTTCTTCCTCTTCAAACTTCCAATTCGATCAATAGATTTCGAAACTTCAAAAGGGAAGTTGAAGAGCTCCTCACGCTCGACAAATCGAGCGGCTGTGATGTGTTTTTGGGAAGCGTGGAGTTCAGAATGGGTGCTAGAACGGTCGCTGTTCATTGGCGTTTCTAGGAGAGGAGGTGGGCTCGAGTTACGGGACACTGAGGGCTGAGGAAGGCGGCGTCAGGCTCTTCGATGTGGTGGACTCCGATCAGGTGCAGGCGGTCCGACGCGGTTGCGGTGGTGAGAGGATCGGTTGCGAACTAATGGGTTACAGGAGAAAGCAAATCACGATGTATAAGGAGACATGCGGCCCATTTCTTAATAGTGTAATTAATTTATAATTAATTTTATTTAATTAATGAATTTGTTCCAAAGTTTAAAATACAATAACTTTTGCAAACAGAGTCGAAATTGAACGATTCAAAATGCGTTGGAATCAGAAAAATCAGATCTACATGATGAAACCAACTAGAGCTGAAACAGAGCAAATCAAGATTTGAGGAAAATTTCAGATCTGAATTGATTGGTGAGATTTCTATTTAAATAGAAAATTTATTATTTAGTTCACTATGAAATTTATATTCATTGTATATGAAATCCATGATGATGTTGTGTATGTATTTATTTCGATGATTTTTTTTGTGTGTTTGAGATGAGTTGAATGGATTAAGTGGTGTAGATCTAGGATTTATTTACAATAGAAATCATACTTTGATTGTATTTATGAAAGTAAATATATATATATAAGATGCTATTATGTTAGAATAAAGTTATCAATTTATTAGATAGAAATGAACATTCTTGTGTCATTAAAAAGATTTAATTAGAAATAAACATTCTTGTGTCATTAAAAAGATTTAATTAGAAATAAACATTCTTGTGTCATTAAAAAGATTTAATTAGAAATAAACATTCTTGTGTCATTAAAAAGATTTAATAATAAATGAACATTTTGATTAAATTAGAAATAAACATTTTTGCGCATAAGAAAAGAGATTAAAACAAAAATATGCATTTTTGTTTACATTAAAAGGATTGGTCAAAACATGATTATAAAGAACAAAATTAACACTTTTTGTTAATTAGATTAAGTTAGACAAAATTGACATTTTTAGATTTTGTTAGACAAAAGTAACATATTGGGTAATTAGAACATGTTAGTGAAAGGAATAACATTTATAAATTAAAAAGAAATATTTTTGTCACTTTTAAAAGAATGAAACCAAAAGAGATATTTTGGTCATTTAATTAGAATTGTACAAGAATACGCAATTTTGTTATTAAATAAGGATTTTACAAAAATCACATTTTTGTCATTTAACAAGGAGTATATAAAGAATAGTATTTTTGTCAAACATGATTCTTGAAATAAAATAACATTTTCTTAAAAATGTTACCTTGAAATAAAATAACATTTTCTTATAAATGTTACAGTAGAATAAAATAACATTTCCTTACAAATGTTACCTTGTGAATAAAAAAACAACCTTTTTATTTGAAATATGATTTGCAAATAAAAATAACATTTTTGAATTGGAATTTGTTTTGTAAATAAAAAGAAACACTTTGTTTACATTAAAGGATCAAATAAAATATGCATATTTTGTTTACATTAAAGAAGATTAGACAAATTCATATTTTGTTTACTTTGAAGAGGATATGAAAATGTATATCTTTATACATTAAAAAGAAGGAACTGAAAATGTATTTTTTTTATATACATTAAAAAGATTGAAGTAAAATATTCATTTTGTCATTTAAAAATGAATGTTTCTGTGTATTTAAAAAGGATTAACACAAAATGAATGTTTTTGTGTATTAAAAAGGATTAACACAAAATGAATGTTTTTGTGTGTATTAAAAAGGATTAAACAAGGATGAATACATTTGTGTACATTAAAACTGCGGTAGATAAAAATGTATAGTTTTGTTTACATTAAAAAGGGTTTAAACCAAAATAGTCATCTTGGTCATTAAAAGGAGTTTACACCAAAATATACATTTTTGGTAATTAAAGAAGTTTACACCAAAACCTACCTTTTTGGTTATTTAAGGGGACTACACCAAAATTTACATTTTTGTTTATTTAAATGAATTAGTCAAAATTATCACATTTTGTACATTAGAAATGAATTAGACAAATTATCATATTTTGTTGCATTGAAAAGATTAAACAAAATTATCATATTTTGTTGCATTGAAAAGACTAAGCAAAATTATCTTGTTGCATTGAAAAGAATTAAACAAAAGTATCACATTTTATACATAAAAGGGAATTAGGAAAAATTACATTTTTGTCATATTTAAAAGAATGATTAAAAGAGACATTTTTGTCACACTTAAAAGAATGTGACCAAAATATTCACTGTTGGTCATTTAAAAGGATTTCACCAAAATATACATTTATACTTTTAGTCATTGAAAAAGGATTACACAAAGATAGGAAAGTTAATATTTTTATTTGACGATTAGTCACAATAAAAAGATCATTTGTTAAAATATGATGTTAATGATGGCTTGGAATATATGTATGGGTTGATGAAGTGTTGATTTATTTAATATAATGTTATTGTATTCAAAACTGAATATTACACTTCTATTTACAAGTTGTCTGACTTGTTTATGTGATTGGGTCGATAATTCTTACACATCGCCCAAGTGCACAAATAATTATTTGTTTAATGGATGAAACCCCATACGGGTATTGGGACGACCTTTGACATACACTAATCCCAATATTTAATTATATGTCAATCGATGGATTAACAGTCTGTGATGAGCGTTAGTTATTTACTTTTATGCTCACACAGTTATAAAATCCACTCTGGTTGTTATTTGGATGTTTGATGATTATTTATCATGATTGTTGATTACATACAATATATGGTTGTTGATTGAGTCACATTCCAATAGAGAATATCTTAGAAAAAGAATATTTTAGAAAAAAAATATTTTAGAAATTTTTTTTTTATTGAAATGAACTAGTTGTTAACTAGAATAAATCATTAAATTAAGATTTAATGAAGTTTTCCAATTAGTGAATATTTAATTAAAATTAAATTAAATAAATTGGATTTTGGGTTTGTCGTGAATGGTGTCTTCAATAACACTTTTCTTAAACCCAGTTGAGAAATGAATAAATCTTTTAATTAAGATTACTAAAAGTTTCAATTTATATTTAGTTATTGGAGTAAGATGAAATGTGAGTTGGGTTTATTGTGAACTGTGTTTTTTAAGTGACATGTGTTCTTTAACCCAACTAACAGTGAAAATTATGATTTGGAATTTATAAATCTTTTATTAAGATTTAAACGAGAATTTTCCAAAAACCTAGTTTAATTTCCAGTTTAATATATTAAATTGGAGTTGAATGGAATTCGAATTTATAATAACCGAGATAAGCTTCTGTAAAAGAAGACCGATACTACATATGGAATTTAAGAGGCTTTGCCGTTATTCCATTTATATTATTGGTTGAATACAGAAATTTATAACGATTATATATTGATTTGATTTCTGTGAAGATTCCATATTTTATGGAAGACGATTTTGGGTTTACCGTGAACTATGTTTTAAATGACATTAGTTCTTTAACCCATTTAAAGATAAGGTTAACTTATTAAATTCAAAAAAAAATCATTGAATAATGATTTGTGTGATATTTAAAACCAAATTGTGTTTTAATAAATCTTTAAAGAAAGATTTAAGTATAAAGTTAAAGAATTTATCTTTGATAGAATAATTTGAATATTTTATTTAAAAGAATATTCTGAATTGGAATGAGGCGTTGGATGTGTTTTTATAGTACTTGATTATAAAAATACGTGAGTTGTTCGGGAAGACCGGGATTAACCCATTCCGAATAATCACTACGACGATGAAGAGTCGAAGTTGAAGACGGTGGTTGAAGACCGACGATCTTCACATCGGATGGATGTGTTGCTACTGAGACCCTTGATGGGAGTAGCTACCTTGAAGGGGCTTCAGTGGTGGCCGTCCGGACTATTGTTGATTGTTCGGATTTGGTTTTCGCTCAAACCCAGAGCATAAGCTAGTAAATGGATGCGTGTCTGACATTGGATTTCGTTCCATGTGAATTAAATCGAATTCTGTTAATGTATGTCTGATTGGTGGTGGAGAATTTATTCTCTGCTTAACACCCTGGTATATGTTAATAGTGATTGATCGCATGGCGTGGATTGTCAATGTAGCATGCCAAAATGCAATTGATCAAGGCTTTTGTTGAAAAGCAGGGCCTTGTGGGATGATCAAAGCATAGCCTATTACGGCATAACTTTGTGCATAGCGTGACTTCGCGAGCCTCACACCCCGATATGAGTTAAAAACGGGATATGGACCGTAGGGAGTGCACACGTTTCTTTCTAGCTAGTGGTAGTGCCAATGCTTAAACTGGCTGACATTTTACTTATGTGGATGATGGATTTTGAGGCGCCTCGGATTTTTATAAGCCGATAGTGGTCATATTATAGGTTTGAAGGAACCGGGAAACGTGTGTTCAGGCATAACCGATCCACTGCCGATAGGCGGGGACCGGCCCTACCGCTCCAAGGGTTCACTGCGGGGGATCCTGAGGCATTTGCTAGAGTGTCTCGAATCGGAGAGGAGCTTGCCCCTAGTCTCGACTCATGATGGAAATCCAATTTCCAATACGACCTTGCGGTTTTGATTGTAGAACTAGTATGGCGACATGATATATGGTACCCATGCCGTCTAGGATTGATATATTTATATTTGAAATGTTTTTATTAAAACATATACACACTAATATTAAATCTGTTTTACCGTATCAATCATCTTTTGACCATTATAAGGTAAAACTCTATCCTCCGGTTTGCGTTGCATTGTGTGATGAGACTTGAGTCTTATAATGGTTTCATTTTTCTAAAAAGCATTGCGTTGTTTAACGATTTTCTTTTGTTATGCACTGACAATCCAATGGAGTAAACCCGTTCCGCGTTAGCGACGTGGTCCTATGATTAGCCTTATTAGATAAGTTAAGTTAAGATTTCTCATACCAGTCCCATGACAGACCTGTAGTTTGTTTCACTGGCAAACTCGAGTGCCCATATTTTCCACACGGGCAGTCGAGTAGCTTTTGCAGATATATTTACAGGATCCTGGTTTACAGCTGAAGCGGTATTCGGAAAGCTCTGTATCCGTGTATTCCTTTCGGTTGTATATTTGTATTATTTTCCGCTGCTATTTAAATGTAATTCAAAACTCTGATATTATTGTATTTCTATTTCTGTAATAAGTATTCATACTATGTTACATTCTTGTACTCTGATGTAATTGTTGTAATCAGCAATAAAATGTTCTTCAGTTTGTGTTCTGATGTGTATTGTTCTCACAGCAATCCAGTCTTTCCTTACTGGAAAGTTTGGGTCGTTTCAATTATGACTAGGTTGGAATGCATGTTTTCCATTGAATTGTTTGTATTAGTAAAATTTGAATGCGTGGTAAGTTCCGATACATTCATATTGCATTGATAGGTATTATAACTACCATGATGTATATAAACTGCTCATACATTTATATAAACTGAAAAAATGATATGAAATGTTTAATCCATCATTTCATTTTTTTCTTCTAAATCCCTTACATTATATTTTTGCAGAATGACGGCTAGTTGCAGTAGATATACAACAAGCATGGAATAAGATATAATGGCTAAATGGGCACCTGAATTCTAGAGATATATTAGGATATCGCAACCATCATTTTTCACATATCTGCTTTGACGGTAAAATTCCCAGTTTTGATTTTATCTCTATCTTGGTGATGTACATTTTTGGAACTGACGATCATTCCTTACATTTTATCCTTTACTTTATTAATTTATTACCTGTATTCAATGTTTTTTTTTTTTTTTTTACATTTTTTTACCCTTGCCCAGCTACTAATGCGTTCTGTCAGTCTTCTGCAAGTGTTGGTGCGATGATAGTTTGGCACTTTTACCTATGTTTTACTTTTGTTGCATGTCTTTATAGGCACTGCTAAATCTGTCCTATTTACAATCTCATAAACTTAGCTGATAAACTTTGGATAAACTAAGTCAGTTTGTACTGGAGTTTTTTTCTTTCTTTTACAGCATCTCTAGCCGAAATAAATTAGTCTTTTGAACAGAGTGATTTTTTAGAGTTACAGGTCTGAAAGCAATTACTTGATGTGTCGGTTAATCGGTCTCAATAAAGATTTGTTTAACTGTATATTATTTGGTTTCTTCTGCAAGAACGCCACTACTTTTTTATGTTAATATAAATTTCTATATATACCAGTTTACCTTTTCTGATTGGCTTTTTACGGAACAAAATTTAATGCCATTTTGTGTACAAGCTCGAGATTTTGTAAAGTCTTACCCGTTTTGGTTGCAAACATATGGAAATCCTGGCCATGTATGTCTATGTTTTGGTTTTGGGATTGTTAATTATATTGCCATTAAGCAAGTTCACCTGGTTGCTGGCAAAACCATACGAGAGTATCTAACGATATTAAATATGCATGCTGTCATGCTTGGATACTTATTATGTGGTTAGCTTACTTTAGACATAATGAAGACAATAGAGCCGTTAAGTGTGAACACGTTTTTATCATATTTAGCATGCTTTGTCATTATCTACTAGCCGTTAGGCTCATGCATACTTGGTATATTTAATACTAGCCGTTATGCTCATACATATTTGGTATATTTTGTACTAGCCGTTGGGCTCATAGCAATATATATATATATGTGCACTTTGTATCATGTTTTGCATCAATAAAAATTGCAATTGTTCCTCTCTAATAACTCTCCTCCTCATCCCTTAATATGGTATCGGAGCCAAATTGCCGAAAGGCATAATCATCATGCAGAAAGTTGTTTTTGTTTTATGGCCAACAACAATGAAGTAACCTCCGCTGTTTCAGGAAGCTTGGGGTACAGTGATCCACCTAACCATCATGACCTGATTAAACCAAAAAGCCAAATTATCACCACATCTCTAGACGAAGACGATTACATTCTATGGAAATATCAAGTAGAGATCGCTTTAAGAGGGTATGATTTACTGTAGTACATCAATGAGACAATAACAGTCCCACCAGTGACGATAACCAATTCGGAAGGAGAAATTGTGCCTAACACAGACTACACAAAGTTTCAAAAACAAGACAGCCTCCTCTCCTCATGGCTCCTATCGTCACTAAGTTCGAATTTATTATCACAAATAGTTGGATGTAGCACGTCTTATGAAATATAGAAAACAGTTGAACAAATTTTCAGTTCACAATCAGCTGCTAGAATCATGCAATATAGAAGGGAATTGCAAAATTCTAGAAAAAAGGAGGCAAGCATGAAAGAATACTTAGGAAAAATTAAAAATCTATGTGACAAGCTAAATGTTGTTGGTCATGAGATCAGCGACAATGAGCAAATCCTATTTATTATTGGTGGATTAGATGAAGAATATGAATCCCTAGTAACTGTGTTAGCCACACAACAAGCTTTACCTGATTTACAGTTCGTTCGATCAGCACTCCTTGCTCATGAAGGCAGAATTGACCAAAGAAAAACAACACAAAATAAGTTCTCTGCCAATTATACCGCAGTCAGAAATAAGAAGATACAACGAGATAACAACAACTATCGTGTGAAATGTCAAATATGCCAAAAGTTTGGTCACATGGCGAACAAATGTTACTTCAGGTATAATTCAGACATAGGTAGACAACAGGCAAGACAAAATTACTTTTCACAAAGAAGAGCACAAGCAAATATGGCAACAACAGGGAATTCAACTCAAAAAAATAATAACGCAAACCGAAGACATAATGCTGCAGATGATGATGAAGTAAAAAATGAAGACAATGGCTTCGAAGAATGGTACCCTGACTCAGGAGCGACTCACCACATAACTATCAATCTTCAAAATTTAAACATTGGGAGCAGAAATTACTCAGGTATGAGAAATTTGCATATGGGTAATGGTAGTACTGCTAGTATCACACACATAGGCAAAGGGACTATCTTTGGGAAAAGACAACTCAAATTAAACAATCTTCTTAGGGTACCTACGATTAATAAAAATTTGTTAAGTGTATCAAAATTTGCCAACGACAATAATGTTTACTTTGAATTTCATCCTAAGTTTTGTTTAGTTAAAGATTCCCTAAATCATGAAATATTACTTCGAGGTAACCTATACGATGGTTTATACAAATTCAAGACTGTAAACTCAAGTGGAGAATTCTGGTATAATAATGTAGATGCTAGTAGTAACAATGACTGTATTAGGAATAGTTGCAATAATGTTGATTACGACAATAATAGCGATGAATGTAACGTGATTAATTCTTGGCATATAAAATTAGGACATCCTAATCTGGAAACTGTTAAGACTGTTCTGCGTAATAATAACATTCATTATAAAAATGTACCTATCAAACACACATGCATGCACTGCCAACTCGGCAAGAGCCACAAGCTCCCTTTTAGTGATTCTGAAACCAGCTATAATGAGCCACTGGAACTTATAGCCGCTGACTTGTGGGGACCCGCGCCTCTACATTCATATCAGGGACACAGGTATTATCTTTCTTTTGTGGATGCTTATTCTAGATATACTTGGATATACATGCTGAAAACTAAATCAGAAGCTTGCAATACAGTTATGCAATTTATAACTCATGTCGAAAAACAAA
This sequence comes from Allium sativum, assembly GCA_030737875.1. Classification (NCBI taxonomy): domain Eukaryota; kingdom Viridiplantae; phylum Streptophyta; class Magnoliopsida; order Asparagales; family Amaryllidaceae; genus Allium; species Allium sativum. The sequence goes on along the minus strand of JASFAX010000020.1, from coordinate 64,127,107 downwards.
TGAACAGTACTGTTAAGGTTATTCAGACAGATGGGGGAGCTGAGTTTAAACCTCTAACTAATTACTTTCTCAAAAGAGGGATCGAATATAGATTAACTTGCCCGCATACGTCCGAACAAAACGGTTTAGTCGAAAGAAAACATCGACACATAGTAGAGACTGGTCTAACTTTGTTATCACAAAGCTCATTACCCATGAAATATTGGAATGAAGCTTTCTACAAATCTGTATTCCTCATTAACAAGTTGCCAACTAAAGTCTTAAACAATAAAAGCCCACATGAAATGATATACAGTGTTAGACCAGAATATGGTTTTCTAAAAGCCTATAGGTGTCTATGTTTTCCATGTTTGAGAGACTATAACAATCATAAACTAAGTATGAGATCAAGCCCATGCACATTCATTGGGTATGCACAAAACCAAAAAGGTTATAAGTGCATGGACAAAAATGGAAAAATATATATTTCTAGGCATGTGATATTTGATGAAAACAAGTTTCCTTATGCAGGAAAGCAAATCGGCAAAAAGGATGGGGAACAAAGCATAAACAATAACATACGGTTCGAGCCATTCATTACTGAACCACCTTCAATCGATAGAAATGAAGAGCAACAACGCACAAGCAATTTAAACACCCAGGAAGAAACTATGGATCAAACAAACGAGCAAACCAATGAGACACACAATGACTCAGAAGATACAAACATACATCAAAACATGCAGCATAGTGAAGATACAGAAAACAACAACAACGTTGACAATACCAGCAACAATGATTCACAGCAGCAAACACCACCACAATCAACTGGACATCACATGATCACCAGGACAAAGAGAGGCATCTTCAAACCCAAAGTATATAATATTTCTGCCAATGAGATCGAACCATTGAATTTCACTCAGACTATAAGATCAAACAAATGGAAGGAGGCAATGGACACTGAATATAAAGCTCTCATAAAAAACAATACTTGGAGCTTAGTGACTCAACCAAAATACAAAAATGTGATTGGTTGTAGGTGGACATACAAAATAAAAAGAAAAGAAGATGGATCTATTGACAAGTACAAGGCCAGACTGGTTGCAAAAGGTTACGCGCAACAATTTGGTTTTGATTTCAATGAAACTTTTTCCCCAGTCATAAAACCCACAACCATCAGAATTATACTGACCATTGCTCTAAATAAAGGGTGGAATGTGAGGCAACTGGACGTCAACAATGCTTTTTTGAATGGGGAATTGACTGAAGAGGTATACATGCAACAGCCTGAAGGATATGGTACTGGTGATAAAGTATGCAAACTACACAAAGCAAAATATGGCTTAAAACAAGCTTCGAGAGCTTGGTATGAAAAGCTAAAGTCAACTTTGTCTAACATGGGTTTCTCACAAGTTAAATCGGACAATTCTCTATATATGAAGAAGGACATACATGGAACTGTGTTCATTCTAGTATACGTTGACGACATGCTAATAACAGGAGACAACAACGAAGAAATAAACAGAATCGTTCACAAGCTGGATCAAAATTTCGCCATTAAAGACTTGGGGGAACTAAAATATTTTCTTGGAATACAAGTGATTAGGAAAAACAATGGTGAATTAATATTATCCCAACAAAATTATATCACTGAAATACTGCAAAGGGCAAATATGCACAAGGCAAACTCATTACCTACGCCTATGATTAGTAACCTAAGACTATCTAAGCATAAAGGAGAAGCTATCGACAATGCCAAACAATATAGAAGCATAATAGGAGCATTACAATACGCAACTATTACTCGACCAGACATATGCTACAGCGTCAATAAACTCAGTCAATACATGCAGAACCCTTTATCAGAATATTGGACGGCATTAAAGAGAGTGTTACGATACTTACAAGGCACAAAACATTACGGTATACGCCTAAATTCAGAAAAGGAACTTAACCTACAGTGCTTTAGCTATGCCGATTGGGCCAACGATATTGATGATCGAAAGTCTGTCTCAGGATACTGCGTTTACCTCGGTTCCAATATCATTTCCTGGTGTACGAAGAAACAACATACCACATCAAGATCTAGCACAGAAGCTGAGTACCGTGCACTGGCAAGCGCTACAGCCGAAATCATGTGGATAGAATCATTGATGGAGGAGCTTGGTTTCACTTCAAGACGAAAGCCGGTCATTTGGTGCGATAATAAGAGCACAGTATCTTTATCTCTAAACCCTATTCAACATTCAAGGACGAAACATCTTGAAATTGATCTCCACTTTGTGAGAGAAAGAACGCAATCAGGAAGACTTGCAATATGTCATGTGCCCGCATACTATCAGAGAGCAAATTTTTTATCAGAATGAGAGAGGAACTTCGCGTTATCAGTGCAGACGGAAGCCAGAATGAGCAAGGAAACTCCAGTTCGAACTGAGGGGGCATAATGAAGACAATAGAGCCGTTAAGTGTGAACACGTTTTTATCATATTTAGCATGCTTTGTCATTATCTACTAGCCGTTAGGCTCATGCATACTTGGTATATTTAATACTAGTCGTTATGCTCATACATATTTGGTATATTTTGTACTAGCCGTTGGGCTCATAGCACTATATATATGTGCACTTTGTATCATGTTTTGCATCAATAAAAATTGCAATTGTTTCTCTCTAATAACTCTCCTCCTCATCCCTTAATAAGACATTCAATTCATTGAATGATTAAAGTTTTGCTTTTTAAGTAAAATAACTTTTTTTTTGTGTATTGATTTTACCGGGAATGTTCTTAGCAAATGTTATTGTTTTTTTTATCTCATGCAGGTGAGAGAGGAAGCAAGATTGCAGAACTAACTTCAGTTTTTCAGAAATGCTCCAACTTCCCTGAAAACAGTGTTGAGATATATGTTGAGATGATCAATAATAGGGTTCTTTATGCAATTGCACGTGCTGAGTCTCTTCGCAACAAACTTCTTGGAGGACCCACTATCCGCAGGTTTGATTTCAGTGCTTATTATGTCATGCTTTCATGCACTTGAGAAAAAATTATTTGAGTTGGGTTCTAATTTTTGCTGACAGTTAGCTGTGCTTGATTGATGTACATAGGCTTTTTTTTTTTTTTTTTTTTTTGGTTCTATATGATTCATAGTGAAGTCCATCTAATCAAATATGTCAAAAGTTGTAGAACTGCAATTCTTTTGTCAGATTGGTATGACCTCATTTAATACATTGAACCCAACTATTTTCAAACTCAAGAAAACCCATACTTTATCAATTTTTGTTTTATTTCTTTTTATTCATTATAGTTTGTTTAAAAGACCATAATATATAAAATTCAAACAATTGTTTCATCAACTTTGCTTCTGAAAGATGACAACATCGTAACTAATGATTAGAATTTAATTTTCTTCATCTTGTATTCTTTAGCATTATGTCTCTGTTGCATGTACCCATTGTAGAGAAATTTCAATTTTATTCCCTTTCCATTCACAAATGTACTTATGTTGGTTATGATTGTTGTGGTGACATAATTGTTCTGCTCACTAGTTGCATTAGAAGCAAAAAATCCATAAAGTTCAAATTAAATGTAAATATTGTGGAACTCTGATAATATATGTTTTATAATGTGCAATGGCCACTGCATTTATATAATTGAACTTTTCTATTTATTTTGCATGCATTTTAACTACATATAAATACTATAATTTATAATGACTAGTTTGTATTCATGCTTTAATGCATATTGAAAAGTTGCACTTCATAATTGTGAAATATTATCTATTATTCTGAATCCTGTAAATGATGACTTTATACTTATGAATAGTTTTCATCTCGGTAACAATAAAATTAAATATTCCATGCATAAGGGTAATACACACACTCACCACACATAGATGATGCCTTATGTAATGTACACACTTACACACGCACTCTGATGCACTGCTGCACCATATGCAGGGCCGTGCATTTTACCTTTTTCGTTACACAGTGCGAAAAAAATCCTAAAATGAGTACTGATTTTATTTTATAGTGCTAAGAAACTCTATATGAAAGTTGAGTTTGAAAAGCATATGCATGTGACAGGGAAGCATGCAGATGACTATAGGTGTTCACTTGTAGATATACATATAGCTACGTAAGCCAAATCCCTAAATTGCGAAAAGGAATAAAAACACTCGAATCAAATTTTCCATTGGCAGCAACGAGGAGAAGGGAGTTGAGACGGCGACAGTAGGGAGGGTTTATGCACGTTTTGGCCTCGACCTGAAGCCTTGTGGCGACTAGAATCCAGCAGGAGGAAACGTGATTGATAGAGGTGTTGCACCATTTTCACATACAGTTAGAATTGGAGGCGCGGGCCTATTCACACGACTTGGATTGCCAGCGACAAAAGCGAAGGCAGAGAGGTGAAGGCAGGGTTGCTGGTTAGCAGTGACATGGTGCGTCGTAGTCTTTGGCTGGAAAAAAAAAAGGGTTAAGGTGAGTTATAACACTCTATCATTTTTAAGATAATGGATTTGTTGGATTGAATTACTATTTTTGTTTAATTATAAATCTGTGGAATTGATCAGTTTACATGAATTGGTATAATCTGAATTTTAGAAGACTGGTTACTGTTACTGATTTAGTACAAACACTCATTGAATGCATATTGCAGGATATTATTTGGGTTTGAATGATTAATTGAACCTGATATCATCTCTAGTTTATTTAGCAATCGACTTTAAATATTTTAACACATGCTTGTCCATTGCATTAAAGGGAAAAATGGAGAACATAAAAGAAACAGAAAAGGTAACCCAAATTCCAGCAGCAGACAGCATGGGTACAAAGCAGATGAGCCCTCCATCTGCCCCGTCGGCTCACCCGTAGAACCAGCAGGCGGCGTATTGGGCCCCACACAGAAGCGAGTACAAGGACCAGTCGTACGTGCTTCACCAAGTCCCCGTGCAGGGCCCCGTCATGACACTGGGTCAGAGCCGCATGGAAAACATCCTCGATGCCTTTAATTCCTAGACCAGAAAAGCCGAGACCCTCGCTTCTAATGTTTCACACAATAGTAAGTAAAGTCATTAAGCCAATCTTATAAGTTTTTAATGATGATGTGAATTTAATCAAACAAAATAATGGCAGTTAAAACGGCACTTAGTTAGTCGGATGCGGCCTGGGGGAAGTTGAACCTGACAGCAAAGGCTATGTCCGAAGGCGGGCTTTATAAGCAGACCTTTCAGACTGATCCATTTGAACTTTTAAGAAGACTTTTGCATGTTATTTGTCCAACACTACAGGTCTAGTTGCTGGCACTCTTTACCTCTCAAACATGGTTATTGCCTTCTGTAGCGACAACCGCCCTTTGTCTTTCATTGCCTTTTCTGGTCAAGAAGCTTGGAGCTACCATAAGGTATGTGTGTTTTATCCTTAACATGAGTTTAATGTTATATGTACTATATATGTACCTAAGTTTTGCGATTGTGTTGAGTTTAATGTTATATGTACTATATCTGTACTTAAGTTTTGCGATTGTGTTTGTCCAAAATAAGGTTAAGTCGAACTAAGGTGTTAGCTAATAATTGTTGCATTTGGCAGGTTTCGGTCCCATTAGCCAAAGTTGCAAACGTGAATCCAAACTAGTGCAATATAAACTAGTTGGCTGTTGTGAAAGGTTTTGTTGTTGCTTTGATAATTGTTGGTCTAATGAAATATAAACTAGTCAATTCAATTAGTAAAATATACCTCTAATTGTCCTTTGGTTTTAAAGAATAGTCACATAAGGACTTTGAGAATTTTTACCTATCCGCTGCTCCATCCTAGTACTCTCGTCGACTTTTCAAGATGGCTATATAGTCTACTAGTACACTAAAAAAATGGAAATGCTTTGTTAACGTGAGAACGCATATATGCCTTTAATACATGCGTTTGTCCTTGCTTGTAGCAAGGTGTTTTCATTTTACACCTTTATATAAAACTACATAAATGGCTTGTACATGCCAACTGATTTGACATGTTAGCTTCACATCCATTACCGGGAAGTTGTGTAAATTTAACACACACACCACATATACATACATATATATATATATATATATATATATATATATATATATATATATATATATATAGATATATATATATATATATAATATTTATGTGTATTGTGCTATAGTAAATAATGGTAGAAACAAGTAACACACACACCACATATACATACATACATATATATATATATATATATATATATACACACACACATATACATATATATATACATATATATATATATATATATATAATATTTATGTGTATTGTGCTATAGTAAATAATGGTAGAAACAAGTATGAATGATATATAAGTAATTGAGTTGCAAATAATCATATTATACATGCCAACAAGTATCTTGACATATAATAAAAAGACAACAATAATGTCAGTATGAAGCTGCACATTTGTGTTCTACATGCTGCATTTATTTGAGTTATTTCTGCACATTCGAGTTATGCAATTATTAAACTTTCTAGTTATGAATTTCTAACCTATCAAATATACCTTGAATTGCAATATTCCTTGCTTATTAGGAACCAAAAGTATTCCTTGCTTTTGAGTCCACGGGTACAAAGCTGCTTGAGGTTGGAACTTTCTGGACAACCACTTCAGTGGTAGGATGTAAGTTAATTTGGTAGATGATATGTATGTAAAAACGGCTAAGACCAAATTTAGAAGAAATACGTTAAAGCTTGTTTCAAAACTAATTATGTATGTTGACGATGGTGTATAATTCTCGGTATTTTTAACTCATTATGTTTACTATTTTAAATTTGGTATGTTTTACATGCTATTTGTTGTTCTAATACTATTAATGTGTATGTAGCCGACACTAGTATTGAATGTATACTTGTGCATATTTGATATGAAATATAGGTGTCTTATTTATGCAGCATATGTGCATTTTGTAACGGTTATTAATGTGGTAAAAGTGAGAGTAGCCATAGGAAACTTCGATAAAGTAACATTTATAACCGTTAGTGATGACAGGAAATAATGGTTAAAACCGTTACAATTGTATAATCAGCCACACTTATAACCATTGAGAAGGAAAATAATCTCACGCTTATAACCGTATGAGTTAGTCATTTGTCACATATATAACCGTCAGGAGAGAAAATAATATAACGCTTATACCGTGGTAATATGCGTTGGTTATTTGTCACGGTTATAACTGTAATAATATGCGTTGGTTATTTGTCACGGTTATAACTGTGATAATATGCGTGGTAAAAATCAGCAACGCACATTGGGTTACCGATTATAACCGTGAGTATAATGATTGCTCATGGTTATAAGCGTGACAATTTGGCGTTTTTGGTGTTGTGATCCTTGTTTACTCGAGGACAGAGGAGGAACACAAGGAACATTTGAGGATAGTGTTGGAGGTGTGGAGAAAACACCAATTGAAAGCAAAATTTTCTAAGTGTCACTTCTGGAGGAGGGAAGTGAGATTCTTGAGCCATGTTGTTTCAGAGAATGGTATTGCCGTGGACCCTGCGAAGGTGGCTACGGTACAGGATTGGTCTACGCCCAAGAATGCAACAGACGTAAGAAGCTTCTTGGGGTTAGCTGGATATTATCGTAAGTTTATCCAGGACTTCTCCAAGATAGTAGCACCGTTGACTCAGTTGACTAAGAAGAATCAAGCCTTCGTCTGGGATGGAGTGTGTGAGAATGCATTCAAGAGTCTAAAAGAAAAGTTAACGCATGCGCCAGTGTTAGTCATTCCTAAAGTGAATGAAGAGATGACGGTTTACACGGATGCTTATGGTACCTAGGGCTGTCAATTTCCTACCCGACCCGTGACCCGACCCAAAACCCGCACGGAAATTAGCAGGTTAACCCGACCCGTTTAGTTGGCGGGTCATAAACAGGTCAACCCGAAATTGATACGTTTATAAACGGGTGGGTTTAGGGTTGACCCGCTAACCCGATCTTGACCCGCCAAACCCGTTTATAAAATAAAAAAAAAAACAAAAAAAATATATATATATAAAAAATATTAAAAAAATAAAAAAAAATAAAATAAGAAAATAAAAATAAAACAAAATAAAATAAAAAATATAATAAAAAAATAAAATAAAATAATAAAAAATATAAAATATAAAAAAATAAAAATATTTTTCTTAACGGGTTACACGAATCAAACCCGAAACCCGCACGATTATAAATGGGTAAACCAGAACCCGACCCGTTTAATAAACGGGTTGAGCTGACCCGACCCGAACTCAACCCGAACCCGACTTGACCCGACCCGAACCCGACCCGTTGACAGCCCTAGTGGTACCAGACTAGGTGCTGTATTGATGCAAGGAGGTAGGGTTGTAGCGTATGCTAGTCGGCAACTAAAGTCGCATGAGAAAAGGTATCCTACCCATGATTTGGAACTGGCAGCGATCGTGTTCGCGTTGAAGATGTGGAGACATTATCTCTTGGGAGAGAGATTTGAGTTGTTTACCGATCATAAATCGTTAAAGTATCTCTTCTCCCAGAAGGATCTGAATCTCCGTCAGCAGAGATGGTTAGAGTTCTTGGCTTCGTATGATTTTGATATCGCATATACACCTAGGAAAGGCAATGCAGTAGCCGATGCCTTGAGTAGGAGACATGCCAGTTTAGGGGCTATGTTTCTTGAATGGAAGCAACTGGAGTATATCGCAGGGTATGATTTCAGACCAAAGTGCGAATTGGATCCAGAGATGTTAGCTAGTTTGACGATCAGACCCACTTTGATTGAGCGGATTGGTTCCAGTCAGAGGGACGATCCTAATCTATTAGAAATCATCTCCAAGTTAGAGATGAATATCGACGGTGAGGAGGTGAATTTGTATGGGCTTGATCGAGAAAGATGGCTTCGAAAGAATGGAAGACTAGTTGTACCCAACGTGAATGGTTTGAGAGATGAAGTGCTTAGGGAATGCCATCACTCAAAACTGACTATACACCCCGGTGGTGATAAAATGTATCGAGACATGAAGCAGACTTACTACTGGGAAGGGATGAAAAGAGACGTTGGGAAGTTTATATCTAAGTGCATGAATTACCAGCTAGTTAAAGCCGAGCAAAAGAAGCCTAGTGGTTTGTTGCAACCATTAGAAATTCCCGAATGGAAATGGGAGCAAGTCTCGATGGATTTCATTGATGGTTTACCAAGGACTAAGTCGGGACATGATAGCATTTGGGTAATTGTGGATCGATTGACCAAGAGTGCAAGAATTATACCAGTCAGATCGACCAGAACGGCAGCTAAGTTTGCAGAACTGTATATGAAGTGGGTAGTGAGATTTCATGGAGTACCTAAAAGCATTGTGAGTGACCGAGACCCGTTGTTTACTAGTGGGTTTTGGAAGAGCTTACAAGAGGCTCTAGGGTCGGAATTATATCTCAGTACCGCGTATCATCCTCAAACCGATGGTCAGACAGAGAGGGTGAATCGTATATTGGAAGATCTCTTGAGAGCTTGTATATTGGATTTTGGTGGATCATGGGATGACCATTTGCATCTAATAGAGTTTGCATATAATAATAGCTACCAATCCAGTATCGGTATGGCTCCATATGAAGCTTTGTACGGAAGACCGTGCAACTCACCATCATGTTGGATAGAGACCGGTGAGAAGTTTGTGCTTGGACCAGATGTGATAAGGGAAACTTCAGATAAGATTAAGATCATTCGACAACAGATGAAGGCTGCCCAGGATAGGCAGAAGAGTTATGCTGATAAGAGAAGAAGAGACTTAAAATTCTCCGTTGGTGACTTGGTGTTTGTCAAGATTTCTCCGTTGAAGAGCGTGATACGATTTGGCAGGAGAGGCAAGTTAGCACCAAGATTTGTTGGCCCATTCCCAGTTCTCGAACAAGTTGGGAATTTGGCGTATAGAGTTGACTTACCCAAGAAGATGGCGGGAGTTCACAACGTATTTCATGTTTCCCAACTAAGGAAATTCGTGCACGACCCAGATATGACTATTTCACCTGATCAGTTAGAGGACTTCGAAGTGGAACCCGAGGCGGTTGGGAACCGCAAGCCGATTCGTATTGTCGAGCACGATACAAAGCAACTTTGAAGGAAGGCGGTGAAGCTAGTCAAGGTTCAGTGGGGCGAGGATGAGAATGACTGTACTTGGGAGATAGAGGAGAGCATTAGGAAGACGTATCCAGAACTCTTTGCCTGGTAAGATTTACTTTGCAATTTAGTCATTTTGCATGCTAGGATAGACTTGTTTTGCATGTTTGATTGTTGTTTTATGGCTGATAGGCATGCGGGACCCTTTGTGTGTTTTGGTTAGGGAATTTCGAGGGCGAAATTTCTTAAGGAGGGGAGAATGTAACAACCCGCATTCTACGCATCGGAGGATCGTAGAATATTTATTTCATTCTTATATGAAGTCGTATGGTCATATGGTCGTGTGGCTTTGGGAAACGACCATTGGGGTCATTTCCCATGTTCATGATTTTTGCTGGTTTTCAAATGACCGTTTTGCCTCTAGTTGATCTTGTTTCGGCCATAACTTTTGATTGGAAAGGAGTTTTGACCTGAAACCACTTCCATTGGTTTCGAATGATGGTTTACCTTTCCGTAGAGTGGTCACATGTGGAAAACGGACTTACCGTTTGGGAGAAATGGCTGAAATAAGGTTTGGAAGGTGAAAAACTGCTTAACCGGGCCAAATAGGGTGATTAGTGAATGGACCCATAACCCATTTCGGGATTAGGGTTATGGGGAGGCTGAAAAGAGTTAGGGTTTCCTTCCATTTCAGTTTTCTAGCCTCCACTTACCTCTTAGAAACCCTAAAAATGGCCTTCAACCTCTAAATCACCTCCAAATCACTTTCTAATCAAGGATTAAGCTTAGCAACATCAAATCAAGGGAGATCTTCACCAAGATTAGAGCTGCTGTTTAGCATTGGTATTCGCGCCATATCAGAGATTTATTTCAGATCTAAGGTTTATTTGTGGCTAAGGTGAGTGATTTGCATAGTTCCTCACTAATTATGGTTAATTAAGGGTAATTAGTGTTAATTAGCGAATTTAAACATGATAAAATTCTGGAAAAATGTTTATAAATTCTTAAATGGTGTTTTAGACCTCTGATATGAACTTAGGTTAATTTGGTTAAGTTTTGCTAATCCTATCATTAATTATGCTTGAACATGCTTAAGGGAAAATATGAGATTTTGGCTATGTTTGATCCATTTTAACCTATCATATTTATGTTTTGGTGTTGAGGTCACTTCTACTTGTTGCTATGACTGTATGGTATGCTTTGTGATTGATTAAAATAGATAGAATGGTCGAAAACGTCGTCGGATGGCGTAAAACACTCACTGGTAAAAGTTGCAGAAAAATGGTGCAGGTTTTCGGATCGGATCAGATGGATGGGCTCGGACCGGAAAGTGGGCTGGGCAAAGATTACTGAACCGAACCGAGACTTGGCATAAGAGGAAGTATGGCAAAAAGGAAGGCCACTATGGTTGAACTGGGATCGGATCTAGTTAAGGAAGGGGGGGGGGGGGGGGACGGATCGAATTGGAAGAAGGTGAGGGGGATCGGAGCGGAAGAGAATGGGGAGCGGAGCGGACCGTGACCAGGGACCTGAGCCGAACCGGTGGAGCAAGGGTACACCGAACCAAACCGAAGCAAGTACATCCGAACCGAACCGATGCGGCATGGAGAACCCGAACCGAGTTGATGTCCAGTAACTGGAGCAAGCCGAACCAAACGAGGTGCATATATCCGAACCGAACCGCCAGAGAAGAATCGCTATAACCAAACCGAACCGATCCGGTGATGACCAATAATCCGAGATGCAACGGTAGTCCAAATGGAAGTTAGTGCTCAGGATCCAGTTGAGAACCAATGAGTTCACTTTATGGTTGGGCTTTGCTGCGGGACGTGTGCTAAGGAGTTGTCGACGTTCATAACTTCGATTCACCACTGAAAAGGAATGATGGGCTACGTATCAGTGCAGTAGAGTCATTATGACTCGAGGGGCAAAGTGATCGTAGCAGGACTACGTATCAGTGCAGTAGAGTCACTATGACACGAGGGGCAAAGTGATCGTAGTATGACTATGAGCCAGTGCAGTGGAGCCATTGTGACTCCATGGGGCAGAGTGGACATAGTAAAGGATTAGTAGGGCTATGAGCCAGTGCAGTGGGGTGTGTACGACTTCACGGGGCAAAGTGGACATAGCGAAGGATTAGTGGCTATGGATCAGTGCAGTGAAGCTATTGTGACTTCATGGGGCAGAGCGATCATAGCAAAGTATTGGGCGATAGAAGTGATGGATATCGTATACTTTACGCACTGAGTGAGAGATGTGAGGATGGTTGCTATGCTTGATTTGTTGCCGTCACTATGACATGCACACCCCCACCCCCGTTATCTTTACACCATTTATTTAATGGCACCTTAGAGTGTTGTACATTGTGTAGTGCTAACTCTTTGGTTGCAGGTCCAGGTTCAGGTATGGTTTAGTATACCTGTTATTGTTCTGTTTAGCTACTTATCGCTCATACCAGACTTTTTGTCTGACCCAGAGTTTTATGTCTCTTCTTATTACTCTGGGTGCTCTCACGAGCAGACTAGAGATAGGTTAGCTGGGTATGCACGAGTAGCTGATCCGAAGACAAGCAGGAGGCTCCCACGTATGATACATATAGATATTCTCCTTGTGTTGTTGAAGATCACTGCTTGGGCATTAGTAGTGCATCTTCTACTCTAGCTTTCTTTTGCTTTAGAGACAGTTTAAAGTTGTAATAATGATGTTGGATCATAAGCTGTATTTGGATTTTCGCTGTTATGTTGGTCTAGTTTTCAGCTTATGCACTGTCTCGCCTGTTTTATGTCAAGATTATGTTATTATTATATTTTGTTCCATGCGCTGTGAGACATTCTACAGGTTCTTTGTTGATTCTTCGTCTTCTTCCTTTTCTTCTGACGACCGTCCCGTGCTAACTGGACATGTGTACAGCGCACTTATGGAGGAAATGTCGGTTGGTGCGGGGCGGGCCGTCACAATACCTGTGTGACATCAACATCAAAATGACCAGGAGCCATCCTTTTCCCGGAGCCCAAAGAGCTTTCGTCCTCGGGGTGCTGCTCCTGAGATGCAAGGGTAGGTTCTCCAGCACCTCTTCTGTGTTGGATCTAGATTAACCCTAGAGGGCGGGGGGAGAGGGTGAATAAGGTTTATTAAATTTTAGCGAGATATTAAATACTATCAGATCACAGAATGCAGCAGAAATAAAAGTAGCATAAAGGAAATAACACACAGAGATACCCAGCTTTGGCAAAACCCTGCCTACTGCTGCATTCCTAATGTTTCTACTGGGTGATAGAACAGATCCCGCTTACAAGACCATGTAAACTCGTACTCCCTGCTCCTGTACTAACCCTATGCTCAAAACCCTAGATTGATCTAAACCCTTAGATCAGATTTCCCCTGATTACAGCCCTGTAACCAGTAACCCTAGATTTTACAGACTCTAGTAAACTGCCAGTTAACACTCTAACTGGTTCCCTAGATTTTACAGACTCTAGAACTGATCAGACGGTTTCAATTCAAAATACAAAAGACAATACAAAATTAAAAAAGAAAAACCTAAGATTTAAATATAAAGGATTACCCCTTTTTCACTTGAGTCATAAGTTGGCCGGCCACTTTCATTTGTGTTGCACCCAATCTCTTTAGTCCCGTTCTCTTTTCTTTGTTGAGAAAAAATGGCAACTCTGGAAATCTGCTAGGGTTTCTTTTGATTTCCCAAATCGATCGACGGCTTCTCAAACCGATGAAAAAGACTTCTCTGATGATTGAATTAACTTGTGCTTATTCTTGACGTTGGATTTGGGATAACTTGCGATCGAAAAACAGTAGTAATACTGATTTGATTTCTTCGATTTTCTCTTTAAATTGTTGGGTTGGTTTTCGATCGTTTTTGCCGATGATGCAAGTGGTGTTTAAATAGGAGTTTAGAAAACCTAACTTATCTAATTTCACGATTATGGCTTGCTGATGTAACGAACAGGGAAAATACCATGTCGAATATCCAAGCATCGAAAACACCGGAACGTTATTAGAAAGAAATTAGAGGGTGAGATAAGAATGAAAGAAAGTTAGAATAGAAGAATAAGAAGAACCAGCACAACACATAGTCTCACATCGCAACAGAACAAAATATAATATGGAAATAAATTTTATTGAGAGCTTGAAATAATACTTACAACATCAGAGTACATCATTACAGCTGGACAGTTATAATAACTTGTCCTCATATAAAACGCAGCGGAATAATAACGGTTTAACTTCATACGTCTGAACTCCCTCAACTTGTCTTTGGACTTCACAGCATCTGATAACCTGAATCTGTTTAACCCGGTCTAACCTGAGCATTACAAATACCGGGTCAGTCTGGTGAACCAGAGTGAGAAAAACTCGCTAAGTTTAAATAACACCCATATTGATTTTAAGGTTCAAAATCCTTTTGAAAGAAAAGGATAATAGTAAGACCAGCCCACACATAAACACGGACGGTTTTTACCTTACTATAACCCAAAATATTTTTGAAAACATATATATCTTCTGATATTATGATAGTGTCTAGATGCAAATAAATTGAATCTAGTAGAACGCTTGCATCTCACGCTCTACATATATAGTATACAAAAAAAACCGCAGGCGCTTATTGAAGATTGGATTCCGACTATGACAAGGTATGGAACCACCTGCCGATAGTGTATCTCTAGAGGCGAATACACTAGGTTCAACAAGAACGTCTTGCAACCCGACCCACACATGACCGACCACTCATTTCGCTTAAGTGTATCGAATATATATCACCAACGGTTGGGTGCTACCCACCGTTTCCCGAAAAGGGACATCATCGATATATTAAACAAGCAAAAGGAATTTCTCTAGATAGGTGATTATACAGCCTAATGGGTGCGACCCACATAGCCATGTTGTCTGCCCGATTTTTGTCATTTCCCGGTTGATGAGGCTTAAGGTTATAATCGACTTTTGGAACATCTGACTATCATTCACATCATTCATACAAGTCATCCAGGAACAGGATGAACCGAAGGCATCCTCCTACCACATCTTAGGAATCACCCTATAGATCAGTAGCGAGTAGTCCTTGCAATCTGTAAATTTCAACCACGACAGAATCACAGTATATCTCTAGGGATCAGCCAGAGATTGTAAGCAACTCTTCCGTTTTATGAAGATCTACGGTCTTCAATTGCTCCATCTCGATCAACATCTTCAATGTATTTGTATTTATTGGTTGCAATGGTTTTCGAATATGAATTCGATCCCGGTCTTTCCGTACCAACAACGCATTGGGATGATTTTGATAGTCGGTTATTTAACTATCAAAATAAACAATCATCACAAATAAAATCAATCCATTGGTTTATTTCACAGCATCACTTGGCCTTTAAAAATGATACATCAAAAAAAATACATATATTTCTGTTCTCAAAACTATCTTATTTATATACTTAAATAAATACCTTAAAATCATTCTCCTGTTAACCATCATTTCAAAACATTACTTATTATCTATTTTTGGGGTAATCGATTCAACATATCATTTAAAATAATTATTACAAAATCTCCTTTTGTTTTGTTATATGAATACCATAATCGTCACTTCCCTTTTGAATAAACCCATTCAAAATCTCATCTCTTTACTTTGAAGCTATCGTTATATTTTCACAAATCTCTTTTTTATTTCATTTATGGAAATATCATTTCACGTTCTCAAGCCCCTCTTTATATCTCCTTTTATATTGAAATCATTATACATATACCCAAACTCTTCAAATAATGTTACACTACTATTTCTCAAAATAAATTACTTTTAATATCTTCACCATTACAACTAATATCATCCTCCGATAATCTTAAAGTTGTTCAAGTTGGGGTATTTTAATTTCCTCTCAGACCTTGATCAACAACATCCTTATCTTAAGATAAATATGAATTGTAATTCAAAAACCCATATTCATTCTATTGTCAACAATTACCATTTTACTATTTTATTTAACATACGGTTTATAAAACCTTCTTACTTTTGAAATCTCCTTTTCCGAATATTATTATTACTAAATTTATTGATTTAGTAATTGATTAACAAAACATCAACCTTTAAACTTTACGTCTTTAAATTATTTGTCTCATTATTCGGGTTTTTATTACAAATCCCATTACTCGATCTTTTGCCCAATTCAATTACAAGAATCCTTTCCTAAACCTTTCAGTCACTTATTCTGGGAAATCTCATTTCAAATCCCATCCATTTCACTTAATGCCATTATTAAGTAACGTTAATTTAAAATTAACGCTTTAATGTCACATCTCCTTTTATAAAATCGTTTATACAATTTTGGTTTAATATCAGACCCTTTCTCATCTCGATTTCCTCTACTTAATTCAAATATTAAGTAACATATATTTTAAGCTTAGTATTTGCTTAAAATCTCGTTTATAACTTAATTCGCCAAACTTGGTTTAGATATAAACCCCTTCATAAACTCCCTTTGAAACTCCATTATATTTCATTACTAACTTACTTAAATGAACTTCATTTAAGAAATAACTCCTTAGATTATTATTAATTAAAATTATAATTATAATTTACTTGATCATTAAGTGGAATAAATATTAAATTCCCTTTTTAATTCTTATAAGGTTAAACAATTATTTATTAAATAATTTCAGTAGATTAGTCGGCACAAAACTAATTTAATTTAATGATCAGTTTCCATTAAAACAGTCGGCTTAGTCAATTCTAAAACATGATTAATTCGTTGATCAACTCTAACTCGTCTTTTCATTATAAACAATATTATTGCTTTAAATAATCTCATTTCTTATAATTAAAATAAATATTAATCTATTTCAAAATAATCTCTTTTTGATTGTTTTTTTTGAACGAATAATCTCATTTATAAATCATTACCTTAATCCTTGCTCACTTGCTTAACAATCTAAGCTTTATTAACAATTACGATGAGGCACGTGCTTCGCACACGGCCAATTTTGGTACAAAATAGTGATTTGTGATTAAACAAACAATTTATAAATATGATTGGTTTATTTATTTTTTAAACTTGATTTAAAAATAATATATTTAAAAATCTATATTCAACTATAAAATAAATTTCATAACTTCGTTTCAATCGATTCACCTGACGGTAAATTAATTTTTATAAAACAGTTTGTATTTTGGCCATCTGCTATTAATTCTTCAACCAATACCACTCATTGGTTAATAACCAAACAAATGTTGAATTTGGGTTTAACAATCAATAACCAATTCAATAATCCAATCATATGGGATCAACAATTCATATAATGATCATATGAAAATAAACAATCAATTCAACTAGCAGCGGTCAACCAAAATAATAATTCAAGTATCCAATTAAATTTTAAATACGTTTATATTGTCATAAACGTAACCAATAAGGTAAGGTGCCTTGTTTGGAAAACATCATTAAAAAATAACGATGTCATTTCATTTAAATTAGACACCGTTTAATTTAAATAATCGATATACCAATATTTAACAACATCCAAACAATCATCAAACCAGCTAATAATTAGCAAACATGGCAAACAAATAATAAACCCGACTTATAAAAATTATAAGTGGGAGAACTGAGTGAGTTTAACTCACCTTGATTTCTGTTCGTCCAAATAATGACTGTTTCAATTAAATTAAACACGCTTTCAATTTAATTGAAAATAACTGCTACATCCCATGCGTCCAAATCTATTCCAAAAGGAAGCACTTGTCAAGCCGACAGCTCCAACGTTCCCTGCTTTACTTGAATCTGTCAATAGATTGGTACGTTGAACTAATTTATAAGTTACGATTTTATTTAATTAATTAAATATAATAAGCGTTAATGACTAAATTATACATTAAATAAATTAAGGACTTTGTTCCTTGTTTAAGGCCTAACATTTAGTTCGTTGACTACTCCGGAAACTCTGAGATTTAGTTCATATTTGTCATTGGCTTTATCCCTTTCAAAATCTAAATAATGGTCTACGTTCTGATTAGGCATGTAAAGGTTGAAACCATTTTCTACTTACATTGGAACCAATACTCATGTTTTTAACACTGATTGGGTTAGGCCATGCTATATATAAAATAGATTAGGTATTTAAAAATGAAACCAAATCACATTGTAGTATTAATCAGGTGAGGTTACCTTTCTTTCTTCCTTATACGTTCCCCTGCATTGAACTAAACCGCACTGTTCCCATGCACGCATGACCCTATTGCTAAGCATGACCACGTTTCCCAATTTTGCTCTAGCGTGTCCCTTTTCCTTCTACCTTTTTTTTTTTATTTTACTTTGCTTCGCAAGGCCTAAATTGACCCATGCATTAGCCCAAGCCTAGCATTGAAAACAAAGCCCAAGCCTTAAAATGCCCACGTACCTGCTGTACCCACAAATGCTACAGAGCGCCCTACTCCCCCATTCGATTATATATCTTCTTCCCAAATGATACTTTCTTTTCCTCTTGTACTTCTTATCGCATTTTTTTTATTTGGGAACAAGGCCTGCAAGCCCATCACTAAACCAACCCACGTCCTTACACCTCCCCAGTCCCCCAAACCCGCTTGAACATGACCGTCTTCCCCTGATTAAAGCTCCTGAAAGCTTCCTCCATCCTCATGAATATGCAAGAAAAAAGACATCAACCAAAAACTCCTCAAACCGCTAAACAAAATCCACCATTCAACTCCCCTGTCAACTCTCAACTCGCCGACGCCATTAAAACCTCCTCCAGTGGCACCCTGCGCTGATCGACATTAATTGATGGGCTCCAGTGCGACACATTTTGTCGCCAGATTTCAAAAAAAAAAACCTTCGAGCGCCACACTCCCCTGATCACTCCCCCATACTCAGATCCGTGCAACAACCTATAAATCTCTAGAAAAAGGCAACCCTAGTTTTCGACATTTACGGTTGAACTTCACCGTTCGATATTCTGAGATGACAAGCTTGTAGAGGGGGATTATAGAAGTTTAACGCAATTTATTTTGTGATATTTGGTGGTGTACACGATTTTAAAAAATCGTCGAAGCTTAGTATTTATTTTTCTTACTACTGTATTCGCCATTTTACCCTGTAACCAAATGGAAGATGACGAGCTCTATTTATGGCGTGAGAAGCCTTGGTTGCCACGGTGTTGAATTTCTTGGCCATCACAGTTTTTGGAAGTTTGGAGAGCACGGCATTGGGTACATAGGCAGGCATATAGGGAGAGTAGCTGCTCTGTGTGTTATTTTCGCTGTCATTAACTGGGTTTTATGTTTTCAATTTCAACTGTGTTGATGTATACTCAGATGCGTTCTTTAATTTCCAAAGTTGCGTGATGGGATAACTATGGTTGTGTAGATAGGTAGCTGGGGAAATGACAATACGCTGTACCAATTTTATGTGTGTAGGTATGCTCTTGTACTTTGTATAGGGTAGTGACATGGTAGACATGTGTTTTAAGTCTTCATTTGCAGTTGATTTGAATTTCGTAGGTTTATCATTTCCTATGTTTGATTTAGAGTCTCAAACTAGGCAGTGTTGTGTAATATAAGTAGACACATGTATACATTGCTACAGGTTGGTTAGATTAGCATGCACCTTTTTATATTTATTTATATTTACTTATTTGGTTTTATTTGTTTATTAATTTGGGTACAAGCCTCAATTTACTTTGTTACCGCTGATTTGGTTATTTACCGTTACTTAACATTGCACGTTGAATATACGCACTGTCATATACACTTTTCAAATGCCATGAAAAATGGACGCCCTGCTACCTCTCGACGTTCTGATTTAATGAAATCAATTCTGTTGGAAATTTACCCTGTTCGCGCAACAACTTATTTTATTTCTAATATATTTATCGGTTCATATTTTAAATTGAACGTATCGGCAAAATAACTCCAATTGGCTCCAGCTGAAAATCTAGCAATAACTAGCGATATGATTTCCAATAAAATCCATTTCATCGAAAACGGAGGTCATTTGAAAAACAAGTATTTCTAATGCTCATATAATATCGATATAATATAATTAAATCCAAAACAATTTCAGTTTAAATCATAATAAAATCGTATTTATCCAAATGAAGCATTATACAACTTCAAATATGACCAACATATATTTTAGACACAATGTTTACAAAATTCTGGATTAAATGATATTAAAGTTATGTAAAATTCCTTTAGATTATATTAAATAAACGTTATCGTTTTTTAACGAATTTCATAGCGACTATTTTAAATTTTGAATAGGCCATAACTTACAATATATGAGCTGAAATCTCAAATTTTCTCTTTTGTTAGAAAATTATAATCAATAAGATTCTAACGTTTCTTGTTTCTCGGAATTCCGACTTAAAACGGATTCTGTATATTCAATTGAAGTTCAAAACTCAATATTACGAACTATCACGTCGTTTTGAGCTCGTTTTATATTAAATATAAATATAAACGTTTAATAATCGTTAAATAACGAATTCAATATTAATAATCCATTAATATTTCCAAATATAATATTTAAAATAAATTCAAATATTCAGATCCAAATAGCAGAAAAACCCGGGTCGTTACAGCTGATTTGTTGCGTTGGTTTCCTCTTTTGAAAATTCTCGGCTTTGTCATGTATTTGCGTGATTCTTGGAATATGTTGCCTTGAATAAAAATGAATCATCCTTGACTTGATTTTTGTGAATTCTCTGATTGAGAATAAAATGTTTGTGGCCCTTGAAAAATATCCTTGTGTGAATTTGTTGCTGTTTATTCTCGGATGATTCTGTCCCTTGAATAAATTGAAAAATGCCTTGAGTGAATTCAATCTATTTATCTCGAGTAAATGTCATTTATTATTTTAAAATGATGCCATGACTTCCTAGAATAAATTGAACATATTCCACTTGCCTTGTTTGAATTCCTTGATTTAATCAAAAATGGAAAGTCTGAATTGTTAAAGAATGATTGATTAGCAAATTTCCTCCTTGCTAATTTTCTGCACTTTATTTCTCTGTGTCCATTTATGAATTGCTTGATTGCTCACATATATGTTGCCAATTCTTGTTTAATCTGAGCCATGCTGGAAATCATCACCATGTCCCATACATGCTATTTGGCCAATAGAGATTTATGCTGCTTTGTGAAGTCTTGTTTTACTGAAATACTTATCCACACTGCTTTGACCATTTCTGTTTTGACATTAGCTATATAGTCTTTATCAATATCTTGTATAATCTGCCTTGCCAACATGTCTGCACCATTGTCACATGCTTCAGTTTTGAGTTGCTCCACATTATACTTGACCATGTAACTGTGGCCTGGTTTTGTGCACATATGCATTGTTCCACCACTATGTTGTACTGTCTTGTAGGAATGTTGCTTTGTTTATCTGCTGCATCATATTTTATCCTGGAATGTAGTTTATCTCACCATTCACATGTACATGCTTCATGAGTTGCACCATCCTATTAGCTCATTCACTATTGCATATGCACTATGTCTTGTGCACTTGAAATCTGGTCTGAGCTGTTTTGGTTGATGCATATATGCTGTTTAAAACTCATGTCATATGAGTGTGTTGATCTGTCTTTACTTCGTGTTCTTCACCATTTTCTTGACCACTTGCTGATGTAGCTTCTCCGTTCATAAAACAAACATGCTGCTCATTTTGATGTCCACTTGCTTGCACTTGAAACTTGCTTGCTCTTGTGTATTTTTGCACCATGCTTGCTAAAACATATACACACACACACACACATTGCTGTGTGTGTTTGGCATTACTTTCTTGAACACTTGAGCTTTGCTGACCCGACATGACAAACTTAGATTGGCTTGTGGGGTTTGACCATGTGTAGCTGGCATGTATATTGTGTGATCTTCTTGCTTGTGTGATTTATTTAGTTGATCTGTTTTGAAACAGCTTTGCTTAACCTTGAGAAAACTAATTTGAACTTGTATTTGCAAGCAACACTTGATTCACCATCCATGTTAGAGCTGCATTTGAATTGTCCACACTCTCGGCCATGTTCATATGCACTGAGTCGAGATGGTCCACGTGGCTACTCCTCAACTGCATACTGATTGGCGAGGCATTGCACACGTGTAAATCTATACACGTGTGTATATGCAGCCATCAGATAAAGTTTCCTGTCCTTATACTATATATACACACACACACAAACTGATTGCCTTGTGGTATTTACAGTGTTTCACTGTGAATATCACAAGTTGTCTAGACACGGTCGGATCAGATCGAGTCAGAAAAATGATGAGAAAACACACCAGAAAACTGAGGTAAATAAATTTTTTAAAATAAAAAATTATATCTGCTAGAATATGAAATTATTTCTGTTTCAGATACTGTGTGTGTATTTCTGTATATGACAGGTATGGATGACTGGGCTGACTGTGAGCTGTGAAGACAGAAGACCGAAGACAGTGAATGAGTGTATAAGTGTCTATATATGAGTCAAACTGAAAAAGTATGTATATATGAATTGTATAGAGTGATGAGTGATGTAGTGGGGAGCTGATGTACAGAAAAAATTGTACTGATCTTTGTAATAAACAAATTTGAATGAAATAAAATATCATTTTATTGTGTTCAAACAAACTTGTCTATTGTATTCCGTTTATTTACAAGTTCAAACTCATGTGAATTGAATTGTATATCAGTGATGTATTCAAATAGTGGAGTTATAAATTTGTACTGTTTAAATGTTGAAATATAATATTATATTCAAATACAATACTGTGTGAATATTTGAATCTCTGTACAATCGTATTTTATTAAATATAAATATTATATTCCAGTCTGTGATGTATATATGATATAGTACAGTAACAAACACATTTATAATAATATATATTTGATTGTTATCATCAAACAAAAATCATATAATTGTGTATACAACACCGTTATATACAACATTCTGGACTCGTTTGCTTGGTCCGTATGACCTCCTGCCTCTCTGTCTGCTGTATTGAACTCCCCTCCATCTTCCTCGTAATCTTCAACAAACTCATCAATAAACAGCAGTGATGCGGGATCTATTTTATCGGTCAAGGGGACCCTATACTCCCGTTTCACCTGCTCGATTCTCTTTAGGGCTCTGTCTCTGATAAGGGGGTCAATTGAAGTAAAGCTAAATTCCGAAAGTCTTTCATAATTTTCCAAAAAGGCAAGGAGGAGAGCGTCTTCGCAATACTCTGTGGCGATATTGTTAAGGTGGACATTCAAATTTTTTGAAATTCTATCGGTGGCTTCGTAAATAATCCTCTACGCAATGGCAAGCTGGGTGCTCATCTTATCCATCTCGGCGGCATAGTCAATCTCCAGTTCCATTTTTTGTGCTTTAAGGTCTTCAGCCTCCTTCACCAACTCCTCGTTGACCTTCTTCACCTTCTCTAATGAAGTCCCCAATTCCTTGCGTTCGTTATCTCCCTGTCTGCTCCCGCTGCAAAGCGTCTACTTTATCTTCTAGCACCTTATTCTCTTCTCTTAAAATGTTGACCTCGGTCGCTGAAGTGGAAGCTGGTCCTTGGGAAACATACCAAGTTTTCACCATCTAAAGAAGAAGAATAAGTTAAAAATAAAAATAGAGAGAGAGAGAGAAGAGTGAACATACATATACTACCAAGAGGAAATCCCTAATTTGCCATTTGTAGAGATCTATCGGGTTCAAGGTAGCAAAAGATGAGGCCACATCTGCCTCTACAAGGAAAAAAAGAGCCAGTTTCACAAGTTTCTCAAAACCCAAGGCAGACGAAGGAGGCATAGGACGAGAAATATGCTGAGAGGAAGACGGTACCGAAAAATCGAGCCTTCCCTCATCCACCTCATCAACAACATTAAGAGGGGTAGGGTCACCCGTAGATTTTCCTTTCGGGGAGACTTCCGGGGAAGCATCAATATTTACCACATGTTCGACAGCTATAATGGACGGGTCAAAAGTTCACTTTGTTTTTGGGATAACGACACTATCTCTTGAGAAGCTATCTGACTCATCACACCTGGGTTTCTTCGATGGGGAATCTACGGCGGGCTGAGCAAACCTCTTCAAGGCCAAGGCGCTGGCCCGGATATAAGCAATAATGACGGTCGTATCCCGAGAAGCTGAGGATCCTAAGCAATGGGAATGATGAATCAGAAAATGCAACAACCAAAAAATAAGAAAAAGAATGGCAGAGGTTGCCAAGACAAACAAGTTATTCTCGTCTAAAATAAGTGGACGAAGAGGAGATCCTACATTAAACACATTAGAACCCGGCATTAAACCTTTTGGACCAAGGAATTAAATGGTGGTTGCCCCAATATCCTCTGTCCAGGACGAAGCAAACCATACTCATGGAGTCTATCGACATTCAAAAGAAACGACCTACTCATATGCTTTACCGATGCATTAAAGATGGTGTCAACCACTTGAGCTTCCTCCAGAGTCAGAATCGCATCTTTGGAAGGAGGTTCTGCAACGGGGGAAATGTTAAAGAAAAAAAAAGAGAAAACCCACCTTCGTCAATAAATTGTCCTGATATGCCGAGTGGACATTAGACAAGGAAATATTGGTCCTCCCATGGTCTAGTTTTACTGATGACAACGGTGATCAACCTCTTGACCGGGTTGGCCCTCCAGATCGGTGATTCTGAGGTGTTGGAGAAGCAGATCATGTGACGGATAAGGTTGCGGCATAAAGAATTTTGACCCGAAGCAAGTGCCAAAGCCTCCGCGCATAAAAGGGGCGTATATGTGTTTAGCGAAATTTGAATAGGAGCAACTTTCAAATCCACCAAAAGCTTATGCATAAAAGCGGAAAAGGAAGAAAACCCCCATGCCAAATATGAATAGCTGAATACGCGAAGAATCCTTCTGGAGGATTCTTAAGGAAGTTCGGAGTAGCAGAAATCATGGCATCCATGCCTACTATGCCAAAATCATCCCGTATGGCGTCAACCGACTGTTGGGATATAATCAAGGACGGCTTGGGAACAAATGCCTTCTTAGGATGGGGAAACTTGGAATCCTTGACCTTCTCCTTAGCAGGGCTTTTATGAGACATGATTCTGCCTGGTAACATCGTTTCATAATAATACAATCAGTACGCGTATCTCTTACACAAGTGCACATACCACTGACATTATCAATATTATCAAATACGATTACACCTCGATTATCAGAGCTCAAGCAGGCGGAAACCTAAATCAAGCCCAGATGAAGGGATACGGGGAAAATCACGCCTCTTGTACCTTAACTAACGTACGACTGTGCCTAACACTAATGCCCTAAAGACCAAAGCAAAACCAACATAATTACAGAAGGAGACAATCCTGATGACATTATAGTCCTGTCAGGAGTGACGTTAAGATTAGCACCTGGACCTATCTTTATAAATAAGCATAACCTTAGCTAACCATCGTGGTAATTTTGACGCATAATCAGGACTGCAATTTATATGAGATGTGAAAATACTCACCAGTAATCAAGCTCGAGTCTTCAGGAAAGAGGAGGATTTGAGCATTTTCTTTTATGAGAACAGTAATCTTGTCCAAGAATTTGATTTGCAAATGAAAGACGGGAGCGATGAGGAAGAAGAGTTTATGTTCAAATTTCAAAGATCAATCTGGGCCGCACAAATGAAAGCCAATCAACGCTTCTGATTGAGGAAGACCAAAAGACTCTGACATGACATTTCGAAATAGACTAGAAGTTTGACTTGAAAAGTCGAAAACACCCCTTCACCAAAGGAGGGGAAAATGTTACTACCAAAATTAACATCGAAGCAGGTTGGCAGTGAAAGGGTATCGAGTAACCTGAGATACTACATCAATCGAAACCCTCCTAAAGGGAAGGGTCGCAAAAGCTACAAAATGTGACTAGAGGAATTAATGTGCCAGGGTCAACCCGGCAAGATCTCTCCGACAGCCCTAACCTAGAAAAAATTCTCGTAATAAAGAAGCTAACATAGTTTGAAATCAAGTAAGCCAGAAACAATAAACCTTACGGACAAAGACTAAAGGAATCTTCAATAATGACCTGCCCGAATGCCGATATACCCGAAGACGGAAGCATCGAAGGCCCCAAACCGAAAGGACGGGAAGACCACCCAGAATCTACTTTCGGAGCATCTACTACATGAACGCCGAAAGGCCACCCTCCAAGAATACAGGCTACCATAAAGGTCCTACCGAAGGGCTAGTCGAGACCCGAGCAGGATACAGGCTACTTAGTACCAAAACCCTTAGCGGTTTCGATCCGGCGGCTACCAGCATGCACCACGAGGCCAAGCCCCTCTAAGCACTCATGATAAAGCCAAGAGCCTACATCTGAAAGCTCATGTCCGCAAGCCTACATTCAGGAACTGCTTTCGAGAATTCAAGCATCATTCAGGGATTATAATCGAATACGTCAAAAGTGACTGAAGGTCAGGCACCCAAAGCCAAGAATAAAACAACAAATAAAGACTCATGCGAGTCCGATAGCCCTCCAATGGGAGGGGCCCTGAATCACATAAATAAGACCCCAAAGATCACATTAGGGGGATCTTTTTTCCTAACATTTTGTACCATCAGAAACAACTTGAGAAAGAAGATTAATGAAGAATTCCTCCATATAACATTCATGTACTTCCAATAAAAGCTTAATAAAAAGGGATCTTCCTATGTGAAAACTGCTCTGTAAGTGTGTACTATTATTTCTCTAGTCATAGTAGTCGCAGTTTATCATTAATTCTGCAGAGAAATACGAGTTACACCCTTCAATTTCCTCGAATGGCGGTCGAACCTCATTCGCTGAGCTTAGATCCGACCTAATAGTTACCAGCGATCCTACACCCCTGAGCCCTAGCCTCTTAAGTTCCCGCCAGAATCGAGTGGAGAAGTGAGCCGATCCTCTTGATTTCCCTTTGGGTCTGTCCCTGTTGACCCACTTCTGGTGTTGACGAAAAATATCGTTAACAATTATGCCTTTAAGGCGGATGACGCTAAGGGAGAAGGAGTTAAAGGTGCAAATTAATGATCTATTGAGTTAATGATTAATAAGGGTGAGTGTTCAGCTGTTTCAGTATGTTTTAAAGTAAAAAAACCTTAAACTGAATTGGAACCAAATTTTTTAACCAAATTAATTTCGGCTAATTCGGTCGGTAACTGATTTAATTGAACTTGAAGAATGTTTTATTATTTAAATGATGAATTTACTTAAATTAAAACATAAATTCATGATTGGAGGAATTTCATACAGTAAATTTTATGTTTATAATAAAATTTGACATATTCACAACACATGCCTTTGTTTTTTATCACTAAACTAATTATTTAAAGTACTACAACACTGTAAAATTAGATAATAAATTAAAAATTCAGTTAATATGGCTAAAACGATTACCAAAAGAATATTTTACAAACCGAATTCAAATCAATTTAGTTTTAAAGTAGAACCGAACTAGCTGAAATGAATCGGTTTGGTCGGTTAATTTGGTTTGAACCGAACATTTCTCTCCGCTAATGATTAATTTGGAGGAGTATATCTGAATGGGATGCACCTGTAGTGTTCACGATGAAAGTGGATGACCCATTAAGGTTATGTGTGGGTTGCCATGTGCTAAATAAGGTGAACAAGAAGTACAAGTATACTTTGCCATGGATTGACAACTTGTGCTTAGTAACACATTTTGGATTGAATAATGCACCGGTGTATTTTGTGAATCTTATAGCTAAAATTTTCGAAGATCAACTAAATAAGTTTATGCTTCTGTTTGTGGATGATATCCTTATCTACTCTAGGACAGAAGAAGAATACAAAGCACGCTTGAGAGTTGATGTTTTGAGGGAGCATAAGTTGAAGGCTAAGCTTTCTATATGTTAGTTTTGGAAGGAAAAAAATGAGACTCTTAGTTATTCAATATCTAGATAAGTGACAATAGTGGTTCCTACGAAGATAACAATAATACAAGATTGGAATCGACCTGCTAGGAGTTTCCTTGGTCTAGCTATGTATTATGGATGTTTTATCAAGGATTTCTCCAAAATTATTGCAAAGTTAACCAACTTGGTGAAGAAGAGTCAAGCTTTTATTTAGGACTTTAAATGCAAACATGTTTTTGTGGTTCTGAAAGAAAGATTAACGAGTTCACCAGTATTGGTTATTCCAACTGGGAATGAAAAGGTGACATTGAAAAGATGACAATATATACTAATGCTTATGGTATATGTTCAGGGGCAGTATTGATGCAAATAGGAAAAGTTATTGCATATGTTTCTTGACCGCTAAAGCTGCACGAACGAATTACCCTACTCATAATTGGAATTAGCATTGATTGTTTTTGCTTTGAAGATATGGAGGCACTATTTGTTGGGAGAAAGGTTTGAGCTATTCATGGATCATAAGTCCTTAAAATACTTTTTTTCTTTTGAAAAGGAGCTTAACCTTCGACAATATAGATGGTTAGAATTTTTAGCCTCGTATGATTTTGGTATTTCCTTTTACTTTTAGGAAGCGTAATGTAGTGGAGATTCCACAAGTAAAATACTAGCTGGCTTTGGTGCTATGTTTCTAGAGTGGAAGCAGCTAAAGTATTTAGATAAATTTTATTTTAGACCTCATTATGAGTGGGAACCTGAATGCTAGAAAGTTAATCCATTAGGCGTACTCTCAATGAAAAAATTGAAACTATCCAGAAATGAGATTTTAATCTGGTAGAGATTATGGGAAGAAAGGAGATAAGAGTTAGCTTTAAGGATATGAAGCAATACAAAATCGATCGAGTTGGTTAGCTTCATAAGGATGGAAGACTATATGTCTTAGATGTTGATGGGAACCGAGAAAAGTTTTGAGTGAATACCAGCATCCCAAATTGATTATCCATCTTGGTGGTAACAAAATGTATCGAGGCATATAGAGAAATTAACATTACTAAGGTATGAAGAGTGATGGGGCCCAATTTATCTCAAAATGTACGAACTTTCAATTAGATAAAGCTAAGCAAAAGAAGCCAAGTGGATTGCTTCAACCATTAGAGATCCTAAAATCGAATTGGAAGAAAATATTTATGGATTTCATTGGTGTATTGCTACAGATTAGGATAGGTTATAACAGTATCTGAGTAATAACGGACAAACTATCCAAGAATGCAAGGTTCATTCTTGTCAAGTCTACTTGGACGACATATAAGTTGGCCGAGCTATATGTTAAATGGATTATTGTGCCTAAAGGTATAGTGTGACGACAAGGAATTTCGCTCGGTCCGAACCAGTCGCTAAACCGATCCAGGTCGTTCGAAACGCCCTATCGTTTGAGAACAGGACACAACAGATCGCATACAGAAGAACATTTCATTGTATATTACAACAATGCACCAGATTACAAGAATATACAGAGTATAAATGAATATTACACAGAGATATCAGAGATTTAAATTACATTTAAATACATCGCAGCGGAAGATAATACAATACACAACTAGAAGAGATATACGGATACAAAGCTTTCCGGATATCATTCCAGCTGTAAACCAGGATCCTGTGAATATAAATCTGCAAAACCAAAACTACTAGCTGCCCGTGTCAAAATAAGGGCACCCAGAGTTTAGGTTAAAACAATAAACTCCAGGTCAGTCATGTGACTGGTGTGAGAATTAAAACAGTTATTAATCTTTATTTTAAATCATTAGGTAAATCAAGGGACCACGCCATATAACACGGAATGGGTTTCCTCCCAAGAATACCAGTGCATGAGACAAACAGCGCAATGCTAAATAAAGAAAAATGAAGCTGTTATAAGACCCAGGTCCTATCACACAATGCAACGCAAGCCGGGGGATAGGGTTTTCCCTTATAACAGCCAAAGAATGCTTGATACGTTTAAAACAAATCATTTGATACTATTATAAGTGCATAGTGTATAAAACAACTTCAAATCATAAGTATCAATCATAGGCGGCATGAATGGCCCATAACACTATGTCGCCATATATAAGTTTACAATCAAAACCGCAAATGTCGTATTGGAAGTTGGGTTATCATTTATGGTATGAACCGAGGCTAGGGGCAAGATCCTCTACCGATTCGAGACGCTCTAGTCCGTGTCTCAGGAACAGCCGCAACTGCCCCCTGGATCGTCAGGGCCGGTCCACCGATGTGGATTATAATGCCTGAACAATACGTTTCTCCGCCCTTTGGGGCGTAAGCCTGACCCGTCAGCCGACCAGAAGCATCGGCCGAAACCGATATCACGAGGCGCCTCGCTTTTCAGCAAGTAATAATAAGCAATATCCACATGAGTCAAACTCGTCAGCCAGTTCAAGCACTGACGCCACTCATAACTAGAAAGAAAACGCATGTCCCCCCTGAGGTCCGTCTCCCGTTTTTGATTCATACCGGGTGTGATACTCGCGAATCAACGTTACACAAAGCTACGCCACAAAGACCGTGCTTCGATCATCAACCACAAGACTTTGCTTTTCAACACAAGCCTTGATCATTTGCATCTTAGCATACCACACAGGCAATTCACTCCATGCGATTGATATCCATCAATATATAACCCCTGAGCTCGTACGTCTCAGAGAAGGGCGTTAAGCAAGAGAATAAATTCTCCGCCGCCAAACAGATATATATTTAACAGAGATCAATCACACAGACTAAAATCCAATGTCAGACACACAGTCCATTTACAAGTTCGTTCTGGGTCTGAACGAAACCGGAGGCACCTAGTACCCCGCATATCCATCGATCTCCAAGTACGTCTGGACGATCACTAACTGTTTCCATCTTCTTGGGTGTACAACCCAATCAAGATCATCAGTTATCACCCAAACGACGTGAAGACCTCCGGTCTTCGACCATCGTCTTCATCTTCGACTTATCGTCGCATCAGTTATTCAGAATGGGATAAACCCGGTCTTTCCGAATAACTCGCGTATATTTTAAATAAGTGTTACACAAACACAACATACGCCTCATTCCAATCCATTAGTCACTAACCGTAAATTAATCAAGAGAATAATTTCCCAAATATTAACCCCGAAGGCCGAAACCAACATCAGATCAATATCCAGAAAACCATTCTGCTTGGCTAACCGACGGTTAGTTTCTAAATTTCACATTCATAGGGAAAGGTTCCCATTAATTTTATCCAAGATAAATTTCTTGAATTTATTCTTTAATCTATTTTTGAATATCAATTCAAAACTAGTCGGGATTAGCGAACCTTACCGAAGTAATCATTTGTTTTAATTTCCCAATCCCAACCTATTCATCCCATGAAGTAAAACTGGTAATACTTCATATCTAACACCACGGTGTTATCGGTAAATTCAATTACCATTTCACGTTCAAATCTAATTAAAGATTTAACTATCGCCTGGAGCAAAACTGGTGATACTCCACTTTCGATCATTTCAATCTAATTAAAGATTCATTAAAACTCCACTTAGTTTTAATCGTTAACTGGGTTAAAGAATCAGTGTCATTTAAAACACGGTTCACGATAAACCCAAAATCACATTCCATTAATTATCGGATTAAAGAACGAGTGTTATTTAAAACACTGTTCACGATAAACCCAAAAATCAATATCAATTCAATTCCAATTAAATATTATTTAATTGGTACACTTCATTAAATCTAAATAAAAAGATTTAATCTTTTCTCAACTGGGTTCAAGAACAGTGTTAGTGAAGAAACCATTCACGACAAACCCAAATCACATTTGATATTCAATACAAGGCTCTGAATAGAAAATATATCGGCTTATATTCAATATCAAATTCTACGATTAACAAATGTCGTATTGGAAATAACGATATAAATATCTACATCTTTCAAATTTCCATAACAACATCTGTATAATCCCGAATTCCAACATCGAAATATTCCGAAGACAATTTCGATTCAAATCCACTCCAATGCAA
The DNA here is from genome assembly GCA_030737875.1 of Allium sativum. Lineage (NCBI taxonomy): Eukaryota > Viridiplantae > Streptophyta > Magnoliopsida > Asparagales > Amaryllidaceae > Allium > Allium sativum. The sequence goes on along the minus strand of JASFAX010000020.1, from coordinate 64,095,125 downwards.
TCATTGGAAATTCTGGTTATTTTTAAAACCCTTTTCAAATTCAATTTATTTATTTAAAAATAAATAGAATGATATTTCTAGTTCAAAACTAGTTCATTTCGATAAAAATCTATTTTTATCTTTTCAAATATGGAGTTTTTCATCCCAATTCTTCCCAAATCATTTCTTATGATTTTACACAAATTATTACTATTTTTAATAATTTTATCAAGGCCCGTACAGTCGATTTCCATCAACGGCCATCGAACTGCACTTACAGCGACCTTTTCCGAATTTGATTTGGACGTATCTCCAAATCCAACCGTTAGATTTCAAATTTCTAATATTCGTTAGAAAGCTCTTTTCGATACGAACCCAACGGTTCCGGTTTTAGGAGAATCCGACGGTCGGATCTCCCGTAATGTCCGTTTGAAATAAATGGTCGAAATTCGCGAACTGCCGCGGCGCGGCGCGTTCTATTCAGGCCATTATATTATATATATAATATATATAATATATATTTCGTCGATTTCTATTTAAAACGAATTATATGAATAGTTTTAATATTCGTTTCAAAATCTATTTCAACTTCCATTTCAATTCAAAGCAAAATTGAATTCTTCTTTATAAATTCGTTTTAAAATTCATTTCTATTCAATTCAAATTTCAATTCAATTTGAATTCATATTCAATTCAATTCATTTCGAAATCGTTTTCAATTCAATTCATTTCGAAATCGTTTTCAATTCAATTCATTTCGAAATCGTTTTCAATTCAATTCATTTCGAAATCGTTTTCAATTCAATTCATTTCGAAATCGTTTTCAATTCAATTCATTTCGAAATCGTTTTCAATTCAATTCATTTTGAAATCGTTTTAAAATCGATATAAATATCGATCACGTCAAAATGGCGTCCATCTAATCAACACGGCTTCATAAATTTCTATTTTCAAATATTCTATTTCAAATATTTCTTTTTCCAAATCGTTGTTATTATCAAAATATTTCGTTCAACACATGACCAATCTCAATGAATGAGTACTGTCAACACATGAACTTTTATTTTATAATATTCTTTATTTTCTAAATTGGAATGAGGCCCAATCAATTACCATATAAAGTTAATTATATGGATTTCCACACAACACATGTATATCATTGCATTGAAAAATAATCAGCCATCAACCAAAGTGCACTACACTGTATAAGCATCAAATATAGATATTCAACGCTTATAACAGCCTGTCAATCAATCGATCAACATATTTAATCAATCAGGATGAGTGAACTTCAAATTTCATCCTAACACCCGTGTGGGGTTTCAAACAATCAAACACATATTTTATTTGTGCTGTTGGGCGATGTGTAAAATTTATCGTCCCAATCAATGTCATTCAAATAGGTGTACATAAACAAACCGTTCGGTTTATAAATGAATATTTTATTTTATTCACTTCACGTTAAAAATTATATTTTTAACGATAAAACATTTTATTCCAACCTATGAATTTCTATTCAATTCATTTATTCAATAAAATGATATTTTTATTTTTCTAACTTATTTTAGAAAATTCGGCGGCATAACGGCACGATACTAGAAACGGGACGAGGCCTAGCCTTATCCCCGGTCTAGTGAAGGCCCACGCCATTCACACATCAATCAAGATCACCAAACAACCAATTCAAATCACATCATATAACTAATCTATGCAACCAAACAAACAAGTCCATGGTCTGTGGACGATTATGTCGGGTGCTACTAAGCACCGTCTGCATCCTAGTATATATATATATAACTAGAAAAATTAAATTGAAAGGTGAGAAGTTCTCACCAATAGCTATCCCAGCTCCACGGCACTTCATTGATAGAAAACTTCATCGCTATCGCATCTTCGTCATCTTCGTTGTCCGCTTTCACTACCTATGTAAAAATCGAATTTTTACTTCGCTATTCCATATATAAAAATCGAATTTTTATTTCGAAGTTCAATATATAAAAATCATATTTTTATTATGTTATTCAATATATAAAAATCGAATTTTTACTTTGCTATTCAATATATAAAAATCGAATTTTTATTTCGAAGTTCAATATATAAAAATCATATTTTTATTTCGAAGTTCAACATATAAAAATCCTATTTTTCAAATCAACGAATTCATATTTTTAAACAAACAAAAATCGTATTTTTTTTCTTATACAAAAATCGTATTTTACTTTTCCAAACATTGTATAATTTATTTTTCAAGATCAATGTATATTATATTTTTTTCAGGATCAATTCTATTTTAAAACAATGTTATTTCCTAAAACTGCATTTTATATATTCAAAACTGAATTTTATACTTTCAAAAAAACTGCATTTTATATATTCAAAACTGAGTTAATTAAAATAGTGATTAATTAATTTAATTAAAATTAATAACACTTAGGAAATCGTTACCCTTTCTCTAATCCCTCTTCTTCGTTCTGCTGCCACGATGAACCCAAAGTCGATTTCAAGAACCTCCAGAAGCACGCATCCCCACACCCTCTGACATCGATCTGCCACCACCATTTGAACGCCCCTTCTGTCGCCACCCCTCCAGACCAGAGCCACCCTGATCGAAGCCTCAACTTCCTCTGAAAATCGCGATGAACAGTGAGCCTTCGTGGCGAAAATCCAACCTCCACAGAACACGAGAGCATATCACCACCGTTGGCCTGCGGGAGTTCGATGAGCTCTTCATTTTGCAATTTAGGGTTTTTGAAATGGTGGAGGGGATTGGAAGATCGAAGAGGGAGAAGTATGGAGTGGGTCGCCCGTCGGTTTCGAATAGAACGGCGGCTCCAGATTTAATTAGGGTTAGGGTTTAAAGTTTGGCCTTATATAAATATTTTTATTATTATTTAATTCATTAAAGTAGGTTTTTGCGTATGAACTCGAAACCAAACTCAACGACTGTCGCCCCTAGCTAATTACCCCCATCCCAGACACAATGGAATATGTTTCGTTAGCCAATTCGACTGTTACAGTCAGTTATTCTTCAAATTAAAATATAAAACATTTAATTTGAGTTTTAAACGTATATTTTAATTTGCCGGGGCCACATACTGATTCGGAAAATTATGAAATTTAAAACCTAGCAATAATTTGACATCCCGGACCCAATAAAACTGGTTTCGTCGAAATCCGAGGTCATTTGCAAAATGTCCATTTTTAAGGGCCTGAATTCCATAGCGACTATTCAGAATTTTCAGCTGGACATATCTCTCAATTTTTAAAGTGAAATCTCGGTTTCTTACATCCGTTAGAAAGATATTATCAATTAGATCCTAATGTTTTTGGTTTCACTAAAATCCGGTTTGTTTTGCACCCGGTACATTCAATTGAAGTTTGAAATCGAATTATCGAACTACCGCGCCATTTTCAATTCTATTTATAATTATATATAAATATTTATATTCTAACGACGACGTATATAATATATACGTCGAATTATATTCAAAATAAATTTTCTCGTCGATATTATTTAAAATAATCTATTTTAAAATATTCAAAATTCGCTAAAATTGCCAAAATAAAAATTTCAAACTGGCTCGCATTTTACGGGTTGTTACAATCTCCCCCACTTAAAACTTTTCGTCCCCGAAAAGGAACAAAGTCGAAAGTGGTTTGATTAATCAACTCTACGTTCGATCTGGCTTCCATTCTCCAACTCTTTAGTTTCTGAGAATTTTCAAAATTTCAAAAATTTGGCTAACACCCTAAATTTTCGAAAAATTTCGCCATAACCTCCCCTGCACCGGGAGCATCGGGGAATTTCAAATAGCTTCCCCGGTCCTTCAGATCTCAAAAAGAAAAAGAAAAAGCCAAGCGGCTAGCCAATAGGCTCATAAAATCATCATCACCCAAACAAAACAGTAAATTATGTAATAAACATGTACCTATTTGTCGGGCAAACAAATTTTATTCTTCGGCTCTAGCCTCCTTGCTATGACCTGTTCAATGTAAGTATATGTATATACAAGCAAATGCGACCAGTTTTCAATATAACTCAATATTTGATGCTATTAGGCATAATGGTTCATAATTATCAAACAAATAAACAACCAACACAAACATCAATCAATTAGTGGATTAGAGTTTCAAATTCATAATTTTGATATATAGTCAAAAATCAGATTTTTGATGCCAAATCACAACAATAAGCCCTATCTAATTTTGGTTCTCACACCAGTCAATAGGAAATATATAGAAAATCACACCTTCGAAACACGAACATAAATACTGATGATGTCATGACAATCATCAGTACCATCTTCGGGCGACTAGAGTGTGATGCTATATCTATCCAATATATTAAAATTTCGAATACACGCGGATCAGACGTATACGCAGAATCTGTATATACTGGATTGTCCACATCAATATAAATAGATAATCAAATACGAATAATTGATTTAAATTTTCAAAACAAAAATTTGTTTTCACTTTCAGAAATATACTCTTCACACTCGTTCTAGGATACTACTGATCCAATCTCTAACGAGTCATTCTCGTTGGATATTACTAATCCAATATCTGATGAATTCTTTCGTACGGTTCTAATGTGTCTTGTTCTCTAGCTTTGTAAACCAAAGCTCTGATACCAACTGTGACGACAAGGAATTTCGCTCGGTCCGAACCAGTCGCTAAACCGATCCAGGTCGTTCGAAACGCCCTATCGTTTGAGAACAGGACACAACAGATCGCATACGGAAGAACATTTCATTGTATATTACAACAATGCACCAGATTACATGAATATACAGAGTATAAATGAATATTACACAGAGATATCAGAGAATTAAATTACATTTAAATACATCACAGCGGAAGATAATACAATACACAACTAGAAGAGATATACGGATACAAAGCTTTCCGGATATCATTCCAGCTGTAAACCAGGATCCTGTGAATATAAATCTGCAAAACCAAAACTACTAGCTGCCCGTGTCAAAATAAGGGCACCCAGAGTTTAGGTTAAAACAATAAACTCCAGGTCAGTCATGTGACTGGTGTGAGAACTAAAACAGTTATTAATCTTTATTTTAAATCATTAGGTAAATCAAGGGACCACGCCGTATAACACGGAACGGGTTTCCTCCCAAGAATACCAGTGCATGAGACAAACAGCGCAATGCTAAATAAAGAAAAATGAAGCTGTTATAAGACCCAGGTCCTATCACACAATGCAACGCAAGCCGGGGGATAGGGTTTTCCCTTATAACAGCCAAAGAATGCTTGATACGTTTAAAACAAATCATTTGATACTATTATAAGTGCATAGTGTATAAAACAACTTCAAATCATAAGTATCAATCATAGGCGGCATGAATGGCCCATAACACTATGTCGCCATATATAAGTTTACAATCAAAACCGCAAAGGTCGTATTGGAAGTTGGGTTATCATTTATGGTATGAACCGAGGCTAGGGGCAAGATCCTCTACCGATTCGAGACGCTCTAGTCCGTGTCTCAGGAACAGCCGCAACTGCCCCCTGGATCGTCAGGGCCGGTCCACCGATGTGGATTATAATGCCTGAACAATACGTTTCTCCGCCCTTTGGGGCGTAAGCCTGGCCCGTCAGCCGACCAGAAGCATCGGCCGAAACCGATATCACGAGGCGCCTCGCTTTTCAGCAAGTAATAATAAGCAATATCCACATGAGTCAAACTCGTCAGCCAGTTCAAGCACTGACGCCACTCATAACTAGAAAGAAAACGCATGTCCCCCCTGAGGTCCGCCTCCCGTTTTTGATTCATACCGGGTGTGATACTCGCGAATCAACGTTACACAAAGCTACGCCACAAAGGCCGTGCTTCGATCATCAACCACAAGACTTTGCTTTTCAACAGAAGCCTTGATCATTTGCATCTTAGCATGCCACACAGGCAATTCACTCCATGCGATTGATATCCATCAATATATAACCCCTGAGCTCGTACGTCTCAGAGAAGGGCGTTAAGCAAGAGAATAAATTCTCCGCCGCCAAACAGATATATATTTAACAGAGATCAATCACACGGACTAAAATCCAATGTCAGACACACAGTCCATTTACAAGTTCGTTCTGGGTCTGAACGAAACCGGAGGCACCTAGTACCCCGCATATCCATCGATCTCCAAGTACGTCTGGACGATCACTAACTGTTTCCATCTTCTTGGGTGTACAGCCCAATCAAGATCATCAGTTATCACCCAAACGACGTGAAGACCTCCGGTCTTCGACCATCGTCTTCATCTTCGACTTATCGTCGCATCAGTTATTCAGAATGGGATAAACCCGGTCTTTCCGAATAACTCGCGTATATTTTAAATAAGTGTTACACAAACACAACATACGCCTCATTCCAATCCATTAGTCACTAACCGTAAATTAATCAAGAGAATAATTTCCCAAATATTAACCCCGAAGGCCGAAACCAACATCAGATCAATATCCAGAAAACCATTCTGCTTGGCTAACCGACGGTTAGTTTCTAAATTTCACATTCATAGGGAAAGGTTCCCATTAATTTTATCCAAGATAAATTTCTTGAATTTATTCTTTAATCTATTTTTGAATATCAATTCAAAACTAGTCGGGATTAGCGAACCTTACCGAAGTAATCATTTGTTTTAATTTCCCAATCCCAACCTATTCATCCCATGAAGTAAAACTGGTAATACTTCATATCTAACACCACGGTGTTATCGGTAAATTCAATTACCATTTCACGTTCAAATCTAATTAAAGATTTAACTATCGCCTGGAGCAAAACTAGTGATACTCCACTTTCGATCATTTCAATCTAATTAAAGATTCATTAAAACTCCACTTAGTTTTAATCGTTAACTGGGTTAAAGAATCAGTGTCATTTAAAACACGGTTCACGATAAACCCAAAATCACATTCCATTAATTATCGGATTAAAGAACGAGTGTTATTTAAAACACTGTTCACGATAAACCCAAAAATCAATATCAATTCAATTCCAATTAAATATTATTTAATTGGTACACTTCATTAAATCTAAATAAAAAGATTTAATCTTTTCTCAACTGGGTTCAAGAACAGTGTTAGTGAAGACACCATTCACGACAAACCCAAATCACATTTGATATTCAATACAAGGCTCCGAATAGAAAATATATCGGCTTATATTCAATATCAAATTCTACGATTAACAAATGTCGTATTGGAAATAACGATATAAATATCTACATCTTTCAAATTTCCATAACAACATCTGTATAATCCCGAATTCCAACATCGAAATATTCCGAAGACAATTTCGATTCAAATCCACTCCAATGCAATCATTGGAAATTCTGGTTATTTTTAAAACCCTTTTCAAATTCAATTTATTTATTTAAAAATAAATAGAATGATATTTCTAGTTCAAAACTAGTTCATTTCGATAAAAATCTATTTTTATCTTTTCAAATATGGAGTTTTTCATCCCAATTCTTCCCAAATCATTTCTTATGATTTTACACAAATTATTACTATTTTTAATAATTTTATCAAGGCCCGTACAGTCGATTTCCATCAACGGCCATCGAACTGCACTTACAGCGACCTTTTCCGAATTTGATTTGGACGTATCTCCAAATCCAACCGTTAGATTTCAAATTTCTAATATTCGTTAGAAAGCTCTTTTCGATACGAACCCAACGGTTCCGGTTTTAGGAGAATCCGACGGTCGGATCTCCCGTAATGTCCGTTTGAAATAAATGGTCGAAATTCGCGAACTGCCGCGGCGCGGCGCGTTCTATTCAGGCCATTATATTATATATATAATATATATAATATATATTTCGTCGATTTCTATTTAAAACGAATTATATGAATAGTTTTAATATTCGTTTCAAAATCTATTTCAACTTCCATTTCAATTCAAAGCAAAATTGAATTCTTCTTTATAAATTCGTTTTAAAATTCATTTCTATTCAATTCAAATTTCAATTCAATTTGAATTCATATTCAATTCAATTCATTTCGAAATCGTTTTCAATTCAATTCATTTCGAAATCGTTTTCAATTCAATTCATTCGAAATCGTTTTCAATTCAATTCATTTCGAAATCGTTTTCAATTCAATTCATTTCGAAATCGTTTTCAATTCAATTCATTTCGAAATCGTTTTCAATTCAATTCATTTTGAAATCGTTTTAAAATCGATATAAATATCGATCACGTCAAAATGGCGTCCATCTAATCAACACGGCTTCATAAATTTCTATTTTCAAATATTCTATTTCAAATATTTCTTTTTCCAAATCGTTGTTATTATCAAAATATTTCGTTCAACACATGACCAATCTCAATGAATGAGTACTGTCAACACATGAACTTTTATTTTATAATATTCTTTATTTTCTAAATTGGAATGAGGCCCAATCAATTACCATATAAAGTTAATTATATGGATTTCCACACAACACATGTATATCATAGCATTGAAAAATAATCAGCCATCAACCAAAGTGCACTACACTGTATAAGCATCAAATATAGATATTCAACGCTTATAACAGCCTGTCAATCAATCGGTCAACATATTTAATCAATCAGGATGAGTGAACTTCAAATTTCATCCTAACACCCGTGTGGGGTTTCAAACAATCAAACACATATTTTATTTGTGCTGTTGGGCGATGTGTAAAATTTATCGTCCCAATCAATGTCATTCAAATAGGTGTACATAAACAAACCGTTCGGTTTATAAATGAATATTTTATTTTATTCACTTCACGTTAAAAATTATATTTTTAACGATAAAACATTTTATTCCAACCTATGAATTTCTATTCAATTCATTTATTCAATAAAATGATATTTTTATTTTTCTAACTTATTTTAGAAAATTTCGGCGGCATAACGGCACGATACTAGAAACGGGACGAGGCCTAGCCTTATCCCCGGTCTAGTGAAGGCCCACGCCATTCACACATCAATCAAGATCACCAAACAACCAATTCAAATCACATCATATAACTAATCTATGCAACCAAACAAACAAGTCCATGGTCTGTGGACGATTATGTCGGGTGCTACTAAGCACCGTCTGCATCCTAGTATATATATATATATATATAACTAGAAAAATTAAATTGAAAGGTGAGAAGTTCTCACCAATAGCTATCCCAGCTCCACGGCACTTCATTGATAGAAAACTTCATCGCTATCGCATCTTCGTCATCTTCGTTGTCCGCTTTCACTACCTATGTAAAAATCGAATTTTTACTTCGCTATTCCATATATAAAAATCGAATTTTTATTTCGAAGTTCAATATATAAAAATCATATTTTTATTATGTTATTCAATATATAAAAATCGAATTTTTACTTTGCTATTCAATATATAAAAATCGAATTTTTATTTCGAAGTTCAATATATAAAAATCATATTTTTATTTCGAAGTTCAACATATAAAAATCCTATTTTTCAAATCAACGAATTCATATTTTTAAACAAACAAAAATCGTATTTTTTTTCTTATACAAAAATCGTATTTTACTTTTCCAAATATTGTATAATTTATTTTTCAAGATCAATGTATATTATATTTTTTTCAGGATCAATTCTATTTTAAAACAATGTTATTTCCTAAAACTGCATTTTATATATTCAAAACTGAATTTTATACTTTCAAAAAAACTGCATTTTATATATTCAAAACTGAGTTAATTAAAATAGTGATTAATTAATTTAATTAAAATTAATAACACTTAGGAAATCGTTACCCTTTCTCTAATCCCTCTTCTTCGTTCTGCTGCCACGATGAACCCAAAGTCGATTTCAAGAACCTCCAGAAGCACGCATCCCCACACCCTCTGACATCGATCCGCCACCACCATTTGAACGCCCCTTCTGTCGCCACCCCTCTAGACCAGAGCCACCCTGATCGAAGCCTCAACTTCCTCTGAAAACCGCGATGAACAGTGAGCCTTCGTGGCGAAAATCCAACCTCCACAGAACACGAGAGCATATCACCACCGTTGGCCTGCGGGAGTTCGATGAGCTCTTCATTTTGCAATTTAGGGTTTTTGAAATGGTGGAGGGGATTGGAAGATTGAAGAGGGAGAAGTATGGAGTGGGTCGCCCGTCGGTTTCGAATAGAACGGCGGCTCCAGATTTAATTAGGGTTAGGGTTTAAAGTTTGGCCTTATATAAATATTTTTATTATTATTTAATTCATTAAAGTAGGTTTTTGCGTATGAACTCGAAACCAAACTCAACGACTGTCGCCTCTAGCTAATTACCCCCATCCCAGACACAATGGAATATGTTTCGTTAGCCAATTCGACTGTTACAGTCAGTTATTCTTCAAATTAAAATATAAAACATTTAATTTGAGTTTTAAACGTATATTTTAATTTGCCGGGGCCACATACTGATTCGGAAAATTATGAAATTTAAAACCTAGCAATAATTTGACATCCCGGACCCAATAAAACTGGTTTCGTCGAAATCCGAGGTCATTTGCAAAATGTCCATTTTTAAGGGCCTGAATTCCATAGCGACTATTCAGAATTTTCAGCTGGACATATCTCTCAATTTTTAAAGTGAAATCTCAGTTTCTTACATCCGTTAGAAAGATATTATCAATTAGATCCTAATGTTTTTGGTTTCACTAAAATCCGGTTTGTTTTGCACCCGGTACATTCAATTGAAGTTTGAAATCGAATTATCGAACTACCGCGCCATTTTCAATTCTATTTATAATTATATATAAATATTTATATTCTAACGACGACGTATATAATATATACGTCGAATTATATTCAAAATAAATTTTCTCGTCGATATTATTTAAAATAATCTATTTTAAAATATTCAAAATTCGCTAAAATTGCCAAAATAAAAATTTCAAACTGGCTCGCATTTTACGGGTTGTTACATATAGTAACTGACAAAGATTCATTTTTTCCATTGGATTCTGTAAGACTGTGCAAGAGATGCAAGGGACTGAACTACAACTGAGCATAGCATATCATCGTTGGACAGGTAGGCTAACCGAGAGAGTAAATCGGGTTTTAGATGATCTCCTTAGAGCTTGTGTTTTGGATTTTTGAAAATCCAGAGATAATCACCTATATTTGATTGAATTTACTTATAATATCAGTTACAAGCGATATCATCATGATACCATATGAAGCATTGTATGGAAGACGCTACAATGCACTTTTTTGTTGGTGTGAAGTAGGGAAATCGATGATGCTTGAGCCATAGATGATTTGGGAAACATCAGATAAGATACTACTTATACACCAACGAATCAAGTCACCCAAAATATCAGAAGAGCTTTGCTGATAATAGAAGAAAGGAATTTTGAATTCTCCATTGAAGATATGGTAGTTGTGAATGATTCTCCTCTTAGGAATGTGGACCAGTTTTGATAGGAAATAAAAGTTGGCTTTGATATTTGTAGGACCACTTCCGATTGTAGAGAGAATAAAAAATTTGGCTTATAGAGTGGATTTATTTTCGAAGATGGAAGATGTGGATAATGTTTTTCATGTTTCTTATCTATTGAAGTTTGTGCATGACCCGGGTATTACAGTGACACCTGATCAGCTTGAAGACTTAGAAGTGGATCCAGAAGTATCAAGACCTCATAAGCTGCTTTCAAATCATGAGGAAAGACGCGAAATAGCTTAGGAAGAAGGTATTTAAACTATTTAAGGTATATTAGAGCGAGGATGGCGGGGATATGTAACAACCCGGATTTTAATTAGAGTAACCGAGAAGTAAGAATTTAATGGGTTTTGTGATTCTTAAGATAATATGTTGGTGATATGAGTTAGTCCCTCTCGGATAGGAACCCATAAGGTGTCAACGTATGTCCCATACCATACGTTTGCACCTAACGGTTTACTAATCGTTAGTCATTGCCACATTAGAAAACATCATCAAATATACACTACCTCAAGAAAGATGACGGCTTAAATAAATTGATGGTTTTATGGTGATTTCGAATCAGGAGTTTTGGACGCCATGCAAGTTCTATTATGATAACTTCTATTAAAACTAGTTTAAGATTTAAGGTGGATTTAAGATGTGTTTATATTTATATCGATGAGATGAGACATAAATGACTACGAAGATGCTTTGTGTTGAGTTTTAATGATGGATTTATGATGTATTTATATTCATATCGTTGAGATGATGTATGAATTAACATGGTGCTTCTTTTATGATTGTGTTTTATATTTCCTTTGATGATACTTGAGAATATGCCGATGAGATGAGGCATATTCATTTGCATTTATTTCTATGTGTTAAGAATATGTATCTTGAAATATATATGTCGTGGTGTTTTCTTCTAGGAGGATATTCAATTCTTTTGAAGTATGCACCACCGTTGACATAAGGCGAAAGTGAGTTTGATTAAGTCCTACTTTTAAGATTCTGCCAGTAGAAATCTCTTTTATTAAGTGTCGATTATGTCACTTGAGTATGACCATATCCTAGTCATTTCTTATTTTTCTCTAAAGTGGATATTATTCCTTCTTAAGATGTGAATCAGTTATGGAATGGTTTCTTTCGAGTAAAAGGTCACCATATCTTTCCCATACTTTTCATTACCAATTGTTCAATTTAACAGAGGAATTTAGCTAGCCTGACCCGTGTGTTTTCAGTCGGGTCAGACCGCGTTTGTTTCAGGTATTAGTCTCCCTTTTGGCTCTTAGCTGTTTCGTGAAGCTTCTTTACAGGATCGAGTTTTTCTCTTAGGATTGATAGCATCCTTATGAGATGTTATCGAATTGTTTTTATATGTTCCTCTTGTATAATGAGTGTTCGTCATACCACTTCATTGTAGTACTTGTATTATATTGTGATGTATCATTGTATATGTAAGCGTAAGTATATTTGAAATTGTCCTGTGGTGATATAGATATCCATTTAGATGCGGTATTTTGATCTGATAGATCCATAACCATCTATAGCGCTTGTTTTAATTATCTATTGGAAATGTCGATCCACTTAAGTTAAAAAAAAGATAAAAATTGTCGACATGTCCAGTAGATATTTAAGACAAGGTTATAGTTGGTCACCCCCAACAAGCCCTATTCCTTGCATTAGCAGATGGAAATACTTTGTAATTCTCTTTGTTAATGTGGGTCTTAGGGTGGGGCGTTACAAGATGGAATTTAGAAATTTTCATCATATTAATAACTTTGGGACCTGGTCTCATTTTTTTAAGCATTTTCATTGGGAGTTGAAATCCAACATATTATCTTAAGAAACACAAAACCCATTAAATCCTTACCTCCCAGTTACTCTAAAATCCGAGTTGTTACACGATAGCACATGGGAGATGGAGGAGAGTATGAAAGAGGCGTATCCATAACTCTTCAAGTTGTATTCCTATTTATCATGTCTACTTGCATCATTTTATCTTATACTATTAGAATTGAGCATTTAAAGCTAGTAAATTTCTTTCCATTGATTGTAGGATGCTAGATTGTATATTAGATTGATTGCTAGTGGATGGCAAGCATGCATGATAACTTGTTTTCCTGGGGATTTCGGAGGTGAAATTCCTAAAGGGAGGGGATGTAACGACTTACTTTTTTACATATTAGAGGATCGTAAAATAGTTCTATTTTATTTCCTATATGATCATATCATTCTAATATTTTGAAATATTATTCTTGGTAGGGATGAAAATGGGACAGGTCTAGGGTCCAAACCTAGTTGTCCCCACACTAGTTTTGGACCATTTAGAACTGCCCCTTTGGGTCGGGGAGGGTAAACCATATTGGGGCACGGCTTAACAGCCACAACCCGACCGACATTATTGAAACATATTAAACTGCTTTACTACTCTAATGACTATTTGTTAATCTTTTTATATTTACATGGTTATGTCATGAATATGATATACCTTGTAACATCCCAGAAATTTCGACAACTAAAAATGGAATTAGTTAAAAATTAATTATTAATAATAATAGTTATATCCATACTAGGATTGGAAATTTAAAATCAAATATATGGTCTTGAGTCTGAATTGAATTCAATATTTAATTCAGAATGGATGGTTGGGAATCAAATATTTATTGTTGAATATTTGAATTGAATTTGATTGGATATTTGAATTAGATTTGGAACTTGAATGAAAAATATAAACGGTTGAATTTTAAAAATAAATGTTATTGATGAAAAACGAATTGAAGATTCTTATTTATTGAAATATATGGAAAATTTGGCTTGGGTATGTATATAAAGAACAAGGAATTTTACGTTTTAAATTTGGAATCGAATGGAGTCGTTAGTGGACGAACGGAATTAAATCAGTGAAACGTTAAATAATTTAAAATTAAAAATAATGTCGTGTAAATCGAAGTCGGATTACAACCATATTAATTTTACTGGAATCAGAATGCAAAGATAAAGAGGTACGTATAATTTTTGTCGCATTTGGAGACTGTGTTGGCGGTACGAATATTGAGCGGTCAACGACAGTCTACGATACAGTTAAGTGTTAAATTATATATATATATATATAACCTACCCCTCTTAATAACGCGCCGACCTATACCTTAAAAATCGTGGCTACCCTAACCCCACCGAGTTTACGTTATTCTTATCCCTCTCATCTGCTTCTTCGGTAAGCTTCTCTACTCCTTTATATTTCCACGCCCTTCTTTCATTTCCCCTAAAGAATCATTTCCTTTTTAATTTAGTGACGTCCTACCAAAATCTTTTAGCCGATAATCATACCTTTATTTCCGATTACAAATGGCTGAAGCCCTTCTTCCCCAAAATTAAAATGGCTCCACTCTTCTTAAATCAAAATCGGGTTTTTCTCCAACTTCCCCAAACCCTAATGGCCACCGCGAAGCTGTTGCGTCACCTCCGAGATCACCTTCACCACCGTGTCAATCGAAAATGGCACTCCTTCAAATCAAAGTCATCTTCTTCAAATCGTTCCACCTCTAGCTGGTGCCACTGCCTCGTTCCCTGCGTAAGTCACCTGCAGCGCTGTCACCGTCACTGTGAGTGCCATCATCGAAGCTCCACCATGGCAAGTCCAATTTCATTGCTCACGCCTTCCTCAAGCTATTTTAAGGTGAGTTTTAAAACTCACGATTTACTTGGTTCACAAATTTTAACTTCAGTATAAAACTAAAATGATTTGATATGATAGTGCGTGAGTTTTGTTCTTGCGTGATTTATATCATGAGTCATTGATTGATTTTCTATAAATAATTTGAATTGATTTCTTGCTTTGGATATACTCTGTGATTTCGAGAAACAGTCGAAATCCTCTTGCTAAATTAATGTTGAAACGATACTTGCCCAAAAATTATTGTTTGACATATAGTACTCCATTTTGCAAGGTTAGCAGTATTGATATGTTCATATTATAGTGGCCAGGTTTTAGAGTAACAATCAATCCGGAAAACAATACAAAAGCAGTATGAAAATTTATTCGGAAAAAATTAATTGAACGTCAAAGATAAAGAAATTATAAAATTTGGAAAGAAGTAATATAGTAGCTCTACATTATATTTTTCTCCCACTAACCAGCATAATGAATACACTATGGTATTGTAATTATTGTTTATCAGATTATAGCATCTAATGGTTTGCCAATTTGCCAAGTAACCAATTTTGTTGAGAATTTAAGGTGTGATTCACATCATATGATCGTTAAAATGGTTGTTAAGACAATGGTATATATATCTATGGTTATTTATGTTAAATCGGGTACTGTCAAATCTATTTTTTGTTGAAAACCTAAAATTATGGACCCCTTTTAGCCAACAAGTGGCTTTGCCACTGAATGACGTGGTAAATTATCACCACTTTCGTAAAAAATATGTTTCTATATACATATATAAATTTAAGGGAAGCTATTTATTGCTAGTGTGACTGGCCTATTCTTTTATAGTATATTCAAAGCTGAGTTACATTCCAACTTGTATGTGCTTCCTTTATATATGGCAAAATTTTTGATTCTAAAATTGCTTAAAATCAAAAAGTAAAGGCTTTGAATACAATATGTTTTAATAGCACTTAACTTTGACAGTTTGGAAATAAGTTGAGTAATAAATATTAATTCTCTCTAGTGGCAGACTTGAGTCTGTGAATTCTGAGTGAAAAGTAAAAGTCTTAGGAAAGTGTCACTTGGTATTAAAAACATGTACCAACTACTTGCAAAATAAGTCATACAAGGTGCAATATGTATTTAATGTTCTACTAGTATTATGTAATGGTTGTTACACGATAAATGTGCAGTATATATTATGCATGTACAAACTCATTTGATTTCCTATGGCATGGGTTCCCACAGACAAATGTACGACATGAGTTCCATAACTCTGAATATATGTGCAGTATATGTTTAGTGCAGATCTCGATATTAGTCAAATTAACTATGCACTATATATTCATGGTAATATATTTAGTGCAGTGTATATATATGCTTCAATTCAATAGTATGGTGGTATTACCTGTTGGGTCGAATTAAGTAAAATCAACTAACTTGCTTAACTTAATAGTATTATCATCCTACTGTATATATAATGTATGACTCTTATTTGTCAGCTTGAGTAGATTCTTGTTTCGCTATGAGTCACACTGTTGTCAGTTTGTTTCTTTAGGCCCTACTTATCCTAGCCACATTTAATTTACTGCATGAACTGGATCATTTAGCTACTTAGCCACATTTTATTTACTGAATAAATTTGATCACCTGGCCCTATCTTGCTTAGACTGCAGCAAACCGTGAGCAACTGTATTTAGTATCCGAAAACCATCTTGTACCCCCTTGTGCCCTCCTGGCCTGTTCGAAGCATGATTTTAGTATGTATGTGGTGGTTGATGCACACATGTGTATATATATACAATTGTATGTGTATATACCTATCATTGGTGTACGTATATACGTATATACGTAAATACATATGCTGTTCTGATTTGCTATGTCATACCTTGGCAGTTTCTCATGGGTTTGATACTCGAATATTCAATGGTTGTTGAGATTAACTATTTTATTCAGTTTATATTTAAGTTAACTTACTTGAACTATGATTAATCCTGACTCGAGTGTTTTATGTTTTTGCACGGAACGCTTGATCCAGACCCGAGCATTACATATTTCAAAGATTACAGCTTAGGATTCGAAGATTGGCAAAGCTGGGGATTCCAAGGACGGCGCCCTCTGAAGATTTTAAACAGTAAAGATTTTTTTTCTTGTATTCAAATTATTTTTAAATTCCATTGTATAGAAAATCTTTGTATCAATTTTTTTTTCCATTAATAGATGAAAGTTTATTTCGCTATTCAATATTGTGTTATTTATTTATTCTGTGTTTCTGTGTTGATTCTGTTTTTAAACTCTGTAAGCTAAATAACGATCCGTTGATTTGAACGTTTCAAATTGGTTTAATAACCAATCTGAAGCGATCAAAACGGTGGAACATTACAAGTGGTATCAGAGCTTTGGTTTATTCAAAGATTAGCTTATCAGGTTTAAAATAAGTTGGATCGACACTAGAAAAGCAGATTTTAAAATAAAGGGGTTTTGAAATATGAATTTTGAAAGTATCTTTATTTTGGAAGAAAAATTATTTTGGAAATGCTATGTATTCTGAAACTAGTATTTTGGAACAAATACAACGAAAATAGAAAAAATTATTTTGAGACTTAATTTTTTTTGGAATCCGCAGTCTTTGAATCTCGATTTGCTAGAGCCAATTCTTTGATAAGTCCCCTTAGGTTTGAATCTTGAACCCACCGTTGAATGGTATCTAGGGAAGATACGTATAAGAGAATCAATTCCTTTAATTGTGTGTTTTAGCAATCAAAGACGACTAAACTGGAAATGAGAGTTCCGATGGGAATTTGAATGAAAAGAGAAATTTGAAATCGTTTCAAAGATGAATTGATGAATTTTATTTCGATATTCGGAATATAAATTAATGGAAATAAAATAAAAAGGGTATAATTGGAATTTGACTGTGTCAAATTTTATAACCAATTTATTTAGGTTATTCAGAACTTGGCAAGATAATTTATAATTGGTTTCAAACAAATAATGTATAATCAAATATGTGAATTCGATAATAAGTATAAACCTGTTAATTGATTAACAAGAAGTGAATTGTAAATGAGAGTTATAAATGAAGCGAGATATGAATGAAAATTTTAAAACGATCTGAACCAATATTTGAATGAAATTAAAATTAATCTGATGTGACGAGTCTGGATTCTTATAAAAGGAATAATACTTACTTTTTAGAAGTAACGTTTGAAAGAAAAGATGTTGCAATGAAATGTGAGATAAAGGAAATGAAGTTGACCAGTACGGTAAGATTTTCCGAAGTTCGGAATATATTATCAAATAAGGGATTATTCGTAAGAAGATTGTGCATGGAGTCAATTATGTTAGATTTCAAGAAAACATTATTTACTTTCTGTTTTAATCAAAATTTAATATAGTATCAGTTAATTGTTCAGATTAAAGAATAGTATATTTTAAAGTTAAATATTTCGAAGAAATTACCATTAGCAATCTCAAGTTGAATTCTTGATTTGAGTTCATTTCTTAGTTTCAAGCAATTTTTTTACACCACCGACGAGTTGTTATCAATGCTTGCTGTCCAAAAATTAGTTTTCATGTATCGGGACCGCATTCAGACAGGCCACAAGTTTTCAAAAGAAATTAATTTTCAAGCTAATTTTAGCCCATACGCCTTCTTAAGCTCGAATAAAATTTTCTAACCAACTCCCCCTTCTTTCTTGGATCTACAAAGTAATTTATAACTAATCTTATGCAACCCACATTTCCATATAAAATTAGCACAAACTGTGTTTATCTTAGCAACATAACAGTCAAGTATTTGAAATGTCTGCAACCAAAATCTGACTTTCGATGTGATAACTGAGTGCACTAATTCAACTCTGTCCGCAAAAGACAACAATTTAGATCTCCAGCCTTGCAGTTTGTCTCCAATGTCGTCAACTAGCTTACCACACTTGGCATCAGTTATGTTATTGTTTGAGAGAGGAACCCCCAAGTACTTGACTGGGAGAGTACCCTCTTGAACCCCAATTGCATCTAGATAGACTTGTTTGTGGCTAGATGTGTCAACGGATAGTTTCGGATACGGATAGTGCCATATCCGTATCCGAAACTACTTTTGGATATCCATGTCCGCGGATACGGACGAATACCGGATAATTATCCTATCCGCTAACGATCGATAATTAAATAAATGTAAATTGAAATTTTAGGTTTAATATGACATTTCTTTAATGTCATGAATTATAAAAGTACACAAAATAAACAAGTGAAATAATAATAAATAGTTTTGAGCAATTAATATGCATTATATGCATAAAATATAAACTATTAACTTAACAAAGCAGTAAATTATCATTGTTTATTATGCTATATATCCGATTTTGACAAAAAGGCTATAATTTTGACAAAAAGCGAACGGATAATTTTCGGATGTGGATACCTTCATAATCATATGTGCATCAGTTTTTTCGGATATGGGATATATCCGATTTTCAGATACGAATGCGGACGAATTTCGGATTACTCGGGTATCCATTGCCAGCCCTATTTTTGTCCAACCCATTTCTCCAGATTTTTGTGTGTGTGTATTCAAATGGTATTTGCCAAAATGTTTCAAAAAATATATTTTACGGAAACTTAAACGATAAATCAATGAATTAAAGGGATGTCTTTGAAAAGTTAGACTTGGGCCTTTGATGCCGAGCCACTACAATTTTTGTATGTGATTTACTATTATTTTATGCTGACTTCTGCCCGATTTAGCTGTGTATGATTAATTTCTTTGTATTTTCTTCTCAATATACAATTGGTCAGTACTTGAACCAATGATGCAAATATTTTTTTCAATTTTTTTTTTTAATCACAAGTGAGCTGAAAGTCAAATATTTCAGATAACATTAGTGGGTTGCTGAGCATTTTGTACGTATGAAAGCCATGGCTTAACATACATATCAATAATTATCATTGTTTATTATGCTAAAATACTGGCTGAGCATTAAGGGATATGTTTGTATCATTTTGAGTCCTCATACTTTGGCCTGTGTATATCATACTTGTTTCTTTGCATTTATATTTCTGTGTTGTACGTTACGTTATAGGTTAACCTTCCGGCATGAGTTATTTTGCATGGTTTACGTCAAATGGTTTTATTTAAATTTAACCAGGACCCTCGGGCATCCTAGGGCTAAATGTCATAGCGTCGGATACTACAAACGATATAGCTCAGTAAACTATTTCCTAATAAATAGATTTAAGTTGTTAAAAACTTTGGTTCTTACCACTTCAGATACTCTATTAAAGCGTTATTACAAAGTACCTTAAAAAGTATCTAATTACTAACGCAAAGTAACGTATGTGATGAAACAAAATTATAAATTTAGTCACATAAATCCTTCATAGGTTGTAAAGTTGATTATATTAAAACTGGATACATCTAACTGGAGAATGCCAACTTCACAGAGATTTTCATAAAACATGGGGCACAAATTGGGTTGATTAATGTTTAATATGGTTTTAAAATCCTGAAGCAGATGGAGGCTTTTCGACCCAAAGACAGTAGTGCTGGCATATACTATCTTAAAATAAAATGAAATAAAATTGTTACACAAATTCCCAAAAAGATATGAAGCAGAAATGGTGTCAGATGAATTACACCTTCCCTTATTTCTTCAGCAATGCATAGGTCCATACTCCAGGAGAAAAGCAAAACTAAATAGCAATGTTCAAAGCCTTTTTCATCTTCTCCACTTCCAAGTAAACAGTGGAATAAGGCAAAAACTCAGAGAAATGGTGTTGCATGAGATCATTAATAGCAACGGCAAGCTTAGGAATTTCAGCAATCTCCTCGTACGTCAACTTCCTGACAAATCTTGCAGGATTTCCAGCCCACAGTTCACCAGTCGGTATTCTACGCCCGGGAGGAAGCACCGATCCTGCTTCTAGAATGGAGTTTGTTTCAACAAGAGAACCTTCCATTAGAATAGAGTGCTGACCGATGATGCATTCAGGTTCTATCGTGCATGAACGTAGCAGACTGTATGCACCCACTGTCACGTATCGATCCACTGATGTCTCCGCAGGAAGTCCTGCCAAATAAGGCAAAATACATATACCCGAGATACTTGCAAAATATATATATATGTATATATATTCAGTTATCAACATACACAGGGATCAGAACTAGAAGTTTACTGCAGAGATGAAATATTGCTCCTAAACAAGTTTGCTTGAGGACAAGGGGATGTTTTAACAAGAACAGAGCAATCTAATATGCTTGAGTCAATTGACTTCTGATGTGCTTACTTAGCGCAGTGTGTGTTCATACTGTGCATTAAACTGAAAATGACGCACACTGAAATGAATTTCAGATAGCAGGGGTAAATATTTAATTTTCCCAGAATATTGCTGTGATTTCCTAAGAAGGTTTGCCACCACATACTTAGCATGCTATATACTATTATTTAAACCAATCTAATGACGTACACTGACCCGAAACCAATTTCGTACGACGAATCATTTATACTCAAGCACCAGCCATTCCATTATTATATAATCTCAATGACCAACCACCCAACTGCACTCTTGTGCGCGCACATACACAAGCGCACACCATTGAAATATGTTCCAATTATAGGGTTGCTATAAATAAAATTCAGTCAATTGAAGACCAAACATTAAAGGGCATCTCATCTAAGGATTCAGGATGCAAAGTCAGATCTAATGGGAATCAGTTATCGAATTTGAAAACATAAACTAAACATGCACACACACCAATGGCGGACGAATCCAGTACCGTGCCATGTGGAAAACAAAACATACACCAAACCACTTCTATTTTTAAATTTTTTCGTTGGGGAAATTTTTTACTTTCTAAGAGGGAAATTTTTTATAAACCCACATACCCTATTTTCATGCATTCCTAATCATTTAAATAACTCCATCCACCCAGCAAACTAGACCTCACAGTCGCATCCAATAGTTGGTTATGTTTACTTTTTGGACATAATTACAATCTACAATATAATTACTTGTTATTGACATTTGGTGTCACTAGAGAAAGATACCTTTTCTCCACCAGGTATTATGATATACATCGAATTTTTTTCCTACTTCAAGGCTCTCCAAAAGGGATCATTGCTAGGTTTTGATGAAGCAGCCACTTTTGTTGGAGAGGGGAGAAGAAAAAGGAGGAAGAAGAAAAAGGAGAAGAACATCATACATTAGGTCAAACTAATTTTCTTTTACAAACTGATGTTTGAACTGATTTTCTTATCCAAAAGCATGTTTGTCCCTTCTATTTATTTTCCGATAGGTACTAGACATCAAATTATGATAAATAAGTCTTCACAAGACATTAAGGTTGAGATTGCTCTTACATTCTGTAATCAAATCTTAAATGTGAAACTTATTCAACACCCAATCCAATTAGATATAACAAATCATAAAGCTCAAGTAAATATAGCTAAAATAAAGCAGAATAATGTAACACTCTTTATAATTGTATGATTCAACTTTTACTATTAGTTTATGCAAGGTCTTAAATTCATTATAACCGGAGAAAATCACCTATAACAAAACAAAACCTTACTATTTCAGAAGGTACTATTTCAGAGAACAAGATAATTCAAAAGGTACTATTTCAGAGTTTGGAATTTCTTGTGGGTTCACATACCAAATAGAACTGCACAGCCCAGAAATTTCTAAATCACTCTCTTGTATAGCAATCAATTATCAGCAGGATATGCGCGCAAGCCATACTTGTTGTAGATGGAAGGGGGAAAGGTTTGTATCACGTGATATTTGATCATAATTCTATATGCATAAAAGTGGCACGTTTATCACTATCGATGAAATAATACGAATATAAAAATATAGGGAAAAACAATCAATAATACATAAAAGCGAATGTCCAGAGTTCCCTAAATTAAGAATATCACATCTCAACTGGAAAGATGAAGAAAAGATGATACATTGATAAGATTAGTATTAAAGAACGATTTAAGTCGAATTAGGTAGTTTTAGTGATTACTGTAAAACTTCTGTGAGGATTAAAACCACCTTACTCACAGTAACAATGCCATTGCTGGCATTGTATCAATCGTTTATGATCAAGAGGACACTTGCAAAGAAGATGAGGCTGAGCATGCCTATTCCACACTGGATCCGCATGCGAATGGACAACAAAATCTGGTAGAACTCAGAACATAGACATTGTCCTTTGAGGATGCATTAGAGTTGGTTTGATCTACTCTTTGTGTTGCTTCCTGCTTTGCAGTACACTTTAATGCATGTAATAGGATCATAATGTGTTCTGTTATAATTTGGATTTTTCTTTACATAATGGATTTGGTTCTAAATTGCGTAGAACTTCAAGTTTATTATCAAATTTGCTGTGTGTTAGCTAAGAAAATGATAGTAAAAATACACATGATTTTGATGAATTCTTTACCTGACCAAAAGCTGGAATGCACATAGGTTTTATGTTTGTGTTTTGATTTACAAAGGCGTTATTAACCAAATGCAACACTGCTTATCCTTATAAATGTACATATCATTTGTGCACAAGGCATTAAAAAATGTCAGAAATGCAAAAAAAGATCGATCATTGAGTGTGGTACTTCCATCCTAACAATTCATATTGAGCAAGCCTAATCACAAACACCTAACTAATATTATCCCCATAACCTAATAATTTTACTCCCCTATCCATTTTCTGATCAAGATTTACACACAACTCCTTAGAACTGAAGTGGTCGATATAGGAGGTCAAAAGAAGCAACAAAAGGTAGCCTTGGCATTCAAGATGGACTCATGCAAAATATGGTTGAGACATGTTGTATATTATATAAATTTATGTGTCTATCTAATATATGTATTGGGTTTAAACATAATGAAAAGAGTCAAGTTGGGTCTCCATTACCACCTATCTTACATAAAATCTGTATGGGCATAACTACTTAATGGAAGAAAGGGTATCAACAATTAAATTGGCCTAAGGATCGTAACCCAGAATATCACAAAATAAAGCTTAGAACAACTGGACATAATCTATCAGAATTAATAACAAACCAACATCGCTTGAAAAGAAATACCGAAGTAAAACCACTCACGGGAAATACGTTCATGATCACAAAAAAGTACAAACTGTCACTATATATATTTCAAACAAAATTATTACGACGCCAAGTCGAGCCAAGTTGAGCAACTACCGTCTAGAAGACTAGTCGACAAGTCGTCCGACTAGTCGTGACTAGTTGACAAGTCTTTTATATACATATATTTATTAGACTTAAATATATAACATAATTAGATATAAAGATAACATAATAATAGGTTCAAATTCAACAAAGATAACATAATAATAGGTTCAAATTCAACAAATATCCATAATAGGCTTAACATAATAATACCCATTTCAACCGCTGCGATATAATTAAAATTTAAAAACAAATCAGTTAATTATTTAATTAGGTTATAAACTTATCAGTTAATTTAAAAAAATCCAGTCACTTAAAAACAAATCAGTTAAGCCTAGGGTTAATTCTGATTAACAAACCAGTTAATTAAAAACTGATCGAGTCTTCTGAAATAATTTTTACGATGGAAAAAAAAAACAAATCATAACATACCTGGGGCTGGCGATGGACGAGCAGGGCGGAGGAGCAGCAGCAAGGCACAAGTCGAGGGTTAGTTTTTTTTTTTTTTAATTGATGCTCGATTTGGTGATCGATGCAATAATCGAGCAAGAATATGGATGTCGAGTGAGCTCAATTAGGGCTCGATTTGGCCCACCATTGTCGAAATGCACAAGTCGAGAGTCGTCGAATTCCTCAAAGCGACTTCTCGACGACTAGTCGTCGACGTGATAACACTGATTTCAAACTAATCAAAATTCAAATTTTTTTGCACGTACACTCTCACATGTATCTATGCACGCATGTATGTATATATACAGACACCCGTCTGTGTGTATAACACAATGAGCGCGGGGAAGGGGTGTATATACGTGTGTGTGAGTTTGTATGTATGTGTATATATGTAATGTATGTATATAGATATATAAATATGTATGTATATAAATATGTAGTATGTATATGTATGTATGCATGTATATATAACACCATGGAAACAAAGTACATGTCTAAGCTGAAGCTTAGTTCTATAACATCCCCCCCCCCCCTTTTTTTAAAGCAAAATGAGCGTACCTTACAAAAATTAACTTCAAATATATAAATTTGAAATATCTAATTATGTTTTATAGTTTTCAAAATGCATGTAAACCCCAGTTTGTTTGGGATTAACGGCTTAGTTGTTGTAGTTTTCAAAATGCATATAAACGATGAAATATAAGAGTAAATTGTACACACTTTACAAAGCTTACTATAAATCATAATACTCAAATACCCAGCAATAAAAATATACAATATAACACATTTAGTAGAAATACAAAACATTATCCGGTTTTCAAAAAATGCATATAAATCATGAAACAAAAATTAAAATCGTTTGCTTTTTTAAAGAATTTATTCTAGGAAGATAATATCTAAACAGTTAGCAGTAAATAAACAATTTAATGTCATATGGAACTGCTGATTGCACGGCTTCACAAATATTAAGCATGATATCCCAAATGTTAGCAGTAAAATGTACAATATGTCATACAATTTAATATGTTAGACAAACAATAAATAAGAAGTGCAAATTGCATGGCTTCACAAAATTAACTCCAAAAATGTATTAAAACAACAATAATCTAGTCTAGCGATTAAAATAAACAGAAACAAGCAATTTTATATAACTGTAGAATAACTGCCCTTTCAAAACATACATATATCCTGCAAAATGAAATTGCGGATTACATGAATTGCAATATGATATTCACATTTTGCAATTAATTAGTGATAAAATAATTTAGTGATGATTTCAGATATAAATTTACAATTTAACGTAATGTATAAAACAAATAACTTACAAAGTGTAAAGTCTTGCACTTGCTGATGGCAATTTTGTGATATGGATGAAAAAAGGCATCCACATCCCCAATACTTGTAAAGAAAATATGACAGCTATTAAATAGTCAAAACGAATGAAAATAAAGACTTGTGCTCACTTAGCAACCAATGAATATATTTTCAAGGAATGTACATCAGTTAGGAGTTGATGATATTATCTTGGATAGAAGTGTCTAATTTTGATTTTAACCCTAGTCGACACTCGACAAAGAATATGTCACACAACCTTTAATTCTGGGTTTGACTATACATTTTTTTTTTTTTTTTTTTTTTTTGCTAAATTATGTTTATACAACATAAATTATCAGCAACGCTGAAGGTATGATATTAAGATAACTTGAAACTGATATTACAAGTTATGAATTTGGTTCTGTTTGTTTTAAACTTGGAGATAAAATTAAATGTTCAGAAGGCTTTACAAGTTCTACAGCACTAAGCATTCAGTATTAGAAGGCCTTGTTCAGTGAAAAACATGCAATCGTCTACTGAAAAAAAAAAAAAAAAAAAAAATCCTCTCTAAGAGGCCCTGATTAAAATCAAATTCCTTACTCATTGCAAAAGGATTAAAAACATGACTTCACTCTTTGCAAGTTATCCAATATCATTATCCCAAATTTGCTAAAATATAGCTGCTGCAAGCCCTATTTGCAAAGGAGAAGCCCTATAAACACGAAAGGTATGACACATATCAAGAGACACAAAATCTCAGCCACGTGATTAATTTGTCTTTACGTGAAAGGTGCAAATCATGGGGTAATCCTATGATTCAGATTTTGTGTCAAAACTTTGTGTCTAAATAGATATTTCATATATACATACATACATACATATACATATACACACACACACATATATATATATATATATATATATATATATATATAAACACGCACGTGTGTGAGGCAGGCTTCACAACACCCCAGATTTGTAGCACCCCAAAAGCACTCCTATCCCAGCCATAGGCTTTTATATAAATAATAGTTTGAGGGAAATAGAGAATGAGTGGGTGGAGAGAAAAACAAAATTCTTGGTTGAAATCAAGGGACATAATGGGGTGTTGGACTATATGGGGTAGTAGAACATACATACATACATACATACATACATATATATATATATATATATATATATATATATATATATATATATATGAGAGAACAGCGTTCAATGACACCCCAAATAGTGCGGCACTCCTTTGGCTCCCTAATTCCCACCACCCGTTTATATTAAGTGAGTGGGAGGAGAGAGGCACCGTTTGGGGTGCCACTGAACGCTGCTCATATATATATATATGTATATATATATATATATGTATATATATATATATGTATATATATATATATATATGTATATATATATATATATATGGATTTGTGTTAGTTACGTTACGTATGTGTACACACAATAGTAACCATGCTTGTGGAATTTTTTATGTCTTCAAATATGTTCATTATTTAGTACATCGATATGATATGTATGTATGTATGAATTTATGTTCATTATGTATGTATGTACACACAACAGATATGTACACATACATAAGTGTATCTAACTGTGTTAATGGGAATTTTTATATCTTCAGATATGTTAGTTGTTTAATATATCAATACTATATTGTTGGAATGTTCAAGAGATACACATAAACTCATTTCATGATAATATCGAAATAGATCTTCCTGTTGTTTCTTTACGCTCGCTTTGTCCTAAACTAATTCATTTATAAATAATGTCGTCATCACCTTATAACTACTATAGTAAATGGATTATTATTATTATTGTTTCAATTAACACCCTGCAAATATTTTAATGTTGGATATTACATTTTAATTTACTCATGTATAATGAAAATTTTAATGCAACGCATTCGTTTATTTATTTGGATAATAACAATTCCCAACGAATACAATTGAAAAAATAATTAAACGAATATTTCAAAATTCAGCATTGGGCATTCATCATTTGATATGCATACATAATTTCAAACAAAAGCAGCACCAGTAATTTTTCTTCAGATGGGACTCATTACACCCACTAAACTCCCCATTTTGTTTTAGGGCCAAAATTATTGCAAGACAAGCTTGATGTTCAATACTTCAAATAGATGGGAAATTTTTCTAAGGTTCTACATTTAAATCAAATCATACTGCTACTTAATAGAAGTTTATCCATTTACGATTAAAACTAAAGTTGACCCAAATGAGGCTATTGCAAAAAAATATAGTGTTATCAAGGACGCTGCCGCTTTGGCTAGAGGTGCTGCGTTAGAAGTTCATCGTCCATCTCTCCTAGGTATGGCAGCGTTCATAAGTACACATGCCACGAAGGGTTGTTGACCGCAGCCATAGTTAGGTGCGAGCAACGATCAACTACAGACTGCGGCACTCCTAGCCCAAAGACCCAAGTAATAAACTGTTCAAAGGCAGTCACATCACGAATTTTCAACAATCAAGGTGTTCAGGATTTGAACACTTGGCTCAGGAGAGCTCGGATTCACTCAATTAAAGTATGACAAAACACTTAAAACATATGTGCTTGGAGTAAGTTAATTCTGGATCTCGGGTCGGAAAGGTCAGTCCGACCTACCTCAACAAAGCATCACATCGAATTGATGTACTTCAGGTCAGCATAGTCTGCTCGGTATGGAATATTTCCACTCACGTGGTTCGGCTCGAATCACGTCATGCTTGGATTGGCTTGGACTTAAGGAATGAGGTAAGGAAGAGGATCATCACCGGATCGACATGTCGGATCGACTATGTCGAACCGGATTGGGTCGACATGTCGAACCGGGTACTGGTGTGGATATTCGACCTATTCTATTGGCTAAGGGCGTGGTCACTCACTCCCTATTACTTCGGATTGAAGGATACGTGTCACGTATCGAACCGGAGAGGACGTCTCCCATGATCTAAAGGAGCGGACATCTAATTCCTGGATGTCCGGATCGGATGACACGTGACATGTTGATCCGGGCTTGGCACCCGGCTATAAATAGCAGAATTTACATGGATTGGAGGGATCTTCTGGACTGATTAATTTCTCCTAGGCAGGCTGAATAAAGCAAGGACATTGTTAAGGCTTAGATTCACTTCTAATCTCTTATTTCTTTCATAAGAAATCAACTGTAACTTGTAATCAATACGGTATATAAAAGATTACTTGAAGGGGACGTAGGCCCAATTGCCGAACCACTATAAAAACTTTGCACGTTCCGTTTATTTGATTGTACTCTGTGATTTGATTTATTTGGGGTTGATTGTCAAAGAGCCACTTTTTGATGTCAACATAAACAAAATATAAACCCTAGGTCCAAACTCCTGCTTACCTTGTAAATAAGCTAAGTACTCAAAACCTTCAGAATCATTCTATTAATTTAATCCAAACAAAAAAATAAAACAAACCAGTAGGAGAAGACCAAGCAGCATGAAGAACACACTTCTCCTGGATATTGGAGCAAAAACCAACGGTAACCTTATTCAGATCACCGCGAAGCACCGAACCGCTCCAGACAGACGAAGCATCGTAAACTGTAACCTGACCGGCCAACACCACGTTGGGCGCCACGTATGCATCTACAGCTATTTTAGGAAGCCACTGGCCGAGAGGTATTATGCGGCGCTGACCTCTGTAATCCCATTTAATGCGGTCGTCATTTGACGATTGTAGTTGTGATGATGGCGGTTGTGGCAATTGTGATGGTTGGACTGATTCGGGTACTGCTGAAAATGGACGGATGAGATCTGCGGCTTTTGGATTGATTAGGGTTTTGGTTAATGTTTGACGAGCGATTCTCGAGAGGGTGGCTGCCATTTTCCAACTCTTCTACCTTTATTTGGGCGAATTGGGTTGTACGACAGTGCCAGTTGGGAACAGGATATCAGTTGAGGCAGGACAAACTCTTACAGCAGATTGAGGATATTTGAACCCAAAAATATGCTAATCCATTTTATTAAAAAAACATGAGGACGAAAATGTCTTTTCTGTATTATATTTTTTTTTTTCAGTTTTCTGAACACTTCGTAGTCCCTTTAGGTTTATCAATGTACCTCATAATAGCAATACGTGGTCTTTGAAAGAACCATGGAGAGCTGCTACAAGGTACACTAAGTAACAACGTAGGACTCATACGAGGTACAATGATAAAACACGCATTTCCCCTACGTGAGATGGGTATTTTAGGATTTTTTTTTTTTAAATTAGCGGAGGCTACTCAGCAAAATTGAGGGTATAGCAGTTTTTTCATGTTTTTGGGGGGCTACTCAGCGTATTGCTGAGTTCGAATAGAATTTGCCAAAACTTAAATACCACAGATTTGTCAATTTGACGTTAAAAAATAAAATACACACACAAAAAAACCTCGAATTTAGGGGAAAGTTTTGAACTTTGTTGTTGGACATCTCATCGCAAGGGTCCTTTAAGCAGGGTATTTATTTGTTTCGAATTCGGGTACTGCTGAATTGAGAGGAATGCCTTTTTGCTGGGAACGGGTATTTGAACGTGGTATTTATTTGTTTTGAATTAATTGATGCGTTTAATTTTAATTTATGTTTCTTATGTGAATGACAACATTTTTCAAAGATTATAATATTAGTCTCACATTGTAAAAACAATATAAGTAACTTGATATATATATGAGTATGCAAACCATATACACAATTGAAATAAAATCAAATGGATTTGAATAAACATGAAGGCTTGATGCTCATATATATATATATATATATATATATATATATATATATATATATATATTAAATGTCAAAGATGGGCACTTGGGGCGTGGACATGCATGCGTGCGAGCAACGATTTTTTTTTTTTGGGTAAGACCCACGGGGTTGAGTGGACCCCTACCACTTTATTAATGCACCGAGGAGAAGAAAAAAAATACAACACACACAAGAATGCGCAGATACATTAACACAGGAAACACAACATAAAAAACACATATGCACATTTCTTTTAACTCTGTAGCTTTTGCAATATTCTCGGATCAAAGGTGAAATTGAGCAACACAAACCATTCCTTACGTCAAATTTATCACTTGATTTTAACTATTCATTACTTTTTGCTTCCACAGGATTGAAAATCCTCCTATTTCTCTAATGAATTTCTTGACCGTATAACATAGTATTCTTCCCTTGCTTGTTTTCCTACTTGTCAATTTCTCCAAGTTTCTCCATTTGATTGCACTTATTTGACAGTTATATGTTTCAAATCATCCCACAAAGGGAAGGTGTTGGTGCATTCAAAAAAGAGGTGTTCTAGGCTTTCGTTCAGGTCTCCACACATGACACATGTTTGATCAGATTGCATCCCTCTGTTACAAAGTTTGTCTTTTGTTACCACCGCATTGTTCATCACTTTTCGGAATAACAAACTCTCTTTAGCGTTGTTGTCCTTGTGCTACGTCTTCTTACTCCATTTGCACTTCGGCATAGCTTCCCAGACAAGTAATGAAACACACGCTTGATCTGATGTGATTTTTTCTCCAAACCCCACTGCTTATACCTGTCAATAATGTCAGCTACCTTCAAGTTACAAGCTTCTCTCCATAACTGGTTGATCGTAAGTACTGTAGTTACATGTAACATGATGGCATCGTCATCAATGTATTGCTTGACATTAGTGTTTCTATTAATATCAGTCACCTCGATTTCAATATCCGCTAGCACCCTGCATAAAATTAGACCGTGCCACAACCAGGGATTAAACCAAAGTTTCACATCGTAAGTAGGATGTAGTTTATAACTGAAAAATGGGAGTATAGTGCTTCTCAATTTGAATATACTCCGTCACGTCCAACTCAGTTTTTGCGGTTGTTGCATTGTCCATAAGTTTTTGCTCTTGACGACGTGTTTAGTTGACCACAGAACCCAAACATTGTCATTATTATTTAGATAGTTTTCTATGTGTTTAATGTAAGCCGCCTTGTTCCATGACTCCATGTTCACTAACCCCAACCCACTATTACTTACTGGCTTTTCCACCTTACTAAAAGCAATCGGGGCAAGGTACTTGCCGTCCAGTTTTCCTTTCCAAAGGAACTTCATAAATGCTGATCGTATCATACTTATCAGCTTTGTGGGTAAAAGAAAAGTCCTTGCCCAATATACCTGCATTGAGAACAGGACTGCTTTAATTAAGGTAAGTCTATCTGCTTGGCTGAGTAGTCTTGTGGTCCAATACGACATTCTTGAAGCTATTATATTGTGTAAGGGCAAACATTGGGAAGTAGTGATCTTGGTAGTAGTTAACGGAAGCCCCAGTTAGGAGGTTGTGTCATTATTATAGGTCATTCCAGTCATAGCAATTAATTTACTAACTTGAATACTTGAAAGCCCAGCAGTCTTTATTTCTGACTTTTGCAAATTCACTTTTAAACCAGTATCACGTAGAAGCTGTCAAGAGTTTCAAAAGTTGTATTAATGGTACCGTTTTTAAGTGTGCAGAAAATCACAAGGTCATCTGCGAACATCAGCGAAGAAATTCTAGGCTTAACACAGTTAGGATGCAACTTGTAGAGAACAATATCAATCCGACAGTTCAGCATATGAGTAAGTACTTCCATGATCAGAATAAATATGTAAGCCGATAAGGGATCTTCCTACCTTACCCCTTGCTTGCCTTCAAAGTAACCAACCGGAGAACCATTCAGCAAGATTGAATACTTTGGCCTGGAAATGTAAGTGTATATCCATCTAATAAAGTGGGGAAGGAAGTTCCTGAATCCCATCACACGGACAATGGGATCCCGTTGTAGCATATCAAATGCCTTCATGATATCCACTTTCAACATGGCTCTAGGGCTGATATCACTGCTCGAGTATCCATTGAGAATCTCACGAGTCATTAGGACGTTGTCGAGAATACTTCTACCAAATAAGAATGTAGCCTGATTTGATGATATAAGTGTGGAGAGGACGACTTTAAGTCTTGTTGCTATAATCTTCGAGATGCATTTATAGATGGTGTTACAACATGAGATTGGTCTGTAGTCTGAAACCTTCGATGCATTTCTCATTTTTGGGATAAGTGCTATATTAGTACTATTGAAGAATTGGTTCATTTTGGCAGTTCTGAAAAAGTGCTTCAAGGCATTACACACTTCAACTCGAATATGGCTCCAGCATTTCTGATAAAAGAATACATTTAAACCATCGGGACCACTTGAAGAGTTACTATTAAGAGAGAACATGGCTTTTTTTATTTCAATTGTCATCTCTGCACATAAGGATTGATAATCTGCACTTGTTAGCTTTGGTAAGATATTAGGGTCAATTAGATCAATATCGGGGTTGAAACCATCTCTATTTCCTAATAAATCGGTGAAATGATTAAGAAATGCAACTTCATTTTGATTGTTAGCGATGTTACCATTGTTATCAATTATAGTGACCAGATTCTCTCTACATTGTTTGTCCTTCAACGATGCATGAAAGAAGGCGTTATTTTGTCACCTTCCAGTTTCCACTTTTGTCTAGCTTTCTGCTTAGCCATTGCATCTTCAAAATTCAGCGCTTCTTGGTATTGTTTGGTTATGTATACCTCTTGTTGGGAAACAATGGCTGAGTCACGTACTTTGTCACTTTCTTGAAGACGATTCGGCGATCTGGTCGATGCTGCAAAACCAGTTCGTACTTCCGCCGCCTGTAGGATAAAACAGCCTCTCTAAAATGAATAACTGATTTGCTTTGCCTAACAAATCAGTGTAGATTTGCACTTTCGAATTTAACTGCTCAAAAATTTCTAGAAGAATATTTTTTGTAATGGCGGAGGATGAGGAAACAGTTTTTTTTTTCGTACCAATCTCGTCTACAACTGAAGATAATATATAGACGGGATTAGGGCTGAACGAAAATACTGGTCAGTGGAGGAAAATAGGATCTGCGAAATACTTGGTCAAAAGTTTACCGCTTCATATAAAAGTCTGCTCAGAAATATTTTCCGTATTTAAAAACTGGTTCGAAAAATGCAGTGTTTTCTGGACCAAAAATGTAAGTGTCTACACCACATAGCCAAGGCCCAAGGCCCAAGCCCAAGCCCGAACCGAGTCGAGTCGGGCCGGGCCGGGTCGAGTCGAGTCGGTCGGTCGGTCGCACGCGCGTGTGTGGTGGTCATGATGCATGGTCTCCCTCCTCACAACAAAGCATCCATTGGGAGCCCAAGGCCCCAACATGACTTCTTAGAAACAAGTATAAATACTTGCATCTTTCTTATAATCCCATGATGTGGGACTATTCACAAATAGGAGTCATCATAAACTTATTTCATATTTTAAATAATTCATAAAATTTCCAACAATCCCCCACTTGAATTTTTTAAAATATTATCGAGTAGTTTCTAAAAACATAAGACTGTGCATAAACAAAGGTGTCATCCGACTTGAACCTTTGCATAGTGAATAAGATTCAGTTTTTACTAGAGTGACACGTAGTCTTGAACTCTATTCCTGACATCAAACCACACACAATCTTTTCTATAGTGCAATCAATTAAGCTCGTGCATTTATGGCCATACACGTCTATCCCAGTTTAGTGAACGCTCTAGAAGTTTTGCCCAAAACTCCATAGGAAACAGCCACATTTCCACATTCACATAGGTGAGTCTATCAAGAGTACGCCTGAAGGTAGGTACTCCACTCCAAATAGAGTGTAGATCTCATTAAGAGTTTCTATTAACTCATCCTCTATCACTTCAGGAATACATGCTTCTTAGTTTATTATATAGCATGTTCAACTTCTATCACTACACAGCTTGTTTTTACCCATTGAACCTATTTCTTGGGATCTCCAGTCATTTAGGTCGGGTTACCATTGTGCGTAACTCAACAATCTAAGGGCAATAGTCCCATTCTTTTAGAAGAATTATGGACTTTCTCTCTGGACAGTCCTTTCGTCAAAGGATCTGCCAAATTTTCTTCGCTACGTACGTAATCTACTCTAGCGGTACCTGTAGAGAGTAGCTCTCTAACCGTGTTGTGCTTACGACGTATTTGTCGTCTCTTACCGTTATAATAACGGTTCTGAACTTTTGCAATAGCCGCGGTACTACCGCAATGTATCAACACAACCGGTATCGGTTTTTCCCATAAGGGAATCTCTGCTAGCAGATTTCTCAAATACTATGCTTCTTCACTAACTGTAGCTAGTGCTATCATCTCAGACTCCATAGTGGACTGAGCCAAAATAGTCTGTTTCTTGGATTTCCA
This sequence comes from Allium sativum, assembly GCA_030737875.1. NCBI lineage: Eukaryota > Viridiplantae > Streptophyta > Magnoliopsida > Asparagales > Amaryllidaceae > Allium > Allium sativum. The sequence continues at coordinate 64,059,868 of JASFAX010000020.1, read as the reverse complement.
AGAAACAGCTCCTCCAGCGATGCTAAATATATAGCCACTGGTCGCTTTAGAATCATCTGGTAAAGTATTCCAGTTTGCATCTGAGAATCCTTCAAGTACAGCTGGAAACTTTTCATAATGTAATCCAAGGTTCATAATTCGTTTAAGGTATCTCATGAACCTTTCAATAGCATGCCAGTGCTATATACTAGGTCTACTGGTAAACCTGCACAATAATCCCACGACATAGGCAATGTCGGGTCTAGTACAATCAGTGGCATACCGAAGGCTGCCAATGATGCTCGCATAATTAGACTGTCTTACACCTTCACCAGTGTTCTTAAATAACTTTACACTTGGATCGTATGGTGTACATGTAGGTTTACAGTCAAAGTAATTATATTTCTTTAGTATCTTCTCAATATAATGAGACTGATCCAAAGAAATTCCCTTTTCTGACCTAGTAATTTTAATACCAAGGATTACACTCGCCTCACCTAGATCTTTCATGTCAAAATTGGCACTTAATAAGGATTTGACTGAATTTATGACATGAATGTTTGACCCAAAAATGAGTAGGTCATCTACATAAAGGCATATAATAGTGCAAATGTCATTCTCAAATTTGTAATAAATGCATTTGTCACATTCATTAACTTTAAAACCATTTGAAATGATTAAGTTATCAAATTTTTCATGCCATTGTTTAGGTGCTTGTTTTAAACCATATAATGATTTATCTAATTTGCATACTTTATGTTCTTGACAATGTACTACAAATCCTTCAGGCTGGTCCATATAAATTTCTTCGTCTAATTTACCATTCAAAAAAGCGATTTTAACATCCATTTGGTGTATTAGTAAATTATGAATGGAAGCAAGTGAGATTAATACTCGAATGGATGTTATTCTAGTTACAGGTGAAAAAGTATCGAAGAAATCTATATTTTCTTTTTGTCTAAAACCTTTAACTACTAGTCGTGCTTTGTATTTATCTACAGTACCATCAGGTTTTAGTTTCTTTTTAAGTACCCATTTATAGTCTATAGATTTACAACCAGGGGGTAAATCTGCCAAATGCCAAGTCTTATTGGATTCAAGAGAATCCATCTCATCATTTATAGCCTCTCGCCAGAAATCGACATCTAATGAAGATAAGGCCTCTTGGAGGTTTAAGGGATCCTCCTCTATAGTAAAAACGCTAAAATCCGAACCAAAATCTTTTATGGTTCTTGCTCTTTTACTTCTTCTAGGTTCAGCTTCAGAACTTTTATTAAGTTCTGTTCTAATAGGCGTACTTGATGTGCCCCCACTATTCCTTAATTTAAAAGGAAATTTAATTTAATAAAAATCGGCATCATTTGATTCAATTATGTTATGTGCATTTATATCATAAAATTGATATGCTTTGCTATTAATAGCATAGCCTACAAATACACATTCATATGCTCTACTTGCCAATTTTATTCTCTTAGGGCTGGAATGCGAACATATGCTAGACAACCCCAAGTTCTAAAGTATGAGACGTTGGATTTATGATTCTTTAAAATTTCATAAGGTGAAATTTTATTCTTAGATTTAGGGATTCTATTTAGAACATAACATACAATCAATAAAATATCCCCCCACCAATGTTTTACTGCACCAGAATTTAGTAGGATGGCAACTACTAATTCGGTTAAAGCCCTATTTTTTTCTTTCAGCTTTACCGTTCATTTCAGATGAATAGGGTGCAATTCTCTCATGTACAATACCATGTAATTTATAGAAGTCCAGAATTGAATTGGATTCATATTATGTTCCTCTATCACTACGAAATCTCTTGATTTTCCTATTTTTTTGATTCTCAATCTCAATTTTGAATGTTTTAAACATGTCAAAAGCATCACTTTTATTTTTCATAAGATAAACATATATGAAATCAGAACAATCATCGATAAAAGTGATAAAATAACGATGTCCATGTCTAGTCAAAGTGCCATCAAGTTCACATATGTCAGAATGAATCAAGTCTAAGGGTTCAGATTCTCTATCAATAGATTTATGAGGTTTCTTTGTGATTTTTGCTTGTGTACAGAATTCACATTATTCAGATTCTGCTATCTTAGGTATCATATCTAGAGTGCTCATGTTATGAATTATCCATTTATTAACATGACATAATCTAGAGTGCCAAATATTAAAATCACACAACATATAAGCAGAATTATTCACTTTATTAGATTCAACATTTAATTTGAACATTCCCTCACAAGCATAACCCTTTCCTACAAAGCTTCCCTTATACACTATGGTATACAAATCAGCCCCAATAAATTGAGTAAATCCTGCCTTATTAAGGAGATAGCCAGACACCAGATTCTTCCTCATCTCTGGAGTATGCAAAACATCTTTGAGGATCACAGTCTTTCCAGAGGTAAACTTGATCTCCATGTTTCCAATCCCTGCAACTTTAGTGGTGTGAGAATCTCCCAGCAACACTTTCTGATCATCAGTAGCCGTGTATGTGGAAAACATAGCACGATCATAACAGACATGGCGAGAAGCACCAGCGTCTACCCACCAACCCTCTAATCCACCAACAAGGTGAACTCAGTAATCATAGCCATAAGAGGCTCCTCCTTAGTCAAGTTAGCCTGTGGTACAGAGTTAGGCTTGTTCCGACACTTTCGTGCCATATCACCTGGTTTTCCACAGTTGAAACATAGAAACAACTGTCCAGAGTCATTCTTTTGGGCTGATTTTTGCTGTCCTTTTGGGTTTCCTTGCGGATTCCCATTCTGTTTGTTGCGTCTATTCTGATTCTTAAAAGACTTCTGGTTTGGTTTCAAAACTGCGGGTTTGGTCTTTTTAGTGTTGTTGTTTGAAACAAACAACACTTCCTCTTTCTGGTCCTGTTTGCGTGCCTCCTCCTCAATGCGAAGGCGAGTGATCAAACTCTCTAAGGAAAATTCCTTAGTCTTATGCCGTAAGAAATTTTTAAAGTCTTTCCAACCTGGGGGCAGTTTGTCAATAATAACAACAATTTGAAACTGTTCATCCAAAACCATACCTTCGGAGATGATCTCATGAGCTATTTTCTGCAGCTCATGAGACTGCATCTCTACTGACCTATCGTCTGTCATCTGGTACTTAAGATAGCGGCTTGCAGCATACTTCTTTGCCCCTGCCTCCTCTGTATCGTATTTCTTCTGCAGCGCTTCCCAGATCTGCTTTGTTGTCTTGTCCTCTGAGTTATAGTAATCATACAGATCATCGCTCAATCCGTTCAGAATAAAATTCTTACATAGATAATCATGTTCAGTCCATGTCTGCAACTGCTTGATTGTTCAGTCCAGGATGTCATCAGTGCTTCATCAGTTCCGTCAGGCTTGTCTGGCACCTGCGGTTTGTCGGTGGTCAGAGCAGCAGCCACCTTCCTCATCGTCAGGCAGAACTCCATCTTCTGACGCCGTCGTTTGAAATGCAGACTTTCAAAACGAAACGGGGCCGCAGTCACCAATGGGATCTGGAATGCAGAGTGGGGAGCAACATCATCTATGGTTTTTATCGAAGCCATTGTTTCGAATCGTCTTCAAATTGTTGGGAAACAATGGCTGAGTCACGTACTTTGTCGCTTTCTTGAAGACGATTCGGCGATCTGGTCGGTGGTGCAAAACCAGTTCGTACTTCCGCCGCCGTCTCTAGGATAAAACAGCCTCTCTAAAATGAATAACTGATTTGCTTTGCACAACAAATCAGTGCAGATTTGCACTATCGAATTTAACTGCTCGAAAATTTCTCGAAGAATATTTTTTGTAATGGCAGAGGAAGAGGAAACAGTTTTTTTTTCTGTACCAATCTCGTCTACAACTGAAGATAATATATAGACGGGATTAGGGCTGAACGAAAATACTGGTCAGTGGAGGAAAATAGGAACCGCTTCATATAAAAGTCGGCTCGGAAATATTTTCCGTATTTAAAAACTGGTTCGAAAAATGTAGTGTTTTCTGGACCAAAATTATAAGTGTCTACACCACATAGCCAAGGCCCAAGGCTGAACCGGGCCGGGTCGAGTCGGTCAGTCGCGCATGTGTGGTGGTCATGATGCACAGTCTCCCTCCTCACAACAAAGCATGCATTAGGAGCCCAAGGCCCCAACATGACTTCTTAGAAACAAGTATAAATACTTGCATCTTTCTTATAATCCCATGATGTGGGACTATTCACAAATAGGAGCCATCATAAACTTATTTCATATTCTAAATAATTCATAAAATTTCCAACACCTCTGTACTCTAGTGCACCGGGTTGAATGGGTCACTCATCATTACAGTTTGTATTTCCTCGAGTTTCCTACTCCAGTAAGTTGTTTGCTTGCTTTCATTTCCATATCTTATTGTCGCCCAATTTCTCAAAGCTATTTTAACTTCCTCAACTTTTTCTGCAAAATAAACATTGGATTGCCATATGTTGGTCTCCCTCAAGCTTCTGGCACAATGTCCAGGAAGTCAGGTCCATTGAACCAATTATTAAAAAAATTAAAACTTGAGGATTTTTTCATGTAGAGCTCGCTAAGGTATAGAATAATTGGGGAGTGGTCGGAAAGCAGCGGAGGAGGTTGGTTTAGGATAAGACAGGCCACAAGTTGAAGGTTAGTGAGTTACAAAATGCGTGATCTATTAGGGAATATGTCATAGGTCTTGATCTGCTTTTGTTATTCCGAGGAAATGGAAGACCTATTCTTTTAATGTTGATTAAGCATCCCATGTTTATGGCTTTTTTCAGAGGAGAGATCTCAGCTAGTGACAGTGAGTTACCTCTGATTCTTTGCGAGACGTCGTAACAACAGTTGAAGTCTCCCATAATAATCCAAAGGATGAGGAAATTGGTTGAGAGTGGATATATTATCAAGAAATTGTTGTTTGACATTATGTGAGCTTGTAGTATACACTATAGTCAAGTTGAAAGGGATCTGTTCAGCAATGAAAAAAGCACTGCAATGTATCATTTGAGAAGAGGATTGGATGTGGTTTATTTATATGACAGCAGGATTATAAAGCAACAAAATTCTGTCGTAAGGGACTTCGACTAGGTTGTGCAAGTGTTTCCAAGAGGGGTTAATGTATCTTGAGGCACGTAAAGATAGTTGATGGTCGAGTTTGGTTTCGAGTATGGCTAAAATATTAAGCTTATTTTCAGGTCTAATTTGAAGTCATGGTGGCAACCACAAATATTCCAAACTCCTATAGTTTTCAACATTTATTAGACTAAAGGGGGGATCGGAACACCCTTTCTCTTACTTCTTAGCCCGTATTTGCTATGTACAGCACATAAGTACTCTTCTTTTTGCCTTTGTTCTTCGTGTATGATATAGGGGTGAAGGAATTGGATGGAGGAGTTGAAGGCAAGGGGTGGAGTTAGATTGGCATAAAGTTTCTTGGTTGGAGTAGGCAATTCATTTAAAAGAGGAGTTATGGGAATTGCTGGTAAATGTGGTTGCTGCATATTAGAAGTAGACGTGTTGATTTACATGGCTTTTAGATCAGGAGAGTCTTTCTCATGGTTACTATGTGCATATGATTGCATTTGCATCTGTAGCATTCAATATTTCACTATCCACATGCACGACAATTTTTCCTTTTTCCCAATTCTCTCCTGCTTTGCTTTGTACAAGGTTAACTTCATCAACCTCATTAATGTTGTGTTCTAAAGAACTATCTGCCAACCTACCTTCAATAACTGATTCTGTAATCATATTATATAGCCTATCATTCTCATACATTTCGTCTTTGTCAACTGTGTAACACACTTCTTCATTTCTTGCCTCTGAATGTGCTGCAAACGACATTTTGTTCTCTTGTTGCAACACATTTTCCAAAGGTGGAATGACATATGCATTTAATTCAGCTAATTCTTGTAGTTCATCTATAAAGTTCAGTTCTTCATCGTCTGCATTTATTTCTTGTATGATTTCCTCCTCCTCTAATACATCAAAACAATTACTCACTTCAATTACTATGTCATTTTTCTTCTCTTTAGTTCTGTTTTCATCCCTCAATGTATTTTTTTCCCTATACTTGGATCAGTATCTAATGGTTTGTTTTTTTTATTGGTAACAACTTGCCACTTTCGTGTATTGTTTTTTACTACTGCTTTCGATTTATATATGACTTGCTCTCTCCTTTGAACAGTTTGTCCTTCGCTTTCTTTCCCTTTATGTTGATTCACTTTACTCACTTTTATGTTATCTTGTTCACAATTTTCACGGTTATCACAATGTTCACTGAGATGCCCAAACGACTTACAAATAATGTAAATATCTGGTTTCCACAAATATTCGATGTATACTCTCTGCACTCCTCCCTCCGTGTTTTGACTAATATATCATTAAGCAGAACTTTTTCTAGAGAAACTTCAATCAGACATTTAGCATATTGAATTCGTTCTCTACTTTCAGTTTTTTCATCCAAACATAACAGCTTACCCAGTTTATCCCAAAATTCGACCATGCAAATACAAGAATGTTGTATAATTTTACCAAACCGGTATTGACCTGATTTTTCCATATACATTGCATATAAATGGATCGTACAAATTGATTATGAAGAGCTTATTATTCAAAATAATTGGGTCAGCTTGTTGGATCCTTCTCTTGTCTTCCTCACTCGAGAACTCAAAGAGAAACAGAATACCGTCCAATCTAACTTTTACAGTTCCTTTTAGCCTCCAGATTAGTAATAGCTTGATAATTACTGTCGTATAGGATATGGGTTTATCTAAAAAATACAAATAAGAAATCTTGCCAAACTTCAATTCTTGATTCGGTTACACCTTCAACAAGCTCGATTGTGTCATCTACAATCACATGGGTTGATGTCAACAGCCGTGTACTTACCAGCATTCATCGGGCGATGCTTAAACATGTCAGTCCAGGGATATTGACTCACAGGGCGGGATGATAGGTTTTGCGTGGGGATAGCTTGAGAAACAGGCATGGCGGAAGATGGGGTTGGGTCAGGAGGCAAGGGCGGCGGATTGTCAGAGGGAGGTACATTTGTTGGTTGGATCGATGAGGGAGGGTACGGGTTTGAAGGATGGATGGGATTGGGCGGGATAGGTAGGGTAGTGGGCATCACCATGAAAATTGAAAAAGAGGAAAGTTAAAAAATGAAGCAACTGTTAAATTGCAACACCGAACGTTTATTTTACATTTTTTTTACATCGGCATCGGGCACCAACGGTTCATTTTCCTGCAATCAACGAACGTTTCTTAAACGGGCTTCAATCTCTTTACGGCGTTGGATGTGACTGGACGGTAACATGGCAAAAAAGAGCTACGAACGGTACCTAAGCTGTCAAACTTCAAAGAATACCCAAAAACCCGATATCCAACTGCATGTATCAAAAAATATGAAATATATGCGTTATTCGAAATGCGGTAACAGATATGGTTATAGTGGTATCAATATTAAAAAAAAAATCACTTGAATTTCCTATGTGTGTGTATATATAATGTTTAATTTACTCCTAAACTTAAATTAATACAATTAACACATAATGATGTATATGCTTATATGATTTATGCTGTGTTTTATTTTAGTCTTAAGACTGTATTTTTAGTATTTTAAATATTTTATGTCTTAAAATATCGGTTGTGTAAAATTTATGTGGTTGATGTCCTATTGGTAAGCTTTTAAAAAATAAATCAAATTTGCATGTGAATGATGTATTCATAAACTTTTATTGTTTTATTTTCGGATATTTTTAGATATTAGCATCTGATATGCATTTTTAAGTTTCAGATACGGGAATTTTCAGATATTTGAAATTTTCTAATATTCATAAAGGTGGATACTGATATTTCGAAAATCCGAAAATGTCAACTGCCACCGGATATTCTTAAACCGGTATACGTAGATATTAGATACGGATGCAGATTTCATCTTTGGATATGGATAAGGATATAGCACTATCCGTATCCGAGTGCATCCGTTTACAATCCTACTCATTCTTCTTTGTCGGCACTCCAAAACCCTACACCTATTAGAGTTTGTGCCCTAGAGGCAATCTATTTGATGTAATTGAATAATATTATTGATGTTATGTTTTATTTTGAATAAATATAATTTAATATGTTATATTTACTGCGTAATATAAATATTAACATAATATAAGTCCTTAGAATAATAATATAGAATTATATAGTTTCAAGTAAGTGACTTGAACATAAAATTATATAATATAGTAAGTATTGTGATTCATAAAAGTCCCTAGTCAAGTTTTGTTGTAAATAGGACAATAATGAAGCATTAAGACTAGTGTGTTGATTGACTAATGATCATATCTAACTGATCATTAATATGTGGGATATTAATGTCAAAGCATAAATATGTGTAAGAGAACGGAGTATTGGGCAGACCCAATGTGAGAAAACTTCATGGAGCATGATAATAGTGTCATCAGTAATTCTTATGGTGACAATGATGTAATGGTCCTCGTACCTGAGATCATTATATATTTTATTCGAGTATTTTTGTGTTTTGATATCATCAAAAGTTACTCTTAACAGAGTAAACGATGAAGGTGATTATTGGATACATCTCGAATCGATTGAAAAGTATGAATGATCTAGATGGAATTTAACCCTACAATATAAGTAGAGATATTCATGGGCCTCTTGATTGAGTAAGATTATGAAATGCATGTCCGTGCTCAAATACTGATTTATTTTATATAATTTGCTCATAGATCAAAATAAAATGACTAAATTATAAAGAGGATGATATGTTCCATGCCTTGAGTTTAATTTTGGATACAATGGTTAAAAGAATTAAATTATGGTGAAACATTGGTCATAGAAAAGGTTGAATCGCTAGTTTTATTATAACTTGGGTAACAACGATGTATTACTTGATGTCGCTCACTGTTTATAATTTTAAATATAATTTAAAATTATTGGCAACATTATAATAACCCATAGGGTTACATGCTAAGAACGTTTAAAAGGGGAGAACTAATTTTGAATGGTTAAAATATCAAACGTTGATTTTTAAATTACTTTAGAATTGGTAAACCACGTTTCTCTCTTTTACTCGGGTTACACTTGTTTCAAAAAGGGGTGATCTTCCTCTCCCAACATACACAAGCAATGAAGAACTCATAAATTAAACTAAGATAAAGATCAGTTTTTGGCTAGTACCAGATCCTACTCCATCTCAAATTCGTAAGGCGAAAAGGAGTAGCGTTCATGGATACCTTGGAGACACTGTTCAGTTGAATAGCGTTTGAGATTTGATTCAATTTCGTTCTTCAACTCCGTGATGTTGCAAAAATGTAATAGGTACATCATCACTCGATTTATTAATTTATGCTTGGATCTTGTCATCTTGGATTGTAAAATTTAATTCTCGCTGCCGACTTGATCGAAGATACTTAACATTGGTATTGGAGCTAACTTGCGATAATAATCTATTGAGTTTTGTATTCGGTTTTGCGTGTTTGATTTCTCGTAAGAATTAAAGCGTTATGAACACTGATGTAAGAATGTAAAATACATGTAATATAAATTCATTTCTGATGTAAAATCGTTTCATCCAACATACTATTTATATTTGACATAAAATTGGAAACAATTTCATTGGTTGATATTGGATATTGATTTTGTTTTAAATTGCTAATACCTACCCTGTTAATGTTTGAAAATATGGATTGATTATACTGTTAGGATTGGAATTGTAGAGTTTTCTGTCGAATTGAGATTCATGTTATTGAAACCAATCACAACATCTTTCCTGGCTTAGTTGAATGCAGAAGTAATGAATTTGGTTGTAGAACTAATTTGAGAATACTGAGTTTGTTTTATGTCAGGTATAAACATTTTTCTCATAGCACGCATAGATTAATTTGTTAATAATGTGTGTGTTTAAAATGTGTTTGGATCGAAGCTCATGGTTTAGATGAAAATCTTTAAGATGTTTTCATTTATATTTAATTTTGTTTTGTACCCTTAGTTATATAATAGATCAATAAGTCTGGTTAATATAGAGAATATGTTTTCTACTCTAGGTTAAATGTTGATAACTGAACGATTTTAAATCATTGTAAAACCTAAACAGTATGAAGACTTGAAAACTTTGGACTTGGCTTGATCTGATATATTTTTAGATCAATATACAGCTCTATTTTTTTATCAATGCATTTATATTGGAAACATATAGCCGAGTCATCATTGACTCCTGCTTTTGCATGATAAAATGTCAAGTTCACAAACGTGTTCCCACTCTCTGTTGTATAACAAAATTGCTATTAATGTTGCATTTCATTTCAATTTTTTTACTGCTCATATATATAGTGATATATGTATGTTGCAAGTATGACATGCAAATACATGGCATTAGTCCTGTGTTCATGGTTTACATATACTAGCAACTTATTTATACACATGTCCATGTATTTTCATTATTTGAACCGGGTAGGTGCATATTCATACTTGCCACAATAGTTTTAATACTGCAATCTTATTTGCAGTGCATATACTCTGTCGTATTATTATTTTTGAATTTGTTCAGAAGAGAAACCAAAAAGAGTCGTAAAACCCTCCCTAGTGCAACTAGCCTGGTCCGTGAGCACCACATAAGTGGCTGATCTTAGCATGTCATTCCGGGTTTCGAACCTGCACCACTATTACCATGGTGCAAAGTCCTTTGGACATTTATAAAATGTGTACTATATTGTGTGTGTACACACACACACACGCGCGCACATATATATATATATATACACATGTGTGTGTATGTGTTTGTATCTGTATACACATTTTATGAATGTATCTCCTTTGGACATGTCTGTATACCGGTTTGCATATATATATATATATATATATACATGTTTGTATACCACTTTGCATATATATATATATATATATATATATATATAACAGATATGAGTTGTATAAAGTTAGTTATCATTGAATGCTCATATATATTTAAATGAGCCACTTGTATGCAACAAGCTTAATATATATATATATATATATATATATATATATATATATATATGCCACTATCCTACTTATTGTCGTGCACGAGGTTAATTATATGAGATAGATGCACGTACTACTAGTAAATTGCTGGTGTGTGTGTGTGTTGATATATGCATATCCATTTCTTTGTTATCTTGGATGTTGTTTTCATATACATATGTGTGTGTGTGTGTGTGTGTGTGTTGTTTGCACATTTTGTTGTACACTTTATTTTGAGCATGCACTTGCATATATACCTTTTAATGCATCTGTAGTCTTATGAACTTCACTTTATCAAAGTAAAACAATATACAAAAGTTTGTGTACTATATGCAGATACAAAGTATCCAAAATCCTTGCGGATATTAATTTATGCATGTATTTTGTGCATACTTTCAACAATATTCGTACTGTTGGAATAGTTGATATAATAAGTTATAATATCTCATGAAATGTGCATTTAGATTTTGCTTGTTTACATTTTGTTTACAATTTGAATAGTCCTGAAGTGTAGCAGCTCTCACTATAATATTTCACATCATGAAATTCCTCCAAACTGAATATCAATATTAAGTCTAAAGTGGTATCTTCCAAGAATAACACTCATTAGTGTCATAATCAATTGATGCAGGTTATGCCAAAACATAAGTACACTGCTTATTATGGTTACATGCGATAGAGTAATTGTGATACTCAAATTGTTTGAACTTGGGTCTGACTTAACTAGGTAGTCATAACAAGATTATGGGCTTAGAGGCATAGAAGAAGAAATATCCAAAATTGGAAATGAACAAAATATGTTCATCGTGCTATCCAAGAATTATATATGTGATATAACTGACATAAGATGTCTACCTAAAAGATTGTGTTTTGAGGATTAGCCAAAGCTAACTCAAGATACGATAAAATATGGATCTTGGCTCACTTAAATATATATATATATATATATTAAAATAGAGGAATGTTGATTTGAGTGGGAGCATGTATTTATCTATATGTATATATTTGTATAAATATGCAATGTTCTATATACTTTTGGATTGTCATGAATATGCTAACATTAATGAAGCAATGTCATTTATTATTGTTTATCCATTATTTTATGTAGATATTAAACGGCTAGCAACATCACCAACAATTTATCACTAAGATCCATCCTTGAGAAGGATAAACCGAATGGAATTAACTTCTTTGACTGGCATTGAAATTTGAGTATTGTCCTCAAACAAGAAAGAAAGTTGTATGTACTTGATGAGCTTGTTCCAGAGGCACTGCCAAGTACAGCAACTCATGCATAGATGTGCCCACAAGAAGCATCAAATGATGTTCTTGATGTCATCTATCTCATGTTTGCAACCATAGCTCTGGGGCTTCAGAAGAAACATGAGTTGATGGACACATATGAGATGATCGAGCACCTTAAGAAATTGTTCGAAGGGCGAGCTAGACAAGAAAGTTATGACACAACCAAGGCATTGTATCACTGCAAAATGAGAGAAAAGGAACCCGTTGGCCCACATGTACTGCAAATGATTGGATACATCGAGTATCTTGAAAGGTTAGACTTTCCGCTAGCACATAAAGCTCAAACCGATCTTTTTTACAATCATTGAACAGTCACTATTCTTAATTCATGATGAATTAGCTCATGGATGAGGTAGAAAAATCGTAAACTAAGTTATTGAGCATGTTAAGAACTTCTGAAAACAATATGAAGAAAACAAAACCCGCTGCCATGATGATGGTACAAAAAGGGGCCAGGTTGCTAAAGCAAAAGGTAAAGGCAAGAAAAAATGGCTTAAGAAGACTGCAGCCAAGACCAATTTCATAAAGGCATTGAAGCCTAAAGGAAGGGTTCCAAAAGAGGGTGACTGTCACTACTATGGAAAGCTAGGTCATTGGAAATGCAATTGTTATGCATATTTGGAAGATCTGAAAAAGAAAAAGGGAATATAACTGCAAATGAATCAGGTATAAATGTTATAAATGTTAATTTATCTACTTCTACATCTCGGGTATTAGATAATGGATGTAGATCACATATTTGTGTTAATTTGTAAGAAATGCGAAAGAGTAGAAATTTGGCAAAAGGAGAAGTGGACTTGCGAGTGGGGAATGGAGAAAATGTTGCTGCATTGGCCATATGAAGTTGCCTCTTATCCTTGCCTACTGGCTTTGTTTTAAAATTAAAAGAATGTTATTATGTGCCTTCCATTAGAATAAATATTATTTTTGTATCTTGTTTAGATAAGCTTGGATTTTCATTTGAAATTAAAGACAGTTGTTGTTCATTTTATTTAAATGAAATATTTTATGGAAATGCACAATTAGTTAACGGTCTTTATATTCTTAACTTTGATGTGCTTGTTTATAAGATAAATACTAAGCTGATTAAATCCAATTATTTAAAACCAACACATCTTTGGCATTGTCGTTTGGGCCATAGAAATGATAAACATATATCAAAACTCCATAAAAACGGAATTTCGAATTCATTTGATTTCCAATCATATGAAGAATGAAAATTTTGCTTATTGGGCAAAATGACTAAAATCCTTTCACTGGACGTAGTAAAAGAGCTAGTGATGTATTAGGCCTTATATATAGTGATGTGTGTGGGCCAATGAGTATAGCAACTAGAGGTAGGTTTTATTATTTCATTACATTTAAAGATGATTTCAGTAGATCTGGTTATGTGTATCTTATGAAACACAAATCAGATCCTTTTTAAAGTTCGTAGAATACAAAAATGAAGTTCAAAACCAACTTGGAAAGAATATAAAGACTCTTCAAACAGATCGAGGAGGAGAATATTTAAGCCAAGAATTTAAATACTATCTGAAACAGTATGGAATTATATCACAAGTCACTCTACCTGGAACACCACAATGGAATGGTGTGTCTGAAAGGATAAATCGAACCTTATTAGATATAATACGATCATTGATGAGTCATGCGATCTTCCAATAAGCTTTTGGGGTTATGCCCTTGAAACAACTGCATTTATACTTAATATATTCCCACTAAAACAGTTCTGAAGACGCCATATGAGATACGGAATGGGAAATGTTCCAGTGTGTCCTTTATGAAGATTTAGGGATGTGTGGCATTGGTTAAAGTCTTGCTTCTGACAAACTTGGACCCAGATCTGATAAGTGTTATTTTGTGGGATATCCAAAAGAAACAAAAGGATATTATTTCTACAAACCTTTCAAGAATAAGGTATTTAATGCTTGAATTGGTATTTTTCTGGAAAAATGTTACAACCAAAATAGAGCACCGAAATAGGTTGATGGTGAAGGGGTAGCGGACCGACACAAGCATAAAGAAATCTTCCGTCAGCAAAGGTTCAACACAATAAAAAGCCAACAGCATAAGGGAACAATCCGAGAGTTGTACAACCGACACCATCATTGAAGTAAAGTGCTCAAAATCTATGCAAAGAAAAGGGATACCGATAGGGTGGATCTGACACGATGGGTAAGCAACATGAGGTCACTCAAAACCGGAAGCCAATAAAGAGAACGACTAAGAATCCAACCAGCCGGGACCTAGAAGGACGATAGGGCTGCCGGTATTAACCTACTAAATATCGACACATCAAAGGATGGAAGCATCAAAGATACGGAGTTCGAAGCATATGGGAGTTACTCGGGAACCAGTTACCGAGACCCTCATTAAATAGTCATCGAGAGGTTACTCTAGTAAGTAGCTAACAAAGCACCAGAAGCAATCTCCTGGAAAGCTAGGATACGATCCAGGAATCTAACGAAAGCCAAGCTGAAACCCCAAAGAGATGCAAACTATCCACACTAATATGCTTAGTGTCAACACTGTTAGGGGTGGCAGACCCGACAACCATCCACTTGAATCATAAAGACAAGCTCCTCAAAGCATTAATTGCAAGAACGAAAGTCTATATGGTAGTTTACATTCGGAAGCCAAGGCCTTACAGAAGCTACTTACACTGACAGGCTCGGGATCAATACAAAGTTGATGGGCAAGCAATCAAAAAGGAGTTACACAGACCGGAACCATCCTCCCGAGAACAGGAACCGACACCTCAAAAAGATGTAAGCAAATCCTTCAGAACCCAAAAGAAAAAGTGACTGAAAGCCAGAACTTCCGGAACCAAAGGGAAAAGCGACCGGCAGAGGCTATGCTGGCCCAATGGCAAAAGAGGCCCCAATTTATCTATAAATAAGACCCAGGGTCTCATTTTTGTGGATAATTCTCATTTTCTCAATCTTTCTCTCTTTCTCTCAAGAGCAAACCCTAATTTCCAAATCAAATTGGGGATTTTTTTCAACTCTTAAAACAACCCGTAGTTAATAAAGAGGAGAAGTTCGCGACTTAAGCATTTCTCGATTTAATAATCATATTGTGTCTATAATGATAAGACATGGAGTTAACACTAACCTTTCTTATGAAAGAGTTGGTTACAGATCTTTCGTGGGAAGGCAGGTCTTGAGTAAAACTAAGGCTCTCCCCCTTTTTGAACTTTCATACGTGACTTAGCTCTTCCATAGTAAGCCTAATGCAACCCAATCTTAGAAGGAATCTTGCTGTGAGCTTGTAACTTGATAACTGAAGCAACCAAGGCCAACCCGGGCTGGTTCGATGCGGAAGTACCATATAAGTTAACAAGCTCAATAGAATAAAAACCAATCCGAGTGTTGCGAGGCATTAGCCTGTTTCTTCTCAACACAGTCTATATTATTTCATCCAAGATTTAAAGGTATTTATTTCTTAAGGTCTCAGTTTCATTTAACTAGTAAAAACTTTTCTTCAAGGTTGTCCTCGACTTCACAGTCTTATAAGCGTGATACTTACCCCTTGAGGGAAGGGTAACTAATTTTCTGACTAGAGGTCTTGACGCCTAAGAAATGGTGAAATTGGTTAAAGAGCACTAATTCAGAACATCATTTCAATAACCTTTGGATCATCCTTGCATTAAACTTCTAAGCATATGCATTGTTTATTCTAGTTCGGGTGTTGGCGAAAAATATCGTTAACATTTTGGCGCTAAAAGGAGGGCTTGAACCTCCGACCTTGTGGTTATCCTATCAAAAATTAATTTGATAAAATTATTGCTCCATGGCAGGGGAAAATGAAATCGAAAAGATTGGAGGATCGAAACAAGGAATAGCTCCTAGTGCAACCCTTGAAGGAAACATGGAACTAACGCTCAATCTATATAACAATGAGGAAAGAACAACCTCCAACCTTGTGCATCCACTAAATCCAAATGCCATGAAGGAAAATGCCACTAAAATTATGGCTTTGGAGAAGTAAGTCCAAGAAATGCAAGCACAAATAAACGCTAATCAAGCGCAGAAGTCTTTAAAGGTCACTAAGTCTAGCCAAAGAGAGGTGGATGAATCCCCGAAGAGAAAGGCTCCCGTTAAGCAGTCTGAAGCAAAAGAGAAGCTTAAGGCAGCTTCCTCTAAGAAGAAAAGATCCCATTTAATAGGGATAGATCATCAAGGGAATCAATGTGAATAGGAGCAATCTGGAAGCTCTACATCTAAAGGCTATGATCTTAAAAGGGTGAATTATGATGATACAGAGCCATATCTCAAATATATTGCTAAAAAGACCATCAAAGATTTGTTGGGGAGCAAAGGGAAGAGAACCCAGGTTGATAGGGTTAATGACAATGAAAGCATAACTCCTTTCGTTGACGAAATCATGAGTACTATGATACTATTTAAGGTAAAGGTTCCAACTATAGAATATCTTGGAACGACTGACCCCGATGATCATTTAGTGGCTTTCGATAGCCAAATGGATCTTTATAACGCTTCAGAGTCGTTAGATGCATGCTTTTTCTGGTACCTCCAGGGAGCACTAGCTAAGTGGTACCGTAGGTACAGAGAGAATACCATCTATTCATGGAAGCAGTTTGCCTATGAGTTTTCTGCACAATTCTGCATTTGTAAGGATCCAACAGTGGACTACATAGTCATTGCTTACATTAAGCAGAGGCAAGGGGAATCCCTAGAAGATTACTTGAAAAGGTTCAATGTGGAAGAATTGAAGGCAAAGGCATGAATGACCGTGATAAGCTAATCACCGTGCATTAGGGATTGACTGAGAACACCCTCTTCTGGAAGGAACTATACATTCATGGCTGTAAAGACTTACAAGACTTCCACTTTCAAGCTGACAAATTCATTCGTATGGATGAAGTGTACTTCATAAAGAAAAAGTTTGGGCCTTGAGGGGAAGGAGGAAAACCACACTTTGGTAGAAAGTCTCAAAGTGGATGGTTTGGCCTGGATGGAAATCAGAAAAGGTCGAGGTGGGAGGATTCTAATTCCAACGCAGCTGCTTTAAGCAAGCCCATTTCTTTTGTGTATGCTGTGGAAAAATAAAAGGTCAACAACTTCCCTGTCTCGTTCAAAGCCAAGAATTCCCTAAACCCCATGCTGGTGGAAAGTATTGTGAGTATCATAAAACAAATGGGCACAAGACCGACGAATGCAAAGTTTTGAACGAGATTATTCAGAAGCTTAAACGAGAGGGGCATCTGAAGGAGTTTGTTTTGAACTAGTCAACATCCACCTAGCATACGAATGGACAACATAAAGTTTCAGCAAACACAATAGAAGCCACTGTGGAGGAAGGTCATCTAGACATAGGCCCACTAGTAAACCAAATCAATGTAATCCATGGTGGGCCACATCCTGCTGGAAATTGTCTAGTGGTTAGGAACCGATACCTAAAAGAGGCTCGTGAAGGGATATTCTCCATTCGAGAGGAACCCTCATTGAAGAACGCCCGTTACACTCTCAAGATGCCTAACCTGGTGATTTCGCTAGAGGAGATAAAGAAAGGGGTCCGTCATCCATATAATGACCCTCTTATGATAACAGCTTATACCGGACTCTCTGTTGTTTTTAATATCCTTGTTGACACTGGGAGTGTCATCAATGTCGTCTTCAAGCATGCTTTTGATCAAACTGGAATTTCTAAGGAGAAGTTGGAACCAAGAAATGAGCCTATCTTTGGCTTCAACAACAAGGGATCGACTCCTGTGGGGGCAGATCAATCTCCTAGTCTAAGTTGGCATATCTCTGCTCCACCGAACCTTTGAAACTCTCTTTGTTGTGATTGATCAACCATCCAACTACAGCGCCTTCTTTAGTCGACCTGCTCTGGAAGAAATGGACGCTTTTGTCTCTTCCAAGTATCTTCTGCTTAAATTCTTGACTAAATATGGATGAGCGACCATCCGGGGAGAACAGTTTAGTTCCCGTGAATTGTACTTCACAATGGTTGACAAATACAAAAGAGATTATTCTTTGTACTTTGATTCTTCTACTACTTTTAAACCTTCGGATGACGAATTCTTACATCCAGCATTCAAAACTAAAGCAAAAAATAACAAAGTTGACAAGCGTACAAATGGTAGGTACACTTCTTTGAGATGAAAGAGGAAGAGAGTCGATAACATAAACTTGGAAGAAGAAGAAGAAGAAATTGTCACAGACTTGGATTCCAAAGGAGACACTGAAAGGATAAAACCAATAGAGGATTTGGAAGAAATAAACGCCGATCCAAAGGATAGGACCAAAGTCATCAACATTGGGAAAAGGTTGACAGAACCCCTGAGGAGTGACCTACGTCAGTTCTTGCAGCTCAACAAGGATGTTTTCGCTTGGACCCATTCAGACATGGTCGGAATCAATCCTTCTATCTTTATCCATGCCCTAAACATTAACCCTTCTGTAATCCCAGTCCGACAAAAGAAGAGGCAAGCCAATAAAGATCGTTCAAAGGTTTTAAAGGAAGAAGTCAAAAGGTTAGAAACAAACGGGTTCATCCGAGAGGTTTTTTACCCCAAAAGGCTAGCCAATCATGTGATAGTAAAGAAGTCCAACGGGAAATGGAGAACGTGCATCGATTATACAAACTTAAACTAGGACTACCTAAAGGATTACTACCCCCTCCCGCAGATTGACTAGTTGGTTGAAGCAACAAGTGACCATAAGATACTGTCCTTGATGGATGCTTACTCAGGGTATAATCAGATTCCAATGCATAAACCCGACGAGGAGCATACAAATTTTATCATTGATTGGGGAACATTTTGTTACAAAGTAATGCCCTTCCGATTGAAAAATGCGGGAGCAACATACCAAAGGCTAGTTAACAGAATGTTCCAAGAGCAGATGGGGGCAACATGGAAGTATATGTAAATGATATGCTAGTGAAGTCCGTCAAAACGGAATGCCACCTAAAGGACATGAAAGAGATGATAAACATCTTAAAAAGTTACCAAATGAAGTTAAACCCACAAAAGTGTTCTTTTGGGATCCAATCCCAAAGGTTCCTGGGATATGTGGTAAGTGAACATGGCATTGAGGCTGTTCCTGACCAAATTTACGCCATAAAAGATATGGAAGAGCCTAAAACAAGCAAAGAGGTCATGAGCTTAAACGGAAAGGTACTAGCCCTTAGTAGGTTCATTTCTAAAGCCACCGACAAACGCGTCCACTTCTTTGATGTTATAAATAAAAAGAAGAACTTCGGATGTAACGAAGAATGTAGAAAGGCCTTTCAACAATTGAAAGACTACATAAGAAAACCCTCGATTCTGTCTAGCCCTAAGAAGGGAGAAAATTTATATCTTTATATGGCCTTTTTAGAATATACAGTAAGCTCGGTTCTTATAGGAGAGAGTGACGAAACTCAACATCCAATTTACTACGTTAGTAGAAGGTTAAAGGATGCAAAAACCCAATACTACATGACGGAAAAATTAGCATATTGCCTAATACTTATAATACGGAAGCTCATAAGTTACTTCCAAGCATATCCTATTAAGGTCTTGACTGCTCCGCTTAAGCAAGTTTTCAGCAAGCCATAAACCTTAGGAAAGTTAGTAAAATGGGGGATTGAACTTAACCAATATGAGATTGAATTTCAACTTCGAACAGCAATCAAAGGACAAGCTCTTGCAAACTTTGTGAACGAGTGCACAAGCTTCATTACAGAATAATCAACTAAAGAGAACGACTTAAAGGCTAAACGACAATTATTTGATGAGGATTCAAATGAATAAGGAGCAGGTTACATCATAATTACCCCTGATGAGCATCGCTTGCACTATGCGATGAAGTTAGGGTTCTCAGCTACTAACATTATAGCCGAATATGAGTCAATGATGGCAGGGTTTAATCTAACACTACAGTTAAAGATACATCGAAGAGAGATCTTTAGTGATTCACAACTAATGGTAAATTAAATAAAGCAAAGTTATCAAATCAAGGATGCACGATTGGCCCTACATGTAAAAAGGATATTAAAGATGCTTTCCCAATTTGAGAATTTCTCAATACATCAAATACCCGGGGGAGAATTCCCAAGCTTATTCACTGGCCAAATTGGCCAGCTCCCGAGGAGCATCGGAAAATCGAGTAATCCCTGTAGGATACCAAGAAGTATCGAGCATGAAGAGCCCGAAACAAAAAAAGAATTGTTAGTCCTAACTAGCTCCCAAGTTTTGAAAAGGGGAGACAAAATTGATAGGGAGGTAGCTTTTGGTGAGGAACCTCCTCCAACAGAGATGAATCACCATGATGAAAGTACTTGGATGACTCCTATGGTAGATTACCTTTTGAACGGGACTATACCTCTTAGCAGGCAAGATGCAAGGAAGATAAAACACCAGGCCCCTATATTTGTGATTATGGATGGGGTACTCTATAAGAAAGGGCATTCACTTCCCTACTTGAGATGCGTAAGCCTCGAGAATGGGCTTAATTTGTTGAAAGAAGCACATGACGAATTGTGCGGAGACCACTCTAGTGGGATTAAGCTAGCCAAAAGGGTCATGCGACTAGGTTATTATTGGCCACAAATGGTTAATCAAGCAATTGAGTATATCAAGAAGTGTGAGAAATGTCAAACGCACTCTATAAAAACTCTAGCTTCCTCCTAGTGAGATAACCACTATTTCAAGCCCTTGGCCATTCGATGTATGGGGAATAGATTTGATCGGACCCCTACCAATCTCCAAAGGTGAGCCAAGTATGATGTAGTAGGCATTGATTGCTTCATCAAACGGGTAGAAGTAGAACCCCTTCCAGCAGTCACATCTAAGAAGGTGTTGAGATTCGTGATAAAGAATGTTGTTACTTGCTTTGGGATTCCTTACAAAATCATATTAGATAATGGAACACAATTCGAGATTGAGGAATTCACTTGATTTTGTAAAAAGAATGGAATTATCAAAATCTTTTCCTAATAGCCCATCCAAGGGAAATTGGAACAGTCGAAGCTGCAAACAAAACCATAAAGACAATCCTCATGAAACGACTAAATAAAGCCAAAGGAAATCGGGCTAAAGAATTACCCTTGGTGCTTTGGGCGTATAGAACTTCCGCCAAAACGGTGATAGGGAATACTCCATTTTCTTTGACATACGAATGTGAAGCCATGCTTCGTATTGAGGTTGAAATCACTTCACGCAGAAGGATAGCCTACGCATTTGATCCAAGTAAAGAGTTAAAAAAGGAATTCTTAGACCTAATACAAGGATTAAGAGACGAGTCTACGATAGAATAGCCGAATACCAAAGGAAGATCACAAAATACTACAATTCGAAAGTAAAAACTAGAACCTTCACAAAAGGAGATTTGGTCTTATAAAGGATAATGGCCAACACAAGAAACCCATCGGATGGTCCACTTGGCCCAAATTGGGAAGGACCCTTAATCATCCATCAAGAAGTCATACCTAGGACATATCGGCTTTGCAAAACCAAATGGCGATCTCGTTCCAAGGACATGGAACTTGGAACACTTAAGGCCGTACTTCTCATTGATAAATGAGTAGAGGAAGGTCTTCTCCAAGAATGTTTACATAACGAAGGGCATGGAAACCCGCTCAGAGCTCAAAAGTAACCCAAGATGGGTCAAGCTACAAACGGATGAAAAACCTTGTCACTGCCAAGTTGGCCAGGGTAAGGCACTCGTCGGAGTGGGGTGGTGTGTAAGCCTTTCTCCGCGACCAAAACAGAAATGGCCAGGTTAAAGCATCAAAAGCATAAGCCTCCGACCCACACCAGAAATGGTCATGACAGAGCGTCTACTTAGCATGCCCTGCCTCTGCTCGTAGAAGAGTATGGCTTGCCTCTGCTATGAACAAAGAATGTCCTACCTCTGCTCGTAGAAGAGCATTTCCTACCTCTATTTATGTTCAGCATTACCTGTAAAAGGGGTGCAAACCCCTGTCATCGCCTACGATGCTCAGGTAGGGCACCCCTTGGAGGGGTTGGAGTGTAAGCCTCTATCATCGCCTACGATGGCTAGGGTAGAGCATTAAAAGAGTAAGCCTTTCTTTCGCGCCTACGATGGCCCGGTTTAAGCATCTGAGACCTTATTATCGCCTATGATGGTCAGGATAAGGCGCCACTTAGAGGGAGGTCGGGTAAGTCCTTGGACCTTGCTTATGGATAAGCTAGCCAAGCACACCAGATGCACAGGCCTAGAGAGTGGCCAACAAAGTACGTACATTCTCTGCTTTGATGATAAAAGCCCCAGAGAGTGGCTCAAGAAGCACGTACAACCTCTGCTTTATAAATCAAGCCTAAAAAGGGCAACGAAAAATTAATACCAGAGGTGGAATTCTAGTCTTCAATCTTTAAATACCCGAACAAGGGTAGGTTCAGGACTTCTATTAATACCAGAAGTGGATTCTGGTCTTCAATCTTTAAATACCCGAAAAAGGGTTGGTTCTGGACTCCTACTAATACAAGAAGTGGAATTCTTATCTTCAATATTTAAATACCCGAACAAGGGTTGGTTTGGGACTACTATTAATAACAGAAGTAGAATTCTGGTCTTCAATCTTTAATTACCTGAACAAGGCTTGGTTCGAGACTTCTATTAATACCAGAAGTGGAATTTTGGTCTTTAATCTTTAAATACCTGAATAAGTGTTGGTTTGGGACTTCTATTAATAACAGAAGAGGAATTCTAGTTTTCAATCTTAAAATACCCGAATAAGGGTTGGTTTTGGACTTTTATTAATACTAGAAGTGGAATTCTGGTCATCAATCTTTAAATACCCGAATAAGGGTTGGTTCTGGACTTCTATTAATACTAGAAGTGTAATTCCGGTTTTCAATCTTTTAATACCCAAATAAGGTTCAAAATTTCTATTAGTACCAGAAATTGATTCCAGGCCTTCAATCTGTTAATACCCGAATAAGGGATGATTCAGGAAAGACCACTGCAGAGACGGTGCCCTAGGCATTTTATTATGAAATCCGGTATTAATGACAATGTCCATTCACAATTAACGACCAAGAAATCCCGTAAAACTCTTTCTCCTATTTTCCGACAAAATCAAAAAGACACGAGTCTGATATAATATTAGTGATCCGTCCTAAACAACACCTTATCCAGTATATATGCAAATAGCCATAAAAACTAATGTGTAAAATTAGTTATAACATCTAAAATTAGTTGTTGAAGTTCATGCAGGTGAAATGCAAAAAATCCAAAAAGGAATTTTGACTTGAAAAGTCAAAAACACCCCTTCACTGAGGGGGGGGGTAAATGTCACTGCCAAAATAAAGCGCCGAAACAGGCTGACGGTGAAGGGATAGCAGACCAACACAAGCATAAATAAATCTTCCGTCAGCAAAGATTCAACACAAGAAAAAGCCAACGGCATAAGGAACAATCTAAGCGCTACACAACTGACACCATTATTGAAGTAAAGAGCTCAAAATCTATGCAAAGAAAAAGGATACCGGTAGTGAGGATCTGACACGATGGGTAAGCAATGGGAGGTCACCCAAAACTGGAAGCCAAAAAAGAGAAAGACTAAGAATCCTACTAGCAGGGACCTAGAGGGACGGAAGGGTTGTCGATATTAACCTGCTAAATACCGACACATCAGAGGGCGGAAGCATCAAAGATACGGAGTCCGAAGCATATGAGAATTATCCGGGAACTAGTTACTGAGACCCCTATTAAATAATCACCGAGAGGTTACTCTAATAAGTAGCTAACAAAGCACCGGAAGCAGTCTCCCAAAAAGCTATGATATGCTCTATGAATTTATCGAAAGCCATGATGAAACCCCTAAGAGATACAAGTTATCCACACTATTCTGCTTAGTGTCGATATCGATAGGGGTGGCGGACCCGACGACCATCCAGTTGAATCATAAAGACAAGCTCCTTAAAGCATTAGTAGTAAGAACGGAAATCCATATCTAGAAGCTTACATTCAAAAGGCAAGAATTTCCGGAAGCTACTCACACCGACAAGCTCAAGATCAATACAAAGTGGATGGGAAAGCAATCAAAAAGGAGTTCCGCAGACCGGAACCATCTTCCTGAGAATAGGAACCGACACCTCAAAAACCCGTAAGCAAAGCCTTCAAAACCCAAAAGAAAAAGCGGCTGAAAGCGAGAACTTCCAGAACCAAAGGAAAAAGCGGCTTATAGGGGCTACTGCTGGCCCAATGGAAAAATGGGCCCCGATTTGTCTATAAATAAGACCCTGGGGGTCTCATTTTTGGGGAGAATTCTCATTTTCTCAATCTTGTTCTATTCCTCTCAAGAGAAAACCCTAATTTCCAAATCGAATTGGGGATTTCTTCAACTCTTGTAATATACCCGTAATTAATAAAGAGGAGAAATTCGAGACTTAAGCATTTCTTGATTTGATAATCATATTGTGTCTATAATGATAAGACTGGGAGTTAACACTAACCTTTCTTATGAAATGGTTGGCCACATTTCTTTCGTAGGAAGGAAGGTCTTGAGTAAAACCAAGGCCTTTTCCCCTTTTTTGAACTTTCATATGTGACTTAACTCTTCCATAGTAAGCCTAATGCAAACCAACCTCGGAAGGGATCTTGCTGTGAGCTTGTGGCTTGATAACTGATGCAACCAAGGCCTACCCGGGCTGGTTCAATGTGGAAGTATCGTATAAGTTAATAAGCGTAATAACATGAAAAAAATCTGAGTGTTGCGAGGCATTAGCCTGTTTCTTATCAACAAAATGTATATTATTTCATCCAAGATCGAAAGGTATTTATTTGTAAGGCCTCGGTTTCATTTAAATAGTAAAAGCCTTTCTACAAGGTTGTCCTCGATTTCATGTCTTATAAGTGTGATACTCACCCCTTGAGGGAAAGGTAACTAATATTCTGACTAGAGGTCTTGACTGCTAAGAAATGGTGAAATTAGTTAAAGAACACTGATTCAGGACTACATTTCAATAACCTTTAGATCATCCTTGCATCAAACTTCTAATCATATGCATTGTTTATTCTTGTTCGGGTGTTGACGAAAAATATCGTTAACAAAAGAGAATTAGTCTATAAAAGTACCGATAGGAATAAAGTGGAACTCAAAGAGATCTGGGAACCACAAGATATCATTGAACCTGTACTAGAAATTGAGCGGGAACCACAAACAGTTGTGGAAACTGAACCTGCTCAAATTACACAAGATATTCGTAGATCTAGTAGAATACGTCATGAGCCTAATAGATATTATGGATTTCTTATGACTCAAACTGGAGACATAATGCTCATAGACCAAGATTAGCCCACTTCTTGCCAAGAAGTTATGAATGGACTAGAATATGAGAAATGGCTTAAAGCTTTGAAATCTGAAATGGATTCCATGTACACCAACCAAGTATGGAATTTGGTTGATCCATCTGATGGTTTAAAACCAATCGGGTGTAGATGGGTTTTCAAAAAGAAAGCTGAAATGGATGGTAAAATACAAACCCATAAAGGCCGATTGGTGGCAAAAGGTTTCAAGAAAGTTCAAGGATTGATTATGATGAAACCTTCTCCCCAGTGGCAATGGTTAAATCCATTAGGATTATGCTTGCAATTGCAGTCTTTTACGATTACGAAATCTGGCAAATTGATGTCAAAACTACCTTCCTTAATGGGAACCTTATCGAGGATGTGTACATTACACAACTGAGGGTTTTGTCAATCCAAATGATGCTAAGAAAGCATGTAAGCTATAATGATCCATTTATGGATTAAAGAAAGAATATTGAATTTGGAGTCTTCATTTTGATGAAATAGTCAAAGAGTTTGGCTTCATTAAGAATAAAGATGAACCTTGTGTATACAAGAAAGTTAGTAGGAGTAACATTATTTTCCTAGTTTTATATGTTGATGACGTATTGCTTATTGGGAATGATGTTAGTTCATTACAAGTGGTGAATACATGGTTGAGAAAAAGTTTCTCCATGAAGGAATTGGGTGAGGCAAACTATATCTTAGGTATCAAGATCTATAGAGATAGATCAAGAAAATTGATATGCGTAAGACAAAGTACATACATTGACAAAGTGCTAAACATATTTGGAATGTAAGAGCGAAGAGAGGATACATACTCATGTCACATGGTATAACATTCTCTAAGACTCAATGTCCTTAATCACAAGATGATAAGGAACGCATGAGAATGGTACTTTATGCTTCGACAATTGGATCAATCATGAATACAATGTTGTGTACTTGTTCAGATGTCTCATATGCTTTAAGTATGACAAGTAGATTCCAATTGAATTAGGTGAAAGTCACTGGATAACAGTCAAGAACATCCTTAAGTACCTTAAAAGGACTAAAGACTCAATCGTGATATATGAAGGTGAAGAGCAATTAACTGTAACAGGTTATATAGACGCTAGTTTCCAGAATTATAAAGATGACTATAAGTCACAGCCAGGTTATGTGTTTTTTCTTAATAGTGGTGCTGTAAGCTGGAAAAGTTCAAAGCAAGAAATAGTTGTTGATTCGACAATGGACGATGAATACATTGTTGCTTCTGAAGCTGCTAAGGAGGCTGTTTGGATTAAGAAGTTTATCATTGAACTTAGTGTTGTTCCATTCATGGTTGATACAACATATTTTTATTGTGACAACAATGGGGCCATTGCATAGGCCCAGAATCTAGATCACATCATCGATCCAAACACATACTTAGACAATGCCGTCTCATCCGTTAAATTGTTGATAGAGGAGATGCATATATCTGCAAAGTTCCAATAGATAATAATGTTGCATACCTACCAACTAAAGCTCTGTCGCATCAGAAGAATCATGCTCTGTAACACCCCGCGAATTCTATAACTGTGAAACTCACAAATTAAAGTATAATTAATTTCAAATCAAAGAACTAAGGGAAACGGGATACGCCATTGCGTTCGTCTCGGAAAAATACGCGAAATAGAGTCCGAGTTTTCGAAAAACGGATATCGTATGAAGAAGTTATGGACGAACGAAGTTGGGCGAAAAACCGAAAAAGGGCCAGAATGCACTGGCGCACTTGGGAAGTGCGCCAGAACAAAAATGAACTGGCGCACCTGTGAAGTGCGCCAGTACATTTTTGACCTGGTGCACCTGCCAAGTGCGCCCAGGTCAAAAATGACCTGCTGGCCAGGTCTGGTCTAGCCCTGGCTGGCCAGGTCGGTGTGTGGTCGAATTTCTGTGGTCTGCTTTGTCATTAGGGCTAGGTGGCGGGTTTTTATTGGTCTCTCTTCCTAATGAATGGCTACGATCTAACCTAGCAACATCAATGGTCCTAATCAATTCCTAACCTCTATATAAACAACCCTAGACTAAACCCTAATCTATTCATTCAAAATAAGATTATAGCCGCCATGTTGCTGAGGAACGACAAAGAGTAGCCGCCGACTAGAGGGAGAGTTAGGAAGAAAAGTTCTAAAGCCTAAAGCAATTCAAGCAACCTAAAGCTAATCATTTCAACAAAGGAATCGTGTCTCTTAATTAGAGAATTCGCCGCAACCATTGTAAGTAGAGTATTACTTTGGTATAAATAAACAACTGTGTTGATGTGTATGCTTGAATTGTGGTAATGGAAGTAATTCAAATTTGTACGTTCTTATCAATTTGTATACGTTTGGATATTCTTGAATTATGTTATTCATGTTATAAAGAACTACATGCGGTAGTTCTATGCAAATATACGTTTGGAATATTGCGCAAATTATGTAATCTATGTTGAAGCTACATGTATGTAGTTGAGTAAAATTTATGCAAGTTTGGGGCTTTGTTATTATGTCGTCATGATGTATATTTTGTGCATAAATCGTTTTGCAAGCAATTGAGACAAGTTGGTTGTTATAGTTCATATGAAACTATGTTGGAATTTTGACACCATAATCCATGTATTAAGTCATGCTTATGAATATGGCTAGGCTATGAATGATATTTGGCATAATTGAAATCTATGATTAAGTCTATCTTGTTTAAAAGAATTATATGATGACATATGTGAGACATGGCTAGGTTAGACTCAAAAATCCCTTTTTGCAAGTTTAAGCAAAAACCATGATTAGGAATTTTTATGCATAAGTTTGTTTATACCATCGTTATGTGATTAGACTTAAACCATGAATTAAGTTGAACTATGCTTTTGTGTTAGTAACAAAGTATCCCCTTTGTAAACATGTAGAAACCTTATGAACATGACTTGTTTATGTTTATGCCATGAACAAATTTAACTTTAATTATGCCATGCTTATGTTTGACATTATGCCATGTTTATGCTAAAAGTATTTATGCCATGCTTATGTTTGACATTATGCTATGCTTATGCTAGAAATATTTACGACATGCTCATGTTTGACATTATGCCTAAATAAGAATATAGGTTCATGTTGTAGTTAAACCTATGCAAGTTCACATGCTTTGATTCATGTCACCTATGTTACCACTATGCAAGTACACCAATATCTATTTTGTATTTCCAACGTCGTATTGCAAGTTCACATGCTTTGATTCATGTCACCTATGTTACCACTATGCAAGTACACCAATATCTATTTTGTATTTCCAACGTCGTATTGCAAGTTCATGCGCTCACCTTCCCCTCTTTGTGTATACGCCATAAGCCTCCCCTTTTCGCATGGCTAAATTGGGCTTTAAAAGGCTAAGCCCAATATATATTAACGGACGTGTAAATCGGGGGAAAATAACGTTGGGTTAAAATTAATTAATGAATGAAAATATAATATAAAAGGGCCCAAATTCAAGTATGGGTTGGGCCCATGATTGGTGTAACCTTTACACCATGAACTTAATAATGGGCCGCAAATATTTACATATAAATAAACAAGAATGACAAGATATGTAAATATAGAACATACGATGTGTTTAACCCGAGGTTGGATTGAGTTGTGATGTAAACCTGCCCGGAACCGCCCGGCTGTCCAGTAGTCACAACAATACCTATCCAATGTGGGAGGTTAAACATGGAGCCCAGCAAGGACCCGAGGTTAGACTCAGTTGTGGCGTAAGACTGCCCGGAACCAACCGGCAACAAGCAGCCACAACAATACCTGTCTAATGTGAGAGGTCCGGGCCTTAATAAGACAATTAAGGCTGAGTCAGGATTGATAGGATTAAGTGGACTAAAGACTTAATCAAAATGGAACATGCTAAACTAAACGGACTGGTGGGGGTTAGGTTAGAAACACTTAACCAACTTAGCATGTTGGCTAGAGATAGAAAACCTAGTAACGGGGGACCCTTTTCAGCAGTAACCCAAAAAGGTGTATCAGGATACCCTGAAACTAGGCAGGGTGGGGCACGATTACTGGGCTGATTGTAAGAGGTCAAAGCGACGGCGGTGGTGTAGCAGTGTAGGTTCTAACGGAGTGCGGGCGTGCACACACTCCGGCGCAGAAAAATAAGGCACTGGACACCAGTAGCATACCTGTGCACTCTAAGGTTGTGTCGGGTTGCCACTATGGGACTTGATACACCCCATGGTGGGACCAGCATAGGTAACTACAGACATCGGGGGCCGTAAGACACATGTAACTATGCGAGTAGGAGCCGATCATCATTGAATGGATCACATCACCCTGATTATGGGGTGCAAATTGGAAACTAGTTTATATGGGTTCAGAGATTAACATGGGGTACGATAGTATATTCGACCCTAGATAACTTAACCAAGTTCATAGTGTTTGCCCACTTCCTGTTTTACTTATCATACCCAGTTCTTTATTCATAGACAAAGTAGTACTAGACTTACTCAGGCCTTATGTCTGACTCTATTTTCCTTTCGTCTTCTTTCTTCCATTTCCCCCCCCCCCCCAGGTCCTCAGGGAGGGAACACAGCAGCTTGACCAGCCTCAACATCCAGCTTGAAGAAGAGAAATGTATTGCTTGGACTTTCCTGTTTTGAACTATGGCTTTGGACAATCCACTAAGGGGCTTTTGCAGTTTATCTATGTTTTATTTATGCTTCTTTAAATAATGTACTCAAGACAGATTATGAAAGTGTTATGTTATGTTTTTGGAAAGGATGTTGTTGTAACACGTATTTGACTTAATGAAATAAAGTTTGTTGATCTTCCGCTGTTTTACAAATATGTGTTCTTATATCTGTCTTGTATATCTGTGACTTGTACTTATAAACCTCCACCAAAATTAGGGCATTCCCTTTGAGAGTGACCCTAACGGAGGTGGGGTGTTTCACTTGGTATCAGAGCATAGGTTTACCAGATAAGATAAAAAGTTTTGAAAAATTATTTTCAAAAAGGAAATTTAAAGAAGCATTTTTAAAAGAAAACATTATTTTATTTTAAAAAGGCAAAGTCCACTCCCCAAAGCCATAGGTACTATCTCTTATCCTTCGTTTTGAATCTATCCTTTTTGTTTCAGCATGTCCCAAGAACTTAACTTGCCGGAAGGGGTGCCCATACCTGGTTGGTTTAGACGGTTCTTAGAAGCAAGGGCCACTCAGCCAGGTCCTACCATTCCTCCTCCCCCAGCGGAAGGAAATCATCCAGCTGCAGCGGCACCTTTTCCTCCACCTCCTCCTCGGGGAAACACATTCGCTAAGATTTGTAAAGATTTTAAAGCTATGGGAGGAAGGGATTTCCATGGAACTGAGTCCTTCGTAGCAGCTAGGAATTGGCTGAAAGAAACTGAAGACCTATTCATCATCTTTGAGGTAGAAGATAGACAAAAAGTACAGTTGGCAGTGTGGCTATTGAAGGGTGAGGCTTCCTACTGGTGGGAAGTCACTAATGTTGAAAGACCAGTGGAGACATGGGAGGACTTTAGGGCAAGGTTTGAGACCAAATTTCTTTCAGATGCAGAAAGGAGTTTGCAGTTAGAAAAATTCCTATTTCTTAAACAAGGGGACAAGACTGTCAGAGAGTATGTGAATCAGTTCGATGAGCTGGCTAGGTTTGGACTTGACCTAGTCAACACCCCGCACAAGAAGGCTCTCCGTTTCGTCAAAGGGTTGAATGAGCCATTACACAGTTTGGCCATGACCCATATACCCATGGGAGCCACGTATGAAAGATTGGTGCAAATGGCATTGCTGAATGAAGAGGATAAGGGCAAGAAGAAAGAGGGTTTGCAGCCCAAGAAGACAGACTTTAAGAAAGGCGGGGAAGGCAACAAAGAGAAGAGGACGTGTAATTTCTGTGGCAAAGTGGGGCACTTAGTAAAGGACTGCCGGAAAAAGAAGGCCAAGGAGAATGGTGGGTGCTTTTCTTGTGGTGAGACGGGCCACAGGGCTAAGGATTGCCCAAAGAAACGAGGACAGGGGCAGGGGGCTGGATCCACCCCAGGGGCACAGGTTCATGTGCTAGAAGCGCCACCATTGCAACAGCGAGGTACAAACACTTCTGTAGAAAGTGTAGTTTATCTTTACGATCACCCCGTTCGCACTTTATTTGATTCCGGCGCATCACACTCCTTTATCTCGTCTGCTTTAGTAGAATCTCTGCACCTAAAAACTAGTATGGTAGAGGACCCCTTAATTGTTTCAAACCCAATTGGGGGCCCAGCTCATTTGTCTATGATCTGTTTGGATTTGAAAATTTCTATTCTAAGTGTTGAATTTCAATGTAGTGCCTTTGTTTTGGGCTTTTCGGGGTATGGTTTGATTTTGGGTATGGATTGGCTATCCAGTAATGGGGCCATCCTTGATTGTGAGAAAAGGGTTGTTAGGCTCCTAACCCAGCTCGGTAATACTTTGGAAATTTCTTGTAATCCCTCGTATGCGGTTATGCTTAGTTATCTTGAATCACTAGATGCCTCTGTTGAAAATTTGCAATCAGTTAGAGTGGTCCGGGAAAATCCGGATGTCTTCGAAGAGGTGAAGGGCTTGCCTCCGAAGCGGGAAATAGACTTCCGCATATATCTTGTAGATAATGCAAAGCCCGTTGCGTTGCCCGTTTGACATATGGCTCCACAAGAAAGGAAAGAGCTCAGTAAACAGATTAAAGAGCTTCGAGAGAAGGGGTTCATTAGGAGGAGCATTTCAGAGTGAGGCGCTCCAGTAGTGTTCGCCACTAAGGCTGAAGGTTCAGTTCGCCGATGCGTGAGTTGTAAAGAATCACCTTAGTAAGTACATTTGGCAACATAGTTGACATTTGTTTATTTTCAAGAGAAAATTCATCTATGTGGAATACCTTCTAGTAAGTGAACAAGATCCAAGATTCACTAATGAATTTTGGAGAGCTTGCATGGAACCATGAGTACGCAGTTAGGCTTGAGCCAAGTATTCTAGAAGGAGAATGAGTGAAAGAGGAACGAGAGGCAAGGGTTCCAACTCATATTTTGGAAACAAGGATTAAGAAACTACGAAATTGTGAAGTTAAAGACAGACAAAGCATAATGGAGTTAAGCTCAAGGAAGTGCGACTTAGAAGATTGAAGACTAGATTCGTGCATAATATCTCTTCTTAAGAGTATATCCTCTCGGTCCTATTCTCAATCCAATTTCTGTTGCAAACCACATAGGGAGTATGACTCATCTGTTAGTAACACATGTTGGGGCTCGAGGGTGTTCATTGGTTTGACTAAAGTTTTTGGGTTTTATAGGATACAGATTGGTCTTAGGAAGGGACTCCCTTATGACCTAAAAGGAGTCCATCATGCTTAGTTGCCTAGAATCATATATGGTGGTTGGGTTGAGTAACTCTTTGGGTGTCAGTCTGATGTTGATTTCGGTCTTCGGGGCTGGTGCTTAGAGAGTTCTTCTCCTAATCAATATATATGTGGCATAGGTTTTCAGTTTTGACATTGCCTAATGGGCACAAAGTTTTTACTTCGACTATACCTTTAGATAGGAACAATTGGGAAAATTTCCTATAGATTAGAGCTACCCGAGAAGTTGGCTGGAGTCCACAACGTTTTTCACGTTTCACATCTCCGAAAATGTCTGCATGAGTCAGCTGAAGTGGTAGAGCCAAATATCCTCGAAGAGGCCGAAGTGGAGCGCGAAGCAACCATACGAAAAGTTCCAACCCGCATCTTAGGAACGGAAGTGAAGAAGCTACGCAACCGCGAAGTCAAGCTCGTCAAAGTTCAGTGGAGCGACGCCGAGGAAGACGCGACTTGGGAAACTGAAGCTAGAATCCGTACAGCCTACCCTTTTCTGTTCGAGGGTACATCCTTGATCTTTCATTTTCCTTAAGTTGCGCTTTTATCTATCTTCTTAGGTATATTTCCTCGACCTTATCTTTTAGGTAAAATCTTTTTGGATGGAAACATGTAGTTGAAACATGTTATGTATGATGGTTGCAGGTGGTTGCAAGTGATTGCTAGTGGTTGCTCGTGGTTGCATATACACACACAATCTAGGTTTTAGATCGGCTCAATCACTTCATATTGCATATGCATATATGTTTGCATTCGTATGTGGTTGAACTTTAATGTGTTGTCATGTGGATGCTGCATTTGTATTGAATGATTGTGCACTCATGTAGAATCAAGAATAGGAAAATTTGCATACATTATGGATTCATGGCACTTACATAACTCGCATTAAGGAGGTCAACTGAATCAGTAGACCGCCTGATTTTGCATTAGATAAGTACATGTACACACACACTTCGCATATGATCATGAAGCATTAGAAGTCTTTTAAGGACAATGGATGCTCGTGTTTGATGGATGAGTAGATGGATGATTGGATGTTAGGATATACATTCCTCCTAACTTGAAGATTTCGGGGACGAAATCCTTTTAAGTGGGGGAGAATGTAACACCCCGCGAATTCTATAACTGTGAAACTCACAAATTAAAGTATAATTAATTTCAAATCAAAGAACTAAGGGAAACGGGATACGCCATTGCGTTCGTCTCGGAAAAATACGCGAAATAGAGTCCGAGTTTTCGAAAAACGGATATCGTATGAAGAAGTTATGGACGAACGAAGTTGGGCGAAAAACCGAAAAAGGGCCAGAATGCACTGGCGCACTTGGGAAGTGCGCCAGAACAAAAATGAACTGGCGCACCTGTGAAGTGCGCCAGTACATTTTTGACCTGGCGCACCTGCCAAGTGTGCCCAGGTCAAAAATGACCTGCTGGCCAGGTCTGGTCTAGCCCTGGCTGGCCAGGTCGGTGTGTGGTCGAATTTCTGTGGTCTGCTTTGTCATTAGGGCTAGGTGGCGGGTTTTTATTGGTCTCTCTTCCTAATGAATGGCTACGATCTAACCTAGCAACATCAATGGTCCTAATCAATTCCTAACCTCTATATAAACAACCCTAGACTAAACCCTAATCTATTCATTCAAAATAAGATTATAGCCGCCATGTTGCTGAGGAACGACAAAGAGTAGCCGCCGACTAGAGGGAGAGTTAGGAAGAAAAGTTCTAAAGCCTAAAGCAATTCAAGCAACCTAAAGCTAATCATTTCAACAAAGGAATCGTGTCTCTTAATTAGAGAATTCGCCGCAACCATTGTAAGTAGAGTATTACTTTGGTATAAATAAACAACTGTGTTGATGTGTATGCTTGAATTGTGGCAATGGAAGTAATTCAAATTTGTACGTTCTTATCAATTTGTATACGTTTGGATATTCTTGAATTATGTTATTCATGTTATAAAGAACTACATGCGGTAGTTCTATGCAAATATACGTTTGGAATATTGCGCAAATTATGTAATCTATGTTGAAGCTACATGTATGTAGTTGAGTAAAATTTATGCAAGTTTGGGGCTTTGTTATTATGTCGTCATGATGTATATTTTGTGCATAAATCGTTTTGCAAGCAATTGAGACAAGTTGGTTGTTATAGTTCATATGAAACTATGTTGGAATTTTGACACCATAATCCATGTATTAAGTCATGCTTATGAATATGGCTAGGCTATGAATGATATTTGGCATAATTGAAATCTATGATTAAGTCTATCTTGTTTAAAAGAATTATATGATGACATATGTGAGACATGGCTAGGTTAGACTCAAAAATCCCTTTTTGCAAGTTTAAGCAAAAACCATGATTAGGAATTTTTATGCATAAGTTTGTTTATACCATCGTTATGTGATTAGACTTAAACCATGAATTAAGTTGAACTATGCTTTTGTGTTAGTAACAAAGTATCCCCTTTGTAAACATGTAGAAACCTTATGAACATGACTTGTTTATGTTTATGCCATGAACAAATTTAACTTTAATTATGCTATGCTTATGTTTGACATTATGCCATGTTTATGCTAAAAGTATTTATGCCATGCTTATGTTTGACATTATGCTATGCTTATGCTAGAAATATTTACGACATGCTCATGTTTGACATTATGCCTAAATAAGAATATAGGTTCATGTTGTAGTTAAACCTATGCAAGTTCACATGCTTTGATTCATGTCACCTATGTTACCACTATGCAAGTACACCAATATCTATTTTGTATTTCCAACGTCGTATTGCAAGTTCACATGCTTTGATTCATGTCACCTATGTTACCACTATGCAAGTACACCAATATCTATTTTGTATTTCCAACGTCGTATTGCAAGTTCATGCGCTCACCTTCCCCTCTTTGTGTATACGCCATAAGCCTCCCCTTTTCGCATGGCTAAATTGGGCTTTAAAAGGCTAAGCCCAATATATATAAACGGACGTGTAAAACGGGGGAAAATAACGTTGGGTTAAAATTAATTAATGAATGAAAATATAATATAAAAGGGCCCAAATTCAAGTATGGGTTGGGCCCATGATTGGTGTAACCTTTACACCATGAACTTAATAATGGGCCGCAAATATTTACATATAAATAAACAAGAATGACAAGATATGTAAATATAGAACATACGATGTGTTTAACCCGAGGTTGGATTGAGTTGTGATGTAAACCTGCCCGGAACCGCCCGGCTGTCCAGTAGTCACAACAATACCTATCCAATGTGGGAGGTTAAACATGGAGCCCAGCAAGGACCCGAGGTTAGACTCAGTTGTGGCGTAAGACTGCCCGGAACCAACCGGCAACAAGCAGCCACAACAATACCTGTCTAATGTGAGAGGTCCGGGCCTTAATAAGACAATTAAGGCTGAGTCAGGATTGATAGGATTAAGTGGACTAAAGACTTAATCAAAATGGAACATGCTAAACTAAACGGACTGGTGGGGGTTAGGTTAGAAACACTTAACCAACTTAGCATGTTGGCTAGAGATAGAAAACCTAGTAACGGGGGACCCTTTTCAGCAGTAACCCAAAAAGGTGTATCAGGATACCCTGAAACTAGGCAGGGTGAGGCACGATTACTGGGCTGATTGTAAGAGGTCAAAGCGACGGCGGTGGTGTAGCAGTGTAGGTTCTAACGGAGTGCGGGCGTGCACACACTCCGACGCAGAAAAATAAGGCACTGGACACCAGTAGCATACCTGTGCACTCTAAGGTTGTGTCGGGTTGCCACTATGGGACTTGATACACCCCATGGTGGGACCAGCATAGGTAACTACAGACATCGGGGGCCGTAAGACACATGTAACTATGCGAGTAGGAGCCGATCATCATTGAATGGATCACATCACCCTGATTATGGGGTGCAAATTGGAAAATAGTTTATATGGGTTCAGAGATTAACATGGGGTACGATAGTATATTCGACCCTAGATAACTTAACCAAGTTCATAGTGTTTGCCCACTTCCTGTTTTACTTATCATACCCAGTTCTTTATTCATAGACAAAGTAGTACTAGACTTACTCAGGCCTTATGTCTGACTATATTTTCCTTTCGTCTTCTTTCTTCCGTTTCCCCCCCCCCCCCCAGGTCCTCAGGGAGGGAACACAGCAGCTTGACCAGCCTCAACATCCAGCTTGAAGAAGAGAAATGTATTGCTTGGACTTTCCTGTTTTGAACTATGGCTTTGGACAATCCACTAAGGGGCTTTTGCAGTTTATCTATGTTTTATTTATGCTTCTTTAAATAATGTACTCAAGACAGATTATGAAAGTGTTATGTTATGTTTTTGGAAAGGATGTTGTTGTAACACGTATTTGACTTAATGAAATAAAGTTTGTTGTTCTTCCGCTGTTTTACAAATATGTGTTCTTATATCTGTCTTGTATATCTGTGACTTGTACTTATAAACCTCCACCAAAATTAGGGCATTCCCTTTGAGAGTGACCCTAACGGAGGTGGGGTGTTTCATGCTCATACAAGTTTCATGGGTATATGATACACGAGTGATTGGCTCTAGTGCAAGTGGGAGATTGTTAGAGTTTGTTCCCTAGAGGTAGTTTATTTGATGTGATTGAATAACATGTTGATGTTATGTTTTATTTTGAATAAAAAAATTATTTTGTTATATTTACTACATAATACAAATATTAACATAATAGAAGTCCTTAGAATAATAATACAGGATCATATAGTTTCAAGTAAGTGACTTGAACATAAGATTATATAATATAATAGGTATTGTGATTCTTAAAGTCCCTAGTCAAGTTTTGTTGTAAACAGGACAACAATGAACCATTGAGACTAGTATGTTGATTGATGATCATATCTTATTGGTAACAAATATGTGAGATATTAATGTCAAAACATAAAAACGTGTTAGAGAATAGTGTATTGGGCATACCCAACGTGAGAAAACTTCATGGAGCATGATAATAATGTATAAGTAATTCTCATAGTGACAATGATGTAATGGTCCTCAGATCTGAGATCATTATATATTTTATTTGAGGATATTTGCGGTTTGATATCACCAAAAATTACTCTTAACATAGTAAACGATAAGGCGATTAAAGGATACATCTCAAATTGATTGAAAAGTATGAATGATCTAGATGAAATTTAACCCTACAATATAAGTAAAGATATCTGTGGGCCTCTTGATTGAGTAAGATTATGAAATGCATGGTTGTGCTTAAATACTGATTTATTTTATATAATCTGCTCATAGATCAAGATAAAAGGATTAGATTATAAAGAGGATGATATGTTCCATGAATTGAGTTTAATCTTGGATATAATGATTAAATTACGTTGAAACATTGGTCATAGAAAAAGGTTGTATCGAATCGTTAATTTTATTATAACTTGGGTAACAACGATGTATTACTAGATTACACTGACTGTTTATAATTTTAAATATAATTTAAAATTATTGGCAGCATTATAATAACACATAGGGTCACGTGCTAAGAACGTTTAAAAGGGGAGAACTAATTTTGAATGGCTAAAATATCAAACGTTGATTTTTAAATTACATTGGAGTTGGTAAACCGCGTTTCTCTCTTTTACTTAGGTTACTCTTATTTTAAAGGGGGGTGATCTTCCTCTCCCAACATACACAAGCAACGAAGAACTCAGAAACTAAACAGATGGAGAAATCAATTTTTTGCTAGTATCGATTCCTCCTCCATCTCAAATTCGTGAGAGGAAAAGCATTCTGGATACCTTGAAGACACTGTTCAGTCGAACAGCGTTTGAGATTTGATTCAATTCCATTCTTCAACTCTGTGATTTTGCAAAATGAAATAGGTACACCATCACTCGATTTATTAATTTATGCTTGGATCATGTCATTTTAGGTTGTAAATTTTAATTTCCACTGCTGATTTGTTTGAAAATACCTAATAACACCAACATATGTATTGCTATTATGCATCGTCGTCGCTTTCTCATTGTCCCATCTTCATCATCGCTTCCCATCAATGTCGCTTTGGCATTGACTAAAAATGTTACCCGTCATCAAAATTCCCGAAAAAACTAACCATCGCAACTGTTCTCAGCTTTGCACTACGACTATGCATCACACTGGAACTTAATCAACATCAGTTTCGACAAACATAAAATGGAAAAGGTCGACATTGAATTTTTTTTTAAAAATCTATCTAAACGTGAACACAATGATACTTATATACGCACACGCGCAGTTCGAAAACAAAAGAAGGTAAATTAAGCTACTATCACACATAAATCATGTCAGGTATATTTTGAATTATAAATAATGTAGTCATAAACAAGTACCATGTGAAATAATGAAATACTCATAACCACTGTTCAATAAATGCAAAAATTAACTAATAGTGTGTATATATATGTATGTGTGTTATATTCATTTTTACAATGCACATATTTTTAACATTTCAATTGTTATATCACATAAGAAAACCACCATCACCAACCGTCACAATCGTGTCCTTTGTTAGATCCTTGATTTTGATGATGACACACTATATACAATATACAAACATATATGTATACATTCATGCAGGAATCAACTCAAGGAGAAGAACTCAGGATGGCATGACTGCTCAAAGAATTTCATATTTATAGTATAAGATGTTATGTAAAATCTCCTTGACTAAATATGAGAAAAACATCTACATATCATAATGTCTGTGCAAGTGTCGGACGTCTATCATATAATACAACAGATGTCTGTCACTACAGCAGGAAAAATATTCCTCACTCAGCACAGACGTCTGTCATATATAAGACCGACGCCTGTTAAAAGCCTCAGGCTAATTTTCTTGCACACACAGAGGTCTGTTGACCTAAGGACAGACGTCTATCTATGTATCTGAGTAATATTAGATTACAAAGACAGACGTCTGATCAAATTTGACAGACGTCTATCCTGGCATATGACCTATGTTTCCAGGCAACTTCTCTTCAGTTTGAACATTTGTAACTTTATCTCTTCTTCTCCAATACGATTTTTCAAAAGAGATATCCTTTTAAACAAAGGGTTTTATTCAGAAATCACAACCTTTCATGAAAACTCTTAGTTTTCTATAAATAGATCAAAGATTCAAGTCTTCTATTCACCTGTTCTTTCTCGAAATATTCTATATTCTCTAAAGCTCTTTATTCTCAAACTCTCTAGATTTCAATCGAGCACTAAATACTTCTATTCTCTCTAAGTGATTCAGTTCTCATATCAACTCAAGGAGATTATAGGAGAAACTTTTATGATTCAGTCAATATCAGTGTTGTAAAGAACACAAAATTGCTAAGGTTTCTATTCATCTGTAAACCTATTCTTCCAGATGAAGTGATGACAGTTTTTGATAGTTGAAAGGCCAAAGGGGAGCTTCGGGACTGGACGTAGGACGGGAGGTCCGAACTAGGATAAAATATCGGTGTGATTATCTTTTATTTTATCTTTACTGCTTACTATTGTATTATCCTATTATTTTCTACTGTTTAGACACATAGACGATCCTATCATAGACTTTCAATTGGTATCAAAGCAAGGTTAAAACAAATAACAGTAACTTGTATTTGTTTATTTAGTTTAGAATGGCAAATCATAGTATTAGTTGCATTTTTCAAGAAGGACAATCTACACAAAAACCACGATTGTTTAATGGATCTAATTATGCTTATTGGTCAACACGTATGAGAATTTTTATGGAAGCTAATGGCTTAGAAATATGGGCTGCTACTCAAAAGAAATATGAACCACCAACCACTGAATTAAGTGCTTGGACCGATGTTCAAAAAGCAGCAACATCAAATAATTCAAAAGCCATGAATGTATTATTTTGTGCATTAGATAAAAATGATTTTTCACGTGTTATGATGTGTACTACTGCATATGACATATGGAGACTCTACAAATCACTCATGAAGGTAATACAAAGTCAAACAAACCAAAATATCAATGTTACAAAATCAATTTTCATCTTTTAAAATGAAAACAGGTGAAACTATCAGTGATATGTATACTAGATTTCAAACAATTCAAAATGATTTGATGTTTCTTGGAGTTAAGTTTACTGATTTTAATCTAGTTACATGTGTCTTAAATTCATTGATTAACGAGTGGGAAAGAAAAGTCTTAGCCATAGAAGAGGCAAACGACCTTTCTCAACTCAAAGTTGAAGAATTGATAGGAAATATTTTGTTCTATGAAGCTAACTTGTAGTTTAGGAAAGAACAAAATGTTGAAAAGAAAAATTTAGCTTTTCAAGCAAATAATGAAGATTCGAAGTTGGATAAAGAAGAGATAGTATTCATAGCAAAGAATTACAACAAATTCAAGAGGTTCAGAAAAATGACAAAGTTTCAAAAGAGTGACAAACCAAATTCAACAAATCAGACCTTGGTCAAATGTTTTAATTGTGATGAGTATGGACACATAAAGAAGGATTGTCCAAAGAATGATAAGAAGAAACAAAAGATCGAGAAGTTTAGAAAGAATAAAAGAGCATTTCGATTTACATGGGATGACTCAGATTCATCCTCGTCAGAAAGTGATAGTGACAATGACTCAGAACAAGCAAACATATGCTTTATGGTTGATGTTGATGAGGTATGTCCTGAACTCACTTATAATGAAATCTTAGAAATCAGTATGGAAATAGATGATAAATCTAGAGAACAAAAGAAGCTAAATAAGGTGCTTATTTCTAAGATAAATAGAATGGAAATTGAGATTGGACTATTAAAAGATGAGAAAATCATTCTACAAGAAGAATTAGAAAATGCACAATTTAAAGATAACAAATTATCTTTAGAAAAAGATTCTCTATCTAGCAAGTTAAGAAAAATTGATTTAGAAAATGAAGATATTTCAGAAAAATATAATAAACTAAGTAGTGTAGAAAATTCACTATCTGAAAGTCTAAAACTCAAAAGTGAGCTAGAAAAAATCACTGCTAATGTTTCAAAGTTCAACAAGGGTAAGAAAAATTTAGAAAATTTAATTAAAACTTCAAAACCGTCAGGAAATAGAAATGGTTTAGGCTTTAAAAAGGATAGTAATTCCAAAAACCATATTTTTCTATATAGGAAGGTTAAGAAAAAGAATGTTCATAAAAAAGAAGAAATACATAAGGAAGAAAAAAGTTCTAAAAGGACTAAGATACCAAAAGAAGTAAAAATATGGATTCCTAAAACTAATAACAAGCTTGTTAGGCAAAAGCATATAATTTTTTTTTCAAATTGTTATATACAATTCAAATTATGTTTTTAAAGGTCCCAAACCCACATGGGTATGGCTACCTTCTCCACCTAACATTTAGGACCCTAAGGAGGAAGTGGGTACCAATAAATTCTTTCTGTCTTGGAGGTACCTAAATCAAGACAAAAAGAGAAATGGATCTTAGACAGTGGCTGCTCCAAGCACATGACAGGAAATGTGAACATGCTATTAAATATAAAATACATGGGTGGTGGCACTGTTACTTTCGGAACAATTCAAAAGGCTATGTCATTGGCATTGGTGAAGTCATAAACACTGGTATATCTGACTCTCCTATTATTTCTAATGTGCTATTAGTCAAAAATCAGAAACATAATCTTTTAAGTATAAGTCAGTTTTGTGATAAAGGTTTTCAAATAAGTTTTGAAAAAGATAAACGTAACATTTTTGATGAACATAAAACTTTAATTTTTGAAGGAATTAGAAATAGAAATACTTACATTTTAAATATGAAAGTGATACTAATAAATTGTCTAAAAAGGAATTAGTTAAAGGATTACCAAAAATTAACTTTAAAGTAAAAAACCTATGTGATGATTGTCAAATTGGTAAACTTAAAAAGAGTTCTTTCAAGTCTAAAAATAAGATTTCTACAAAACAACCTCTAGAATTATTACATTTAGATTTATTTGGTCCTACCCAAACTCGTTCATTAAACCATAATAAATACGTCTTCGTTATTGTAGATGACTTTTCTAGATATACATGGACTCTTTTTTTAAAACATAAAAGTGATACTTTTGGATTATTTAAATTTTATGCTAAACGCATAATGAATCTACTTGATTTAAAAATTAAAAAGATTCGAAGTGATCATGGAGGAGAATTAGAAAATGAACTATTCAATGATTTTTGTAATAAGAAAGGTATTAGTCATAACTTTTCAATACCACGAACACCACAACAAAATGGTGTTGTAGAAAGGCAGAATCGTACTCTATAAGAATACGCCAGGGCACTTTTAAATAGCAATGGCTTACCAAAATCATTTTGGGTTGAAGCAATAGCTACAACTTGTTATGTTCTAAATAAAGTAACCCTTCGTCTATTAACAAAAAGTACTTGTTATGAAATGCTTTATGGCAAGAAACCAAATATATCATACTTCAAAACCTTTGGATCAAAATGTTTTATATTAAATCAAAAGATAATCTTGAAAAATTTGATCCAAAAGTTGTTGAAGGAAATTTTATTGGATATTCTGATAGAAGTAAGGCTTACAGATTTTTTAATAAAAGAATTAATTATATTGAGGAAAGTTTACATGTTTCTTTTGATGAAAACTGTCAAAATATTAAAATTTCTGATGAAGACGAAAATGAGTTACAAAATAACACTAATATTAATGAACCAGAAACGAATACTATTCTAAGATCACCTCCTCCTATCCTAAAAGATCATCCAAAAAATATATTGGAGACATAAACTCAAGAGTCTCTACTAAACATCAACTTAATCAAATGAGTCATGTGGATTTCATTTCATCATTAGAACCAAAAAACTTTAAGGAAGCAACTAATGATGAATCTTGGATTTTAGAAATGCAAGAAGAACTTAATCAATTCAAAAGAAATGAAGTTTGGGAATTGGTACCTAGACCAACAGAACAATCTGTAGTAGGAACAAAATGGGTCTATAAAAATAAATCTGATGAAAATAGAAATATAATCCGTAATAAAGCTCGATTAGTTGCACAAGGATACAACCAACAAGAAGGAATTGATTATGAAGAAACCTTTGCTCTATAGCACGTCTTCAAGAAATTCGTATTTTATCAGCTTTTGCAGTTCATCTCAAAATAAAACCATTTCAAATGGATGTTAAAAGTGCTTTTTTAAATGGATACACAAAAGAACATGTCTATGTTAAACAACCTCCACTTTTCATATACGAACACTTTCCTAACCATGTTTACAAATAAATAGATTTAATCTTTTTCTCAACTGGGTTTAAGAACAGTGTTAATGAAGACACCATTCACAACAACCCAAATCACATTTGATATTAAATACAAGGCTCTGAACAGAAAATATATCGGCTTATATTCAATATCAAATTCTATGACCAACAAATATCATATTGGAAATAACAATATTAATATATCTTTCAAATTCCCATAACAATATCTGTATCATCACGAAGTCCAACATCAAAATATTCCAAAGACAATTTCGATTCAAATCCATTCCAATTAAATTATTGGAAATTCTGGTTATTTTCAAAATCATTTCAAATCCAATTTATTTATTTAAAAATAAATAAATTATTATTCTAGTTCAAAACTAGTTCATTTCGATAAAAATCTATTTTTATCTTTTCAAATATGGAAATTTTCATCCTAATTCTTCACAAATCATTTCTTATTATTTTACACAAATTATTACTATTTTTAATAATTTTATCAAGGCCCGTA
Organism: Allium sativum; assembly: GCA_030737875.1. NCBI lineage: Eukaryota > Viridiplantae > Streptophyta > Magnoliopsida > Asparagales > Amaryllidaceae > Allium > Allium sativum. The sequence continues at coordinate 64,015,238 of JASFAX010000020.1, read as the reverse complement.
CAGTCGATTTCCATCAACGGCCATCGAACTGCACTTACAGCGACCTTTTCCAAATTTGATTTGGATATAATTCCAAATCCAACCGTTAGATTTCTAATTTCTAATATCCGCTAGAAAGCTCTTTTCGATACGAACCCAACAGTTCTGGTTTTAGGAGAATCCGACGGTCGGATCTCCCGTAATATCCGTTCGAAGTCAATGGTCGAAATTCGCGAACTGCCGCGCCATGGCGCGTTCTATTCAGGCCATTATATTATATATATAATATATATTATATACTTTGTCGATTTCCTTTTAACACGTATTTTATAAATCGTTTTAAATTCGTTTTCAAAACAATTTCAACTTCCTTTTCAAATTCAAATCAAGATTGAATTTTTCAAGATAAATTCGTTTTAATTTCATTTCAAGTCGATTTCAATTCAATTTCAATTTAATTCGAATTTCGATTCATTTCAATTTAATTCGAATTTCAATTCATTTCAATTTAACTCGATTTCAATTCATTTCAATTTAATTCGAATTTTAATTTAATTCGAATTTCAAATCTGTTCAATTTAATTCGAATTTCAAAATCACTTTCAATATTCATTGAAAAATGAATAAAATCGATATAAATATCGTTCACGTCAAAATGGCGTCAATCTAATCAACACGGCTTTTATTCAACACATGAATGTTTATTCTATTCAATACATGAATATTTTCCAATTCAACACATGAATTCATTTTCAATTCAACACATGAATTCATTTTCTATATTGGAATGAGGCCCAATCAATTACCATATAATGTTAATTATATGGATTTTCTACAAGACATGTATATAAACAGCAACGATAAATAGTGAACCATCATTCAGAGTGCACCACACAACTGCATAAGCATTAAATATAAATAATTAACGCTTACACGGTCTGTCAACCCATCAATTGACATACAACTAAACAATCAGGATTAGAGTACGTCAAATATCATCCCAATACCCGTTTGGGGTTTCAAATCAACAAACACAGATTTTATTTGTGCAGTTGGGCGATGTGTAAAATTTATCGTCCCAATCAATATCAGTCAAATCTGTGTATATAAACAAATCGTCCGATTTGTTTATAAATATTTATTTCATATACACGTTAAAAATTATACTTTTAACTATAAAATATTTTCCACTATAAAATATTTTATTTCATTCCACATCACACAATCAAATTTCACAACACAAAAAATCACACATACAAGTCATTCATGGTCTGTGGACGATGGGTGTCGGGTGTTGCTAAGCATCATCTGCATCCTAGTATATATTTTAACTAGAAAAACAAGATTTAAAGTGAGAAGTTCTCACCTTTGGGTTCCACTCTGCCGTTTCATTTCTGAATTTCTGAACGATTGGATTTGCCCGAAATTCCTACGTCATCCTTTCCCACTGTTCATAATAAAAATCGCATTTTTAATATGATGCTTATTTTAAAAATCACATTCTTATATCGCCACTTCATATATATAAAAATCGAATTTTTATCGCTACTTCATATATATAAAAATCAAATTTTCATCGCTACTTCATATATATATATATATATATATATATATATATATATATATAATCGAATTTTTATCGCTACATCATATATATAAAAATCGAATTTTTATATCGTTGTTATGTATACAAAAATCACTTCTTCCGCATATATATAAAAATAATCAAATCTTTTCATATTTAAAAATTTCACCTTTTCTATATTAAAAATATGATCTTTTCGCTTTCAAAAATATGATCTTTTTGCTTTTAAAATTCTAACTTCATACAAGGCTATATAAAATGAAATGAAATTGATTTTTTTTCATGGCTATATATAATAAAATCGAAAAGAAAAGAAAATAAATGTAAATAAATAGAAAGCTCACAGTTTTCGGATGGAGGAGGGTTGGGAAAGTCGCGCAGGGTGTGCTACAGGCTGGGGGAGGCGGTGGACGGTCGGTGGCGGCGGCCATTGTATGGCGGTAGCTGATTTTGGGAGCGGTGTTTAATTTAGAGGAAGAGAGAGTAGGGAGGATCGGAAGGGGAGGGGGCTCTGGAGACCGCCTGAGGTGGGGCAAAGCTCGGTGGTGGGGCCCTCCCTCTGGCGCAGCGCGTTCTCGTTCAGGCGGAGGTATGGTGGCGAGGTCGATTTGGGAGTAGGAGGAAGGGGGAGAGGGGGCATCGACGGGGGAGAGGAGAGGGGGACACGGTGGACGGTCGGTGGCGGCGGTGGGTTGCAAGGGGGGTCCATTGTTTTTTCTCTCTCTTTATTTTAGATCTGTCGGGGAGAGAAGGAACCGGGGGGAAGCTTTATAATATAATTAATTATTTAATTACTTTAATTCTCGACAAAGTTGACTTTTCATTCGAAACCCAATTCGAACCCAACGACTATCGCCCCTAGTTAATTACCTCCATTCCGAACACAATGGGACATGTATTGTAAGTCAGTTCGGCTGTTACAGTCAGTTTTCGTAGAAATTAAAATATAAATCCATATATTGAATTTTAAACGTACATTTCAATTTACCGGGGCCACGTATGGACTCTAAAAATTCCCGAAAAATATTTTTTTGCTTTGCATTGATGATACAGTCCTAACAAAACTAATTTCGTGAAATTCTGAGACCATTTGAAAAATGGTCATTTTCCAGTCGATTAAAATCAACTAAAACTGTCAAAACACGTTTTCCGATGCCACGCTCACATATTGATTCGAAAAATTATGAAAATTGGAATCTAGAAATATCTTGGCATCACGGATCCAACAAAAGTGGTTTGGTCGAAAACCGAGGTCGTTTGCAAAAATTCCATTTTTAAGGGTCAGAATTCCATAGCGACTATTCTAAATTTTTAACTGGACATATCTTTCAACTTCTAAAGTGAAATCTCAGTTTCTTACATCCGTTAGAAAGATATCGTCAAACAGATTTAGATATTTCTGGTTTCGTCCAATTCCGACTTAAAACAAATTCTGTATATTCATTTGAAATTCGAAATCGAAATTTCAAACTACCACGCCATTTCAGGCTCGTTATATAATTAAAATAAATTTATTCGTTTTAACTTCGTCGAAAATAAATTTTTTGTCGTTATTATTTAAAATAATTCATTTTAAATAATCAAAATTCATTAAAATAGCCAAAATAAAAATTTTAAATTGGCTCAGAATTTCGGGTTATTACAAATACGTGCCTATATGAAATTAAATTCATGTTTTCTATAGATACTTATTCCACTGTGAAATGTTTTATGTTCATATTTTTGTATGCATAGGCTGCTACATGATTTTGGTTATGCATACATTGATATATGTTTATTCAATGAGGATACTCCGTTAATATAAGCCAATATTTGTATATATGAATACAATTGTTCTTACCATAGTTTTTATATATATATATATATATATTGAGATGAATTAACAGTTGCAAATGAGATTTTCTAATTTAATTTGTGCTTGATTATATGTTCGACATATAATCAACTACTTTATTTACTCTCTAAATATACATTTTTATGTGTACTGCAAATTGATAGAAGCAAATATGATTTGCCACTTCCATTTATAATATACCTCTAAACCGAATATTAATATTAAGTCTAAAGTAATGTTTCCAATGAATATACTCATCAATGCTAGAATCAATAGATCAGGTAATGCCAAGGCATTAATGCACTATTTATTTTGGTTATATGCGATAGAGTAAATGTGATACTAAAAATGTATAATTAGGTCTTACTTAACTAAGTTGCCTTAATAAAATTATGGGCTTAGATACACAGAGCATAAAATATCCAATATTTGAAATGAACAAATATTGTTATTCTGCTATCCAAGAATTATATATGTGATGCAACTGACATAAGATGTCTACCTAAAAGATAGTGTTTTGGGGATTAGCCAAAGCTAACTCAAGGCATGATTATATACGAATCTTGGATCACTTAAATATAAATATATATATATACACACACACACAATATATATATATATATATATATATATATATATATATATATATATATATATATATATATATACATATATATTGAAATAGAGGGATGTTAATTTGCATTGGAGCAAGTTTTACTTAATTTATGTATCTACATATAAATATATGATGTTATGTAAAATTTTGATTGTCAAAATTTATATTGAGCATATATGTTGCAATTTCATTTATCATTATTTTATTATTTATTATATCCTGATATATTAAATGGTAAATAACACCAATAATTTATCGCTAAGATTGATCATTGAGAAGTATAAACTGAATTAAATCAACTTCCTTGACTAACATCGGAATATAAGGATTTTCCTCAAACAAAAGGGAAATGCAATTGTTCTGCATATTTATAAGATTTGAAAAGAAAAAGGGAAGTATGACTTCAACCGAGCCAGGTATAAATGTTATAAGTACCTACTTCTGCATCTTAAGTATTAGATATTGAATCGATCATTGAGAAGGATAAACTGAGTTAAATCAACTTCTTTGACTAACATCGAAATATGAGGATTTTCCTCAAACAAAGGGAAATGCAATTGTTCTGCATATTTAGAAGATTTGAACAGAAAACGGGAAGTATGACTTCAGCCGAGCTAGGTATAAATTTTATAAGTACCTACTTCTGCATCTTAAGTATTAGATATTGGATGTGGATCACATTTATGTGTGAATTTCTAGGAAATGCAAAAGAGTAAAAATTAGAAAAAAGAGAAGTGGACTTACAAATGAGAATGGAGTGAATGTTGCTACATTGGCTATGAGAAGCTGCCACTTATCGCACCTACTAGCTTACCTTAAGAATCAAAAGATTGTTATTATGTAATTCCATTAAAATAAATGTTATTACCATTTCTTGTTTGGACAAGCTTGGATTTTTATTTGTAGTAAAAGGAAAATTGTTGTTCATTTTATTTAAATGAAATATTTTATGGAAACGCACGATTAGTTAATGGCCTTTATATTCTTAAAGTATGATGTGCCTGTTTATAACATAAATATTAAGCAGATTAAATCTAATGATTCAAATCAAACATACCTTTGGCATTGTCGTTTGGGCCATATTAATAACAAATGCATATCAAAACTCCATAAAGATGGAATTTTGAATTCACTTGACTTCGAATCATATGAAGAAAGATCGATCATTGAGAAGGATAAACTGAATTAAATCAACTTCCTTGACTAACATCGAAATATGAGGATTTTCCTCAAACAAAAGGGAAATGCAATGATTCTGTATATTTAGAAGATTTGAAAAGAAAAAGGGAAGATGACTTCAACCGAGCCAGGTATAAATGTTATAAGTACATACTTCTGCATCTTAAGTATTAGATATTGGATGTGGATCACATATATATGTGAATTTCTAGGAAATGCAAAAGAGTAAAAATTAGAAAAAGGAGAAGTGGACTTACAAATGAGAATGGAGTGAATGTTGCTACATTGGCCATCAGAAGCTGCCACTTATCACACCTACTAGCTTATCTTAACAATCAAAAGATTATTATTATGTAATTCCATTAAAATAAATGTTATTACTATTTCTTGTTTGGACAAGCTTGGATTTTTATTTGTAGTAAAAGGAAAATTGTTGTTCATTTTATTTAAATGAAATATATGGAAATGCACGATTAGTTAATGGTCTTTATATTCTTAAAGTATGATGTGCCTGTTTATAACATAAATATTAAACAGATTAAATCTAATGATTCAAATCAAACATACCTTTGGCATTGTCATTTGGGCCATATAAATAAGAAACGCATATCAAAACTCCATAAAGATGGAATTTTGAATTCATTTGATTTCGAATCATATGAAGAATACAAATCTTGTTTATTAGGCAAATTGACTAAAGCACCTTTCGCTGGACATTGCAAACATGCTAGTGATATACTGGGCCTTATACATAGTGATGTATTTGGACCAATGAGTACATCAGCTAGAGGTAGTTTTACTATTTCTTTACATTTATTGATGATTTTGGTAGATATGGTTATTTGTATTTTATGAAACACAAATCATAACCCTCTGAAAAGTTCAAAGAATTCAAAAAAGAAGCTCAAAATCAACTTTGAAAGAATATAAAGACTCTTCGAACATATCAAGAAGAATATTTTTACCAAAAATTTAAATGACTATATGAACGAGTCTGGAATTGTATCACAACTCATTCCACCAGGAACACCACATGCGAATAGTGTGTCCAAAAGGAGAAATTGCACCTTATTTGATATGATATGATCAATAATAAGTCATACATATTGTCCAATAGATTTTGGGATTGTTCCTTTGGAACAATTGCATTTGCACTTAATTCTAATCCTGCTAAAACAATTCGGAAGACACCATATGAGATATGGACTAGGAAATGCCCTAATGTGTCTTTTATGAAGATTTGGGATATGAGGCATTTGTTAAACGTCTTGCCTCCGACAAGCTTGGATCCAAATCTGTTAAGCGTTATTTTGTGGGATATCCAAAAGAAACAAAAGAATATTATTTCTACAAACCTTCTAAGAATAAAATGTTCAATGATCGAACATGTATTTTGAAAGAGAACTAGTCTCTAAAAGTATCAATGGGAATAAAGTAGAACTCGAAAAGTTTCGGGAACCACAGGATACCATTGAACCTTGTCATACAAGAAAGTTAGTGGAAGCAACATTATATTCCTAGTATTATATATTGATGACATATTACTTACTGGGACTGATGTTAGTTCCTAGAATGGAACGATCGCTGATTCCACTATGGAGACTGAAGACATTGCTGCTTTTGAAGCTACTAAGGAGGTTGTTTGAATTAGAAGTTCATTATCGAAGTTAGTTCCATCCATTTTTGATCCAATAAATATATATTATGATAACAATGGGCTATTAATCAGGCTAAGAAACCTGGGTCTCATCATTGTTGTATATAACAATATGATTTTTGTTTAATGATAACGTAAATATATATATATATATATATATATATTATAAATGTGTTGTCAATTGTACTATTCTACTACATCACATACAAAATTAAATATTTAATTTTGAATAGAATACTACTGCACAAGAATATAAACATTCAAATAGTGTTTTATTCAAAATTAATATTTTATTTCAAAATTTGAGTAGAACAAACTTATAACTCCACTATTGTACATCTCACTAATTCAATACACTCAGATTCCATTATTACATTCTACTCCCACTACAACACCCAAATTTCACTGAGCTTACACATACAGACTCATATACATTCACAATCACTCAGTTACATATACATTTCAATCTGCTCTCTCAGTTACACTCACTAACACACTTATCTTAAGTTTGCTCTAATGTCAGTCCAGTCACCTGCATGCCTATTACGTAAACAAACACAGTAAACAGGAAAAAAAATTGATTTACATTCTAGAAGATATAAATTTATTTTATATTTTATTTGCCTCAGAATTTTGGTGTGTTTCTCATCATATTTCTTGACTTGGTCTGATATATACACACACACATCTATCTTTGTATAGACTACTTGTGATATTCATAGTGATTCACTGTAAATACCACAAGGTAACTATATCTCTAAGTGCTCACAATGTATGTATATACACATATATTTTCTGTAGGGGCAATATGGTCAAATATCATTAAGTGGGCATGAACCAAGAAATTCAATGCAAGTGACAAAGGACATATGGAGCAACACTTATATACAAACATATTTACACACACATATGTGTGTATGTACATGAAATTATACATGGTGTTAGCCTACTTTGTGAACTAGGCTACACAAAGTTAAAGGATTATTTAAGTGAAGAATATTGACCAAGAAATGCACCCTTTTAGAAGTCCAGTTCGGATCGGATCCCAGTTGTCAAGTCAAGATGATTGTGAAGCAGAAGACAAAGCCACGGGGGCATAACCTGTTCGCAGCGGAAAGACCCGATCTACTCCTTTCTCTTTGCATACTCAATCCACCCTTCCATTCTTCCACCAAAACTGATCTGATCCCTTAGTTGCTTGCACCCCCGATCCGAACCCAGAGTCACGACAGTTTTTCTCCACGTTTCCCTTAAGATTCAGGGCGGTTATGCCCATGTTCTACCCATTTTTGCCACTAAACTGATGTGTTGTCACTCCAATATCCATCTGAACCTGAAAGTGATGGGATGGAAGCCACGTGGATCCGAACCGAAGCCATTCGAGGAGCATTTTTCACCTATAAATACACCATCAAGAGGCATTTGGAAGGATCTTTTGGCAAATTTAGAACTCAAACTCCTTTGCTATCCGAATTTCATCAACTTATTCAAATTACAATCATCTTTTGAATCATATTGTGAAGGAAATTGAGTGAATCAATGTATGGTATAAGTGAAAATTGAGTGAGAATCGTTGTTGTACTTGCATTCAAAACATCAATTCAAAGAGTAGAAAGTGGACGTAGGCTATTTGACGTCGAACCACTATAAATTGTGTGTTTTCTCCGTTTTTATTTCATTTCAGTAGAATCATTACTCATTTGGGTGTTAGAGCCAATTTTGGATCTAACATTTTGGTGCTTTCACTGAGAGTTTTTGAATTCTCCGCTTTTTGGGATTATCATTCTATTGTTTGGACCTTCAAAGTTCAAAGAAGTTAATCCTCTGTTTTCGACATATTTAAGTTCATGTTGGTTAATCACTGAAGAATTGGAAATTATGGCCAAAGGAAAAGGCAAGGAAATCCAAAGTAATCGAGAATGAAGTGAATGAAGATCAGCAAACAATGGTTGTGACGAGGCCACGTGGTCAAGATTTTGGAGCAGGCCGCTCCGGTCAGGAAGAACCGATCCAAACCGATGACCCCGATCTGATCTGATCTGATCCACCGATGTTGAAGCCACCTACTCTCCCCATTCCAACTGGTCCAGAGGTATCACTGTGCTCCGATCCGATCCGAATCAAAGTGAAGCTGGAACTTCTACTCGAGCTCCTGCCAATGCTCTGATTTCAACCGCTATGACCAATGATCAGCCTAACCCATCTGCACCCGTCACATAAGGAGATTTTTCACGCTTTCTTGAAATGCTCCAGAGTACTAAGGAGGCATTGGAAGCACATAAGCGTGACAGTCTTCGCATGCAAGAGAACATGATCACCATGAGTAGGGAACTCAAGGAGCTCCGGAGGCAAAAGATACCTTGCCTGACACACCGTCTTGCTGCAGATTATTCATCTTCTTCAGATGAGGGACGTCCTCGCGAAAGAAGGCCACTTGAGCTACCTCAGAATCTTGATCAGTTAACTTTTAGATCTTTAGGATCCCGCGAAGACGCCGCTCGTGTGTTAGGGCTTGATGACCCGAGCTTGAAAGAGCCCATGTTGTTGCCCATGCGTGGATCCCACATTCTACCCAGGGATCCCAACATTACTAATTCTATGCAACAGCAAATTCTTCAGCCCCTTCCTCCTGAGATCGACCGGGAGCATAGGGAGCAATGTAGAGCAGCCGACACTAGAAACAAGAGGTTATCCCCTAATCAGGAACATAGGGTAATCCAAATATCAGACCTAGAGAACCTGTGCAGACATTAACAAATGCCGATGTGTGGGCGATGGTGCATCAGATTATGTCTGAAAGTCGACGATACACTAATGAGGACTGGGGCATTGAGCGAAGTCATACCCCCTTCACAGATGATATATTGGACTTCTAGTTCCCTCGGCGATTCAACTTGCCACAAGTGGATTGATATTCAGGGAGAACGGACCCAGGACAACATCTGATGAGGTACGCATGGTTCGTGAATGCCACAGCAGCTCCAGATGCTATAAAATGCAAAGCCTTTCCAATTTACCTAGAAGACATGGCATTAATGTGGTTCACCCGACTCCTTCCACGGTCAATGTCAAACTTCATAGAATTAAGTGAACGCTTTATAAAGCAGTTTCGACTTCACGCCCGCAAATCCAAAAGCGTCATAGAGTTGTCAAGGATTAAACAGGCTCCAGGAGAATCTCTGAAGTTATATTTGGACCGCTTTAACCTGCCCGTCACCGAAGTTAGTGATCCTCATGAACCCACTATTATGATGTCTTTAATAGAAGGAGTTGACCCGGACACAGAATTTGGGGATTATCTATCTGGGAAACCCCCTACTAGGGAATTGTTCTGCGAAAAAGCTGATATTCGCTTAAGGCGAGAAGAAGCTCATGTAAATAGGAAGAGAAAGTCCGAAGGGGCCTCGAGCGAAGGTGTCCAAAGTAATGTTGCTGTGAAACAATCCGGTGACAGTTCAGGGAAGGTTGAAGTGAACGTCGGCAACCAGAACGGAGGTAGCAGCAACAAGAATGGAAACAGCAATAGGAGGAGTAGGAACCAAGGGAACAATTCCAGCAAAAGACCTCAATTCCAAACTTTCGAAAACTATTCTCCATTGAATGATGCCTTGGAAAACATTTATTTGGACACATACAGCATATTGCAATACAAAAAACCACCACCCAGAGACTACACTGAAAAAGAGATCGCAACGGGAAAGTTTTGTTTGTTCCATGGAACGCACGGTCATTCCACCAACGAATGCCGTCATTTGAGAGATATAGTTGAAAGATTGTTGTGGGAAGGGAAGTTAGACAAGTACAAGATTGCCCCAAGGTACAGGGGGAAAGGGGGACAAGCCTCGAACCAAAACCAGCCTACTTCAAAACCCACAGCCCAGCAGAAGGGTAAGGGGATCGATATCAATACCATTATAGGCGGAACCCACCTGGCTAGCCGTAGTTTCAAAGCGATGGATCAGTACGTCAATGCTGCCAAGCACTTTGAGGTAGGAGAATGCAGTAACCTCGAAGACATTACTCCAGTAAAACAACAAAAGACGATGTCAGACGACGTCGTATTCCATAGTAGAGATGATTCCGGAATTCAATCCCCAACTGAAGACCCACTGGTAATTACCATGACCATCTGCCCTGCTTTAGTCCATAAAGTGTTGGGGGACAACGGGAATTCGGTCAATATCCTCTTCAAGTAAGCTTTTGAACAAATGAGACTTGAAGCAAAAGATCCAAAGCCCTGCAAAGGATGGATACGTGGCTTCAATGGTGCGTCGATGGGCTACGTAGAATTACCAGTAACATTAGGACAGGGAGATCGCCAGAGAATGAGGATCCTGCCATTTGTAGTTTTGGATGTAGACTCACCCTACAACGCTTTTCTAGGCCGACCGACCCTTGCCGAGTTTAGGGCATGTATTGCACCTTGGTGCTTGCTGCTTAAATTCCCGACTGACGCAGGAATTGGGGTGACGAGAGGCGACCAAGCTATGGGACGAGCTTGTTACATGACGGAGTTGAAGATGCTAATGAAGGGGTTGAATATAGAATCTAAGGATGATTCTCCCCCTTCGAAGGAAAACTCAACATAGAAATTAAGGGGTCCAGCCCCATGAGAGTCACCCTTAGATGTGCTCGAGGATATAGATCCCAGAGAGGATAGAGAACCCGAGGATAGAAAGGCGACTCCCAATGAGACAACAATAGATATACCTATTGATGAGACAGATTCGACAAAAGTACTAAAGATCGGCTCGCAACTAGATCCAATTCGAGCGAAAGAGTTGGCTGATTTCTTAAGGGCAAATTTGGATGTGTTTGCCTGGACTCACGCTGACATGTATGGGATTTCGCCTGCCATTATGAGCCACTCTTTATGCATTAATCCAAAGCAGCCACCGATCAAACAGAAGAGATGGATGTTAGGCCTAGAGCGGTCAGCAGCTTTGAAAGAAGAGGTAGAGAAATTAAAGGATAATGGATTCATTAAGGATTCGAAATATCCCGACTGGATATCAAATCCTGTCCTGGTCAAAAAATCTAACGAGAAGTGGCATACATGTATTGACTTCTCTGACTTGAACAAGACTTGTCTGAAGGATAGCTTTCCTCTTCCCAGAATTGATCAACTAATAGACTCGACAGCTGGACACGAGCTTTTATCCTTTATGGATGCCTATTCGGGGTATAATCAAATTCCCATGCACATACCAGATCATAAGCACACAAGTTTCATCATTGACTTGGGGTTATATTGTTATGTGGTAATGCCATTCAGATTAAAGAATGCAGGAGCCACGTACCAGCATTTGGTCAACCGCATGTTCTATAATCAAATCGGGAAAACCATGGAGGTTTATGTGGATTACATGCTTGTGAAGTCTAAACAATCTTCCGACCATTCAAGGGACTTAGCTGAAATGTTTGACATTCTTCGAAGGTATGGAATGAAGTTAAACCACCTAAATGCTCATTTGGGTTCGCATCTGGGAAATTCCTTGGGTTTATCATGAGTTCTCGAGGGATTGAGATAAATCCTAGTCAAATAGCAGCAATAAGGAATATTGAAGAACCACGAAAGATTAAGGATGTTCAAAGCCTAGCCGGAAAAGTTGCTGCATTGAGCAGGTTTATCTCCAAAGCCACAAATAAGTGCGTACCTTTCTTCGATCTGATAAAACGAGGAAAGCGAAATTTTGAGTGGACCCCTGATTGTGTGGAGGCTTTCAAAAATTTATTAGACTTATTAGAAAAGCCTCCAATATTATTAAAACCCGTGGAACATGAGGATTTGTTTGTCTACCTAGCGGTATCATCTCATGCCGTCAGTACAACATTGGTACGTGAAGAGGATAAGGTCCAGAGGCTTGTATACTACATGAGCAAGAAGCTAGCTACTTCAAAACGTAACTATCCGAAGATAGAAATACTTTCTTATAGCCTCTCGATTGCTTCCCGCAAACTTCATCATTACTTTCAGGCTCACCCGATAGTTGTATATACTGATCAACCATTAAGACAAGTGTTACAAAAACCCGAAGCATTGGGGCGGTTACTTAAATGGAACATTGAGTCGAGTCAATTCAATTTAAATTTTCAGCCATGGAGATCAATAAGGGGGCAGGTATTGGCCGACTTTATAGCTAAATTCACAATTCCCGAAGAGGAAACAGTGGGTGACAAGGTGGTTACTTTGGACCAAGAGTTAGAGCTTAGTCCGTGGAAGCTATATACGAACGGAGCCAAAAATGATCGAAGGTCCAGCGCTGGAGTTGTTTTAATAACTCCTGAAGGACGATCTATTTACTATGCATTACGATTAGAGTTTGTTGCTACCAGTAACGATTCCGAGCATGAAGCCCTGATTGCCAGGCTGAAACTCGCCAAAGAACCGGGGGTGAAGACACTGGATATATGTTGTGATTCCAAGATAGTTGTATGCCAGGTACGGGAGGAATTTGTTGCTAAAGGGCCTCAACTCGTTACTTATCTCAAAAAGGTAAAGGAGTTGCTGGGTAGTTTGGAGCATTACAGCATAACGCATATTCCAAGAACAGAAAATCAGAAAGCAGATCGGTTGGCAAAGCTAGCAAGTTCTGATAATCCCGAAGAAACTGAAATGGTTCCGATAGAGGTTTTGGAATAACCGAGTTTCAACCTGATGGAAGTGGAACCAGCCTTGGAAGTTGATCCAGAGAGAGAATCATGGATGGAACCAATCAAGAATTTTCTCAAGAATGGAACCCTCCCATTGAAGAAGAGCGAAAGACGAGCTGTAAGACGTAAGGCTGCAAAATACGTTTTATAGGACGATGTCCTTTATCGCCAGGGGTTTTCAGTGCCCCTACTATGGTGTATTGCACACGACGACATCAAACGTGTACTGCAAGAAGTACATGAAGGTGAGTGTGGGGACCACACTGGGGGCCAAACCCTAGCAAAGAAAGTATTATGGTATGGATATTTTTGGCCTACCGTGAATAAAGACACAGCTGATTATTCACGACACTGCGACAGATGTCAAAGATTTGCTAAGATTCCCATAGCATCTCCGACTCACCTCAATGTAAGCCCATGGTCGTTTGCCATGTGGGAGATTGATATTATTGGAGTGTTACCTATTGCTAGAGGGGAGCAAAGTACGCGATCGTCGCCATGGAAAATTTCACGAAATGGGTGGAAGCTGAACTTTTAACAACGATCATGGCAAGAAAGGTGATCAGTTTTGTGGTCAGAAACATTATCTGTCGATTTGGGATACCGAAGACCATCATAACTGAGAATGGGACATAGTTTGACAGCGTCGAATTCAGATACTTCTGCCAGAAATACAAGTTTGATAAACGATACACTGATGTAGCTCATCCGTAGTCAAATGGCCAGGTCGAAGCAATAAACTAGGTTATAAAATCTATCCTCAAGGAGCGGTTGGAGCGGGCCAAAGCCAAGTGGGTAGATGAGTTGCCACTAGCTTTGTGGGCCTACAGGACAACCTTTAAGACGGCCACTGGCCATACTCCCTATTCACTTTCCTTCGGGTCAGAAGCAGTAATCCCGGTAGAATTGGAAGTCCCTTCTCATCTAGTCGCATACTATGACCCGATGACAAATAGAACACTCCTCCTAGAGTCTCTTGATATGGTTGAAGAAAAAAGAGACGAAGCAGACTTGCGTGCCTCAAGACATCGACATCAAGTAGCACATTATTTTGACCGGAAAGTTCACTTCAAAACCTTTGAACCAAGAGACTTAGTGTTGAAACGAGTCTTCCTGCCTTCAACCCAATTGGGTCCAAAATGGGAAGGGCCATACACCATCCAACGGAAGCTTGATATAGGAGCATTCAAGCTAATGACCGTGGATGGTGAAGAGATTCCCAAAGCTTGGAACGCTCAGCACTTGCGAGGATACCTGAGCTAAATATGAAATGTCTTCCTTTTTTGTTTTTACAAGCATGTAAAAAGGCATGACTTGCCTTAAAAAATTTGTTTATATGAACAAAGGATTATGAAGTGGATGTAGGCTATGACTTAGCCGAACCACTATTAAACTATTGTGTGTCATTTATTTTCCTGCATTATTTATATCTTCAACCATTATTCTGTCATGACAATGAAACACAAATCATTAAATTAAATTTCAAAAATTGAAAATAACCTATGTGCAGGAGTAAACAAAATGACCGTTTGCATGATAAGATGCAAAGAATGGGAAGATGACATTCCTAACTCTAACTCTCATGAAACGAGAAAGAGTATAAAGAATGGGAAGACGACGTCCCTTGAGGCGTGAAGGTGCACCCCGATAAGAGACCGCCTCAGTAATATTCTAACCTGGTTATAAGATGGGAGAGTATAAAGATGCAAAAAGAATAAGCATCAATGACGAAAAGAATATGGCCCCATCAGATAATCGGGGGCAGCTGAATTTTGAACTTAATCAATCTTGAGTAAGTCTTAATCAGTTATCCTAGATTGATTGGGGGCATTTATATGTACACATGTTCCCCTCAATAATGACTTTATTATATAACTATGATATGACATGCTGTTCATTTGCATTTTTACTTAAATGTTAAATTTACAAATATCAGACATTGCAAGGAACAAACCACTTTATTCACAAACATGTAAGTTTATACAGGAAGGCTAAGCAAAAGATGCGAGTGCCGCACTCATTACAATAATGAGGATCAGTGGAATATCAAAATAAAATAAAACAAAGTGCATTATCACTTGGGCTTTGGAGTGGACTTGGACTTTTTGGCTGCCTTAAGAGCATTTCTAACTTCTTTTTCAGCATCAAACATGAGACGCTTTGGCTTCTCCTTCTCTGTGGTTGAAGTACCAGAATCGATAGATTTCTTCCCAGGAGTCAGAACACTGAAATCAAGAGAATTTTTTTAGCAAGCTCTTCTGTAATTGACCTAGTTGAAAGCTTAACAACTAACCTCGATCCAGCATCCACCACTGCAAGGGGCTTAAGGCTTTCGGGGTTCAATTCCTCGACTTTCAGCTGCATGCGCTTGTCTTGTTCGGCTTTCATTTCATCCAAAGTCATGTCATTAGTATTTTTCGAATCCCCAGTTATAGCAACATCAGGATCTTCTTCATGCCCCTCGTTACCATCGTCGTCTTTCAAAGCATCTATCATTTCGTCATCATGAGAAGCGTCGGCCTTAGGCGGTTTAGCTCCCCCTTCGGATTCGACGATGGTAGCCTTATCCTGTCCTCCCTGAGCCTTTTCCACGGATTCTTCCCTAATGGTGGTTCCCCGAGGATCCTCATTATTCTCGGATGGTTCAGCACCTACAGAATGAGAAGCAACAGTTATCAACTCAGGAGAAAATAAAGAATCCTTGATCAATTTCCCATTGATGTGCTGAAAGGTGGAGATGGCCTTGATGAATTAGGGTGAAAAGGTGGAAATACCTTCTGATGATTTCTCAATTGGGCGGCTACCGTCTCTGACGCTGATTCGGGTATAGGAGATAAAAGAGATGCTCTAGGAATTCCCGAATTCTCGGGATCATATCCCTCAACTCCAGTAGCTTCGGCGGTAGTAGAAGAACAACTAACTTGAAGGATATTCTTTTGTTTGGCCAGGCGTTTCTCCTCCTCCATGGCAGCAGCAATAAGGTGACGCCCCTCAGCCAGACTTGCCGGTTAATCATCTCTCATATACTTCTCCATGAGTTTGTCTTCATCTAGAAGTCTACCTTAAGTTCCTCTTTTTCCCATTCGATGATTTGGCTCCATACGTGAACTAAGGTAGTTGGATAGTCTTCGATCCAAGAGATGTTTCGGCGTCAGATTATGTGTGCAAAGAATTCAATCATTAGTTCGCAAAAGCCGTGCAATTCTTCTTGAGCCTCTGATAGCTGTTTATGAGTTTCTTCAGCAGACTTAATAGCGCTATCCACATTCCCCTCAACTAGGGCAGCCCTATTCTCGACTTCCATTAACTTGGAATCCAAGTCAGCATTTCGTTTCTCCAGCTCGGCATTCTTCCTCGCTAACTCGGCCTTTTCTTGCTCAAGAGTATTGTAATCCAGTTGTATTTTGACACTGTTTGACTAGCGTCTTCCGATTATTTCTTCAACTCCAAAATTTCTTGATTGTGAGATTCCAACAAGTCATGATAATGCTTTTGTAATTCCTCAAATTGTTGTTAGAAGTTGTTGGCATCTCATTGAGCAATGACAAGTTGAGCTTGTGTATCTTCTAAGTCCTTCTCCAGATTTTTCAAAACATTCTCATCGAAATCTGCAGCCTTCTTCATTGCATCAACGTCTGTAATTAAGGTCCAAATGATTCTGAAGAGATTGCGTGAATACTTGTACATCTCCAAGTATTGTTTCTCAACTGCGTCAATCTTTGCTTTAGCCTCATCTGCCCACTTTGAAGAAATAGGCTCTCAAGTGCGGGTAAGAAAGTTAGATTCTCAAAGTAGTGATCTGGGAACTGCTTCTCCAGATATGCCAGATTAGTTTTGGAATTAGCATCCAGTGGTGGGGGTTTGCAGTATGATAATTCAATGTGTTTTTGCTTAGCAGGGACGATGGCTACATCGCCTTTTTCAGATCGATTCTCAGAAGCTTTGTGCTTGTCTCGTGAATCGGTGTGTTTCAGTGGACTTTTTTCTCGGTTATATTTGTCTTGGGGAGAAGTTCGATCTTGCGATGTGTCTTCCCCACGATGACTCTGGTGGCTCTTATACCTTTCTGGATCCGACCAGACAGGAGAACGAGAGCGTGAGGTGTGTGGTCGATGAGAATCATGAGGCCTTCTGTCATCTCTGCCTTGGCTCTCATGGCGATCGTGCTCGGTGTTAGAAGGAGGTCTATACATGCTACGGCGAATTTTCTAACATCATAGTAAAGTCGAGACATTGTACCTGCATAACAATATAAGAGGAGTTCAGAATCAATGTTCACATAAGACATGAGTGCTGTGACATGCGGTGCTAATGTGTTATGTGCATCCTAAGTGGTGTTCCCCCCAACAAACCCGAGTCTGAAGCCAGACTAGCATGAGCGGGCTCTTTGGCCTTCATGCATCTGAAGAAGTGAAGGTTAAAGGATTTGTGCCAAATTCCTCTGAAGTATAGGTAGTTTCGAGTAGGGGAAGATTTCCTAAACCCTTAAATGTGGAATCGTCCGTAGTAGGAGCATCTCCTTAAGAAGCGTTTAGTGGCAGCTCTATAGGGGATGTTGACTTCTCAGGAGAAATAACATCATCAGGGATGGTATATCTTTCTCTATGCTTTTCAGTTACGTTGGCTAATTTATCATCCTGAGTTGAGGATGGAGAAGGTGGAGTCCTAAGAGGTATTGTTGGACCTTTTGAGCCCTCACCCGTCTCAAGAATAATGTCGATCGGGGGTATGTACACATATGGACACGTCCCATGACCTATACTACGGGTAACAGATAGTAACCCGTGATGATGGAGATACTCATCCTTAAGAACTTCGTCGATGGTTAGGAACTTTTGATCGCCATTGAGAAGCCGATGCAAACGATCAAAGTATAATTGATCCGATATTTTCTTTGGGATATCAACTGCAAATGAAAAAGAAAGAAAATTAATGTGTTGGCATAAGCATTTAAAATTGAAATCCAGAAAGTCGGTGCTTTACTTGATTTGGTCCATCTCCTGGCGCACCCCAGCTGCTGTCTGATATAAAACCATTCAAGTTTAGAATCGCTAGCCTTGCTGCTAAATGGAACAATAATAATTTTCCTTTTCAAGACTGATTCAAAATATGAGAAGAAGGGAGTTTCTTGAGTCTGATGCTTGAAATTATAAAAAAAGTGGACATCATCGAAGGTAGGCTCTATACCTAAAACTTCTTTGTATGCTATATACAAGGTGTATAAATAAGCATAAGAGTTGGGATGTAATTGCATGGGGGCAATTCGCATCTGTCTCAGAATATTGACGACAAAAGGCAGAAACGGTGGAATAGCCCCAACCAGACACATCAATCGGGTAATTGCCATAAATCCTTCCGATGGGTTGTAGGGGTGATCTATTTTCGATGGCACCAGGTTATCTCTTTTTAATATCCCATACTTTAGACATATTTGAACGAGTCTATCATCATCGATCGTCGACTCAACAGAATCTTTGGGTAACTCCAATATAGTGGCAGTTTCAAACTTGTCGGGAGCACGATCATCTCCTATCCCTCCTTCCTCTTCATCACCAAGATAAACTTCACTACCAGAAGATATTTCACTATTGTGTGCTTCCACTTCATAGTCTGGGCCCTCATCATCCCATTCAGGGTCTGAGGGAGAGGATATGTCATCAAGAGTGAGTTTCTCGGAAGTTTCTGCGACTTCTCTCTTTTCTGCTAACCTAGATAAACGTCTCTCTGCCATGGTTAAAGGAGCAATAACATAAGTTAGAGTAAATTAGCCCGTATCCCCTGTGCACGTGTGTGAGCTAAAGTGTACAAGTGCGTAAAGAAATGCGACGTAAAGACAGACAATGCCATTATGTGTGCATATGAACATTCTGAAAAGTACAGCAAAAAGGGCTCTATCCTAACTGTCCATGGAGATGGAAGTCATGTTTAGTGTTCGTTGAGTTGGTTATGGTGTGGTTTTGTTTCAAAACAAAGCTTAATGGTTCAGATTAGTTATGTAGTGTTGAACCGGACCGGTTCGGAGCATGCACTTCCGAGGCAGATCGGAGCGGATCAGTGCTACAAGTGGATCGATTCGGAGCTCTGGGTTGAGCTGTATCGGATCGGTTCGGAACCTTTGAGGAGATAGAGCCATCTTTGAGATGGAGAATCTATTCAGATCGGCTAATGCCAAACCGAATCGACTCAGTAAACCTCCAAAAATCCTAAGCTTATCTACTCCATCCATCGCCTTGTTTCCCGATCCAATCCGATGCTTCATGCCCTATCCCCAGCACTCTGGCACCAATCAATCCACCTCTTACCGATCCCTTTCCTTTCTCTCTTCTCCTTCTTCTTCTCCTCTATTCCTTCATCAGTACCAAACCCAGTTTCACGCCAAAAACAAAATCAAAGCTGAAGTGCCTATGTGTTGGCATGACCTACGTTAGCTTCAATCCTCCTCCACAACCGCCTCGAGATGGTGACCAGGCCATCAACGATGGTAGCGAGGAGGAGAAAGATGCGGCATCGACTAAACTCTACGCTGAAATCTCTCAAATGATTCATGAATTCGAATTGAAATCAAGTCAAAATGGAGTTAATCGAAGTTTTTGACCCACCTAAGTAATTGATTTGAGAATTAAAGGAGAATTCCTGAAGTATTAGGAGCTAGGGTTTTATTTTTCTTTGGAGCAGATTTCGGGAAAAAAGATAGAAATAAAAAAGGGAGAAAGACACGGAAAACGATGAATTTATATAAAAGAGGAGTGGCCCTTTGTATTCCTGCCAACATGTCCCCCCATTCCGATCGGACCGGAAGACAGGCCCACGATGATTTGGCCCATTGAAGTAACGGCGCCGATAGTAGGAAAAACTATGTGAATCGGATCCGAACCCAAGCATAACTACAAGTATTGATTTAATAAACGAATGAAAACTCAAAGAAAAATATATGTACTAAAGTTTACCTGGAAGAGTTGTTGGACATCAAGCTGAGTTCTCAGAGTTATTTGAAACTAAGGAAGAAATTGGAACGTTCTATGGTGTATATGTAGGCAACAAGAGATATGAATTTAAGAAGCAATGCGTTTCTACAAACGAATCGGAGCGACTATTCAATGATTCCAACTCAGAAATCAATGGTCAGATAATGTCAAAGCACGCTCCATCTTCAATAGAAGCATCCTTTGAGGGGGAAAAATGTTAGCCTACTTTGTGAATTAGGCTACACAAAGTTAAAGGATTATTTAAATGAAGAATATTGACCAAAGAAATGCACCCTTTTAGAAGTCCGGTTTGGATCGGATCCTAGTTGTCAAGTCAAGATGATTGTGAAAGTAGAAGACAAAGCCACGGGGGCATAACCGGTTCGGAGCGGAAAGACTCGATCCGTTCCATTCTCTTTGCATACTCAATCCGCCCTTCCATTCTTCCACCAAAACCGATCTGATCCCCTAGTTGCTAGCACCCCCGATCTGAACCTAGAGTCACGACAGTTCCACTCCACATTTCCCTTAAGATTCGGAGCGGTTATGCCCACGTTCTACCCATTTTTGCCACTAAACTGATGTGTTGTCACTCCCATATCCCATCCGAACCCGAAAGTGATGGGATGGAAGCCACGTGGATCCGTACCGAAGCCATCCCAGGAGCAATTTTCACCTATAAATACACCATCAAGAGGCATTTGGAAGGATCTTTTGGCAAATTCAGAACTCAAACTCCTTTGCTATCCGAATTTCATCAACTTATTCAGATTACAATCGTCTTTTGAATCATATTGTGAAGGAAATTGAGTGAATCAATGTATGGTATAAGTGAAAATTGAGTGAGAATTGTTGTACTTGCATTCAAAACATCAATTCAAAGAGTAGAAAGTGGACGTAGGCTATTTAACGCCGAACCACTATTGTGTGTTTTCTCTGTTTTTTTATTACATTTCAGTAGAATCATTGCTCGTTTGGGTGTTAGAGCCAATTTTGGATCTAACACATGGCAATACATCAAGCATGTACAAGTGTCAAATATACAAATACATAGTCAAAGCCACACACATAGATCAGGCCAGAGCATTTTAGCCCAAACTGGACCAAAGTGAACAAGAGTGGGTTCAAGTGCATGAGTATGCACAAGTTCAAACCAGAGTAGCATGTACAAGTTTAAACAAGACAGGTGCGTACATATGGATGTACATGAATAATGGACAACAAGTGTTGTGGTGCAACAATTTTTAAAGAATGGATCGTAGCATAGCACAATGGCTCAATAGTCACAAAAATGCCACAAAACAAGTACATCATGGGTTCAAAACATGGCCACAGCATAAAGTAAAAAGCAACATGAACCATGGGGCATGTCAAAGTACAAATTGGGTGTACCAATTCATGCAGTGGGCCAGAGATAAAACTTCAACTTAGGCTATTGAAAATGACAACTTGTACAAAAACTGGCCAAAACATGTAAGACACACACAAGGCAAGATAGAAGTATAGATGGATATACAAACACACACACACATCATTATGTATATACATACAACATGAACATGGAATGCACCATCAGTAAAGTGATAAGGCAATGAACACTAAAAGCATCGGTGTACGTGTGCATGAGTATATACAAATACAAATACAAATAGGTCGATTTTCAATTCATGCCAAAAGCATAAGATTGAGCTAGGAAAAAGTGCAACAGGTCACAAGAGAAGCATGACCAAGAATGCATGGCACTAAATGAACAAGCATGGAAGTAATATGGCCACAACATATGTTGCATATACATGAACAAGGCAGTTTCATATGCCAACAGCAAGAACAAACAGGGAATGACATAAGCACAAGTTCAAGCGACAAGCATAAACCAAGATACAAAGACAGTCCTGAAATGATACACATCATTTGAACATAGGGATGCCAACTACACATGCAAATACAAAAAGCTACTTATAGCAAGACAAATTCAAGTGTAGTCACATAACCACATACACACAGGAACAATAGTGGTGCATACATAAACATGATATACATAACATACATGTGTGTATATGTATATACGTATATTTATACATGTGTATGCAGTTACGAAAATTTACAAGCCAGAAGTTAAGTTCAAGTGCCAATAAAATGATCCATGGATGGGAAACAAGAAAAGGCAAGTGTTACGAATCAGATGAATGGTGTGTCTACAATTTGCATATGTTAAAATTGGCAACAAGTATATATTTGGCAATGGAAATTAATTAATTCTCCATATTAAAAGTGGGACCAAACATGGCCAGGTACATCAAGAAATTCAGGAAAATGTTTATTTACGGAATCGAAGAGGCAATCTTTGGCAAGAATCAAACCACGATTCAAAAGTTTCTAGAAATATGCAAGAGCCAAAGAAATTAATCATATATTTCCAAAGAACAATATTTGGCAGAAAATCATTCCAGTTTTCATAAGTCAATCACACATTCACGACAACAAATAAAGCAACAATCACGCAAATCAGACCAAATCAATATTCTTGAAATCAAAGGATTGGTTAGGGTTTCTATACCCTATAAATATACACCAATTCATCATCGGCAAATTGCATCGAAATTAAGCAACACAAATTTGAGAGCAAAAAGAAAAATAAATAAGAATACTCACGTGTTTCGATCACAAGAAAATTCCCTAAATCATTCAACAAGGAGCCACACCGTTCAAGCCATTAGAGAATAACCAGAATATTTGAAGTCGCGGATCAATTTGGGGAGAAAACCCTAGGTGGCTATTGAAGAAAAAGAAGGCCAAAGCATTGAGTAACTAAGCTCAGCTAAAAGGGGCTGGTCATTTTTTAATCAAGTGTTTTTAATTTTATAAACTAGGGTTTTTGTTTTTAGTTGTAATTTCTTTTGCAACCGAAGCACACAATTTTCTAATTTTCTGTAAATCTAGGGTATACTAGTTATAGGATTTATAGTTAGGGTTTCCAAGTTACGAGTTTGAAATTCAGGAAAAAAATTTGATCTTGGGTATAAAGATCAGTTTAGAGTTTTGAGAGTAGGATTAGAGCAGTAGCAGGGTTTGCCAGTTTACTGGGTTTTGTAAGCGAGAATCCTTTTTAATACCAAGTAGAAATCCTGGGAATGTAGCAGTAGGCAGGGGTTTGTCGAAGCTAGGTAAAATCTATGTCATTACTTTTTGCATTTATTTTCTGTGCTGAAATCTGTGCTGTGTTATTTTTAATATCTTGTAAAACTCCAACAAACCCTACTCACACGCCTAGGGTTAATCCAGATCCTACAAGTGGTATCAAAGCGAGTATTTTATTAACTATAGAGTCATGTATTCCCCTAGTTGTCAATCCAGTGAGAGTCAGTCCAGTCTTATTCCAACTATTTTTTATGGTACATTTTTTTTAAATTGGAAGTCCAAAATGGAATTCTATTTAAAATCTATTGATATTAAATGTTGGGATATTGTTATCAATGGATATGATATGGTTAATAGGTATGATATTACGTTTAATTTTTGTGCTACACATATTTTATACTCTTATATTAATGATGATCAATATAGACTTATCTCCCATTTTTTAACTTCATAGTAAATCTGGGAAACTCTCGATACATTGCATGGAAGAAAAGACGGCAATTGCTCAAAACCCTAGAATGCCTACTCAGATTTAGATTTGTGCTTAAAAGGAGTTACAAATGAAGAAACATATAAAGATAGCGATGGAGACATTTCTTATGCATATTTAGTTCATATTTGTACAGATTTAACTAAAATCGTTGATAGTCTCAAATCGGAAAACAAAAACTTAAAATCTGAAAACTCTGAGTTATAATGCAAAATTAATGTTTTGAAATCAAAATTTGAATGCTCTAAAATTTCTTTAAACTCTGGTTGCGAAAATTGTTTGAATTTGGAAAATAATCTTGTTCATCTAAATGAGAACATTCAAAAGCTTGAAAATGAAATTCTGATTTTAAAGGAGAACAAGATTAAGCTTGAAAGTAAAAACAATTTTTTGCAAAAGGAATTGGAAAATTTTAAGACTAACAAATTTTGCAAACATGATATTGCTGAAAAAGAAAATTTGTTGAAAACTGATTGTTTTGAAAGAGCTTGAAAACAAGATTGAAAATTTCAAGAAATTCAGAAAAATTGAATCAGAAAACGAAAACGATTTGAATATGAAATTTCCGAGTCCAAGAACAAAATCAAATTGCTTAAAAAAGAAAATTTGGTTTTGAAACAATCTGATGCTGAAAAGGAGATCGCTATAAATCGTTGTTCTAATTTGATAAAAGAAAATAGTGATCTTAAATTTAAAGTTCAATAACTAGAATCAACTTTGGATAAATTTTCTAATGGAAAGTATGTTGTTACAAAACCAAATTTCTATTGGAAATAAAAGTGGTATTGGCTTTGAAAACTTGATAGATTTGCTCAAAAGCAAAATTCAAATAATTTTAAAAATCCCTCAAATAGCTTTGAAAAAGATCAATTTGACAATTTGAACTCTGAAATATTAAAGGATTATTAAATCATAAACAAAATAAAAACTTGTTAAAAACAATCCATTTAAATAATTTTGGATCCCAAAAGGAAATAAAATGAATTCGGCTAAATTCAAATAGTTTTGGGTTCCAAATGGCACATTGGTAGATGCAAATGGTTTGTTATTTGAACAAGTTTGGGTACCTAAAGTCATGAACACCGTTAAGAGTGGTTTTACAAATTTTGTTAGACCACTCGATCTCCTAAACGCTTACGTACAGTAGGCTAGCTAAAGAACAACTTTCCAAAAGAATCAAAGTTGCTCCATATCATCATCAAAGCTTATTGACATATGTTATTTAGCCGTGATTGTCGAGTTAGAGATCCACAATGTCTATTGAAAATTCAGATATGTTCTCTAAAACTCATTTTTGTTTATATTCTCTATTTTTATTCTTCCATCTCTTTTCTACCTTATATTTTTTCTTTTATTCTTCCTTTATGTTACTATTGATTTTAGATTGAGTTGCCATATTTTTTTTACTTTTGAGCTTTCTTAACTTCAAATTGCAATATTCATGTTTTTCTGAAAATTAGATTCATTTATCTAAAACTCTCATGTTTGATGATTTCCAGATTGTGAATTCAAATTTGTAAATATCTACAATTGTTTTGAAGTTTATTTTTTTAATTTCTGAATTTCTAACAGTGTTGAAGCATTTTTATCATATCTTGAACATTATTATTCAAAATTTTAAATTTTTTGATGATCTGAAAAACTATTGTAATTTCACACATCTCTGGTGTTTTGAATTTCTTCTAACTCATTTAGGAAAGACTTGAAAAATTATACTCATTACAGCACACTACTATTTTTTCAGTTGTGATAATTTCATTCGTTTTTAGATGGGCTTGAATTTTTTTAATTCAAAATCATGTGATATGGATTGTTGTGTTGCATCATGAAACTCACTTTTAAATCATGATCTTTTAGCTTGGATATTTGATTTCTTGGAATCATTTGAAATTGTTGATATCTTGAATCTCACTCACTTTTTGGATTTGAAATTAATAATCTTGTGTTATCGATTCATTAAATCCTAAAATTTTCGCATCTCTTTAAGTGATTTCAAATGAAATGCTTTTAATCTTGGATCATGATCTGTCTCTTGTGCGTGTTATAAATAATTTTGAACAATTGTCTTGTGCATCTTTGATCTGAAGTTGATCCTACTGCTCTGGTAAAACGAACTAAGTTGTTAGATTTATCTGCTTGGGCTTGATGATTAAATATTTTTGTTTAAGATACATTGTAAATGGCAATTATGAGCTCAAGTGGTATCAACCTTAGAAGCTTTGAAAATTCTCATTCAATTGGTTGATTTATTTTAAAATGATTCTCATCTTGTATAGATCTTTCAGAATACCTCTTGTAACTAATGTTTTTAATTTTAAAAATCATTTTTGGCTATTTATTCAAAATTTGAAATCTTTGACCAAATTGAACTATATTTGGAACTCATCAAAATTATTATTAGATTTATTTTTTGATTTTCATGTGGAACCTAAGACTTCACTCAAGACATCACTTGTAGGTCTTAGTAAACCCCATGGGTGGTGTATACCCCAATTTTTCAATGTCTACACACCGCCAAGATAGTCACCCAAGAAGTTGGCAGAGGCGGCCCTCGAACCTGAGACCTCCTATGTCTCATCCCTATTCCCCGCCTCTAAGCATCTGAGCTACGAGTGTCGGTTTACTATCAGATTTTTGAAATTTTGATGAGTTGCTACTATAGTATATTTCATAAATAAAGGAGGATTTTATTTAAATTCTCATGATGTTTGAACATATCTTATGATATCTTTGAATTGGCGCTTATTCATGACCATCTTATTTTTCTATCATCATTCTGTCATCCATCATCGTTTTATTTAATATGGGGAGTTTAATATATTTTTAAAATAATTAACAAATATACTGTTTCAAAATTTATGTTGGATATGTGACTATATTATATTTCAGGAAAAGAGATAATCGAAAATTTTCAAAAAAAAAGTTTCACAGCCATCTATGTACCTAGCATATTACTATCATCTATTTCAGTTTTATATACTGAGGAGATTTGGTATATAATAAATGTTTCTCTAATCTCATTTAAAAAACCTAGATATGTTCATGCATGGTTAGAGATTACTTATATTTTAAGTTCCGACTGATCTATTTTATAGTCCTAATAGGCTATGCGTGGTTAGTGCGCTCTTTAATAAAAAGAAATGAAAATAATTTTTTTTTATATATATATGAAATCTTCCTTGCTATGTAAAAACCAACGTATCAATCCATTCTCTTATTTGTGAAATGCATCTCTATTCTATTATATATTATTATTTTTTGATTGATAGTCATTGGGATTTGAGATTATTTGATTTTGTCACTTGATGTAAATTTATAACCATAGTCCAAAAGCATCACTATTTGTGCTCATTTTTTGTTGTAAATATAGGACAATAATGAAACATTGAGAATAATATGTTGATCGATTAATGATCATATCGCATTGATCATTAATACACGTGGTATTAATATCAATACATAAATACGTATTATAGAATATTGTATTGGATAGACCCAACATGAGAAAACTTCATGGAGCATGATTAATGGTGTCATAAGTAATTCTCACAGTGACCTTGATGTAATGGTCCTCAAACCTAAAATCATTATATATTTTATTCGAGGATATTTTGTTTAGATATCATCAAAAGTTACTTTTAACCAAGTAGACGATAAACGTGATTATCGGATACTTCTCGAATCGATTAAATAATATAAATGATCTAGATGGAACTTAACCCTACAATATAAGTACTGATATCCATGGGGCCCTTAATTGTGTAAGATTATGAAATGCATGGTCGTGCTCAAATATTTATTTGTTTATATAATCTACTCATAGATCAAGATAAATGGATTAAATTATAAAGAGGATAATATGTTCCATGCTTCGAGTTTAATCTTGGATATAATGATTAAGAGGATTAAATTAAATTGGGATAGTGGTCATAAAAAGGTTGTATCGAATCATCGATTTTATTATAACCTTGGTAACAACGATGTACTGCTAAATGCCACTCAATGTTTATAATTTTGAATATTATATAAAATTATTGCCAACGTTATAATAAGCTATTGGGTCACACACTTAGAATGTTTATAAGGGAGAACCATTCTTTGAACAAATAAAATATCAAACCATTGATATTTTAAATAGCTTTTGAATGGGTATACCGTTTTGGTTCCATAGTTTTGGTTCATTTTTATTTTAAATGGAAGGATACTCCTTTTTAGAATACCACCGGAAAAGAACAGAACCCATATCGAAGAAAAAAACCAAATCGGCCATGGCTAATACCATTTAACTCCTTTTTAATTTGATTACGTATGACGATTGAGAAGGCGTTCGTGTGGATACCATAGAGACGTTGTCTGATTTGGGCACCGTTATTGATTCGCCACAACTAGGTTTTCCATCATCGTCGTGTTTTTGCAAAATATATAATGGTACTCAATTTATCTTGTTTTTCTTTTATCTTATTTTTGGGTTTTTGACTATTGATTTTCATTGCCGATTTCATCCGAACACGTTCTCTTATTAACATAGGTCGAGATAGAGGATATGGACATGGAGCATATAGATAGATGGCAAATGCACTAGAGGAAGTTATTATATGATTATCGTTTTTCTTATGTACCTTGAGACAACTACGAGAAATTCAATTTATATGAAAGACAGCTGTATTGACATTTTTATCAACTATAAAAATAAAGGGTACATACATTATATTTTATTCCTTCCACTGTGAGTTCTGAATGAATATATATGTATATACATATATACATATGTGTGTGTATATACACGCAATGCTCCATGATGTTATTTCACTTGTTCAACTAACGACTTGTCTTAGAATGGTTTTAAGTTTAGACCGGCCTTTTCCAGGTCAAAATTTAGGCTTATTTCAAGATGGGTTGTTACAGCTGGTGTAACACCTTGAATGTTAATCAACAATAATTAAAAAAAAAGTGTAACAATACAAATATTACTTAAAATAATATTCAGAATTAGGCGCAGGGGAATTCACCGTTACATCCATTACAAAATTCCGGTTCAGATAGATTTTTAGCTTGTGTAAATCAGACAAAAAATGAATAAGTTATAATCAGTTAAAGTTTGAAATTTAAACTAGAAAATTTAATAAATAAACATAATTTAATCAAAAGTGAAATAGGCGACCCAGCCCATACTTGGGTCGACCCCTATGCCGAATCAGGGGTCGACAAGTGTTGCGACCCACGTAGAAGGCAGTCGACCCAGTACGAGCTAGGCACAAAACCATGCATGGCCGACGTCGAGCCTGTTGCGTATAAAATTTGGGAACAAGTCAGGGTGTTATCAAATTGTAGATCTAAAAGGATTTATTTTTCTTCTTTCAGAGTCTTTTTCTGAATCTACAATATTTCTCTGTTAGTTTTTGATATAATTTTTACATCGACAATTATATAAGAAGGATTGAGACCGTACATTAGTTTGGATCTGTAAGTTTTACAATTTACAGTGTCTATAAGTTTATCTACTATAAATTATAATACAATCTATTCACTGCCTATGTTTATTCCTTTCAATTGTGTATTTACTTACAATCAATTCTTCTTCTTTATCCCCTTCTATATTCTTAATTTATTTACAGTCTTGCAATGCCCTAATTTTTTTATTTTGTTCATTTCTGAGTCTAGGCCTTAAGAGTAGCGTAGACCAATTTCTCCTTTTTTATTTTATTTTTTCGCTGAGCCTAGGCCAACGAGAGGCTAGGCCTTTATAGTTTAAATTGCATAAAAATAGGAATGATACTGAAATAATGTTTAAAAAGGGGATTTTGGGCATACTGAGAATTGGTGAATATTACATTCAAACTATGGACTATAAATTGAGATAAATTCTAATGGAAGAATGTTCAGACTTATGAACTGGAATAAGTTATATGTAATGATAAAACACGTGAATTGGAATCAAATACCCTTAATTAGACATTAAGTAACATGTAATTGTAAAACATGTAAACGTTATAGATTGGACTTAATTGGACAACAAGTGATATGGGAAAGGGTTGTATAAAAAGATTACATTTAATTATAAATGTTGATTACAACCTAGGAATATAACACGTGGTTATATTGGGCTTACTAATGAACTTAAGTATGTTAAGTTAAAATTGTGTGATTAAAAAGCTAAGGGGTACATTCTAGTGAGATATAAGGGACTCGTAGAAATCCTAGTTATAAACTAGGGACCAAGTCTAGGGTTGACTCGTGTCAAGTGCATTTTTGTGTGGAAACCCGTATCAGTCAATATCCCTTTGTTATCACGGAGTCTTGCACTAGGTAGAATCTTGGGCACACTTTACTAAATTGGATAGTAAGTGGTTAAAAATGAGGTGGGTACGGGCGCATTTCGGTGGAACCATAAGCGTGCATTATTCTGAATGAGGAAGATAAGATGCTGTAATGCATGTGATTAAGGCTGTGTCTTTTTAGTTGATGGGTTCGGGATTGATAACCCTGAATTCCATAGCTGGCACAGGTTATTCACATTTGGGTAAAGAAGCTGATCAATGAGTAGAAATTAGGTAAAGACTAATTGTGATATTTTAGTAGTTGATGCAACTATTTTCGGATATGAATGAGAAGCCTATCTTGTTTCGTGTTTTCTACTTTACTATACTTTTAAGTCCATTGCTATTCATCTGTCTAAATACTACCTTATCTTATGCCCATGCTAGAAATTACTAGAACTCACCAGACTTATGTCTGACCTAGTTTGTTTTGTTTCTCTCTCTTCCTTTCCCCTAGGTTCTCAGGGTGGAGGAACACATCGGTAATTTTTGATTTTTTGACTCTGTTGGGAATCGGACAATTTCTTGCTTCATGTATTACTTCAGTACCTGCTTTCTAACTATTGTAATGACTTATGAGGGAGATGACTTTTGTGGTTTTTCTATTATACTTTGATATTTTTCCATGAGACAGTTTGTTGTTTTATGATGATGATTCTATGGTATTTTAAATTGTAATCAATGCAATGACTGGATTGGTTTAATAATAAATGTTTTAAAAAAATTCCACTATATTTTACATTTCTGTCTTATGAATTTTAGCCCCTGTGTTGTTACTTTATACCTTAGCACTTCACAAAACTTAATGCATCCTTATATGGGTGACGTTAAGGGATGTGGGGTGTCACATTTGGTACCAGAGCCTAAGGTTACAAGATCAAAAAAAGTTTTAAAAATAGTGTTTTCAAAAAGAATTTTTAAGTAAAACCTATTTTTGAAAAATATATCCCCTCAAGCCAATTGAAAGTTTCCTTTGATCTCTTTTTAAATCATTGTCTCTTCTCTTTTCATTGTGTGTAGGGGCTTCCAATTTCATATAGGGCATTCCCATTCCAACTTGGTTTCATAGATTTGTAGAAGCTATGGTGCTTTCCAAAGCGCAAGGAAATGCCTCACCT
This sequence comes from Allium sativum, assembly GCA_030737875.1. Lineage (NCBI taxonomy): Eukaryota > Viridiplantae > Streptophyta > Magnoliopsida > Asparagales > Amaryllidaceae > Allium > Allium sativum. Next base: position 63,983,706 of record JASFAX010000020.1, on the reverse strand, counting down.
CCAGCTGCAGCCGCGATAGTTCCACCTAATCCAGTAGTTAACTTCTCTAAGCTCTGTAAGGATTTCTGTGCGATGGATGACAAGCCATTTCTTGGATCGGAGAGTTACGTAGAGGCTCGCAATTGGTTTATGGAGACAAATAGTGTGTTTGTGTTGTTAGAGCAAGATGACAGGAGGAGGATTCAGTTGGCCGCTTGGCAACTGAAAGGGGAAGCATCCTGTTGGTAAGAGGTAGCTCAAGCAGAGCGAATTTTTGATACATGGGATGAGTTCAAGGATAGTTTGAAAAGAATTTCTTATCACAAGATGAGGAAGGAATAGAATTAGAAAAGTTCTTGAGTCTGAAGCAAGGTAGCATGTCGGTGAAGAAGTATGTGAATAGCTTTAAAGAATTGGCAAGGTCTGGCTTGGATTTTGTTAATATTACATACAAGAAGGCTTTGAGATTTGTGAGGTGGCTAAACCAACCTCTCCAAGGACTGGCGATGACATATATCCCTATGGGAGCTACGTTCGAGAGGCTAGTGGATACGACTCTGATGCATGAGGATGGAAAAATGAGTAAACAAGAGGATAAGACTTAAAAACCAAGCAAAATACTGAAAAGAAAACATGGTGGCCTAAGAAGGGTGTAGTGAAGAAGGGAGAGAAACCTGATAAGGTACAAATCAAGAAGGAAGTTAAGTGTCATGAATGTGGAAAGATGGGACACTTTATCCAAGACTGTAGGAATACTAAGAGAAATGCTTGTTTTCAGTGCGGACATGTGGGATATTACAGTAAGCAAAGTCCTTAAAAATAGGAACATGGCCAGGATCATCAGGAGCACAGGTTCACGCGATTGAGGCGACCTAGACCAGTGGAGGCATTCAGGACCGAGGTAATAAAGTCACCGTAGAAGTTTTGATTTCTCTTTTTAACTTTCCCATTAGGACTTTGTTCAATTCCAGTGCTTCTCATTCTTTCTTATTAGTTCTGTTGTTGATAATCTGCACCTAGTTACTTCTATCATTTCTGATCCAGTAGTTGTCTCAATTCCTGTAGGAGGTACAACTCACCTATATATGATGTGTAAGGGTTTGAGGATTTCTATTCTTGGCGTCGATTTTGAGTGTGATGCATATGTATTGGGTTTTATAGGTTACTGGTTTATTCTAGGGATGGATTGTTTATCCATCTACGGTGCCATCCTTGATTGTGAGAGGAGAGTTGTTATACATTTAACATGTCACGGTAGGACTCTCGAGATTTCCTGTGACCCTCGAGGGTCAGTTATGCCCTGTTTCTTAGATTCCCTAAATGCTTTTGTTGACGATCTCAGTTTGCTATCCATAGTGACTACCTCCCAGATGTGAGATAGATTTTCAGATATACTTGGTGAAGAATGTTAAGCCTGTCGTTTTGCTAGTGTGCCACATGTCTCCGAGATAGAAAGGAGCTTAGCAAGCAAGTGTCTGAGTTATCTAGAAAATATTTATTAGACATAGCATTTCTGAGTGGGGAGCACCGGTCGTCTTTGTGACTAAGGTAAATGGATCTCTATGTCAATGTATGGACTATAGGGAGTTGAATAAGCTCACTAAGAAGAATTGGCACCCACTCCCGTGGATAGATGACTTGTTTGACCAGTTATTGGGCGCTTCAGTTTTCTTACAATTAGATTTAGCCATGGGTTTTCATCAGCTAAAGGTAGCGGATGACAGCATAGACAAGACTGCTTTAGCACTCTCGACAGTTTCTTTGTGTGGCTAGTTAAGCCTTTTGAGCTAACTAATGCACCAGCGTACTTTGTGGATTTGATGAGCGAGTATTTAGGGAGTACCTGAATAAGTTTGTTGTGGTATTTATCGATGATATCTTGGTTTTCTCGAGGAGCGAGGAAGAGCACGCCATGCATTTGGGAGAAATTTTCTGCACTCTCCGAGAGCATCAACTGAAGATGATGTTTTCTAAGTGCTATTTCTGGCAGGAGGAAGTAAGGTTCTTAGGGTATGTTGTCTCTAGAGATGGTATAGTGGTGGACCTCGCTAAGCTTGTCTTAATTTAGGATTCGAAAGCCCCTAAGAATGTAACAGAGGTTAGGAGTTTCTTGGGATTAGCGGGATACTATAGGAAGATCGTTAAGGATTTTGCATGCATCTCGGCTCCGCTACTCATCTGATGAAGAAGAACCTTATTTTTGCTTGGGATGTAGATTGATAGGATGCATTCTTGAGATTGAAGAAGGCTGTTACATTAGCCCCAGTTTTGACTCTTCCGGATGGTACAAAGATGGTTACCATTTATACGGATGCTTGCGACATTGGTTTAGGTGAAGTGTTGATGCAGGAAGGTTGGATTGTCTACTATGGGAGTAGGCAGTTGAGGGTACATGAGAAGAACTACACTATCCCTAATTTGGAGCTAGAAGCGATAGTGTTTTGCACTCAAGTCTTAGAGATACTATTTAATAGGTGAGAGTTTGAGCTTTATATAGATCATAAGTCGCTCAAGTACTTGTTCCCGCAAAAAGATCTTAATTTGCGACAACAACATTAGATGGAGTTCCTTGCATCTTATGATTTTGAGATAGCATATACCAGGGAAAGGTAATGTTGTAGTAGACGCATTCAATAGGCAGAGAATGACTTTGAGTCCATTATTCATAGAGTGGTAGAGTTTGGAGTTTATCTCATCATTTGATTTTATACCATTTACGGATTTTGCGCTTGTATTATTGGTATTGTTGGAGGTGCGACCTACTCTTTTAGAGTGCATAGGATCTAGTCAGCGTGATAATCATCAGTTAGTGGACATCATGGACCGACTTTGTGGAGGAGAGACCTCTAGTCACCATGCTAGGTATTATGTGGATGAGAGAGGGTGGCTACGCCGAGATGGGAGATTGTGTGTTCTTAGAGTAGATGATTTGTTGAGATCGGTTTTAGAGGAGGTTCATCACTCTCGGATGACTATCCACTCAGGTGGTGATAAGATGTATAGAGACAAGAGGAGGGTTTTCATTGGATTGGGATGAAAAAGGACATAGCAGAGTATGTAGCTCGATGTATGACTTGCCAGCAAGTAAAGGCTAAACAGAGGAAACATGGTGGATTGCTTTACCCTTTGGACATACCACAGTGGAAGTAGGAGAGAATCTCTATGGGCATTATAGATGGGTTGCCCAGATCGAGGAGGGGCAATACCAGTATTTGGGTTATAGTAGACAGATTGACCAAGAGCTCTCACTTCATCCTAGTAAAAAGCAGAAGGACGACATCTTGGTTGGCATCAGTATATCTTAGAGAGACCTCCGACTTCACGGAGTACCCTCTAGTAGTGTTAATGACCGAGACCTCATCTTTCTGAGCGAGTTTTAGAGGAGCCTGCAGGAGGCATTAGGGATGCATCTATGACTTACTATAGCTTATCACCCTCAAACTGATTAAAAATAGAGAGGGTTAATAGGATTATCGAGGATTTATTGAGTCTATGTATCCTAGACTTTGGAGGGACTTGGGGGGAGCATCTTCTACTGGTAAAGTTCACATACAATAACAACTATCAGGAAAGTATTAGTATGGATCCCTTCAAGGCACTTTATGGATGACCACGTAGATCGCCTACACATTAGTGGGAGTCTACGAAAAGGCTTTTACTTGGACCTGAGATGGTTAGGGATAATTTATAGAAGATAGACTTGATTCGGAGGCGGATGAAAGCAGCTCAGGACAGGTAGAAGTCGTTTGCAGATCAGAGGAGGAGAGACCTAGAGTTCGAGGTAGGAGATATAGTCTTTGTTAAGGTGTCACCTTTGAGGAACGTTAACCAGTTTGGCTCATTGGGAAGCTTGCGCCGAGGTTTGTTGGGCCGTTCCCCATAGAAGAGAGGGTAGGTCAGATGGCCTACAGAGTTAGACCACCAAAGAGATTGGCAGGAGTTCATGATGTGTTCCATGTTTCATACTTGAGGAAGTGTCTATATGATTCCGGGTAGTAGTTGAGCCGACACTCTAGAGGATATTGAGATAGAGAGGGGGCATCAGTCAGAAGAATTTCTACTCGGATACTAGGATCTGAAATTAAGAAGTTAGGTAATAAGGAGATCAAGCTAGTTAAGATATAGTAGGGAGAAAACAGCGACAACGCGACTTGGGAACCTGAAGATAGGGTTCGCACTTCTTTTTCATTTCTCCTCGAGAGTACGCTCTTAATTCCTTTTTTTAAGCTTTGAATTTAAATCTATTTTTCCTATTATTTGAATCACAATTCTTAGGTAGAAGTCGATGGATGGTAGGAAATGGTTTAAAATATGTTAATAGAACATGTTATGGTTGAATGGACTCATGTGGATGCAAGTGTTTTATAGTGGATGCAGGGATGCATATACACATACTAGGCACTAGATTATTGATCGACTAAATTAGGACACTTACATACTGCATATGGATGTGTGCGCATTTTAAATTATTATAAATGTGGATGAAAATTGGTTGAACCGTCACTTAGATGTTGCATTTTGATGAATGGTTGCTGCAAACATATAGAATTTTATGTGTATCATTAGGATTCTTTTTCATACATATTTGATGCACGACACATACATGAATGGAATTAAGGAGGTCAACTAAATCAGTAGACTGCCTAATTTTCGCATTAGCCTAAGGACATACACACAACACCTTTGCATATGTCATGTAGAGCATTAGAAATTCTAAGGACGATGAATGCCAGCGGTTGATGGTTGAGTAGATGGATGTAGGTAATGGTTGATAATATTCATAACATTCTTCTCGCCTTAGAGATTTCGGGGATGAAATCCTTTAAGGAAAGGAAAATGTAACACCTCGAATTTTAATAAACAATAATTAAATAAAGATGAGTAATAAAACAAATATTAATTAAAATAATATTCAGAATTGGGGAAAGAACTTTCAGTGTTACGTCCGTTTCAAAATTCTGATTCTATGTACATTTAGTTTGCGTAAATCGGACGAAAATGAATAAGTGATGATCAGTTAAAGTTTAAAATTTTAATTAGAAAATTTAATAAATAATCAAAACTTTAGCAACAATGAAATGGATAACCCAGCCTATACCTTGGTCGACCCCTGTGTCGACCCAGGGGTTGACAACTGTGTCGACCCACGCAGAAGGCAAGTCAACCTAGTACGAGCCAGGAATAAAAATGTGCCTAACCGATGTTGAGCCTGCTGATGCATCTTATGGAGTCTTTTTTGCTGATGTGCTTTTAAAGGATGAGATTAAAAACCTAAAATATTAAGGTCTGAATTATCCTTCCACACCTATAAATAAACTGCTACTCCTCACTTTTCCCCCATACCTCTTCTTCTCCATTTTCTTAGCCTCCACTCCATTATGCTCCAAAATGAAATAAAATTTGGGAACAAGTCGGGGTTGTCAAAAGATTTAAAAGGATTCTTCTTCTTTCAAAGCCTTCTTCTGGATCTATAATATTTCTCTATGATTTTTTGATATAATTTTTAGATCTGCAATTATATAAGAAGGATTGAGACTATAAATTAGTGTGGATCTACAAGTTTTACAGTTTACATTGTTTATAAGTTTATCTACTGTAAATTATTATTCAATATATTCACTGCTTATTTATGTTCCCTTCAATTGTTTATTTATTTATTTACAAGAAAATCTTCTTCTTTACCCCCTTCCCCATTATTAATTTTTTACAGTCTTGTAATGCCCTAATTTGTTTATTTTGTTCATTTCTGACCATCCTTACAAGTAGCCTAGACCAATTTCACCTTCTTTTTTTTTGCGATGAGCCTAAGCCAACAATAGGCTAGGCATTTATCGTTTAAATTGCGTAAAAATGGGAATAAAACTTCAAGAATGTTTAAAAAGGGGATTTTGGGCATATTGAGAATCGGTGAATATTACATTCAAACCATTGACTGTAAATTGGGATAAATTCTAATGGAAAAATGTTCAAACTTATGAATTGGAATAAGTTATATGTAATGATAAAGCATGTGAGATGATGAAATACACTTCATTGGACATTAAGTAACAAGTAATTGTAAAACATGTAAACTGTGACAGATTGGACTTAACTAAAAAAAGTGACATGGGAAAGGGTTGTATAAAAATATTACATTTAATTAGAAGTGTTAATTACAACCTAGGAATATAACACATGGTTATATTGGGCTTATTAATGAACTTAAATATGTTAAACTAAAATTATGTGACTAATAAGCTAAGGGTGCATTCTAGTGAGATACAAGAGGCTCGTTGAAATCCTAGATATAAATTGGGGACCAAGTCTAGGGTGACTTGTGCCAAGTGCATTTTTGTATGGGAACCCATATCAATTCGTTCCCCTTTGTTATCATGGAGTCTTGCACTAGGTAGAGGCTAGGGCAGGCTTTACTAAATCAAATAGTAAGTGGTTCAAAATGAGGTGGGTACGGGTATGTTATGGCGAAACCATAAGCGTGCATTGTTCTGAATGGGGAAGATAAGACGTTGTAACACCTGTGATTAAGGCGGTGTTTTTTTAGTTGATGGGTTCAGGATTGATAACCCCAAATTCCATAGCTGGCATAGGTTATTCACATTTGGGTAAAGAAGCCGATCGATGGGTAGAAATTAGGTAAAGTCTAATTATGATATTTTAGTAGTTGGTGCAACAATTTTTGGATATGAATGGAATCCTATCTTATTTCATGTTTTCTACTTTACTATACTTTCATGTCCATTACTATTTTTCTATCTAAATATTTCCTTATCTTATACTCATGATATTCCTTTCCCCTTAGGTTCTCAGGGTGGAGGAACACAGCAGTGACTTTTGATCTTTTGAATCAGCTTGGATTCAGACTATTTCTTGCTTCATGTATTACTTCAGTGCCTGCTTTCTAACTATTGTAATAACTTATAAGGGAGATGACTTTTGTGGGTTTTCTATTATACTATGATATTTTTCCACGAGAGAGTTTGTTGTTTTATGATGATGATTCTATGGTATTTTGAATTGTAATCAATGTAGTGACTGGATTGGTTTAATAATAAATGTTTAAATAGTTTCAGCTGTATTTTACATTTCTGTCTTGTGAATTTTAGTCTCTATGTTGTTACTTTATACCTTAGCGCTTCACAAAACTTAATGCATCCTCATATGAGTGATGTTAAGGGCAGTTGGTACTAGTGCCTAGGTTCCCCGATCATCAAGAAGGAACCCTGCAATTCTAGGAAGGTGCCACTCTTATTCTTAGGGTTACAATTCGTATCCCATTTGATTCTAGGACATTACATTCCTTTATAACAATGAAGGTAGTAAATTTCTTAAATCTTTCAACCATAATTGACGATAGTTCAATAATGTTTTCCCACCCTATTAAAGGTTTGATACAACTTTCACAAATTTGTAAAGATCTAGTGTTTAGACATTTATGATGTCAATTTCTTTTGTAAATCATATAGTCTAAACTATGAGGGGTATGTATTCATATTGAGTATGGATTGGTTATCATATTATGGAGACATTCCAAAAAACAATAAGAACATTGTTTCTGTAAAAGAGTTGTAGAGGTCATGACTTTAAGGTTCCTTGTATGGCCAAAAATCTTGGGGAACTAGGCCAGCTAGATTTATTAAATCCATTAGATGTTGGAGGACTAACCTCCATACCCTTTATTTGTGAATTTATTGACCTTTTTTGGGAAGTCTCATGTCTTCCGCTTTATAGAGAGATTGAACTCCAAATAGACCTAATGAAAGTAGTTAGGCCAATTTCTCTACCTTTAAGGCATATGGTCCCTAAAGAAAGAGGGGAGCAATATAAGCAAATCTTGGAGCTGTTGAAGAAATGGTTTATCTGTAGAAGCACTTCTAATTAGGAAGCACCAGTTATATTTACTACAAAGGAAGATGGGTCATTGAGACTCTATATTGGTTATAAAGAGTTAAACAAATTGACAAGGAAGAATAAGTACCTTTGAGTAGGATCGATGACCTATTCGATCATCTCAGAGGAGCTATACTATTTTCCTATCAGATCTAGCTACTGGATTTCACCAGTTGCTCTGAAGAGGTAAGCCTCAGACAACGTTCCAAACACCAGATGGACTCTTTGAATGGGAAGTGCTGCTACTCGGATTGATAAATGCCATAGATTTCTTTGTTGATATGATGAGTGGAGTATTTAAAAGATACGCAATAAGATAGTAATCGTGTACGGTTGTTGTGTTCATCGATGATATTTTAGTTTTCTCCAAAAACTGCAAGGAATATGAAGATTATCTTAGAGAAATTCTAAGAACCTTAAGAAAACATCAGCTTAAGGCTAAATTATCCAAATGCCATTTTTGGAAAAAATGAGGTTAGATTTCTTGGACACATAGTTTCGAGAGAAGAATTGGCTGTTCATTCTACAAAAGTTAAGAACGTGCTAGAATGAAGGATTCCTAAGAATCTAACAAAAGTAAGAAGCCTTCCAAGGTAAGCACACTATAATAGGAAGTTCATTAAGGACTTCACAAGGATAGCGACTCCTTTAACGTGATTGAGTAATAAAACCCAAGTTTTCTCTTAGAAGATGGTTGCAATGAAGTATTTGAGAAAGTCAAAAAATCTTTATCTAGTGCACATGTGATTACCATTTCTAACATGACTAAGCCATTCCCTTTGTATATTGATGCTTGCAGTACGAGACTGAGAGCAATTTTAATGCAAGAAAGGAGAATAGTTGCTTACTCAAGTGGCAACTAAAGAACCATGAGAAGAGGTATATGATGTATGATTTGGAACTAGTAGGCATTGTTTTTGCACTCAAAATGTGGAGGAATTATCTTTTGAAAGGAAGGTTTGAGTTGTTTATTGATCATAAGTTACTCAAATAACTATTTCCCCAAACATGCCTAGATCTAAGGCAATAGAGATAGGTGGAATATATATATATATATATATATATAATCTTTTGATTTCCAGGATAAGGGAACGTTGTCGCCGATGAATTAAGTCAGAAACATTCTACCTTAAGTGTTATATCTGAATGGAGGAAGTTGGGGTTCCTTTCCAATTTTAACTTTCAACCACCGAAAAGAGCCCATGCAAGGATTTTTAGCAGTTTTGAAAGCAAATCCTACTTTGATGAAACAACTAAAATTGAGTAAACGAAAGATGAGAAGTTAAGAGAAATAATGGGAAAGCAGATTTTAAGGGAACACTTTCCTTATGCTAGTGGTATTCGATAAACAACGAAGGATGTTCAAGGAGATATGGATGCCTTTATGTCCAAGAATTGATGATTTGATAAACAAAGTGCTTATGGAATATCACCACTCAAGATGATCTTTCATCCTAGAGAAGACAAAATGTATGAAGATATGAAGAGAACTTTCTTTTGATCAGGAATGAAAAAGAGTGTTTTTGAGTTTATGGATGAGTGTTTAATATGCTAAAGGGTAATGGTGGAACAAGGAAAACCCGAAGGATTATTACTGCCGTTAGACATTTTGGCATGGAATTGGAGCAAATTTCAATGGATTCTATGGAAAGGTTACCTCGAAGGCAAAGGGAATGAAGCGATTTGTGTCATTGTGGATAGATTCACAAAGAGTGCTCACTTTATTCCAATCAAGAGAAGAAGGTCTGCCACTTCGATAGCATAAATATACATTAAGAAGACAATTTGACCATATATAAATCCAACAAGCATTTATAGTGATAGAGACCCTTTGTTTACTAGCGAGTTCTAGAGAAATCTGCAAGCAACACTAGAAACGTATCATAATCTAAGCACCAGCTATCATCTACAAACTGATAATAAACTAAAAGAGTAAATTAAATTTTGAATGACCAGCTGGGAGCATGCGTTAATGACTTTGGAGGACCTTGGGAGTACCTATGGGTGTTATGAAGTGGATCTTAAGGAAAACCTAACACTGGAGGAGGTGAATTATGTTTGTGGAATTTATATGAATCTTTTTGAATTACTTGAATTATACTTGTATATATGCAAATTATTACAGGTTTATCACAAAAATAATAACTAAATCAAAAGTAATATAAAGTAGTGAAGGAAATAACACACCGAATTTTTTACCAGTTCGGATTTAACCTACATCCAGTCCACTACCAATGCCTATATAGATTTTTATTTCTTCAAAATCATTTACACCCTTGATTTCAAGGCTACAAGGAGAAGTGCTCTAGAATTTTTGCCTCTAGGCACAACCGTCCTGTATTTTCGGGAGAACAAGGCATGTCTAATTACTTTTTGGGTACAACCAAACTCGGCTTGATTTATAGGATAACAAGTCACACCATATAGAGTATATTTGGGTGGATTGTACGATGGAATGCACACTTAATCTTGAAATATTGATTACAACATCCTTATAGCTTTTATTTGCACTTTGATCTTGAGAGAGTATTGAGATGATGACAGAGAATCAAAAAATATATCTTTGTCTTTTTGCAGGATACCAGTCTAACCGACTCGGGTTTCAATGGACTTGGCTTTTACCATTTTGCAAATATCTGAACTCGTTGAAATTGAGGTTGTTGCATCTAGTATCAGAGCTTAGGTTCATGATTCCTATATAGATAGTGAGTGAACATATTTGTATTTTTGAATTATAAATGTACTATATTTATAAATAGATATATAAATCCATAAGAAAAACACGCTTTTGAGAAAAACTACACATGAAAAGTTTGGAATGGTAAATAAGTACACTGAAGTTATGGAAAAAAGGATTGCATTGTGGGTTAGTAATGTAGAGATGGATATGTGGACTAGGTCGATATATATATATATATATATATATATATAGTTCATCTGAGTAGAGCAAGAACAAATTTCTGAAGAGTTGGACATAAGGAAACAAATCTACAAAAGGTATGACGATGAACAAAAAAAAGTTTTAAGTTACCTGGGTTGACCCATGCATAGAGTGGGCCAACACTTGTGTCGACCCCCCCGGTGGGTTGGGTTGACACACCTAGTGAAGTTTCACTGGATATAGAACGAAACATCGCTTCGTTATTTCCTTCCAGTCAAGAAAACACATCCCCATCAGAAACCACCAAAACCTAACACCTTCTTCCACTTCCAAGCTCCATTACTCCTCCAAAAATCCTCAGTTTCAGCTGAAATTAGTTTCAAATCGAAGCCTGTCGAGATCTATACCTATATATGTTTTTCACAGATTTGAGATTTTTTTCATGCCTCCAAAATAACAACCATTGTCAACCTTTCTCCTCAATTGACACCACAAGAGATTGCCTGGTACCGAAACAATAGGAAGATAGCTCAGGATTACATGGCTCTGTAGGATGCTGGATTTTTCTTGGGAGATCGGTTAAGTTTCTAATTTCCAGAACACCCCATTAGATTAACTTTTTTAAGATACGAGGTTGTATCAGATTCTTAGCCACACTAAGATAGGGCGGATCGCATATCCCAGATTAGTCGCCTTTTCAATGCAAATTTAGTTTCTAACGATGTTGGTAATGAGACAACTTTTGAGTCCAAGGTTAAGGAAGTGAGGTGATGTTTACTAAGACTCAGTTGGTTGGTATGTTAGGCATTGGTGTAGGGCATGGAGTTAGACCAGGTATAGATGACGGATGAGTTTGTCTTAGGTCGAATTTTCCTTGATCTTCATCATATGACATGGGATATTCATTTGCACCCTTTGGCTAGATTGGTTATACATATTTTACAACACAACCTTATTGTTAGGATCGACAGTTATGATAGGGTCACGGGTATCATTAGGCATGCTATCTACACCATCTTTGCGAGACTCCAAGTTAACAAGGCGAGAGAGATTATGACACATCATGTGACTGCATCGAGTAGGAGGCAATCTGTAACAACGTGTATGGAATGGGCCTAAATTTCAACCTAAAACATGCCCATTGGAACTTAAAGCCACTCTAGACGGATTGTTGGTTCCTATAAGCAAAAAATAAATAGGTATCATAGAGTAGTATAAATGATATTATAATCTCACACAGCGGAAGGGATAAAATATAATGGCATAAAGATAGATGTACCATTATTAAAACCACAATTTAAGATGCAATATGTCTCAAAGGTACAAGATACATCAATTATTCATTATCCCAAGTACATAACAATAGCAATAATAAAGTTGCTACCACTATAACTAAATATTCGAGAGTTCCTCCTCCAAGCAATCGTTCCTCATCCTCAATCAACAGTCTCACCTACTAACCTGTTAATGTTAAGAGGAGGGGGGCCAGAATGTAAAGTTCTAGTGAATGAAATACATATGAGTTTAGAAATAGCTATTCCCTAAATTTGGCAATATATGCTCTTCATGTTATGTCTATGTAACAAATATACATACAAACAAACATATAATGCAGATGTCTTAATAATCACTTAAGGCCTATTTGTAAATCTAAAGGCATGCGTACCTAGGTCACTTAATACCCATAAAATAATTTAAGGGCGTACATTCTTTATAGTCACTTAAAACCCATGAGGCAGGCCTTTTCTAGTCACTTAAAGGCCATTTACTAATTTATTTAGGGTAGACATCCTTATTGTCGCTTAATACCCTATAATGGATCCCTAACCACTTAAGACTTCATCTATAACATCAACATCATAATGTACATACTCCCTTTGTAGGTTGAGAAATAGTAATGGCAACTTACTACCAGGGAAGGGTCAGGAATTCATTTTAATAGTACCCTCTTGGCGGACCTTCTTGTTACTATCTAGTTGTCCCTACGGGTGAACTCCTTGCTACTTAATACTTCCCTTAGATAGTGGTTCCTTTTTGGCCATATGTGTGTGTATATCGTCCTAATGTCACCCCTCACTAGCCCTTAGATAAGAAGTGAACATTACTTGGAGAATTACCCTGCTCACCTTATTGTCTAATATGACCATTTAATACCTTACAGGAGAAAGGCGGACCCAACAACCATTAAATCCTCGAAGGGCAGGTCTCATGACTTGGATCTTGAAATAAGGAGTGAACCTTAGGAACGAATCCAATCCTAACCACTTAATACTCAACAAGAGAAAAGCTAGCCATTTAATACCTCCCAAGGTAGACCTATTTTACACACAATATATATATATATACACACATACTTACACTAGACATCCCACATTAGACCGACCACTTGTAGATGATGTATTTTTTGGGAAGTTCTGGACATGCTTCTACTAAAATTTGGGCCTAACGTTGTATTATAATATATTAATTATAATGGCCCATGGCTCTTAGACCCCTCACATTAACCGGGCTTACTAATAGATGCTGAATATGCCGGTCAGTTCTGGGTAGACTTATACTATAAGTAACGGTTAACCTCATGTCTATGTGTCATTAATATATCTAAGTCTATTAACGCACACACAAACATACAAATTCCTATGGGGACATGTCAATTCAAACTCCTAATTTAATCTTATTTATTACACACTTAATACATACAATTATCACGTTGTTTATGCTATGTGTGTGTGTGTATATATAAGCGTGAATTAAGCGAACGCAATTAATGTCCTAACCACGTTTTGAAAATGTCAATCCCTATTTCTAATTAGAGGTGTACAAGTTATTATTCATCATATTTTCTTCAATCAAGGCATAAATATACATATTAACATGTAACAATCAAAATAGGAAAAGTAGAAATAACCACACAAGACTTACAACTTAGTTTTGACTTGATTATTCAATTAATATAAGATGAACAAATTCCAAATACCCAATATATATATAATTTCTATTTTTAGCAGATTCACTTTTATGTATGTTTGCATACAAAACCTTAATATTTGAATATCTTGTAAACAATACGTTCAAATACTATATTTTAGAAGAAATAAAGATTTAAACATATTCAACTTATGCTTCCATCCAAATCTTAACCTTTTGTACAAAAATCATACATATGAAATTGCTTAAAAATGATATAAGATGGATCCAAAAAACATAGAGAATTATACAATACTAACCACGCTTTTCTTCTGTTAATTCAATAATTCCAAAACCACAAACACAAATATATTGACAATTTCTTTGTAAAACATAAATAAAATGGAAAATTTGAGAGGTTTTACTCTTGTGTTCTTTTCATATGAGCTCAAACCTTTCTAGGCATAGTAATCCAAGTTTTAAACTAACAAATTATTGAAAAATAGCAAACTCAGATGGATTCCACTCATAGTGCTATTAGGGAAAGCAATAACAAGATTGAATAAAATAAGGTTTGGATTTAGCCTTCGTGAGCAAACGTGCCCCAACCTTTCAAATATATATATATATATATATATACACATATATATATAATCACATGCTGTAATCTCATATATATATATGAATATAAATTTCAAAATAATACCAAATTTATGTTAGAATAGAATAGAGGAGATTGAATAGGTTAGGGAGATGGAAGTAAACCTAAACCCTTTTCCTTTTTAGGAATTAGAGACGGTGGAAAGGCATCATGGAGGAGTAGGGAAGAACAGTTGTAGGGTATTGGGTGAGGTTAAGGGTTATATTTATAGGTGACATTGTGTACATATGTTGTTAAATTCAATAGGTAAAATCTAAGCAGTCTGTTTGATGTAAAATATAAATAACTCCCTAAATAAAGCAACCTTCACTAGACTCTTCTATAGGAGGGCGGTTGACTGCTCCTATAAGAGGGTGGTCGATTCCCCTTCTATGGGGTGGTTGACCCCCCTTCTTAGGTCGAGCTGAGGAGAAATAATCTCTTGTACGTTTCTTTTTATTCGTTTGTTATTTGATTTGATTTATTTTATGCCTTATATTAATTATTCTTGTCCCCCTTTGTGTATATATACACACAAGTTTGAATTCGAAAGGAATATTCTTTTCATGCTTTTCCAATATAATATATTCTTGGTTTGTATATTTATTTGTTTGGAATTCAAACTTTGTAGACAACTTAATTTATTAATATCTTTTGCATACAGACTCCGTATTCAGCAAATAAAATATGAAAACAGACCAAAATCTCACCACGAACACAACTACAATACTTTCGTGGCCCAATTCCTAATTTTTCAAAATTCCATTTTATCCCATTAAATTATTTTTAATTATTATTATTTATTTTAAATTAAATTAACCTAATTATATTTTTACATGGTGTTACATTCCCCGCCCCCTTTAATAGAGATTTCATTCTGAAATCTTTCAAAGGGGCGAAGAATACAACTCGCTCCAAGAAACCATGTTGTACACCCACGTTATTTTATAAATATCCATACACATCCATAACTCATAGTGATTATGAGTTGAATACTTGCTAATAATGAGCTCAATCTTAGCATGTATGTCTAATAAGTGATGCGATATGTATGCAAAACATCCTAATATGCATATAATTCCATATGAGTGCACTTTGCATCTGTGTTGCAGTCATCTCCTACCATCCAATCTAGCAACCACATTGCAACCAAAAACGAGAAATTGGAGGAAAATAATTACCTGAGAAAAGCTCTGGATGAGCAAGCCTAATCTTCTCTTCATTTTCCTAGATGCTTTCCGTAGGGTTATCTCTCCACTAAACTCCGACTAGGCGAATAAAATTGTTGCAGAGTCATTTGGTTTCGTGCTCGTTGATCTCTGTGGTGGCATGGGCACCTTAGACTCCAACCCGAAGCTTCCTATTTCCCCAATATCATTAAGCTCGAGTCTGTTGGCTGAATCATGAAGGCATTTGCGAAGATGACAAACATGGAAAACATTGTGGACCCCCCGATAAATGCTCGGGAAGCTCCATATGGTAAGCTATATTATCAATCCTGTACAAAATCCGGAAAGGCCCAATAAACCTGGAGCTAACTTCCCTGTCTTTCCAAACCAAATTATCTTCTTGAGAGGAGAAACCTTAACAAATACCAAGCCTCCAACATCAAATTCTAATCCTTTCCTACTCCTATCTACGTATTACTTCTTTCGGTCTTAGGAAACCTTCATTCTCTGTCGAATCAAAGCGATAATATCCGTGGAATCATGGATAAGGTCTGGTCCGAGTAAAACCTTATCGGTAGTTCCCAACCAACAAGTTGGCGATTTGCACAACCTCCCATACAAAGCTTCATAAGGGGTCATACCAATCGTTGCTTAGTAATTGTTATTGTACGGAAACTCAAATATGCATGCTCTGAGTAGATCCTCCAAAACTCTATCGACTCTCTCTGTATGGCCATCTACTTGCGAATGATAGGCTGTACTCAAACTCTAGGTCATTCCCAAAGCTTTTTGAAAATACTTCCACAATTCGGTAGTAAATAATGGATCTCAATCACTGACTATAGTAGTTGGAATCCTATGCAGCCTAACAATCTTCTTAACATACATCTGGGCTAACAAGTCGGCGGTTCTATTCTTCTTGATAAGAATAAAATGGGCACTCTTCATTAACTAGTCCACTATCACCCAAATAGCTTTATTCCCCTTCTTACTCCTAGGAAGCCTATCAATGAAGTCCAAGAAATATGTTTCCATTTCGAAATGGGAATTTCCAAGGGTAAAAAAGTCCTCCAGGCTTCCCTTACTGTGCCTTCACTCTTTGGCAAGTTAATCACCTTGAAACAAACTTTTACCATGTCTTCTTTCATTACTTCCCAATTAAAGCTTCTCTTTATGTCCTTAAACAGTTTATCACCTCTTGGGTGTATGGTCATCCTTGGCCTATGACATTCTTCAAGAATTTCTTTCCTAAAATCCACACTTTTGGGGACACAAATCTGGCCATCTCTCTTCTAGCTACCACTACCATCAACATAATATCTACTAGAATAAAAGGAAAGATTCTCCCCTAAAAACTCTTCCCTTTAACACCTTTAACTCATCATCATAGTCTTGCTCCCTCTTGATCCTTTCCATCAGAACTGGCCTTATCTCCATAGCTCCAAGAAATCCTTGAGCTGTCTCATATAGTGGTTGTAAATTAAAACTAGAGAGAAACTTTAACTGTCTTCATTTAGTGATTACACTAAGGACAACGTGCTTTCGAGTCA
Organism: Allium sativum; assembly: GCA_030737875.1. Classification (NCBI taxonomy): domain Eukaryota; kingdom Viridiplantae; phylum Streptophyta; class Magnoliopsida; order Asparagales; family Amaryllidaceae; genus Allium; species Allium sativum. The sequence continues at coordinate 63,966,693 of JASFAX010000020.1, read as the reverse complement.
AATTGTCGGCTACGACGTTAACCTTCGTAAGGGTATATTGGATGGAAAAATCAAAAGATGCAAGATATTCCATCCATCTCTGCTGTCAAAGGTTTAGATCCCCCTGAGAAAACAAATACCTAAGAAACTTGTGTTCAGTGACCACTCAAATCTCTCTCCAAGAAGATAATACCTCCAAATTTTAAGAGAAAAAACCACTGCAGCTAACTCCAAATCATGGATGGGGTACTTTTTCTCATGGTCCTTGTGTTGTCTACTTGCGTAGGCAGCTACTTTACCCTCTTGCATAAGTACCACTCCCAAACCGATCCCACTTGCATCCGTAAAAACTGTGAACATCTTAGTTCCATCCAGAATAGTAAGAGTAAGTGCACTTGTTAGAGATTCCTTCAACCTCTCAAAAGAAATTCCACAATTCTCAGTCCACCAAATTTATGATCCTTTTTCGTCAATTGGGTTAAAGGGGTTGCTATCTTCGTGAAGTCCTTAATAAACTTTCGATAGTATCCTGCTAACCAAAGGAAACTCCTTAGTCTTTACCTCTTTAGCATTGCAAGGTATCTTCCACTCTTGGACTGTCACTACTTTTGCAGGGTCTGCTGCTAATCCCTTTCTCGAAACAACATGCCATATAAACTTAACTTCTTTCTTCCAAAAGTGGCATTTCGAGAATTTGGCTTTAAGTTGGTTCTCTCCCAAAATTCTTAGGACCCTTCTCAAGTGATCCTCATGCTCATTATAGTACTTGGAAAAGATAAGAATATTATCTACAAATACTACCACAATCTTATTGAGTATGTCTTGAAATACCCAACTAATAAATTCCACAAAGAAAGTTGGGGCATTCGTTAAACCAAAAGGCATAACCTCCCATTTGAATAGTCCATCTGGTGTCCTAAACGTGGTCTTGGACTTACTCTCTTCTCAAATCCTTAATTGGTGAAATTCAATAGCTAGGTCTAACTGGAAATATATTTGAGCTCCCCCCAAATGGTCAAACAAGTCACCAATCCTTGGTAAGAGATAACTGTTTTTCTTAATCAAATTATTAAGTTCCCTCTAGCCTACACATAATCTTCAAGATTCATCAGACCTTGTGGCAAACACTATTGGTGCACCCCCATTTGGAGCTACTCATTTGAATAAACCCTTTCAGCAATAATTTCGAGATTTGTTTGTCAAGTTTTCTCCTTTCCTCAAGAGCCATGTACCTTAATGGAAATGCTACAGGCCTCGCATCCTTTTCGAGGTCTATTCTAAATGATATTTATCAGTGGGGTAAGAGTACTACATCCTCCTTAAAAACATCGGGAAACTCATATACTATCAGTACCGAAGATGGTCCTTTTAATTCAAAAGACAAGGAAAATAAAGTAGAATCCCATTTCCTATCCTACAAGGAATTTCTATGTTGCGACCACCGCGGCTTCTTAAGCAAACCGCTGTCCTATCGCAATTAAGGATAACCCCATAAATTGATAGCCATCCCATCCCCAAAATAAGATCATACCCCTCAAATTCAAGTACGTACGCATCACAAACTAATTCGACATCACCAATGCCTAATATTAGGTCTTTAAAAACAATAGAAGGTTGCATAGTCCCTCCGATAGGGTTAGATACCTCTATCGGATGACTAGCAAAGGTTAAAGGAAATTTCAAAGAATCAATAATCTTTCTAGCAATGAAGGAGCGAGTGGCTCTCAAATCAAATAGAGTACACAAAGAAATCCACAAGATAGAAATTATACCTTCCAACGCGGGTTGTCCTTGATCTTTAAGAGGGCGGACTACTAATCGACGCTACTTCCAAGGCATAGTAATGACCATTTTGCACAGCCTTCAGCTTAGGGTTTTTCCTTGTGAAGTGTCTATCCTCATGACAGTTAAAGCATATTCCACTGAACTCTACTATTGCTAGGTTCAGTCTGCAGTCCTTCGCCTTATGCCCTTTCTTGTGGCATCTAGAACATGTCCTAACTTTCCTCTTGAATTTTACTCCCTTCTTCTTCTTGAGACATAAATTCTTGTTCTTCCCACTACTAGAAGTACCTTCTCCCTTATCATTCTTAACCTACTTAACATTCTCAGTGGAATATAGTTACCTCAAGCAGGGCTTCAAACGTAACTTGGGCTCAAGAATCTCCTTCAATGGGGAATTTAATCCTTTAACAAACTTAAGGGCTTTATCCATTGGGGGTGCCCACTAACCCCTAACAAACTTAGATAATTCTGTAAACTTTGCCACATACTCTTTCAGCTCCACCTCCACTTATTTCAATTGGACAAAATTTTCTATTTGTTGCCTCTTCTCCGCATTAGTAAAGACTTTAGTCTCAAAATGGGATCTAAACTTTGCCCAAGTGAATATTCTGCTTAAATTCTCTTGTGAAATCAGGTTCCACCATTCAAGGGTCTCCCCCTTCAAATGCCAGGCTGCTACCCTACGGTTAAGTTGATCTTTCCACTGGGTAGCTTCAAAGATCCTATCACATTCATAGATCCACACTTTAGCTTCAACAAAGTTCTCGGATCTTGAAAATGACTTGCCTCTTGAACTTACAAAATCTTTGCAAAGGCTAGTTAAGTTGAGCCTCCCTTCAATGAGCTTAGCTATTGGTTCCATTGGGGAAGGGTTGGCAATAAGGACTTGTTCCACAATCCTAAGATACTGTCAGAACCATTCTAGAAAGTAAGGAGGCCTTGTCGGGTTTCCCTGCTCGGGTAGATTGTCTACTATTTCTACTATCTGAAAAAGGAAAAATCCTTTGGTGGATTTCCTACAATAGTATCAAAGGCCTAAAAGAAAGAAAGATAAGGTTGTCTAGTATAATTCCTTATATTTTTGGGGATGTAGTACTTATATATAATATATAGTTTTGAAAACCCTTTTCAAATAACAAATACATCTCCCATATTTATATTTACCCGTAATTGGGTAACCTTTGCTCTGATACCAAATGTAACAACCCACCAAGAATGGGCCTAAATTCTAACCGAGAAAAGGCCCATCAGAACTTAGAGCCACTCTAAATGGATCGTTTGTTCCTATAAGGAAATACTAAAAAGTATCACAGAGCAATATAAACAATAATCAGAATCTCACACAGCGGAAGGAAAAATTTATATTAGCATAAAAATAGATGTATCATTATGAAAACCACAAATTAAGATATAATAAGTCTCAAAGGTACAAGGTACATCAATTATTCCTTATTCATTTACATAACAACAGGAATAATAAGGCTATTACTACTATAACTAAATCTTTGAGAGGCTGCTCCTCCCAGCAATCGTTCCTCATGTCCATTCAACTGTCTCACCTGCTAACCTGGTGATGTTAAGAGGAGGGAGGTCATAACATAAAGTTCGGGTGAATGAAATACATATAAGTTTAGGAATAACTATTCCATAAATTTGGCAGTATAAACACTTTATGTTATGTCTACGTAACAAACATACACACAACCAAACATATAAGACAAACGTCCTAATAGTCACGTAAGCCCTATTTGTAAATCTAAGGGCGGACGTACTTACGGTCACTTAATACCGACAAAATAATATATGGGCAAACATTTTTTATATCCACTTAATACCTTACGAGGTAGGCTATTCCTAGTCAGTTAAGGCCATTTGATAATTTATTTTGGGTGGACATGCCCAAAGTCACTTAATACCCTATGGCGGACCACTAACCACTTAAGATCTCCTCTCTAACGTTAATGTAATAATGTATATACTCTCTTTTTAGGTCGAGAAATAATAACGGACACTTACTACCAGGTTAGGGTCAGGAACTCATTTTAAGAGAACCCTCCCGGCGGACCTTCTTGTTACTATCAGCTATCCCTATAGGTGAACTTCTAGCTGCTTAATACTTCCCTTAGATGGTAGTTCCTTTTTAGCCATATATATATATATATATATATATATATATATATATATATATATATATAGACACACACACACACACATATATAGGGCAGCCTTCACTAGCCCCCAGACAAGAAGCCGACATTACTTGGAGAACTACCCTACTCACATTGTCGTCTATTAAGACCATTTAATACATTACAAAAGAAAGGCAGACCCAAACCATTAAATCGTCGAAGGGCAGGTCTCATGAGTTGGGTCCTGGAAAAGGAGTGAACCTTAAAAACGGACCTAATCCTAACCACTTAATACCCAACAAGAGAAAGGTTAGTCACTCAATACCTTTTTCCTAAGGCAGGCCTACATTACACACACACTAGACATCCCACATTAGACCGACCATTTGTAGATGTTGGATTTGTCGGGAGGTTCCGAGCAGGCTTCTACTACAAGTTGGGCCAACCTCGTATCATAGTGAATTAATCATAATGGTCCATGGCACTAAGACCCCCCACATTAACTGGGATTACTTGTAGAAGATGAATATACCTATCAGTTCCAGGCACACTTCTACTACAAGTAACGTTTAACCTCATGTTTATGTGGCATTAATATATCTAAGGCCATGAACGCACATACAAAAATATAAATTCCTAAGGGTACACTTCAATTAAATTTCTAATTTAATTGTATGTATTACAGACTTAATACACATAATTCTTATGTTATTTACGCCATAGATATGTATGCATATATATAAGCGTGAATTAAGTGAACGCAATTAACATCTTAACCACGTTTTGAAAATGTCAATCCTTCCAATTAGAGGTGTACAAGTTATTATTTCCTATATTTTCTTCAATCAAGTATAAATGTACAAATTAACATGTAACAATCAAAATGAAAAAATAGCAATAAGCACAAAGAACTTGCAACCTAATTTTGACTTGATTATTCAATTAATAAAGATGAACAAAGTGTCATACACTTGATATATATATATATATATATATATATATGTATATCCTATTTTTAACGGATTCACTTTTATGTATGTTTACATACAAAACCTTAATATTTGAATATCTTGTAAACAATACATTCAACACTCTAATTTAGAAGAAATAAAGATCTAAACATATTCCATCCAAATCTTAACATTTTTTACACAAACCGTACATATGAAATTACATAAAAATGAAATAAGATGAATCCGACAAAACATGGAGAATTATACAACACTAATCATGCTTTTCTATTTTAATTCCATAATCCTAAAACCAAAAACACAAAAAGATTGACAATTTCTTCGTAAAAACCTAAATAAAATGGAATAATTGAGGGTTTTTACTATTGTGTTATTTTCGTATGAACTCATACCTTCATAGGCACAATAATCTAAGTCTTAAATTAAAAATTATAGGAAAATAGATAACTCAGATGAATTCCACTAGGGGTGGTATTAGGGAGAGCAATAACAGGAATGAATAGAATAAGGTTTGGATTTGGCCTTTGTGAACAAACGTGCTCCAGCCTTTCAAAATATATATATATATATATAAGAAATACATATAAGAATCTTATATATATGTGAATCTAAATTCCAGAAAATACTAAATTTATGTTAGAATAGAATAGAGGAGATATAATAGGTTAGGGAGATAGAAGAAGACTTAAACCCTTTTTCTTTTTTAAAATTAGAGGAGGTAGAAAGGCATCATGGAGGCGTAGAGAAGAATGGTTGTAGGGTTTTGAGTGAGGGTTGAGGGTTATATTTATAAGTCACATATTGTATATAGGTCGTAGATTCAATAGGTTAAATCTAAGTAGTCCTTTTGATGTAAAATGTAAATAGGTCCTTGTGTAAAACAACATTCATTGGGTTCTCCTAAAGGAGGGTGGTCGACCGCTCCCATAGGAGGTTGTTCGACCTCTCCCTTAGGAGGGCGTTCGATCGCTTCTGTAACAACCCACTTTTCTTAGGGAAATTGATTTGGGAATCAACTAATTAATTTGGTAATTTTGGAGGATATATATATATATATATATATATATATATATATATGTGATAATGAATAAACAAATATAAGCGAGACATATATTTTGGATGAGAGGAAAATACATGTTTATGAATTATTTTGCATATGTAGTTGATGTAAAAGGTTGCATGTTTTATTATAATAATGATGAAATTTATTGCTTTTGATTAAATAACAATTTTAAAAGGAAAAAAATATTTTTTATGATTACATAAAGAAGTTTTGCCTTTATGTATGAGAAGTTTAAATAATACACTATTTTTGTTTTGTGTATGTTAATTTTCAAGTGTGCATTTGGAAAAAAAAGGAAAGAACGAACTTTTATATTAATTTAAAAGGAAAAAAATGTAAAAAAATAAAAATAAAAATAAGAAAGTATGCATTCCAAAGATATTTTGATGAAATCTCTAGAAAAAAATTTAATAAGGAGGAAAACCAAGATATCTCATAAAGAGACAAAGGGTAATGATTATGTTGAATAAGGAAAAGAGAAAGGAAAATTAAAAAAATAAATAAAAAAAGGGAAAAATAATAAAATAAAGGGGGGACTTGGTTGAAGGTTCTAGAGAGGGGGCTAAAGATAAAAACCTTCCCATCCTCATTCACCGGTTACTTACCTTACAGTACGTATCTTTTTTTTCAAGCCATAAACAACCATGGAAAAAAATAGATACCTAAAATCTTTCTCTCATCCCTAATCTTGCTACTCAGTCAAGTTTATACAAAATTAAAGATAAAAGATGATTTCTAATCAGTAAGTATTCCCTTAACCTATTCAATCTTTTGTGGGTTCTTTCAATTCTTATAAACAAAGAACTTAGGGTTATTTTTCCTATTCAATTCCTATTTGTTAAGGGATTCAATCAAGAGACTAATCGATTTCAGGGTCGAAAGATTCATTTTGGAGTTGTAGGTAAGTGAAGTTTTAAACTTTCTTCCCTTTTTGGTTTGATTTGTGCATGCATGTTGGAAAATATGTTAATCTTTACATAATTGGCCCCTTCCCCTCTTTATGGTTATTCTTCGCCTGATTGATCACATGAATTTGTCACAATTTGTTGAAGAAGAGGCTAAGTAATGAAGGTTGTTGTATGCATGTAATTTAGACGCATGTTTAATTGCTTCAAAGAGAAGCATATTGATAATCCTTGAAAGGAAAATCTATATGCCTTTGTTAATTTTCCGTTTTATAGAGAAAAAAAATGATTTTGCTAAAATTTTCATCAAAGGGTAGGGGTAGGACTGTTGTGTTGTCCTGCGCAGCTAAGCTGCTCTGTGCAGCCAGAATTGAGCTGTACAGGCAGCCCAGGTGTAGGCTGCACAGCAGCCCTGGTGTGGCCTGCGTAGCATCCCGCATTTGGGCTGCAGTGCAACCCTCGTAGGGGTTTTAGGGTAGCCCAGGACGGGCAGTAGTGTAGCCCAAATAGGCTGCAGCGCAGCCCGGGATGGGCAGCAGTGCAACACAAACTGGCTGTAGTGCAGCCCATGTTCCGGCTGCAGTGCAGCCCGTGTTCCGCCTGCAGTGCAACACAAACGAGCTACGCAGCAGCCCATGGGTGGGCTTCAATGCAGCTCGGTAGTTGGTTGCACAGTGCAACACAAGTTGCTGCCTGTGTAGTCCAGGCTACACTAGGCAGCCCCCTTTGAGAGAAAAAAAAATTAACTTAAAATTTGATTAAATTTATGTTTGTTTTATAATAATTGTATGTTTTATATCTGAAAATTATTGTTTTTTACTTTTGAAAGCAAAAATTTTCATAAATTAAATGGTTGAATAATTTTGTTAATCTCAAACAAGTTTAACATGCTAAATAATGCCTAAGTTTCATTTTAATACATACGTATTATGGGATACTTGTGTATTAGAGAGAAACGGAAGAGTAACAATCTATGGACATGTGTTAACCTTTTTGGAAAGTATACTGGGTATTATAAAACTAACTTTTATGAATGTTGTCGTGATTGGTTTTATATAGTGTTTTGTCATTATCAACTCTATGAGTTTTTAAGGCATGAATTTACAAAATAATATTTTAAAATACTTTAAATTTGTGATTGCGATAGATTGGACTCTGTTGTACCAATGGACCAAAACTCCATCCTGGTCGACCTGATTCAGGATCACTACCTGAATAAGTGGTTTTAAATTTTGCATATCTACCACCAAAGGTCAAATGGTCTGCTACATTGGTCAATTATGTTGTTTAGATCGGGATTCCCGATCGGCGGGTTATGGACTACAATAGATGGAGGCATGGGGGTCCCATGTGTAGTGCCGTGAACAAGTAGCATACGACCTTCGCCTTTGACCGTCTTGGTTATCATGGGTTGATTGCCAAGTGGGTGTTATGGCGTTATGAGTAAGTTACAGTGTCGATGTCTCCACGCATGCTCGAGCTCTACCATTGTGATTTTACAATACTAGCGTCTTGATTATTTGGTATATGTTATGAGTCATGTTATATTTATCCCGTAGTTCACATAATTCTTTATTTCCTTCTTATTTGTTTGGATAATGATAGGAATTACCCAAGTTAATTTGGAAACCCAGTATTTTAACCAACATGTGTACTTATCATATTATCATATGATAATTGTGTTGGTATTGTATTGAGTTACATACTATACCTTTTAATTTATGTGCGCACTTTTGTATTATCATATTGCTTTACATATGATAATTGTGTTGGTATTGTATTGAGTTATATACAATACCAAGGCCTAGGATTTTGGCTTATTTAATGCGATGATTATGCTAAATTGTTCATACATTGTAATATTCATACGCCTCATGTTGACTTATACATGCGGTATCATTTATCTTTTGTTATCATATTTCGATGTCCGTAGATACTTACTTCACTCACACTAGAAATAGTCTGACCCGTGTGATTTGTTTTTACAATCCACGGGTCAGATTGAGGATTATTCGCATGTTAGGTTGCGTGGACTATAGCAGCATTCTTATTTTTTTTCCATGTTTTGAGGTTTTGGACTATGCAACTTTATACCAACTGTAGCTAGTAGTATTATGGAATGTATGCTATTATGAATTTTGGGAAGTGATACTATGTATTATGGACTATGTTTTCAGGACATCTTTATTATGATATGTATTATGTATTCTGTTGTTGTCATTGTGCTGCGCTTGATTCTATTATATTTTGTAATATGTAACTTGGGAAATTTTCTTGTACCATTTCTTTGGACTTATACTGAGCATGAATGGTAAGTTGAGAGGTTTTAAATTCTAGTGTCACTGTTCATTCAAAGGAATGAGTACAACATTTTGCCCTATCAAGTCCCATTCTCTGTGCTTTCCAATAGTAATAATTAGTGTTGCTCTTGGTTAGCATGGGTATAGGAGCTGGGCGTTACATTGTTAGTATCATAGCGCAGGTTTGACATAGTACAAAATATATTTAAAACATGGATTAGCACAAGACAATAGAAACATCATACATGTCTGTTTATTTTACAGTATCACTCCCGTCATATAATAATAGTTGTACATACCTAAACCAAAATCCCAATCTTTAAACATTATATGCAAGTATTTATTTATTTCCAGTTTAATTATATTTCTCACTATATGCAAAATAGTGAGAAAGATGGCTGGAAGACCTCCCCATTTGACGATGGAGCAGTGGTTGGACTTGATGCGGAACATGCCACAAGCCGCACCCGCTCCTAAAGCTGATTTTGCTCGTGTGTGTAAGGACTTTATGAGCCTTGGAGGGAAGCCTTTCCTTGGAAATGAAGGTGTTGTTGAAGTTTAGGTCTAGCTTAAGGCCCATGAGCATGTTTTTGGACACATGGATATGACTGACCATCAAAAGGTCGAGATTGCTTCTAGCTTTCTCTAAGGCAATGCCTCTGATTGGTTTGATAGTTTTAATGCTGAGAGGGGAGAGGAGGAGCTCACATAGGAAAGATTTAGGGAACATTTTAAGTTAAGGTTCGTTCCAGAGGCAGAGAAGGCCATCCTTACTCATAGATTTATTGAGCTTAAGCAGAGGGATACGTCAGTTCAGGAGTACGTCAATACCTTCAATTCCCTCTCTAAGTATGGTGCAGACTTAATCTACATCCAGTTCAAAAAGAATCAGGAATTTGTAGTTGGTCTTCGTAGGAAGCTGAGGGAACAACTCTTGACTCAGCTTCGCTCCACTTTTGATGAGATTGTTGTTTGGCTTTGAGGTATGAAGATTTGTATCGTGAGAGAGATGGTGATGCACCTAAGAGGAAAGCTCCAATTTTTCCTAAGAAGAAGCAGAATTCTCAAAAGAAGCAAAAAAGGGACAAGCTTCAGGCTCACAAAAGCAATATAAAGGTGGAGTGGAATGCTATAAATGTGGAGCAAAGGGGCATTTTGCTAATGTTTGTCCTCAAAGTGAGTGCTATGAGTGTCACCAGATTGGTTATTTAAGGAACAATTGTAAGCAACTCACGAAGAAGAAGCAAGCAACTAGGCTTCATGTGATGGAGGGAGATCTAGGTCCGAACCATAGGAAGGAAAAGCAAGTAATGGGAGATACAATCCCATTTAAAGATACATTCATTTGCATGCTTTTTGACACTGGTGCATCACACTCTTTTATTTCTAAAGATTTAGTTGATAGATATTCTTTGGAAGTAGTTTATCTTGTCACATCTCTAAGGGTTTCAAATCTCATTGGTGGGTCCGCAATGCTTGGAATGTTATGTAAGAACCTTGAGCTCTTCTTAGGAGGACTCCCTTTCTCATGCGATTTGCACGTGTTTGAGTATCTTGGCTTTGATATTATCTTGGGGATGGATTGGTTGGAACGATATGAGGCTCATCTTTCTTGCTTAGATAGAGTTTTTACCTTGAAATATCCATCTTTCAAAGGGCTCATTAATATAACGCTTGATATGCAAGGCCCAAATGTTCATGGTACTCTTTATTCCATTGAGTCACGAAAGGATGACGAGGTTGCCAAAGTTCCCATTGTTAGGGATTTTGATGATGTGTTTGAGCCTGTTACCAGCTTACTGCCTAAGTGGGCTGTGGAAGATCTTATCCCTGGAGCCCAGCCGGTCAGTAAACCACCTAATCGTATGCCTTGAGTAGAGATGGAGGAGCTACTGAAGCAGTTGACTAAATTGGAAGGGAAGCAGTTTATCCGATCAAGTAGCTCTCCTTGGGGACCTGCCGCAGTCTTTGTAAAGAAGTCTGATGGCCCTCTTCATTTGTGCATTGATTATATAAAGCTTTATGAGTTGACTGTAAAGAATAAGTATCCTCTACCTTGTATTGATGATTTTTTTGATCAATTAAGTGGAGCAAAAGTCTTTTCCCAGCTCGACTTAGCTACTGGATTCCATCAGTTGCGAGTAGCGAAAGATAGCATCCCTCTCACTACCTTTCGCACCCGATATGGCTCTTATGAATGGATGGTAATGCCATTTTGGCTTACGAATGCTCCTGCATACTTTGTAGACCAGATGAATAGAGTATTCATGAGCTATCTTGATAGATTTTTCTTGGTCTTCATTTATTATATCTTAGTATATTCCAAGTCTGAGCAAGAGCATGAAGGTCATTTGAGGATTGTTTTGGAGACTTTGAGGGAACATAAGTAGAAAGCAAAATTTCCAAATGCCACTTTTTCCAGAAGGAGGTAAAGTTCTTGGGACATATTATATCCAAAGCTGGTCTAGCTGTGGATCCTTCTAAGATAGAAGCAATACAGAATTGGGAAAGACCCGAGACCGTTATTGAGATTCGAAGCTTCCTCGGCCTAGCAGGATATTATCGTCGCTTTGTTAAGGATTTCTTGAAGATTGTCACTCCTTTGACAAGGCTGATGAAGAAGGCGTAAAGTTTGAGTGGATAGATAAGTGTGAATAAGCTTTCTCTAAGTTGAAGGAGATGCCCACTAATGCACCAGTTTTGGTGATTCTAGAAGGCAACCAGGATCTTGTGGTTTATACTGATGCTTGTGGGTCTAGACTGGGTGTTGTGCTTATGCAGAAAGGACGAGTTGTGGCTTATGCATCTAGACAATTAAGAACCAATGAGGTTAGATATGTTATTCATGATTTGGAGCTGGCTGCAGTAGTCTTTGCCTTGAAGTTGTGGCAACATTATCTTATGGGCGAGCGGTTTGTCCTTTATGCTGACCTCAAGTCTTTGAAATACCTCTTTTCTCAAAAGGACCTGAATATGCACCAGCAAAGATGGTTGGAGTTTTGGCAGCATATGATTTTGACATTCAGTATGCAAATGGGAAAGGTAATCGTGTAGCGGATGCTCTTAGTCATAAACACCAAGCGGTTGTATCGATGATGATAGCCGAATGGCGAGACTTGGAGGTGTTGGCTTCTAGTGGAATCTATTGTAATATGCCTACTCATAGCTCTAGTAGGATGTTGGCCGATTTGGTTATGAGACTGAGCCTAATGGATAGGATTTCTCATGCTCAAATGGAAGATCCTATTGCTTTAGAACGTATTCATCGGCTAAAGAATGGAGATGATGCTGATGATTTGAAGGGATTTGAATTGGATGCTCAGGGATGTTTACGGAAGAAGGGCAGGATCTTTGTACCTAATGTCGCAGGTTTTAGGCCTGAGGTAATGAGTATTTGCCATTGTTCGCGATATACCATTCACCGAGGTGGCAGTAAGATGTGTATGGACATGAAACACTATATTATTGGGAAGGCATGAAACGCGATATAGGAAAGTATGTGAAGATATTATCTGCCAACTGGTGAAGTGCGAGCATTAAAAGCCTAGCGGTCTTCTTCAACCATTGGAGATCCCGCTATGGAAATGGGAACAGGTATAAGTGAATTTAAGATTCTAAATTGTTCATTTATACTTAGATCCTTTGGTGATGCTGTAAATATTAATGCTTTGTTTAGGTATCCATGGACTTTATTGATGGATTGCCAAGGTCAAAGCAAGGACATGATAACATATGAGTGGTAGTGGATCGTTTGACTAAATCTGCCCATTTTATCCCAGTCAAGTCGAAAAGAACTGCTCCTTATTTGGAAAAGGTATATGTGAAGGAAGTTGTTTGTCTCCATGGTGTACCTAGTGTTATAGTTTGTGATAGGGATCCATTATTTACTAGTGGATTCTGGAGGAGCTTACAGTTAGCTTTGGGTACGAAGTTGAATATCAACTCAACATATCATCCTCAGTCCGATGGGCAAACTGTGCAGGTCAACAAGATATTGGAGGATTTGTAGCGTTCTTCTATTCTTGATTTTGGCGGGTCTTGGGAGCACCACCTATACTTGGTCTAGTTTGCATATAATAATAGCTTTTAATCCAGTATAGGCATGACTCCTTTTGAAGCATTGTATGGAAGACCCTGTAAATCTTCTTTGTGCTGGCTTGAGACTGGGGATAGGTTGGTGCTTGGTCCTGACATTATGCGTGAAGCTTCAGAGAAGGTGGGCCTAATTAGAAGAAGGATAAAAGAGGCACATGACAGACAAAAGTACTATGCAGATCGATGAAGAAAGGGCTTGGAGTTCAATGTTGGGTATCATGTATTCATGAAAGTTACTCCGCTAAAAGCAGTAATGAGGTTCAGTAAGACTCGTAAGCTTGCTCTGAGATTTATTGGCTCTTATCCTATTGTGGAGAGGATTGGAAAGCTTGCATACAGAGTTGCTTTACCCGAACACTTGTTCGAGTGTGCATAACGTCCTTCATGTGTCTCACTTGAGAAAGTGTTTAAGGGATTCCGATGAGGTTATAGAGCCATAGCAGTTGCAGCAACTTGAGATTGCTCCTAACATGACTTTTACTCAAGAGCCTGTTTGCATTATTGCCTCTGAGACGAAAAAGCTTCATAGTAAAGTGGTTCCTTTAGTCAAGGTGCAATGGTCAAGCAATCCAAAGGACTGCACTTGGGAAACACAAGAGTCGATGCAGAGGCATTATCCTAAATTGTTTGGTGCTTGAGTAAGGTACGTCCTATTGTTTTGAGTCGAATCTATAATTTAGTTATAGATGTATTCCTTACGTAGAAATTGTGAGGACAATTTTTGTAGGGGGGAAGTCTGTAACAACCCACTTTTCTTAGGGAAATTGAATTGGGAATCAACTAATTAATTTGGTAATTTAGAGGAATATATATATAATGAATAAATAAATAAATAAAAGCGAAATATATATTTTGGATAAGAGGAAAATACATGTTTATGAATTATTTTGCGTATGTAATTGATGTAAAAGGTTGCGTGTTTTATTGTAACAATGATGAAGTTTATTACTTTTGATTAAATAACAATTTTAAAAGGAAAAAATAATATTCTTTATGATTACATAAAGAAGTTTTGCCTTTTTGTATGAGAAGTTTAAATAACACACTATTTTTTTATGTGTGTGTTAATTTTCAAAGTGTGCATTTGGAAAAAAAGGAGAGAAAGGACTTTTATATTAATTTAAAAGGAAAAAAAACGTAAACAAAATAAAAATAATTAAGTATGAATTTTAAAGATATTTTGATGATATCTCTAGAATCAAATTTAACAAGGAGGAAAACCAAAATATCTCATAAAGAGACAAAGTGTAATGATTATGCTGCATAAGAAAAAGAGAAAGGAAAATTAAAAAAAGGGGAAATAATAAAATAAAGGAGGGGACTTGGTTGAAGGTTCTAGAGAGGGGGCTAAGGATAAAAATGCTTCCCATCCTTATTCACCGGTTACTTATCTTACAGTACGTATCTTTTTCTTAAGCCAGAAACAACAGTGGAAAAAAAACAAAACCTAAAATCTTTCACTCATCCTATCTTGCTATTCAATCAAGTTTATATACAAAATTGAAGATAAAAGAAGATTCTAAATTCAGTAAGTATTCCCTAAACCTATTCAATCTTTCTTGGATTCTTTCAATTCTTATAAATAGAGAACTCAGGGTTGTTTTTCCTATTCAATTCCTATTTGTAAAGGGATTCAATCAAGAGACTAATTGATTTCAGAGCTGAAAGATTACTTTTTGGAGTTGTAGGTGAGTAATGTTTTAACTTTTCTTCCCTTTTTGGTTTGATTTGTGCTTGCATGTTGGAATATAGGTTAAATCTTTACATAACCGGCCTTTTGCCCTCTTTGCGTTTATTCTTTGCCTGATTGATCATATGAATTTGTGACAATTTGTTGAAGAAGAGTCTAAGTAATGAAGGTTGTTGTATGCATTTAATTTAGACGCATGTAAGGTGCATGTTTAATTTCTTCAAAGAGTAGCATATTAATAATCCTTGAAAGGCAAATCTATATTCCTTTGTTAATTTTCTGTTTTATAGAGAGAAAAATGATTTTGCTGAAATTTTCAACAAGGGGGAGGGGAAGGACTGCTGTAAAGTCCTGCGCAGCTAGGTCGCTCTATGCAGCCAGAATTGGGCTGCACTGGCAGCCCAAACGCAGGTTGCATAGCAGCCCTGGTGTGGGCTGCACATCAGCCCGCGTCTGGGCTGCAGTGCAGCACTCGTTGGGGCTGCAGTGCAGCCCAAGACGAGCTGTAATGTAGCCCGTATTTGGGTTGCAGTGCAACCTAAATGGGTTGCGCAGCAGCCAGTGGGTGGGCTGCAATGCAGTCTGGCAGTGGGCTGCATAGTGCAGCCCAGATTGCTGCCTGTGCAGTTCGGGCTGCACTGAGCAGCCCCCTTTGAAAATAAAAATTAACTTAAAATTTGATTAAATCTATGTTTGTTTTCTAATAATTGTATGTTTTATATTTGAAAATTATTATTTTTTACTTTTGAAAGCAAAAAAATTCATAAATTAAATGGTTGAATAATTTTGTTAATCTCAAACAAGTTTAACATGCTAAATAACGCTAAGTTTCGCATTAATACATAAGTTTTACGGGGTACATGTGTATTAGAGCGAAAGGGAAGAGTAACAATCTATGGACATGTGTTAACCTTTTTGGAAAGTATACTAGGTATTATAAAACTTACTTTTATGAATGTTGCCATGATTGGTTTTACGTAATGTTTTGGCATTATAAACACTATGAGTTTTTAAGGCCTGAATCAAAAAATAATATTTTAAAATACTTTAATTTTGGGATTGGGATAGAACGGACTCTGTTGTACTAATGGACCAAAACTCCATCTTGGTCGACCTAATTCAGGATCGCTACCTGAATCGGTGGTTTTAAATTTCACCTATCTACCACCAAAGATCAAACAGTCTGCCACATTGGACAATTTTGTTGTTTCGATCGGGATTTCCAATCGGAGGGTCACAGACTACAATAGATGGAGGCGTGGGGGTCCCACATGTAGTACAATGAACAGGTAAGCTGTCTTGGTTATCCTGGATAGATTGCCAGGTGTGTGTTATGGCGAGTAAGTTACGGTGCTGATGTCTCCGCGCGCGCTTGAGCTTTATCACTGTGATTTTACAATACTAGCGTCTGTTTATTTGGTATATGCTATGAGTCATGTTATATTTATCCCGTAGTTCCCATAATTCTTTATTACCTTCTTATTTGTTTGGATATTGTTGGGAAATTACCCAAGTTAATTTGGAAACCCAGTATTTTAACCAACATGTGTACTTATTATATTATCATATGATAATTGTGTTGGTATTGTATTGAGTTACATACAATACCTATGCCTTTTAATCTATGTGTGCACTTTTATATTATCTTATTGCTTTACATATGATAATTGTGTTGGTATTATATTGAGTTATATACAATATCGAGGCCTGGGATTTTGGCTTATTTATTGCGATGATTATGCTAAATTGTTCATATATTGTAACATTTATACACCTCACATTGACTTATACATGCAACATCATTTATCTTTTGTTATCAAATTTCGATGTCCATAGATACTTACTTCAATCACACTAGAAATAGTCTGACTCATGTGATTTGTTTTTACAATCCTCGGGTCAGGTTGAGGATTGTTCGCAGGTTAGGTTGTGTGGGCTGTAGAAGCATTCTTATCTTTTTCCATGTTTTGGGGTTTTGGACTATGCAGCTTCAGACCATCAATAACTAGTAGTATTATGGTACATACGCTATTATGTATTTTGGGAAGGGATACTATGTATTATGGACTATGTATTCCGGACATCTTTATTATGATATGAATTATGTATTATGTTGTTGTTGTCATTGTGCTGCGCTTGATTCTATTATATTTTGTACTATGTAACTTGGGAATATTTGTTGTGCCATTGCTTTGCACTTATACTGAGCACGAATGCTAAGTTGAGGGGTTTTAAATTATTGTGCCAGTGTTCGTTCAAAGGAGTGAGTACAACATTTTGCCCTATCGAGTCCCATTCTCTATTCTTTTTGATGGTAATACTTAGTGTTGCTCTTTGTTAGCATGTGTATAGGGGTCGAGCATTACAGCTCCCATAGGAGAGTGCTCGACCGAGGCGTTCGACCTCCATTCTTTGGGGAGGTCGACCCCTCTTATGGATCGATCTCTGGAGAAATAATCTCACGTATGTTTCTTTTTATCCGTATGTTAATTGATTTGACTTATTTCTTGCCTTACTTTAATTTTTCTTATCCCACTTTGTGTACAAATATATACACACAAGTTTGAATTCAAAAGGAACATTCTTTTCATGCTTATCCAAATTAATATATTCTCGGTTTGTATGTTTATTTGTTTGAAATTCAAACTTCGTATGTTAATATATACAAACAACTTTTTTTTATTAATATCTTTTGCATAAGGACTCCGTTTTCAGCAAATAAAATATGAAAATAGATCAGAATCTCGGTACGAATGCAACTAGAATTCTTTCGCAACCCAATTTATAATTGTCCAAAATTCCTTTTTTAGCCCATCAAATTATTATTAATTATTTTAAATTAACGTAAGTATATTTTTATGGGGTATTACACAGTCAACGATCCATTTTGGCTACCTATGGACCGTAATATTCAGTTAATTTGATGTAGCATTAGGAAACAAGAATTTTATTGAGGAAGCACACCCTATGATCGATGCATGCACCTTGACTAGGATGCACCTTGAGCTGGAGCAATTGTAGGAGCTTCGGCTCATGTAGCAGGAGGTTGATCATGGTGTTGAGCACATACATGAGGATCGTCCATTACAGCCTGAGGATGAGCTTGAGGAGCACATACATAAGGATGTTCCAGAGCCCGAGCAGCAGCACTATTTTAGTTCCCCTTCGGTATATTTGGGATATCTAAGCATAGAGCCACCATAATGGGGAGGTGCTGGACCTTCCTAGTATCATGAGTGATGTCCGTAGCCAAGAGGGGATGCTCCCTCATAGCAGTCATGGGATTTAAGGGGAGAGGTTTAGACCATATCTGATAGGCTGGAATTGTTAACCCGAGAGCATCAAGACATCTTTCTTAGATAGCAAGAATTAACTCACACTCAACATGACCTCGCACGGACCCAACAACAATCCTTGTAGTTGCAACATAAGTTGACTCTAGCACGAGTGGTTACAGTTTGTTCCCTAGAGGATATCCATTTGATATTATTAATAACACTGTTGATGTTATTTTTTTATTTCGAATAAAATATTATGTTATGTTATATTTTACAACATATAAATATTAGCATAATAGAAGTCCTTAAAATAATAATACAAAATTATATAGTTTAAGTAAGTGACTTTAAAGTGAGATGAGATAATATAATAATATATATTACAATTTTGAAATGTCCCTGGTCAAGTTTTATTGTTTATATAGGACAAAAATAGAACATTGAGACTAGTATGCTGATTGACTGATGGTCATATCTCATTGATCTTTAATATACGTGATATTAATGTTAATACATAAGTACGTATTGGAGAATAGCATATTGGGATGCCCCAACATGAGAAAACTACATGGAATATAATTAACAGTATCATAAGTTATTCTCATAGTGACAGAGATGTAACGGTCCTCAGACCTGAAATCATTATAACTTTATTCGAGGATATTTGTGTTTTGATATCATCAAAAGTTACTTTTAACCGAATAGACGATAAAGTTGATTATCAGATACATCTCGAATCGATTGAAAATTATGAATGATCTAGATTGAATTTAACCCTACAATATAAGTAGTGATATCCATGGGTCTTTTGATTGAGTAAGACTATACAGTCTGCTCATCGATCAAGATAAAAAGGATTAAATAATTAAGAGGATGATACGTTCTATGCCTCGAGTTTAATCTTGGATATATTGGTTAAAACGATTGAATTACATTGAAACATTGGTCACAGAAAAGGTTCTATCGTATCGATAATATTATTATAACTTGGGTAACAGCAATGTATTAGTAGATGTCGCTCACTGTTTATGGTTTTAAATATGATTTAAATCAATGCCAATGTTGTAGTAACCTATAGGGTCAAATTTAGAACGTTATAAAGGGAAAACCATTCATTGGGTAAATAAAAATATCAATCTGTTGATATTTTATCTAACATTGGAAATAGTGTAATAGTTGGTTCCTAGATTTAGGGTTTTTATAATACAAACAATTCCCTTGTTTTATAATACATGGAAAAAACCCAACCGATATTCCTCTTTCAATAGAAAACCCTAAATAGCGGCAGCTAGTACTGCATCCCTTCTTCCTTTCGATTCGTTAGACAATCGAAAGGAAATACGTTCGTCTGGATACCAATAGAGGGCCAGCGTCTTGTTGTGCTTGCTGGTTCGCTCCAACTACCCAGGCTCCTTCGAGATCGAGGTTTGTTTGATTTTCCATCGACTCATCGCAACAGGTATAAACAATAATTCATATGAATTCTTCAATTTACTAATTTATTACATATATCCTGTTTTTATAATTGTTATAGAATAAAATAGGGTTTACGATTAGATCGAACAAACGCAACAGCGGTATCAGAACTTAGGGTTGTAATATTAGTGTTTTGGTCTTAGATTTAGGTCTTGTGTTTTTATTTTTATGGATAATCGATAGTATTGAAATCATGTATTCAAGAATTAATGACAAACACGTTACAAAAGTGAAATTGTTTCACTACAAGTAAAAACTATATTTGATATAAGCTATAAAATCGTTTTACTATTTTTTTTTAATATAATTGATATAAATTTTGAAATGAGTTCATTGTTAGTTTTGAATACTGACTACGTTTGATATTGTTATTAAATTATGGATACATGACGAGTGAAATTTTAAATTTGTGTGTTTTTATTATATTTGGATCTATTAACATATATGCTTAACTGCTATGTTAAAATTCAATCTGAATATTATAAATTCTGTTTGCATCTGGTCTTTTGAATTGTATCAAACTGTGAATCCATGAATTTTATTTACTGAAAGTATTATAGACTATCAAATGATTTGAATCATCACAAATATTTAACTATGCAATATGTTTTAGGTTTGGTGTTTTTCTAGATAAATATGCGAATTTTATAAGTATGTACACACAATATGTTTTGGGTTGTACTCTGAATACAACCAAAGACATACAGTATACATATATATATATAGATATATTTGATTATTTGACACAATATCAAATTTATATGTTGCTTGTATATATATACACACATATGTTTGTGTGCATGTGTGTATATATGGCAGATTAGAGAGGGAAATACTGTAATGTCCCATTTTTTCTGGCCATTTATTTGAAATATTTTATTTATTTAAAATATTGATTTGAGTTTATATAATCGAATTTATTTTAATGTAAATTGGACCCTTAAAAGGGACTTTATTCAAACGACCTTCGTTTTCGACGAAACAAATTTTATTGAGACCGTAATAGCTAATTTTTGCTAGATTTCAGACTGTGCGTCAATCAGAGTTATTCTGTGAGTGTGGAAAAATAAAATGACCATTTGGATGTGAACGAGCACCATTTGAGCAAACTGACTCGGAATTCGACGAAACAAGTTTCATTAGGACCGTAACGTCAAATTATACTATGTTGTCCATTTGCATCACGAACGGAGTTTGTATGTGAGCACATAATCCAATAAACAGTGTTCGAAATAGCGATATGTACGAAATAAAAATCGTTGGTCGTTATCAATAAATATCTTTAGTTACGTCAAGTTAAAATAATGACTTTCCCACTTATATATACCTCCCAAATCAGAATTTTATGATCAACACCTCATTTCCATCCACCAAAATTGCAGAAAAGTCCTTGTTCACAAAACAAATTATTTCTCAGTCCGTTGTGAATTTGTTACGGCAATATGAAGGGAAGTTGTAGATCAGATCGATGGCTACCCGCTGTAAAAAATTTGCGACCTATCGATGCTTGTGGTGGATGGAATCGACGAAGGAAGTCCAGATCTGACTTTCGGTTTATTGCCAATTACTCGGCGATGGAGATGTTTCAGGTGAAGGGGGGGGGTCTGAGGCAAGTGAAAGAGGGAGGAAAGAGCTTTTGATTGGTGGTGCGGCAGGTGATCGTTGACGGTGGTCGGAGAAATCGCTAGTTGAACTTAGTAGTGTTTTCTGGTGGGTGCGTTCGGTTTTAGGGGTTTTTCGGCGCCATCGCGGGTACTGGTCGAGAAAGTCTGAAGTGAAGTCGAAGGGGGATGTGAGGTGGTCAAAACGGAGGTGGTCCGGTGGTCTAATTCAGTCTATGGCGGAAGAATTTGCTCGATCTGTGGATTCCGTTCATCTGGAGATTTTCGGTGGTCGGAGTGACGTGGAGGCACGCAGCTTCAGGCGAATGGGGCCCTCAGTGTGGCGGTGACGGTGAAGTGATCCGATGGTGCTCCAGTGATGGTTTGGTGGAGGTAGAAGGCTCGGTTGGTTGTAAGGTTCGAACGATAGAACTGGAAAGGGAAAAGAGGAGGAGTTATGGGTTTCAGATGGGGAGAAAGGGGAAACGCGTGAGGAATAGTACTGGTTGCTGAAGTGGAATTGTTAAGTTAAGTAAGGTATAATTTAATTAATTTATAACTAATCCAAATTTAATAACCGTAATTATATATCAAACTTTGAATTAGCGTATCTTTACCATACATTAACGGAATTCCACGAAACAGGATCCGTTAGGATCGCAGGGATGGGATTTAGACAATGGCGCTGACTAGGCACTGATTGGACGCAGTTGAAATTTCAGCAAATTTTAAATGTCCATTTAAAATTAAAAGGAACAAACGCGTCGACCATCAACCAAATATAAGCTGGTGAGTTAATTCTCACACCTTCTGGAATCCTGTGATGTGGTAAATTCATATTAAAATATACCGTTAAAAGTATAAATTGGTTGATTGGTTGCTATTGGCTGTTTATTGTTTGGTTGGCTGCTGTTATTTATATTTCATCGTTTTTAGAATATTAGATTATTGAAGTTTATTTCATCTATTATTATGAAATGCTATAACAAGCTGTGGTGCAGGGAAGAACAGGTTGGAGGGATCCTACCGGATTCCTCAAATATTACATATGTTATTTGTTTTACCTGATTTATATTTGAACTGATTGAACCCCAAATGGTAGTAAAACCTGTTTGAACATGATGGTTGAATAATTATTCACCTATGTTGTGTTTAAAATCAATCGACAGTGTTGATTGGGTAATTGGCAGTGAATGGTCTATAATGTGTTGTTTCAGACGTCGGTTTACCGTTCGGTGAATCAACGCAGTTTTAAAGTTATAAATTATTTTATAACTGAACTGAAACTTTTCAGTCATTTTATATAATTAATTAAATCAGAAATTTATAAATAAATATTTTAATCAATTTTTAAAAGAATTATTTAAATGGTTTATGTAGCAAAATCGTATAACGTAAACAAGTTATAAAGCAGAAAGCCAAAGAAATTACCTATGTGTTGGTAAAAATGGGATAATTGTTTTTAAAAAAATTAAGTGGCATTTTTAAATTAATTAAGTTATTTAATTAATTTAAAAAGGGAAATGATGAAAGGAAAATCAGTTAACTGCTAATTGATACATATGATTAACAAAATCGATTGTCTTTAGTTGAAATTTGATAATTGAAGTAATTTGGTTTAAATTTTCTGAAATATTTGCTAAGTTAACGAATAGTGTAAAATAATTAGTAAATCCTCGATTAACTATAAATTAAGGGAATTACTAAAGTGTTTAGTGTTAATAGAGTAAATTCTTATTTAATAAGCTTTTAAATATGATACTTATACTATTTTTAGTTAATAGACAAGTTAACTATTTTTAATATAGTTAATTTGAAAGTTAATTATTATTTTAAGTAATATTAATTAAAGCGATGACTTTTAATTAGACATCGATTAAGGAATGTTTAAGTGGCGATTAGTTTTGATTAAAAAGGAGCGATAAGGGTTATAAGGAGATTTATAATCCAAATTTGCCAAAAGAGATTTGCAAATGAGAGTTTTAAGCGTATGTGAAGATTTAAATAAGATTTTACTTTATTGCTAAATTAAGTAAAAGAGGATTCAGTTGAAACAAAATGATTTAGGGAGATGATAAATAGGTTAGTATTAAACAGGAATATGGTAATGGTTTTACAATGAATGTAAGAAATGTTATAAGGTGCTAAACAGATTACTAAATGATTTGGAAGAAATCCAACAAGGTTTTAAAAGGGTTTTTAAACCAAATAATGACTTAAAAGTTAAAGAGTTGAATTAAGCGAAGTACGATAATTGGAATGAGGTTTCAAAACGAAAAGGGAAATACATGCAATTGTTTTGTGTAAAATATTGGTAAAGGGATTTTTGGAAATAAAAATCCAAGTTAAAGAGGGTCTTATTATAAGAAAGATAGTAAGCATATTTTAGTTGTAAATCCAAGATAATGTTATTTTAAGAATGGCCGAATAAATGAAAGCAGAATATTGGACATGGGATTTTATAAAAATCCAAAAGTTATAAGTGAAATTATGTGCATATTTAAAAGGCCGTGTTTTAATGAATATTTACTTATCCAAAGGAATTAATTAAAGAGATTATTGAACGAGGATTTCAAACGTAAGAAACGGTAAAACCAGATTTGAAATCAAGATGGTAAACAAGTTGCTATGAGGGTTTAAGTTACAAATTGGTATTTATTCTGAGACAAAAGCGTTGTTGATCAAGGTCTGAGAGGTAAATAAAATACCCCAACTTGAACGGCTTCAATATTATCGAGGAATGGTATTAGTTTGAAATGAGTGAAAGGTGTTGTGATTGGTGTGATACCCCATACGAGAGGTATTGAATATAAGTGCGAGATTTTAGAATATAAATGATACTACAATGTAGTTTCAATGAAAATAAGAATATTTAGTTTTAAATTATAAGTCGACATTTGCTTTAACCATATTAGAATTGTAACGTGTTAATACCATTAAGTATAATATACATGCTCTTAAGTATTTAAAATAATCTTTGTTATAATTAAGAATAAATACAAGGTTTAACTATATTGAAAGAATTAAAGGTTAATTTACCATTTATATATTTATTTGTAAATAGGTCAAGTAATGCCAAATACATAATCAGCAAGATCATTTTATTCACACATTTATTATTTGATAGTTAAATCACCGACTATCAAACCTGACCAATACAATTGTTGGTACAGAAAGACCGGGATCGAATTTATATTTGAAAACCATTCTGACCAACAAATACGTGAAGACGTTGATTGAAGACGGAGCAATTGAAGAACGTGAATCTTCATAAGCGGAAGGATTACTCGTCAAATATTCTCTGTGTTGCAACCAGAGGTATTCTGATGTGATTCGGTCGTGGTTGAGATTTTACGGATTGCAAGGACTACTCGCTACTGATCCTTGGGGTGATTCCTATATAAGGATGCGGTAGGAGGGTGCCTTCGGTTCATCCTGTTCCTGGATGACTTGTATGGACGAATGTCTGACAGTGTATTTCCTAAGAACCACGTACATTGATTTTTACAAATATACCGAGTTGGTGGCGAAGAGGGGCACTTCTTTTATACCTAGAGTATATTAGTGGACATCAATTAGTGATTTGACGGATCTGACAATGTGACATTGAAAGTGAATGATGACCAAAGGTTCTAGAGATAAATGCTAGCCCAAGCCTTACAATCGGGAATTGACAAAAATCGGGAAGGCAGCATGGCTATGTGGGTCGCTCCCATTAGGGTGTATATTCACATATCTAGAGAAATTCCATTTGCTTCTTTAATCTATATTTGATGCGGTCCCTTTTTCAGGAGACGGTTGCTGATCCCAACCGTCGGTGATATACATTTGATACACTCAAGCGAAATGAGTGGTCGGTCATGTGTGGGCCGGGTTGCAAGACGTTCTTGTTAAACCCAGTGTATTCGCCTCTAGAGATACAATGTCAGCAGGTGGTCTCATACCTTGTCATAGTTGGAATCCAATATCCAGTAAGTGCCCACGGATTTCGATTGTATACTATATATGTGGAGCGTGAGATGCAAGCGTTCCGCTATTTATTTGTATTTAGACACTAGGATAATATCAGAATAAGTTATGATTTTGGATCATAGTAAGGTAAAAACCGTCCATGTTTATATATGGGCTGGTCTTACTATTATCCTTTGATTTCATAAACGATTTTTCCAAAGTTAAACAAGTTGTGTGTTAGGTGAATTTATCACTGAAAGTATTCCAGACTGACCTGGTGAATTTTGCTTTGCTTCAAATGTGCTCGGGTCAGACCGAGTATGTTCCAGGCTAGGTTTTTGCCTGGAGTTTCAGGAGCTGGAAGCAGGCGGCTTCACCGCTAGTTATATAAAGTTATTATTCCGCTATGATTTATATATGTTGTACTATGATGGTTGGTATGTATATACATTTCTTTTGTATAAAAAGATTTGTGATATTATATTTTATCTGTTCCATTGTGAGATTCTAATGTGATGTTCTTCTTCTTTCTTCTGTTCTAATATTCTTTCTTTTCTCATCCTCTAATTTTTTTCTATTAACAATTTGGGATTCGATACTTGGGTTTTTGGGCAAGTAATACAGGTTATGTATTATTGTCAAAAATTCGAGCGTCGAATTTTCCCCCGGGTTGTTACACTGGTATCAGAGCTATTGGTTTAGTGATAACCTTGGCTCTGTGGTGTGATTCTATAGTGATGGGGTTAGAAATATCCTAGATTGAGTTTGAATATATATATATATATATATATATATATATATATGAGAGCGCGTATTTGTAATTTATTATAAAATTATTTTTGAAATTATTTTTGCCCAATATATTTTATAAATAATAAAAGTAATAATTTTCAGAAATTATTATAATATGGGCAATCGATTGATTTATTTGTATGATATGTTTGGATTGTGTGGTTGATTGTTTGAATATAAATCTGAAAATGATTGACTTGGTTGAAAACTGACTTGAAATGAATAAGTTGAGGATAAATCAATCCAAATTTAGTAAATCTGAGTGAATATTAAAAGGGAATCTCAAATATGAGATGTATACATGGAAATGGTAATACTTAATCCAACTTATACTAAGTAACTGTATAAGATGTAATCATACTTGAAAATTTCAGAATTTGACTTGTGTTTGGAAAATAGTAAGTCAACAGAGTAATTGGAAATCCGTGAATGGTTTGGACTGTATGGTTGGTTGTATGGATATTGATCTGAAACTTGATTAAGAACCAATACATGAACCAGAGTTGGATTAATTTGAGTGGATATTTAAAGAAACAAATGGATTGCTAAGACTTGGTTATTAATAATTATAATCTCATTTGGATTGGATTGTGTGTAGAACTGGTTGGATCGTATGATATGGATATTTTGAACCTAATTGACATTGTTTTGATAATTAATGACTTCATTTGAGTTGAGAACAGGTGCAGAAGTGCCAATTCAGCTTAAAAAACCATCCAAGAGAATTCTGGAGTAAATTGAATCCAGTTTGAATAGAGCTGCGTTATAATTAAGCAAGCTTGAGAATAAATTATAGCTTATCGTATAATAACGCTCGCAAAAAGGTACGCCTACGAAAATATGAAATTTTGGTTTTGTTTGGATTTTAGGTTTGGGTTTGGATTTTTCCGACCGTGTTGGTCGAGGTATATTTATTTCTTGAACCTGCGATATTGTAGATGTCCTTCGTGCAGGGGAGACTCCTTCAAAAAATTTCCAAAATTTAAAATGTTAGAATTTTTTTGAAGATTTTTGGAATTTTTTTTATTTGAATTAAATTGGTTTTAAAACCCATTAGATTAGTTTTGGGAAATAAAAATCGAGTTTTAAATTAAATATTTTTATAAAGATAATGGGTTGTAGCGTTCTTTCTACCTTAGCAATTTCGAGGAATTATTTTAAGGGGAAGAAATGTAATGTCCCATATTTTCTGGCCATTTATTTGAAATATTTTATTTATTTAAAATAATGATTTGAGTTTATATAATCGAATTTAACCATTTTACTTTGAATATTTATTTATATTAATAATATAATAATATTTTTAATTCCAAAATATTTGGGAAAATGTTGATTTTGCTGTATAACGTGAATGGGCAATTTAAAATGGTTTATATTGAATTATATTGATATATTCGTTATTAAAACGACGTCAGAACGTTTAATTTATAATTATATTATAAAATGAGTTGCAGCGGCGAGGCAGTTCGTAATTTGGCTCTTTGAACTTTAAACGGCTGTACAAGGCCCAAAGTGAGTCAGATTTTCTCGAAACAAGAAACGTCGGAATCTATTTGATAACATTTTTCTAATGGAAGAGAAAATTCCAGTTTTCACAGCACAGATTTTGTTTTATGTCCAAATTAAATTTTAAAATAGTCGCTGTGGAATTCCTTTATAAATTATAACGTTTATTTAAATTAAATAAAGATTTTTTAAATATATATCATATCGATTTGGCTTGGGATTCAACCCAGGATATTTTATTGTGGTAGTATACAATATTCTGGTCGTCTATGGCCAATTTTAATATTTTAATATTATTATATTGAGGTATTTTTAAATTGATTTATTTTAATGTAAATTGGACCGTTAAAAAGGGACTTTATTCAAACGACCTTCATTTTCGACGAAATAAATTTTATTGAGACCGTAATAGCTAATTATTGCTAGATTTCAAACTGTGCGTCAATCGGAGTTATTCTGTGAGCATGGAAAAATAAAATGCAAATAAAACAACCATTTTGACGTAAACGAGTGCCATTTGAGCAAACGGACTCAGAATTCGACGAAACAAGTTTCATTAGGACCACAACATCAAATTATACTATGCTGTCCATTCGCATCACGAACGGAGTTTGTATGTGAGCACATGTGAAATAGCGATAGGTACGAAATAAAAATCGTTAGTCGTTATCAATAAATATCTTTAGTTACATCAGGTTAAAGTAATGACTTTCCCACTTATATATACCTCCCAAATCAGAATTTTCTGATTAACATCTCATTTCCGTCCACCAAAATTGCAGAAAAGTCCCTGTTCACAAAACAAATTATTTCTCTCAATCCGCTGTGAATTTGTTATGGCAATATGAAGGGAAGTTGTAGATCAGATCGATGGCCACCCGCCTTAAAAAATTTGGGACCTATTGATTCTTGTGGTGGCCGGAATCGACGAAGGAATTCCAGATCTGACTTTCGGTTTATGGCCAATTACTCGACAATGGAGATGTTTCAGGTAGGGGGTCTGAGGCAAGTGAAAGGGGGAGGAAAGAGCTTTTGATTGGTGGTGGTGTGACAGGTGATCGTTGACGGTGGTCGGAGAAATTGCTAGTTGAACTAAGTAGTGCTTTCTGGTGGGTGCACTCGGTTTTAGGGGTTTTCCGGCGCCATCGCGGGTACTGGTCGAGCAAGTCTGAAGCGAAGTCGAAGGGGGATGTGAGGTGGTCAGAACGGAGGTGGTCCGGTGTTCTAATTCAGTCTGTGGCGGCGTAATTTGCTCGATCTGTGGATTCCGTTTATCTGGAGATTTCCTATGGTCGGAGTGACGTGGAGCACGTGGCTTTAGACGAGTGGGGCCCTCGGTGTGGCGGTGACGGTGAAGTGATCCGGTGGTGCTCTAGTGATGGTATGGCGGATGTAGGAGGCTCGGTTGGTTGTAAGGTTCAAACGATAGAACTAGAAAGGGCAAAGAGGAGGAGTTACAGGTTTCAGATGGGAAGAAAGGGGAACCGCATGAGGAACAATACTGGTTGCTGGTGTGGAATTGTTAAGTTAAGTAAGGTATAATTTAATTAATTTATAATTAATCAAATTTTAATAACCATAATTATATATCAAACTTTGAATTAGCGTATCTTTACCATACGTTAATGGAATTCCACAAAACAAGATTCGTTGGGATCATTGGGACGATACCTAGACGATGGCGCTGGCTAGGCATTGATGGGACGCAGTTGAAATTTTTGCAAATTTTAAATTTCCATTTAAAATTAAAAGGAACAAACACATTAACCATCAACTAAATATAAACTGGTGAGTTAATTCTCACACCTTCTGAAATCCTATGATGTGGTAAATTCATATTAAAATATAATTTACCATTAAAAGTATAAATTGGTTGATTGGTTGTTATTGGCTGTTTATTGTTTGGTAGGTTGCTGTTATTTATATTTCATCTATTTTAGAATATTAGATTATTGAAGTTTATTTCATCTATTAATATGAAATGCTATAACAAGCTGTGGTGCAGGGAAGAACAGGTTGGAGGGATCCGACCGGATTCCTCAAATATTACATATGTTATTTGTTTTACCTGATTTATATTTGAACTGATTGAACCCCGGATGGTAGTGAAACCTGTTTGAACATGATGGTTGATTAATTATTCACCTATGTTGTGTTTAAAATCAATCGGCAGTGTTGATTGGGTAATTGGCAGTGAATGGCCTAAAATGTGTTGTTTCAGACGTCGGTTTACCGTTCGGTGAATCAACGCAGTTTTAAAGTTATAAATTATTTTATAACTGAACTGAAACTTTTCAGTCATTTTATATAATTAATTAAATTATAAATTTATAAATAAATATTTTAATCAAGTTTATTAAAGAATTATTTAAATGGTTTATGTAGCAAAATCGTATAATGTAAACAAGTTATAAAGCAAAAAGCCAAAGAAATTACCTATGTGTTGGTAAAAATGGGATAATTGTTTTTAAAACAATTAAGTGGCATTTTTAAATTAATTAAGTTATTTAATTAATTTAAAAAGGGAAATGACGAAAGGAAAATCAGTTAACTGCTAATTGATACGTACGATTGAAAAAATCGACCGTCTTTAGTTGAAATTTGATAATTGAAGTAGTTTGGTTTAAATTTTTTGAAATATTAGGTAAGTTAACGAATATTGTAAAATAATTAGTAAATCCTCGATTAACTATAAATTAAGGGATTTATTGAAGTGTTTAGTGTTAATAGAGTAAATTCTTATTTAATAAGCTTTTAAATATGATACTTATACAATTTTTAGTTAATAGACAAGTTAACTATTTTTAATATAGTTAATATGAAAGTTAATTATTATTTTAAGTAATATTAATTAAAGCGATGACTTTTAATTAGACATCGATTAAGGAATGTTTAAGTGGCGATTAGTTTTGATTAAAAAGGAGCGATAAGGGTTATAAGGAGATTTATAATCCAAAGTTGCCAAACGAGATTTGCAAATGAGAGTTTTAAGCGAATGTGAAGATTTAAATAAGATTTTACTTAATTGCTAAATTAAGTAAAAGAGGATTCAATTGAAACGAAACGATTTAGGGAGATAATAAATAGGTTAGTAGTAAACTGGAATATGGTAATGGTTTTACAATGAATGTTAGAAGTGTTATAAGGTGCCTAAATAGATTACTAAATGATTTGGAAGAAATCCAACAAGGTTTAAAAAGGGTTTTTAAACCAAATATTGACTTAAAAGTTAAAGAGTTGAATTAAGAGAAGTACGATAATTGGAATGAGGTTTTCAAAACAAAAAGGGAAATACATGCAATTGTTTTGTGTAAAATATTGGTAAAGGGATTTTTGGAAATAAAAATCCAAGTTAAAAAGGGTCTTATTGTAAGAAAGGTAGTAAGCGGATTTTAGTTGTAAATCCAAGATAATGTTATTTTAAAAATGGCCGAATAAATGAAAGCAGATTATTGGACGTGGGATTTTATAAAAATCCAAAAGTTATATGTGAAATTATATGCAGATTTAAAAGGCCGTGTTTTAATAAATATTTACTTAACCAGAGGAATTAAGTAAAGAGATTATTGAACGAGGATTTCAAATGTAAGAAACGGTTTATAAAACCAAATTTGAAATCAAGATGGTAAACAAGTTGTTATGAGGGTTTAAGTTACAAATTGGTATTTATTTTGAGATAAGAATGTTGTTGATCAAGGTCTGAGAGGTAAATAAAATACCCCAACTTGAACGGCTTCATTATTATCGAGGAGTGGTATTAGTTTGAAATGAGTGAAAGGTGTTGTGATTGGTGTGATACCCCATACGAGAGGTATTGAATATAAGTGCTAGATTTTGGAATATAAATGATACTACAATGTAGTTTCAATGAAAATAAGAATATTTGGTTTTAAATTATAAGTCGACATTTTCTTTAACCATATTAGAATTGGTAACTTGTTAATACCATTAAGTTTAATATACATATATACATGCTCTTAAGTATTTAAAATAGTCTTTGTTATAATTAAGAATAAATATAAGGTTTAACTATATAGAAAGAATTAAAGGTTAATTTACCATTTATGTATTTATTTGTAAATAGGTCAAGTAATGCCAAATACCAAATCAGCAAGCTCATTTTATTCACACATTTGTTATTTGATAGTTAAATCACCGACTATCCAACCTGACCATTACGATTGTTGGTACGGAAAGACCGGTATCGAATTTATATTAGAAAACCATTCCAACCAACAAATACGCGAAGATGCTGATTAAAGAAGGAGCAATTAAAGACCGTGAATCTTCATAAGCAGAAGGATTACTCGTCGAAAATTCTTTGTGTTGCAACCAGAGGTATTCTGATGTGATTCAGTCATGGTTGAGATTTTACGGATTGCAAGGACTACTCCTACTGATCCTTGGGGTGATTCCTATATAAGGATGCGGTAAGAGGGTGCCTTCGGTTCATCCTTTTCCTTGATGACTTGTATGGACAAATGTCTGATAGAGTATTTCCTAAGAACCACGTACGTTGATTTTTACAAATATACCGAGTTGGCAGCGAAGAGAGGCACTTCTTTTATAGCCAGAGTATATTTATGGACGTCAATTAGTGATTTGACGGATTTGACAATGTGGCATTCAAGGTGAATGATGACCAAAGGTTCTAGAGATAAATGCTAGCCCCAAGCCTTACAACCGGGAAATGACAAAAAACGGGTGGGCAACACGGCTATGTGGGTCGCTCCCATTAGGGTGTATAATCACCTATCTAGAGAAATTCCATTTGCTTCTTTAATCTATATTCGATATTGTCCCTTTTTCGGGAGACGGTTGCTGATCCCAACCGTCGGTGATATACGTTCGATACACTCAAGCGAAATGAGTGGTCGGTCATGTGTGGGTCGGGTACGTTCTTGTTGAACCCAGTGTATTCGCCTCTAGAGATACACTATCGGCTGGTGGTCCCATACCTTGTCATAGTTGGAATCCAATATCTAATAAGTGCCCGTGGTTTCTGATTGTATACTATATATATGGGGCGTGAGATGCAAGCTTTCCGCTAGATTGTTATTTATTTGTATTTAAACACTAGGATAATATCCGAATATGTTATGATTTCAAAGAAAAATTGGATTATAGTAAGGTAAAAATCGTCCGTGTTTATGTGTGGGCTGGTCTTACTATTATCCTTTGATTTCATAAAGAATTTTTCCAAAGTTAAACAGGTTGTGTGTTAGGTGAATTTATCACGGAAAGTATTCCAGACTGACCTGGTGAATTTTGCTTTGCTTCAAATGTGCTTGGGTCAGACCGAGTATGTTCCGAGTTAGGTTTTCGCTTAGAGTTTCAGGAGCTGGAAGCAGGCAGCTTCACCGCTAGTTATATAAAGTTATTATTCCGCTGTGATTGATATATGTTGTACTTTGATGGTTGGTACGGAAATACAGTTCTTTTGTATAAAATGATTTGTGATATTATATTTTATCTGTTCCGCTGTGAGATTCTAATGTGATGTTCTTCTTCTTTATTCTATTCTAATATTCTTTCTTTCTTTTCTCATCCTCTAATTTCTTTCTATTAACAATCTGGGATTCGATACTTGGGTTTTTGGGCAAGTAATACAGGTTATGTATTATTGTCAAAAATTCGAGCATCTAATTTTTCCCTGCGTCGTTACAAATACCTTTTTCCTTAAATCACTCACTTAATCCACCTCTAAAATTTCTTCAATCTCTTATTCAGACTATGTCAAATGCTTCTAATCTCAATGAGCAAGCTACTATCAAACAATCAACTTTGAATGAGGCGGATCTTAATTTGCACTTTATTCAACCTCCCTTAAATCACATTTTCATTCCAGAAAGTACTTTTAATTCTTTGACAGATTCATGGCAAAATACAATAGTTCTACATCTAGTAGATTTCAAATTACCTGTGATAAAGCTGAAAGATTATATTACAAAAGTTTGGAGACCGAAAGGTAAATCTATGACACATATAGTTCCTGGATTTCATTATACTGTGAAATTTGAAGATGCTTTAGATTTCCTGTATGTGTTAAAATCAACTACGTATTCATATTTTGGAAAATTATTAATGGGTTACAAATGGTATTCTTGTTATGATTTTGAGAAGTTTAAGGTTCAGGGAGTTTAGATCTGGATTAAAATGTATAATTTAGATATGAAGATGAGGTCGAATCAGGCTTTTTCTATGACAGCTTGTAACACCCCGAATTTTTAATGACATTAAAGAGAATAAATTAAATAATAATTAATTTAATATTCAGAATTAGAGGAAATGGACTACACCATTGCGTCTGTCTCGAAATTCTGGTTAAGATAGACATTTGGTTTGCGTAAAACGGACAACATATGAGGGTTTTAAGTTTGTATACGCATGGAAATATTTTATATATACGCATGAGTTAGAGGTGAGTCAAAGATGAGTCAGAATTCTATCCAGAGGATTCAAATTCGAAAAATTCCTCTGAGTGGCAAAATTCCCGCACTAGGGAGTCGACCCCCTGGAGGGGTGTCGACCTAGGGGTCGACCCACCCACAGGGGTGTCGACACCCCTAGGACTGATGTGGCACTCGGTTTCAGGGGGTCTGACAGCTATATATACATGTCCAATTTCTCATATTTTCTTCATTAGAAGTCATGGAGGCCATATGCTGCTGGAGTGCGAACTGAACCGTTTTCTACAACAACATATTCTACAGATCCAATTCAGATATTCTAGATCCATTCTTCCTTAATTCTCTAAATCTAACGCTGTGAGTTCTAGTTGTTTTTAGGTTAAGATAAATAAAAGTATATTTTGAAAGATTAAGAATTGGATATGTTATAAAGTATGATTCTGTGTTAATGTGGAATTCTATACTATGTCATGACAAATCTATTTTCCTAGATCTAATAAAATTGTGGTTATTCGATTATGTTGCTTATGTGGATATTGACTTGTAACCATGTTATAGTGGATGTGCATCTATTAATTTGGACAGTTGTAACATTGCTTAGATCTAGTTATTTATGTTAATCACCTTTCACCTGTCATATCGTGATCCACTGAGATATGTTGCAAACTTGACATGTAAGTCCATCTTTAGATTTAAACATGTAACTATGTCGCCCTAACTATGCTAGATCTAAATAATTGGACACCTAATGTTTAATCTAGATCTCATTATGCTTTCTTGAACATCATAGTAATTGCCACCAGTTACCAGTTTGATGTCCACCTTATTATGATGTTAATCACGTGTCCATTCACTTTGTTATCATGCTAGTTTATGTTCATGTTTATGCCAAGATATGTCGAAACTATCACCCTTGTCATATTCCCTTCTTATTGTTATAGCTAGGCTACTTTATAGCCTAAATGCCGCCAAAATATGTATGAATATGTTAGAGAGGAAACAGGGGAAAAGAGATTTATAATTGGCATAATTTATGAAATTTTTGGGCATATAATTCAAATAGGGAAACATGGTAATAATTACCTATAATGACATAGGTAGATTTGGATTAATTTGGAGTGGTTAGTAATTTACAATTAAGAATTGTAAATTGTACTTATGACATGAGGTTAGATTACATTAGTGGTGGAAGTCTGCCCGGACCCGCCCGGCATATCCAACAACCACTAATGTTGAACTTAATGTGGGAGGTCTACGTACGCAAATAAGAATCGGGCTAAGACACGCGGTTAGCCCAACTGTGGAATAAGATTGCCTGGACCCAACCGGCATATCCAGGATCCACATGTTGTAGGCCTAATGTGGGAGGTCTAGCCCATTATAACCATAATTGGACATGGTGATGAGATAGACTACTTAACCTAATTTAATTTGACTACATACTTAAGTTAGGGTTAAGTAAAATTGGATGGGTAGTGGGTGGGTTAAGTAAATTAGAGGGAGCGGGTATTATTTACATATAGGCCCACGAACTTAACCCAATAGGATTATATAATTAAAGACACCTGATGGTATACATAACTGGTGGAAAATATAGTAAAGTTATGTAATTAAAGACACCCTTTAGGGTAAGCATAACTAACATAGGGTTATGTAATTAAAGACACCTATGGGTCTACATAGTTAGTGGAAAACCTAGTGGGGGATACAAGACAAAGGGGAGATCTTGTATCATATTGTGTAGGACCCATTTCAGTCAGTAACCCGGAGTAGGTATCAAATAAAGAAATCCGTACTAGGTGGAGAAAGGGGCACGCTTACTAATTGATTGCAAGAGATCCAAACGAGGCGGATGGTGTGGGCGACGCAAACCGACCGGTGAGATGTGCGTGCATGGGTCAGGCAGAGGGGCCTAAGACGACCGTGACACCAGTAGATATGGTTGTGCACACCATGGGTTGCCACTTTAGAAAGTGATACCTCTTTTTGTGGGTCCAGCACAAGATGTCTATATGGTAGGGAGCTGATCGATTAGGGTAGTGGTTAGGGTATACTTGGACGTATGACCTAAGCCACCAACTCGTAGTGGAAGGGATCATCTCATTTCAGTTATACTAGTAATAATGCAGAGCAATCATTAGTGAGGCACATACACCTTATCTTGCTTACCTTGTCATACCCTCTATTTATGTAGTAATCTCTCTTATCCATTTTATATGCCTATCATGTTGCTTTTATTTATCTACTGGCTAAAAGTAACTAGACTCACCAGACTTTATGTCTGACCCTGTTGCTTCTCCTTCTTTCTTTCGTTTCCCCCTCAGTTTCTCAGGGAGGAAACACTCAAACTTAATCAGGAATCAGATATCATCTTGCTAGGAGCTACTTCTGAATTATGGCTCAAGTTCTTGTCTCTACTATGGCTTAACTCTTTTAATTTAGGGAAAATTATGTTTTTCATATTCTTATGTACTCTGATTATGCAAGATAGAAGTTATTTTATTGTAATGGTTTTTGTGACTTATTAAATTGTGGACCACAGTATTATGATTTATGGTTGAAATAAAAATTTAAACCTTTTGCTTCTGCCTTATTTATATCTATCTTGTAATTATTCTGTGTCTGTTTACCTATAGCGCTTCACGAAACTTAATGCATTCCCTTAGTGAGTGACATTAACGGACGTGGGGTATCACACTTGGTATCAGAGCTGAAGGTTACCAGATTAGATAAAAGTTTTGGAAATTATTTTCAAAAAGGTTTTAAAAGAAAGTATTTTCAAAAGAAAAGTCTATTTTGAAAAACATTCCCCAAAAAGCCATATGTAGTATCCCTCGGTCCTTTATCTAAATTTCTTCCTTTTCCCTTTTTTTCTAGCATGTCTAGGGAACAAAACATCCCTAATATCCCAGAGGGCGTCACAATACCCGGATGTTTCCGTAGGTATTTAGAGGCCACGACGCTGGCCAAAGAGACGTTCCTCCCCCAGCTGCACCAGTCATTACTCCTCCCCCTCCAAAAGCTGGAAACTTTGCCAAGATCTGCAAAGACTTCCGGGCTATGGGAGGAAGGCCATTCCATGAGAATGAGATATTCATAGAAGCTCGTAATTGGCTTAAGGAGACCGAGGACTTATTCGTAATCTTTTAAGTGGAGGACCGAAGGAAAATTCAATTAGATGCTTGGCTGTTAAAGGACGAAGCCTCATTTTGGTGGGAAGTCACCCAAGCTGGATATCCGGTAGAAACTTGGGAAGACATTAGACAGAGGTTCGAAATGAAATTTCTTTCCCAGGCAGAGAGAACCATACAGATAGAGAGGTTCTTAACTCTCAAATAAGGAAATTTGATGGTAAAAGAGTACGTGAACAAGTTGAACTAGCTGGCAAGGTCCGGGTTAGAGTTGGTGGATACACCGAACCAAAAAGCTTTGCGATTTGCTAAAGGACTGAATGAGCCTCTGCATGGTTTAGCTATGTCCCATATTCCAATGGGGGCCACCTTTGAAAATCTTGTTGATATGGCTTTAATGCATGAGGAGGACAAGGGAGAAAAGAAGGAAACAAAAGCTGAGGGGACATCGCAGAATGAGAAGGTGTGGCCCAAGAAGGGGCAACAACAACAGCAACAGCAACAACAATAGTAGAAGAAAGGGGGGAAAGATGATAAAGGCAAGGATAAGAGAAAATGTCACAACTGTGGAAAGGAGGGTCACCTGATCAAAGATTGTAGGAGAAGGAAGGCCAATTGCTTTAATTGCGGAGAGGTCGGACACTTCTCTAAAGAGTGCCCGAAGAAACAGGGATCTCAGGGACAAAGTCAAAGAGCAGGGACTTCTGGAGGGCAGATGCATGCTCTCGCGATCAGTGCTCCTGAAAGAGGTAGAAAAATTTATGTAGAAAGTTTAGTTTCTCTTTCAAATCCTCCAGTTAGAACACTTTTTGGTTCTGGTGCTTCACACTCGTTTATATCAAGTTCTGTAGTTGAATCTCAGCACTTAGTTGCTAATATAGTAGTAGATCCTGTAGTTGTTTCAAACCCATTGGTGATCCGGTTCATTTATTGATGATTTGTCGGGGTTTGAAAATATTTGTGTTAGGCGTCGAGTTTGAATGCGATGCGTATATGCTCGGGTTTATGGGCTATGGTTTGATTCTAGGAATGGGTTGGCTTACCATGTATGGGGCCATTCTGGATTGTGAGAGGAGGGTTGTTAGACTCCTGACTTGTCATGGGAAGACCCTCGAAGTTTCATGTGACCCTCAAAGGTCTGTTATGCTTAGCTTCCTAGAGTCTCTAAATGCATCCGTAGATGATTTGTAATCTGTTCCGGTGGTTCAAGATTATCCCGATGTTTTTGATGAGGTACGGAGTTTACCTCCAAGGCATGATATCGAATTCCGCATATATCTCGTGGACAATGCAAAGCCAGTTGCATTATCAGTACGCCACATGGCTCCAAGAGAAAGGAGGGAGCTGAATAAGCAAGTAGGGGAGCTACTTGAAAAAGGGTTTATCAGACGAAGCATATATGAGTGGGGTTCTCCAGTAGTATTCGCAACTAAAGCGGATGGTTCGCTTCGTTTGTGTGTTGACTATAGAGAATTAAATAAGCTCACCAAGAAGAATAGGCACCCGCTTCCGAGGATTGATGATTTATTTGATCAGCTTGTTGGTGCCTCGGTATTTTCTCAGTTGGACTTGGCTACGCGGTTCCATCAGTTGAGGGTGGCCGAGGACAGCATAGATAAGACTGCTTTCAGAACTCCAGATGGTTTCTTTGAATGGTTAGTTATGCCTTTTGGGTTGACAAATGCACCCGTCTATTTTTTTGATTTGATGAGTAGGGTGTTTTGGGAGTTCCTAAACAAATTCGTCGTAGTCTTCGTTGATGATATTTTGATCTTCTCCAAAAGTGAAGAAGAGCATGCCGACATTTGGGAGAAGTTTTGAAAATTCTCCGTGACCATCAGCTAAAAGCAAAGTTCTCCAAATGTCATTTATGGAGAAAGGAGGTGAGATTGTTGGGGC
This sequence comes from Allium sativum, assembly GCA_030737875.1. Classification (NCBI taxonomy): domain Eukaryota; kingdom Viridiplantae; phylum Streptophyta; class Magnoliopsida; order Asparagales; family Amaryllidaceae; genus Allium; species Allium sativum. The sequence goes on along the minus strand of JASFAX010000020.1, from coordinate 63,927,732 downwards.
ATGTAGTCTCCAAAGAAGGGATAGCTATAGATCCCGCGAAGGTGGTTGCAGTACAAGATAGGCAGAATCCTAAAAATGCAACCGAGGTGAGAAGCTTTCTTGGGTTGGCTGGTTATTATAGGAAGTTCATTAAGGACTTCGCAAAGATATCAGCCCCTCTCACCAGGCTGTCAAAGAAGAATTTGGCATTTTCATGGGACATAGACTGTGACGTTGCTTTCCAATGATTGAAGAGGGCTCTGACAACTGCCCCAGTCTTGACCTTGCCAGATGGAAGTAAAGTGTTTACTGTTTACACTGATGCATGCAGTACAGGGCTTGGTGCGGTTCTAATGCAAGAAGGGAATATGGGGTAAATAGTTAAGAGTTCATGAGAAGAACTACCCCAACCATGATCTAGAGTTGGCTGCCACAGTATTCGCATTAATGACGTGGCGTCATTATTTACTTGGAGAAAAGTTCGAGTTATACACCGATCATAAATCTCTCAAGTATCTATTCTCAAAGAAGGATCTCAAAAGGCAACAATGGTGGATGGAGTTCTTAGCTTCATATGATTTTGAGATTGCTTATACCCCTGGCAAGGGTAATGTGGTGGCAGACGCACTAAGTAGGCAGAGGGTAGCCCTGAGTCCTCTGTTTGTAGAGTGAAAGAATTTGGAGTTCATATCAGCTTTTAATTTTAGAGCCTCCATCGAGGTTTTGCTTGATTTGTTTGCATCCTTGGAGTTACGACCGACCCTTATGGATCAGATAGGAGCTTCGTAAAAAGGTGACCCACATATTTTAGACATCATGAATAAGCTTAGTAGAGGGGGAAGATATGCAATAGATGAAAAGGGGTGGTTGCTACGAGATGGAAGGCTTTGTGTTCCTCAAACTGGAAGCTTGATAAAGGCAGTCCTAGAAGAAGCCCACCATTCAAAGATGACCATTCATCCAGGCTGTGATATTATGTACAGGGACATGAAGAGGGTTTTCTTCTAGGCTGGGTTTTCTTTTAGGCTGGGATGAAGAAGGATGTGGCCAAATTTGTTTCTCAATGTTTAGTTTGCCAGCAAGTCAAAGCTGAGAAAAGGAATCCTGGTGGATTACTTCATCCGTTGGAGGTTCTGCAGTGGAAATGGGAGAGCGTCTCTATGGATTTCATAGATGGTTTTCCTGGATCGAAGAAAGGTAATACCAGTATTTGGGTGATAGTGGATAGACTCACTAAGAGCGTTCACTTTATTCCAGTTAAGAGTAAGAGGACAGTATCATGGTTGGCAGCAATTTATGTCCAAGAAATAGTTCGTCTTCACAGACCAGCATCGTGAGCGATCGTGACCCCATCTTTACTAGTGAATTTTGGAGGAGCTTGCAAGAAGCATTAGGTACACAGTTGTGTTTAAGCACTGCTTATCATCCTTAGATTGATGGGCAGACGAAGAGGGTGAATAGGATTCTAGAAGATCTTTTAAGGCTGTGTATCCTAGACTTTGGAGGGACTTGGGTAGAGCATCTTCCTTTAGTAGAGTTTGCCTATAATATCAGTTTTCAGGCTAGCATTAGCATGGCACCCTTCGAAGCATTGTACGGATGACCCTGTAGATCGCCAACTTGTTTGTGGGAATCTACAGAAAGATTATTACTTGGACCAGATATATTTAGAGAAACATCCAAAAAAATTGACCTCATTCGATGGCAGATGAAGACAGCTCAAGATAGGCAGAAGTCCTATGCAGACAAGAGAAGACTGATATCGAATCGAAGTAGGAGAATTGGTTTTTATCAAAGTATCTCCTTTAAGGAATGTGGTTCGCTTTCAGTAGGGAAGTTGGCACCTAGATTTGTGGGACCATTCCCCATAACCGAGAGGATTGGATAAAGCTCCCAGAAAATCTATCCGGTGTTCATGACGTTTTCCATGTCTCATCTGCGGAAGTTCCTGCATGACACCGCAGAAGTAGTTGAGCCGCGTATGTTGGAAGAAGTCGAAGTGGAATGGGAGGCGACAGTCAGATAAGTTCCTACCCATACTCTTGGGTCAGAGGTTAAGAAGCTACGCAATAAGGAGATCAAGTTGGTAAAGGTTCAATGGGGAGATACCCAGAAGATGCGACTTGGGAGACCGAAGACAAGATTCGTGCTTCGTACCCTTTTCTTTTCGAGGTATGTTCTTAACTCTTTTCTTATGTTTTATCAGTGCTTGTTTCTGTCAATAGAATATATCTTATACATCGTATTTCGACCTTTAGATAGGAATCCTGTGGATGTACACATGTGTTTGGAACATGTTATGTTTGATGGACGCAATTGTTTGCTGGTGGTTTCCTGTGGATGCATATACACACACATTAGGCACTAAGATCGGCTCATCACTCTCATACTGCATATGGATGTGTGCGCGCATTTTCTTTTCTTTTATGAATGGAAATGGATGAGTTAGCATATGGATGTTGCATTTGGACGAATGAATGTGCACATATATAGAATTTATATGATATGATAGATTTATTTGCATACATATTAGATCCATGGCATAAACATACATTGCATTAAGGAGGTCAACTGAATCAGTAGACCGCCTGATCTTCGCATTAGTTTTGGGACATATACACACACCTTTGCATATATTCATATAAGCATTAGAAATCTTTGAGAACAATGGATGCCAATGAATGGTGGATGATGGATGGTAGGATATGCATTCTTCTCAACTTAGAGATTTCAGGGACGAAATCCTTTGAGTAGGGGAGAATGTAACACCCTATTTTTTAATGATATTAAAGAGAATAAATTAAATAATAATTAATTTAATATTCATAACTAGAGGAAACCGACTGCACCATTGCGTCCATCTTAACATTCTGGTCAAGATAGACATTTGGTTTGCATAAAACGGACAATGTATGATGAAGTTATGAGGGTTTTAAGTTTGTATACGCATAGAAATATTTTATATATACGCATGAGTCAGAGGTGAGTAAGAGATGAGTTAGAATTCTATCCAGAGGATTCAAATTCGAAAAATTCCTCTGACCGGTAAAATTTCCGCTCTAGGGGGTCAACCCCCCTAGAGGTGTGTCGACCTAGGGATCGACCCCCCTGAAGAGGTGTCAACTTAAGGGTTCGACCCACCCACAGGGGTGTCTACACCCCTAGGGCTGACGTGGCACTTGGTTTCAGGGGGTCTGGCAGCTATATTTACGTGTTCTATTTCTCATATTTTCTTCATTGGAAGTCATGAAGGCCATATGCTGGTGGATGCGAACTGAACCGTTTTCTACAACAACATATTCTACAAATCCAATTTAGAAATTCTAGATCCGTTCTTCCTCAATTCTTTAAACCTAATGCTATGAAATCTAGTTGTTTTTAGGTTTAGATAAATAAAAGTATGTTTTGAAAGACTATGAATTGGATATGTTGTAAAGTATGATTCTGTGTTATTGTGGAATTCTATACTCTTTCATGACAGACCTATTTTCCTAGATCTAATAAAATTGGGGTTATTTGATTATGTTGCTTATGTGGATCTTGACTTGTAACATGTTATGGTGGATGTACATCTATTAATTTGGATAGTTGTAACATTGCTTAGATCTAGTTCTTTATGTTAATCACCTTTCACCTGTCATATTGTGTTCCATTGAGATATGTTGCAAACTTGACATGTGAATCCATCTTTAGATCTAAACATGTTACTATGTCACCCTAATTATGCTAGATCCAAATAATTGGAAACCTAATGTTTAATCTAGATCTCATTATGCTTGCTTGAACATCATAGTAATTGCCACTAGTTACCGGTTTGATGTCCACCTTATTATGATGTTAATCACATGTCCATTCACTTTGTTATCATGCCAGTTTATGTTCACGTTTATGCCAAGATATGTCGAAACTATCACCCTTGTATACTCCCTTCTTGTTGTTATATCTAGGCTACTGTATAGCTTAGATGCTGCCAAAATACGTACGAATACGTTAGAGAGGAAACGGGAAAAAAAGGGATTTATAGTTGGCATAATTTATGAAATATTTCGAAATATAATTCAAACAGGGAAACATATAAATAATTACCTATAATGACATAGGTAGATTTGGATTAATTTGGAATGGTTAGTAATTTAAAATTAGGAATTGTAAATTGTACTTATGACACGAGGTTAGGTTACATTAGTGGTGGAAGTCTGCCCGGACCTGACCGGCATATCCAGCAGCCACTAATGTTGAACCTAATGTGGGAGGTCTAAGTACACAAATACGAATTGGGCTAAGACACGAGGTTAGGCCCAACTGTGGAATAAATCTACCGGTTCTGACTGGCATATCCAGCATCCACACGTTGTAGGCCTAATGTGGGAGTTCTAGCCCATTATAACCATAATTGGACATGGTGATGAAATGGACTACTTAACCTAATTTAATATGACTATGAACTTAAGTTAGGTTTAAGTAAAATTGGATGGGTAGTGGATGGGTTAAGTAAATTAGAGGGAGTGGATAATATTTACATATAGGCCCATGAACTTAACCCAATGGGGTTATGTAATTAAAACACCTGATGGTACACATAACTGGTGGAAAATGTAGTAAAGTTATGTAATTTAAGACACCCTTTAGGGTAAGCATAACTGACATATAGCTATGTAATTAAAGACACATAAGGGTATACATAGTCAGTGGAAAATCTAGCGGGGGATACAAGACAAAGGGGAGAGCTTGTATCATATTGTGTGGGACCTATTTTAGCCAGTAACCCAGAGTAGGTATCAAATAAAGAACTCCGTACTAGGCGAAGAAAGGGGCACGCTTACTGATTGATTGTAAGAGATCCAAACGAGGCAGATGGTGTGGGCGGCGCAAACCGATCGAGGACATGTGTGTGCATGGGTTGCCACTTTAGGAAGTGATACCTCTTACTGTGGGGCCAACACAGGATATCTATAGGGTAGGGAGCCGATCGATTAGGGTAGTGGTTAGAGTATACTTGGACATATGACCTAAGCCTACCAACTCATAGTGGAAGGGATCATCTCATTTCAGTTATACTAGTAATAATGCATAGCAATCATTAGTGAGGCACATACACCTTATCTTGCTTACCTTGTCATACCTAATATTTATGTAGTAATCTCTTTCTTATCCATTTTATATCCCTGTCATGTTGCTTTTATTTATCTACTGGCTAAAAGTAACTAGAATCGCCAGACTTCATGTCTGACCCTGTTGTTTCTCCTTCTTTCTTCCGTTCCCCCGGTTCTCAGGGAGGAAACACTCAGACTTAATCAGGAATCAAATATCATCTTGCTAGGAGCTACTTCTGAAGTATGGCTCAAGTTCTTGTCTCTACTATGGATTAACTATTTTAGTTTAGGGAAATTATGTTTTTCATATTATTATGTACTCTTATGATGCAAGACAGAAGTTATTTTATTGTAATGGTTTTTGTGACTTATGAAATTGTGGACCACGGTATTATGCTTTATGGTTGAAATAAAAATTTAAATTTTCCGCTGCTGCCTTATTTATATCTATCCTATAATTATTATGTGTATGTTTACCTATAGCATTTCACGAAACATAATGCATTCCCTTAGTGAGTGACATTAACGGACGTAGGGTGTCACATAGCTTGTTTCAATGGAGAACCCATTCGAACTGGTTGGAAAACTACAAATAAAATTGCAACTGGATTTGCTAGAATTATTATTGCCATTGATCTTGAGTCTAATTTGGTTGCCATAGTCGGTATAATTCTTGACGATGGTTAGAAAAAATAAATTCAAGTCGAGTATTAATTTGTTCCTCTTAAATGTGATGAGTGTAAAAGATTTGGGTATAAAACTTTAGTTCACGAATTGTCAAAGGAACCTGTGTGGACAACTAAGCTGAAAGCTGATATGCCTAGTTCTTCTAATAATGGGGATAAAGCTGATGATGTAAATATTCAATCTGGTTCTAATCTTCGTCAAGTTGAATTACCAAATGACATTTTGTTTGACGATATATATAAGAATAATGCAGAGGACGGATTGGGGTTTTTAGATGCTATGATTTTCTTCTTGAAGACTTAAATCATATTGCGGATAATCTTCATGAAGCTCCGGTCAAGGAAGAACAAAATGATGTTTCTGATGGTATATCAAAGAATGCAAATTATATGAATCATCTTAAAGGTAAAAGTAAGGTTGCTTCACCTGTTACAATTGCTCGTCCTAAATGACATCTTAGGAGCAATTCCTCTATTAAATGACATTCATGTCTTGGCATGTCAGGGGGATGAATACTTCTCATCGTATGCGAGAATTTTTATGTCTACTGACAAAATGCGAACCAACTGTTATTGGTTTGGTTGAAATAAACTAAACGAAGCTAATGTGAAGTTGTTTGGTAGATTAATTCCAAGTGCATGCGACTTTATATCTCAAAATTCTTCTTCATTCTCATATAGAATATTACTACTACGGAACTCTGATGTGTGGAATATTGTTATGTTATCCTCATCTAATTCGCATATTATAGTACAAGCTATGAATATAGGTGGTTTTTCTATGTTCTTTACGATTGTGTATGCTAGTAATAGCTTTTATGAGAGACAGTCTCTTTGGCAACATTTAATTCAAGAATCAAAGCTTATAAGTGGAGAATGGCTTTTAATGGGTGATTTTAACAATTCTACCTCTCATACAAATAAGAAAGGAGGTCTTCTAGTGACATTTCAACAAATTATAGCATTTAATAATTGTCTTTTACAAGCTGATTTGATTGAAATAAGGAAATGGGTTTTAATTTTACATGAAGGCGTAGAGGTATGGCTAACAACATAGATAAGATATTTGTTAATCACTCATGCTTGCAAAAATTTACTGATATGAAAGCTCTTTCATTGTCACAATTATCAAGTGAACATAATCCTTTGTTACTAGATCTAATTTCTTCTTCAACTTTAAAGGTAATTCCATTTAAATATTCTAACGATTGGCATTTAAAAACTGGTTATGCTGAATGTATATTAAGAGGATTAAAATTTATCGGTTGGGGTTTTCCTAGTTATGTATTTCAAATAAAACTATAGGCATGTAAAAATGAGATGAAATTGTGGAATAATAACAGACCAAAGGATAATTCATTGTTAATGGAAGCTAAAACTAATTTTAGAGATTCTGAATTGCTTTTGATTCTGATCTAGAAAATATAGATCTTTGTGAGAAGATGCTTGAAGCAAAACATCATTTGACTGTTCAAAAGTATATCAGATTTTGGAGTTATAAACCGAAATCAAAAGTTGCTTGGTTGCAGGATGCAGACACTAATTCGAAAAAATCTCATTCAAAAATGTCAACTAGAAGACATGCAAATCATCTTAAGGCTCTTATCAATGCTGATGGTGAGCTTTTATATAAGCATAAGAAGTAGCAGCTAAAGCTATTGGTTATTTCAGTTCCATGTTTAATGGTGATTTTTGTGAAGAGTTCACTTCATTCCAATCGACACATGTTATTAACTCTCATGGGCAACAGGTATTACTTCAACTAATTTCTTAATATGAAGTTAAAAAGGAAATAAATTTAGTTGCTGATTATTCTTGTCCAAGGCCTGATGGTCTTAACTTAAAAATTTTCAAACTACATTGGAATGAAATTAAGTTTGAGTTAGTTGCGCCCTTCAAGACATTTTTCAATCTGCTAATTTGCTTAAAGGAAGTAATCTCACCATTTTAACATTGATACCAAAAGTTGAAAGGCCAAGCGAAATATCACACTATCGTCCAACTTCTTGCTGTTATATGTACTATAAGATATAGAATTAAGTGCTATTTGCCTCATATAATATCCCCAAATCAATGTGCTTTCATTCCTACTCGTTATATTGGGAATAACATCCTACTTGCTCATGAATTATTGAGGGATTTTAAGAAGATAGGGGTAAACAAATTTTGTGTGAAAGTAGACCTTCTTAAAGCTTATGACATGATAAATAGAGAATTTATATGTCATATTATGATGAAGATGGGTTTTCCAATCCATTTTATTGATGTTATATTTGAGTGTATATCTACACCTACATTCCCTGTTTTAATACAAGGAGTCCCTCAAGGTTTTATTAAGTAAAACAGAGGAATTCGACAAGGTGATATACACTCTCCTTATCTTTTTTTATTGTTATGGAATTTTTTTACTTATAGTATGAATGAAGCTTTAGTTCAACAAAAGTTTTTGCTAGTTCATAACTTTGATTAAAGTGTAACACATCTTTTATATGTGAATGATCTTATGGTTTTTGGAAAATGTTTACCTATATGTGCAACTACATTGAATGATATATTTAGTGAATTGTAGCAGTACAGTGGTCTTACTGGGAGTGTGATGAAAACTAAGATTTATTTTAGTACTAATGCTCGAAATTCTGTTGAGATATCTTCAGTTCTAGAGGTTCAAAGTGTCCAATTACTAGTTAAATATCTAGGAGCGCCTTTATCCTCTAATTATATACATTATAATAATTGTCAATCCCTTCTATATTGTATTAAATCAAAGATTCAAGCTTGGGATGCTAAATTTCTGAGTTTTGCTGGTAGGGCATAATTAATCCAGTCTGTTATGACCCCCACAGTTTTATATCGGTTATCAATTTATCAACTTCTAGAACATACAATTGATAAACTTCATACGATGTGTTGTAATCTTTTTTAGGGTAGTTCATCTCATAAAATCAGTTGGGAAAAATTGTGCTTGCCTAAGTTAGAAGGTGGTATTGGTATTAAGTCTTTTTCAGATTTAAAAAAGGCAGCAGGAATTAAGCTTATGTGGAACTTTTTATCACGATCTTCATTATGGAGTTTATGGATGTCTAGAATATATTATTTTAGTAAGTTTTTTGGAGCACAGGTATTGATAACAGTTCATTAAATACTTGGAAAACAATTCTGAGATTGAGAACAAGTGGCAAACAGTTGTTTAATAAGGTGATAGTGAATGGTTCATCAACTTTGCTTTGGTTTGAACCATGGATTAATAGCAAGTATTTGGTTGATTTGCTTGGTATTTCGAGATTTCAACAAATAGGTTGGTAAAATGAGTATGTGTCTTCTATTTTTAGTGATGACAGGCTGAATGGTAACCTGCATGCAGCAACAAGAGAGGTACAAAATCTCATAAATTCAATTTCTTTGAATATTTATCTCCTGTTGATTTTTATGAATGGTCATATGGTGGAACATTTTCTTTTCGTAATGCTTGGGACAGAGCAAGAAATAAACTTCCTAAAAAGAAATTTCTAGAAGTTATCTGGCATAATAAGAATTCTAAGAGAATGGCTTTTATTACTTTTGAACTATTTATAACAGAATGAATATAAAGTCAGATTGAAGAGGTTTCGGATTATTCCTGATGTAACGACCCGGGGGATTTGTTATCCTGATTATCGACATAAACTCAATGTCGGCTATCCAAGCTTCAGAAACACCGGATAGTCCATGAAAAAAATTAGAGGGTGAGAATAGATAGGATAGAAACTTAGAATATAAGAAGAAGAAGAACATACAACATCAGAGTAATACGAATCTCACAGCGGAACGAATAAAATATATCATAACTTTAAAATAAAACATGTATATGTATACAATAACATTGTCAGAGTACAACACTTACAACACAATGGAAATAACGATAGCTATATAATCCTGAAGCCTCTAGCTCCAAGCTCTCAGTGTATCTGTAAAATCCTGACTACGTGACTGCCCGTACAAATTTAGGCACCCAAGAGTTTAGGGAAAAATAAAACAAAATAAAACTCTGGGTCAGTCATAGGACTGGTGTGAGTAAAACAATTTAAAACAGTTTGAGCAATTAAACGATATCTCATAAGACCACACCGTATAACGAAACGGGTTTTTCCCTTATGAGAATCCAAAATAATCTTTATATCAAAATTCTTTTGATATTATAATAGTGTCTATCCACCACAATATAATAATCATCTAGCAGAACGCTTTCATCTCACATTCCACATATATAATATATAATCAGAAACCATGGGCGCTTATTGGGTAATGGATTCCAACTGGCAAGGTTTGGGATCACCTTCCGACAGTGTATCTCTAGAGGGAAATACACCGGGTTCAACAAGAACATCTCGCAACCTAGGCTAAACATGACCGGTTACTCATTTCGCTTGAGTGTACCGAATGTATTATCACTAATGGTTGGGATCAGCAACCGTTTCTCGAAAGGGACAGCATCAAAATAGATCAAAGAAGTAAATGAAACTCTAGATCAGGTGACAATACACCCTACTTGGCAGCTAACCACTTATCTATGCAATCTACCAGATTTTATACCATTTCCCGATTGTGAGGCTAGAGGCCATGCTTATCTCTGACAGATCACACAATTATTCACTTTGAATGTCACATCGTCATACCCGCCAAATGACAAATTGATTTCTCCAAAAATACTATGGGCATACAGCTAAGAGAAACGAATTCCTCTACCACCAAATGTAAATATGTTTAAAGAGATCAACTTACGCGATCTATTAAATATACTCCGTCAGACATTCTTCCATACAGGTCGTCCTGGGACTGGACAAACTTAAAGGCACTATTCTTTAAATCCATCTTAGGAAATTTCTACCTGGGATCACCAGAACAGCCCTTGCATAACTCCGTCTTCAATTATCTTCATCATATTTGATTCGCAACGCTAATGCCCATACAGAGTGGTTTTCAGATAATGAATCTGATCCCAGTCTTTCCGTATTGATGACAGAAAAATGGTCAAAAACTTTGATAGTCGGTGAGTTAACTATCAAAGAAAATAACGTGTGCAAACAACGATATTATTTCCAGATGGAAATTCTATCGATCAATCATCATTTAACGTTTGTCTCTTTAGTTCATTAATTTATTTATTTCTTGTTCCATATATTCAACATTCCTTATTTTCTAAATTTAGAAAATATCCGTTATTTATATTAGAAAACATTTCTTATTCTTATTTGGGAAACATTTCCAAAACTCCTTTATTGGATTTAAATAGATGTTTAAATAAAACATCGCTATGCCAACTCAAACCCTTACACTCATTAACTAAATTCACTTAACCAACCTTCACCATCGAATCTTTACCATTCCTTAGTTAAAAATGGAGTCAATCAAGTTGGGGTATAACTACCTCTCAGACCTTAACTGAACAACATTTCTAACCTCGAAACAGACAAAGTTCACCTTTTAAATCTTTAACAAACTTCCTTGTGTAACTCTCGGATTCTATTTACGAATCCACTTCTTTTACAGAAATCATTTGATTTTTACAATAGTGTTGTAATCCCATGCTTCTGAAATATAATAACCTCAATATAACTTTTATTTATTAATTTGGATAAATAAACAAATAACTAATTTATTAATAAATAAATAAATCTTGATTTAAAAACGGAAAGTGAATATTACTTTCCCGAATTCGATATAAGCGAATTCAACACATTTCGAATAATTTCTATTCGATAACTCCTTTTCGAATAAACTATATTCGATTAACTCTTTTCAAATAAACTATATTCGATAACTCTTTTCGAACAAACTATATTCGTTAACTCTTTTCTTTGAATAAACTATATTCGATAATGTCTCTTCTTCGAATAACTTATATTCAATAATCTCCCTTCTTCTAATAACTTATATTCGATCATCCCTATTCGAATAACTATATTCGACTAACTCTATTCGATTAACTCTATATGATTTACTCTAATTCGATTAACTCTAATCGATTAACTCTTATCGATTAACTCTTATCAATTTACTCTATTTGATTAACTCTAATCAATTAACTCTATCGATTAACTCTAGTCAATTAACTCTTATCAATTAACCCTGTTTGATTAACTCTAATCAATTACTCTATTTGAATAACTGATATTCGATTAACTCTATTCGATTAACTCATTTCGATTAACTCCTTTTGATTAAGTAATATTCAATTCACTCTTCGTCTATATTCAGTTTCAAATATCGATGTTGAAATTGATTCTTACTTCTTTATATAAGTCCTGACTTATATATTCCATTTATCCAATGATAAATATTTTACTTAATTTATAAAATATTATTTATAAATTAATCTGCTCCACTTATCTATTTACTTATTTATATAAGTTTAGACTTATATATCTTTATTTATCAAATGATAAATATTTTCCTTAAATTATAAAATATTATTTATAATTATTCCTCTCAATTCATCTGTTAAAACATATTTTTATCCATTATCTAATTTAAATAAATCATCTCAAATTTTCTTTTATAAATTTGAAATCTTATTTTTAATAATTGTATTCATTTTCCAAATATTCCTTTTTATAAAATCTTATTTATTTTACAAATAATTCCTTTTATAATTCTATTTATTTTCCAAATAAATATTCCTTTCTAAAAATCTTATTTATTTTCTAAATAAATATTTCTTTTTATAAAATTCTATGATTTTATAAATATTCTTTTTATAAAATCTTTTGATTTTATAAATAATTCCTTTTTATAAAATCTTTTGATTTTATAAATATATTATTTTCAATACGCATTTTGAAAATTCCCTTTTTGCATTCCAGTATTTCTTATGGTATTTAAAATGGGTGCGTTTTTTACAGGTCCCTGTTAACATTTTTAAATTAGGCTCACATCTGGTCATAAACTTATTGTAAATTTAGTTCCTATTTTTTGAAAACTCAGTCAAAAAATAAAATATAAAAAAATCACATAAATTCGTAATTAATTAAAACAATTAATCATGAAAAAAATCAGATAAAAAAACATCAAAAACAACGTCAAAATCAAAAAATATAAAAAAACAACGAAATGCAGTAAAATGCATCAAAAGATGCATATAATTCAATTAATTGCATACTTGTATGCATTTATTTAAAATATGTGTCAAAACAGTAGTACAAATGCATGCATGTATGCACATATAGTAGATACATGCATCTTCCCATACATTTATTTGAAAGCAGCGTACGTACATGCAACTTTTTCAATTTTGCATATATTTTCACATATTTGCACACATGTATGCAGTTATACGGTTAAACTGCATATATGTATGCATTTATTCAACGGGCGTGCATACATATGTGCATGTGTATTCAAATAGTTGCATATATGTGTGCAAATATTGACAATAGTGGCATACATATATGCAACTATTTTTTTTCTTTGCGTGGACTTCTGGGATTATTTCCAGATTTTAGAATTTTTTTTTTACTTGAAGGCGCTTTTTTTTTTGGCAGAAATACGTAACAGGCATTATGTATAAAAGGAAGAGGCGGAAGTCCCTGAAAACGTGGAGGCGCAAGCAAAAAGAGGGGGCAGGATTGTATATAAAACATTAGAGGGATGTGAGGTGTATTAAGTTTGGAAATAGGGATGTGAGCCTAATATTCACATTTAAAATACCAAATAACAGGACCAGTATAATCATAATCAAATCACAGATTATATTTCACATCATATATCACAATATATGAAAACAAACAGTATTATAAATATTGAGGGATCCTGTTGGATCCCTTCAACCTATTTTCCTGCATCCACAGATGTTAAACACTATAAATAACATTGATTTCATTTCAATATGAAATATTCTGATAAACAGAATCAATATTTGATTAACGATTTATATATATACCGTTATCTACAATTTCAACCAATAAATCAGCAATTTAACAAAACAATGAACATACAGCAATCAATCATTATTTATCAACACTGGTTTATATTTATAAAAATATAAACTGGTAGAGTTAGTGAGTTTTACTCACATTGGTCGGAAATCATTAAATAACGATAATCGTTCAATAGATTCAGTCAAGCGTTTTATTTCGTCATAAATTCAAATGAGCTCCAATTCACTCCCAATCAGTTCCATTGTTTAGATGTCATCCATACGATCCCGATGGATCTTGTTTCATGAAATTCTGATAACGTATGCTCAAGTCATAACGATTACAAGTTCGTATACTGTTTAAATTAAAATAAAATTAATTTATTTAAAAAAAACTTGGGCTTACTTTATAAACCCGGTCTATCTCCCTTCCTTAAAAGCCCACCTGCTCCCTTTCAACTCCATCTTTTCCAATACACTTCGACGCTTGCTCCTTTCTCAAGCTATTTCCGATTTATCTCTCCACCATTCCTCCTTCCACAATACACTATAAATCAAACAAAATCATCAAAAAATTTCTCTTCAATTTCGTAACACCTCCACCCTAATTTTACACAACTCTAAATCATGAATCCCAGTTGCGTCTCAGCTCAAAGCCGTGGCATCCACTAATAGACATCGGCATTTTTTCTCGTGGAAACCCACAACGATTTGCACGCAAGTGCTATATAGCATGCTGAACTCGAATACGATACTCAAATGTTGAATCGACGCTCAAATCCTAAGTTTTCTTTGAACCCTAGCTCGCGTATCAAAATGACAGCGACAAATCTCGAGTTCGAACTCAGCAAAAGGCACACCAGAATGAAGAGGATCTTCCAAGGATTCTCAATATATATATAATGATTTATGGGATTATATTTCATTTTCTATGATTTCATAAAACTCACGAAATGTTTTCTGGAAGAAAAACAAGTGCTGCGTATTTAGGTTTGACCAGAATGAGAAATAGTTAGGGTTAGAAAAATTGATATGGTACTTATAGGAAAATTTAAATAATTTTTTTATTGATTGTTTTATTTATTTTTAAGCAAACACTATATGTATTTATTGTTAAAAATTCCTATAATCACACATGATATCCAAAATCACGAAAATGGACATACACCTTCAGTTTGACATTATGGACTCAACGAAACTGGTTTCGTCGAATTCCGACTCCGTTTGCTCACATAGCGTATTTTTAACCGTCAAAATATCAACTGTTCTTTACATTAAAAATCAGTACAGCCACATACTGACTTCAAAAATCACGAAACGTGAAATCTAACAATAATTTGACACTATGGATCCAACAAAATTAGTTTCGTCGAAAACGAAGTTCGTTTGCAAAACTGGCTATTTTTAAAGCTCTAAATAGACCTTTTAAATATTTATATATTTAAAAATAATTATATTAAATATAAATAGGTTTATATTATCATAGATATTCACAATAGAATATCATACAACTCCAATTGAATTTGTAACTTGATATTCAAATCCTGGTTGAATTGATATTCAATTTATATTGAAAAATCCATTTATAATATAAATAAATCGCTATAAATTATAAAGGAATTCCACAACAACTATTTTAAAATTTGTGGACATAACTAAAAATCAACACAATGAAATCCCGATTTTTCTCTTCTACTAGAAAAATATACTTCACCAGCTCCTAACGTTTCTTGTTTCACAGAAATCCGGCTTAAAAACATATTCTGTATATCTGTTTAAAGTTCGAATCGCCAAATTACGAACTGCCGTACCATTACGGGCACGATTATAATTATAATACAATTATACATTCAACTGTTGTTTATATAATTAATACGTGAATATTATTTAACTCTAAACTGGATTATGTATTTTAAATTGTCTAATTCACACAATATCGTCAATTCACTATATCCGACTACTTCATAAATAAATATATTATTCTATTATTTATATTAATTAAATATTCACTATTATTTAATTAAACGACCATTTCAATCTCTCAATCCCTATTTATATAATTAAATTAATTAATTATTATACCATAAAATATGGGTCGTTACATTCTTCCCCCTTTAAAATAATTTCATCCTTGAAATTGCTAAGGTAGAAAACAAACCCTATTGACTGGGTAAAAAATATTTATTTACTTCTCAATTTCAGTTTTAACTGAATCAATGAATTTTAATTAAATATTAATTCATTTCTATTAACGAAAATTTTCAAAAATTCTGAAAATTTTCTGACACCTGAAATTTTCGAAAAATTTCGCCAGCATCTCCTTTGTACGGCTCAATCGGTACAACTACAACTTGCCTCCCTAGGCCATCTTCAACCCAAAAGAAAATCAAACAGCCAAGCGGCTTGCCAATTCGGCTAATAAATCTCATACCCATATAAATATAAACTGGTACCTTTTGGTCGGGCATATCATTATATCCTTTCCACCTGTTATCTATTTCGCATATATCAATATCATTCCAATCAAATTCCAATCAGTTTTATCCTCGAACCCGAACATTCACTTATATCCAAATCGAATTTCATTTCAAACTCAAGTTCCATTCTCGATTCCAAATCCTTAACTCGTCAACTGAAACACCCCACCTCCGTTAAGGTCACTCACAAAGGGAATGCCTTAACTTTGGTGGAGGTTTATAAGTAAAAGCCACAGATAAACTCAAGACAGATATAAATACACATATTTTAAACAGCGGAAACCAACAAACTTTTATTCATCAATACATGTTCCAAAACAAAACATTCCATAATTGTCTCAAAATACTTCCATCATTACAACATCATAACTGCCTTGGTTATTAAAGAAGCATAAAACATAAATAAAGTGACAAAAATCCCCATAGTGATATCCAAAGCCATAGTCCGAGCAAAAGAGAACCAAATCATACATCTACGTTCTGGGAACTTGAACAGAACCTGACTGAGCTGAGTTGTTTCCTCCCTGTGGACCTGGGGTGGGGGGACGAAAGAAAGAAGACGAAAAGAAAATAGGGTCAGACATAAAGCCTGAGTAAATCTAGTAACTCTTCAGTATGTGGACATGAAAAGGGAATGATAGATATATACTGAAAATAGGATGGTGTCACAAGCTAAGGGAGTGTCGAATGTACTATCGCACCCATACTATATCTCTGTATCTATTTGAGTTTACTCTAACTGGCACCCCATGGTGAGGGTGAAGTGATCCCCAACTTTATTTAAAGATCGGCTCCTACTCGCGTTAACATGTGTCATACGACCCCCAAGAATTGTAGATACCTATGCTGGTCCCACCATGGGGTGTATCAAGACCCATGGTGGCGGCCCCGACACAAATTCTAGAAGGCATAGGTTATACTACTGGTGTCCCCAGTGCCCTGGTTGTCTGCTTCGAAGTGTGTGCACTCCCGCACTCCGTTAGACCTGCACTGTGCACCCACCTCCGTCATTTCACCGCTTACAATCAGCCCAGTAATCGTGCCCCACCCTGCCTAGTTTCAGGGTACCATTGATACCTAAATTGGGTTACTACTGAAACGGGTCCCTCGTTACCAGGATTTTCTAGTCAAATATGTTAAGTGGTTAAGTGTATGTATTTACCTAACCCCCTCCCATCAATTCTTGTTAACATGTTGAATTTGGTTAAGTGTTATAGTTGACTTAACCCTACCACCTGTCCTTAGCCTCTTAGGAGCACCAGACCACTCACATTAGACAGGTATTGCTACAGTTACTGGATATGCCGGCCGGTTCCGGCATGTTTACACCGTAGCTCAGTCTAACCTCGGGTCTTTATTGGGCTTAATGCTTAACCACCCACATTGGATATGTATTGTTGTGACTACTGGACAGCCGGGCGGTTCCGGGCAGGTTTACATCACAACTCAATCCAACCTCGGGTTAAGCACGTCGTGTTTTCTAAATTTACATATTTTATTATAATATATGTAAATGTCATATCTTTTATTCTTGGGCATAACAATTTATACCGCTTAAATGTCATTGGCATTGGCATGTGCCAAACATGCCAACATATATTTTCATGTTTTACACCCAACGTTATTACCCCCGTTTATACGTTCGCAACGTTATGACAAATGTTGGGCTCGACACAATTCAGCCCAACTTTATAAGCGTAAGAAAAGGGGAAATTAAGAACATGTAATATTTTGCAACATATAAGGGTGTGTGGTGCATGAACTTGCAATTTAGCGATACAAACGTAAATGATGGGTCATGTGAACTTGCATTCAAATCAAAGTACAACTAAGTAGGTGACATATGAAATGGCATAGTTTACAACTTGTGTTTAAATATGTTTAACTTGGCATAATGTCAAACACATAACTAGCATGATGTATATTCACCAAAAGGTCCAATTATAACATTTAATCACATAGCCTATTTTAACATGAATTTGCATAGTTTATGAAACCCAAACGATGCTTAACATAGATCAATTATATTTGCGAATAGTCATGAAAATGATATCATAGGTTTTGGGTCATGTAGGCATAAACGGTTTCAAGTCTAAAACATGTTTACATAAATTCTAATTTAGAGTAAGGGAATATACATAGTCTATGCCTTCGACATATACATAAAGGAATCAATTTCTAATCTTTGCCTCAAACTTGCAAGTGTCATTGTTTTTGTATACAATTGTTCAATAGGCTTGCATCAATCAAATTTATGCCCCAAACATCAATACATAAGTCATGATTGAACCATCACAATACATAGAATTTTATACAATACAATAACACAATTCTATTTTCATTCACATCGAATCACATCGCAATTCTTATTTATATTCTGAAAGGTTACTACACTTACAAAGAATGCAGAATCTTGAATTCTGGATTCTGAATTCTGAAATTGGAATGCGCTCCTTTGGGTAGACTAACGTTGTGTTGAAAACTTTTGATTTAAACTTTAAATCTTTTTCTTAGTTTGAATCGTCTCTAGGCTTTTCTCTTGATGGCTATGTTCAATTCCTCCCTAGCTGCATGACGACTCCTTTCTCATATTTTTGTGTGAATTTTCAGTTGAGAGTTAGGGTGTATTTATAGATTTTTAAGTTGTTTTGAGCCATCAGATGAAGATAGGAGGAACCTAGGCCATTCAAAATTCAGAGAGCCAATCAAGAGGTGACACGTCAGCCCTAGTGACACACAGGGCCTCAAAAATTCGAGCCAGAGTCAGACCTGGCCAGCCAGGTCGACCAGCCAGGTCGACACCCAGGTCGACACTATGGTCGACTTGGGGGGGACCAGGTCGACACTATGGTCGACCTGGGGTGACCAGGTCGACACCATGGTCGACCCTGTGGTTGACCTGGTCTCTGGGCGGGAATTTTCCCGCCCAGCCCAGTTTGAACCTGAATTTCGAATTTCGAATTTAAAACTGAGCTGTTTGAATTTAAATTTGATTCTGAAACTTCCGAAGGCCATAACTCCTTCATACGGAGTCCGATTCGCGCAAACTCAGACTCTATCTCAAGCAAAATTCCGAGAAAATTCCGAGACGAATGCAATGGCGTAACCCGTTTCCCTTAATTCTTTCATTAGAATTTATTATACTTTAATTTGTGAAGCTAAGCGTTATAGAAATCATAGGGTGTTACATTCTCCCCCCTTAAAAGGATTTCGTCCCCGAAATCTTTAAGTTAGGAAGAATGTATATCCTACCATCCAACAGTCCATCTACTCAACCAACAAACACAGGCATCCACTGTCCTTAAAAGACTTCTAATGTTTCATGATCATATGCATAGTGTGTGTACATGTCCTTATCTAATGCAGAAATCAGGCGGTCTACTGATTCAGTTGACCTCCTTAATGCGAATCATGTAAGTGTCATGAATCCATTATGTATGCAATTTTTTCCTACTCATAATTCTATATGAGTGCACAACTATTCATACAAATGCGACAACATATGACAACATATCAAGTTTCAACCATATACAAATGAGAATACACATATGCATATGCAATATGAAGTGATTGAGCCGATTTATAACCTAGGGTGTGTGTGTATATGCATCCATGAGCAACCACTAGCAACCATTTGCAGCCATCATCCATAACATGTTTTCAAATACATGTTTGCATCCATTTGTTTTCTACCTAAGGAGATAGGAAAAGGACCGAGGAGATATACCTAAAAGATAGATAAAGCATAACTTAAGGAAAAAGAGAGAGATCAAAGATGTACCCTCAAAAAGAAGAGGGTAGGCAGCGCGTATTCTGTCCTCAGTTTCCCAAGTCGCATCTTCCTCGGCGTCGCTCCACTGAACTTTAACGAGTTTGACTTCGCGGTTGCGTAGCTTTTTCACTTCAGTTCCTAAGATGCAGGTTGGAACTTTCCTCACAGTTGCTTTACGTTCTACTTTGGCTTCTTCTAGATTGCTAGGTTCCACCACTTCCGCTGACTCATGCAAACACTTTTGGAGGTGAGATACATGAAAGACGTTGTGAACTCCGGCCAGTCTCTCGGGTAGCTCTAATCTATAGGCCATCTTTCCAACCTTCTCGATGATAGGAAACAGTCCTACAAATCTTGGTACTAGCTTTCCTGTGGATCCAAAATGAACGACGTTCCTTAAAGGTGATACCTTAAGGAAAACCCTGTCCCCAACCTCAAACTCGAGGTCGGTCCTTCTTTTGTCGGCGTAGGATTTCTGTCGGTCTTGGGCAGCCTTCATTCTCCCATGTATCAAGTCTATTTTCTCAGAAGTCTCGAATCATATTTGGTCCAAGTATAAGCTTATCTGTAGACTCGTACCAACGTGTTGGTGATTTGCACGATCTTCCATACAAGGCTTCGAAGGGCGACATACCGATGGTAGCTTGGTAGCTGTTGTTATAGGCAAATTCCACTAAAGGAAGGTGATCCTCCCACGTCCCTCCAAAGTCGAGAATGCAAAGTCTGAAAAGATCCTCTAAAACTCTATTCACCCTTTCCGTCTGGCCGTCGGTTTGGGGGTGATAGGCCGTGCTCAGACATAACTGTGTGCCTACAGCTTCTTGTAGACTCCGCCAAAACTCGCTTGTGAAGATAGGGTCTCGGTCACTAACAATGCTGGAGGGTATCCCATGGAGTCGAACTATTTCCTTGAGATAAAGAGATGCTAGAGATGCGGTAGTCTTTCTACTTTTGATAGGTATGAAGTGGGTGCTCTTAGTAAGCCTATCCACTATTACCCAAATGCTAGTGTTGCCTCTTCTCGACCTAGGCAGTCCATCAATGAAGTCCATTGAAATGCTTTCCCACTTCCACTGTGGGACCTCTAAAGGATGAAGTAGTCCTCCAGGCTTCTTTTGTTCTGCCTTGACCCGTTGGCAGGTCATGCACTTAGAAACGAAATCTGCCACGTCTTGTTTCATGCCGTTCCAAAAGAAAGTCCTTTTTATATCCTTGTACATCTTATCGCCTCCAGGGTGTATGGTCATCTTGGAATGATGTGCTTCTTCGAGAACCTTCTTTGTCAACTCCCTTGCTTGTGGGACGCACAATCTTCCATCTCGCCTCAGCCAACCCTTACTATCGATGGCGAACATACCGAGGTGACTAGAAGTCTCACCCCTAATAAGTTTATCAATCACATCAACAAGCTTAGGGTCTTCACATTGGGCAACCCCTATTGAGTCCAAGAGAGTAGGGAGTACTTCGAGAGATGCTAGCAAACTCGGTACAAAATCTGAGGAGGGCCTAAAGTTAAAACTGGCTATATACTCCAAGCTTTGCCTTTCCACAAAGAGAGGGCTTAATGTCAGTTTCTTACGGCTCAACGCGTCTGCAACTACGTTGCCTTTGCCAGGAGTATAGGAAATTTCAAAGTCATACGGGGCAAGAAACTCCATCCATCTTTGCTGCCTCAAGTTAAGATCCTTCTGCGAGAAGAGATATTTCAACGATTTATGGTCAGTGTATAATTCGAACTTCTCACCTAGGAGATAATGGCGCCAAGACTTGAGCGCAAAGACGATGGAGGCTAACTCAAGATCGTGGGTTGGGTAGTTCTTTTCATGAACTTTTAATTGTCTTCCACCATAAGCTACTACCCTTCCTTCTTGCATTAGAACAGCGCCTAGTCTCGTTCCACATGCATCCGTGTATACCGTGAACATTTTGCTTCCATCTGGCAAAGTCAGAACTGGGGCTGTTGTGAGAGCCCTTTTTAATCGTTGGAAAGCAAACTCGCAATCCAAATCCCAAGTGAACGCCAGATTCTTCTTTGTTAGCCTTATGAGTGGGGCTGAGATTTTCGTGAAATCCCTAATAAACTTTCGGTAAAAACCAGTTAGCCCAAGAAAGCTTCGAACTTCGATTGCATTTCTTGGTGTCTTCCAATCTTGCACTGCCACCACTTACGCGGGGTCCACGGCCAACCCTTCTTTCAACACTATATGCCCCAGAAATCTTACTTCTTTTCTCCAGAAGTGACACTTGGAGAATTTGGCTTTTAGTTGATGTGAACGGAGAGTTTCCATGGTTTCTTTCAGATGCTGGGCATGCTCTTCCTCATTCTTTGAGAAGATTAAGATATCATCTACGAAGACAACCACAAATTTGTTGAGGAATTCTCTGAACACCCCGCTCATTGGTCTACGAAATAAGCGGGTGCATTCGTCAAGCCGAAAGGCATGACAAGCCACTCTAAGAAACCGTCTGGGGTTCTGAACGCCGTTTTATCAATACTATCTTCAGCTACTTTT
This sequence comes from Allium sativum, assembly GCA_030737875.1. NCBI lineage: Eukaryota > Viridiplantae > Streptophyta > Magnoliopsida > Asparagales > Amaryllidaceae > Allium > Allium sativum. The sequence goes on along the minus strand of JASFAX010000020.1, from coordinate 63,905,321 downwards.
AGCTGATGGAACCCAGTTGCCAGATCAAGTTGGGAGAAGACCGTTGCACCTACAAGCTGATCAAACAAAACGTCGATTCGGGGAAGAGGGTGCCTATTTTTATTGGTCAATTTGTTTAACTCCCTATAGTCGATGCAAAGGCGAAGCGAACCGTTCGCTTTAGTTGCGAACACCACTGGAGCACCCCATTCCGAAATGCTCCGTCTAATGAACCCCTTTTCGAGAAGTTCTTTAACCTGCTTACTGAGCTCCTTTCTCTCCTTTGGAGCCATGTGTCTGACAGGTAAAGCTACAGGCTTTGCGTTATCCACAAGATATATGTGGAAGTCTATTTCCCGCCTCGGAGGTAAGCCTTTCACCTCCTCAAAGACATCCGGATATTCCCGGACTACTCTCACCGATTGCAAATTCTCATCAGAAGCATCAAGAGACTCTAGATAACTTAGCATAACAACATTCAAGGGATTAAAAGAAATTTCTAGAGTGTTACCAAGCCGAGTCAAGAGCCTAACTACTCTTTTCTCACAATCAAGAATGGCACTGTTACTGGATAACCAGTGCATGCCTAAGATCAAACCATATCCCGAGAAGCCTAAGACAAAGGCATCACAACTAAACTCAACGCTGAGAATAGAGATTTTCGAACCCAAACAAAACATTGACAAGTAAGTGGAGCCCCCAATTGGATTTGAAACTACTAAGGGATCTTCTACCATACTAGTGTCTAGATGCAGAGATTCTACTAAGGCAGAGGAAATAAAAGAGTGTGATGCGCCAGTGTCAAAAAGTGTACGAACTGGATGATCATAAAGATAGACTACACTTTCTACAGAAATATTACTACCTCTTTCTTGCTGAGGTGCCACTAGCGCATGAACCTGACCCCCTGAAGTAGATCCAGCTTTCTGTCCCTGCCCTTTCTTCTTTGGGCAGTCCTTAGTTTGGTGCCCAGTCTCTCCACAATGGAAGCAACCACCCATCTTCGCCTTTCTTTTTCGGCAGTCCTTAGCCATGTGTCCAGCCTCACCGCAATGGAAGCAAGTAGCACTCATCTTCTTCTTCTTCTTTCTGCAGTTGTTCATCACATGTCCAACAATGCCACAGAAATAACATTTCCTTTTCTCACGTGTCTTGTTATTATTGTTGTGGTCTTTTACCCCTTGACTATTATCCGTCTTCTTGTTCGGTGATTCTTCCAGTTGCTGGTTCACGTAGAGGAGGAGGAGTAAAAGCATATGTAGCTGGAAAGTAAGGTCCCCAGGCATGCTGAAACAGAAAGGAAAGATTTAAAACAAAGGATAGAGAGAGATAGACAGGGCACATGGCTTTGGGGGATTTCGTCTTGTTATAAATATAACACTTTTTCTTGAAAAATGCTTCTTTAAACTTCCTTTTGAAAACAATTTCAATTTTTTTTATCGGTTTGGTAAACCTAGGCTCTGATACCAAGTGAAACACCCCACCTCCGTTAAGGTCACTCACAAAGGGAATGCCTTAACTTTGGTGGAGGTTTATAAGTAAAAACCACAGATAAAATCAAGACAGATATAAATACACATATTTTAAACAGTGGAAACCAACAGACTTTTATTCATCAATACATGTTCCAAAAAAAAACATTCCATAATTGTCTCAAAATACTTCCATCATTACAACATCATAACTGCCTTGGTTATTAAAGAAGCATAAAACATAAATAAAGTGACAAAAATCCCCATAGTGATATCCAAAGCCATAGTCCGAGCAAAAGAGACCCAAATCATACATCTACGTTCTTGGAGCTTGAACAAAACCTGACTGAGCTGAGCTGTTTCCTCCCTGTGGACCTGGGGGAAGGGGGGAACGAAAGAAAGAAGACGAAAAGAAAATAGGGTCAGACATAAAGCCTGAGTAAATCTAGTAACTCTTCAGTATGTGAACAAGAAAAGGGCATGATAGATATATACTGAAAATAGGATGGTGTCACAAGCTAAGGGAGTGTCGAATGTACTATCACACCCATACTATATCTCTGCATCTATTTGAGTTTACTCTAACTGGCACCCCATGGTGAGGGGTGAAGTGATCCCCAACTTTATTTAAAGATCAGCTCCTACTCACGTTAACATGTGTCATACGACCCCCAAGAATTGTAGATACCTATGCTGGTCCCACCATGGGGTGTATCAAGAACCATGGTGGCGGCCCCGACACAAATTCTAGAAGGCATAGATTATACTACTGGTGTCCCCAGTGCCCTGGTTGTCTGCTCCGAAGTGTGTGCACGCCCGCACTCCGTTAGACCTACACTGTGCACCCACCGTCGTCGTTTGACCGCTTACAATCGGCCCAGTAATCGTGCCCCACCCTGCCTAGTTTCAGGGTACCGTTGATACCTAAATTGGGTTACTGCTAAAATGGGTTCCTCGTTACCAGGATTTTCTAGTCAAACATGTTAAGTGGTTAAGTGTCTGTATTTACCTAAACCCCACCCATCAATTCTTGTTAACATGTTGAATTTGGTTAAGTGTTATAGTTGACTTAACCCTACCTCCTGTCCTTAGCCTCTTAGGAGCACCAGACCACTCACATTAGACAGGTATTTCTACGATTACTGGATATGCCGGTCGGTTCCGGGCAGGTTTACACCGTAGCTCAGTCTAACCTCGGGTCTTTATTGGGCTCAATGCTTAACCACCCACATTGGATAGGTATTGTTGTGACTACTGGACAGCCGGGCGGTTCCGGGTAGGTTTACATCACAACTCAATCCAATCTCGGGTTAAGCACGTCGTGTTTTCTAAATTTACATATTTTATTACTATATATATATATGTAAATGTCATATCTTTTATTCTTGGGCATAACAATTTATACCGCTTAAATGTCATTGTCATTGGCATGTGCCAAACATGCCAACATATATTTTCATGTTTTACACCCAACGTTATTACCCCCGTTTATACGTTCGCAACGTTATAACAAATGTTGGGCTCGACACAATTCAGCCCAACTTTATAAGCGTAAGAAAAGGGGAAATTAAGAACATGTAATATTTTGCAACATATAAGGGTGTGTGGCGCATGAACTTACAATTTAGCGATACAAACATAAATGATGGGTCATGTGAACTTGCATTCAAATCAAAGTACAACTAAGTAGGTGACTTATGAAATGGCATAGTTTACAACTTGTGTTTAAATATGTTTAACCTGGCATAATGTCAAACACATAACTAGCATGATGTATATTCACCAAAAGGTCCAATTATAACATTTAATCACATAGCCTATTTCAACATGAATTTGCATAGTTTATGAAACCCAAACGATGCTTAACATAGATCAATTATACTTGCGAATAGTCATGAAAATGATATCATAGGTTTTGGGTCATGTAGGCATAAACGGTTTCAAGTCTAAAACATGTTTACATAAATTCTAATTTAGAGTAAGGGAATAAACATAGTCCATGCCTTCGACATATACATAAAGGAATCAATTTCTAATCTTTGCCACAAACTTGCAAGTGTCATTGTTTTCATATACAATTGTTCAATAGGCTTGCATCAATCAAATTTATGCCATAAACATCAATACATAAGTCATGATAGAACCATCACAATACATAGAATTTTATACAATACAATAACACAATTCTATTTTCATTCACATCGAATCACATCGCAATTCTTATTCATATTCTGAAAGGTTACTACACTTACAACGAATGCAGAATCTTGAATTCTGGATTCTGAATTCTGAAATTGGAATGCGCTCCTTTGGGTAGACTAACATTGTGTTGAAAACTTTTGATTTAAACTTTAAATCTTCTTCTTAGTTTGAATCGTCTCTAGGTTTTTCTCTTGACGACTATGTTCAATTCCTCCCTAGCAGCATGACGACTCCTTTCTCATATTTCTGTGTGAATTTTCAGTTGAGAGTTAGGGTGTATTTACAGATTTTTAAGTTGTTTTGAGCCGTCAGATGAAGATAGGAGGAATCTAGGCCATTCAAAATTCAAAGAGCCAATCAAGAGGTGACACGTCAGCCTTAGTGACACACAGGGCCTCATAAATTCGAGCCAGAGTCAGACCTGGCCAGCCAGGTCGACGCCCAGGTCGACACTATGGTCGACCTGGGGGGACCAGGTCGGCACTATGGTCGACCTGTGGTCAACCTGGTCTCTAGGCGGGAATTTTCCCGCCCAGCCCAGTTTGAACCTGAATTTCGAATTTTGAATTTAAAACTGAGCTATTTGAATTTAAATTTGATTATGAAACTTCCGAAGGCCATAACTCCATACGGAGTCCGATTCGCGCAAACTCGGACTCTATCTCAAGCAGAATTCCGAGACGAACGCAATGGCGTAACCCCTTTCCCTTAATTCTTTCATTAGAATTTATTGTACTTTAATTTTTGAAGCTAAGCGTTATAGAATTCACGGGGTGTTACATCAACTCAATTCCATTCATTATTATTCTCTAATCAAATCCAGTTTTATTTAACTTAGTTCAAGTTAAATTCTAATTTACTTTTTTATTTTTACCATCTCGATTTATTAAAATTAATAAGTTAAATTTATATTTCAAGATTTAAATTCCTGAGTTTTATGTCAAATCGATTTGAAATCAAATAGCAATTCAAAACTTTTGAATTTCTAAACAACTTGTTTCCTCAAAACAATTCCAAAAACAAAATCTTTGGTAGTAATCCATCACTTAGAAACTCGAAAATGAACAACGATGATGGTCGACTTCATCATCGGAATATATTTTCCAATGATCGAAGTGAGTTCAATACTATATCACTTTTCAAAACCATTTCTAAACATTTCCATTTTGAAATCAATTCAAAATATTATTCACCATGCTTGTAAACGATTTAAAATTTCCCAGCTGGATTTTAAAATTTTCATATATTTAATCCAAAACCATTTACAATCACTTCTCCAAATTTGGGAATTTCAATTCCAATTCCGATTTAAATTCAGATTTAATTCATCTGATTCCATATACTACACTTATACGAATTCTGATTGGTTATTTACATAACCATTTAATTTATAATCTTACTCGATTATAATAACAACCAATATATCCAATATATTATAATCATTCCAATATAAACCCTTTACATCAAAATATAATTTGGGGTAAATTATTTCATTTACCCTCCTTTCAAAACATACTGTGTCGGTTCATCGTATTCGTGTGTTTAGAAACTCCTACTGATACAGTAGATCAAATTGATCGACCAGAACTCATAAACAACTCAACCAATAAATCTCCACAATATAAAACTATATTTATATCAAATAACAAGTACGTTCACTTGAATATATACACTCAAACTCAATCTAGGGTATTGTTAACCCCATCTCTACTGAGTTACGCCACAGAGCCAAGGTAATTACTTAACCTTAAGCTCTGATACTACTGTAACGACCCAGGGGATTTGCGATCCTGGTTATCGACATAAATTCAATGTCGACTATCGAAGCATCGGAAACACCAGATAGTCCATGAATGAAATTAGAGGGTGAGAATAGATAAAATAGAAACTTAGAATAAAAGAAGAAGAAGAAAATACAACATCAAAGTAACACAAATCTCACAGCGGAACGAATAAAATATAACATAACTTTAAAATTAAACAAGTATATGTATACATAATATTATCAGAGTACAACACTTTCAACACAGCGGAAATAACAATAGCTATATAATCCTGAAGCCTCCTTCTCCAAGCTCTTAGTGCATCTGTAAAATCCTGACTACTTGACTGCCCGTACAAATTTGGGCACCCAAGAGTTTAGGGAAAAACTAAACAAAATAAAACTCTGGGTCAGTCATGGTACCGGTGTGAGTAGAACAATTTAAAATAGTTTGAGCAATTAAACGATATCTCATAAGACCACGCCGCATAACGGAACGGGTTTTTCCCTTATGAGAATCCAAAATAATCTTTATATCAAAATTCTTTTGATATTGTAATAGTGTCTATCAACCACAATATAATAATCATCTAGCAGAACGCTTTCATCTCACGTTCCACATATATAATATATAATCAGAAACCGTGGGTGCTTATTCGGTAATGGATTCCAACTGGCAAGGTATGTGATCAACTTCTGACAATGTATCTCTAGAGGGAAATACACCGGGTTCAACAAGAACATCTTGCAACCCAGGCTTGTCGAATCTATGATTTTTTGTTTGATGATAACAAATGTATTATTATTAATGTGTTTGAAACTGGAATAAAAATATTGTCGTATAATAGTGTACACAAGCATCTATTATTCAATAATATATTTTATTTCACAAATCAATACTGTACAAACTTATCTCTGAACTCTCAACTAAACAATTCAATTCAATTGATTTTTCACTACATATATCTCTTATACATGAACATCTCTCTCACACTCAAATACATTTGTCTACACACACTCTTACTATCTCAGCATCCTGCTTTGCTCCTATTGCATCACTCTGAAACCTGTTACAGAAAATGAAAACACACAGTAGACTTGAACTAAAAATAAACTCTAAACAAATATATTTTTAAGTGTCTCAGATTCTCTGTGTGTTTTCCTCATCATCTTTCAGACTTGATCAGCCTCGCCATAACTATACTGGTTTACTGATCAGAACCAGCATCATCCCAGCTGATTCTGACCAGCCTCAACACAGTACAGTTTGACTGCTGTTTTTTTATCATATATATAAGACAAGACAAAAACCAAAAAGAGAAATGGCAGTGCAAATACTTCACCTCAAAAGAGAGAAACAAAGGTGGCAAATCAACAAATAGAAGCATGGCAGATCACTCAAGGCAAATCAGTTCAAAAATGGTGAAAACTTGATTAAAATATGGCAAATCAGTAAAACAATAACATACAGGGGTATACATTTTTGAAGGCAAAGCATATTCAACATGAACTTATATAAATGTACACAAGTTATTGAAAATGAATGGTAGTAGCATAGCAAGATTTTTTCAGGTTCTACATGAAAATTCATCAATGCAACAGTGGTGAGACAAGAATAGATTTTGAAGCATGCATGGGTCAACAAGTCAACACAGCAAAAGTCAGGTGTTCATGTATACATAGGGCTCAAGTGAAAACATGGAGCCATCTCAGAAGAGCAAGAAAGCAGTAGGTTCAGTTTTCTCACAAGTGCAACATAACAAATCAGCATGCATAAGTGGTGTGCAGAATGGTGGAGCCACTCAACAGCATACATGAATGGTGACATCAACATGAAAATCAACTCAGGAGAAGATACAATGGTGTACACAAAGAGGGCGTACAAGTATTCAAGTGTAAGTACTCAATACAGTGTGCTACATAAGTGTGTGTGTGCATGATGAATGTAATGCATGAGTGTATGTGTGAGCAAATCAGTGAATTGATCTGTACATGGCAGAATTGAAATTTCTTGTTAATGCAAATTAAGTCAAATTTCTAGACATCCTTCTAGGCAGAAAAATAAAGAACTAATTTTGGCAAGAGCTTCAAATCATTCAGTGCAGAGCAGGAATCACACAAAGAAAAGATTGGGTTTCACACTGTGAAAAAAAAAGAATACAACAGATCAACATCAGGAAGGAGGTTAAATTTTTATTTAAATCGAAATTTCTCCTTTCCTTCTTTTTACTCAATCAAGACAGAAGATTAAATCAATCAAAGATTGGATTCTTTCATATATGGATGGTGATTAGGCAGAATTGATTCGAGCAAGTTTTTTTTTGGAAAACAATTTCAATCGAATCTGGAAATGGAAAGTTTTATGCAAATCTTTCTAGACAGGGTGACTAAGCATGATTAAACTCAGGAAGCAATTTTGATTATCAAAAATGGAAATTGAAACCGACTACATTCATGAAGAAGCAAAGATTAAATCCAGATTCATTGCTAACATTTTAAATTTCGAATTGACAGAAATACGAGTCCTGAAAATCAACAAAAATCCTTCAAGTTATTTCTCCTTTTGGATAAATCAAAATTAGGGAAAATTCATTTTCAAAAATTCAATCCGAATATTCCAAAATCAAATCGAGCAAGCCTTTAATGAAATCAGAGTATTAGGGTTACAAAATCCCTATAAATACACATGTTTTCCTCATCGACAAATCATCCAACTATTCGACTATTATCAAAACCCTAATTACAAATTCAAAGACTTACTTGTTGAATCGAGAGAGACAGAGAGCGTTCCAGACCCAAGCTAGGAGAAAGATTGAAGATTATTAAGCAACTCAAGCTGAAATATTTTCAGATCGAACAAAATCCTAGTGATTGAATCGCTGCCGCCATTTCCAGAGAAAAAGAAGAAACAAATCGGGCAAATAGATAAAGAGTGGGCCGACCCTATGTTTGCTTGGCTAAGCCAAGATTGTTAAAGGGGGTTCCTTTTGCTTTAGTTTTTTTTTCTTTTGTACTTTGTTTATTGCAATTTGATATTTCTTTTCTAGTTTCTTTGGAAAACTAGGGTATACAGATTACCGGTCTGTAGTCTGGGAAAATCTGGTCTAGGGTACACAGGCCAGTCTAGGATTTTGAGCTTAAGGTTTGACAGGAGCAGGAGCTGCAAGTTTACATAGGATTGTAAGCAGGATCTGTTTGTAACTCCTAATAGAAATCTTAGAAAAGCAGCAGTAGGCACAGTTTGCCGAAGCTGGGTATCTCCGCGTGTGATTTTCCTTTACTGCATATTTTATCTCTGTGTTTGTTTTAATTATTTTTATTAAAAACCCTATTCACCCCCTTTAGGGTTTTTATCGATCCTACAATTGGTATCAGAGCCAGTTTATATTTAACTCTAGAGTCATGACATCAATGAATAATGCTGTTTCTGAGGGATAATCTATTTCCGGACCACCAATGTTTAATAGTAGTGATTACGCGTATTGGAAAGCTAGAATGAAAATTTATCTTGTGTCTGTTGACTATGATGTCTGGGATATCATTGAAATTGGTTATAAACCAACCACTATAGTTGTTAATGACATTGAAATGCTTAAACCAAAAGAAAGGTGGGATGCAAATGATAAGAAACTGTACTCTATTGATTCTAAAGCCATGAATGCTTTGATCTGTGCTTTAGATAAAACTGAATATAAAATAATTTCTCATTGTAACACAGCTAAGGAAATCTGTCATACTCTGGAGGTCACCCACGAAGGAACATCGCAAGTGAAAGAATCTCGTCTTGCACTTTTCAGCAATGAGTACAAAAACTTCACTATGTAGAAGGATGAGAGTATCAAGGACATGTATGGACGTTTCTCCATGCTAGTATACAATGCTAGAGCCCTTGGAATTTTTTTTACTAAAGTTGAAATTATGAGGAAGATTTTGCGTGTTCTACCAATGAATTTCGAGGCAAAAGTCACAGCCATTCAAGAATCAAAGGATCTGAGTAAGCTGAGCATGGAGGAGCTTGTTGGGAACTTAATGACGTATGAAATGGAGCTAAAATCATGAGAAGATCGCAACAACTTTGATCTAAAGAAGAAATCAATTGCTTTGTCCAATACTGTCAACAGTGATGGCGAAGGCTCCATTGAACAGCTTGCAATGGCCGTTAGACAAATCGCAAAATGGAGCAAATTAAAATCTCGGAGAAACAAATCAAAATCCAACAAGCTGAAGAACTCTGACAACTCAGATGAAGAACCACTTTGCTATAACTGCCAGAAGCCTGGACATCTGAAACTAAACTGTCCCCTTCTTCAGCACAAAATAAACAAGAATAAAAAGAAAGCCTTTTCTACAACTTGGGATGATGAGGAAGGAGAAGAAGACTCAGATAGCAGCGAGGAAGAAAGTAACCTATGCTTCATGGCAAAATCTGATTCAGAAGATGATAGAGAGGAATCGACTGAGGTATACAGTTATGATGATTTTGTTTTAATGGTTAAACATCTTTCTGAAATCATTGATACACTAGAAACAAAAGTCAAAAAACTTAAAGCAAAAAATTTAGAACTATCAACTCTCAAGTTCACTATTGAAAATCTTGAAAAAGAAAATTTGACTTTGAAAGAAACTGTTGAAATTAAAAGAGAGATTTTTATTAAAAGATGCACTTCACTTGTGGATTAAAATACAGCCCTAAGAAACAAAGTCCAGAATCTTGAAGTCGTCTTAAATAAATTTTCAATTGGACAGACATCCTTTAAAATGTTGCTAGGAAACCAATTGTTTGCTAACAATGGAAAAGGACTAGGTTTTGGTACAGAACAAAATGATGTGACTGTGATTGACAATGCGAAAGGTAGAAGCATCTTTCCTAAGTGTGTAAAGTGTGGGGAAATTGGCCATAATTTTGAAAATTGCAAGAATAAGAATGAAATCAGAAAATCCACTAGAGTTTGGGTTCCTAAACACTTAGCACACAATTACCATAAATTTTGGAACTCAAATAAGAGGAAAAGAAAAATGTGGGTACCAAAAAATTCTTGTTTCCGTTATACTTCAGCCACTGATATTCTTGGACCTAGAAGCTTCTCTGGGTCATCCTCTTCTCTTCTTATGTAGGTATGTTGGCGGGCTAAGGAGCAACAGAAATGGTATTTGGATTCAGGTTGCTCCAAACATATGACAGGTGACAAACAACTGTTTCTTAGTCTAGAAAAATATAAAGGTGGGAGCGTGACTTTGGGCGACAACAGCAAATGTAAGATCATTGGTAAGGGAAAAGTAGGTAACAACATTTTTGCCTTAGCTGATGTCTTATATGTTGATAATTTGTATCACAATCTTATTTCCATAAGCCAACTATGTGACTAAGGAATGAATGTAGTTTTTGACAGTAAGATTTTCAAGATCATTGATACATCCATTGGAAAAGTTGTTTTTACTGGCAAAAGAAAAGGAAATATTTACACACTCTCTTTCGATGATGTAACTGTTTCCAGATGCTTGATAGCAACGGAAGAAGAAGCAGTTTTATGGCATAGAAGGCTTGCACACGCTAGTATGGGTCTTCTTGAAAGACTGGAAACAAATGAGCTTGTCAGAGGTTTACCTCATCAAAAATTCAAAAATAACAAAGTCTGTAAAGCCTGTTCCATGGGCAAGCTTAGTCGTTCATCTTTTCACCCAAAAAATGTTGTTAGTACTTCACGCGTTCTTGAATTGATTCATATGGACTTATTTGGACCAACTGAAACTGCTAGCTTAAATGGTAAACGTTATTGTTATGTATTGGTTGATGATTACTCAAGATTTACATGGGTTTACTTTCTTGCCAAAAAGTCTGAAGCTTTTGATTGTTTTTCAAAGTTTTCAAAACTTGTTCAAAATGAAAAAGGAGTGTCAATTAAAACTCTGAGAAGTGATCATGGAGGTGAATTTGAAAGTTTAGATTTTGAAAATTTTTGCGAAGAAAATGGTTTTAAACATGAATTTTCCGCTCCTCGGACACCTCAACAAAATGGGGTGGTTGAAAGGAAAAATCGTGCATTGCAAGAAATGGCTAGATCTATGTTATGTGAATATAAATTGCCTCAAACATTTTGGGCTGAGGCAGTCAATACTTCATGCTATGTAATGAACGGAGTCATGATTAGACCAATACTTAATAAAAGGTCATATGAACTTTGGTCTGACAAAAAGCCTAACATTTCATACTTTAGGGTGTTTGGATGTCCTTGTTATATTTTGAACATAGGAGATCAGCTTGGAAAATTTGAGCCAAAAGCGATTGATGGAATCTTTATGGGTTATTCCTCAAGAAGTAAAGCCTACAGAATCTTCAATAAACAGTCAAGGACAATTGTGGAAACCGTCAATGTAAAGTTCAATGAATCAGATGCGGATATGGCCTCTAAAGATGATAAAGAGGATGGTGGAGCACAATAAGGTGAAAAAGAAAGAAATAATGCTGAAGCAAACAATGAAAAAATCACTGAAGCAGCAACAAATGCTGAAAGGCTGAAATTCAAGCCAAGTCATCCTCCAGATTTGGTAATCGGAAGCCCAACAGCTGGAGTTCGTACTCGCACTTCTCTTAATAAAGATGTTTGTACTTTTTGTATACACCATGCATTTGTATCTGAACTAGAACCAGGTTCTTATGATATTGCACTTAATGATGAGTCTTGGTTTCTAGCTATGCAAGAAGAGCTTAACCAATTAGAGAGAAACAAAGTCTGGAATTTGGTACCTAGGCCAAAAGACTATCCAGTTGTCGGAACAAAATGGGTGTTTGAAAATAAACTTGACGAATCTGGAAATGTAATTAGAAACAAAGCTAGGTTGGTTGCTAAGGGATACAATCAAATTGAAGGGATTGATTTTGATGAAACTTTTGCTCCAGTGGTTAGGATAGAAGCGATTAGAATTTTGCTAAGTTTTGCTTGTTTTAAAGGTTTTAAACTTAAGCAAATGGATGTTAAGAGTGCCTTATTGAATGGTGAGCTGAAAGAAGAAGTTTTTGTTGAACAACCCCCTGGTTTTGAGTGTCATGAATTTCCAAATCATGTGTACAAACTAGAAAAAGAATTATATGGTCTTAAACAGGTTCCCCGAGCTTGGTATGACTGTCTCTGTTCATATCTTTTAGAAAATGGTTTTAAAAAGGGATGTGCTGACACTACTCTGTTTCTATTACATGATGGTAATGACTTTTTGATTGTTCAGATTTATGTTGATGTTTATGGTGCTACTAATGATGTCTTGTGTGAGAAATTTGAAAAAGTTATGCAGGACAAGTTTGAGATGAGCTTGGTGGGAGAGCTGAAATATTTTCTTGGCTTCCAAATCAAACAGAGCAGCAAAGGAATCTTTATCTCCCAAACGAAGTATGTGATGGAATTACTGAAGAATTTGGAGTTGAAGATGCAAAACCAATGAAAACACCAATGAGTCCAACAACCAAGCTTGACAGAGACGAAAAAGGTGTTGCTGTTGATCAGAAAAAATATCGCGGTATTATCGGTTCACTTCTTTATCTCTCGGCTTCTAGACCCGATATTATGTTCTCTGTTTGTTTGTGTGCTCGTTTTCAATCTAATCCAAAAGAATCTCATTTAAAAGCCACAAAACGAATTCTGAGATATTTGTTACACACACCAAATCTTGGCTTATGGTATCCTTCTTGTGATAACTTTAATTTAGTTGGGTTTACTGATGTTGATTATGCTGGCTCACTCACTGACAGGAAGAGTACTAGTGAAACTTGTTTCATGCTAGGTCATTCACTTGTTTCTTGGTCAAGTCGTAAACAAAATTGTGTTGCCTTATCCACCACTGAGGCTGAATATATTGCTTTAGGAAGTTGTTGTGCACAGATTTTATGGATGATGCAGACTTTATCTGACTTTGGCCTATGTTATAAACGAGTTTCCTTGAAGTGTGACAGTAAGAGTGCAATAGATCTATCAAACAATCCAGTACGTCACTCACGCACAAAACACATTGATGTGAGACACCACTTTCTTAGAGATCATATTGCTAGTAAGGATATTTGTATTGAATTCATTCCAACTGAATCTCAACTTGCTGATATTTTCACAAAAGCCCTTCCCGAAGACAGATTTTGCAGATTACGATTGGATTTGGGAATTATAGAATTAAATTAATCTCTCTTTGCATTTTTGGGTAAATTTTCTCTTAAGATGTTCTGTTATCAATTTCATTTTTCTGACAAATAATCCATCATTCTAACCATCAAGAAAAGAACAGTTTTTTTTGGACATTTATGATAAAATTGTGACTGTGTTAGTTTTCAGAATATGAGATGGTTGAAAGTTTGTCTACAACTCTGATGTGATCGAATATATTTTATAATATGAGTAATTTAGGAATTGTTTTCACATCCATCTCCATCTCTATCACTCTTCTATCGACCATTATTATTTTGTATATAGCAAGGGAATTTGAGTATATATCTTTTTAATAATAATAATAATAAATATTAGAAAAAATTAAGTATTTCTCTGACCTCATTTAAAAATCCAAGCTCTGGTCATGCATGGTTATGAAAGTACTTATTTTTCATGCTACCACTAATCCCATTTAAAAATCCAAGCTCTGGTTATATATGGTTAGTGTGGTATTGAAATAAAAATAAATTTTTCATGTTGCGACTAATCCCATTTAAAAATCCAAGCTCTGGTCATGCGTGGTTAGTTTGCACTTGAAATAATTTAATATATATAAAAAAATAAAAAATAAAAAGGTGTACATATGTTTAATAAATTCTCTCTGATATATATTAAATAATTCTTCATTCCATTCTCTGAATTGTGAAATGTGTTCCTATTTTACAAATTATTTTGATTTTTTGTTTGATTGTTTGGGGTTTATGACTCCGATTCTGTCAAATTACTTGTTTTCTAACTATGGAACATATCCTATGCAAATGTCTAGAACTGTTCATCTTTTGATGATTACAAAGGGGGAGAAGGAGTTAAGATTTTGTGTAACAACCCTGAATTTTGGAGTAAATTTAAAATTTTATTTTAAGTAATTTTAATGAGTTTTTGATATTTAAAATAATTTATTTAAAATAACAATGATTGAAAATTTATTTAAATCGAAGTTAGATGGAATAATTTAATTTTAATTATAAAAAGTGTTAGAAACAACGCGGTAGTTTGAAAATTCAAACTTAAAATTTGACAGAACGTACAAGATGCAAAATTTAATGGATTTTAGTGAAACCAAAAATATTAGAATCTATTTAAAAATATCTTTCCAATGAATCCGAAAAATTGAAATTTCATAGCGGGAATCAAAAGTTATGCCCAAATTAAAGTTTAGAAAGGTCGCTATGAAGTTTACAAAGGTCAAAATTGCTACTTTTTGCATATGAAGGAATTTGAACTCGAAACCACTTCCATTTAGTTCAGAATGACATTCCTGCATTGAAAAACAGTAAACACTTATTTATTTTCGAGTTTTGGGAATTATTTGTTTAAAATGTATTTTTAAATATTTAATATATAGCCATTAAAAATAGCCATTTTTCTAATGACCTCTGTTTTCGACGAAACCACTTTTGTTGGATTCGGAATGTCAAAATATAGTTAAGTTTAATTTTTCATAATTTTTAGAATTGATTTGTGGCCGTGGCAAAAAGATTTCAGTTTTGTCAATTTCGGTTAATTTTAATCAACTTGAAAATAGTCATTTTTTAAACGGGCTTAGAATTGAACGAAATTAATTTTGTTAGGACCGTATCGTCAAAACATAGCTAAATATATTTTTTGGGAATTTTTGGAGTTAATTTGTGACCCCGGTAAATTTATTTGTACAGCTTAATTAAAAATAAAAGACTTAAATTTTAAATCTGAGAAATGGGGGTCAAGATGATCGTTTGGGCCTACGGGACATAGCCAGATGAGTCCGGAATAGGGGTAATTGGGTAAGTACGACAATCGTTGGGCTGAAATCAGACAAAATTGCCAAACGGGCCTTTAATGGAAAATTAAGGAATAAAAAAATATTTTATTATATAAAGTACGGCATCGTTCTTCTTTCCCATCGTTCTATCACGCACGCACAAACCCATATGGCCGAAATTTCCTCCTCAAAATTCTCCTAATCCACAAAGAATTAGATCATGCCGTAGTGCAACTTTTTGAAGCACTTCTCACTCTCTTCAATCTCCAACAAGTTTCATCCATTTCCATCAACCGTACGCGGAGAACGAGCACCGTCAATCCACCGCCTTTACACCCAAACCGCACCATACATGTGCCGCCATCCATCACCCTATTCTTTTGCATGTAGATCTCTCGTAGCCAGTTATTTTGCTGCAAACCGTTCGCAAAACCATCAACTACAGAGAGAGAAATCTTGATCCAAAATTTTGAACAAAACTGAAAATAAATGGCCAAGGTATGAATTGGTGAATACAACACTTTTAAATGTCGCAAATCTTGATTTTATTTTTAAAAATCGGTAGTTCACTTATACGACATCGGAATCTGAAAATTTCAGATCCTGTGGAACCGTATCGTCGAGTAGATCGTGTTGGAACTGATTGGGGCTGTTTTTGAAATTGTTTGGATTTTCAGATCTGATTTAAATCAAGGTGAGAATCTCTGATTTTCACAATTTAAATTTATTTAATTAATCATTCTAATTTGTTAAATAATTATCTGTATGATCTATGCCGTGATATATTGTGTGGATTGTTTTGATGGATTGTATGGTATTTTATTGCGTTGTATTGAGTAGATCTGTCATTTTATTGTTTGATTTGTATGGATATGGTATTTTGAAATTCGTTTGGGGAGATTGTTGAATCTATGATTTTTTGTTTGATGATAACAAATGTATTACTATTAATGTGTTTGAAACTGGAATAAAAATATTGTCGTATAATAGTGTACACAAGCATCTATTATTCAATAATATATTTTATTTCACTAATCAATACAGTACAAACTTATCTCTGAACTCTCAACTATACAATTCAATTCAATTGATTTTTCACTACATATATCTCTTATACATGAACATCTCTCTCACACTCAAATACATTTGTCTACACACTCTTACTGTCTCAGCATCCTGTTTTGCTTCAATTGCATCAATCTGAAATCTGTCACATAAAATGAAAACACACAGTAGACTGGAACTAAAAATAAACTCTGAACAAATATATTTTTTATGTGTCTCAGATTCTCTATGTGTTTTTCTCATCATCTTTCAGACTTGATCAGCCTCGCCATAACCATACTGGTTTGCTGATCAGAACCAGCATCATCCCAGCTGATTCTGACCAGCCTCAACACAGTACAGTTTGACTGCTGTTTTTTTTATCACATGTATAAGACAGGACAAAAACCAAAAAGAGAAATGGCAGTGCAAATACTTCAGCTCAAAAGAGAGAAACAAAGGTGGCAGATCAACAAAAAGAAACATGGCAGACACTCAAGGCAAATCAGTTCAAAAATGGTGAAAACTTGATAAAACATGGCAAATCAGTAAAACAATAACATACAGGGGTATACTTTTTGAAGGCAAAGCATGTTAAACATGAATTTATATAAATGTACACAAGTCAGTGAAAATGAATGGTAGCAGCATGGCAAGATTTTTTCAGGTTCTACATGAAAATTCATCAATGCACCAGTGGTGAGACAAGAACAGATTTTGAAGCATGCATGGGTCAATAAG
Source organism: Allium sativum (assembly GCA_030737875.1). NCBI lineage: Eukaryota > Viridiplantae > Streptophyta > Magnoliopsida > Asparagales > Amaryllidaceae > Allium > Allium sativum. Next base: position 63,888,194 of record JASFAX010000020.1, on the reverse strand, counting down.
TCAACATAGCAAAAGTCAGGTGTTCATGTATACATAGGGCTCAAGTGAAAGCATGGAGCCATCTCAGAAGAGCAAGAAAGCAGCAGGTTCAGTTTTCTCACAAGTGCAACATAACAAATCAGCATGCATAAGTGGTGTGCAGAATGGTGGAGCTACTCAACAGCATACATGAATAGTGAAATGTACATGCAAGTCAACTCAGGAGAAGATACAATGGTGTACACAAAGAGTGCAAACAAGTATTCAAGTGTAAGTACTCAATACAGTGTGCTACATAAGTGTGTGTGTGCATGATGAATGTAATGCATGAGTGTATGTGTGAGCAAATCAGTGAATTGATCTGTACATGGCAGAATTGAAATTTCTTGTTAATGCAAATTAAGACAAATTTCTAGACATCCTTCCAGGCAGAAAAATAAAGAACTAATTTTGGAAAGAGCTTCAAATCATTCAATGCAGAGCAGGAATCACACAAAGAAAAGATTGGGTTTCACACTGTGAAAAAAAATAAAATATAACAGATCAACATCAGGAAGGAGGTTAAATTTTTATTTAAATCGAAATTTCTCCTTTCCTTCTTTTTACTCAATCAAGACAGAAAAATAAATCAATCAAAGATTGGATTCTTTCATATATGGATGGTGGTTAGGCAGAATTGATTCCAGCAAGTTTTTTTTGGAAAACAATTTCAATCGAATCTGGAAAAAGAAAGTTTTATGCAAATCTTTCTAGACAGGGTGACTAAGCAGGATTAAACTCAGGAAGCAATTTTGATTATCAAAAATGGAAATTGAAACCGACTGCATTCATAAAGGAAGCAAAGATTAAATCCAGATTCATTGCTAGCATTTTAAATTTCGAATTGACAGAAATATGAGTCCTGAAAATCAACAAAAATCCTTCAAGTTATTTCTCCTTTTGGATAAATCAAAATTATTGAAAATTCATTTTCAGAAATTCAATCCGAATATTCCAAAATCAAATCGAGCAAGCCTTTAACTAAATCAGAGCATTAGGGTTACAAAATCCCTATAAATACACACGTTTTCCTCATCGAAAAATCATCCAACTATTCGACTATCATCAAAACCCTAATTAAAAATTCAAAGACTTACTTGTTGAATCGAGAGAGACAGAGAGCGTTCCAGACCCAAGATAGGAGAAAGATTGAAGATTATTAAGCAAGTCAAGCTGAAAGATTTTCAGATCGAACAAAACTCTAGCGATTGAATCGCTGCCGCCATTTCCAGAGAAAAAGAAGAAACAAATCAGGCAAATAGATAAAGAGTGGGCCGACCCTATGTTTGCTTGGCTAAGCCAAGATTGTTAAAGGGGGTTCCTTTTGCTTCAGTTTTTTTTCTTTTGTACTTTGTTTATTGCAATTTTATATTTCTTTTCTAGTTCTTTGGAAAACTAGGGTATACAGATTACAGGTCTGTAGTCTGGGAAAATCTGGCCTAGGGTACACAGGCCAGTCTAGGATTTTGAGCTTAGGGTTAGACAGGAGCAGGAGCTGCAAGTTTACATAAGATTGTAAGCGGGATCTGTTTGTAACTCCTAGTAGAAATCTTAGAAAAGCAGCAGTAGGCACAGTTTGCCGAAGCTAGGTATCTCTGCATGTGATTTTCCTTTATTGCATATTTTATCTCTGTGTTTGTTTTAATTTTTTTTATTAAAAACCCTATTCACCCACCTCTAGGGTTGTTATCGATCCTACAAGGCTAAACATGACTGGTCACTCATTTCGCTTGAGTGTACCTAATGTATTATCACCAACGGTTGGGACCAGTAACCGTTTCCCGAAAGGGACAACATCGAAATAGATTAAAGAAGTAAATGAAACTATAGATTAGGTGACAATACACCCTACTTGGCAGCTAACCACTTAGCCATGCGACCTACCCGATTTTATACCATTTCCTGGTTGTGAGGCTAGAGGCCACGCTTATCTCTGACAGATCACACAATTATTCACTTTGAATGTCACATCGTCATACCCGCTAAATCACAAATTGATTTCTCCAAAAATACTACGGGTATACAGCTAAGAGAAACGAATTCCCCCGCCACCAAACGTAAATACGTTTGAAGAGATCAACTTTCGCGATCTATTAAATATACTCCATCAAACATTCTTCCATGCACGTCGTCCTAGGAATGGACAAACCGAAGTCACTATTCTTTATATCCAACTTAGGCAATTTCTACCTAGGATCGCCAGAACAGCCCTTGCATAACTCCGTCTTCAATTATCTTCATCATATTTGATTCGCAACGCTAATGCTCATACGGAGTGGTTTTCAGATAATGAATCTAATCCCGGTCTCCCCGTATTGACAACAGAAAAATGGTCAAAAACTTCGATAGTCGGTGAGTTAACTATCAAAGAAAAACACGTGTGCAAACAACTATATTATTTCCAAATGGAAATTCTATCGATCAATCATCATTTAGCGTTTGTCTCTTTAGTTCACTAATTTATTTATTTCCTGTTCCATATATTCAACATTCCTCATTTTCTAAATTTAGAAAATATCCGTTATTTATATTAGAAAACATTTTTGATTCTTATTTGGAAAACATTTCCAAAACTCCTTCATTGGATTTAAACAGATGTTTAAATAAAACATAGCTATGCCAACTCAAACCCTTACACTCACTAACTAAATTCACTTAACCAACCTTCACTATCGAACCTTAACCATTCCTTAGTTAAAAATGGGGTCAATCAAGTTGGGGTATAACTCTCAGACCTTAACCAAACAATATTTCTAACCTCGAAATGGACAAAGTTCACCTTTAAATCTTTAACAAACTTCCTTATGTAACTCTCGAATTCTATTTACGAATCCACTTCTTTTACAGAAATCATTTGATTTTAACAATAGTGTTATAATCCCAAGCTTCTGAAATATAATAACCTCAATATAACTTTTATTTATTAATTTGGATTAATAAACAAATAATTAATTTATTAATAAATAAATCTTGATCTAAAAATGGAAAGTGAATAGTACTTTCCTGAATTCGATATAAGCGAATTCAACATATAATTCTCTTTCGAATAATTTCTATTTGATAACTCCTTTTCGAATAAACTATATTCGATTAACTCTCTTCAAATAAACTATATTTGATAACTCTTTTCGAATAAACTATATTCAATAACTCTTTTCTTCGAATAAACTATATTCGATAATCTCTCTTCTTTGAATAACTTATATTCGATAATCTCTCTTCTTCGAACAACTTATATTCGATCAGCCATATTTGAATAACTATATTCGACTAACTATATTCAATTAACTCTATTTGATTTACTCTAATTCGATTAACTCTAATCATTTAACTCTTATCAATTAACTCTATTTGATTAACTCTAATCAATTAACTCAATCGATTAACTCTTATCAATTAACCCTATTTGATTAACTCTAATCAATTACTTTATTCGAATAACTGATATTCGATTAACTCTATTTGAATAACTATATTCGATTAACTCATTTCAATTAACTCCTTTTGATTAAGTAATATTCGACTCACTCTTCATCCATATTCAGTTTCAAATATCGATGCTGAAATTGATTCTTACTTCTCTATATAAGTCCTGACTTATATATTCCATTTATCCAATGATAAATATTTTACTTAATTTATAAAATATTATTTATAAATTAATCTGCTCCATTTATTTGTTTACTTCTTTATATAAGTTCAGACTTATATATCTTTATTTATCATATGATAAATATTTTCCTTAACTTATAAAATATTATTTATAAATTATTCCTCTCATTTCATTTGTTAAAACATATTTTTATTTAATATCTAACTTAAATAAATCATTTCAAATTTTCTTTTATAGATTTGAAATCTCCTTTTTAATAATTCTATTCATTTTCCAAATATTCCTTTTTATAAAATCTTATTTATTTTATAAATAATTCCTTTTATAATTCTGTTTATTTTCAAAATAAATATTCCTTTTTACAAAATCTTATTTATTTTCTAAATAAATATTCCTTTTTATAAAATTCTATGATTTTATAAATATTTCTTTATATAAAATCTTTTGATTTTATAAATATATTATTTTCAATATACACTTTGAAAATTCCCTTTTTACATTCTAGTATTTCTCATGGTATTTGAAATACCAAATAACAGGACCAGTATCATCATAATCAAATCATAGATTATATTTCACATCATATATCATAATATATGAAAAAACAATATTATAATATTGAGGGATCCTGTTGGATCCCTCCAACCTGTTTTCCTGCATCCACAGATGTTAAGCACTATAAATAACATCGATTTCAATTCAATATGAAATATTCTGAGAAACAGAATCAATATTTAATTAATGATTTATATATACATATATATATCGTTATCTATAATTTCAACCAATAAATCAGCAACTTAACAAAACAATCAACACACAATAATCAATCATCATTTATCAACTAGATTATATTTATAAAAATATAAACTGGTAGAGTTAGTGAGTTTTACTCACATTGGTTGGAAATCGTTAAATAACGATAACCTTCAATAGATTCATCCAAGCGTTTTATTTCGCCATAAATTCAAATGAGCTCCAGTTCACTCCCAATCAGTTCCATTGTTTAGACGCCATCCATACGATCCCGATGGATCTTGTTTCATGAAATTTTGAAAATGTATGCTCAAGTTATAACGATTACAAGTTCGTATACTGTTTTAATTAAAAAAATTAATTTATTTAAAAAAACTTGGGCTTACTTTATAAACCCGGCCCATCTCCCTTCCTCCAAAGCCCACCTGCTCCCTTTCAACTCCATCTTCCCCAATACACTTCGACGCCTGCTCCTTTTTCAAGCCATTTCCGATTTATCTCTCCACCATTCCTCCTTCCACAATACACTATAAATCGAACAAAAATCATCACAAGTTTTTTCTTCAATTTCCGAACACCTCCACCCAATTTTACACAGCTCGAAATCATGAATCCCAATTGTGTCTCAGCTCAAAGCCGTGGCATCCACTAATAGACATCGACATTTTTTCTCACGGAAATCCACAACGATTTGCATGCAAGTGCTATATAGCACGCTGAACCCGAATACGATACTCAAATGTTGAATCGACGCTCAAATCCTAAGTTTTCTTCGAACCTTAGCTCGCATGTCAAAATGATAGCGACAAATCTCGAGTTCGAACTCAGCAAAAGGCAGACCAGAATGAAGAGGATCATCCAAGGATTCTCAATATATATACATATATATAAAATGATTTATGAGATTATATTTCATTTTCTATGATCTCTTAAAACTCACGAAATGTTTTCTGGAAGAAAAACAAATGCGGTGGATTTAGGTTTGACCAGAATAAGAAATAGTTAGGGTTAGAAAAGTTGATATGGTACTTATAGGGAAATTTAAATAATTTTTATACTGATTATTTTATTTATTTTTAAGCAAACGCTATATATATTTATTGTTAAAAATTCCTATAATCACACATGATATCCAAAAATCAAGAAAATGGACATACACCTTCAGTTTGACATTACGGACTCAAAGAAACTGGTTTCGTCGAATTCCGACTCCGTTTGCTCACGCAACGTATTTTTAACCGTCAAAATATCGACTGTTTTTCACATTAAAAATAGGTACGGCCACATACTGACTTCAAAAATCACGAAACTTGAAATCTAACAATAATTTGACATTACGGATCCAACAAAATTAGTTTCGTTGAAAACGGAGTTCGTTTGCAAAACTGGCTATTTTTAAAGCTCTAAATAAACCCTTTTAAATATTTATATATTTAAAAATAATTAAATTAAATATAAATAAATTTATATTATCGTATATATTCACAATATAATATCATACAGCTCCAATTGAATTTATAACTTGATATTCAAATTCCAGTTAAATCGATATTCAATTTATATTGAAAAATCCATTTATAATATAAATAAATCGCTATAAATTATTTAGGAATTCCATAACGACTATTTTAAAATTTGATTTGGACATAACTAAAAATCTACACAATGAAATCCCGATTTTTCTCTTCCACTAGAAAAATATACTTCACCAGCTCCTAACGTTTCTTATTTCACAGAAATCCGGCTTAAAACGGATTTTGTATATTCGTTTAAAGTTCGAATCGCCAAATTACGAATTGCTGTGCCATTACGAGCTCGATTATAATTATAATATAATTATATGTTCAACGGTCGTTTATATAATTTATTCATGAATATAATTCTACTCTAAAATGGATTATATATTTTACCATTTCTTACTATTTCAGAAATAAATATATTATTCTAATATTTATATTAATTAAATATTCACTATTATTTAACCAAACGACCATTTCAATCTCTCAAACCCTGTTTATATAATTAAATTAATTAATTATTATACCGTAAAATACGGGTCGTTACACTTGATGACAAGTGCATGTTATGTGATATTGGTGAAGAATCAGTGCATTTAAAACCTCGGTATTCTAAAGAACATTAAAATGATAAATTAGAGAATACTTAATTAAATGTTTGTAATTAAGTAAAACGGACTGCGCCATTGCGTTGATCTCGGAATTCTGCTTGAGATAGACAGCATGTTTTCTAAAACGGACGTTGTATGAAGTAGTTATTAAGCCTAAAGCTTGTATAGGCATAAGAGAATTATATATATACAAACCAAAATCAGAATTCAAAATAAATAAAAAATCAGAAGTAGGAAATAAAGGGGGAAATTGGCCCATTAGGGGTCGACCCCGTCCCTGGGGGTATTGACCCATGTGTCGACCCCCACACAGGGGTGTCGACACCCATGTCGACCACCCCATATCTGGGAAAAATTCAGTTTCTGAACATAGACTCGTTTCTTGACTAGATTCGTTGACCTTAGGCTATAAATAGGACCTTAATCCCATTGTTTTATTCATCTAAATCAATGGCGACAACGAGGTGTTTCCCCGACTCAGAGTAAAATAGCCTATTCTTCTTCAACAGCAAGCTATACATATTCAGTGATCTGTGCTACAACATCTACAATCAAACCTCTTCTTTAGATCCAATCACAGTGAGTCTATGTTATTTTTAGATATAAACACCTAAAATGTAGTCTTGACATGCCTATAAGTTTAGATCTAAGCCTATGCCTATTAGTATTCTGAATCGTAACAGATCTGTCATTATTTGTATACCAAATTCACTGCTTAGATCTCAATATGTCTATTTATGATATCCTTATTTTTTCAGTTTGCCTAATCACGTCACCTTATGCCTATCATGTTAGTTTATCTAATCATGTCACCTTATGCCTATTATGCTAGTTTGTCTAATTATGTCATCTTATGCCTGTTTTATTTGCTATCCCTATTCTTGTTCTCTTCTCTCCCTCTTTCCCTTTTTGTTTTCATAGCCAGAGTACCTTTGAGCCTAGGCCTATCGCTGAAACACGCGAACGCACGAAATTGGGAACGATTGGGAATGATTAATTTAGGGCCTAATTCATACAGTAAAACATGATTGGAAATTTCGGGCATAATTTGTACCTTGAGCCAAAACTTGAGATTGGAGGCATAATCTATATCTTGATCTAAACCTTGATCTGGGGCATAACTTGTATTGTAGATCGGATGGGGATTTGGGGAATAACAAACACACTATACTAAAACAGCAAAGTTGACACACCATGATGTATAGATTTGATATGGCTTTAAGCCAATCAAATTTGATACAATTTTTAACTGTATCAAACTTCCTTTGGTACAACTCTAGTGATCCGCACCTCCCCCCACATCTAAAATCCAACCACACATCCACAAACTCGCGGATCACTCAATTTCATACGGCTTTGAGCCATACCAAATGGGCATCCTATTTCCGCTTCTCCAGTTCCCCCCTTTCATCTATTTTCCTATTCCCAAATTCAGTTCCTAAAATCTTAAACCTAATTTTGCTTTTTCCTTCTCATCAACAAGCTGCTACGATTCTCATCAACAATTCACGGAGCTACTCATTGAAACCCTAACTATCGTCTGTCCTGGTCCTGTCGAATCCCTAACGGATCTGTTTTCACAGTGCTATATTTAAGGTGCTCCTTCTGCACGAAAAATTCAATTTTGATTGATGGATGAGGTTATCACGGCTCTTGCGCTTATTTAACCTCAACAATGGTCATTGAATGATTATTAATGGGAAGACGCTATTTCTGGATTCTTATCTTAAACTCAAAATTAATGCAAAGATGGTAAAATTAAAGGTCTGTAGCTTTTCGTTTAAGCTTATTTTAATTTTACTCTACTGTTTTAGATACTCAAGCACGTTGGCAGACTATAAGTAATTTAGGGAACATAGTAGCATAACTTTTGTCACTTGAGGCTAGACTACAGTTGAACTCAATTTATTATCTTTTGTATTATTATTATTTTCCCTAAGAAAGGAACTTAGTTCAAATAAGTTTTATGTTTTGATCTCAAGCAAAAGCAACCACTGCACAATTATTTAATTCATATCCAAAACATATATGTATACTATTCAATTAAGATGGACAACTTACTAAATTCAAGTGTATGAAAACTTGCAAGACTCCTACTGTTTTGCACTTCTGGTATATTTATGTTACTGGTGTTGTGTTAGTTTCAAGAAAGTATCCGCACTCTACTAACTATTAAATGCAGTCTATGCTTAATTTCAAATTGGTCGATATTGTTAATACAAAAACATGTAACTCAATATATGTTGTGCACAATTTGTAGTTTGGCCAGTGTGTTGCAACCCTATACCTTTCTTGACCCAAAAGATCCAATTTTTATTTAAGTATTGATTTGTAAATGTTCATGTTAGGCCTCTCAGTAGATATCCTAACCCATGAAAATGAGAAAATACCTGTTATTCGTGAAAATAGACACGGATGTGAATATGATGGTGTCCGCATTCAAAAATCATCCATATGACTTTTAATAATATAATTGTATATGTTATGTAACACCCCACCTCCGTTAAGGTCACTCACAAAGGGAATGCCTTAACTTTGGTGGAGCATTTTAGTAAACAGAACAGAAACTTACAAGACAGATAAAACAGTACTTGAAAAATTTTAACTTTATTACAGTAGAAACAGAAATCAATATGGTTACATCCTTTCAAATCTCAGAATTCAAGTACAAATATCAGTCTTGTACAAAAGGCTTCAAAATGCATGTTTTAAAATCATAATCCCCATAGAACGGGAGCTATACAGAGCCAAGCCATACTTTAAGCACTTCAAGCAGAGAGAAATCCGGATCAAGCTAAAGTATTCCCTCCTTGGATAACCTGGGGGGGGAAACGGAAGAAAGGAGGCGAAACAACAAGGGTCAGACAAAAAGTCTGGCAAGTCCAGTGACTTTCAGCATATGAACAGATAATAATAATATGACATGAACATAAAACTGGATGAGAGATAACTGTAACAGGTGTAGCAGTTATAACAGAAGAGCAGAATGACATAGACTATTGCTTTACACTTCTCTGCACTAATACTAGTATAACAGAATAAGGTGTCACCCTAATGTCTAAACTGAAACGGAAACGGGTACAGAATAATTTAACAGAAACAGGATGCTAATAATGGGCCTTTACTACCCGATCAGAAACAGACAGAAGCAGAAACAGATTAATCCCTACGGAAACAGAATGTAGAATTAGGTGTACACTAGTAATGGGCCTTTACCACCTGAACAGACGGCACCACGCAGAAACAGACAGGTGTTACCACCCAACAGAGACAGACGGTACCAACAGAAACAGACAGAACTAAGTGTACCCTAAAACCCTACCCCAAGCGATCGGCTCCCTAATACATAAATATCCTGTGTCGGCCCCACAATAGGGTGTATCACTCCCTAAAGTGACAACCAATTGGCACAGACCTATTTACAAATGTCACGGCGTCTTACATCCTCAGAGGCAGACCGGGATCCATTCACGCACATGACCCGGTTGGAACGCACCATCAACACCCCTCGCCATTATCAGAATGAACCGCTTATAATTAGTTCAGTAAGCGTGCCCGGACCCTACTTCCTGTTGGGTCAAAGTTTTGATACCAGAAAGGGTTACTGACTAATATGGGTCCCAAACAACATATGACACAAGTAATTCCCCTCCTAACCTTGTGTCCCCAGACTAACAGATTTCAGTTTAACTTGTCTACAAGTTTCAGACATACAAAATTTAGATTAACTAGTTCACTGATAAGGCAATCAAGTTAACAGGTTTTCAGACTAACGGATCAGATGTTCGGATTAACAGGCTTACAGATTAACTGGTTCCAGATTATCTAACTTTGTATTGGGCCTATGGATTCACGAAACGGGTTTATCAGATTCATTGGTCCAATTGGTTTAACCTTACCCAACACGTTTTAGACATCACAATTATCTCAGATTTTCATTAATTAAATATTAATGACCAAACCTCTCACATTAGACTGACAGTTTGCGGCTACTGGTTAGGCCGGTTGATTCCGGGCAGGTTTCTGTCGCAAACTGAGTCTAACCTCGGGTTTCAAGCACGTTATGACTAACTTCTCACATTAGAACCTATTGTTTGCAACCACTGGAATATGCCGGGCGGTTCCGGGCAGAATTATGTCGCAAACTCATTCTAACCTCGAGTTAGCCATGTTTATCTTTGCGGCCAATTAATTAATGATTTACCATTTATACTCATGCCTCATATACATGTCAATTATTCATAGCTAATGACAACAACAGACTGAATATATCAACTTAACGGATATAGAAGATAACAAGTTTTGCAGATTAGGCGACTTAACGGATTTAGCCGATTAAACAAACTAGCAGATTTTAGCATATAACAGATTAGGCATCTCAACAGAAAAATTTAACAGACTAGGCATCTCAATCTAATTAGTAGTTTAGGCAGAATTGGTAGATTAGAACTAGCAAATTAGGCAAATATATTAGATTTAATCATTCCTTAAGGTTTCACAACATATCTTGCCTAAATATAAATCTTGCCTAAGTTCACATGCATAAATAATAGTCATGATTCCCAATATGATCATTTATCCCATGTTTGCATTAAATTCACATAGCACAGATTATGGTCATAATTTACCATATATCATATGTTCCCCTTTTTATTAAACTTGCAAAGTACAGAAGATCCATATATAGATTATACCAAATATAACCATATATTACTATGCATGTCATATATCCCAAAGATCCCTTACTTAGGTGTTTATTTACATAATAGATATCCTACTTCCATGTAAATCTTTCTACCTAAGCCATATTCCCATTTTTTTAAAGTCATAGTCCGTTATATAAAATATGCCAAGGATCTAGATCTAACTTGTATTATGTCTTTCTATTCAGATCTTAATTTTTAACATGCCTTATATTCCAGATTTACAAGTCATATATTATCATATGGTAATCCCAAATTGTCATATATGCATAGATCTAGTTTACAACCTATGTCCTTCACTCAAATCAGTCACAAATCACTCCAATTATGCATCATTCATTTTATTGTCCCAAATATTTTAGCGTATGTTAATCTCTTATGAGATTGGCTCAGGCTCGTGGTGGCCTGGCTATAGAACAAAAAGAGGAAAGAGATAAGATAGATCCAAACAGAACAGAAAAGAACAGATATAATCTCATATTCAGATTTACAATTCATGTCACAATCAGAATTAACGTTTATATCGGAAAATAACTGTACTTGCCTTTCGTGGTTTAAGAAAGGATAATAAACTGTTGTTGATGCAGAAATGCTGAATTATTCCTTTTTAATTGTTGTTGTAGATCTACCCTTTGATTTGAGATTTGATTTAGCTTTTACATCAGTCCTAGTTTTAATTCCAGCAGAGCAGTGACGCCATTTTTATTTTTAATTAGATGAAGAGAGCAATGGAGGCTAGAGAATTGTGTAAGAAACCTAGGTTTAGGTTAGGGATGTATTTATAGGAGGATAGGGTGATTTAGAGCCTTCAGATCAGTCCAGAAGTCATCAGAATCGCACAGCTCGAATACACATCATCCAGCCACTCAAAAGAAGACACGTCACCTCAGAACACTCCAGAATTCGGTGCTGGATTTGTATGGGCGCACTTGGCAGGTGCGCCAGTGTATTTTTGTACTGGCGCACTTCACAAGTGCGCCAGTGTATTCTGGCATGTTTCCGATTTTTCCGCCTAACTTCGTTCATCCATATCTTCTTCATACGGACTCCGATTTACGCAAATTCGGACTCTATTTCGCGTATTTTTCCGAGACGAACACAATGGCGCAACCCGTTTCCCTTATTTCTTCTCCTAAAAATTAATTATACCTTGATTTTTAACTCTTATGTTTACAGAAAATACGGGGTGTTACATTCTCCCCTCCTTAGAGGATTTCGTCCCCGAAATCTTCAAGTTAAGAAGAATGTGTCCTACCATCCAATCACCCATATACTCAACCATCATCCACAAGCATCCATTGTCCTTAGAAAACTTCTAATGTTGTATGAACATATGCAAAAGTGTGTGTATATGCTCCTTATCTAATGCAAGGATCAGGCGGTCTACTGATTCAGTTGACCTCCTTAATGCGAATTATGTCAGTGCCATGAGTCCAACATGTATGCAATAGAATCCTAATGATATATATTATTTCTATATGAGTGCACAATTATTCACTCAAATGCAACATCCATGTGCTGAATCAACCATTTTGCATCCACAAGAATTGAAAAATGCTCACACATCCATATGTAGTATGAGAGTGTTTTCGAGCCGATCTAGTGCCTAGTGTGTGTCTATGCATCCACGGGCAACCACTAGCAACCACTAGCAACCACTTGCAACCATCAAATATAACATGTCTCAAACACATGTTTACACCCATTAGTTTCTACCTAAAGTTCGAAGATTCGATCGATAGGATACAGTAGAATGATGGAAGCGAGTACAGATAGAACAAAAATTTGGTTCCCATTAGACATGGGTCCTAAGTATCAGCCCCAAAAACCGAAACCAACATCAAATTGACACCCAGAGGATTACCTTCTTTAGACAATGTCAAAACTGGAAATCCTATCAAAAGTATTTAGATATTTACAGACTACTGGTACAGATCAGGTTCCCTAATGATTCTTAGGAAGCTAAGCATGATAAAATCATACCCCACGAAAACTCAGAATGTATGCGTCATACTTGACGCCTAACACAGATATCCCTCAAACCCCAATCTCAAACAGATGAGCCATAACCCTTATGGGTCTGAGTCTACAGCGGAATTCAGAAATAATACTAGTATTAAAGTGCAGAGTATCGATTACAAAATCAAAATACCAGAATCAGAAAAAGTCTTAACTCCATAATCAGATAAAGAAATTAAACCTACTATAGAAATTTTCCTATTTCTATCCTAGCCACTAGCCTCAAGAGTGTTCGCCTGCCCTCCTTGTCCTCGTCTCTTCGGGCAGTCCCTAGTGAAGTGTCCCATCTCCCCATAGTTGAAGCAAGCGCCCTTCCTTTTTCTGCAATCCTTGTTCAGATGATTCGAGCTCCCACAAGTAAAGCACTTTTTCCCCTTCTTATCTTCAGACTTCTCATCCTTCTTTTGTGTTTCCTTTTTGGGCCCCGCTTTCTTATTCTGTGGTTCTTCCTTCTTTGTCTCTTTCGGGCCCTTGTCTTCCTCGTGCAGTAGTGCCATATCCACCAATTTCTCGTAAGTTGCTCCCATGGGTACATGGGTCATGGCTAGGCTGTGCAGTGGCTCGTTCAATCCTTTAACAAAGCGGAGAGCCTTTTTAAGCTGAGTGTTGACTAAATCCAATCCGAACCTAGCCAGTTGGTTGAACTGGTTGACGTATTCCTTGACCGTCATACTTCCTTGCTTAAGAGATAAGAACTTTTCCAATTGTAAACTTCGTTCAGCTTGCGAGAGGAATTTTGTCTCAAACCTTGTTCTGAAATCCATCCATGTCTCAACCGGCCTCTCGGCGTTAGTGACTTCCCACCAGTAGGAAGCTTCGTCTTTGAGCAGCCATACTGCCAACTGTACCTTCTGCCTATCATCCACCTCGAAGATAACGAATAGATCCTCAGTTTCTTTGAGCCAATTCCTTGCTTCTACGAATGATTCAGTTCCTTTGAAATCCTTCCCACCCATGGCCCTAAAATCTCTACAGATCTTTGAGAAAGCAATTGCACGAGGAGGAGGTGGAGGAGGGGGATCATTTGCTGGACCTGCAGCGGCGGTCCTAGCCTCAAGATATTGACGAAACCAACCGGGTACATGAACACCCTCTGGTATCTCAGATGCTTCAGACATGCTGGAACGAAAAAGGAAAGGTTCAATACAAAAAGGACTGAAAGAAAGATATACGGCTCTTGGGGATCATGTTTTTCAAAATAAGCTTTATTTTTGAAAATACTTCATTCTAAAACCTTTTTTTTTTTAAAATAGTTCTCAAAAACTTTACCCAATCTGGTAACCTTCAGCTCTGATACCAAGTGTAACACCCCACCTCCGTTAAGGTCACTCACAAAGGGAATGCCTTAACTTTGGTGGAGCATTTTAGTAAACAGAACAGAAACTTACAAGACAGATAAAACAGTACTTGAAAAATTTTAACTTTATTACAGTAGAAACAGAAATCAATATGGTTACATCCTTTCAAATCTCAGAATTCAAGTACAAATATCAGTCTTGTACAAAAGGCTTCAAAATGCATGTTTTAAAATCATAATCCCCATAGAACGGGAGCTATACAGAGCCAAGCCATACTTTAAGCACTTCAAGCAGAGAGAAATCCGGATCAAGCTAAAGTATTCCCTCCTTGGATAACCTGGGGGGGGAAACGGAAGAAAGGAGGCGAAACAACAAGGGTCAGACAAAAAGTCTGGCAAGTCCAGTGACTTTCAGCATATGAACAGATAATAATAATATGACATGAACATAAAACTGGATGAGAGATAACTATAACAGGTGTAGCAGTTATAACAGAAGAGTAGAATGACATAGACTATTGCTTTACACTTCTCTGCACTAATACTAGTATAACAGAATAAGGTGTCACCCTAATGTCTAAACTGAAACGGAAACGGGTACAGAATAATTTAACAGAAACAGGATGCTAATAATGAGCCTTTACTACCCGATCAGAAACAGACAGAAGCAGAAATAGATTAATCCCTACGGAAACAGAATGTAGAATTAGGTGTACACTAGTAATGGGCCTTTACCACCTGAACAGACGGCACCACGCAGAAACAGACAGGTGTTACCACCCAACAGAAACAGACGGTACCAACAGAAACAGACAGAACTAAGTGTACCCTAAAACCCTACCCCAAGCGATCGGCTCCCTAATACATAAATATCCTGTGTCGGCCCCACAATAGGGTGTATCACTCCCTAAAGTGACAACCAATTGGCACAGACCTATTTACAGATGTCACGACGTCTTACATCCGCAGAGGCAGACCGGGATCCATGCACGCACATGACCCGGTTGGAACGCACCATCAACACCCCTCGCCATTATCAGAATGAACCGCTTATAATTAGTTCAGTAAGCGTGCCCGGACCCTACTTCCTGTTGGGTCAAAGTTTTGATACCAGAAAGGGTTACTGACTAATATGGGTCCCAAACAACAGATGACACAAGTAATTCCCCTCCTAACCTTGTGTCCCCAGACTAATAGATTTCAGTTTAACTTGTCTACAAGTTTCAGACATACAAAATTTAGATTAACTAGTTCACTGATAAGGCAATCAAGTTAACAGGTTTTCAGACTAACGGATCAGATGTTCGGATTAACAGGCTTACAGATTAACTGGTTCCAGATTATCTAACTTTGTATTGGGCCTATGGATTCACGAAACGGGTTTATCAGATTCATTGGTCCAATTGGTTTAACCTTACCCAACACGTTTTAGACATCACAATTATCTCAGATTTTCATTAATTAAATATTAATGCCCAAACCTCTCACATTAGACTGACAGTTTGCGGCTACTGGTTAGGCCGGTTGGTTCCGGGCAGGTTTCTGTCGCAAACTGAGTCTAACCTCGGGTTTCAAGCACGTTATGACTAACTTCTCACATTAGAACCTATTGTTTGCGACCACTGGAATATGCCGGGCGGTTCCGGGCAGAATTACGTCGCAAACTCATTCTAACCTCGAGTTAGCCATGTTTATCTTTGCGGCCAATTAATTAATGATTTACCATTTATACTCATGCCTAATATACATGTCAATTATTCATAGCTAATGACAACAACAGACCGAATATATCAACTTAACGGATATAGAAGATAACAAGTTTTGCAGATTAGGCGACTTAACGGATTTAGCCGATTAAACAAACTAGCAGATTTTAGCATATAACAGATTAGGCATCTCTACAGACAAATTTAACAGACTAGGCATCTCAATCTAATTAGCAGTTTAGGCAGAATTGGCAGATTAGAACTAGCAAATTAGGCAAATATATTAGATTTAATCATTCCTTAAGGTTTCACAACATATCTTTCCTAAATATAAATCTTGCCTAAGTTCACATGCATAAATAATAGTCATGATTCCCAATATGATCATTTATCCCATGTTTGCATTAAATTCACATAGCACAGATTATGGTCATAATTTACCATATATCATATGTTCCCCTTTTTATTAAACTTGCAAAGTACAGAAGATCCATATATAGATTATACCAAATATAACCATAGATTACTATGCATGTCATATATCCCAAAGATCCCTTACTTAGGTGTTTATTTACATAATAGATATCCTACTTCCATGTAAATCTTTCTACCTAAGCCATATTCCCATTTTTTTAAAGTCATAGTCCGTTATATAAAATATGCCCAAGGATCTAGATCTAACTTGTATTATGTCTTTCTATTCAGATCTTAATTTTTAACATGCCTTATATTCCAGATTTACAAGTCATATATTATCATATGATAATCCCAAATTGTCATATATGCATAGATCTAGTTTACAACCTATGTCCTTCACTCAAATCAGTCACAAATCAGTCCAATTATGCATCATTCATTTTATTGTCCCAAATATTTTAGCGTATGTTAATCTCTTATGAGATTGGCTCAGGCTCGTGGTAGCCTGGCTATAGAACAAAAAGAGGAAAGAGATAAGATAGATCCAAACAGAACAGAAAAGAACAGATATAATCTCATATTCAGATTTACAATTCATGTCACAATCAGAATTAACGTTTATATCGGAAAATAACTGTACTTGCCTTTCGTGGTTTAAGAAAGGATAATAAACTGTTGTTGATGCAGAAATGCTGAATTATTCCTTTTTAATTGTTGTTGTAGATCTACCCTTTGATTTGAGATTTGATTTAGCTTTTACATCAGTCCTAGTTTTAATTCCAACAGAGCAGTGACGCCATTTTTATTTTTAATTAGAAGAAGAGAGCAATGGAGGCCAGAGAATTGTGTAAGAAACCTAGGTTTAGGTTAGGGATGTATTTATAGGAGGATAGGGTGATTTAGAGCCTTCAGATCAGTCCAGAAGTCATCAGAATCGCACAGCTCGAATACACATCATCCAGCCACTCAAAAGAAGACACGTCACCTCAGAACACTCCAGAATTCGGTGCTGGATTTGTATGGGCGCACTTGGCAGGTGCGCCAGTGTATTTTTGTACTGGCGCACTTCACAAGTGCGCCAGTGTATTCTGGCCTGTTTCCGGTTTTTCCGCCTAACTTCGTTCATCCATATCTTCTTCATACAGACTCCGATTTACGCAAATTCGGACTCTATTTCGCGTATTTTTCCGAGACGAACACAATGGCGCAACCCGTTTCCCTTATTTCTTCTCCTAAAAATTAATTATACCTTGATTTTTAACTCTTATGTTTACAGAAAATACGGGGTGTTACATGTTACGTATGTTTTTTTATTTTTTACTTTTTGCAAGGCATGTTACGTTTGTTTTTCATTACCTAAAAATATTGATATTTTATCTTTGTAATAATATAGAGTACCCGTATATATAAAGGATTATTCGCCACCGAATATTACTTTTCACCATCATATGTCTATTCAAATTCGACTGTTATTGTGATTGTTTTTAATTTTAGGCTGTTGAAGCGTTGTGGACTCCGCAAAATGAAAGCGGTACGCTTTCGGAGAGGGAGCTTCTTGAAGACTATCCTCTTTTAAGCTATAACATGCAAGGTAAGACGGTTTCTACATATTATGCTAATTTTGTGTAAGCTATAACATGTTGAAGAATATTATGTGTATATGTAGACATAGATCCAAACCAGCGCCAAAAGACCAATCATATTCAGTCGGTCAGATGTGGAAAAGGCCACATTAAACTTCGATGAAACAAGGATGATTGAAGAAGGTGGCTTTGGTCATATGTAATATGGACCGATTGAAAATCAGGTTCTTTTTTTAAAATAAAAAAGATTTCACAATATTTGTATGTATATTATGGCACACAATTCTCCATCAATTTTCGGACTGCAGAATGTAGGATAACTTAATTTGTTAAAAGGAAAGAAAAACTTACAAAAATAGAATGTGAAAATAATGGAAAGACAGTTTGTGAAAATGAGTTGTATTATTTGTTTGGCTAAGGAGAGAGGGAAGATTCTGGGCGAAGTTGGTGTCTACTTGATCCTAATGCAAGTTTTACTCAAATGATATTGTTATGTCTGCATTTGAGGTTTGGGTTATGTCTGCATTTGAATTTGGGTTATATCTGCATCTGAGGTTATGTCTGCTTTCTGATTTTGTTATATTACTTGCCACCAAATGCTCTCTTCTTTTTAACAAGGAATTTTTGAAAGAGACTTTTGTAGAGGTTTCTACATAGGAATCTACTTGTAATGCTAAATTTGTATTTTTTTTGAAGTAGTGAGTATGCAAGTTTTGAAGTATTTTACTTGTTGCAAATTGCTGAGTAATCTGGCTATATAATGTATATTTTGAACATTTAAATATATAGTTGTTCTGAGAATATATGCTCACTACTGTATAATTCAGATAGTTAAATACTGAATGGAGATATTTGTGCATAAGGAATGCCGAGTTAAGAAAATAGACATTGTTGAAATGGAAGCCACTATGGGTCAGCTTCTTAATAAGGTAATTTGTTGGTCAGCTTCTTAATAAGGTAATTTGTTTTTGAAAAACAAATTATTATTTTTCTGTTTGCATATCACATTTTTCTAGTCCAACTGGCGTGAGTTCATCTTTATTAGTCAAAGGGGAACATATAGAAAAATATAATATCATATTAACTTACCTTTTATTTCGATATCAAATGCATACATTTTTGCCAGTCAAGAAGTGAACCCCCAATGCCAGACCAACCTTCAAAAGAACCGTTGTTCTTGCCTATTGCAGTGGGGTTACTTGATTCAAGCAGCAAAGTCATAACTCTTACCCTGTTTCCCATGATGGACTTGATCAAACAATTGCAAGCAGCGAGAAACAAGTCTTCACGACAGTTCTAAGAGTGACAAAGGTAATGAGCAGCATCTTGGGGCTATACATGGTTCCTTTTGATTCCGTGCGAAATACCAATATGGGGAATGTCATAATACATAGCCGTATAACTATTTAAAGTGCATATCTTGTAATACCCCATGTCCATTAATGTCACTCACAAAGGGAATGCATCAATGTCCATGGAGCGTTATTGTTGTATAGAATAGATAAATTACAAGAATAAATAAATAAAACAACATAGCGGAGGTGAGAAACTTATTTCATAGCATCATAAATCAAAACGAGTTTACATAAGTAGTCTCCGAAACCATTACAACAGGATCAGTAGTCTTTTCCAAAAACTTCAAAGTACATAAAGAAGCAAATACTTAAATAACATAAATGCATAAATCCCCACTGAGCATAAGCAAAGCCATAAAGATGAGAGAGTCCCAAGCGATACATCTACTCTCTTCAAGAAACTGAAAGAAATTGGCACTAAGCTGTAGTATTCCTTCCTTGCAAACCCGAGGGGGGAAGAAGGAAGAAAAGAGGTGGATAAAAAAGGGGATCAGACATAAAGTCTGGCGAGTGCGATAACTTTAACAATATAATTATGAAAATAACTAGGACAAGGCATAAGCTGGAAAATAAGGAAATGATTGTGAACAAATGGGTATAACAGAACAAAACGAGGAAATAAGATGAACCAAGATAACGTTAAAGGCGCACCTAGTCACTATAAGATAATTACTACACGGCACCACCACTAGTCACCCTAAAGGTTGATCCCGCCTACAAAACTTAATAATGATAATGGTAGTTTAGTGTACCCCTAGCTACTTTCATAGGTGCCGTATGCCCCTATCTCCACTAGGTGTACCCACTACCCCCATTCGATCGGCTCCCTAACTCGTAGATACCCGTGCTGGCCCACAGTGGGGTGTATCACTCCCCAAAGTGGCAATCCGATACAACCAAAAATGCACAGCTTATATCTACATGATGCAACAACGTCTTACGTACCAGCCCAGGACCATACACGCATATGAAACTGTTGGACTTGCATTTCCACCACTGACCCATTTTGACCTCTTACAATCAAATCCAGTACGCATGTCCCGTCCTCGACTTAGGTCGAGCCCACAAAGATACTTAATGGGTTACTGGTTTGAAAAGGCCCCTCATGCATGACACAACCTTTCCACCTATGCTTGGTCCCCTCTAAGGGTTTTCCCACTTAACCCCATTCTTATTCATGTCTTCTTACATGTTTCAACCTTGGTTAAGTGCATCTAATCGTATTTCAAATGCCACCCAAGGCACCCACTAAATTCCACATGCCATCCAAGGCACCCACTTAACCCCCTCATGTACCACTACATGTTTATCTGGTTAAGTGTTTCTTAATTCATTAAGACCATAACCTTGTAAAGACCTCCCACATTAGACTGACATTTGTGGCAGTTGGATTTGCCGGGCGGGTCCGGGCAGTCTTACACCACAAACGAGCCTAACCTCGTGTCTTTACAATTGTTACGCATTCAATTTTTGCCTAAGACCTCCCACATTAGACTGGCATTTGTGGCTGCTGGATTTTCTGGGTGGGTCCGGGCAGTCTTACACCACAAAAGAGTCTAACCTCGTGTCTTAGGCGATTAATTGCATAATTAATTATCCCCAATTTGAATTAATTTTCCTATTCAAATTGTCAACCAATTACAAATTTAACTACGTCCATAATTAACACCTTAATTATGTCCATCTATTTATGGTATATAAAATTATACCAATTAACATCACATTTAAGGCATTTATGCCAATTTTCAATATTAAATCTTTTAATATTATCCTATTGCTTCACGTTGTACGTTCGTTCGTTTAACATGAAATATACGTTAGACTCAAATAGTCTAACTTATGGAATAAAGAGAAAACATCACAACATGCATAGAACAAAAACTAGATCTAAACATAAGGGGTGAACTTGCATGTGTGAATAAGGTTTTTCATCTAAAACTTGCATAGGCCAAAGTCACAAATTTGCATAAACTATGGATGTCATAGATCTAATCATAAGGTGTAAACTTGCATAGGCAATAGTTACAAACTTTACATGTTTCATACTCTAACATATATATACTTGCATATGTAATTTATGCAACATAAACTATGGTGTAAACTTGCATCTAAAACATGTAAAGTAAAATCTACATGTAAACTAGCATATAGAATTTTGTATACTAGTATATAACTCACACATGTCTTAGCCTAAACTTTAGATCCAAGCTTACATAAAATAGATGTCATGAAACATGTAAGGTTGTATATGATTCTCACTAACTTCCATATGATTCATATCTAAATTAACATCTAAACTTGCATATAGAATTATCGAGTTAAACTTACATATGATTTAACATATGAATTAGTTCCAACAACATAAACCAAACTAGCATATGAAACATCATTATGAATTGATTGTACATAAGCCAACAATTAACATAGATTTACAACTAGATAATAACATCACAGCTTTACAACATAGATAATAACATAACTTTCAATGATTCACAACATAACCATATAATCCAAATCATAACTCAACCTAATTAAATTGTTAATTATCTTATTAAAGAAATCGAACTCACAACTCAAAGAAGGTCTTGAGTTCTGGAATCTTAGTTCTGAAATTGATTTAGCTCGCCTTTGTAGTAGAATCGTTATTGTTTAGATTAGAGTTGAATAGACTTGAGTTGATTAGCTTTTCTTTCTCCTAAATGGTAGCGGCTACTCTAGGTTGCAAGGTGATAGCATGACGACCATAGTTTCAATTTTTATTTGATTTTAGGGTTTGAGTCTACACATGTATATATAGAATTTCAATTTAATTATAGCCGTTGGATGATCTTAGGGTTAATCAAAACCATTCAGCCAGGATAGGGTGACACCTCAGCCCTAATGACTCAGCAAGGAGTCGGAAAGGACTCAGCAATACAGTATGGATCAGATCACACCAGAAAGTTGTGCAGGCTTTCTGCTCAGCCTGGGCGCACTTGGGAAGTGCGCCAGTGTATTTTTGTTATAGCGCACTTCCCGAGTGCGACAGTGCATTTATATTTTTTTCTGGTTTTTCCGCATAATTTTGTTCGTCCGTATCTCCTTCATACGGTGTATGTTTTACACAAACTCGGACTCCATCTCAAGCAGAATTCGGAGACGAACACAATGGCATAACCCGTTTCCCTTGATTCTCACATTTAGATTTAAGTATATTTTAATTTGTTAGCTTATGTTAACAGAAAACACGGGGTGTTACATATCTCTTGTTAAATATTGCAGAAAGAAGAAGAATTTGTATTTTCTAACTAATTGTATGAACTAATGGCATTTGTAATGTATTGCACCGTTTATTGCTGAAGTATGAACTGTTATGTATGAACTGCTAAAGTTTGAAACAACATGTATCATTAGTGAAAGCTAATTGTTTTTTTTATTTTATTTTTAAAATTAGATACAGTCATGAGCCGTATCTATTTGTCAGTTAGATACGGCTCATAACCATATCTATTTGTTACTTTGATACGGTCTTAAGCTGTACCAATTTACAAATTTGATACGACTTAAAATCGTATCAAATTCCTATATTGATACGGTCGTAATTCGTATCAATCTACAAATTTGATACAGTTTTAAGCCATATCAAATTTGTAAATTGTTACGGCTTAAGGCCGTATCAAAGTAACAAAGACGCCATTTTTTGATACGATCCTGAGCACTGCCAAATTGCATTTGATATAGTTAAAGCACAGCTTAATTTGCATTTATGGTGTAGTGACAAGAAATTTTTTTAGTAATGAAAATGCCTAGATTCATAGTAATTAAAAACTGTAACCGTGCTTAGATACGAGGTTAGATTACACTTGTGCTAGAAGTCTGCCAAGAACAGCCCGGCATATCCAACGTCCAAAAATGGTGAATCTAATGTGAGAGGTCTAAGTGCATAAACATACATGTAACGGTGCTAAGACATGAGGTTAAGTGTGACTTGTGGAAGAAGTCTGCCCGGACCAAACCGGCATATCCAGCATCCACAAGTGACAGACTTAATGTGGGAGGTCTAGTGCATTAATAACCACTAATGAATGAATGGTGATAAAATTGTAATATTTAACCTATTTGAATCCATAAGGATTACATGAACCTGCTAACTTGAGTAGGGGTTAAGTAAACTTGCTTGAATTAGTGGGAGGGTTAAATAATTCTTGTGGTGGTGGTTAATTAATATATATATATATATATGCCCATAAACATAACTTGTGAGGTTACGCAATCTTGTTAAACTAGTAGGTATAACCTGTTGAAATCCTAGTAGTGGGCATGCAAGCCTGGGCGAAGCTTGTACCATCTGGTGTGGGACCCGTTTTAGTTAGTAACTCATCTTGGTATCAAACAAGGAACCCTGAACTAGGTCGGGTTTGGGCACACTTACTAAGATGATTATAAGTGGTCACTTGAGGGACAGTATGGACATCGCATTCCGACGGGGTCATGTGCAGTCGTGGGTCCAGTCCAGGGAGGTTAAGTCACCATGACATCTGTAGATATGGTTTGTGCACATCTTGTAAACAAAGGGTTGCCACTTTAGGAGGGAGCCGATCGATTGGGGGTAGTAATTAGGGTACATCTAGTCTTGCTTGTTTAGGAGCACATTATTGTCATTGGGAGTTAACACCTGTCAGTCCTGTCGGGCTACCTGTTATTGTATGGGGTAAAACCTCTCACTAGAAGTACACCTAAGTCTACCATCTTGTACTTATTGGGATCATCTTGTTCTTGTTATACTAGTATTGGTGCAGATAGAAAAGTACTATAGAAGCACAACGCATGTTCTGTTTAGTTATCCTATTTACCTTGTTATACCTTCCTTATGACACTTTTGTCTCTCTCCAACTTATATACTTGTCATGATGCTTTTACTTATTTGTATGCTAAAAGTATCTGGACTTGCCAGACTGTATGTCTAACCCATTTTGTTTCCTCTTCTTTCTCTTCCGTTTCCCCCCCAGGTTCTCAAGGTGGGAAAACTCAAGCTTGATCAGGATTCTTCTTTCCTTATGCTTGGAGCTGCTTAGATGTACTGCTTGATTTCGTATCTTCTCTACCATGGTTATTTTTTTTTGGAATTATGCTCTTTTTATGTATTATTGTACTCTGATGATGATTTATGTACAAGGCAGAAGTTTTAAGTTTTCAGTATTCCAGCCTTATTATGTAATTGGGTTTGAATCACGAAGCTTTTCTATTAAATAAAGTTTTAATTCCGCTGTTATTTTATGTCTGTCTTGTAATGTTTCTGTTTCTGTTTACCTATAATGCTTCACGAAATTTAATGCATTTTGATAAAGAGTGACATTAACAGACATGGGTGTCATAGTGCCTCATTTGTTTTATTCTTGTGAGTATGCATTTTATATTTGGAGTTCGATATTAATCAAAAAGGGATTCAATGTGTCTGATGTTGGATCATTGGAAGAGGAAGCTATGATGTTACTAAGTAAATTTAAAGAGAAGGATCAGTGAATGGACTTGGCATATGCAGCTTATACAACTACGATATATTTTGATTGGTAAGAAAGAAATTCAAGTTTATATAATCAGAGAATGGTGTCTAAAGAGGTCAAATTTGTCAAACTTTGATCAAGAGAGGATAGAGAGATTAAACGGTAAAACATAAAAGACTACATTATTATTGCTTTATTGATTTATTTTATAGAATATACTTTCTTACATTAGCAATCCTTGCCTTTATTTATACATAGTTTATCCTTATCTAAAAGAACATTCTAGATAGCATATTCTAGAGTATATTTGGGTCTATCATAATTGATAATTCAATACCAAATATAAACCCAAATCAATACAATTAAATAAAGGCAACATATCTTCTAGCAATTCTCTAGCATCCCCCCTCAAACTCACAATGTGAAAAGTCACGAGTTTGTCAAATAGAAGCTGCAAACTGAAGAGTAGCAAGATCGAGCAACCATTTCAATATTGTTAGAGAGTAACACCAAACTCCAAGCATCCAACATTCAATTACAACTCCAAACAACTCAACTACTCCAATCTGAAACTCCAAAACAACTTAACTATCTTTAATCTGATCGGTAAGCGAAACATCTGAGTGGCTAAATGAAAAACTGGTCCCGGATGTGTTTGTATGTTTGCATCCCCCAAACATACAAAGAAAAAATTAAATCAAAATGGGATGAGTTTGCATACGTTTGCATCCCCCAAACATATCAAACGAAAACAAAACCAAATCAATAGGGATGAATCAACATATGTTTGCATCCTCCAAACATACCTTACAATACATCTACCACCTTCAATAAATGTCAATTTCCCTTCTAATAAACAAAGTTACCGATACAGACATCAAACGAACAATAAATATCTTTAACTAATGTTACTCTCTAACAGCTCAATCAATGTAAACCAGAACAATAACTGCTCATTGCCATATCCTTCACCATTCAACCACCACTTCTTTGCCACCTTCTTCCATAAGTATTTCTCCGGACCCTCATTTCTCCAACACCTTTATCGAATTTGCAACCATCCTGACCATGAAACATTCGCAGCCAATCCTACGTAGACATCGTCCATCACCAAACTGGGGTTTCCTTGCTCGGCATCTGTTCCCACCAATCCACTCACAAAACTGACCCACTCCACTACAGACATCATTTCAAAACTACAACTCATACCTTCACCGCGTGTTCCTTACCTTACACAATTGCTTTAATCTTTGCCACCACTCCTGTAGTCACACGCAACCGCTCTGTTTTATCTTTAAAACAGCATTTTCCCAAATCAAGATATAATTCCTTAGTTCATCCGCAAACCACAAGCCATGCCTCTATCTTCTCACTCAACAGCGAAGCATCATCTATTTTTTTTCATTTTTCTATATTTTTTTACTTTTTGAATTTGCTTTTTTTATTCTCTCCCCTCTATTTCACCAAGCTCTGATACCATGTTAGAATTTGATATATATATATATATATACGTATATGTATGTGTGTATATATATGTATATATAGGAGAGATAGATTAAATGATAAAAACTAAAAGACTACATTGTTATCGCTTTATTAATTTATTTTACAAAAGATACTTTCTCACATTGGCAATCCTTGCCTCTATTTATATGTAGTTTATCCTTATCTAAAAGAACATTCTATATAGCATATTCTAGAGTATATTTGGTTCTATTATAATCGATAATTCAATACCAAATATAAACCCAAATTAAGTCCAAATAGCATATTCTCTAACAAAATTGAAGATGATAAAGAAGTAGGTTCTATACTTAGTGAAGAATAATGGAAGCAAGTCTAAATAATCCTAGTGGACGACGGAGTTGTTGAGCAAATGGGGTATAGATTTATTAGATACTGGCTAATATTTTTTGATGCAATTTTTTTTGTTTTTGAGGAGCTGATTGTATGAGAGTGGTGAGTTGAGAGATTGTTATATGTTGTTGTTTCATATATGTTTGGTTGTATTGTCAATATATGGCATATATAAATGCTCTTTTTCCTTATGTTGCACCCATCTTGGTTAAGGGGGCATAAGCTTTTGATGAGGCATATATACAAAGTAGATGATTGGTATTTGCAATAAAGTGCAACAACTTTCAAATATATATATATATATGTGTGTGTGTGTGTGTGTGTGTGCGTGTGTTTGGGTGTGTATGTGTATCGACATATATATATATATATATGTGTGTGTGTGTGTGTGTGTGTTGGAAGTTTGAATTGGATTTCTAACTTGTATATCCAAACATATTTTGATTGTCACTCCCATCACAGTTTAAAACTACAACTTTATTTCAATGCATCTGCATTTTCTTATATATGTATAAGTACATCAGTTAGCAAGATATATATATATATATATATCCTTTAATATAACTAATGGCGTTAG
Organism: Allium sativum; assembly: GCA_030737875.1. Classification (NCBI taxonomy): domain Eukaryota; kingdom Viridiplantae; phylum Streptophyta; class Magnoliopsida; order Asparagales; family Amaryllidaceae; genus Allium; species Allium sativum. The sequence continues at coordinate 63,860,682 of JASFAX010000020.1, read as the reverse complement.
AAATAATAGGGTCAAGTTTTGAACTAAAGTTATGTGACATACACCACCCTATAACACATATGTACATTGACTTATAGAATCTGCTTAGTATACAAGGTGTTGTGTATCTTGATTCACTTTTAGAAGCAATTGACATTTATGATAATAAATGTTCTGCAAGGCTAGACGTCAAAATTATAACAAATGTCACCTGTTTTCTGTTTGAAATCAAGAAATTGTGTTAAGATGGTTTGAATAATCGTAATAAATTAATCTTAAACTTGCTATATAAAATTACATACTAGCAGGAGATTGTAATGTCTAATGTACATAGGCTTACACATGTAATTTATACATTTGAGTAAAAACTGTTGCATATGTATAATGTAGTGATTGGTGCAAATTTGATTTGCAAATTTATACGGATTACTTTGCAAATCCTGTTACATAAATTTTGATTTAGATAGCAACATTTCACAGAAATTAGAACTGCTATTTTGTTATTATATTAATGCAACCAAACTTTGAATACATTGCATGTTAGTATTTGTACATTTCATACATGACTGCATCTTTCCAAACATATTTTGCATACCAATTAGCAAATAATGTTATATATATGTAACAACCCGAAAAATCAGAACCAATTTAAAGTTTTTATTTTAGCTATTTTAATGAATTTTGAATATTTAAAATGATTTATTTTAAATAATAACGACTAAAAATTTATTTAAATCAAAGTTAGAACGAATAAACTTGTTTTAATTATATAACGAGCCCGAAAAGGCGTGGTAGTTTGAAATTTCGATTTCAAATTTCAAATGAATGTACAGGATTCAAAATAAACTGGATTTCAGTGAAACAAGAAATATTTGAATCTGTTTAAAAATATCTTTACAACAAATGTGAAAAATCCATATTTCATAACGGGAATAAAAAGATATGTTCAGTTGAAAATTCAGAATAGTCGCTTTGAAATTTAATATAATATATAGCCCTTAAAATAGCAATTTTACAAACAACCTCCGTTTTTGACGAAACCACTTTTATTGGATCCGGAATGTCGAATTATTGCTAGATTCCAATTTTCATAATTTTTGGAATCGATATGTGAGCGTGGTAGATTTAAACGTGTTTGGTAATTTTAGTTTGAATTTTATCGACTGGGAAATGACCGTTTTTCAAACAGTCTCCAAATTCGATAAAATTAGTTTTGTTAGGCCCGTATCGTCAAAACATAGCTAGAATTATTTTTTGGGAATTTTTGGAGTCAGTATGTGGCCCCAGTAAATTAAAATGTACGTTAAAATCAATGTTGAACGTTATATTAATTTATATGTTAATTTTGATGAAAGTTGATCGTAACAGTCGAATTGGCTTACCGGACATATCTTATTGTGTTCGGAATGTGGGTAATTAGCTAGGGCGACAATCGTTGGGTTTCGTTTGGAGTTCAAAAGAAAAATCAACTTTTTGGAGAATAAAATAAAGTAAATATTTATATAACTTCTTTTCATAATCCCCCTCCCTCTCTTCAATTCAATCGAACGAAACAAAATAAAATAAAAAGAAAAATGCCGCCACTGCCTCGATCCAGCCACCGCTGGCCTGCCCCGCGAAGCCACCACCCTCCTCCAAGACCGCCGCATCACCTCTCTCCTCTTCTCCCCCCGATTCGTGAGCCCCAAACCTCCCCCATCTCGACGCAGTCGATCCAGGAGCCTCCATAGACCCACTGCGCTACCCCATTGCCGCTGCCACCACCTGACGCCTGCGTCTCCTCCATCCACCCAGCGCCGACGTGGACTCCCCTCTCCCCGATTAACAGTGAGTTTTTATAATTTTTATTTATATACAATCTGAATTATTTATTTATATTAAATCAGTTTTTTATTAATAGAAAAAAAATCAGATTTTTATAATAGAAAAGATTAGATTTTTATTATAGAAATATTTGATTTTTAATACATAAAAGTTTGATTTTTATTATATAAGTTGCATTATAAAAAGGGATTTTTTTTAATTATTATAATGAAGTAGCATTAATAAGAATACGATTTATATATATATATATATATTCAAATTAAAAATATAATTTTTCTTATAAAGTTAACGAAATAAAAATTGGATTTTTATATATGAGTTAGCGAATAAAATTTTTGTATATAAGAGTTAGCAAAATAAAAATATGATTTTTATATATGCATCGCGTTATAAAAATATGATCTTTATAATATATGTAGCGAGATAAAAATTCGATTTTTAGTTAGATAAAAACTCGATTTTCAGTTATATAAAAATTCGATTTTTAGTTATATATATATATAGCGATATAAAAATGTGAACTTTTTATATATATAGCAATTTAAAAATGTGACTTTTAAATTGTAACACCCCGCCTCCGCTAGGGTCACTCGCAAAGGAATGCACTAGCTTTAGAGGGGCATTATTGGTAAACATGCACAGAAATATCACAAGACAGAACATATAAAAATAGCGGAAGTAAAATCAAACTTCCATAACATGAATAAATAAGGTCTAAAGCCTTTTACATCAGAGTACATTAAAACCTGTCTTGCAATAGTAAAGAAGCATAAAGACATTTTCATAAATTATTCCCCAAGTAAAAACAGTAAAGTAGCCATTAGCCAAGAAAAGTCCAAGCCATCCATGATGACCTTCAAGCAGAAGAAGTCCGAACTAAACAACAGTATTTCCTCCCTGTAACCTGGGGGGGGGGGGAACGGAAGAAAAGAGGCGAAACAAAACGGGTCAGTCAAAAAGACTGAGTAAGCCCTATCTACTATTAGCATAAAAACTAGTAAAGTTAACTGACATGAGAAACTGAGATGAACATAAGCATGATGACAAGATAGATAAGCTAAATCAAAATAACAGGATGAACTACTGAACTCAGATAAACTAAGGTGTCATGATAAATTACGATGTCAAGATAAAACAAGGTATCACATCGTCAGGTTTCTATCAAGTATAATATCCCCAAGATATCTATCACGTATAACGTTCCATGATATCTATCCTGCATTTTAGCTCTGCACCTACCGTACTAGTATCCCCACCGTATCATGTGTTAACCAAGAATGACCCTCACTCAAAAGTCGTGTAATGGTCCATGTCAACCTAATATATCGCATATATAGGTTACTTAACTTGTATGTTTTATTCCATGTAAATGTTCAGTCCCTTGCCGTAGATCATACGGGCTTTCCCATGAGATTCTACATTAGTTTAACATAGTTCCATGATCCTTAAGATCGGTTTGGACTGTTACCCTAAACCTAGCTAGGGTCTTCCAACATGAATTATCGTTTGTACAACTAGGACTTAAGCTACCTAGGGCCACTAGGGATTACGCTTACCTATTGCACGTTTTCGTATCTCGGTTTTGGTTCAACCACCCAGGGCCACTGGGATTTACGCTAACCGTCAACTGCGCCCCTTTTTCCCACGCATTCATCGTGAATCGTTTTCCATGACTGTATGCACATGTATCACATCGTGCCATCCGAGTCCTGTCATAGGGAAGATCGAGAAATACAGGACTTGGTCGGGAGCTTTCGATTTATCTGCCGATGCAGATGCTAAGGTCTGTTTTTCTATACGTGGCTATGGTCCCACGCGACCCCTCCCTCAACTAGTGAAAGACAAGACAGGATAAATCCTGTATGAGAACACACTACTGGCCAACCCACAATCCTAGCCTTACCGCAACCATAATTAGATAGCAATTATGGTCTATTGGGTGTTCTCTGCCTTTCCGTACGTACACGCTTGACCAAAGATGGTAGGTAGTCTGACGAAATGCTATCTAGGGTACGACCGTGTATCGTCGACTATCCCCTATCCATCCCCGTCTTTAGGTCGCTCGTATAGCAACCAAAGCATACTCTTGGTTCTTCTAACGCAGACCTTAACCTCTCATGAGCCTAGTATAATCACCTGGCAGCTCATAGAGGGATACCAAGAATACCCTCACGTTCCCCGAAGCCGCTGCTTCGTTACCCAGTTCGCTGGAGCCTTTATCTAAATAAGATACTTGCTCCTACTCGTATACTTAAACGATGACCTACCGTATCAGGTTACTCATCTATCTATGAACTGGTCTAAATTTCCTTGACTAAGAATCATTACTTAGTTATTCCTCAACTAAGGTTTACCACTTAGCCTTATTCCCGTTATCCTTGTTAACTACGGTTATCCCCTATCCTCAGAACTAGGGTTTACATAATGGATTAAGTGTCACTTAAGTTCATGACTTAACCCGTCTACCAATCATGTCAAAATTGGCTAAGTATCCAAGTCCAAGACTTAACCCGTCTTCAAATCATGTCAAAATTGGCTAAGTATCCAAGTCCAAGACTTAACCCTACAAACCATGCTCATGTTGGTTAAGTATGTATTAAGCAATTCACGACTTAACCTCGTCTAATTATCATTCTAGATTGGTTAAGTATATATTAACTTGACCCTATCAATTTACTCAGTCAAATCGGTCAAGTGTATTCAAGCGATTCATGACTTAGCCTTATCATGTTTTCACATTAGATCGGTTAAGTATAGGTTAACTTAACCTCAATAAATTCACGAGTTAGATTGGTTAAGTATAGGTCACTTAACCACATCAATTCATCATGTTTAGATTAGTTAAGTGTTTAACTTAACCCCATTAAACTACCAAGTGGGATTAATTAAGTCTAGGCTAACTTAACCCCATCCGATTTCCATGTTTAGACTAGTTGAGTCTAATCTTAACCCCATTCGTTAACCGTATTTTTCGGTTAAGCGTCATTAAGAAAACTTACTTAACCTTACCAAGTTATCGCGTTGGATTGATTAAGTGTTGGTTAACTTAACCCCATCCACTAGTCATATAAAAATGGTTAAGTGTCATTAGGCAAATCAAGTTACTTAACCTACCCAACCTTGTCATGTTTTGTTAAGTATCATTAGCCTAATCAAATTACTTAACCCATTTGTCCATGTCATATTTGGTTAAGAGTCATTAATCAAATTAACTTAACCCTATCATGTGGCATTAATTACTTAATGCACCTTCACCTCTCACATTAGACTTTGTTGTGGTTACTAGTTAAGCCGGTCGGTTCCGGGTAGCTTTACACCACAACTTGGTCTAACCTCGGGTTCAAGCACAACATGACCAACTTCTCACATTGGGTCCTATTGTTTACAACTACTAGTTAGGCCGATCGGTTCCGGGTAGTTTTACGTTGCAAACTCAACCCAACCTCGAGTTGGCCACACTTATATTATCTAAGTGTCATGTCCATCATGTTTCCCAAAACATGTTACAAGTTTTCAAGCATTTGGGTAGACCTAACTTAATAGGTAAATTCCCAAAGGGTAGACCTAACTTAATAGGTAAATTCCCAAGCTTATGTTTTTATGCATACTTACATGTCAACTTCCATGTTATATTTCAAGTCATGTTTTCAAGTTGTATTTTCATGTCATTAGAAATTACCCATAACATAACCCAACGCTTTTAAACTCGCATATACGTTCGCGACAACGTAATGGATTAAAAGAAGATACTTGGCAAAGGCATGAAAAAAATGGATATTAAGCCACAAGTTAATCATGGTGGCAAATGAGGCACAAATGTGTTCATTAACTTGCATGTTACATTCTTAAGCCTCAAAACATGCATAAACCCAAACTTGGCACATAAGCGAATCATGGTGACAAAAGATATGGAATGATGACTAGTAACTCGCATATATCATCATATAAGGGTTATGACTTCATATGCAAGTTGACATAAAGGTTATGAGGGTTCTCATGTTGCCTAATGCAACATTTCAACATAAAGGTTGTAGCTTTTAGCTCACAAGATCAAGATAATGACTTCATAAACTTGCATGACATGATAGCATGTATCATACTCAATGATCAAACCCAAACTTGCAACATGAACATTTAACTTCATAGTTAATATCTAAGAGTAGGGAAAGGGCTTACATTGCTATGAAGGCACAAAAGATATGACAAAGCCCTTATGCAATCAAATAGACCCAAAATGCAAGCTCTAACATAAAAACCCTTGAGCCAAAATGATCAAAACCCTTGCTTTATGATGCAAAGATAGAAACTTGACTTGAATGCAAGCTAATGACACTCATACAAGCTTGAAAACACTTGTATGCATGGAAAATCTCTCATAGAAACCATTTAGAAATTTTATGAAGAGAGTGGAGGCCATGAGAGGTAAAATTTTGCCATAGTTTAGTTGCATGAATGAATAATGAGGATTTAGGATAGGTTAGGGTCTTATTTATAGATTAGGCAAGTGTTTTAGGCCATAGGATTAAACCTAGATTCAATCCAAGCCATCAAAGCATGTCTTGGGGAAGAAGTCAAGTGTAGGAACCATCTAGGGCCTTTAGATTAAAGATGAACCATGAGAACCATCCAAATGCAAAATATGCATTTGAGCGAATCGGCCCACGGGTTGACAGCCAAACACCCTGGATTAACCCCTAGTCGACCCAGCAGGCTCGGGTCGACCTCAAAAATCGGCCGGTTCGGTTATTCCCCTCTCCCAATTTGTTGTTTTGATCATTTTTGCATATTTATTTATTTAATTTTCAATTATATATATATATATATCAATATATATATATATTTCTCTGCGCAACCCATTTCACTTAATTAAGTATACTTTAATTTGGGAATTTTTCGTGAAACTTCGCGAGGCCATATCTTGGTCATACGGACTCCGATTCTCGAAAACTCAGACTCTATTTCGCGTATTTTTCCGAGACGAACGCAATGGCATAGCCCGTTTTACTTGATTCAGAATTTAAAATTAAATTCTGCCTTGATTCTCATCTTAACACGTTATCGAAAAATACGGGTTGTTACATTCTCCCCACCTTTTAGGATTTCGTCCCCGAAATCTCCAAGTTAGGAAGAACATATCCTACCATCCATCATCCATCTACTCAAAACATCATCCACAAGCAACCATTGTCCTTAGATGATTTCTAATGCTGTATGAATATATGCAAAACGTGTGTGTACATGTTCCTTAGCTAATGCTAATGAACAGGCCTGAATAATCTTTCTAATGCAAAATATGTATAGTGCCATGAATCCAACATGTATGCAAATAGTCCTAGTCATATAGATACTATATGCGTGCACAATCATTCATTCATATGCAACAACCGCATGATAATACATTCGATTTCATCCATAAACAAGTATAAATACTCGTGCATATGCAATATGAAATGTGACCGAGTCGAGCTAGTATCTAATGTGTATTCGCGCATCCACGAGCAACCACTTGCAACCATATCAATCATGACATGTTTCAAATACATGTTTACATCCATAGGGTTCTACCTAGAATTCTCTGAAACAGGGCCGAGAAGATAAACAAGACAAACTCCTTACGGGGTTTGTAACAGAAAGTAGGACCGAGAGGATGTCCACAAAAGATAACCTACAAGTAAGCTCTACAGAAACAGGGATCAAGGATATACTCCCAAAAAGAGATATCATGCGCGTATCTAGTCTTTGACCATCAAAGTCGTATTTCCTCGGGCTTACTTCCATTGTGCCTTGACCGCCCTTTAACTTCGCGATTTCGTAGCTTCTTATTTCCTGCTTCCATAACATGAGCTGAAACTCATTTCTTCGTCGCCTCTCGTTCCACTTGCACTTATCCTTTTTCTAGAATACTCGGCGCAAACATGACTGCGTACTCATGATCTCATGCAAGCTTTCCAAAATTCACTAGGGAATCTTGGATCTCGTTTATATACTATAAGGCATTCCATGTAGAAGAACTTTCTCTTGAAAGTAAACAGATGTCAATCAGGTTATCATGCGCACTTACTAGGGTGATCTCTATAACCCATGCATAAATGAAGTAAACCATCCGTCTTATTGGCGAACACCACTCGATCGGGCTTCAAATTTCCAATAAAGGCATCAAGGGATTCTAAGTAACTAGTCATGACAGAACCTCAAAAAGGTTACCCGATACTTCGAGGGCATTACCAAGGCTAGTCAAAAGGTCTAACTACCCTCCTATCAAAACCGAGAGTGGCACCCCCTACTGGATAACCACTTCATCCCTAGAATCCATCCATAGCTTATAAACATAAGCATTATTTCCAAACTCAACACTTGGCATAGACATTCCCAAATCCAAACAAGTCATGTATAAATGGACTGATTCTCCAATAGGACTTTGAGACAAAAATGGGATTCTCTATTACGTTAGTTCTTAAGGTGCAGAGACTCAACTACCGAAGCGGACTTAAATGATGCGGGGATCAAAACAAAGTCTTGGTGGGATGATAGAAAAGAATAACTAGATCTTCAACAAGGATGTTATCCCCCTACTCAGGTACTCTAGTGAGGGTATACAACGATGATCTTGTCCTTGTCCTACAATACTTAACTATCCGTCCCGTTTCACCATAACAAAGATACTTTCTCGTCATGGGTTTCATTGTTCATCTTTCTCCCTCCTTTGAGGACTAAGCCATACCAACAAGTTGCTCATCCTTAAGCTCGTATCCTTTATCCTCTTTCTCACTATCCTTTCTTATAACGCGGCCACTAGTCTCTTGAAAACCACCTCCATCGCATGGAAAGCACCTTCGTAGATAGAAAAGACTAGTCGCAGTTAAAACCACTGAGACTACAGATGGAGGAAAGAAAGGAGAAGAGATTTAATTAAGGAAACAAGGATAGTGCTAATGGCCTTTGGGGAATAACCGTTTTCTTTTAAAAGAAAATTTTCTTGAAAAAATGCTTCTTTGTAAACGATTTTCAAATAGTTTTCAGAAGGTCTTTAAAAACTTTTGCCCAGTCTGGTAACCTTCTGCTCTGATACCACGTGTAACACCCCGCCTCCGCTAGGGTCACTCGCAAAGGAATGCACTAGCTTTAGAGGGGCATTATTGGTAAACATGCACAGAAATATCACAAGACAGAACATATAAAAATAGCGGAAGTAAAATCAAACTTTCATAACATGAATAAATAAGGTCTAAAGCCTTTTACATCAGAGTACATCAAAACCTGTCTTGCAATAGTAAAGAAGCATAAAGACATTTTCATAAATTATTCCCCAAGTAAAAACAGTAAAGTAGCCATTAGCCAAGAAAAGTCCAAGCCATCCATGATGACCTTCAAGCAGAAGAAGTCCGAACTAAACAACAGTATTTCCTCCCTGTAACCTGGGGGGGGGAACGGAAGAAAAGAGGCGAAACAAAACGGGTCAGTCAAAAAGACTGAGTAAGCCCTATCTACTATTAGCATAAAAACTAGTAAAGTTAACTGACATGAGAAACTGAGATGAACATAAGCATGATGACAAGATAGATAAGCTAAATCAAAATAACAGGATGAACTACTGAACTCAGATAAACTAAGGTGTCATGATAAATTACGATGTCAAGATAAAACAAGGTATCACATCGTCAGGTTTCTATCAAGTATAATATCCCCAAGATATCTATCACGTATAACGTCCCATGATATCTATCCTGCATTTTAGCTCTGCACCTACCGTACTAGTATCCCCACCGTATCATGTGTTAACCAAGAATGACCCTCACTCAAAAGTCGTGTAATGGTCCATGTCAACCTAATATATCGCATATATAGGTTACTTAACTTGTATGTTTTATTCCATGTAAATGTTCAGTCCCTTGCCGTAGACCATACGGGCTTTCCCATGAGATTCTACATTACTTTAACATAGTTCCATGATCCTTAAGATCGGTTTGGACTGTTACCCTAAACCTAGCTAGGGTCTTCCAACATGAATTATCGTTTGTACAACTAGGACTTATGCTACCTAGGGCCACTAGGGATTACGCTTACCTATTGCACGTTTTCGTATCTCGGTTTTGGTTCAACCACCCAGGGCCACTGGGATTTACGCTAACCGTCAACCGCGCCCCTTTTTCCCACGCATTCATTGTGAATCGTTTTCCATGACTGTATGCACATGTATCACATCGTGCCATCTGAGTCCTGTCACAGGGAAGATCGAGAAATACAGGACTCGGTCGGGAGCTTTCGATTTATCTGCCGATGCAGATGCTAAGGTCTGTTTTTCTATACGTGGCTATGGTCCCACGCGACCCCTCCCTCAACTAGTGAAAGACAAGACAGGATAAATCCTGTATGAGAACACACTACTGGCCAACCCACAATCCTAGCCTTACCGCAACCATAATTAGATAGCAATTATGGTCTATTGGGTGTTCTCTGCCTTTCCGTACGTACACGCTTGACCAAAGATGGTAGGTAGTCTGACGAAATGCTATCTAGGGTACGACCGTGTATCGTCGACTATCCCCTATCCATCCCCGTCTTTAGGTCGCTCGCATAGCAACCAAGGCATACTCTTGGTTCTTCTAACGCAGACCTTAACCTCTCATGAGCCTAGTATAATCACCTGGCAGCTCATAGAGGGATACCAAGAATACCCTCACGTTCCCCGAAGCCGCTGCTTCGTTACCCAGTTCGCTGGAGCCTTTATCTAAATCAGATACTTGCTCCTACTCGTATACTTAAACGATGACCTACCGTATCAGGTTACTCATCTATCTATGAACCGGTCTAAATTTCCTTGACTAAGAATCATTACTTAGTTATTCCTCAACTAAGATTTACCACTTAGCCTTATTCCCGTTATCCTTGTTAACTACGGTTATCCCCTATCCTCAGAACTAGGGTTTACATAATGGATTAAGTGTCACTTAAGTTCATGACTTAAACCGTCTACCAATCATGTCAAAATTGGCTAAGTATCCAAGTCCAAGACTTAACCCGTCTTCAAATCATGTCAAAATTGGCTAAGTATCCAAGTCCAAGACTTAACCCTACAAACCATGCTCACGTTGGTTAAGTATGTATTAAGCAATTCACGACTTAACCTCGTCCAATTATCATTCTAGATTGGTTAAGTATATATTAACTTGACCCTATCAATTTACTCAGTCAAATCGGTCAAGTGTATTCAAGCGATTCGTGACTTAGCCTTATCATGTTTTCACGTTAGATCGGTTAAGTATAGGTTAACTTAACCTCAATAAATTCACGAGTTAGATTGGTTAAGTATAGGTCACTTAACCACATCAATTCATCATGTTTAGATTAGTTAAGTGTTTAACTTAACCCCATTAAACTACCAAGTGGGATTAATTAAGTCTAGGCTAACTTAACCCCATTCGATTTCCATGTTTAGACTAGTTGAGTCTAATCTTAACCCCATTCGTTAACCGTATTTTTCGGTTAAGCGTCATTAAGAAAACTTACTTAACCTTACCAAGTTATCGCGTTGGATTGATTAAGTGTTGGTTAACTTAACCCCATCCACTAGTCATATAAAAATGGTTAAGTGTCATTAGGCAAATCAAGTTACTTAACCTACCCAACCTTGTCATGTTTTGTTAAGTATCATTAGCCTAATCAAATTACTTAACCCATTTGTCCATGTCATATTTGGTTAAGAGTCATTAATCAAATTAACTTAACCCTATCATGTGGCATTAATTACTTAATGCACCTTCACCTCTCACATTAGACTTTGTTGTGGTTACTTGTTAAGCCGGTCGGTTCCGGGTAGCTTTACACCACAACTTGGTCTAACCTCGGGTTCAAGCACAACATGACCAACTTCTCACATTGGGTCCTATTGTTTACAACTACTAGTTAGGCCGGTCGGTTCCGGGTAGTTTTACGTTGCAAACTCAACCCAAACTCGAGTTGGCCACACTTATATTATCTAAGTGTCATGTCCATCATGTTTCCCAAAACATGTTACAAGTTTTCAAGCATTTGGGTAGACCTAACTTAATAGGTAAATTCCCAAAGGGTAGACCTAACTTAATAGGTAAATTCCCAAGCTTATGTTTTTATGCATACTTACATGTCAACTTCCATGTTATATTTCAAGTCATGTTTTCAAGTTGTATTTTCATGTCATTAGAAATTACCCATAACATAACCCAACGCTTTTAAACTCGCATATACGTTCGCGACAACGTAATGGATTAAAAGAAGAGACTTGGCAAAGGCATGAAAAAAATGGATATTAAGCCACAAGTTAGTCATGGTGGCAAATGAGACACAAATGTGTTCATTAACTTGCATGTTACATTCTTAAGCCTCAAAACATGCATAAACCCAAACTTGGCACATAAGCGAATCATGGTGACAAAAGATATGGAATGATGACTAGTAACTCGCATATATCATCATATAAGGGTTATGACTTCATATGCAAGTTGACATAAAGGTTATGAGGGTTCTCATGTTGCCTAATGCAACATTTCAACATAAAGGTTGTAGCTTTTAGCTCACAAGATCAAGATAATGACTTCATAAACTTGCATGACATGATAGCATGTATCATACTCAATGATCAAACCCAAACTTGCAACATGAACATTTAACTTCATAGTTAATATCTAAGAGTAGGGAAAGGGCTTACATTGCTATGAAGGCACAAAAGATATGACAAAGCCCTTATGCAATCAAATAGACCCAAAATGCAAGCTCTAACATAAAAACCCTTGAGCCAAAATGATCAAAACCCTTGCTTTATGATGCAAAGATAGAAACTTGACTTGAATGCAAGCTAATGACACTCATACAAGCTTGAAAACACTTGTATGCATGGAAAATCTCTCATAGAAACCATTTAGAAATTTTATGAAGAGAGTGGAGGCCATGAGAGGTAAAATTTTGCCATAGTTTAGTTGCATGAATGAATAATGAGGATTTAGGATAGGTTAGGGTCTTATTTATAGATTAGGCAAGTGTTTTAGGCCATAGGATTAAACCTAGATTCAATCCAAGCCATCAAAGCATGTCTTGGGGAAGAAGTCAAGTGTAGGAACCATCTAGGGCCTTTAGATTAAAGATGAACCATGAGAACCATCCAAATGCAAAATCTGCATTTGAGCGAATCGGCCCACGGGTTGACAGCCAAACACCCTGGATTAACCCCTAGTCGACCCAGCGGGCTCGGGTCGACCTCAAAAATCGGCCGGTTCGGTTATTCCCCTCTCCCAATTTGCTGTTTTGATCATTTTTGCATATTTATTTATTTAATTTTCAATTATATATATATATATATATCAATATATATATATATTTCTCTGCGCAACCCATTTCACTTAATTAAGTATACTTTAATTTGGGAATTTTTCGTGAAACTTCGCGAGGCCATATCTTGGTCATACGGACTCCGATTCTCGAAAACTCAGACTCTATTTCGCGTATTTTTCCGAGACGAACGCAATGGCATAGCCCATTTTACTTGATTCAGAATTTAAAATTAAATTCTGCCTTGATTCTCGTCTTAACACGTTATCGAAAAATACGGGTTGTTACATAAATATATAAACATCATATTAAAAATTTGATTTTTACTATGAGCAGCGTGGAAAAGGTTGCGTTGGAATTTTGGACAAATCCAAACGGCTCAGAAATTCAGAAATAGAACTGGAGGAGTGGATCCCATAGGTGAGAACTTTTCACTCTAATTTTTTTTACAGTTAAATATATACTAGGATGCGGACGGTGCTTAATAGCACCCGACACATTTGTTTGAAACCATGGATGTTTGGTTGTTTGTTTTGGTTGATTTATTTGTTTTAATTTGGTTTGGGATGTGAATGGAATTGATTAGAATTAGTATGTGTATGGCGCGAGCCAGTATTAAGTGAGGAATAAGGCTAGACCTTATTCCGGTTCTAGTATCGCGCCGTTATGCTATCGAAATTATCTAAAAATGTAAGATTAATAAAAATATCATTTTATTGTATAAATGAACTGTATAAAATATTCATGTGTTGAAATAAATATTTTATATAAATATTTTATCGTTAAAAATATAATTTTTAACGAGTATATGAATGAAAATAAATATTCATTTACAAATCGGATGATTTGTTTATGTACACTCATTTCACTGATATTGATTGGGACGATATATTTTACACATCGCCCAACTACACAAATAAAATCGGTGTGTGTTGATTGAGATCCCACACTGGTATTGGGATGATATTTGACATATACTAATTCCAATTGTTTTGTTGTATGTCAATCGATTGGTTGACAGACTGTTGTAAGTGTTAACTATTTATATTTAACGCTTATGCAGTTGTGTGATGCACTCTGGATGATGGTTGATTATGTTTGATTATTGTTGTGTACACATGTGTATGAAATCCATATAAATAAAATTATATGGTAATTAACTGTGTTTGATTCCAATTCGGAAAGAACAAATATTTTAAATTAACAAATATTTTAAAATGACAAGTAATGAATATTTTAAAATAACTAATATTTTAAAATAATATCCAGTAATGGATCAAAATACGATTTTGATGTCTGATTTGGGATGGACACGAAAATATTTAAATATATGAAGCCATGTTGATTAGATTAACGCCATTTACCGTGAACGATATTTATTGATTTTATTCATTTTTATAACGAATATCAAAAAGGAAATGATTTCAGAATATGATATTTTGAAAAATTATCATTTAAATAATACAATGATAAGGAGTATTCAATTTTGATTTAAAATTGAAAATTAAGTTGAAATCGTTTTTTAAACGAATTTAAACGATTTATAAAATAATTTTTAATTGGAAATCGACAAGGTATATATAATATATATTATATATAATATATATTATATATAATATAATGGCCTGAATAGAACGCGCCGCAACAGTTCGCGAATTTCGACCATTGACTTCGAATTGACATTACGAGAGATCCGACCGTCGGATTCTCCTAAAACCAGAACCATTGGGTTCGTATCGAAAAGAGCTTTCCAACAAATATAAGAGATTTGAAATCTAATGGTTGGATTTGGAATTATGTCAAAATCAAATTTGGAAAAGATTGTTGTAAGTGTAGTTCGATGACCGTTTATGGAAATCAACTGTACAGGCCTTGATAAAAATATTGATAATTTATGTAAAATCATAATAAATGATTTGGAAAGAATTGGGATGAAAAGTTCCATATTTGGAAAGATAAAAATATATTTTTATCGAAATGAACTTGTTATTAACTAGAATTATAGTCCAATTCTTTTTAAAATAAAATAAATTGGATATGTGAATGGTTTTAATATAACCAAAAAAATTCCAATGACCAAATTGGAATGAAATTGGAATGGACTTGGAATGGAAATAATCTTCGGAATATTTTGATATTGGATCCCGTGATTATAAGAATATTGTTATGGAAATTTGGAAGACATATATCATTATTCCCAATACAATATTTGTTGATTTCAGAATTTGATATTGAATATAAGCCGATATAATTTCTATTCAGAGCCTTGTATTTAATATTGAATTAGATTTTGGGTT
Organism: Allium sativum; assembly: GCA_030737875.1. Taxonomy (NCBI): domain Eukaryota; kingdom Viridiplantae; phylum Streptophyta; class Magnoliopsida; order Asparagales; family Amaryllidaceae; genus Allium; species Allium sativum. The sequence continues at coordinate 63,845,281 of JASFAX010000020.1, read as the reverse complement.
TGTCATAAATGATGTCTTCATTAACGTTGTTCTTAAACCAAGTTGAGAAAAGAATAAATCTTTTAATTAAGATTATTAGAGTCCCAATTATATTTAATAGTTGGAATAAAATGGAATGTGAATTGGGTTTATTGTGAACCGTGTTTTTAAGGACATTTGTTCTTTAACCAGATTTACAATGAAATGTGATATGGAATTTATAAATCTTTTTATTAAGATTTAACGGGAATTTTCCAAAGTAAAGTTTCCAGTTTAATATATTAAATTGGAATTGAATGGAATTCGATTTAATAATATTCGAAATGAGCTTCTGTGGAGGAAGACTGTTAATATATATATATATATATATATATATATATATATGGAATTTAAAAGGCTTTGTGGTTATTCTGTTTATATTATTAGTCGGATACGGAAATTGATATTGATTATATATTGATCTGTTTTCCGTGAAGATTCCATAATTAATGGAATGTGATTTGCGTTTATCGTGAACTGTATTTTAAATGACATTAGTTCTTTAACCCAGGGAAAGACATGTTCACATGTCTAACATTGTATTTCGAACTGTATGGCTGATCTCTGCTAAATATATATCTGTTTGGTGGCGGAGAATTTATTCTCTTGCTTAACACCTTTCTCTAAGACGTACGAGCTTAGAGGTTATATATCGGCAGAAATCAATAGTACGATGTAGATTGTCGATGTGGCATGTTTGTGTTTCCAAAGTTAAATAATCATTAATATTGATTTTTGGGAAGATTAAAACTAAGAGGAGTTTTAATGAATCTTTAATTAGATTGAAATGTGAATTGATAATTTATATTATCAAATTTGGGAAATGATCGAAAATGGGGTAGCACCAGTTTTACTCCAAGTGATGATTAAATCTTTAATTAGATTTGAACGTGAAATGGTAATTAAATTTACCGATAACACCATGGTGTTAGATACGGAATATTACCAGTTTTGCTCCATGGGATGAATAGGTTGGGACTGGGAAATTAAACAAATGATTACTTTGGTAAGGTGCACTAATCCCGACTAGTTTGGATAAACCTTAATTTGGTTTGAATTGATATCCAAAGGAAGATTAAAGAATAAATTTAAAAAATTTATCTTTGATAAATTTAATGGGAACCTTTCCCTAAAAAATAAAATATTTGAATAAAAGAATATTCTGGATTGGAATGAGGCGTATGTTGTGTTTTTATAGCACTTGTTTATTATATACGTGAGTTATTCGAAAAGGTCAGGTTTATACCCATTCTGAATAACTGATTCGACGATAAGTCGACGATGAAGACGGTGGTTGAAGACTGGAGGTCTTCACATCGTTTGGATGATTACCGATGTCTTGATTAGGCGGTACACCCAAGACAAGGTAATAAGTGGTGATCATCCAGACGTACTTGGAGATCGAACGGATATGCGAGGACCTCTCTCCTGTATTAGACATATGGGATGAGGAATAAGGTGCCTTCGGTTTCATTTAGACCCAGGATGGACTAGTAAATGGATGTGTGTCTGACGTTGGATTTCGTTCTGTGTTGATAGATCTCTATTAAATATATATTTGTTTGGTGGCGGAGAATTTATTCTCTTGCTTAATACCCTTCTCTAAGATGTACGAGCTTAGAGGTTATATATCGATAGACATCAATTACATGGCGTGGAATCTCAATGTGGCATGCTGGGATGAAAAGGATCAAGGCTTTGTTGAAAAGCAGAGCATTGTGGTTGATAATCAAAGCATGACCTTAAAGGTCATAGCTTTGTGTATAGCGTTAATTCGCAAACCTCACACCTCGGTATGAGTCAAAAACGGGATAAGGGACCCAAGGAGGACATGATGTTTCTTTCTAGCTATGGGTGGTGTCATGGTATGGAGCCCAGACATTTATATATTTTTACCTATGTGGTTGTTGGAATGTGAGGCGCCTCAGATATATCAGTTACTACGAAGCCGATGGATAGGTCCAATAGGATTGGGAAACGTGTGTTCAGGAATTGCCAATCCTCGAACATAAGGGAGGACCGGCCTTGGACGATCCAGGGGTTGCCCAGAGTGTGTAGTCCTGAGGCATTTGTTAGAGTGTCTCGAAGCGGTGAGGAGTACATCCCTTTCCTCATGACGGAAATCCAATTTCCAATACGACATTGCGGTTTTAGTTGTAAACCTATATGGCGATTAGTAGCATGGGATACTATGTCGTCTATGATTGATACATTTATATTTGAAGCTGTTTTTGACACTATACACTTATTATAGTATCAAATGATTTGTTTTAAACATACCAAGCATATTTGGCTATTATAAGGGAAAACCCTATCCTCTGGCTTGCGTTGCATTGTGTAACGGGAATTAGGTCTTATAATAGCTTCATTTTTCCAAAAAGCATTGCGTTGTTTGTTTTATGCACTAGCATTCTTTGGAGGAAACCCGTTCCATGTCATACGGCGTGGTCCCTTGATTTACTTTTAAAGTAAAAGATTAATAGCTATTTTTAGTTCTCACACCACTCACATGACTGACCTGGAGCTTATTGTTTTAACCTAAACTCTGGGTGCCCCTATTTTCCACACGGGCAGCTGGTAGTTTTGGTTATGTAGATACTGTATTCACAGGATCCTGGTTTATAGACGGAGCTATATTCGGAACGCTCTGTATCCTGTATTTCTTTCAGTTGTGTTTTGTATTATTTTCCGCTGCATTGTAATTTGTAAATCTCTGATATTTATCAAATGTATATTATTTATTTATACTCTGTTATATTCTTGTACTCTGATGTAATTATTGTAATATTGTACTCTGATGTAATTGTTGTAATATGCAATGAAATGTTCTTCAATTTGCATTCCGATTTGTCGCGTTCTCAACTCAATCCGGGCTTTCTCTTATGGGCGAGTTTGGGTCGTTTCATCGTGGTATCAGAGCTTTGGTTTTACAGAGCTCGAGAACAAGACACATTAAAACCAAACGAAAGAATTCATCAGAGTTTGGATTAGTAATATCCAATGAGAATTACTCGTTAGAGATAGGATCAGTAGTATCCTAGCACGAGTGTGAAGAGTGTTGTTTTAAAATAAAAATTAAAAACAAATATTGTTTTGAAAATTTAAACCTTATTCAACGTATTTGAATATTTATTTTATATTGAATTTGGGCAATCGAGTATATGAAGATTTTGCATATACGCCTTGCAAATGTGTATACAAAGCCTCAAATATGCTGGATAGATATAGAATCACTCTTTAGTCGCCCGAAGATGATTCTGTTGATGACTACGTAGCATCAGCAGTTTGTGTTCGAGTTTCGAAAGTGGGATGTCTACAAATTTCTAATTAACTGGTGTGAGAACCAAAACTAGATAGGATTTATTGTTGTAAATTGGCATCAAAAACCTGATTTTTGTCTATGTACTAAAGTTATGTGTTTGAAAAGCTAATCAACTAATTGATTGTTGGTTGTGTTGTTTGATAAGTAGTTCACTAATTAAACTATTTAAACCCATATGATAATATAAGGTAAATTTAGTCAAATTTGAACCGAATTTCAAATTGTTTGGAAAAATTGCATGCATGTACATATAAATGTGTGAACAGGTCATAGCAAGGAGGCTAGACAAGAGGAATAAAATTATATTAATTTATATGTTAATTTTGATGAAAGCTGATTGTACCAGTCGAATTGGCTTACCGGACATATACTGTAATAACCCGAAAATCCCCGGCCTTTGGATCGACCATAAACCACACAGGGCTGACCCAAAAGTTATAAATTCTCGAATGCATTAACTCTGGGTATACAACAACATCAGAACTACACAGCATACTTTTATAAACATTATAATAACGTTACATCAGAGTACGGAATATCAGAGTACATTAAGTAAAATTACAGCGGAAGGTAAATTACAATATTTTAATACATTGCTGCGGAAACAATAAAATAGATACAGCGGAAGACAACTATGCTCTGGACACAGCTTAAGCTTCGATCCAGAATCCTGCTTGAAATGAAAAACCTGTACAGAAACTACTCGACTGCCCGTGTAGAAAAGAGGGCACCCGAGTTTGAAAAAGGTGGAAACAAACTGTAACAACCCGTAAAATGTGAGCCAGTTTGAAATTTTTATTTTGGCCATTTTAGCGAGTTTTGATTATTTAAAATGAATTATTTTAAATAATAACGACGAGAAATTTATTTTGAATATAATCAAACGTATATATTATACGCGTCGTCGTTAGAATATAAATAATTATATATAATTATAAATAGAATTGAAAATGGCGCGGTAGTTCGACAATTCGATTTCAAACTTCATTTGAATGTACCGGGTGCAAAACAATCCGGATTTTAGTGAAACCAAAAATAATGGAATCTAATAGTGAATATCTTTCCAACGAATCCGAAAAATCCAAAGTTCGTAGCGGGAATCAAAAGATATGTCCAGTTGAAAATTCTGAATAGTCGCTATGGAATTCAGGCCCTTAAAAATGGACATTTTGCAAACGACCTCGGATTCCGACGAAACCAGTTTTGTTGGGTCCGGGATGTCGAGTTATTGCTAGGTTTCAAATTTCATAATTTTTCGAATCAATATGTGAGCGTGGCAAAAGAAAACGCGTTTGACCAGTTTCAGTTGATTTTAATCGACTGGAAAATGGCCATTTTTCTAACGGTCTCAGAATTCGACGAAACTAGTTTTATTAGGACCGTATCGTCAATACGAAGCTAGAAAATATTTTTCGGGAATTTTTCTAGTTAGTATGTGACCCCGGTAATTTGAAATGTACGTTTAAAATTCAATATAGTGATTTAAATGATAAATTAAACGGAAACTGATTCAAATGATCGAATCAACCTACGATACATATCCCATTGTGTTCGGAATGGGGGTGAAACGCTATGGGCGACAGGCAGTGGGCCTCGTTTAGAGGTCGTATGTAAAAGTCAACTTCTTTGAATTTAAAATAATTAAATAATAATAAAAAAAAAATTAAAAACCCCCTTTTCCTCCTTAACCAGCCCCCCCCCCCCCCCCCCCCCGTTGAAATCCTTTCAGAATAAATCAGAAAAAAAAAAAGAAAGAGACGAATCGCTCCACCAGCGATCGAACGCCGCCACGCCGCGCCCCAGCCCCGACCACCACCGCCTCCGACCGTACCTCCCTCCTCCGTATTCAAACCTGCACAAACCCTAGGCTCCAGCCCTGAAACCCGTCGCGCCTCCCCTGGGTCCACCGATGACGATCTGCGCCTCACCTCTCCACCGTCGAGTGTACCACCGAAGGAGACCACCACCTCAACGCTGCAAGGACTCCCCCCCCCCTCCGACCAAAACCCTAGAAATCGGTATGTTCTTCTGATTTTGATTTCTAAGTATAAAAGTAGGATTTTGCAATTCATACAAAGTTTATATTTTTATTTTTATTTTAACAACAAAGTTAGATTTTTATGCGAATAAAAACTGGACTTTTAAGCGAAGAAAAACAAGATTTGTTGAAAAAAAAATCGGATTTTTAACTATGAAAAAAATCGGATTTTTAACTATAAAAAGGTCGGATTTTTAACTATATATTTGAGATTAGATTTTTGCAAGAAAGAAAGAGAATAGATTTTTGCTAGAAGAAAAAGAATAGGATTTTTACATTAGAAAAGAAATGATTTTTGAAATGTTAAAGATTGGGTTTTTGAACTAGAAAGGATGAGATTTTTATTATAGTAAAGGGGAGATTTTTATTTAATATAAAGAAAGTTTAGATTTTTATCATGAAGTAGTGAGCATAAAAATATGATTTTTATATTTTTAAAGTATTAAAAATATAATCTTTATAGGATAGAGAATATAAAAATATCATCTTTGTATATGTAGCGAAATAAAAATCTGATTTTTTATTTTATATACGTTGAAATAAAGTGGTGATTTTCATAACGAGGAAATCTATATTTTTGTAAGGGTGAAGTCTTTATAGTTGAAAAGGCGAGATCTTTATATAGAAAAATAGAATTTTTATATATTGAACTTTGAAATAAAAATATGATTTTTATATATGGAATAGCGAAGTTAAAACTCGATTTTTACATATGTAGTGAAAGCGGACAACGAAGGTGACAAAAAGGCGAAACGACGAAGACTTCTGCAAATGAAGAGCCGTGGAGCTAGGATAGCTATATGTGAGAACTTCTCACTCTAAAATTCTTTTTCTAGTTATATATATACTAGGATGCAGACGGTGCTTAGTAGCACCCGACACAATCGTCCACAGACCATGGACTTGTTTGTTTGACTGTTTGGTGATTGATTGCGATATTGGTTTGAATGTGGTTTGTGGTGTGAAAAATCGAATCGATAAATTGGTTAGGATTAGACGTGCGCCGTTATAAGGCGAAGGAGTAAGGCTAGGTTAGACTCTTACTCCAAATTTTGTGGTTTGCATAACGAATTGATTTGATTGATGTGTGAATGGCGTGGGCCTTCACTAGACCGGGGATAAGGCTAGGCCTTGTCCCGTTTCTAGTATCGTGCCGTTATGCCGCCGAAATTTTCTAAAATATGTTAGAAAAATAAAAATATCATTTTGTTTAAAGAATGAACTGAATAGAAATTCATATGTTGGGACAAAATGTTTTATCGTTAAAATATAATTTTTAACGTGAATGTGAATAAATAAATATTCATTTACAAACCTGACGGTTTGTTTATGTGCACCCATTTGAAGGACATTGATTGGGTCGATAAATTTTACACATCGCCCAACTGCACAAACAAAATATTTGTTTGATTGTTTGAAACCCCACACGGGTGTTAGGATGAAATATGCAGTTCACTCATCCTGATTGATTAAATATGTCGATCGATTGATTGACAGGCTGTTATAAGCGTTAGATATCTATATTTGATGCTTATACAGTGTAGTGCACTTTGGTTGATGGTTGATTATTTTTCAATGCTATTATATACATGTGTTGTATGAAAATGCATATAATTAACATTATATGGTGATTGATTGGGCCTCATTCCAATTTAGAAAATAAAGAACAATATAAAATAACGGTTCATGTGTTGACAGTACTCATCCTTTGAGATTGGTCATGTGTTGAACGAAATATTTTGACAATAACAACTATTTTGAAAAAGAAATATTTGAAATAAAATATTTGAAATAGAAATTTATGAAGCCGTGTTGATTAGATTGACGCCATTTTGACATGAACGATATTTATATCGATTTTATTGATTTCGAAATGAATTGAATTGAAAACGATTTCGAAATGAATTGAATTGAAAACGATTTCGAAATGAATTGAATTGAAAACGATTTCGAAATGAATTGAATTGAAAACGATTTCGAAATGAATTGAATTGAAAACGATTTCAAATTGAATTGAAAGCGAATTGAAATGAATTCAAATTGAATTGAAATTTGAATTGAATAGAAATGAATTTTAAAACGAATATATAAAGAAGAATTCAATTTTGATTTGAATTTGAAATGGAAGTTGAAAATGTTTTTGAAACGAATTCAAAACTATTTATAAAATTCGTTTTAAATAGAAATCGACGAAATATATATTATATATATTATATATATAATATAATGGCCTGAATAGAACGCGCCGCGCCGCGGCAGTTCGCGAATTTCGACCATTTATTTCAAACGGGCATTACGGGAGATCCGACCGTCGGATTCTCCTAAAACCGGAACCGTTGGGTTCGTATCGAAAAGAGCTTTCTAACGGATATTAGAAATTAGAAATCTAACGGTTGGATTTGGAATTATGTCCAAATCAAATTTGAAAAAGGTCGCTATAAGTGCAGTTCGATGGCCATTGATGGAAATCGACTGTACGGGCCTTGATAAAATTATTAAAAATGGTAATAATTTGTGTAAAATCATAAGAAATGATTTAGAAAGAATTGGGATGAAAAACTCCATATTTGAAAAGATAAAAATAGATTTTTATCGAAATGAACTAGTTTTGAACTAGAAATATAATTCTATTTATTTTTAAATAAATAAACTGAATTTGAAAAGGGTTTTAAAAGTAACCAGAATTTCCAATGATTGCATTGGAGTGGATTTGAATCGAAATTGTCTTCGGAATATTTCGATGTTGGAATTCGTGATTATACAGGTGTTGTTATGGAAATTTGAAAGATATATTTATATCGTTATTTCCAATACGACATTTGTTAGTCGTGTAATTTGATATTGAATATAAGCCGGTATATTTTCTATTCAGAGCCTTGTATTGAATATCAAATGTGATTTGGGGTTTGTCGTGAATGGTGTCTTCACTAACACTGTTCTTGAACCCAGTTGAGAAAAGATTAAATCTTTTTATTTAGATTTAATGAATTGTACCAATTAAATAATATTTAATTGGGATTGAATTGATATTGATTTTTGGGTTTATCGTGAACAGTGTTTTAAGCAACACTCGTTCTTTAACCCGATAATTAATGAAGGTGATTTAGGGTTTATCGTGAACTGTGTTTTTAAATGACACTGATTCTTTAACCCAGTCAAAGATTAAAACTAAGTGGAGTTTTAATGAATCTTTAATTAGATTGAAATGATCGAAAATGGAGTATCACCAGTTTTGCTCCAGGCGATGGTTAAATCTTTAATTAGATTTGAACGTGAAATGGTAATTGAATTTACCGATAACACTGTGGTGTTAGATATGAAGTATTACCAGTTTTACTTCATGGGATAAATAGGTTGGGATCGGGAAATTAAAACAAATGATTACTTCGGTAAGTTTCGTTAATCCCGACTAGTTTGAATTGATATTCAAAAGTAGATTAAAGAATAAATTAAAGAATTTATCTTTGATAAAATTAATGGGAACCTTTCCCTATGAATGTGAAATTAGAAATTAACTGTCGGTTAGCCAAGCAGAATGGTTTTCTGGATATTGATCTGATGTTGGTTTCGGCCTTCGGGGTTAATATTTGGGGAATTATTCTCTTGATTAATTTACGGTTAGTGACTAATGAATCGGAATGAGGCGTATGTTGTGTTTGTGTAACACTTATTTAAAATATACGCGAGTTATTCGGAAAGACCGGGTTTATCCCATTCTGGATAACTGATACGACGATAAGTCGAAGATGAAGACGATGGTCGAAGACCGGAGGTCTTCACGTCGTTTGGGTGATAACTGATGATCTTGATTGGGCTGTACACCCAAGAAGATGGAAACAGTTGGTGATCGTCCAGACGTACTTGGAGATCGATGGATATGCGGGGTACTAGGTGCCTCCGGTTTCGTTCAGACCTAGAACGGACTTGTAAATGGACTGTGTGTCTGACATTGGATTTTAGTCCGTGTGATTGATCTCTATTAAATATATATCTGTTTGGCGGCGGAGAATTTATTCTCTTGCTTAACGCCCTTCTCTGAGACGTACGAGCTCAGGGGTTATATATTGATGGATATCAAACGCATGGAGTGAATTGCCTGTGTGGCATGCCTAAGTGGCTATTGATCGAGGCTTCTGTTGAAAAGCAAAGTCTTGTGGTGATGATCAAAGCACGGCCTTTGTGGCGTAGCTTTGTGTAACGTTTACCTCGCATGTTTCACACCCGGTATGAACCAAAAACGGGAGAGGACGTCAGGGAGGGCATGCGTTTCTTCCTAGCTAGAAGTGGCGTCAGTGGTTTTACACGCCCTGACGAGTTTGACTTATGTGGTTGTTGCTGTTGCGAGGCGCCTCGGATTGATCGGTCGTTCTCGAACCGATGGAGTCATTTAGTTGGCTCGTTTACGCCCCATAGGGCGGAGAAACGCATGTTCAGGCATTTTAATCCACTCCGTGTGGACCGGCCCTGAGGATCTAAGGGTCACTCGAGCTCTGATCCTGAGACTCGGGCTAGGCAGTCTCGAATCGGTTGAGGACTATCTTTTGCCTCGGTTCATAGACGGAAATCCAATTTCCAAATACGTGATCTTGCGGTTTTAGTTGTAATCCTATATATGGCGACATAGTGGGATGGGGCGCTCATGCCGCCTATGATTGATACTTATGATTTGAAGTGTTTTATACACTATGCACTTATATTAGTATCAAATGATTTGTTTTAAACGTATCAAGCATTCTTTGGTTGTTATAAGGGAAAACCCTATCCTCGACTGCGTTGCATTGTGTGATCGGACCTGGGTCTTATAACAGCTTCATTTTTCTTTATTTAGCATTGCGCTGTTGTTTTATGCACTGGTATTCTTGGGAGGAAACCCATTCCGTGTTATACGGCGTGGTCCCTTGATCTACCTATCTTTAAAAATAAAGATTAATAACTGTTTTAGTTCTCACACCAGTCACATGACTGACCTGGAGTTTATTGTTTTAACCTAAACTCTGGGTGCCCTTATTTTGACACGGGCAGCTAGTAGTTTTGGTTTTGCAGATTTATATTCACAGGATCCTGGTTTACAGCTGGAACGATATCCGGAAAGCTTTGTATCCGTATATCTCATTCTAGTTGTGTATTGTATTATTTTTCCGCTGCGATGTATTTAAATGTAATTTAAATCTCTGATAATTCTGTGTAATATTCTTTTATACTCTGTACATTCTTGTAATCTGATGCATTGTTGTAATATACAATGAAATGTTCTTCTGTATGCGTTCTGTTTTGTCCTGTTCTCAAACGATAGGGCGTTTCGAACGGCCTGGATCGGTTTAGCGACTGGTTCGGACCTAGCGAAATTCCTTGCCGTCACACAAACAACGGGTCAGTCGTGGGACTGGTATGAGAATTCATAACTAGTTTAGTAATAATAATATGACAAATCCAAAGACCACGCCGCTAATGCGGAACGGGTTTACTCAATGGATTGTCGTGCATAATTTAAAGTGTCAGAACATACAACATCGCAATGCTTTTTAGAAAAAATGGAATCACCATAAGACTCAAGTCCCATCACACAATGCAACGCACACCAAAGGATAGAGTTTTCCCTTATGGTGATTAAACATGCTAAATACGGCAAATACGAGTTTAATATTATTATTAGTGTATAATAAAACATTTCAAAATAAATGTATCAATCCTAGGAAACATAGTACCCCATCCTACTATATCTCCATACTAGTAATACAATCAAAACCGCAGGGTCGTATTTGGAATTTGGATTTCCATCTGAGTCAAGGCTAGGGAGGAGCTCCTTACCGATTCGAGGCACTCTAGCAATGCCCCAGGATTGGTACTCTGTCCAACTCTTGGATCCTGCAGGGCCGGTCCATACGTTAACGCTTAATGGATTGGCAATTCCTGAACACACGCTTCCCGGTCCTTTTGGACCTATAATACGGCCAGTGGCGACCGCATAAAACCGAGGCCTCGAACAATCCAACAACCACAATGAATAAATGCCAGCGCTGGTAGGTCCCTGGCACCACTCTAGCTAGAAAGAAACGTGTGCACTCCCTGCGTTCCCTTCTCCCGTTTTAGACTCCGCCGGTGTGTGAGGCTCGTGAAGTCACGTCATACACAAAGCTATGCCTAAACAGGCTATGCTTTGATCATCCCACAAGGCCTGCTTTTCAACAAAGCCTTGATCACATGCATCTTGGCATGCCACATCGTCAATCCATACCATATCATTGATTTCCGCCAACATATAACCTCTAAGTTCGCACGTCTCAGAGAAGGGTGAAAGACACCAAACAGATATATGTTTAGCAGAGATCAATAGGTACAGTGTAAAGGAATACCACGTCAGACATGCAATCCATTTACGTTTATGCTCTGGGTCTGAGCGAAAGCCAAATCCGTTCAATCAACATGAACGTTCGAACGACGATCATGACCTCGAATTGGGAGCAAATCAATTCAAAGCCTCAATCGCTGTCTACCTAAGGGGAAGATTGGCGGTCTTCATTAGTCGTCTTCTTCTTCAATTCTCATCGTCGTTTTGATTATTTGGAATGAGATTAACTCGGCCTTTCCAAATAATCTTCGTGTGTATATATATATATATATATATATATATATATTGGTAACTCTTCCCTATCGTTATTTCTAATTTATAACTATTATTTTCTATTCTATTTAATTGAAAATAATTAAATCTTTAATCAGCGACGATTCAGGTCAATGGCGATTCTGGTGCTATTTTCAATCAATTTTGATTTTCACATATCTCAAAATCTAACCGTGGGATTTTGACGTATTATATATAGTTGGAAAGATTTTTCCAAGACGGTCCTAACAGTTTCAGTTTCAAGAAAATCCGACGGTCGGATCTTCTTGTATTGTCATTTAAAGATATAATTTTAAAACGCGAAATACCGCGCTCGATTCGTTTAATTTTAATTATATTTATATATAAATATATAAATGTAACCCGTTTAACTCTTTATTCTTAAGTATATTTTCCTTCTTTATCCTTTCATCCCTTCATTTACAGAGAAATGCAAATCATACTTGAATGATGAATTCTTCCTTTTTGATTCTTTTAATTTCTTTAATTTACGGTAAAATGTAAATTATATTTCATCGACCAATTCCTTCTTACATGTAAAACGTAATTCATCGTTCTTAAGTACATATAAAAATATAAATTTTATTTACAATGTGAATCCTACTTCTTGTTTACATTATAAAAAGTAATCTTTATTTACAAAGTAAATCCATACATTCATTTCATAGAGAAAAAAAATGAAATTTCATTCATGCGGGTTAAATTCATTCATAATTTACATAATAATATGTAATTTATTTCATACGATGAAAATTCATTCATAAATTACATATAAAAATGTAATTTACTTTATGCGGACTAATTTCATTCATAAAATAAAATGTAATTTATTTTATGCGATCTTAACTCATTCATAAAATGCATATACAAATGTATTTTTTTTTCATGCGATGTTAATTCATTCGTAAAATACATATAAAAATGTAATTTATTTTATGAGGTCTTAATTCATTCATAAAATACATATAAAAATGTATTTCATATTATGCGGGCTTCATTCATTCATAAAATACATAAATAAATGTAATTTATGTCGTGTGGTCTAATTTCTTTAAATTACATTATAAAATAATGTAACTTATCCTACGGTCAATTTTCTTTTTATTAACATCATAAATAATGTCAATTATCCTACGGTAAATTTTCTTTTTATTAATATCATAAATAATGTCACTTATACTACGGTCAATTCTCTTTTTATTAACATTATAAATAATGTCAATTCATCCTACGATATCATTCTTTTATCTTAACATTATAAATAATGTTAATTTCCTACAGTGTAAATCCCCTTTTTATTTACATTATAAAATAATGCAAAATTATCCTACGTTGTGATTACTATACAATTTACATTAAAAATAATGTAAAATGGCCATACGGTGAAACTCATGTATATTTACATTAAAGGAAATGTAAATTTTCATTCTCTAATTACAATGTGAAATCCGTTCTTTCTTTACAATGTAAAATTGACTTTTTAATTACAATGTAAAGTCCATTCTTTTTATTTCATAAATAAAAAATGTAAATCTTCCTACAGTTAAATTCCTTTTTATTTACATTTATAAACATGTAAATTTTAACATACGATGGATTTCTATATATCTTACCTTATAAAATAAAATGTAAATTTTATTTCACCATGTACATTCTACTTCTTTATAATAAAAGTAATCTTTAATCTACATGCAAACTCTACTCTATATTTACATGTAAAAAAATGTCAAATTTTACATACGGGTGAGGTTTCTATTTCATTTACATTTAAGATAATGTTACTTTACATATAATGCAAACTCATATTTCATTTACATAGAAAAATGAAACTTTTTTTTTTCATGCAGTGAAATTCACATCTTTAATTACAAAGAAAAATGTAATTCCAATCATGCGGTGAAATTCCCTTTTTAATTACAAAGAGAAATGTAATTTTTATCATGCGGTGAAATTCCTCTTTTTATGTACAGTAAAAATAATGTACATTTATCCTACGGTGAAAATATTCATTTTAATATACATTAAAAGTATGTAACTATATCCTACGGTGTAAATCCTTTTTATAATTACATTATAAAATAATGTAAAATGTACATACAGTGCCATTTCCCTTATATTAACTTTAATAAAAATGTGAAATTTTCCTACGGTGGAATTATTCTGATATTATCATTAAAATAATGTTAATTAACATACGATGAATTTTCTTTTAAATTAACACTAAAAATAATGTTAATTAACACACGGTGTATTTTCTTATTTTTAACATTAACGAAAATTTTAAATTTGTCATACGATGAAATTTCTTATTTTTAACATTAACAAAAATGTTAAATTCTCATACGATGTAAATTCTCTTATTATTATCATTAACAAAAATGTTAAATTCCTTTTAAATATTAACAAAAAATGTTAATGACAACCCATAGTGTTATATTAATGTTTAAAATGTTAGTAACATCCTACGGTTAAATTTACTATTTAATTTACATTGGAAATAATGTAAATTTATGCATACGGTGAAAATACTTTATTTACATAATAACATGTAAAATTTCATGTCATCACAAATTCTAATTTTAACTTACATAATAAAATGTACATCTTCATGGCATTGCAAAATTCTAATTTTAAATTTACAAAACAAAATGTAATTTTAATGTCATCGCAAAGTCTAACTTTAAATTTACAAAATAAAACGTAAACTTTACGATATCGCCAAATTCTAACTTTAATTTACATGATAAAATGTAAATTTTATATCAACGCAAAATTCTAGCCTTAATTTGCATAAGAAAAGAATATATATATATATATATAATTTTTGTGTCAACGCAAAATTCTAACTATAATTTACAAATAAAAATGTAAATTCTATGTCAACGCACAATTCTAACTTTATTTACATAATAAAATGTAAAATTTGTGTCGTCACAAAGTTTTAATATTGAATCTACAAAATAAAATGTAAATTCATGTCATTGCCAAATTTTAATATTGAATTTACACAATAAAATGTAAATTCATGTCAACGCAAAATTCTAATATTAAATTTACAAAATAAACTGTCAATTCATGTCATCGCTAATTTTTAACTTTTAATTTGCATACTAAAATGTATATCATCGCAATTTCTACAATTTTGATTTACATACTAAATTGTAAATCATCGTAAATCCCAAAATTTTGGTTTACATAATAAAAATGTAAATCATCGCAAATTCTATAATTTTACAACATAAGATGTAAATTTATATCATCCAATCAACAACCACATCCAAATATCCAAACAAGTATACATCTAACAATTCATATCAAGATAATATTCAGGTGGTGTATATTTTGGCATATGACAAATCGGCGAAGTATGATTCAATATCATTAACAAATAATATATATTAATTAGCCAATAGTTTCAGATCTAATATTTAGATTCGCGGATCTAACAACATACGGTCATAAACAACCTAGAACCGTATTTCAAATATCACTACATAGCATATCAATCAATCAATATTCTTTAATAATAAAGAATTAATAATAAAATAAATTAAATTTAATTAAAAATAAATTCTCACCTTTCTTGTTTAATGGGCTTTCCTTTCCCTTTCTAATTTGAATTATTACTTGCCTTTGTTCACCCAATGATTTCCCTACCTTTTATCATTTATTATTCGATTTATATATTGCTCTTGCGTATGTATTTATTTTACATTTAAACTATTATTATTACCTCATTTACAATTCTTTAATTCATTCATATGGATTTGTACATTTTAATGCACTAACATATATCTTTGAATAGTTAACATTATAAATAATTATTTCTTTATTATCACTCTATTAAACATATAACATAACTATTTGGATTTTGTTTCATGATTATGATACCTAAAGGTCCAAAAACAATGCTCCATACCATACATTATCTCAAGAATTTTTCTTCTTTCTATCTAGAACATATATGTTTTAAATGTACTTTTTTCTCCATTAAGTGCGCTTTTATTCCTTCCTTTAATCCATTGATTTGTTTTACCTGAATCCTATTAATTTCTTTTCTTGCATTTGCTTTTAGTGTCCTCCTCTCTTCGTTGTTTCATTAATACTGCATTCATTGATTTAAATAAAATTAAAAATTGTCATAAATTGCATTTTTAAATTTCTACCTTCCCTTTTTGTCAACTTGTTGGAAAATTTATTGAATCTTTTGGTTTAATGTTTCCCACAGAATAAATTTTATTACATGCAAATTGCATACGCTCCGTATTTTCATTAAAAAGAATATATTTAATTTCTCAAAATAAATTATTTTAAACAACCAAAACACATTAAAATAACTTAAAATAAATTTTTTAAATTGGCCCCAAAATTCAGGGTTGTTACATATACCGTTGTGTTCGGAATGGCGGTAATTAGCTAGGGGTGACAGTCGTTGGGTTTCGTTGAAAGTTCAAAAGAAAAGTCAACTTTTTGGAGAATAAAATAAAATAAATATTCATATAACTTCTTTTCATAACCCCCCTCTCTCTCTTCAGTTCAATCGAACGAAATAAAAAAATGCAGCCGCTGCCTCGATCCAGCCACCGCCCTCCCCCAAGACCGCCGCACCTCCTCTCTCCTCTTCCCCCTCCGATTCGCGAGTCCTAAACCTCCCCCGTCTCGACGCAGTCGATCCACGAGCCTCCACAGACCCACTGTGCCACCCCCTTGCCGCTGCCACCACCTGACGCATGTGCCTGCTCCATCCACCCAGCGCCGACGTGGACTCCCCTCCCCCGATTAACAGCGAGTTTTTATAATTTTTATTTATATAAAATCTGATTTTTTTTATTTGTTTATATTAAATCAGATTTTTATTAATAGAAAAAAAAACAGATTTTTATAATAGAAAAGTTTAGTTTTTTATTGTAGAAAGATTAGATTTTTAATAATATAAAGATTTGATTTTTAATATATAAAAGTGTGATCTTTATTATATAAGTTGCATTATAAAAAGATTTTTATTGTAGAAAGATTAGATCTTTATTTTATACTATGTATGTGGAGCATGAGATACAAGCGTTCTGCTATTTGATTATTTATTTGACTAGACATTATTATTCACTGGATTTTGATATAAAAATATTTGTGTTATAGTAAGGTAAAAACCATCCATGTTTATGTGTGGGTTGGTCTTACCATTATCCTTTTGTTTCAAAAGGATTTTCAAAGTTAAAATGATATGGTTGGAATTTACTCACACCAGTCCCATGACTGACCCAGAGTTTATTTTGTTTGTTTTCCCTAAACTCTTGGATGCCCAAATTTGTGCGGGCAATCAAGTGTTCAGGCTTTGTAGATTCACTTGGAGGAGCTCAAAGCATGAGGCTTCACCACTAGTTATTAGAGATTATTTCTTCTGAGATGTATATGAGTTATATGCTGATATGGTATGTATATACACAAATTCAGATTTGTATTTCAAAAATTTATGTTATACGTTATCTTTTATGTTCCGCTGTGAGATTCGTGTTTACTCTGATTCTATTTAATTGTGTTCTTCTTCTTCTTCTATTCTATTAGTTCTATCTTATCTTTCTCATCCTCTTATTTCTTTCTATTAAAGATCTGTATTTTCGTGCACTTTGAGTTGAATGTGTACGATATTAGTCCGCTCTAATTGGTACGGATTTACAGGCCTTTACAGTTCGTATCAGAGCTGAAGGTTAAGTGATTACCTTGGCTCTGTGGCGTAACTCAATGGAGATGGGGTTAGTAATACCCTAGATTGAGTAGGAGCGTATATATATGAGTGCGCATTCGTAAATTAGCATAAAAACATTTTTATATTGTGTCGACTGGTCAGTCGAGTGGTTTATGAATTCTGGTCGAAACAGTAATGCAAGCTATGTCAATAAGTGTTTCCAAACTCTTGAACAGAGTAATTCGACACGGTATGTTTCGAAAAGAGGGTAAATGAAATAATTTTACCCAAAATATATTTTGATATAAAAGGGAGTATATATCTTGAGATAATTATAGTATATTAGATGTGTTGATCTTTACTATGATCGAATCAGATTTATAATTGAGCTGGTTATATAAATAACCAATCGAAATATTATATAAGTATAATATGCAAAATCAGATGAACTGAATCTGAATTTAAAACCAGAATTGAAATAAAACTCTAGAAACTGGGAAAAGAGTTAGAAATAATATTTGGATTAAATATATGGAAATTTTAAAATCCTTGGAGATTTGAAATTGTTTTCCAAGTGCTGTGAAAGGTATTTTGAAGTAATTTCAAAAATAAAATTGTTTGAAAATAAGTTTTGATAGTAATATAGTATTGAACTCACTTCGATCAATGGAAAAATAACCCTGATGATGAACCATGGCATCATCAGTGTAATTTTCGAGTTACAAAAGTGATGGATTACTACCCAAGATTTTGTTTGAGGAAATAAGTTGTTTAGAAACTCAAATGTTTTGAATTGTTATTATTATGTATATATGATTTCATACTGATTTGAAATAACGACCCAGGAATTTAAATTTTCTGAAATTTGACTTATGAAGTTAAATATATTGGAACAATGAAAGTGGATAAATCTTAATTTAAGTTAGTTAAATAAAAACTGGAATTTATTTGAGGCCAGTTAAGTGGAAATCGGATTGGAACAGAACTAACCTGGCAAAGTAATTAAATTTGTGGGATAAGATGGTGGAATGGATTTAGATGGTGAGAAGGGCTTGGAATTGAGATCAGAAGTTGAATTCTGAAATGGAATTTAGCTTGGATAAAAATGAATGATCAGAGGGGAGGATGAATTGATTGGCGACCAACCAAGGATGCCCGATTTTATGCTAAAGTAATAGCAAAGGGAAGAAATAGAGTTTAATGCCAGACAAAAGGGTACACGTTCATATTATATTCAAGTATGAGATTTTTAAGCTACTCTGAAAAGCCGCTTGGCTGTTTTTTTTCTTTTGGATTGGAGATGGCCCAGAGAGGCGAATTGTAGTAGTACCGAATGAGCCGTGCAGAGAAGATGCTGGCGAAATTCTCTGAAAATTTAAGTTGTTAGGAAATTTTCAAAATTTCTGAAAGTATTTGTTAATAAGAAGGAATTAATATTTTAATTAGAATTAATCGGTTTTGTTGAAAACTGAATTTAAGAAATTAAATAAAAGATTTTTAACCTGGTTATAATATGGATTGTAGCATTTTCCCTACCTTAGTAATTTCGGAGATGAAATTCTTTTAAAGGGGAAGGAATGTAACATCCCACATTTTTATCGGTTTGTGTTTGAATATTTAAATCGCTTTAAATATAGAATTCATAATATAAGTAGATTTATATATTAATTAAAACGGATTTGAACAAATAAAAGTATATATCAAATATAATCGAGCCCGTAATATCGCGGCAGTTCATAATTTAACGCTCTGAACTTCAATTGAGTGTACATGACCCATTTTAAATCGGATTTCTGCAAAACAAGAAACGTTCGAATCCATTAAATAGTATCTTTCTAATGAAAGTGAAAAACCAAGATTTCGTATTATAAATGGGAAGTTATGTCCAAATTAAATATTCAGAAAATTAGCGGCATATTCATTTTTGGCCATAACGGTTTATTTGAAATAACTGGATATCGGATACGAATTTTGACAAGATTCTTTTGAGACGTAGTGATAATTTAATTTTTAGAATTTTACAGTAGTTTTTAATTAACTAAATACACAACTTTTTATTTGGAGTATTTTGCACCCTATATCAATATTTTAGGATTTCACAATATGAGTCAACCTACTGATATTAATATATTTTTGGGATCGTGGCACCTCGCTGTACACGACCATATTCTTATTTCTGTCCGTGGCGTCTTAGACATGAACAAATTGAAACGTCCCACTGATATTCCAACACCAAAATTATACTGAAGTAGATGGTCATACAAGTCAAGCCCTATACCATCTCCCTTCTAATATAGCCCTGCAAGCCTAAGATATGTACTGTGCTACCTAGGATTAAAAACATATGCTACAAACCAATGGTTTTTGAAACCTTCATGATAAAAAAAAAATAGAAATGCGTTTTCTAATTTGACAGCAGACCTATGAAGCAAACCAGCCTATGTTTTCCCTATTACCTACCCAAGCTTAGCAACACACAGACAATAAATGCACCCATTCCCTCAGCACAAAACAAGCATAATTATCTACACCATATCCCATCAACATGCCTACATACCTAGATGCTACGTTACGTAGAATGGAAACACATGCCTTTATTAGGGGAAAAAAACCAAACATGTACAGATTCTTTGGTAAACACCATTCCGTCCCATATCTCATTTGATATCAGCTACTACAAATACTTAGTAGCTAAGGCTTTCATAGGCCATCCTTTCACCGTGCAGGAACCTAAAAATAGGATTTTGTAGACTGATGAAGTGGTTACTCAACAAAGACTTAACGTTGAAGTTTCTATACGTTAACATTCCTTAACACTAAAGTCCTTCATGTTGAAGCAAGGTAGGTAATAGGTACCACTTACCTATCGCAAGAACTTCAAGGCCAAGGAAAGAAAATATCACTGCAGACCTACTCTACAGCATGTACACCCTACCAGAGCTATTCCTTGAGCATCAAGGAATTTAAAACTATATATATGCCTAGAACTTCAATGACATAATAAAGTAAATCATTTCAAACTAAAAGAAAACTTCCACCTCTCAAGCTTAGTTGCCCGTTAGTTCTGGAGTGCGAACCTGGGTTTGGGAAGATAGTCGACAGTAGCATGAGCTAGTATTGGCCTTGGAAGGGGATAAGATGGGTGTTGCATGAGGAGTTCATGTTGGAAGGCTGAGGCGCACTTCGACAGAGGAAAGGAAGGCCACGTGATGAGCAGGGCACAACGTACTTCTTGTAGCTGTTGTTGGATGACCTGGAGCCGCAACGAGGTAGGGAACGACGAGCTTGGAGTTGAGTTTTTAAAATAAGAAGTATAAGTTATTGAAACATGATGAAGATGAAAGGCTTGCGAGCCGGGAGTGCACGGTGAAGCCCGCGAATGAACAGTGGAGAATTTGGTAGTTTAGAAGGCGATCTGCTACTTGGAAATGATGCGATATATTGTTGGGGATTAAGGTTGTGAAGTATGGTGTGCCAAGGGAGAGTTAGTGGAGAAACATATACGGCAATATTCGGTAGTAGGAGTTTTGAGGGAATAATGGCCTGGGAACGAAGTATTGGGATTAATGTTGCAAAAGAAATGGGATTTTACTGTATGCGCGGAAGCAGTTTATTGGAAATGTGATTTTTGGTTAAGTGAATTAGTAAAGGAGTTCACTTGGCTTGCATTTAAAAGGGTACGTTATATGTGAAGGATTGGAGAGGAACGATGGCTGAAATATTTGAGAATGGTGGAGCAAATTAACAATATTATTGCGGCTATGAGAATACACGGGATTACTCTGAAGTGATTACTATGAGGTGATTACTGTGAAGCAGGATGACAATGGTGGAAGGGTATTTGTAACACCCCTTAATTTTGTTAATATTAATATTCACAAATTAAAGAATAACTAATCTCAGACGTGAGAATTGTGGGAAACGGGTTGCGCCATTGTGTTCGTCTCGGAATTTTGGTTGAAATAGAGTCCGAGTTTGCATGAATTGGACTTCGTATGAAGAAGTTATGGTCATCGGAAGTTTCAGAAAATTCAAAACAGATTTCAGAAAATTTAAAATTCAAAATTCGAAGTCAAACAGGCTAGGTGGGAAAATTCCCGCCCAGCACCCCAGGTCGACTGGGGAGTCGACTAGGTTGTCGACACCCCCCCAGGTCGACTGGGGAGTCGACCTGGGTGTCGACCTGTCCAGGCGGCTAGGGTTTGAATGAGCCCAATCTTGAGCTGTTGAGGTGTCTTTAGGGCTGAGTTGGCAAATTAAACGGTTCAGTTTAGTTCTGAGTTGATCTGACGATCTAAATAAATCCTAAACTCTATAAATACCTAGGTAGTCTCTCATTCTAATTCACATGAAAAATAGAATAGCCACCGTCATACCGCCGCCATGGAACTCAGTGTAGCCGCTGCCAACTAAGAAGGAAGAAAGCTAATCAAAACCCTAATTCTACTCAACTCTAAAGCAAATCAAGATTCTCTTTCTTCTCTAAATTGTGAGTATGGTGATCTTAACAAGATTATTGTTAAACTAATTAGATTAAGTCATGAATGGATTATAAGTGAATGATGTGGATTGTCATATATGTTATTGTAGACCTTATGCTATCATGTATGTTATAAATCCTATGTTATGTGATGATGATATCCTATATGTTGTAAATCATGCTATGATGATATTGTATAGGTTGTAATTTTCTATGCTAAGTTGTGATAAATCATACATGCTTTAAAGTCATGATGTTATTATCTATGCTAATTAGTTCATGTTAATCAAATCATAATGTTTCGGCTATGTTGATCTATATGACAAATCATGTATGCAAGTTTAGGTTGATTAGTAAAGATTATGAACATATGCCATGACATCTATTTAGATCTAGAATTATGACATCTAGAATCATGCTATGACATATGTGAATTCTATGTATTAGATGCTAGTCACACCATCATTATGTTGCATAAAACCCCATATGCAAGTTTATGCACGAATTTGGGTTATGATCATATCATGTAAATTGTGACATTTAACAAGTTGACACCTTTAGATCCTTAACATGTGTAGTTTTATGCAAGTTTCACCCCTATTATGATTAGATTTATTTTATTTGTCTATATATTGTGATAATTTATCTTTGTGCTATGAGTTAGACTATTCGAGTCTAACGTATATTTTGCGTTGAATAAGAGAACGTATAACGTGGGGTAGGGGTAATATTAAAGATTTAATATTAAGAAGTTGGGGTGCAATTGATATGATTTTGCATGCCATGAATGGATGGCCATAATTGAGTCAATTATGGACATCATTAAAATTGGAATTAATTAATAATTTGAATAGGGATATATTCAAAATTGGGGTAAAGAATTATAAGTGATAATCAATGCTTAGGACACGAGGTTGGACTCGTTTGTGTCGTAAACCTACCCGGACCCGCCCGGCAAATCCAGTGGTCACAAATGTCAGCCCAATGTGAGAGGTCCTAGGCCTAAACTAAAGCATAACAGTTGTAAAGACACGAGGTTAGACTCTTTTATGGTGTAAGACTGCCCGGACCCGCCCGGCGAATCCAGCTGCCATAAATGCCAGTCTAATGTGAGAGGTCTTTATGAGGTTATGGCCTGAATGAATTAAGAAATACTTAACCAGATAAACATGTAAGGTGGGACATGGGGGTTAAGTAGGTGCCTTGGGTGGCATGAGGAATCTAGTGGGTGCCCTTAGTGGCATGTGAAATACGATTAGTAAGACTTAACCAAACACACATGTAAATAAACATGACTAAGAGGGTTAAGTGGGATACACTAGTGGTGACAAGCTTAGGTGGGTAGCTTGTGGGGGCCCATTTCAACCAGTAACCCAAACGTATCTTCGTGGGCTCGACCCAAGTCGAGGACGGGACACGCATACTGGGCTTGACTATAAGAGGCCAAAACGGGGTAACGGTGGCAACACAAGTCCAACGGGTTTCATATGCGTGTGTGAGCCTGGGCTGGTAGGTAAGACGTTGTTGCATCGTGTAGGTATAAGCCGTGCATTATTTAGCTATATCGGGTTGCCACTTTAGGGGAGTGATACACCCCACTGTGGGGCCAGCACATGTATTTATGAGTAGGGAGCCGATCGAAAGTGGGTAGTGGGGTACACCTGGTGGAGATAGGGGCAGACGACACCTATGTAGTCAGCTAGGGGTACGCAAGGCTATTTATATAGTTTCTGTGTGAAGCAAGCGGGATCAACTTTGAGGGTGACTGGTGCGGTGCAGTGAAGTAATTATTCGTTAGTAATTAGGTGTACCTTTAACGTTATCTTTATCTGCTCATTCCATACCTAATAGTTCATAGACATTTACTTGTCTTCCAGCTTATGCCTTAGTCTAGTTATTTTGATAGTAGTATTGTTAGGATTATCATACTCGCCAGACTTTATGTCTGACCCCCTCCATTTCTATCCTTTTTCCCCCTTCAGGTCCTCAGATTGGGCCCAGCTCTAGTGGAGTTTGATTGGATTGCTTCATCTCTCTTTGGAAAGCTTGGACCGTTGAAGTAAAGTCCAGCTTGTTATCTTTTTTAATGGCTATTTATGTAATGGGATTATGTATTTTGTTTTATGAAGATGGATATTGTACTTGACTCTGATATATGGTTTTATGATGTAACAAACATGTTTAATTTCCGCTGCAATACAATGAAGTTTTAGATTTCCAAGTACTACTTATTATCTGTCTTGTTGTAATTTTTCTATTCTACTTAAAACCTCCATGGAAGTTAATGCATTCCCCTTGTGAGTGACATTAATGGACGTGGGGTGTTACAGTATTCATCCATTTGGACATGGAATTACTGAATGGAACTAGCGGTTTGGATAGTTTTTCTGTACTGTGTGTTTATGAACGCGAAATGGGTGTTTGGCAACATAGGAGATGAATGCGAGGACAACATGACATCTTTGGTGAAGAGCGAGAACGGACAACAAGATTTGTTAGGATCGATGCATTACTGGAAGGATGAAGGAATCTGGTGAAATCAAATCCGTTAGGATCGTATGTTCGAAAGCTACGCTATGAAATCGGTCTGGAGCAATGTGAAGCACGTTGAAATTATGGCAGAATTTAACGTTTGGTTTAATCAACTGACGCAAATCATTATTTAGCGGTTAACGCGCAAAGGTGAGTAAATTCACTAATACTGTTTTATTTAAAATATTTTAATTATATTTTAAATAATGTTTGAATGTTGTGTGATGGTTGTTTAAGTAGATTACAACTAAATTGGTGGAAATATATATATATATATATATATATATATATATATATATCATTGCACATGTGCACATCATTGGTTGGATACTGATTCCATCGATTATAATATTCCCTAGTATGGAATTAGTGTGAATTTAGTTGACTAACATCTATGGATGCAGGAAACCTGTTGGAGGAATACAACCGGATTCCTCAATATTTATATGTACTGGTTGTTTTATATATGCACTGTTTAAGCCCCAAATGACAATAAAACCCCGTGTGAATATTGATGTTGAACGAAAATTCAGCATTTGTTTTGATTTAATCAATAAACGATATCGATTAAGAAAGTGGTGACCGTTGACCATAAACCCATTGTTTTGTTAAGAAGTTGATTGGCTGTTAGGAAAATCAACGAAGTTAATTATAAAAAATTTATTTTTATAATTAAGGCAAAATTTTAAACTGTAATAGAAGTTCTATTATAAACTGGTATTTTATAGTTAATTTTATAAAGAAAATATAAACGATTGTTTGACAATTAAAATAAGTTATTAAGTTGTAATTATCCTGCGAGTGAATAATTTGGATAATTATTTTAAAGCAAAACAGTTAAGAAATATTATTAGATTAATTATATTAATCTAATGGTAAGAAGTAATTAAAATCAGTTAAAGAATTTACTGAAGGAATGAAGTTGATTTAATCAACTGTTTATTTGGAAAATGATTATTAGATTAATTAGTCTTCAATTAATCTAATGAAAATAACTTAGCAGTAAACTGATAAAAAACTAATAAGATTCCTTATTAATTACCCTTTCTAATTAATGAGGTAATAATGATTATTGAACCAATATAATTAGTGTTGTTTATATAAAGTAAGCAACCAATCTGTTTTAGATTACTGATGAAGTAAATTGTTTATTTCAGCAATGATAAAGTAAAATATTATTTAATTATTTATAATTAAATAATTGTTTCTTAAATGGACCTCATTTAACATGTTATTGAATTAGTGATGAGATGTTACTTGCATTAAGTAAAATGGCTCAATAAAAGTAAAATTTCAAGAGACAAAGAACATAAATGTATTTTGGTAAAAGAAGTTATAAATATAAGTGTATAACGAAGATGCAGCAAAGAGTTAATATTTAAATAAATAGTTGTAAACAACTAAGTTTTCAAATTAAGGATATGGCATCATCAAACCATATTTAAAATGTAGCAACAAGTACGATTTGACGGATTATAAAGTATAAGGGGTTAGAGTTACGAACTTATATCTATTCTAAGATAAGAATGTTGTTGATCAAGGTCTGAGAGGTAACTAAAATACCCCAACATGAACGGCTTCACTATTATCGACGGATGGTATTAGTTTGTAACGAAAAGAGACGTTGAGATTAGTTATAAAGGGGAATATTACAGCGTATGACAAGTTTTGAACTATAACGATAAAATAACGTTGTTGACTAGGCTTAAGCGTGACTGTTATGTCAAGATTGGTTATAAAGGGGAATATTACAGCGTATTGCAAGTTTTGAACTATAACGATAAATTAACACTGTTGGTCAAAGCTTAAGCGTGATTTTTATATATATAGCACTTCTCCCTAGGAAATGAAATAGTATGTTTGAAATCCACTTATTCTAATGAAATAAGTAACGACGGTTGTCCAAAGAAATATAAGAATAAGTTTAGAAAGAGAAATTGGAAAATCGTTTCTGAAAACGATGACAATCATTTCGATATTTGGAATATGATTAGAACTAAATAACACTATTAGGAATTGGAGCTATAATTCGACGATGTCGAATGTATTGAAGTAAATTATTTTTAGGAATTATAATCTGATAGGATATATCTAGTTTAAACCAACAAATTATAATAGGATATGTAATCAATATTTAGCTATACACTTGATATTGATTTAATAAGAAGTGACTTAGAAACAGAATTTATAAAGTGGAATAGGAATATAAAATTATGAAAGAGTTATTTGATAAAGGTGTTCAAATTTTTATAATAGAGATGATATTCACATTTTAAAGTGAATAATGTTTTAAAGATTTGGCAAGATTAAACTATTTATAATGAAAATGGAAATCTTTTTCCAATGTAGATAGGTTATATTATCCAAGTGTAAAAATAAAGAATGTAAAAAGAATGGAAATGTTTTCGAACGTAAATAACGTATATTTTTGGAACATGGGAGGTTAAGAGTTTATAATAACTAGAAATGTTTTTTCCCAAGAAGTGTGAAAAAGGATAAAACTGAATTTGAGAAATATCTGGTAAGATATGGGAATTCGAATAATAAAAACGAATGTTAAATAAAAAGTTCCTGTGGTTATATGATGTTTAGTTATACATTAGAATGGATGTTTGTTTTTACTTTGATATTTAAATAACCGAATATCGAAGTGTTTTGACCATCGTTCTCAATACGGAGAAACCGGTTGGATATATTATCTGAAAACCACTCCGTATAGGCCTAAGCGCCGCGAATTAGATTATGCTGAAGATAATTGAAGACGGAGTGAAATGCAAGGGACGTCCTGTTCCAGAATGGTGCTTACTGTTTGTCCAGTCCCAGGACAACTTGTATGGACGAATGTCTGACAGAGTGTTCCTAACATATCATATAAGACGATCTTTCTGAGATATTACATCTAGTGGCAGAGAAATTCATTTCTCTTTGCTTTTATACCCGTAATATTTTTGAGAAGATCAACTAGTGATTCGATGGGTTTGAAGATGTAGCATTCAAAGTGAACGATGGACCGATGTTCTGAAAAGATAGACATGGCCTCAAGCCTCACAACCAAGAAATGAAAAAAATCGGGCAGGAAGCATGGCTATGTAGTTCATTCCCATTAGGGTATATTGTCACCATCTGTAGAAAATTCGTATTTGTCCTTCTTTCGTTTCTGTATCTTCGGATAATGGTTATGTGGGCCCAACCGTAGGTGGCAATATATTCGATACACTCAAGAGAAATGAGTGGTCGGTCATGCGTGGGCCGGGTTGCAAACATCTTGTTGAACCCTATAGAGTACACTGATCGGGAGGTGGTCTCATACCTTTCCATAGTTGGAATCCAATCTCCAATAAGCGCCCTGCGGTTTTTGATTTTATACTATGTACGTGGAGCGTGAGATACAAGCGTTCTGCTATTTGATTATTTATTTGACTAGACATTATTATAATATCACTGGATTTTGATATCAAAATATTTGGGTTATAGTAAGGTAAAAACCATCCATGTTTACGTGTGGGCTGGTCTTACTATTTTCCTTTTGTTTCAAAAAGATTTTTAAAGATAAAACGATATGCTTGGAATTTACCCACACCAGTCCCATGACTGACCCAGAGTTTATTTTGTTTGTTTTCCCTAAACTCTTGGGTGCCCAAATTTGTACGGGCAATCAAGTGTTCAGGCTTTGCAGATTCACTTGGAGGAGCTCAAAGCAGGAGGCTTTACAACTAGTTATTATAGATTATTTCCACTGAGATGTACATGAGTTATATTCTGATATGGTATGTATATATACAAATTCAGATTTGTATTTCAAAAAGTTATGTTATACGTTATCTTTTATGTTCTGCTGTGAGATTCATGCTTACTCTGATTCTATTTAGTTGTGTTGTTCTTCTTCTATTGTATTAGTTCTATCATATCTTTCTCATCCTCTTATTTCTTTCTATTAAAGATTTGTATTTTTGTGCACTTTGAGTTGAATGTGTACGATATTAGTCAGCTCAAATTGGTACGGATTTATAGGCCTTTACAGTTGGTATCAGAGTTGAAGGTTAAGTGATAACTTGGCTCTGTGGCATAACTCAATATAGATGGGGTTATTAATACCCTAGATTGAGTAGGAGCGTATATATATGAGCACGTATTTATAAATTAGTATAAAAATTGTTTTATATTGTGTTGACTGGTCAGTCGAGTGGTTTATGAATTCTGGTCGAAACATTAATGCAAACTGTGTCAATAGGTGTTTCTAAACTCTTGAGCAGAGTAATTCGACACTGTATGTTTTAAAAAGAGGGTAAATGAAATAATTTTACCCAAAATATATTTTGATATAATAAGGAGTATATACCTTGAGATTATTATGTGTTGATTGTTATTATGATCGAATTAGATTTATAATTGAGCTAATTATATAAATAACCAATTGAAATATTATATAAGTACAATATGCAAAATCAGATGAACTAAAACTGAATTTAAAACCAGAATTGAAATAAAACTCTGGAAACTGGGAAAAGAGTTGGAAATAATATTTGGATTAAATATATGGAAATTTTAAAATTCTAGGAGATTTGAAATTGTTTTCCAAGTACTGTGAAAGATATTTTGAAGTAATTTCAAAAATAAAATTGTTTGAAAATAAGTTTTGAGAGTAATATAGTATTGAACTCACTTCAATCACTGGAAAATAACCCTGATGATGAACCATGGCATCATCAGTTTAATTTTCGAGTTTCTAAAGTGACGGATTACTCCCCAAGATTTTGTTTGAGGAAATAAGTTGTTTAGAAATTCAAATGTTTTGAATTGTTATTAATATGTATATATGATTTCATATTGATTTGAAATAAAAGCCCAGGAATTTAAATTTTCTGAAATTTAACTTATGAAGTTAAATATATTGGAACAATAAAAGTGGATAAATCTGAATTTAAGTTAGTTAAATAAAAACTGGAATTTATTTGAGGCCAGTTAAGTGGAAATCGGATTGGAACAGAACTAACCTGGCAAAGTAACTAAATTTGTAGAATAAGATGATGGAATGGATTTGGATGGTGAGAAGAGCTTGGAATTGAGATCAGAAGTTGAATTTTTAAATGGAATTTAGCTTGGATAAAAACGAATGATTAGAGGGGAGGATGAATTGATTGGAGACCAACCAAGGATGCCTGATTTTATGCTAAAGTAATAGCAAAGGGCGGAGATAGAGTTGAATGCCGGACAAAAGGGTACACGTTCATATTATTTTCAACTATGAGATTTTTAAGCTACTTTGAAAATCCGCTTGGCTGTTTGTTTTCTTTTGGATTGGAGATGGCCCAGATGGGCGAATTGTAGTAGTACCGAATGAGCCGTGCATAGAAGATGCTGGCAAAATTCTCCGAAAATTTAAGTTATTAGGAAATTTTCTGAATTTCTGAAAGTATTTGTTAATAAGAAGGGATTAATATTTTAATTAGAATTAATCGGTTCTGTTGAAAACTGAATTTAAGAAATTAAATAAAAGATTTTTAACCTGGTTATAATATGGATTGTAGCATTTTCCCTACCTTAGTAATTTCGAGGACGAAATGCTTTTAAGGGGGAAGGAATGTAACGTCCCGCATTCTTATCGGTTTATATTTGAATATTTAAATCAGTTTAAATATTGAATTAACGTCCCGCATTTTTATCTGTTTGTATTTGAATATTTAAATCAATATAAATATTGAATTCATAATATAAGTAGATTATATATTAATTAAAATGGATCTGAACGTATAAAAATATATATCAAATATAATCGAGCCCGTAATATCGCAGCTGTTCGTAATTT
This sequence comes from Allium sativum, assembly GCA_030737875.1. NCBI lineage: Eukaryota > Viridiplantae > Streptophyta > Magnoliopsida > Asparagales > Amaryllidaceae > Allium > Allium sativum. Next base: position 63,814,780 of record JASFAX010000020.1, on the reverse strand, counting down.
AAGGTTCTGAACTTCAACTGAGTGTACATGACCCATTTAAAATCGGATTTCTATGAAACAAGAAACGTTCGAATCCATTAAACAGTATCTTCCTAATGGAAGTGAAAAACCAATATTTCGTATTATAAATGGGAAGTTATGTCCAAATTAAATATTTAGAAAAGCAGCGACATATTCGTTTTTGGCCGTAACGGTTTATTTGAAATAACTAGATATCGGATACGAATTTAGACAAGATTCTTTTGAGGCGTAGTGATAATATAATTTTTAGAATTTTACTGTAATTTTGTAATTACTTAAATACACAACTTTTTATATGGAGTATTTTGCACCCTATATCAATATTTTAGGATTTCACAATATGAGTCAACCTACTAATATTATTATAATTTTGGGATCGTGGCACCTCGCTGGACACGAACGTATTCTTATTTCTATCTGTGGCGGCTCGGACATGAACAAATTGAAACGTCCCACTGATATTCCAACACCAAAATTATTCTGAAGTAGACAGTCATACAAGTCAAGCCCTATACCATCTCCCTTCTAATATAGCCCTACAAGCCTAAGATATGTAGTGCGCTACCTAAGATTAAAAACATATGCTACAAACCAATGGTTTTCGAAACCTTCATGACAAAGGAAAATAGAAATGCATTTTCTAATTTGACAACAGACTTATGAAGCAAACCGACTTATGCTTTTCCTATTACCTACCTAAGCTTAGCAACACGCAGACAATAAATGCACCCATTCCCTCAGCAAAAAACAAGCATAATTATCTGCACCATGTCCCATCAACATGCCTACATACCTAGATGTTACGTTACATAGAATGGAAACACTTGCCTTTGTTAGGGGAAAAAAACCAAACATGTACAGATTCTTTGGTAAACACCATTCCGTCCCATATCATATTAAATATCAACTACTACAAACACTTAGCAGCTAAGGTTTTCGTAGGCCATCCTTTCACCGTGTAGGAACCTAAAAATAGAATTTTGTAGACCGATGAAATGGTTACTCAACAAAGAATTAACGTTGAAGTTTATGTACTTTAATATACCTTAACACTAAAGTCCTTCACGTTGAAGCAAGGTAGGTAATAGGTACCACTTACCTATCGCAAGAACTTCAGGGCCAAGGAAAGAAAATATCACTGCAGACCTACTCTAGAGCATGTACACCCTACCAGAGCTATTCCTTGAGCATCAAGGAATTTAAAACTATATATATGCCCAGAACTTCAGTGACATAATAAAGTAGATCATTTCAAAGTAAAACAAAACTTCCACCTCTCAAGCTTAGTTGCACGTTAGTTCTGGGAGTGCGAACCCAAGTTTGGGAAGATAGTCGACAGTAGCATGAGCTAGTATTGTCCTTGGAAGGGGATAAGATGGGTTCTGCATGAGGAGTTCATGTTGGAAGGCTGAGGCACACTTCGACAGAGGAAGGGAAGGCCACGTGATGAGCAGGGCACAACGTACTTCTTGTAGCTGCTGTTGGATGACCTGGAGCCACGACGAGGTAGGAAACGGTGAGCTTGGAGTTGAGTTTTTAAGATAAGCAGTATAAGTTGTTGAAACGTGATGAAGATGAAAGGCTTGCGAGCCGGGAGTGCACGGTGAAGCCCGCGAATGAACAGTGGAGATTTTGGTAGTTTGGAAGGTGATCTGCTACTTGGAAATGATGCGATATATTGTTGGGGATTAAGGTCGTGAAGTATGGTGTACCAAGGGAGAGTTAGTGGAGAAACATATACGGCAATATTCGGCAGTAGGAGTTTTGAGGGAATAATGGCCTGGGAACGAAGTATTGGGATTAACGTTGCAAAAGAAATGGGATTTTACTGTGTGTGTGGAAGCAGTTTATTAGAAATGTGGTTTTTGGTTAAGTGAATTAGTAAAGGAGTTCACTTGGCTTGCGTTTAAAAGGGTACGTTATATGTGAAGGATTGGAGAGCAACTATGACTGAAATGTTTTGAGAATGGTGGAGCAAATTAACAGTATTATTGCGGCTATGGGAATACATGGGATTATTCTGTGATTACTGTGAGGTGATTACTATGAAGCAGGATGACAACGGTAGAAGGGAATTCATACGTTTGGACATGGAATTACTGAATGGGACTAGCAGTTTGGATAATTTTTCTGTACTGTGTGTTTATGAACGCGAAATGGGTGTTTGGCGACATAAGAGATGAATGCGAGGACAACACGACATTTGTGGTGAAGAGCGAGAATGACCAACAAGATATGTAAGGATCGATGCATTACTGGAAGGATGAAGGAATCTGGCGAAATCAAATCCGTTAGTATCGTATGGTCGGAAGCTACGCTATGAAGTCGGTTTGGAGAAATGTGAAGCACATTGAAATTACAGCAGAATTTAATGCTTGGTTTAATCAACTGACGCAGGTCGTTTTTTAACGGTTAATGCGCAAAGGTGAGTAAATTCACTAACTCTGTTTTATTTAAAATATTTTAATTATATCTTAAATAATGGTTGAATGCTGTGTGATGGTTGTTTAAGTAGATTACAACCAAATTGTTGGAAATATATATATATATATATATATATATATATATATCATTGCACATGTGTACATCATTGGTTGGATACTGATTCCATCGATTATAATATTCCCTAGTATGGAATTAGTGTGAATTGTGTTGACTAATATCTACGGATGAAGGAAACCTGTTGGAGGAATCCAACTGGATTCCTCAATATTTATATGTACTGGTTGTTTTATATATGCACTGTTTGAGCCCCAAATGACATTAAAACACTGTGTGAATATTGATGTTGAACGGAAATTCAGCATTTGTTTTGATTTAATCAATAAACGATATCGATTAAGAATGTGGCGATCGTCGACCATAAACCCATCGTTTTGTTAAGAAGTTGATTGGCCGTCAGGCCAATCAATGTAGTTAATTATAAAAAAATTATTTTTATAATTAAGGTGAAGTTTTAAACTGTAATAGAAATTCTATTATAAACTGGTATTTTATAGTTCATTTTATAAGTAAATATAAACGAATGTCTGACAATTAAAATAAGTTATTAAGCTGTATTTATCTTACGAGTGAATAATTTGGATAACTATTTTAAAGCAAAATAGTCAAGAAATATTATTAGATTAATTATATTAATCTAATAGTAAGAAGTAATTAAAACCAGTTAACGAATTTACTGATGGGATGAATTTGATTTAATCAACTGTTTATTTGGAAAATGATTATTAGATTAATTGGTCTTTAATTAATCTAATGAAAATAACTTTGCGGTAAACTGATAAAAAACTAATAAGATTCCTTATTAATTACCCTTTCTAATTAATGAGGTAATAAATAATTATTGAACCAATATAATTAGTATTGTCTATATAAAGTAAGCAACCAATCTATCGTAGAATAATGATGAAGTAAATTGTTTGCTTCAGCAATGATAATGCAAAATATTATTTAATTATTTTTAATTAAATAATTGTTTCTTAAATGGACCTCATTTAAGATGTTATTGAAATAGTGATGAGATGTTACCTGCATTAAGTAAAATGGCTCAATAAAAGTAAAATTTCAAGAGACAAAGAACATAAATGTATTTTGGTAAAAGCAGTTATAAATATAATTGTATAACGAAGACGCAAAAAAGAGTTAATATTTAAATAAATAGTTGTAAACAACTGAATTTTCAAATTAAGGATATGGCATTATAAAACCATATTTAAATTATAGCAAGAAGTATGATTTGACGGATTTTAAAGTATAAGGGTTAGAGTTACGAACTTATATCTATTCTAAGATAAGAATGTTGTTGATCAAGGTCTGAGAGGTAATTAAAATACACCAACTTGAACGGCTTCACTATTGTCGACGGATGGCATTAGTTTGTAACGGAAAGAGACGTCGAGATTAGTTATAAAGGGGAATATTACAACGTATGACAAGTTTTGAACTATAACGATAAAATAACGTTGTTGACTAGGCTTAAGCGTGACTGTTATGTCGAGATTGGTTATAAAGGGGAATATTAAAGCGTATTACAAGTTTTGAACTATAATGATAAATTAACGCTGTCGATCAAAGCTTAATCGTGATTTATATATATATATATATATATATATAGCACTTCTCCCTAGGAAATGAAACAGTTGGTTTGATATCCACTTATTCTAACGAAATAAGTAACGACGGTTGTCCAAAGAAATATAAGAATAAGTTTAGAAAGAGAAATTGGAAAATCGTTTCAGAAAATGATGACAATCATTTCAATGTTTGGAATATGATTAGAACTATATAACACTATTAGGAATTGGAACTATAATTCGACGATGTCGAATGTATTAAAGTAAATTATTTTTAGTAATTATAATCTAATAGAATATATCTAGTTTAAACCAACAAATTACAATAGGATATGTTATCAACATTTAGCTATACACTTGATATTGATTTAATAAGAAGTGACTTAGAAATAGAATTTATAAAGTGGAATGGGAATATAAAATTATGAAAGAGTTATTTGATAAAGGTGTCCAGATTTTTATAATAGAGATGATATTCACATTTTAAAGTGAATAATGTTTTAAAAGTGAACGTTTGGCAAGATTAAACTACTTATAATGAAATTGGAAATATTTTTCCAATGTAGATAGGGTATATTATCGAAGTGTAGAAAATAAAGAATGTTAAAAGAATGGAAATGTTTTCGAACGTAAATAACGTATATTTCTGGAACATGGGAGGATAAGAGTTTATAATAAGTAGAAATGTTTTTCCCAGGAAGTGTGAAAAAGGCTAAAACGGGATTTGAGAAATATCTGGTAAGATATGGGAATTCGAATAATAAAAACGAATTTTAAATAAAAAGTGCCCGTGGTTATATGGTGTTTAGTTATACATTAAAATGGATGTTTGTTTTTACTTCAATAGTTAAATAACCGACTATCGAAGTGTTTTGACCATCGTTGTCAAAACGGAGAGACCGGTTGGATATATTATCTGAAAACCACTCCGTATAGGCCTAAGCGCTGTTATGCTGAAGATGATTGAAGACGAAGTGAAATGCAAGGGACGTCATGTTCCAGAATGGTACTTTCTGTTTGTCCAGATCTAGGACAACTTGTACGGACGAATGTCTTACAGAGTATTCCTAACAGATCATATAAGACGATCTTTCTGAGATATTGCGTCTAGTGGCAGAGAAATTTGTTTCTCTTTTCTTTTATACCCGTCATATTTTTTAGAAGATCAACTAGTGATTCGATGGGTTTGACGATGTGGCATTCAAAGTGAATAGTGGACAAATGTTCAGAAAAGGTAGATATAGTCTCAAGCCTCACAACCAGGAAATGACACAAATCGGGCAGGCAGCATGGCTATGTGGGTCATTCCTGTTAAGATATACTATCACCATCTAGAGAAAATTTATATTTATCCTTCTTTCGTTTCTGTATCTTCGGGTAACAGTTATGTGGGTCCAACCGTAAGTGGCAATATATTCGAGACACTCAAGAGAAATGAGTGGTCGGTCATGTGTGGGCTGGGTTGCAAGATGTTCTTGTTGAACCCCGGTGTATCCCCTCTAGAGTACTGATCGGGAGGTGGTCCCATACCTTGTCATAGTTGGAATCCAATCTCCAATAAGCGCCCTACGGTTTTTGATTTTATACTATGTATGTGGAGCGTGAGAAGCAAGCGTTCTGCTATTTGTTTATTTATTTGACTAGATATTATTATAATATCACTGGATTTTGATATCAAAATATTTGGGTTATAGTAAGGTAAAAATCGTCCATGTTTATGTGTGGGCTGGTCTTACCATTATCCTTTTGTTTCAAAAGGATTTTCAATGTTAAAACGATATGGTTGGAATTTACTCGCACCAGTCCCATGACTGACCCAGAGTTTATTTTGTTTGTTTCCCTAGACTCTTGGGTGCCCAAATTTGTATGGGCAGTCAAGTGTTCAGGCTTTGCAAATTCACTTGGAGGTGCTCAAAGCAGGAGGCTTCACCACTAGTTATTAGAGATTATTTCCGCTGAGATGTATATGAGTAATATTATGATATGGTATGCATATATACAAATTTAGATTTGTATTTCAAAAAGTTATGTTATACATTATCTTTAATGTTCCGCTGTGAGATTCGTGTTTACTCTGATTCTATTTAGTTGTGTTCTTCTTCTTCTTCTTCTTCTATTCTGTTAGTTCTACCTCATCTTTCTCATCCTCTTATTTCTTTCTATTAAAGATCTGTATTTTCGTGCTTAGTACGGATTTACGGGCCTTTACAATTCATTTGTTTGAATTTGGTTTGGGATGTGAATGGAATTGATTAGAATTGGTATGTGTATGGCGCGAGCCAGTATTAGGCGAGGGATAAGGCTAGACCTTATTCCGGTTCTACTATCGCGTCGTTATGCTGTCGAAATTTTCTTAAATTGTTAGAACAACAAAAATATCATTTTATTGTATAAATGAACTATATAAAATATTCATGTGTTGAAATAAATATTTTATCATTAAAAAAATAATTTTTAATGAGTATATGAATGAAAATAAATATTCATTTACAAATCGGATGATTTGTTTATGTACACTCATTTGACTGATATTGATTAGGACGATATATTTTACACATCGCCCAACTACACAAATAAAATCGGTGTGTATTGATTGAAACCCCACACTGGTATTGGGATGATATTTGACATACACTAATCCTTATTGTTTAGTTGTATGTCAATCGATTGGTTGACAGACTGTTGTAATCATTAACTATTTATATTTAACGCTTATGTAGTTGTGTGATGCACTCTGGATAATGGTTGATTACGTTTGATTATTGGTGTGTACACATGTGTATGAAATCCATTTAAATAAAATTATATGGTAATTGACTGTGTCTGATTCCAATTCGGAAAGAACAAATATTTTAAAATGACGAGTAATGAATATTTTAAAATAACTAATATTTTAAAATAATATCCAGTAATGGATCAAAATATGATTTTGATGTCTTATTTGGGATGGACACGAAAGTATTTTAATATATGAAGCCATGTTGATTAAATTAACGCCATTTGACATGAACGATATTTATATCGATTTTATTCATTTTTAAAATGAAGATCGAAAAGGAAATGATTTCAAAATCAGATATTTTGAAAATATTATCATTTAAATAATATAATGATAAGGACAATTCAATTTTGATTTAAAACTGAAAATGAAGTTGAAATCGTTTTTAAAACGAATTTAAAGCGATTTATAAAATACGTTTTAAATGGAAATCGACAAGGTATATATTATATATATAATATAATGGCCTGAATAGAACGCGCTGCACTGCGGCAGTTCGCGAATTTCGACCATTGACATCGAATTGACATTACGGGAAATCCGATCGTCGGATTCTCCTAAAACCAGAACCATTGGGTTCGTATCGAAAAGAGCTTTCCAATGAATATAAGAGATTTGAAATCTAATGGTTGGATTTGGAATTCCATCCAAATCAAATTTGGAAAAGGTCGATGTAAGTGCAGTTCGATGGCTGTTTATGGAAATCGATTATACAGGCTTTGATAAAATTATTAAAAATGTTGATAATTTGTGTAAAATCATAATAAATGATTTGGAAAGAATTAGGATGAAAAATTCCATATTTGAAAAGACAAAAATATACTTTTATCGAAATGAACTAATTATTAACTAGAATTATAATCCAATTATTTTTAAAATAAAATAAATTGGATATGTGAATGGTTTAATATAACCAGAAATTTCCAATGACCAAATTGGAATGAAATTAGAATGGATTTGGAATGGAAATAACCTTCGGAATATTTTGATATTAGATTCCGTGATTATACAGATATTGTTATGGAATTTTGGAAGATATATATATATATCGTTATTCCCAATACGATATTTGTTGATTTCAGAATTTGATATTGAATATAAGCCGATATAATTTCTATTCAGAGCCATGTATTTAATATTCAATTGGATTATGGGTTTGTCGTGAATGGTGTCTTCATTAACGCTGTTCTTAAACCCAGTTGAAAAAAGAATAAATCTTTTAATTAAGACTATAAGAGTTTCCAATTATATTTAATAATTGGAATAAAATGGAATGTGAATTGGGTTTATTGTGAACTGTGTTTTTAACGACATTTGTTCTTTAACCCGATTTACAGTGAAATGTGATTTGGAATTTATAAATCTTTTTATTAAGATTTAACTGGAATTTTCCAAAGTAAAATTTTCCAATTTAATATATTAAATTATAATTGAATGGAATTTGATTTGATAATAATTGAAACGAGCTTCTGTGGAGGAAGACTGTTAATATATATATATATATATATATATATATATGGAATTTAAAAGGCTTTGTCATTATTTCATTTATATTATTAGTCGGATACAGAAATTGATATCGATTATATGTTGATCTGTTTTCCGTGAAGATTCCATAATTAATGGAATGTGATTTGGGTTTATCATGAACTGTGTTTTAAATGACATTAGTTCTTTAACCCAGTGAAAGATAGGATTACATGTCTAACATTATATTGGGAACTGTATGGTTGATCTCTGCTAAATATATATCTGTTTGGTGGCGGAGATTTATTATCTTGCTTAACACCCTTCTCTAAGACGTACGAGCTTAGAGGTTATACATCGGCAGAAATCAATAGTACAGTGTATATTGTCGATGCGACATGTTTGTGCTTCCAAAGTTAAATAATCATTAATATTGATTTTTGGAAAGATTGAAACTAAGTGGTGTTTTAATGAATCTTTAATTAAATTGAAATGTGAATTGATAATTTAAATTATTAAATTTGGGAAATGATCAATAATGGAGTAGCACCAATTTTACTCCAAGCGATAGTCAAATCTTTAATTAGATTTGAACATGAAATGGTAATTAAATTTACCGATAACACCATGGTGTTAGATATAGAGTACTACTAGTTTTGCTCTATGGGATGAATAGGTTGGGATTGGGAAATTAAATAAATGGTTACTTCGGTAAGGTGCGCTAATCCCAACTAGTTTGGATAAACTTTAATTTGGTTTGAACTGATATCCAAAGGAAGAGTAAAGAATAAATTTAAAGAATTTATCTTTGATAAAATTAATGGGAACCTTTCCCTAAAAAAAGAATATTTGAATAAAAGAATATTCTGGATTGGAATGAGGCATATGTTGTGTTTTTATGGCACTTGTTTATTATATACGCGAGTTATTTGGAAAGGCCAGGTTTACACCCATTCTAAATAACCGATTCGACGATAAGTCGACGATGAAGACGATGGTTGAAGACCGAAGGTCTTCACATCGTTTGGATGATTGCTGATGTCTTGATTGGGCGGTACACCCAAGACAAGGTAATAAGTGGTGATCGTCCAGATGTACTTGGAGATCGACCGGATATACGAGGACCTCTCTCCTATATTGGACATATGGGATGAGGAATACAGTGCCTCCGGTTTCGTTCAGACCTAGAATGGACTAGTAAACGGATGTGTGTCTGATGTTGGATTTCATTCTGTTGATTGATCTCTATTAAATATATATCCGTTTGGTGGCGGAGAATTTATTTTCTTGCTTAACACCCTTCTCTAAGACGTACGAGCTTAGAGGTTATATATCGATAGACATCAATCGCATGGCATGGAATATCAATGTAGCATGATGGGATGCAAAGGATCAAGGGTTTTATTGAAAAGCATAGCCTTTTGGTTAATGATCCAAGCACGGCCTTAAAGGGCACAGCTTTGGGTATAGCGTTAATTCGCGAGCCTCACACCTCGGTATGAGTCAAAAATGGGATAAAGGACCAAAGAAGGACATGACGTTTCTTTCTAGCTATGGGTGGTGTCATGGTATGGAGCCCAGACATTTATATATTTTTACCTATGTGGTTGTTGGAATGCGAGGTGCCTCGGATATATCGGTTACTAGGAGTCGATGGATAGGTCCGATAGAACTGGGAAACGTGTGCTCAGGAATTGCCAATCCTTAAACGTAAAAGAGAACCGGCCTTGGAGGATCCAAGGATTGCCCAGAGTGTGCAGTCTTGAGGCATTTGCTAGAGTTCTCGAAGCGGTGAGGAGTACATCCCTTGCCTCGACTCATGACAGAAATCCAATTTCCAATACGACATTGCGGTTTTAGTTGTAACCTATATGGCGACATGGTAGCATGGGATACTATGCCGTCTATGATTGATACATTTATATTTGAAGTTTTTTTGACACTATACACTTATTATAGTATCAAATGATTTTTTTAAACGTACCATTCATGTTTGGCTATTATAAGGTAAAACCCTATCCTCTGGCTTGCGTTGCATTATATGATGGGACCTGGGTCTTATAATAGCTTCTTTTTTCCAAAAAGCATTGCGCTGTTTGTTTTACGCACTTGCATTCTTCGGAGGAAACCCGTTCCGTGTTTTACGGCATGGTCCCTTGATTTCCTTTCAAAGCAAGCACTCACATGATTAACCTGGAGTTTATTGTTTTATTCTAAACTCTGGGTGCCCCTATTTTCTACACAAGCAGCTAGTAGTTTTGGTTTTGCAGATATTGTATTCACAGGATCTTGGTTTACAGTGGGAGCTATATTCGGAATGCTCTGTATCCGTGTATTTCATTCAGTTGTGTTTTGTATTATTTTCTGTTGCATTGTAATGTGTTAGTCTCTGATATTTATCAAATGTATATTATTCATTTATACTCTGTTATATTCTTGTACTCTGATATAATTGTTGTAAAAAGCAATGAAATGTTCTTATGTTTGCGTTCTGATTTATCGTGTTCTCAACTCAATCCGGGCTTTCCTTTACGTGCGAGTTTGGGTCATTTCAATATATATACACACACACTTACGTGTGTGTGTGTGTGTGTTTGTGTGTGTGTGTGTGTGTGTGTGTGTGTGTGTGTTTGCTATACCTTAAATATGAAATGAAACTACGGATATCTATAATGATATAGATATTGGAATGTGAAAAATATAACGAATGTGTTTTGTTTTACTTTCATATACATATTTGTGTCCTGACATTGAAATTATTCCAAAATAACAAGCATATTGCTGAAATAGTTTTGAAAACTTAAGTGAGTACGATTTGCTTTAATTTTCATGATGTTTGTACCTAGATTATAAAATCTAGGGGCAATGAAGAAATCATGTAACTGCCGTTGATATATATTAATGTTAAGTTTTTGTAGCAGGTTGAATATTATGCAAGTAGAATAAAGATTACATGAAAATGAATTTTTTTAAGGACATACAAATTGTATGTTGACTTTATGTTTACATGCACTAGTAAAAGAGACAAAATGTTTATCTCAACTTGTTCTTTTGTCTCACTTGCTATGAACTAAATGCAGTGACGTGAAAATGTAAAAGTAACTAGATGTACGCTCAAGGATATGAATCAGATTTAAAAGCTAAATGTGCTTCTTGTATCTTCTTACTTGTATGCTGCAAATTAAATGGAAATTTAAACAATTGATTCGATGATGTGTGGCTATTGTTAACCTGTGGCTAATATACTTTATATTGAACCACTGATAAATATATGTTTGTATGACAACATTGATTATATAGATTCTGAATGATAAGTATGTGGGTATTATATATATAATTACATATAATATACCTAGCATAAAAACTGTCATATTGGAAAGTACCTGTAGGCTTTGATGCCAATGTATTGTTTTTATTTGTATATGATGCAAATATGCACAATTATGCCAGTTTACACGTATATAATCACTGCATATACATGCTTATGCCAGTATATATATATATATATGTGTGTGTGTGTGTGTGTGTGTGTGTGTGTGTGTGTGTGTGTATACATATATAATTTTATGAACACGTCTCCTTGGTTATATATTGAATCAATTAGTTTGAAAGAACCTTTATACGGTATTGTTTCTTTACTAGAAAAACCGATTGACTATAGTTTGTCATAAACAGGCATTTGATGTCAACGAATGGCCAATAATACTCAAAATAATTCCAACAACAATGGAATTATGAAAAGAAAGGAAAGTAAGACTTGTTTTCACTTTATAGATGTTTCTTGAAATGTTTGAAGACATTATACAATTAGTATATATAAAATTTCGTGTATTGTATACTGAAATTGAAGCAAGTGTGACATGTTTTTCATAAGTGCTTGATTGTATTTCCTAATGTTTTAGACATGTAATCTACTGGTATGTATTTTAATTTATGTTGCTTATGTTGTATAAAATGATAAGTCAATAACCGTATAAATACATATTTGTTATCTGGGCACTGATAAGAAGAATAGAAAATTTTGTATATTTCGTATAAGTTGATGTATGCTCCATCTAATAATACGTGAGTCAGTGTATATATATTTGATATATTTGTACATGTCATGTTTATAAGCTGCAAATATATATATATAGCTGATTGTTTGACCAACACCAAGATTTGTATGATTATATATGCAATAAATATTGCGATGTAAATCTACTGCTATAACCAGAGTCTTCACAAGCTATACTTTTATATTGAATGCCGGGATTTCTATGAAATGGGCCTTGTTTTAATTATTATATATGCATGCATATCAATTTTGTTTGATCTGAATTTTCGTTTGGGCCTGCCTATATATTATCAAAAAGATTTGTATTATAAAGTCTATAAACTAGGCCTTGAATCCATTTATGGCTGGATAATATATGAATATGGAAATGCTATTTGGTTACATGAAATTTACATTTATTAGTATAATTTTGATACTCTACAATACAAAAGTTAAGTCAACCAATGTTTTGAAATGTTGAAAATATAAATAGGCATGCTTCCTGTATATAACATTGAATTTAAACACATATAATTCATATATTTAATTTAAATCCAGTTAATTATACTAGTGTTAAATACATATATTTTGATATGTGTAAATGATACTAATATAGTTCACCACTACGAATTTTAAAAATTCCTTTAAACCAATTATTTATATTAAGTCATGGTGACATCTTCCAATAAATACACTCATCAATGTCAGAATCACTGGTTGTAGGTAATGCATAAGCATTAGTACGCCTTTTATTTTGGTTATATGCGATGGAGTTAATGTGATACTCAACTGTATAATTGGGTCTGACTTAACTAGGTTGCATAATAAGATTATGGGCTTAGAGACAAGGAGCATGAAATATTAATATTTAAATAAACAAAATTATTCATCATGCCATCCAAGAGTTATATAAGAGATATAACTAACATAAAATATCTACATAAAAAATTGTGTTTTATAGGATCAGCCAAAGCTGACTCAAGGCATGAATAGATATAGATCTTGGATCACCAATATATATTCGTATATATATATATATATATATATATATATATATATATATAGAGAGAGAGAGAGAGAGAGAGAGAGAGATAGGGATGTTAATTTGAGTGGGTGCATATGATTAACATAAAAATGTGTTTATTTTATGCTCTTATATCTTATCTTTTGTATATAAATAAATATTACTTGGGTATTGTTTTTTCACTTTTACAGATATTCCAACCCAGCCCGCATGCAACCAGAAAAGTAGAGAAATGGAGATTAGATTGCTATATATTTACATTTTGAAGAATTGTAGATGAAGATCTCACATCTAGTTGCTGTTGGACAAGAAAATGATTGATAAAAAGGCCATGCACATTTCAAATTAAAGGAGGCTTGCAAGAGAAAAGGAGAAAAGGCCTAGAACTTTTTCCAAATGACAAAAGGCCTAAAACTTACTTGAAATAGCTAGGCCTATTTGTAATTAGGGTTAGGGTTTGGTTATCTCCTATAAATACCCTTCTAATATCATTGTAGCCACCATCCTATTTTTTTTATCTTAACCTCCATTAATAAAAGTTCTTCTTCTTCTTTTATTTTCTAGCATTTTTCTTTTTCTTAGCAATTGGTGTTGTCTTCACAGTTAGTTTTGGTAGAACACCAATTGTATTTTACAATTTTTTTTTATTTATGATTAGTCGTTTGATTAGTTTCAATGACAATCCTAATTTTATTTTTTGTTGTTCTTTTTTTTCTGCAATTTTAATTTCTGCTTTTTATTTGTGTTTTGCATTTTATTTTCCAAGCAATTTGTGCCATCTATTCAATTACATTGATAGATCTCAAGTTGTCTTTGCTATTTTATTTTCATTAGTGATTAATCGTTTGATTACATTCAACGATAATCCTAAATTTGCAATTTCAATTTGTTTTTTTATTTCAACCAAATTTCCAAACTTCGTCTAACTCGCCTAAGAGATTAGATAAATAATCTGATTTTAATCTACCTCCCTGTGTTTGACCTACATACTACACATCTGTGCGCTTGCAGTATTTATTTCTATATCTGCGCTTTTCTAGTTCATAGTAAAGCGTCGATCAAGTTTTTGGCGCCGTTGCGGGGGAGGTAAACACTAAATTTTATTATTTATTTAATTTCTGATTCGTGTAAGTTTTTTTATTTCATTTTCTTTTTGTTTTCTTGTGTATATAGAAAAAAAAATCTTGATCGAATAGATTTGGTATTATTCAATGATATCGTAATCTTCTAAGCAAGAGAAAAAAATAACTTTCCATTTTCATTGATTTTTTGTCTTTGCCATTTTTTTCTTTTACTTCTTTCCTTTTTTTCCTAATCATTTTCTCCTTTGAACAAATTTCTTTCTTGTTTTACGAGCCTCCAAAAAAAACTGTTAATTTTCCTTTATTCTTTCCATCTTTCCACTTTCTTTCCGATCGTCTACATTCTTTTTCTTTTTACGAATTTCAAAAGAAAAAAAAGATTCCGCTTTTGCAATTTATTTTTCCCTTTCTTCTTTTGTCTTTTTTGTTCTCAATACATTTGATTTCTTTTCTTCTCTTACAAATTTCCTCTCTTTTCAAAAAAAAAAAAAAAACTCTTTTGATTTCTTTCCTCTTTATTCTTCCTTTTCAATTTTCAATACAATTACTTCTCATTCTTCTTTTACAAGTTCAAAAAATAAAATAAAAAATGTTGTCATTTTCTTTTATTTCTTCCCTGTTTTCAACTTCTTTCTCCTTTCTTTCATTTGTTTCCCCTCTTACTAGTATCTCGCATCCTTTCTTCTTTTAAAATTTTCTAAAGAAAAAAATTCCTTTGATAAATTTCTCTTCTCTGCCTTGTAATTAATTTTCTTTCCTTTCTCCATTTATTTCTTTCCCTTTTCAAGTTTTTCCTTTTTCATTTTTTCTCTCTCTTCTAATTTTACAACAATAAACAAAAGAAAAAGTTCTTTCTTTTTTTGTTTCTCTTTTATTGCTTTCCCTTCTAAATTTCTTTTCCAAATCTTTTACAATTACTTTCCTTTCTTCCTTTACAATTATCTTTCTTTTCTGAAATCTCTCTTCCCATTTTTTTTGGTCATTTGTTTCTTTCCTATTTGTCCGCTTTTCAACCTAATAAAAAAAGGCAAAGACATAAAAAGATTCTTTTTTTTGGAATTATTTTTCCCTGCTTCATTTCTTCCCTTCTTATCAAATACCCCACTCTCTCACATAATCTCATTTCGCCACAGTTTTTTTTTCAATCTACACTTCAGCACCATCTTCTTCAATCCCTCCTTCCTACCACACTTCTTCCACAATGCACAAACCAACCCTATCCACAAGCATTCTCTCAAAAAATTCCAAACTTTCTTCAACCTACTACAGCCTCATATTTTCTTGTGATTTTTTTGTTATTTACTTCATTAAAAAAACCAAAAAGAAAAAAAGAGAGTTCCAAACCAAGGACAAAGTGACTGGAGTTCATGCAACAAATCAAGAATTTAGAAATCAAAAGAAATTGCAAATAGTGATATTTCAATCATTGGTGCTACTCATTTTTTTTATGGACAGCCATGCCCCACTGTAATAATTTCTGAACTCTACAGGTGCTCTGCTACAAATAAAAATATAGACATTGCTTGTAAAAAAAATCTACAGGGGCAGGGCTTGATTGTACAATTTTTATTTCTGCAATTATTCTTGTGTGACTGTTGTGTTAGCTAAAATTTCTACATTGATTTGGTGAGGAACGAATTTCCATACTTATAAGCATCACTCACATCGCTATTCAAGAATAAAATCTGATTTGATTTTGAAAATATTTAACTGCTAGAGTGTATTTTATGAAATTGATTGTCTAAATGGTTTGATCGCGGATATATATTAGTTCAATTTATTGAACTTCTAGCAAAAGAGGTTGCATACTACCCGTAAAACATTGGTCGTTTCCCTTAGTATTTATACTATTCGTGAATGGCCATAAGACCCTCTTCCCCCTTCAAATCAAGATTATCAACTAATAAAATATATTTGAGTACATTATTTATTTTGTAATAACAGCTACTTGTGTCAAATTTAAGTTTTGGATTTTCCATATTTGATAACGATGAATGAGAAAAGTCTCAGCCACCATAATTCTTCTAGGGATTTGGAAATTGATAAAATTAGCATGATTCAGACCACAGTTGATGAAACTTTTATTGACACTTCTGAAGCCTTGAAAATATGTTTTAACCATTTCAACTCTGATTTCGATGAGCTTGAATACATTTCTGAATTAAATGAACTTCTTGACCCGAAACCTATGTCATCTGAATTTAACCAAGGAATGTTGACCAATGTCATACACGAACTTCCTATGTTAGACCTCAAACCTCTGCCACAAGACTTTGAGTATGATCACTTGGACTTTTCGAAAAATTCTCCCATAATCTTGGCCTTTGATCTTACCGAGGACCAAGAAGAAAACCTGAGAAAATTTTATGGGATAATCTGCATCTTAATTATATAAATCATTGGCACGACAACATTTTCATAGGAAAAATTTTGATTTCAGAATTTATTGACATGCCTCTTGTACCTCAAAAAGCAGATAGGAAATCATCATACATCATTTTCGATAGAGGCAAGTGTGGGGGAAAAAGAAAATCTCATTTTTCACGTAACACTCATCTTCGTTATAGATTTCATTTTGTTTATGATTGGCATTCACATATAGTGGCTAAACTTCATTTCATCTTACAAATAATTTTGCAACTCATTCACCTTTGGGTACGATCTTTCAAATTTAGGAAACGTTACAGTGCGGACACTGTTTAGTTCTAGTGTGGGGGAGTCTGCATTACATCCTTTTATTTTTCTTTAATTTTTTTTCTTTTCATATAAGACCATCATGCATTTTAGATCGTAATAACATGTCATTTTTTTCTTTCCTTGAAAATACGACACACTTTAGATTGATACAACAAAATAAGTTAAGGATTGTTAACCAGTTGATAGTATTTTTTTCTCTCAGCTAAGATCGAATACTAAATATAATGAAAAGTTGAATTTTGAGAGATAATAATGTAACCGGTACGTAGGGAGTTCCTTAGGTGATGGCCATGAAGTTTATTCTATATTGTAGTCTTTGTTTAAATGAGTGGAGGACTTAAGATACTTATATTGGCTTTTCGAATCTTTAAAACTAAGTTGTGTTAAGCTGAAATCGTGTAACTCTCTCTTTTCTTATATTTTCAATAATAATAATAATAGCAATCCAAGGGTATCCAACATTGCTTGTGTATCTAGCGTTGGTGTGCAAACCCGCCAAGCTCTATCTGACATGTTGTTGACAAAGTCAGCGTCAGAATATCTTGGTCTAATTTTATGAGATTGGACACGTAAGGATTACCGACATGTTTTTGACAAAGTCAGCGTCGATCTGCACAATCCGCCAAGCTCTGTCCCAACTCTCCGTCAGTTCGCAAGGTAGTGTATGGGTGGTATACCTTGGTCTTTTAAGTTAGGTGTATGTAATTAAACATAAATTTTAACTTTTATAGAGATAGAGAATAAGCGATGATGCCCAAAAATTTCTTGACCTTATTGATTTGACTAGCCATACACAAGGAAATTAGAATACCACTTCACAAACTGTGACAGGCAAACTAAGAATTTATTTCATGGTTGCACTATGTTATCGACCGAACTAACTGGCCAAACTTGAATTTAACATTTGAAAACTTGATTTATATTGAAAATTTGTGACAAGTTGAGGTATCTAAAGTACAATCAACTGATTAGAAATTGTTAACTTAAATTGTTGTACCACTTTCCTGAAACAAATCGTGTTTTCATTTTTGTTTTTATTTTGCATATGCCCTTTGCACTCATGTAGTTTCATTAGAATCATAGCATAAAGTAATTGGATTTTGTGGGTAGTATCCGCTGAAAACCCTCATGAGACACCACTCATCCTCTAGGGACACCTAGAGGTTTAACGACTTGTTGCATATGCTCAATGCAATTGTGTTTCCTACGAAAGTGTGACCTATCTAGTTTAGTTTTTCATTTCTTGTTTTACTCGAGGACGAGTAAAGGATAAGTGTGGGGGTGTTTGATTAACATAAAAATGTGTTTATTTTATGCTCTTATATCTTATCTTTTGTATATAAATAAATATTACTTGGGTATTGTTTTTTCACTTTTATAGATATTCCAACCCGGCCCGCATGCAACCAGAAAAGTAGAGAAATGGAGATCAGATTGCTATATATTTACATTTTGAAGAATTGTAGATGAAGATCTCACGTCTAGTTGCTGTTGGACAAGAAAATGATTGATAAAAAGGCCATGCACATCTCAAATTAAAGGAGGCTTACAAGAGAAAAGGAGAAAAGGCCTAGAACTTGTTCCAAATGACAAAAGGCCTAAAACTTACTTGAAATAGCTAGGCCCATTTGTAATTAGGGTTAGGGTTTGGTTATCTCCTATAAATACCCTTGTAATATCATTGTAGCCACCATCCTATTTTTCTATCTTAACCTCCATTAATAAAAGTTCTTCTTCTTCTTTTATTTTCTAGCATTTTTCTTTTTCTTAGCAATTGGTGTTGTCTTCACAATTAGCTTTGGTAGAACACCAATTGTATTTTACAATTTTTTTATTTGCGATTAGTCGTTTGATTAGTTTCAACGACAATCCTAATTTTACTTTTTGTTGTTTTTTTTTCTACAATTTTGATTTCTGCATTTTATTTTTGTTTTGCATTTTATTTTCCAAGCAATTTGTGTCATCTATTCCATTAGATTTGATAGAGCTCAAGTTGTCTTTGCTATTTTATTTTCATTAGTGATTAATCATTTGATTAGATTCAATGATAATCCTAATTTTGCAATTTCAATTTGTTTTTTTTATTTCAACCAAATTTCCAAACTTCGTCTAACTCGCCCAAGAGATTAGTTAAATAATCTGATTTTAATCTACCTCCCTGTGCTCGACCTACATACTAGACATCTGTGCGCTTGCAGTATTTATTTCTAAATCTGCGCTTTTCTAGTTCATAGGAAAGCGTCGATCAGCATATTTCAGTTAAAATTATGTATTTATATTAATATAAATTTTGATTGCCAAAATTTGTATTTATATATGTATATATTGCAAAATCAGTTATTGTTGTTTTATTATTTATTATCTACTATAAATATTAAATGGTAAACAACTCGGATAATATATTGCTAAAATTAATCCTTAAGAAGGATAAACTGAATTAAATCAAATTTCTTGAGTAACATCGAAATTTGAGGATTGTCCTCAAACAAATTAAAACGTAATTGTTTTACAAATATTGAAGATCTAAAATGGAAAGTTGAATAAGATATAAATGTTATAACAATCTATTTATACATATCTAATACTAGATACTAGATATGAATCACATAGATGTATGTGAATTTGCGGGAATTGCAAAATGATTAGAAATATGACATATGGATAAGTGGACTTACGATTGAAAATGAAGCGAATGTTGCAGCATTATCCATAGGAAGCTGCTTCATGTTATAAAACATCGGCCTAATTCAATAATTAAAATATTATGGTTATGAAAAATTCCATTTAAAATAAATGTTATTTTGTATCTTGTTTAGACAAGTTTGAATTTCATTTGTAATAAAAGACAATTGTTGTTCATTTTATTTAAATGAAATATCTCATGGAAATGCACAATTAAACAATGATTTTATGAATCCTTAACTTTAATATGCTTGATTATAACATAAATATTGGCGGATTAAATCTAATAATCCAACATACCTTGGCATTATCTGTTAAGCCATATAAACAAGAAACACATATCAAAACTCCATAATGAACGAATAATAAGGTCATTTTATTTTGAATCATATGAAGAATGAAAATCTGGTTTATTAGGAAAAATGACTAAATCACCTTTCACTTGACACAGTGAACGGGCTAGTAAGTATTGGGTCTCATATATAATGATGTACATGGAACAATGAATACATAGTCTAAAGGTAGGTTTTATTACTTCATTACATTTACTAATTATGTCAGTAGATACTGATATGTGTATCTTATGAAACACAAATCAGAATCCTTTGAAATGTTCAAAGAATTCAAGAATGAAGTTCAAGAACTGTTTTGGAAGAATATAAAAACTCTTTGAACCGATCGAGAGAATAATTAAGCTAATAAATAATGACTATCTAAAAGAGTGTGAAATTGTTTCAGAACTCACTCCACCTAGAACACCATATTGGAATGGTGTGTCTGAAAGGAGAAGTCATGCTTTATAAGATATGGCATGATCAATGATGAATCATATAGATCTTCCAATAAATTTTAGGGTTATCCCCTTGAAACAATTACATTCATATTTAATTGTAATCCTATTAATACGATTCTGAAGACGTCATATTATATATGGACTAGGAAGTGTCCTAGTATATCTTTTGTAAAGATTTGGGATGTGAGGCGTTTATTGAGCCTCACCACTGACTAGATCGGACCCAAATATTATGTGTTATTTTGTGGAATATCCAAAAGAAGCGAAATGATATCATTTCTATAAATCCTCTGAGAATAAATTGTTTATTACTCGAATTGGTACCCTTTAAAAGGAGAACTGTCTCTAAAATACCAATGAGAATAAAATAGAACTCAAAACGTCTCGGGAACCGCAAAATACCATTGAATATTTTTTGAAGAAAAAGGTACTTATATTACAATAACAAGAGTACAAAAACTGGATGGAGATGTTATGAATTACAGACTACAAGCAAAACAAATACTATATAAAACAAATAAAACCAGGCTCATCCTAAAGGATTGTAGCTCTACAAACAAACACAAAAATACAACAACTCAAAAGTCACACAAAGAAGCCCAGTTGGAAAAACTTGAAAGTACTCAGCAAAAGCCCAAAGCCCAGAGCCCAAACCGAGATAAAGCTCCAACTACGTCCAACATAAAAACCATTTGACACCAATTCACGGAATTAAGTCCACCAAGCCCAAAAAGGAAATCTAGACAGCTACAATATTCGCACACCAATAGACTCAAACCATTGCCAAACAAATTTAACCAAACCAACATAGAAGCAACTAAACCATGCTCCATAACATCATGCACCAAACAATTGCATGCATCGAATTGAAGATCTCACAACACACAAAAAAACCAATAATTAGAACTGTTGATCATAGAAAATTATTATTTTTACAAATTCCTCCAGTCTTCACTCCACTTGTTTTATCACCTTCCTGTAACGACCCACATTCTACGCATCGGAGGATAGTAGAATATTTATTTCATTATCATATGAAGTCGTATAGTCGTGTAACTTTGGGAAACGACTATTGGGGTCATTTCCCATGTTCACGATTTTTTCCGATTTTTAAATGACCGTTTTGCCCCTAGCTGATCTTGTTTCGACCATAACTTTTGACTGGTAAGGAATTTTGACTTGAAACCACTTCCATTAGATCCAGATGATGGTCTACCTTAGAGTGGTCACATTAGCCAAACGGACTTACCATTTGGAAGATATGGCTGAGACAAGGTCTAGAAGGTGAAAAACAGCTTAACCGGGCCTAATTAAGGTGATTAGCAGCTAGGCCCATAACCCATTTCGGGATTAGGGTTATGGGGAGGCTGAAATCAGCTAGCAAATGATCTATTTTCATTTTCTCAGCCGCTTAAAACATTTCTCTAATCCTAGCCATGGCCTCCACCTTCTAATTTCTTCCCAAATCACTCTCTAATCAAGAATTAAGCTAATCTACGTCAAATCAAGGAGAAATAGCACCAAATCAGAGTTGGAGTTGCTATGTTGCATAGAGATTTGACCCAAATCAGAGACAGTTCTAAATCTAAGTTTTATTTGTGGCTAAGGTGAGTGATTTGCATTGTTTTTCACTAATTACAGCTAATTAAGGGTGATTAGTAAGCAAAATTATAACTCAGAAAAATCTAGAAAAATTTGTAAAATTCTAAAATATTATTTTAAGCCTCTATTAGAAATTTGGGTTAATTTGGATAAGTTTTGCTAATGGTATGCTTAAACATGATTAAGGGGAAAATATGGGTTTTGGGTATGTTTGATCTATTTTAACATATCAAATTGTTGTTTTGGTGTTTGTGGTTGATTTCACATGTTGCTATGACTGTTTGGAATATTTTAGGATTGCTAAGAATAGTTAAAATGGTCGAAAATGCCGTCGTGTGGCGAAAAATAGTCGCTGGAAAGGTTGCAGTAAAATTATACAGGAAACCGGAGCGGATCGGATCGCCCGACCCGATCGTGACACCCCTCTCCAAACCGACCTGCTCGTGATGATTCCGTCATAAGATGCCAATAACGACCTGATGCTCTGGAGCTGGCATCATGAACCGATCCCATTCGTGGCCTATGTACCACGATCTGAACCGATGTGCCAATCACGAACTAGAGCGAGAGCTATGAGCCAAAGCACCCTGGAAAGGAGGACCATGAACTGTTCATGTGAGCCATAATCCGACCAGGGGCACCACGAGTCACCGTTGTCAAAGCTCCACGAACTAAACCGCCAGGGGAAATCAAAACTGATCCGAACCAAGGTGCTTGGACTAGAGACGTGAGCCATGAACCGAACTGGGAGTGCGACCTGAAGTGAAGAGAAGTGGACAACCGAACCGATCCGGAGGAGACCAAAACCCGAGATGCAAAGATAGTCCAAATGAGAAGTTGTGACTCAGGATCCAGATGGGAACCAATGAGTTAACTTCATGAGTTAGACTTTGTTGCAGGACGTGTGCTAAGGAGTTGTCGATGGCCATAGCTTTGATTCTCCATCGAGAGACGAATGTTAGGCT
Source organism: Allium sativum (assembly GCA_030737875.1). Classification (NCBI taxonomy): domain Eukaryota; kingdom Viridiplantae; phylum Streptophyta; class Magnoliopsida; order Asparagales; family Amaryllidaceae; genus Allium; species Allium sativum. The sequence goes on along the minus strand of JASFAX010000020.1, from coordinate 63,791,559 downwards.
ACGGATCAGTGTAGTGGGGTAGTTATTACTCTATGGGGCAGAGTGATCGTAGCATGTCTATGAGCCAGTGCAGTGAAGTTGTCATGGCTTCATGGGGGTAGAGTGGACATAGCAAGGACTAGTGGCTATGGATCAGTGCAGTGGAGTCTCCATGGCTCCACGGGGCAGAGTGATCATAGCAAGGATATGGGTGATCAAAGCGGTGGATATCGTATTCTTTACACACTGAGTGAGAGACGTGAGGATGGTTGCTATGCTTGACATGCACACCGCCACCCCCATATCTTTACACCATATGTTAGTGTCACCTTAGAGTATTGTACATCTTGTTGTGCTAACTCTTTGGTTGCAGGTCCAGGTTCAGGTATGGTTTAGTATACATGTTATTGTTCTGTTTTGCTGCTTATCGCTCATACCAGACTTTTGTCTAACCCAGAGTTTTATGTCTCTTCTTATTACTCTGAGTGCTCTTAAACAGGAAGACTAGAGACAGGTCAGGTGATTATGCACGAGTAGCTGTACTGGAGACGAGTAGGAGGCTTCTACGTATGATATATATATATATATTCTCCCTGTGTCACTGCTGGTCACTACTTTGGGCATTAGTAGTGTACCTTTCTTATTTTGCTTTGGAGACAGTTTTTAAAAGCTGTAATAACGATGATTTGGAACATAAGCTATATTTTGGATTTCCCGCTGCTATGATGGTTTAGTTTTCAGTTTATGCACTGTCTCACCTGCTTTATGTCAAAGTTATGTTATTATTATATTTTGTTCCATGCACTGTGAGATATACTACAGGTTCCTTGCTAGTTCAAATTCCTTCCTTTCTTTGGTGATCGTCCCGTGCTGGTCGGACATCTGTACAGCGCACTTTCATTGGAAATGTCGGCTGGTGCAGGGTGGGCTGTCACACTTGGTATTAGAGTTCTAGGTTGCATAGTTCACCTAGGGAAAGACACCAGGGAGAGATACTATACATATATGAGAGCGTGTATTTGTGATATTTTGGTTTTCAAAAGTTATATATATACTATTAGTATATCTAAGGATGGAGTTGCACTGCACTGGCACCTTTGGAGAGATGGTTAATCGTTTTCTCCTTACAGATTAAACGATGATCCAACATACGAGGGGTACTGGTAGTGGAGATAATAATGGTAATGCTCCTGATATGAGGACGATGTTCACTGACTTCATAAGAGAGATGCTTAGGGATGTTCATAGGGCAGCTCCTAATGCTGCAAATGGTGGTGGTGCAACGATGCAGGCGCCTAAAGCCGATTTCGCCAAGCTTTGTAAAGACTGCACTAGTCTTGGTGGAAAGCTGTTCCATGGAACGGAGTCGACTACGGATGTTCAGGATTGGTTTGATAACTGCGAGCGTATCTTCGAAGACTTGGGTATCGAGGATGCGATGAAGAGAAGGTTAGCATCCCGTCAGCTGCAAGGACGGGCAATGAAATGGTGGAATGCTATAAGGCAGCTACTCCCGAGGATCAGATTACTTAGGATCAGTTTACGGCCCGATTCAGTGATAAGTTTATCCCAATTGCCCAAAAGTCAGAATTGTTTTGGAAGTTCTTGGAACTTAAGCAGAATGGTAGGGCAGTCTCGGAATATGTTGCTTAGTTCGATACTTTATCGAAGTATGTATTATCCCTTATCGACACCGCCGAGAAGAAGAACGAGAAGTTGATAACTAGCTTGGATGGGTACTTGGGGGAAAGGCTTATTAATCACATCGATGAGACATTTGAACTGATTATGGAGAAAGCTTTGAGATCAGAGAGTCTATACCCTATGTCGAAGAATAAGGTTGGATCTGCAGAAGAGCCAAAGCCGCATGCAAGCGGTGGAGGCAAGGATGGTTCTAAATTAAGAAAAAGCAGAATCAAACCAAGGATGGCCAGAAGAAGAAGAATAAGAAAGATGTTGAGTGCTTTAGTTGTGGCAAGAAGGGCCATTATGCTAAAGAATGTCGAGCAAAGCCAGCGGATAGGAAGTGCTTCAACTGTGGCCAAGTGGAAAATCACAAGGATAAGTGTCTGCAACCCCCTAAAGAGAAGCAGATTGTGAAAGCATATGCTATCAATGTTGTTCCTTTTTCATCGAATGCCCCAACTGCGGCGGAGAAAGGAAACAATGTCGGCATTCAAGGTATGCTTTCTGTTTATGATGTTCCCGTTCGAGTATTGTTTGATACCGGAGCTTCCCGTTACTTCATATCTAGTGACCTGGTAGATAAGTTGGGATTGAAATCCGAGATAGTCGATAGACCTTTAGCGGTGGCGAACCCGATTAGCGGTTCGACTAGCCTTAGTATGATTTGTCGTAATGTGATCTTATCGAGTCATGGATGTATGTTTGTTTATGATTGCTTTGTTTTGGGATTTACTGGGTTTGGCATTATTTTGGGAGTTGATTGGCTCCAAAGGTATGTGGTGGTGGTAGACTGTGAGGGCTTTTGGTGACAGTTAGAGCGGACGATGGGCGAAAGGTAGTGTTTGATGGTCTACCTAGTGATGGGGTAATGGCTAGTTTTCTAAATTCCCTCGACATATTGCATAATGAATTGTCATATGTGCCCATGGCTGGCCAGTATCCGGATGTCTTCGAGGAAGTGACCAGACTTCCACCACACCGAGTAATTGAATTTCGTATTGATTTAGTGAAAGATGCCAGACCTATAGTGATGCCACTTCGTCGTATGGCACCAAGGGAGCAGAGAGAGCTCGAGGTGCAAGTAAGCGATCTTTTGAAGAAGGGATTTATCAGAAGAAGTGTTTCTGAGTGGGGGAGCACCAGTTGTGTTTGCTACCAAGGCAGATGGTTCCCTTCGATTGTGTGTGGACTACCGCGAGTTGAAAAAGGTGACGAGGAAGAATAAGTATCCTCTACCACGGATAGATGATTTTTTTGATCAGTTGAGTGGCGTGAGAGTGTTCTCCCAGTTGGATGTCGTGACAGGTTTTCATCATCTTAGTGTGGAAGTTGAGAGTATAGCTAAAACGGCCTTTCAAATGCCATTTGGATTCTATGAGTGGTCGTTCATGCCATTCGGGTTGACCAATGCACCAGCATATTTTTTGGATCTTATGAATAGGGTATTCAAGGATCAACTGAATAAGTTTGTTCTTGTGTTCGTTTATGATATACTTGTTTATTTGAGGACAGAGGAAGAACACAAGGAACATTTGATAGTAGTGATGGAGGTGTTAAGAAAACACCAATTGAAAACGAAGTTTTCTAAGTGTCACTTCTAGAGGAGAGAAGTGAGATTTTTGGGCCATGTTGTTTCAGAGAATGGTATTGCCATGGACCCTGCAAAGGTGGCTACAGTACAAAATTGTTCTACGCCCAAGAATGCAACAGACGTAAGAAGTTTCTCGGGATTCGCTGGATATTATCGGAAGTTTATCCAAGACTTCTCCAAGATAGCGACACCGTTAACTCGGTTGACCAGGAAGAATCAAGCTTTTGTTTGGGACGAAAAGTGTGAGGATGCATTTAAGAGTCTAAAGAAAAAGTTGATGTGTGCACCAGTGTTAGTCATTCCTAAGGGGAATGAAGAGATGACAGTATATACAGATGCATGTGGTACTGGACTAGGTGTTGTATTGATGCAAGGAGGTAGGGTTGTAGCTTATGCAAGACGACAACTGAAACCGCATGAGAAAAGATATCCTACCCATGATTTGGAATTGGCAGCGAGCGTGTTCGCATTGAAGATGTAGGGACATTATCTCTTAGGAGAAAGATTTGAGTTGTTTACTGATCATAAATCAATGAAGTACCTTTTCTACCAGAAGGATTTAAATCTTTGTCAGCAGAGATGGTTAGAATTCTTGGCTTCCTATGATTTCGATATTGCGTATACACCAGGAAAGGGCAATGCAGTAGTTGATGCACTGAGTAGGAGACATTCCATTTTAGGGGCTATGTTTCTTGAGTGGAAGAAAATGGAGTATATCGCACGGTACGATTTCAGACCAAAGTGTGAATTGGATCCAAAAATGTTAGCAAGTTTAACGATCAGACCTCTTTGATTGAGCGGATTGGTTACAGTCAGAAGGACGATCCTAACCTATTGGAAATCATCTCCAAGTTAGAGATGGGTATCAACAAGGAGATGAACAAATATGGGCTTGATCGAGATGGATGGCTTAGAAAGAATGGGAGAATGGTTGTACCCAATGTCAATTGATTGAGAGATGAAGTTCTTAGAGAATGTCATCACTCAAAATTTACTATACATCCCGGTGGTAACAAAATGTATCGAGACATGAAGCAAACGTAGTACTGGGAAGGGATGAAAAGAGACGTTGGGAAGTTTATATCCAAATGCATGAACTGCCAGCTAGCTAAAGCTGAGTAAAAGAAACCTAGTGGTTTGTTGCAACCATTAGAAATTCCAAAATGGAAATGGGAACAAGTCTCAATGGATCTCATTGATGGGTTACCAAGCATTAGATCAGGTCATGATAGCATTTGGGTGATTGTGGACAGATTGACCAAGAGTGCAAGGTTTATACCCGTCAAGTCGAATAGAACGACAGCTAAGTTAGCTAAACTTTATATATGAAATGGGTAGTGAGATTTCATGGAGTACCCAAAGGCATTATGAGTGACTGAGATATGTTGTTTACTAGTGGATTTTGAAAGAGCTTACAAGAGGCGTTATGATCAAAATTACATCTCAGTACCGCGTACCATCCTCAAACCAACGGTCAGACAGAGAGGGTCAATCGAGTATTAGAAGATCTCTTGAGAGCTTGCATATTAGATTTTGGTGGATCATGGGATGACCATTTGCATCTAGTGGAGTTCGCATATAATAATAGTTATCAATCCAGTATTGGTATGACTCCATTTGAAGCTTTGTACAGAAGACCATGCAACTCACCGTCATGTTGGTTAGAAACCAGTGTGAAATTTGTGTTTGGGTCATATGTGATAAGAGAAACCTCAGATAAGATCAAAGTTATTCGACAACGGATGAAGGCTACCCAAGATAGGCAGAAGAGTTATGCCGATAAGAGGAGAAGAGACTTAAAATTCTCCATTGGCGACTTGGTGTTTATCAAGATTTCTCCGTTAAAGAGCGCGATTCGATTTTGGTAGGAGAGGCAAGTTAACACCAAGTTTTGTTGGTCCATTCCCAGTTCTCGAACAAGTTGGGAATTTGGCACATAAAGTTGAGTTGCCGGACAAGATGGCGGGAGTTCATAACGCATTTCATGTTTCCTAGTTAAGGAAACTCATGCACGACCTTGGTATGACTATTTCACCGGATCAGTTGGATGATGTCGAAGTAGAACCCGAGGATATTTATATAAGTGATACCTGGGATTTCCCCAAAAGAGAATTATTTATTTCAATACTCACTCATTGTTAGTTAATAATTCTAATGACTAGATTATATGCTTAATTCTAATAGGGAATAAAATAGTAAAATGATTATTCCTCAAATGACTATTCATCTATTCTATTTTCATTAAATAGAAGGAGGAGCAGGAAAACTCTATGAAAAAATGGTGGTTAAATTCGATGTTGTTTAGGAGGAAGTTAAATCATAAGTGTGAGCTAACTAAATCAATGCCATTTCTTCAAATGGGTATTATTCCTGGTACTTGGCATCCCGATGGAAGTGAAGTAGGGCGAGGATGAGAATGATTGTACTTGGGAGACAGAGGAGAGCATTAGGAAGACGTATCCAGAACTCTTTACCTGTTAAGATTATAAATTTCGATTTAGTCTTTCCGCATGCTAGGATAGTTTTTTTTTGTTTTGTATCTTTGATTGTATGTGAATGACTGATAGGCATGCACAACACCTTTGTATGTTTTTGGTTAAGGAATTTCGGGGGTGAAATTTCTTAAGGGGGGAAGAGTGTAATGACCCGCATTCTACGCATCGGAGGATAGTAGAATATTTCATTATCATATGAAGTCGTATAATCGTGTAATTTTGGGGAACGACTATTAGGGTCATTTCCCATGTTCACGACTTTTGCCGATTTTTAAATGACCATTTGCCCCTAGCTGATCTTGTTTCGGTCATAACTTTTGATTGGTAAAGAATTTTGACCTGAAACCACTTCCATTAGATCCGGATGATGGTTTACCTTTCCGTAGAGTGGTCATATTAGCCAAACGGACTTATTGTTTGGGAGATATGGCTGAAACAAGGTTTAAAAGGTGAAAAACAACTTAACCGGGCCTAATTAGGGTGATTAGCAGCTAGGCCCATAACCCATTTCGGGATTAGGGTTATGGGGAGGCTGAAGTCAGTTAGGATACGATCTATTTTCATTTTCTCAGCCGCCTAAAACATTTCTCTAACCCTAGCGATGGCCTCCACCTTCTAATTTCATCCTAAATCGCTCTTTAATCAAGGATTAAGCTAATTTACATCAAATCAAGGAGAAATAGCACCAAATCAAAGTTGGAGCTGCTATGTTGCATAGAGATTCGACCCAAATCAGAGATAGATTCAAATCTAAGTTTTATTTGTGGCTAAGAAGAGTGATTTGCATTGTTTTTCACTAATTACGACTAATTAGGGGTGATTAGTGTTAATTAGCAAAATTATAACTCAGAAAAATCTAGAAAAATTTGTAAAATTCTAAAATATTATTTTAAGCCTCTGTTAGAAATTTGGGTTAATTTGGATAAGTTTTGCTAATTATATGCTTAAACATGATTAAGCGGGATTAAGGGGAAAATATGGGTTTTGGGTATGTTTGATCCATTTTAACATAGCAAATTGTTGTTTTGGTGTTTTTGATTGATTTCACATGTTGTTATGACTATTTGGAATGTTTTATGATTGCTTAGAATAGTTAGAATGGTCGAAAACGCCGTTGTGCGGCAAAAAATAGTCGTTGGAAAGGTTGCAGGAAAATTGAACAGGAAACCGGACCGAATCGCCCGACACGATCGTGACACTCCTGTCCGAACCGACCCGCTCGGATGATGGAATTCAACCCGAGCCGCTCGCTTGAAGATGCCAATCACGACCTGATGCTATGGAGCTGGCATCACGAACTGATCCCATTCGTGGCCTATGTACCACGATCTGAACCGATGTGCCAATCACGAACCGGAGTGAGAGCTATGAATCAAAGCACCTAGGAAAGGAGGACCATGAACTATTCATGTGAGCCACGATCCGAACAGGGGCACCATGAGTCACCGTTGCCAGAGCTCCACGAATCTAACCGCCAAAGGAAATCATAACCGATCTGAACCAAGGTGCTTGGACTAGAGACGTGAGCCATGAACCGAACTGGTAGTGCGACCTGAAGTGAAGAGAAGTGGACAACCGAACCGATCCGGAGGAGACCAAAACCCAAGATGCAAAGGTAGTCCAAATGAGAAGTCGTGACTCAGGATTCAGATGGGAACCAACGAGTTAACTTCATGAGTTGGACTTTGCTGCGGGACGTGAGCTAAGGAGTTGTCGAAGTCCGTAGCTTTGATTCACTACCGAGAGACGAATGTTAGGCTACATATCAGTGCAGTGGGGTAGTTATTACTCTATGGGGCAGAGTGATCGTAGCAAGGCTATGAGCCAGTGAAGTGAAGTCGTCATAGCTTCATGGGGAAGAGTGGACATAACAAGGACTACTGGCTATGGATTAGTGCAGTAGAGTCGTTATGGCTCCATGGGGCAGAGTGATCATAGCAAGGATTTTGGGTGATCAAAGCGGTGGATATCATATGCTTTACGCATTGAATGAGAAATGTGAGGATGGTTTCTATGCTTGATTGTTTGACATCACTATGACATGCGCATCCCCACCCCCATATCTTTACACCATATCTTAGTGTCACCTTAGAGTATTGTACGTCTTGTTGTGCTAACTCTTTGGTTGCAGGTCTAGGTTCAGGTATGGTTTAGTATACCTGTTATTGTTCTGTTTTGCTACTTATCGCTCATACCAGACTTTTGTCTGACCCAGAGTTTTATGTCTCTTCTTATTACTCTGGGTGCTCTTAAACGGGCAGACTAGAAACAAGTCAGGTGATTATGCACGAGTAGCTGTACCGGAGACGAGCATGAAGCTTCTACGTATGGGGTATGTGTGTGTGTATATATATATCCCCCTATGACGTTGTTGGTCACTACTTTGGGCATTAGTAGTGTACCTTTCTTATTTTGCTTTGGAGACAGTTTTTAAAAGTTGTAATAATGATGATTTGGAACATGAGTTGTATTTTGGATTTTTCGCTGCTATGATGGTTTAGTTTTCAGCTTATGCACTGTTTCACCTGCTTTATGTCAAAGTTATGTTATTTTTATATTTTGTTCCATGCGCTGTGAGATACACTACAGGTTCCTTGCTAGTTCAAATTCCTTTCTTTTCCTTTCTTTGAAGGTCGTCCCGTGCTAGTTGGATATATGTACATCGCACATTCATTGGAAATGTCGGCTGGTGCGGGGAGGGCCGTCATACTTCCTCCCTCACTTTCTTTTTTTAGACCTAGTTTTCATTTGAGATACCAATTTAAGCTATTCATGGTTAGTTGAGTCTTCACCAATTATTACAATATTACCTTTAATCTTACTACCCTTGAACTTACTTCTTCTTCTTCTTTTAATGCTACTAGTGAAAGAACAATTTGATTCTTCCATAAAACTGTCTTGTAGATCATTAATATTACCTTGTTTCTGATCTAATGTAGGAGCCTTACCAAGCTCTAATTCAACTGGATTGTCTTCGTTATTAACAACAGTAATATGAGGCATGTCACCATTTTTATAAACTTGCTGACTTCTAACATTATTTCCACAATCATCTTCAATACATTTAGATTTTTGAATGTTCACTGAATCAACAACATGTACATATAACCCCATATCAACTTCCTTATATATTAAACTGGAAAATTTATTTAAAGAAATTACATTCTATACCACATTAATATCCTGCATGTAACTATTATTGACTAAAAGAGAAGTAAAAGGATTGCATGCACTAATTTTAGCAGTCTGAGGAATTATAGTTTCTGCATTTGAAAAGTTTCCCTCTTTTCTTACCCCTTCTAATCTAGAATCAAATTCCTTTTCAGTGGGATACTTCGAAGAAACATTATTAACTACATGAGTCCCACTGCTTTTCTCTAGAATGAGATTAATATGTTTGACAAGGCTATCTACATTAACATCCAAATCCATCTCACTATCTCTATTAGCATTTGACTTTGGAATCCAAATTTTAATAGGCTTACCTATAGCTATAGAATGACCAAAAACTCTGCATTTAGTACATGTAGGAGGGTTACATTCATAATCCACCTTTTTCCAAACTACATTTCCATTATGGCATAATATTGGCACATACACTGGAAACTTGAAGTCGATGTTAATCTCAACTAAAACTCTTGCTTAAGAAATCCAACCAACAGTTTTAGTCATATTATCTAATCTTATAGGTTTACCTAGAATGGAAGCTATCCTACTGATAACTTTAACTAACCAATGATCTAAATCCAAATTGGGAAACTTAATCCAAATTGGGACAGTGTTAAGGAATTTCCGAATCAATTTAATTCCCGGATGCTATCTTTTCATAAACATGAGTCGTTTATTGTAATAATAATGTACAACACTTAAGACCCTATTACAATCTTCCTCCATATTACACTTGATAATAAATAAACCATTCTCTCTGGAAAACAACTAATAATCTCCTCTGGAATTCCAATTCCTGTCAATAAAATCTTTGAGGAAATTATAATAAGGCTTACTACCATAGACATAAAAGACAATGGGGTTAGACTATTTTTTGCTTGCTTTTAACACTAGATCTTCACTAATAACTGCTAATTTAAGGTTGGCCTTATCAATGGTTTGAAATAAATAAGTTGTATAGCCTCCTGATGCAATTTATTCTCTTTTATGGCATCAATCCAAGATTTAGCTTCCATATTATTAACCGTAGTACCTGAAGATTGGGAACGAGATCTGGGAAATCTTTTCTAGATTCTAGATCCAGCCTTCTAAAATTACTTTGAGAAAAAGCGTTCAAACGCCCTGCATGTTTCTGAACTGGAAGAGAATCAAGCGGGACTACCGATCTATGATCTGAGTCTAATTGAAGACTTAACTTATTTTGAAATTTAGATTTCTAGAAAAAACTTTTCACTGTTATTGAAGAAATTCCATGAAGCATATACCATTGAACCTTGTATGGACAAGGAATTGAGTGGGAGTAGCACAATAATACAAATGTAATATACAGATAACACATTACTTATTGTGTATTCTACTAGTTTAAAATAAGAAATATATAATGATTCTACTAAAGAATATATTTGAATTAAGAAGTTCATTATTGAACTTAATCTATTGTTGATCCAATGATTTACGTTGTGATAATAATGGAGCTACTGATCAAGCCTAGAAACCTTGATCTCATTGTCGATCCATAAATATACATACATACACACACACATATATATATATATATGTATAAGAAATATAATTTCTTATATGAAATTATTCGTAGAGAAAACAAACATATCTGCAAAGTAACAAGATATTGTAATGTTGCAGATCCATTAAGTTAAACTCTGTCGCAGCTGAAGTATGATATTCACACTAGTTTCATGGGTATATATTACATGATTGGCTGACTCTAGTACAAGTGAAGATTATTAGAGTTTGTGCCCTAGAGGCAATCATTTTGATGTGATTAATAACACTGCTGATGTTATTGTTTTATTTTGAATAAAATATTCTGTTATGTTATATTTTACTGCGTAATATAAATATTAACACAATAGAGTCCTTAAAATAATAATATAGAATTATATAGTTCAAGTAAGTAACTTAGACATGAGATTATATAATATAATAATAAGTATTACAATTTTTAAATGTCCCAAGTCAAGTTTCTTTGTTTATATAGGACAACAATAAAACATTAAGACTAGTATGTTGGTTGAATGACGAACATATCTCATTGATCATTATTATACGTGATATTAATGTCAATACATAAGTATGTATCGGGCTTACCCAACATGAGAAAACTACATGGAACATAATTAACGGTATCATAAATTATTCTCATAATGATAGTGATGTAATGGTCCTCAGACCTGAAATTGTTATAATTTTATTCAAGAATATTTGTGTTCTGATATAATCAAAAGTTATTTTTAACCGAGTAGACAATAAAATTGATTATCGGATATATCTCAAATCGATTGGAAATTATGAATGATTTAGACGAAATTTAACCCTATAATATAAGTAGTGATATCCATGGGGCTCTTGATTGAGTGAGACTATGAAACGCATGATCATGCTCAAATATTGATTTATTTTATATAGTCTACAAATCGATCAAGATAAAAATGATTAAATAGTTAAGAGGATGATACGTTCTATGCGTCTAGTTTAATCTTAGATATACTGATTAAAATGATTAAATTACATTGAAACATTGGTCATAGAAAAGGTTGTATCGAATTGTTAATAATATTATAACATGTGTAACAACGATGTACTACTAGATGTTGCTCAATATTTATGATTATAATACGATTTAAAATCATTTCCAACGTTGTAGTAACCTATAGGGTCACACACTTCGAATGTTATAAAGGGAAAACCATTCATTGGGTAAATAAAAATAACAATCTGTTGATATTTTATCTGACGTTGGAATTGTATAATGGTTGGTTCGTAGATTTAGAATTTACGTTTATTTTATAATAAGGACTACTCCCTTATTTTAAATACATGGAAAAACCCAATCGATATCCCTATTTCAATAGAAAACCCTAAATAGAGACGGATAGTACTGCACCCTTTTTCAATAGAAAACCCTAAATTGCAGCGGCAAGTACTGCATCCTTTCTTCCTTTCGATTTGTAAGAAACTCGAAAGGAAATAGATTCTTATGGATACCAATAGAGGGCCAATGTCTTATTGTGCTTGCCATTCGCTCCAACCACCTAGGTTCCTTCGAGATCGAGGTTCGTTTGATTTTTCTTTCGGATCATTGCAATAGTTATAAAACCTAATTAGTATGAATTCTTAGATTTTGCTAATTTATTGCGTAGATCCTGTTTTTATAATTATTATAGAATAAACTAGGGCTCACGATTAGATCGAACAAACCTAACACAACAGTGGTTTAAGCAGACTCAGCAGGAGACACTAGAGTGTGCTAGGCGTTAGGAGGAACGCCTAGGTGGATTAGATGTTTTTATCTAAGGTATATTCGGACATGGACAAGGTCCCAGGCCACCTTTACGAGGATTGGTCAGTATTGTTCCAATTATTTATTTAGGGTTCTTTGTTTTAGCATTCAGTCGTTCCTCGCAATGACAAATGTATCAAGAATAAATATCTTAGCATTGTCTTGTACTTTATGCGATATTTTTTTTATTAAAATAGTTGTTTGCAACCTTTCATTATTAGAAAACCTTTAATTAAAAGAAAGTGTAAATAAGATGGCCGAGGAAAAAATGTGTGTGGAATGATTAAAAAGATGATAAACAAAGCTAACATAAAAGTGACAAGGGTGGTAAGCGAAAAACGACAAAAGAAAAAAAAATTCTTGGAAATACGAAAAATGTTAAGAAATATGTATGTCGCGCTTAGAAAATATAGGAATTTTAATAGTATAATATGAAATATGTCTGAGTGGAGGAAAAAGGTGTATAAAAGTGGAATGGAAAATATAGGATTTTCCATTTTTTTAACCTTTTTCTAACATAAGTAATCAAATTCAGGAAATCAGATTTGTCTGAAATTCGAAATTTAAGTTGGCTAGTAGGGCTTGGATGCAAAAATTAGATGAACTACATTCTTATTTCATAAGAGTATGGAAAAAATTGGATGAAAAGGTACTTTTGATTTTTAAAATATTGCACTCATGTAGAAATTACAAGTATATTTAAGATGTGTGCATCATGTTTTCTAAAGGTTTTCAAGATAATTTGCATTCATATAGGAGGTACTGCTTAGGCATTCATTGCATCCATTAATTTTTATGATATGCTAAACCTTGCATGAGGGAACAAGTTATTGAAAAATTGGATGTACACACGATGATAGTAGATTTCGTGAGCGATTACATGATTTTACCCTTATCAAATTTCAAGGGAAAATTTTCCTAAGAGTGGGAGAATACCCCATATTTTGGAATTTTAAAATTAGAATTTTAATCAATTATTAAAGAAAATATACATGATTAGATTTTTGTAATTTGGATTTGAAAGGTATACCATTGCATTCGTAGAAATTTCCTGATTCATTTACATATATAATTTGTCCTAAACGGAGTTTGTATTAGAAAAGTATTCACATGGGAAATTCTAAGTAAATAGTCGTGAATATATATGTGCAATAAATCACGTATTGGAATTCAAAATTAAAACATGCATCAAAAACATGAAATAATCAATAAAATGGTTAGGAAATAAAACGTTATTAAAACATTTAAGCATATTAATATTCAAGCGGTTAAACGACCCGATATAAGATTTTTAAAATCGTATATTGGTTGACCCATACCAGAAGTGGGTCGAACCAGGGGTTGACACACTTGAGGATTGGGTCGACCCACCTGGAGGGTGGGTTGACCCATTTCATGTCAGCGTAGCGTGATTTATCTCGTTGTTAACAACCAGGGTCTAATTCGTTTTAATCGAATGGACGGGGTTCTCCTGAGCAGCTATTAATAAACCAATGGAACCTAACCTCCAACTCATATTTTCTGAGAGGACGCCAATGTTTTCCCATTTCTCTTCTCCTCTAAACTTTTCAGAAATATATATTAGTTTTAGGGTCTCTGATTCAAGGTTTTAGAGATGAAAGGTTGTAGATTAAGCTATAAGTGTCCAGGTTTCCCATCGTACAAGATTCGAATTAGAGAAACCATGAATAATAGATCTGAATCAGATTCAGAACTGGAGAGCAATCAGGTAAGTGGATTTAAATTATATTTTCTTTCGATAATAATATATTATAATGTTTAATTCTTGTATATCTTTTGAAATTAGAGTTGTTAAATTGTGATAATCCTTTTTCCGTACAATCTGGGTATGAATCTACTTTGGTTTGAATTCTTATGGCAAATCCCAATTGAAAATATATATCAAATTCCATGTACGGTGAGCATATAATTGGATTATTGACATGAGAATTTCTATATTGAATCTGGGAACTACTATTTAAATCTTTTGGTAAATGTTAAATTAGGAAAAATGGTATCAAACCAAACTATATTCAAGTTACAGAAAATTATGTTAGATTTGAAAAAAAAACAGGAATCCGCACATACCTATAAATCTAAAAGGTTGGGAAAAGCCTAAATTAATAGGTTAGGAAAAAGGGAATATATTTGTGTTGTTGGTAATTGAGTAAAATATGAAACATGATTGCAAATATGAAAATAAGAAAAATGTGGGGATCAGTGCAAAATAGGGGATTAGCCATTTTGCGCGCTAATTTAAGGATTATCTTGCAATCATGGATTCTTATTACCTAAAACTATGGAAATAGATTTTATGCAGTTTTGTAACCAATCAATTAGGAATAGGCCTAACTTCCTAAAAGAATAAATGGTAAATATAGAAAAAGAAAAGATAACATAACTAAAAGATGTCATCAAAAGAAAAAGGATTTATAGTAAACATATAACTGGAATATAATAAGCACGGTTCAGTGGCAGTAACGTATAACAAGGATTATAATATAAAGACTATGATTTGGAGACTGGAAAGAAAGAAATAGAGATTATTATAAGTAAATAGGAAATTGTAAATTAAGTTTAATAAGCCAAAAGGTATTCTATGGTGGCCTTCTAATTAGGTGATATTCTATGTTGGCTTTGCGACTAAGTGACTTTTTGGTAACTAGTAAAGTTGATTTATGAATAAAAGATATTCGATTAAATATATTAATGAATGTTGTAAATCAATGAAAAAAGTAAGCGGAACGCACGCACAATGGGTAAAATAGACATAACCTTTAATTAATATAACCATATGTGTGTGGACCAGTCCGTGGGATGAAGAGCCCAACGGGGAAAATCATCGAAGGTGTCTGGGTCGTGGTGGGAGCATGTCCAACTTATTCGACGGGGCTGGAAGGAAGTGTAGGACTTCTACAGGACGAGAGGATACTCCGTGATTGTAACACCCCATAATTTAATACACTGTAGTTGTATAATAAAGAAAATAAAACGGGAATTACTTAATAAAATAATCAGAATTAAGTAAATCTGACATTACCGTTGTGTCCATCTCAGAGTTCTGGTTCAGATAGACCCCAAGTGTGCGTTGATTGGACAAATGAAGAAGTTATGGACATAAGAAGTTTTTTTTTTATATATAGGGAGCTTATATATAAATATATTCAAACCGAAGTAGAGCAGAATTAATGCAGGAAATGTCGGGGCATGGGACGACTCATAATGGATCAGAGTCGACCTATGGGTCGACCCAAGTTATAGGGAGTCAACCCATGGGTCGACACAGTATGCCGGTGGGTCGACCCAATTAGATGTAGGATGGGTTCTGAGTTCTGAATCTAGACTATTTTTAATACTGGATTTGTTCGTTGACTCAGCATTACGTTTATTGCTGAGATTGAAAACCTAATGTCTAACAGTGTTGGATTGTCCTAGGTAGTCTATATAAAGGCATGTGACCTCATTTGTTCTGCACACACAAAGCTATTTCTTCCTCCTTCTTCCTCTAAATCTTTTTCTGAGATAAATATATACATAGAACTACTGAGGAGCTACCTAAATATGTAATAGCAAGGACAATTCGGACTGCTCTACAATAATACAAAATTAAAGTGGACCTTTTCTACTGCTAGATCCTCTTCACCAAGTCTTGTTGTGAGTTTCATGTCATTTTTAGATTTAATTATTTAAAAAGGTTTTGAATAGTGAATAATGTTGGATCTAATATAAATAGTGCCTAAATTAATCCCTATATATGTTTATACATGATAGATCTGATATGAACAATTAAATTATGTAATTTTATCTTTCCTTATCCCTATTATGCCTTTCATTCATTTACACTCTTTCTATATGCCTTTTTATTCAGTTTGAGATTTGTTTTCTCCCTTTTTATCATTTTTGTTCACACTGAACCTATGCTACTCAAAGTCAAGGCTATTACGTTGATTACGTAATTAGATAATGACATTTAATTAGAGAAAATTGTTAATATTGTATATTGGAACCCTTGACTGTAAAGATTGAGATAATTGCATGTTAATCTATTAAATTGGGATAATTACATGTTAGTCTATTAGATTGCGTTAATTACATGTTAATATATTAAAGTGGGATAATCGCATGTTATATCTATTGGATTGGGTTAATTACATGTTAGGAAGAACATGCAACATGTTAATTGGTTAGATTGGACTTAATGTATGATTAAGTATGACATGTAAAAGTATATGAGTACCAGATGTAAAAATAAAGTAAAATGAATTACTGTAAGTCTAATTATACATCTGGGCATGTGCTTGTTGGGGAAGGGGTTGTACATCAATAATAATGTAATTTTACAACCAAACTTATTAATGGACTTAAACCTTCTAAGTTGCACCTGTTGATTAATAAGCTAAATATCTCCCAAGTCTAGTAGTTGTATCAGGTTTTCAGGACTCATAAATCCAAGGTACAAGGGGACAGAAGCCTAGGGGGTGGCTTGTGTCAAGTTATGTGGAACCTATATCAGTCAGTATCCCTCTTGGTATCTCGGTAGGGACCCCGCACTAGGTAGGGGTCAGGGCACGCTTTACTGAACTGGATTATAAGAGGTTCAAGGTTTGGGGGTGGGTACGGGCGCATTTTGGCGGAGTCATGAGCGCGCATGGGTCCGACTATGAGAAACTAAGACACTGTAACACCTACAAATAGGTCTGTGTTCTATAAATTGTTGGGTTAAGGACTGATACACCCTACTGTCGGGGCTAACACATGGTACTTGGGTGATAGGGAGTCGATCACATGGGTAGTAATTAGGGTAACACCTAATCCTGTTAATACTAGTAAGTTTGTGCGGTTAACTTGACTCCTAGGATATGAATGAGAAGTTTAATATACCTTTATCTTGTATGACATCTCGTTTACTTCGTATGTACGTACATGTTTTACTATACTTTCTCTTCCAAATTTATGTATTTGTACGGACACCTTTTCATATGCTTATGCTAAAAATTACTAAAACTCGCTAGACTGTATGTCTGACCCTTTTGTTTCTCCTCTCTCTGTCTTTCTTCCCCTTAGGTTATCAGAGTGGGAGTGTTCAATAGCTGAGATCGTGATTCTTCTTGTACTTGGATAGCTCTTCATTTTCAAGTCTTTCTTTATTTTATCTATGTTATTTGTAGTGACACTTGAGGGACATTATTATGGTTTTTGTACTCTGATTATGAGATAGATTGCTTTTGGTATTTAAGAAAAACATTATGTTTTGGTGTTGGGTTGAAATGATACTTTCTTAAATAATATTTTTTTTAGTTTTCCAATGCATTATTTGCATCTGTCTTGTAAATTTAGTTATTGTTACATATTGCGCTTCACGAAACTTAATGCATTCTCTCTAAAGTTACATTAACAGACGTGGGGTGTCACATCTGGTATCATAGCCTAAAGTTACAAGATTAGAGAAAAAGTTTTTGAAAAGTATTTTCAAAATAAAGAATTTTCATAAAACCAATTTTTGAAATGCATATCCCCTCAAGTTCTTTACGATATTCCTTCGGCTCACTTTCTGAATTCTATTTTCGTCCTTTTCAGCATGTTTGGGGCTCCTAACTTTCCAGAGGGCATTCCCTGTAACACTCCACACTTTTCTGCACCCAAATTTTGGAAGAAAATCAAAACTCAAACACATCCAAGCATGAAGCGTGTAAATCTAGTACCTGCAATAAATGAGCATGAGCATAATCAAAGTAGAATAAGATAACTCACAACGGAAATCGAATAAGACAACTAATATTAACTTAAGTAACTACCTTTTTCAAAGTAAGTCACTTTGCCAATACCGAGCATGAGAGAGAATGGGAACCCAAAGCCAAACGTAAATACTTGAGAGAACCCGACCTTCTCTAGAAAACCTGGGTGGTTATAATGAGGAGAGAGGTTAGAACAACAAGATTCTGGTGAATAGGAAATGCACAACATAGATTATAATACACAATTGTGTCTCATTTGGTTCAACCCAAGACGTATGCCTAACAAGGTTAGTGATTCTAGCCCAACCTTGTAAATATTTATGCACGACTCTACCACTCTTTCCAAAGTGGTATTCTAAGATATATACCAAGATAGAGCGTTTACCCATATATTTAGAAAGCCCCTTTAAATTATAATTTAATTGATTATTAGACCGAGAAGTAAACCTTAACTGCAGAGTTCTCACATACATATATGCCTTTCAATCCACTTTCCCTTTACTATTTCCGCCTCAGTATCAATGATAGATGGGGTGGATTCTCCTGACCACTTAAGACCCTAGGCGGACTTATTGGTTGACGGACTTATTGGTCACTTTATACCTTTCGATAACTTGTTCCACATTTTTATAAACTAAAGAGCACTAGCTACTGGCCCTACAAGTTAGGGCTTCCGTCATTCACGCATATACCCTTACCCCGTATAAGGTGAGAGATGGTATTTTATCGCTCGTTATACCTCTAGCTGACCTTATTAGATAACCCTCTTTGCCACTTACTACTTCCCGTAGGGTAGGTAGCCATATCTAACATTTTTAGTTTCTAGATTTGGGTAGGCAATACACACACTTGCCATTTATGATCCCTATACTGAAGGATCTATACCCATGTGGACTCTCCGACCCCAGCCACTTAAGACCCTCAGGAAGCGGACTATACTCGAAGATTATTAGGTTTGTCCCCCACTAGCTCTAATTACCTTTCCCTTTTTAGATAAAGTGGGCTACGTTATTATGTCTTTTCTGTTTAATCTCTCTCCACATGATTTACTATGGTCACGGGTTCTTAGATTAATAATATTTTCCATTATAAACCTATTAAGTCCAACTCTATTTTTAATTATAAGTTCTATATTCATTAATATAAATAAGAAGGTTATATCCCCTTTTCCCTAGGATATTTATTTGATTTCTTCCCTAATTTGGACTTAGTATTAAAACGATAATCAATATCCATTAATCCCCTTATGACCCCCATTTTCTTTTATTTCTATTTTTTATTGCCTTTATGACCATAACGGTTATATTAACTATTTATCAGCCCCAAGGTGTCTATTTTTTGTACCCTAACAGACAATTATATTCTTATTTATTTATTTATTGGTTGACTTTATATATATATATATATTTATGTGCCAGGCCTCTCACGTTAAGTTGACTTTCTTGTGGATGATGGATTTCACAGTCGGTTACAGGTAGACTTCTACCACAAGTTAAACTTAACCTCGTGCCTTATTACATTTATATTTATGCATTAGACCCCTCACATTAAGCTGACTACCTGTGGTTGCTGGATTTGCCAGTCCATTTCGAGGAGGCTTATACCACAAGTTGAGCTTAACCTCGTGTCTAAATGCAGTTACGATTCAAATTTCCTAATTTGGGGTGTACAACATTTACCCTAATAGATTTTAGGAATTATACCTATTATCCTATTATATTTACTTTCCCTAATCCACATTGGTTACAATTGTTATTTATTGATTTGTGGTCCTATTTATAGCAACCAACTAGATTGATTGTTACAAATGGTCACCATAATTATATTATTTCAGTATGGATTACATTTACATATAATTCCATAGTTGATCCTTATCCAAACATTCAACATTTCGTGCAATGTATATTTTACCTTTTTACTGATTTGGATGGATAATATGTGTATATTTATATTCATGTTTTTGTGCAGCCAACGTGGTTGTTATTGTTATTATTATTATTATTATTATTATTATTATTATAAATTAAACGATTTGGTCAAGTAAATAACTAAACATTACTTTTTGCATTCAATCTTGCCAAAACGTTCCAATCTTACAATACAAACCTTTAGTTGTAATCATTGTAAATTATCCTAATTAGTGGAATTGAAATATTTCAAAATCACAAGAAATATATGTAAATATATAATTCGGAATAGTTGATGCAAATTATGCACAAATATATATATATTTATGTGTATATTTGCACCACTTTTCCCTTTTTGGTCTTTTTGTCACACCTCTTGTGATTTCAGAATAATGCCTTTCTATGCCAAAGGAGAAAAATAACATATTTACAATAATTAAGTAAAAACCCAACAATATTGAATACAAACAGGCATATTTTTAATATTACAATCACATAATTTACCAATCATATCTTTTTACCCAAATTCACCTAATTTCATTATTCAACACTGAACTAGATATCTAGAATGTAACTACATCTGAATGGTGCTTAATGGGATTGATTTCCAGATCTACAGGCCTTACAAAAATTGCAACATATTTTTCAACATAATTGTAGGAACATGTGTAAACAAGTTTAAGAATTCTACAATTAATATTATGCATAACCACAATATACAATTCACAAGTTTTAACAATTTATATAATCAGATCTAATGGGTATTAAACTAGTTACAACAATTTATAGAACAGATCCGATAAAAA
Organism: Allium sativum; assembly: GCA_030737875.1. NCBI lineage: Eukaryota > Viridiplantae > Streptophyta > Magnoliopsida > Asparagales > Amaryllidaceae > Allium > Allium sativum. The sequence goes on along the minus strand of JASFAX010000020.1, from coordinate 63,770,891 downwards.
TAGGCATAAAAATTGAGATCTATTACAAACGAGAAAAATACGTTATTATAAATGTATTTATAAATTTCCTATTCGCCTTATAGCATGCAAATCCAAAGTTTGAACCCTTTTAAGCATACAATCCACAAATTCTTATAAATCTACAATTTACCTGGAAAGAAGAAATTCCAAATCTGTATAGATGTAAGAAATAGGGAGAGAGGAGAGAATCTGATTTGGAGCATAAATTTGCATTCTTTTCCATTAGATCTGTTAATCTGCTCAATTTCATATGAATTGGATTTGATTTGTTATATAAGAATATATTTTAGATTAAGGAATTAGGCTTGGAGATGGAGGAAAATGGCAGAGCTTCTATGTTGCCTACTGGTTAACATGTAAAAGTGTTTATTTTTTTGCTCTATCTTATCTTTATTGTAAATAAATAAATTTTACAATGGGTATTTTTCGTATATTTTCATAGCTCGTTCATCAATCCTCATGCACCCCTAAAAGCAAAGATATTGCACAAGAAAAAAGGTCAACTTTGAAGATTTTATCTTATGTGCTTTTGGAGTCTAATAAGAGTCCATGTTTGGAAGAATTAATCACATGCAATCTGATTACCAATCAAATAGCCATATGGAAGATGTGGAAGATTTTATCTTATGCACTTTTGGAGTCTAATAAGAGTCCATATTTGGAAGAATTAATCACATGCAATCTGATTACTAATCAATTAGCCACATTGAAGATATGGATGATTTGGAAGCTATTCACATGATATGCTTAGATATCCTTAAAGATTATTTCCAAACAAGCTTGGTCAAGAAAGGCATGAGATATGATAATAACACTTGGGAAAAGAGGCCCATTTATTCATAGACCTGATTAGGGTTTGGCCTATCCCACTTACAAATATACATTGTACTCATTGTAAATGAATGTTCCATTGCCATCATTCTATTCTCGTTTATTAATAACAAAGTTTTTCTTCATTTTAGCTGATGTTCCTTTTCTTTCATAACAATTTGTGTGTCTACTCAATTAGTTTTGGTAGAACACATATTGTTATTTTCTTTTATAAGTGCATGTTAGCGATTGACCATTTGATTAGATTCAACAACAATCCTACTTTTAATTTTCTGTTATTGTTCTAGTTGTTATTTTTCTTTTTCTATTAATTGGTTCCTTTCTTTTCAGTTGTTGAATTTGATACGGATCTGATTAGATTCGAATCCATAGTAAATTCAATAGAATTAATTCAAAAAACATCTCCAAATTTTGTCTAACTCGCCTAAGAATAGATAAATAATAAGATTTAAAACACCTCCTTGTGATTTGACCTGCATATTACGCGACCTGTGTGCTTGCAGTATTTATTTCAAAATTCACGCTTTTCTAATTCATAGAAAAGTAGCGATCAAATTTTTGGCGCCGTTGCCGGGGAGGAAATAGTTAAATTTTATTATTTATTTAATTTCTGATTCGTGTTAGTTTTTTATTTTATTTTTCTTTTTTTTTGTTTGATAAAAAAAACACTCTTGAATTATAGATTGGATATTATTCATTGATATTGCAATCTCCAAAAAGAGGAAAAAATAAAATCAAAAGAAATATTTTACTTTTTCTTTTATGTCTTTCCATTTTATTTCTCAATCTCCTTCTTCTCTTTTACAAATCCTTTCCTCTTTTCAATATTAAAAGAAAAAAAGTCAAAAATATTTGATTTCCCTTTTCTTCTTGTGTTTCCTTTCTTGGGTTCTTCTGCCTTTTAAGTTTTGTCAATACCGAATTGCACAGTCCCCTATCATCAAGACACCATCACCCTTACGTTCATCTTCCAAAATTCTCACCTCCACATCCCCTTCACAAACCGTTGTGATTTCAGTCCATAGCAAATACCCTCCACGCAACATATCCCAGAATTGGACCCCCTTCTCCATAAACCAGTTCGCATGACTGTCATCTACCTGCTACCCTCACAACAAATCTGTCGCAATTTCCTGAACTGAATTCACCCCATACCACATCGTCTGATCTCCTTGCATACCCCAAATCGGATTCAAAACCATCACCATACACCATAAGATCGTACAGGAACCCTGACCCAGAACCGAACAATTCACAACCATCCCCGATCCCAAACACAAAACATTAGCCAAAACCCATACTGTTCAAACTCCAAAATCAATTTCTCGAACCCCTTCTCCAATCAGCACTTCATCCCAATTCATACCAAATCCACGAAATCTACCAGTTCAATTTGCAATTCAAATCTTCCAGAACCTCATCTGCCAATTCGTAAATCGCAAACTCAATTCCCAATTCAAACTCTAATTCAACCAAAACCCATACCGTACTCACAACCGACACCGATTCAACACCAAACCGGACTCGCAGACAACACTAGAGGCCCTGTTTGAACCCTTACAATCCGGTCGACTTTATAAAGAAAAAAAGAGGCACGGTGCCTGTTGTTTTTTATTGCTTCAAATTGTCTCTTACTGAGAAAATGTGCTTTGAGTTTTGTTTGTGTTTTCTGAAGAAAGAATAAAAAGGGTTTGTTGGCTTTTATCTTGGGTTGTTCTCTCTCTCCAGTGGGTTGTTTTGAGGCGTTGTTTCTGATTGGAGTGCGTCTAATATATTCATTTAGTGTGAGGCTTGTTTGTTCAATTGGAACACGTTACCTTATTTCTTATTTAAATGGTTTAGTAGAACACGAAAGAGAAAAGAAGAGGCTGTCTTTTTAGTCAGTAGTGCTCGCATAGTCTATTTGTCATAGTGAGTGTGTTCTATTTTAGACGAAGAACTGTTCTGTCTTGAGTCTAGTTTTTATTTAGAGTTTAAGTTTATATTTTCTTTTCGTTTATTTTTTTGTTAGGTTTAATTTTCTAATTTTTTTTAGTTGAGCTAGTATTTTATTTTATTTTCAAAAAAAAGAAAAGAAAAGAAAAATTCAAATCAAAGGCCAAAGGAAGGAACATATTCAAGCAAGCGACAAAGGATTCAAAGTCAACAAAGTTTCAAACGGTGGAGTTCAAAGCGTGAGCACTACTCATCTATTCTGGAAGGACTGCCATACACCACTGTAATATTTTCTGAACTCTACAGGTGCTCTGCTACAAAGAAAAAAAATATAGACATTGCTTGTAAAAAAATTCTACAGGGGCTGTGACTTGCTTGTACATTTTTTTAATTTCTGCAATTATTTGTGTTTGATTGTTGTTTTGGCTACATTCTGAAATAAATCTAGTTACGAGAAAAGCCCTAACAAACATAAGGTGAGGAAGTCATTACCTTTCCTTGGCTCCAAAACAATTAAACTTTGTCATTTGCATACTCCATGGATTAAATAAAAACTGATTAGACATTGGCCTTAGGAGCAAAACTCAAGTTCAATAGGACAAACAAATTGGGTTAAATATTTTAGATTTGGAAATTTATTTTACTGGGTGGAATTCGTTTTATTCCTCTTGTAAAGAACGGTGATATGTATTACATCAGGAATTTTTCGACAATTTAGCAACTTTTCTGATCTATTTATTTAGTTTGATTTGTAAAATATTTAACTGCAGCAGTGTACTTTGTGAAATTGATTCTCTCAAGGGTTTGATCGCGGATATTTATATTAGTTCAATTTATTGAACTTCTAGCAAAATAGGTTGCATACTACCCGTAAAACATTGGTCATATCCCTTAGTATTTATACTATACATGAACGGCCATAAGACCCTCTTCCCCCTTCAAATCGAGATTATCAACTAATAAGATATACTTGATTTCGTTATTTATTTTGATTAGGAGCTTCTTGTGTCAGCCTTAAGTCTACGGTTTTCTTTGTTTGCATTTAACAAAAATGAGTGGAAAAAGTGTTAGCCAACATAATTCTCCAAGGGGTTCTCGAATAAACCAAAACTTTCGAAACGAGTTGGATCAAAATCGAATAAACCAAAACTTTCCAAACGAGAGGGATCAAAATCGAGTAAATAAAAATTTTCAAAATCTCAATATTGAAATGATAGACCCTTATCTCTTCGTGATCAATGTTATCCAACTAGGACCGTTCAACCCTCTGTCATCGTGTTCCCACCAGCTGAAGGAAACAATTTTGAGCTTAAACATTCTTTTATTCAAAGGGTACCAAAATTTACTGGGTCTGAAAATGCTTATGAATTTCTAAGTGAATTCGAATTGTATGCGTCCACAACAAAAATGCAACAATTATGTAACAATCTATCAAGCTAAGGCTAATCCCGTTTGCATTACTTGAAAGCGCTAAAAGATGGCTAAATTCTCTTCCAAAACATTCCATAAGAAGTTGGGATGAATTTATCACTACATTCTTGAAAAAGTTTTTCCCTTTCCATAAAACTCTAAAAATCCAAACCAAGATAAATCAATTTTGTCAAAATGAGGGGGGAACTTTTTCAAAATACTTTGAGAGATTCTACCAACTATTATACAGTTGTCCTCATCATGGAATTCTAAAAGATCACTTATGTCAAATTGCATATGAAGGGCAAAACTATCAGACTAGAACTCAACTAGAATAGATGTGTGCAGGAGACTTTATGTAACACGGCCAATGAAGCTTGGCAATTCTTAGAAGATTATTCTGAAAAGGACATGCAATGGGAATTAATTCATGTTCCCATTCGCGCTTCAACTAAAGGAGTGCATGTTGTGGACCCAAGTCAAATTCCCTTAGAAAATTAAACTCCTCAAGCCAGAGAAGGGCTACCCCACTATTACTCTCAAGACCAAGCCAATGTTATAGCTCAAAATAGTCCATACTCATCCATGTACAACCTTAGTTGGAGGAACCATCCAAATTTTTCGCAGTCAAATCCTAATAATTTGGCAAACCCATCTCACATGCAACTCTTTATTCCCAATGTGAATTACCAAGCTCCATCTCCCAATTCTCAAACCTCTCAAGCTGCACCTCAATCCAAACAACCTTATTGGCACCCCAACTTTCAATCATCAAACCAATCCTCTCAATTTTCTCAACCGTCACTAGAAATTGTGCGTTTAGAGAAACAGTTGAACTCTCACGAAGCTAAAATGAACTCACACGACGCTAAACTCAACCAAATGATGAATATGATGAAGGAACTAATGAAAAATAATGAGAAAGGAAAGTTGCCTAGTCAACCCGAGGTGAATCCAAAATATAACTCTCGTGCTGTAAATTCTTGTAAGGACGAAAACCATAATCCGGTTAATGCAATTACAACCCTTCAATCTGGAAAGAGGATTGATAATAATGTGGGCAACCCTAGTGCCTTCGAACTTGACCCCAATGCCAAATCTTGATGATCAACCATTGCTACGAATGCTAATTCTTCTGAACCTCCATTTTCCTCAAATGTTGGCAATCCCAACAGTTCTTCTCCTAGTGTCCGCAAACCCGACCCACCTTCGAAAATCAATGTTGGCAATACCAGCATTCCATCTTCTACAACCCTACCACCTTATTTTTCCATGGATAAACCTTCCTCTTCGAATGATGAAACTGATCACAGATTCAAAAAACCAGTAGCTCCATTTCCATAAAGACTCAATAATAAGAAGGAAGTGACAAATTTTGGAAATTTTCAAACAACTCTGTGTGAACATTCCTCTTTTAGACACCATTGAACAAATTCCTCAATATGCTAAATGTCTTAAGGAATTGTGCACACAAAACCGTGCAACTAATGTCCCAAAAACCGCCTTTCTAAAAGTGAATACAAGCTCTATTCTTTCGAGTCTTGCCCCAGTCAAGTACAAAGACCCTGGCTGCCCTACGATAGATTGTAAAATAGGAAACACTCACATTTCTCATGCCCTATTTGATCTTGGTGCCAGTGTCAATATTCTTCCTTACACTGTTTACCATCAACTTGGACTAGGGGAGATTTAACCAACAAACATCACTCTTTAGCTAGCTGATCGATCTGTCAAAAAGCCATTAGGAATAATCAAAGACATCTTGATATAGATCGAACAGTTTTACTTCCTTATCGATTTCATAGTTCTAGAAACCGAGCCTGTCTCAAATCCCAATGTTCAAATTCCGTTGATATTAGGACGCCCTTTCTTAGCAACCTCAAATGTTGTCATTAATTATAGGAATGGTCAACTTCGACTTTCCTTCGGGCACCTAACCATTGAGCTAAACATCTTTAATCTCAACAAACAACCTAGGGATTTTGAGATCGATGAAATTGACATGATTCAAACCACAGTTGATGAAACCTCTAATGACACTTCTGAAGCCTCGAAAATGTGTCTTGACCATTTCGACTCCGATTTCGATGAGCTCGAATACGTTTCTGAGCTAAATGAATTTCTTGACTCCAAACCTTCTTCATCTGAATCTAACCAAAGAGTGTTGACCAATGTTAATGCACAAGAACATCTTAAGTTAGACCTCAAAACTTTGCCACATGACCTTAAGTATGCTTAACTAGACTCCTCAGGAAAATTTCCCATAATCTTGGCCTCCGATCTTACCGAGGAGCAAGAAGAGAAACTTTTGGAAATTTTGCGGGAAAATAAAGATGCCTTGGGGTGGGAAATTAGCGATATAAAAGGAATTAGCCCATCAACTGTGGAACATTACATACATTTAGTTGATCAGGCTAAACCCATCTGTGAGGCTCAAAGGCGATTAAACCCAAACATGAGAGAAGTGGTCAAGGAGGAGAAAATCAAATGTCTGGACAATAACATAATCAAATGTCTAGCTCAACTCAGCCACACGAAAAGACCATTTTCCCTTGTCTTTTATTGACCAAATGCTCGAACACTTAGCGGGACATGAGTAATGTTGTTTTCTTGATAGATACTCTGGCTATAACCAAATTCCTGTTGCTTTAGAAGATCAACATAAGACCACCTTTACTTGTCCCTTTGGAACCTTTGCTTATTGTCGCATGCCTTTTGGTGATTGTAATGCCCCCGCAACTTTCCAAAGGTGTATGATGAGTATTTTCTTTGATATGGTGGACGAATTCTTGGAAATATTTATGGATGATTTTTCAATCTACGGATCATCTTTTTCCCAATGTCTCACTCATTTAGAACTCATCCTAAAACGTTGTAAGGAGAAATCACTCATGCTTAATTGGGAAAAATGTCACTTCATGGTAAAAAGTGGGATAGTTCTAGGTCATGTCGTTTCAAAAGATGGCCTTGAAGTCGATAAATCCAAAATCGATTTGATTGCTAATCTCCCTCCTCCTAAGTCTGTAAAGGATGTTCGTTCATTTCTTGGTCATGCAGGATTATATAGAAGATTCATTAAGGAGTTCTCAAAAATTTCAAAACCTCTCTCGAACTTACTTGCGAAAGACGTCAAGTTTGAATTCTCCAATGATTGCAAAACATCTTTTGAAATTCTTAAGTCAATCTTGACCACAACTTCCATCGTTCAACCCCCTGATTGGACTCAACCCTTCGAACTTATGTGTGATGCTTCTGATTTTGCTATTGGATCCATCTTTGGTCAGCGAATCGATAAACTCCCTCAAGTCATTTATTATGCTAGCAAAACCTTAAACGAGGCCCAATTGAATTACTCAACTACTAAAAAGGAATTTTCGGCAGTTTTTTCGCTCTTGAGAAATTCAGATCATATCTCATAGGATCCAAAGTCATAGTTTACACTGACCGTGCTGCCTTACGATATTTGCTTTCTAAAAAGGATGCCAAGGCCCGCTTGATTCGTTGGATCCTTCTTCTTCAAGAATTTGACATAGAAATACGAGATAAAAAGGGTCCTGAGAATGTTGTAGCTGATCATCTCTCTCGAATTGTGCACGAAAATGTTAATGACACCCAAATCGATGACTATTTTCCCGACAAACAAATCCTTTCCATCTCTAACACCCCTTGGTACGCTGACATTGTGAATTATCTTATCACGCAACAAACAACTGCTAAATGGTCGAAACAAGACAGGCAAAAATTTCTCTCTAAAGTTCGAAACTTCTATTGGGACGACCCATATCTTTTCAAATGTTGCCCAGACCAAATCATTCGAAGGTGTGTACCCGATCATGAACACCAAAGTATTCTCTCTTTCTCATATGTCCATGCTTGTGGCGGTCATTTTGGAGCAAGAAAACTGCTGCAAAAGTATTTGTAACAACCTGTATTTTCAGAACCAAATTAAAAAATTTTATTTTGACTATTTTAATGAATTTTGAATATTTAAAATGATTTTAAATAATAATGAAAAAAATATTTTAATCAAAGTTAGAATGTATAAATTTATTTTAATTATAAAACGATCCTGAAATGGAGCGGTAGTTTGAAAATTCGATTTTAAATTTCAAATGAATGTACAGGATTCAAAATAAATCGGATTTCATTAAAATAAGAAATATTTGAATCCGTTTAATTATATCTTTCTAACGAATGTGAAAAATCCAGATTTCATAGCAGGAATTGAAAGTTATGTCTAGTTTAATATTCAGAATAGTCGCTATGGAATATATATACATAGTTTAATACAAGGGTACTTTTGTCTCACGTCTGTATTTAAGTTTTAAATTAAAGCTACGTCCACCCATACTTTTCCATACGTTTCCGGTCCCTAAAATCACATGCTGCCCAAAAATTTTGGTCCATTCGCCTGCTCCTCAAGTCCCCTTCGCCTTTTTCAATTTGTGGCAAAAAAAAATGCGCTCATGCATAAAAAAAATAATTCTAAATTCTGGAAATAATCCCAGGAGCCCACGCAAACTGAAAAAAAAAAAAGTTGCATACATGTATGCAACTATTACTGATAGTTGCATACATGTATGCAACTTTTTAAATACACATGCAAAAAAGATCCGCAAGCCTGCTGAATAATTGCATACAAGTATGCTGTTATTCAAAATAGCTGCATACTTGTATGCAGTAATGTGTTGAAAGCCGAAGGCGTGACAATATGTGCATACTTGAATGCATATTTTCTGCATAACTGCAAACTCGTATGCACATATGCAAGCATGCGTGTTTTCCATGCAGAAATCGAATAGATGCATGAAATCATGCATGTATTTCGGAAAATCTGCATACATGTATGCATATATGCTGCTGTATGATGCGGAATTGAAATAGATGCATACATGTATGCAACTATTTGAAATATGTGCATGTTTTTATGCATTTTACTGCATTTTTCGCTGTTTTGTGTATTTTTTGAATTTGACGTGTTTGTTGATTGATTTTCCACCTGATTTTTTTGGCGTGAACATGTTTTATTTAATTATGAATTTATGTGATTTTTTTTATATTTTTTTTATATTTTTTATATGTTTTTGAAAAATAGGGACCTAATTTACAATAAGTTTAGGACCGGATGTGAGCCTAATTAAGTTTCGTTTTAGGGATGTGTGCCTAATATTCACTTAATACAATATATAGCCATTTTACAAACGACCTCCGTTTTCAACGAAACCACTTTTGTTGGATCCGGAATGTCAAATTATTGCAAGATTTTCATAATTTTTGGAATTAACATGTGAGCGCGGTAAAAGAAAACGTGTTTTGTTAATTTCAGTTAAATTGGATCGACCAGAAAATGGCCATTTTTGAAACGGTCTCCAAATTCGTTGAAATTAATTTTGTTTGGACCGTATTATCAAAACAAAGCTAGAAATAATTTTTCTGGAATTTTCGAAGTTAGTATGTGGCCCTGGTAAATTAAAATGTACGTTCAAATGTAATCTAAATTGATTTAAATTTTAATTTAAAGAAAAACCTATTGAAACAGTCGAACTGGCTTACGAAACATATCCTATTTGTTTGGAATGGGGGTATTTAGCTAGGGGCAATAGTAGTTGGGTCTCGTTTGGAGTTCGGATGGTTTAACCGGTTATTTTTGAATTAAATAATTAAATAATATAAAATATACTCTATATATACGGTTGTGATACGCAAAACCCTAATACGGATAATCATGCAGCCGCCTCCAACAAAAGGAATGGCCAAAATCTCACAATAAATTCTCCCCAAAATCTCGAAATTTGTTCATCTTCGTCCAAACTTCTCAACCACAAACCTCTTCAGACCAACGAGATCTTCATATTGTACGGTCATGATCGAGTTTGGTAAATCAGGATGGCAGAATTATGGCCACAAAGGCGCTGCGTTTGGATTGGAATTCGAGGAGATAGGAGCCACCGAGCGTGGCGTAGCGGCGAGTGTGGAGTGGCGTTGTCGAGGGCTTTGGAATGGGTATCATGGATGTGGGTCCGGTCTAAGGAAGAGGGCGTGGTGGTGGAGAGAGAAAGCGCGACGATGGGTTGAATTCCTGAAGCTTTTGTGAATGATGAAGAGGATGACAGCAGAAGGGAACGACCTGGTTTTGTTTAGAGGGTAATTAAGGGATTTTTAATCTTAATTAAGTAATTAATGTTATTAAAGTGATTAATATTTAAACTTGTATATCTTATGCAAATCAAAACGGAATTCAGCATAACAAAATTCATTAGGACCGTGAAGAGGAAATTTTTAAATTATGGAACAAACGGGAACGTTATACGAGAAGACATAGGGTAATTTCTTTTTTTAAACTATGTAATTAAATTTCAAAAGGAAATTAGCATGGTTTTTAAAAGGAAAAATAACACTTCTTTGTAAATAAAAATAACATTTCTTTGTAAATAAAAATAACATTTCTTTGCAAATAAAGATAACATTTCTTTGTAAATAAAAATAACATTTCTTTGAAAATAAAAAGAACATTGTTTTAAAAATAAAAACGCCTTTGTTTTAAAAAGATAAAAATGTCATCGTTTTAAAAATGAAAATATCATTGTTTTAAAAATGAAAATAGCATGGTTTTAAAATATAAAAATATGATTTCATTGTTTATATAAATGATTTTTCATTGTATAGAAGAAAATGATTTTTCATTGTATGGAAGAAAATGATTTTTCATTGTATAGAAAATATGATCTTCCACTGTATAGAAAAATATGCTTTATATATAGAGAGTTGAAATAAAAATATGATTTTTTTAAAATAACATCGTATTAAAAATGTGATTTTTACTATGAACAACGTGAAAAAGATTGCCTTGGTATTTCGGGCAAATCCAAACTGTTCAGAAACAAAACTAGGGAAGTGGAAACCAAAGGTGAGAACTCCTTCGCATTTTAATTATTTTACAGTTAATATATACTAGGATGCAGACGGTGCTTAACAGCACCCAACACTATTTATTTCAGAAACCATGGTTGTTTGTTTTGACTGTATTGTATGTTGTTTGTGATGTTGAAATGTTGAACATAATGTTAGCATTTATGTGGCAGTTGGAATTAAATTATAAATATTTATTTATAATTTAAAATAGTGAAAATTGGTTAAGTTTAAAAATAATTTAATGTGTATTGGAACTGGTTGAATTTATTAATCAATAATTTATTTAAATTCACTGTTGTTGTTTGAAAACTCCACACGGGTGTTGGGATGATATATGACATAAACTAGTCCCAATATTTAGTTGTATGTCAATTGATGAATTGACAGTCTGTGATGAGCGTTGTATATTTATTTTAATGCTCACACAGTTGTAAATTTCACTCTGGATGTGAATGGACTGTTTGATGATTATTTATCATTGTGGTTGCATACATGCGATGTATGAGATCCATATAACTGAAATTATATGGTAATTGATTGAGTCGCATCCCGATTCAAAAATAAAAGAACATTTTGAAAATAAAAGGACATTTTAAAATATAGAATATTTTAAAAATAAAGAGTATTTTTAAAATAAAGAATCTTTAAAAATAAAGAATATTTTAAAATAAAATGTTTGAACAATAAAAATCACATTTTTATTTTATGTACAAACAAATAAAATAATCATTTGTTGAATTATATTTTTGTCCATTACAAATGTTACCCTTAACATATTAATGAAAATAAAATAATCATTAGTTGAATTATATTTTTGTACATTGAAAATGTCGCCTTTTAACATGATAATGAAAATGAGAATAATTTTTTGTTGAATTATATTTTTAACATTAAAAATGTCATTTTAGACATGTTAATGAAGTAAATAAAATATTTATGTGTTGAATAAAAAAAATTTGAACAGTAAAAATATCATTTTTATTGAATGTATAAACCATATAAAATATTCATGTGTTGAATAAAATTTTTGGAACAATAAAAATAGTTATGTGGTTAAACGCCCTTTTTATCGATTGAGTTATTCATTTTATAATGAATATCGAAAAGAAGTGATTCAAAATTTAGTATTTTGAAAATATTATCATTTTAATATGATAAAGATATAGAATATTCAATTTTGATTTAAAATTGAAAAAAAGTTGGAATCGTTTTAAAACGAATTTATAAACGATTTACAAAATACGTTTTAATTAGAAATCGACGATATATATATAATATATATTTAATGGCCTGAATAGAACGTGTCGCGACCGTTCGTGAATTTCGAACATTAACTTCAAATTGATATAATGGGAGATCTGACCGTCAGATTCTCCTAAAACCGGAACTGTTGGGTTCGTGTCGAAAAGAGCTTTCCAATGAATACAAGAATTTGAAATAAAACAGTTGGATTTGGAATTATGTCCAAATCAAATTTGAAAAAGGTCGTCTAACAATTAGATTTGGAATTATGTCCAAATCAAATTTGAAAAAGGTCGCTATGGATGCAGTTCGGTGGCCGTTATTGGAAACCGACTATACAGGCCTTGATAAAATTATTAGAAATATGGAAAAAATATGTAAAATCATAGTTAATGGTTTGGAAAGATTTTGGATGAAAAATTCCATATTTGAAAAGATAAAAATATATTTTTATCGAAATGAACTAGTTTTTAACTATTTTTTTTTTGATACTGGGTAAATAATCTACTAGTTTTTAACTATAATAAATCTTTAATTTAGATTTAATGAAAATTTCCAATTATTTAATATTTAATTGGAATTGAATAAAAGAATTGAATTTTGGGTTTGTCGTGAATGGTGTCTTAAATAACACTGTTCTTAAACCCCGATGAGAAAAGAATAAATATTTTAATTAGAATTAAAATGAAAGTTGATTGTGGGTTTATCGTTAACTATGTATAAACGACATATGTTCTTTAATCCCAATTAACAGTGAAAATATAATTTGGAATTTATAAATCTTTTATTAAGATATAATTTGGAATTTATAAATCTTTTATTAAGATTTAAATGGAATTTATAAATCTTTTATTAAGATTTAAACGGAATTTATAAATCTTTTATTAAGATTTAAATGGAAATTTTTCCAAAGTAAAGTTTTCCAATTTAATTGAATAAATTGGAATTGAAGGGAATTTGATTTATTAATAATCGAGATAAGCTTCTGTGAATAAAGACCGTTACTATATATGGAATTTAAAAAGGCCTTGCCGTTATTCCATTTATATTATTAGTCTGATACGGAAATTTATATCGATTATATATTGATTCGTTTTCTGTGGAGAATCCATAGTTAATAGAAGATGATTTAGGTTTATCGTGAACTGTGTTTTAAACAACATTATTTCTTTAATCCAGCTAAAGATAAAGATTAATTTCCTAAATTTTAATAATCATAAAGTAATGATTTTTGATATTAAAATCAAATTAGAGTTTTAATAAATATCTAATTAGGTTAAAATGGGGATGAGATAATTTAATTTATTGAATTCTTGAAATGATCGAGAATGGAGTACCATCAATTTTACTCCAGGCGATAGTTTGATTCTTTAATTATATTTAAACGTGAAATGGTAATTAAGTTTGCCGATAACACCGTGGGTGTTAGATATGGAGTGCTACTAGTTTTGCTCCATTGGATGAATAGGCTGGGATTGGGATAATAAATAAAAATAAATGATTACTTCGGTAAGGCTCGATAATCTCGATTAGTTAACAAAATCTTTTGAAATCGATATCGAAATGAAGATTAAAAAATAAATTTAAAAGAATTTATCTTTAATAAAATTAATGGGAACCTTTCCCTAATAATGTGAATATTTTATTAAAAGAATATTCTGAATTGGAATGAGGCATATGATGTGTTTTTATAGCACTTGATTATATAATGCTTGAATTATTCAGAAAGACCAGGTTTAACCCATTCTGAATAATTAATACGATGACCAAGAGTTGAAGATGAAGATGGTGGTTGAAGATCGGGGATCTTCACATCGTTTGAATGATTACTGATGTCTTGATTGGGCCGTACACCCAAGACAAGGTAATAAGTGGTGATCGTCCAAATGTACTTGGAGATTAATGGATATGCAAGGACATTTCTCCTGTATTGGACATATGGGATGGGGAATAAGGTGCCTCTGGTTTTGTTCCGACCTAGAACGAACTTGTAAATGGATGGTATGTCTAACGTTGTATTCCTTTATGCTATATTTGTTGATCTCTGCTAAATATATATCTGTTTAGTGGAAAAGAATTTATTCTCTTGCTTAACACCCTTCTCTAAGACGTACGAGCTTAGAGGTTATATATTGCCAGAAATCAATGGTATTGTATGGAGTGACAATGTGACATGCTAAGATGCAAATGATCAAGGCTTTTGTTCAAAAGCAGAGCCTTGTGGTTGATGATCAAAGCACAACTTCTTTAGGCATAGCTTTGTGTATAGCATTACTTCGCGAGCTTCAGACACCGGTATGAACCAGAAACGGTATGAGGACTTCAGGGAAATGGACATATGTTAGTTTCTAGCTAGGAGTAACATCATGGTATGGAGCCCGGACTATTTACTCATGTGGATGTTGCTTATTACTTGATGGATAGAGAGGCGCCTCAGATATATTGGTCACTACAGGATCGATGGATGTTCCGGTTGATAAACTGAACAGATTATTTTATGCCCCATAGGGCAGGCTAACATATAGTTTATGGTATTGCCAATCATCGACGGATGATCGGCCCTGTCGCTAACCGCATGTGCAGTCGCAGCTGTATCCTGAGACTCGAGCTAAAGAGTCTCGAATCGGTAAGGATGATCACTTGCCTTGGTTCATAGATGGAAACCCAATTTCCAATACGCGATATTCTTTTTTAATTGTAAATATATATATGGCGACGTAATATAATGGTATCTACGCTGCCTATGATTGATACAATTATATTTGAAGTCGATTTCTTCACTTATAGTAATAATAAAAGATGAAATTTCGCGTATCAAGCATATTTGGCTATTATAAGGGGAAACTCTATCCTCGACTGCGTTTATTGTGTGATGGGACCTGAGACTTATAATAGCTTCATTTTTCCAAAAAGCATTGCATTGTTTTATTTGTAACCAAGATTCATGTGGAGTAAACCCATTCCATGTTATACGGTGTGGTCCTATGATTTACCAACTTTAAAATCAAGCTAATAACTGTTTTAGTTCTCACATCAGTCCCATGATTGACCCGGAGTTTATTATTTTAACCTAAACTCTGGGTGCCTATATTTTCCACATGGGAAACTAGTAGTTTTGGTTTTGCAGATATTATGTTAACAGAATCCTGGCTTACAACTGAAGCGATATTCAGAAAGCTCTGTATCCATGTATTTCTTTTAGTTGTGTATTGTATTATTTTTCCGCTGCTATGTATTTAAAATGTAATTTAAATCTTTGATATTTTTCTGTATATATTATTTATTCATACTCTGGAATATTCTTGTACTCTGATGTAAATTGTTGTAATAACAATGAAATGTTCTGTTATTTGTGTTTTGATGCATCGTGTTCTCAATTCAATCTGGCTTTCTTGTTGGGGAGTTCGGGTCGTTTCATTTGGTATCAGAGCTTTGGTTTATAGAGCTCGAGAACAAGACACATTAGAACTGAACAAAAGAATTCATTAGAGATTGGATTAGTAATATCCAATAAGAATGACTCATTAGGGATGGGATCAGTAGTATCCTAGAACGAGCGTGACGAGTATTAGTTTTAAAATAAAAATGAAAACAAATTTAGCTTTGAAAATTTTGATCTAATTATATGTATTTGAGTATATTATTTTATTTTAATTTGGACAATCGAGTATGTGAAAATTTTGAATATATGCATGATTAACGTATATTCGAAGTTTTAATATACTGGATAGATATAGAGTCACACTCTAGTCGCCCGGGGATAATTCTGATGATTGACGCTTCATCATTAGTATTTATGTTCGAGTTTCGAAAGTGGGATATCTATATATTTCTAATTGACTGGTGTGAGAACCAAAACTTAGTGAGAGTTTATTGATATGATTTGTACTAAAAATGTGATTTTTAAGTATATATAGAAAGTTATACGTTTGGAAATTTAATCAACTAATTGATTGCTGGTTGTGATGTTTGATTATTAGTCGAACTAATAAAATATTGGAATGATAATTAATTTAACCAATATGAGAATAAAAGATAAATTTAGCCGAATCGAATCAAATATTGGGCTGAATTGAAAATTGTTTGGAATTGCATACATCTATATATATAATGAACAGGCCATAGCATGGAAGCTAAGAAGAGGAATAAAATTGTATGCCTGACAAATAGGTACCTATTTACTATATTTATTGGGATTTGATAATTTTATGAGCCGATTAGCTAGCCACTTGGCTTTTTCCTTTTCTTTTGGATTGATGAGGGCCCTGTGAGGCAAGTTACAGTTTTAAATATCAACTCGTACAAAGGAGGTTATGGAGAAATTTTTCGGAAATTTAGGGTAATAGCCAAATTTTTGAAGAATTAGAAAATTCTTAGAAACTGAAAAGTTGAAGAATGAAAGCCAGAATGAAAGTTGAGTTGGTTAGTTAAACAACTTTCAGCTCCATTCCTTTTCGAGGGCGAAAAGGATTTTAGTGGGGGAGATTGTAACAACCCGAATTTTCAAAACCAATTTAAAATTTTTATTTTGACTATTTTAATGAATTTTGAATATTAAAAATGATTTATTTTAAATTAAAACAGAAAAAAATATTTTAATTGAAGTTAGAACATATAAATTTATTTTAATTATAAAAAGAGCCTGAAATGGCGCGGTAGTTTGAAAATTCGATTTTAAATTTCAAACGAATGTACAGGATTCAAAATAAATCGGATTTCAGTAAAACAAGAAATATTTGAATCTGTTTAATTATATCTTTCCAATGAATGTGAAAAATCCAAATTTCATAGCAGGAATTGAAAGTTATGTCCAGTTTAAAATTCAGAATAGTCGATATGGAATTTTTATATATATTTTAATATAATATATTACCATTTTACAAACGACCTCCATTTTCGACGAAACCACTTTTGTTGGATCTGGAATGTCAAATTATTACTAGATTCCAATTTTCATAATTTTTGGAATTAACATGTGCGCGTGGTAAAAGAATACGTGTTTTGTTAATTTTAGTTAAATTGGATCGACCAGAAAATGACCATTTTTCGAACTGTCTCCAAATTCAATGAAATTAATTTTGTTAGGACCATATCATCAAAACAAAGCTTGAAATAATTTTTTTGGAATTTTCGGAGACAGTATGTGGCCCTGGTAAATTAAAATGTACGTTCAAATGTAACATAAATTCACTTAAATTTTAATTTAAAGAAAAACCTATCGAAACTATCGAATTGGCTTACGAAATATATCCCATTGTGTCCGGAATGGGGGTATTTAGCTAGGGGCAGTAGTTGTTGGGTATCATTTGTCGTTCAGATGGTTTAACCGGTTATTTTTGAATTAAAATTAAATAATATGAAATATACTCTATATATACGGTTGGGATATGCAAAATCCTAATACTGATAATCATGCAGCAGCCTCCAACAAAAGGAATGGCCAAAATCTGACGAATAAGTTATCCCTAGAATCTCGAAATCTGTTCATCTTCGTCCAAACTTCTCAATGACAAAACTCTTCAGACCAATGAGATCTCCATATTGTACGGTCATGATCGGGTTTGGTAAATCAAGATAGCGGAATTATGGCCACAAAATCGTTGCGTTCGGATTGGAATTCAGGACGATGGGAGCCACCGAGCGTGGCATGGCGGCGGGTGTGGAGTGGCGTCGTCGAGGGCTTAGGAATGGGTATCGTGGATGTTGGTCCGGTCTAAGGAAGAAGGCGTGGTGGTGGAGAGAGAAAGCGCGGCGATGGGTTTTATTTCCTGAAGCTTTTGTGAATGATGAAGATGATGATAACAGAAGGGAATGGCCTTGTTTTGTTTGCAGTGTAATTAAGGGATTTTTAATTTTAATTAATCAAGTAATTAATGTTATTAAAGTGATTAATATTTAAACTTGTATATCTTATGCAAACCAAAACGGAATTTGGCAAAACCATGTCCATTGGGACCATGAAGAGGAGATCTACAATATGGAACAGACGGGAAGGTTATACAATAAGACACAGTGTAATTTCATTTTTTAAACTATGTAATTAAATTTCAAAAGGAAATTAGCATGGTTTTTAAAAGGAAAAATAACATTTCTTTGTAAATAAAAATAACATTTCTTTGTAAATAAAAATAACATTTCTTTGTAAGTAAAGATAACATTTCTTTGTAAATAAAAATAACATTTCTTTGAAAATAAAAAGAACATTGTTTTGAAAATAAAAAGAACATTGTTTTGAAAATAAAAAGAACATTGTTTTAAAAATGTCTTTGTTTTAAAAATAAAAATATCCTTGTTTTAAAAAGATAAAAATGTCATCATTTTAAAAGTGAAAATACCATTGTTTTAAAAATGAAAATAGCATGGTTTTAAAATATAAAAATATGATTTCATTGTTTATAAAAATGATTTTTCATTGTATAAAAGAAAATGATTTTTCATTGTATGGAAGAAAATGATTTTTCATTGTATAGAAAATATGATCTTTCACTGTATAGAAAAATATGCTTTATTTATATATAGTTGAAATAAAAATACGATTCTTTTTTTAAATAACATCGTATTAAAATGTGATTTTACTATGAACAGCGTGAAAACGGTTGCGTTGGAATTTCGGGCAAACCCAAACTGTTCAGAAATTCAGAAATAAAACTGGCGAAGTGGAATCCAAAGGTGAGAACTCCTTCTCACTTTAATTATTTTACAGTTAATTATATACTAGGATGTAGACGGTGCTTAGCAGCACCTGACACTGTTTATTTCAAAAACCATGGTTGTTTGTTTAGATTGTATTGTATGTTGTTTGTGATGTTGAAATGTTGAACATAATGTGAACATTTATGTGGCAGTTGGAATTAAATTATAAATATTTATTTATAATTTAAAATAGTGAAAATTGGTTAAGTTTAAAAATAATTCAATCAGAATTAGAACTAGTTAAATTTGTTAATCAATAATTTATTTAAATTCACTGTTGTTGTTTGAAAACCCCACACGGGTGTTGGGATGATATATGACATACACTAGTCCCAATATTTAGTTGTATGTCAATCGATGTATTGACAGTTTGTGATGAGCGTTTATTTATTTTAATACTCACACAGTTGTAAATTTCATTCTAGATGTGAATGGACTGTTTGATGATTATTTATCATTATGGTTGCATACATGCGATGTATGAAATCCATATAACTGAAATTATATGGTAATTGATTGAGTCGCATTCCAATTCAGAAATAAAAGAATATTTTAAAATAAAAGGACATTTTAAAATATAGAATATTTTAAAAATAAAGAGTATTTTTAAAATAAAGAATCTTTAAAAATAAAGAATATTTTAAAATAAAATGTTTGAACAATAAAAATCACATTTTTATTGTATGTATAAATAATAAAATAAACATTTGTTGAATTATATTTTTATACATTAAAAATGTTACCTTTAACATGTTAATGAAAATAAAATAGTCATTAGTTGAATTATATTTTTGTACATTAAAAATGTCACCTTTTAACATGATAATGAAAATGAGAATAATTATTTGTTGAACTATATTTATGAACATTAAAAATGTCATCTTTAACATGTTAACGAAGTAAATAAAATATTTATGTGTTGAATAAAAAAATTCAACAACAAAAATATCATTTTTATTGAATGTATAAACCATATAAATATTTATGTGTTGAATAAAAAAATTTGAACAATAAAAACAATTATGTGGTTAAACGCCCTTTTTATCGATCGAGTTATTCATTTTATAATGAATATCGAAAAGAGGTGATTCAATATTTAATATTTTGAAAATAATTTTATTTTAATATGATAAAGATATAGAATATTCAATTTTGATTTAAAATTGAAAATAAAGTTGGAATCCTTTTAAAACGAATGTATAAATGATTTATAAAATATGTTTTAATTGGAAATCGACGAAATATATATAATATATATATTATACATATTTAATGGCCTGAATAGAACGCGCCGCGCAGTAACCATTCGCGAATTTCGGCCATTAACTTCAAATTGATATAACGGGAGATCCGACCGTCGGATTCTCCTAAAATTGGAACCGTTGGGTTCGTGTCGAAAAGAGCTTTCCAATGAATATAAGAAGTTTGAAATTTAACAGTTGGATTTGGAATTATGTCAAAATCAAATTTGAAAAAGGTCGCTATGGATGCAGTTCGGTGGCCATTATTGGAAACCGATTGTATGGGCCTTGATAAAATTATTAAAAATATGAAAAAATTATGTAAAATCATAATTAATGGTTTGGAAAGATTTTGGATGAAAATTTCCATATTTGAAAAGATAAAAATATATTTTTATCAAAATGAACTAGTTTTTAATTAAAATAAATCTATAATTAAGATTTAATGAAATTTTCCAATTAATTAATATTTAATTGGAATTGAATAAAAGAACTGGATTTTGGGTTTGTCGTGAATGGTGTCTTAAATAACACTATTCTTAAACCCCAATGAGAAAAGAATAAATATTTTAATTAAGATGTAGAGAAGTTTACTAATTAATATTTAATTAGAATTGAAATGAAAGTTGATTGTGGGTTTATCGTGAACTATTTTTAAACGACATTTGTTCTATAATCCTAATTAACAGTGAAAAATATAATTTAGAATTTATAAATCTTTTATTAAGATATAATTTTGAATTTTTAAATCTTTTATTAAGATTTAAATGGAATATATAAATCTTTTATTAAGATTTAAATGGAATTTATAAATCTTTTGTTAAGATTTAAATGGAAAATTTATCAAAGTAAAGTTTTCCAATTTAATTGGAATAAATTGGAATTGAAGGGTATTCTATTTATTAATACTCGAGATTAGCTTCTGTGAATGAAGACCGTTACTATATATGGAATAAAAAAAGGCCTTGCCATTATTCCATTTATATTATTAGTCTGATATAGAAATTTATATCGATTATTTATTGATCCGTTTTCCATAAAGAATCAAAAGTTAATGGAAGATGATTTGGGTTAACTGTGTTTTAAATGATATTAGTTCTTTAACCCAATTAAAGATAAAGATTAATTCCCTAAATTTAAATAAAATAAAGTAATTATTTTTTATATTAAAACCAAATTAAAGTTTTAATAAATATCTAATTAGATTAAAATGGGAATGAGATAATTTAATTTATCGGATTCTCGAAATGATCGAGATTGGAGTACCACCAGTCTTACTCCAGGTGATAGTTTGATTCTTTAATTAGATTTAAACGTGAAATGGTAATTAAATTTACCGATAACACCATGGGTGTTAGATATAGAGTGCTACTAGTTTTGCTCCATGGGATGAATAGGTTGGTATTGGGATAGTAAATATAAATAAATGATTGCTTCGGTAAGGTTCGATAATACAGACTAGTTAACAAAATCTTTTTAAATCGATATCGAAAGGAAGATTAAAGAATAAATTTAAAAGAATTTATCTTTAATAAAATTAATGGGAACCTTTCCCAAATAATGCGAATATTTTATTAAAAGAAAATTATGAATTGGAATGTGGCGTATGATGTGTTTTTATAGCACTTGAATATTAAATGTGCAAATTATTTGGAAAGTCCGGGTTTAACCCATTCTGAATAATTAATACGACGACCAAGAGTTAAAGATGAAGGTGGTGGTTGAAGACTGGAGATCTTCACATCGTTTGGATGATTACTGACATCTTGATTGGGTCATACACCCAAGACAAGGTAATAAGTGGTGATCGTCCAATCGTACTTGGAGATCGATGGATATGCGAGGACCTCTCTCCTGTATTGGACATATATGACGAGGAATAAGGTGCCTCCAGTTTCATTCTGACCCAGAACGGACTTGTAAATGGATGGTATGTCTGACGTTGTATTCCTTTATGTCGTATTCATTGATCTCTGCTAAATATATATCTGTTTGGTGGCGGAGAATTTATTCTCTTGCTTAGCACCCTTCTCTGAGACGTACGAGCTTAGAGGTTACATATTGGCAGAAATCAATTGTACGGTATGGATTGACAATGTGACATGCTAAGATGCAAATGATCAAGGCTTTTGTTGAAAAGCAGAGCCTTGTGGTTGATGATCAAAGCACAGCTTCTTTAGGCATAGCTTTGTGTATAGCGTTACTTCACGAGCTTCACACCGCGGTATGAAATAGAAACGGGATGAGGACTTTAGGGAAATGGACATATGTTAGTTTCTAGCTAGAAGTAACGTCATGATATGGATCTCAGACTGTTTACTCATGTGGATGTTGCTTATTACTTGATGGATAGAGAGGCGCCTCAGATATATCGGTCACTACGGGATCAATGGATGTTCTGGTTGATATACTGACCAGATTATTTTATGCCCCCTAGGACAGGCTATCATATAATTTATCGTATTGCCAATCATCGACGGATGACCAGCCCTGTCGCTAGCCGTAGGTGCAGTTGCAGCTGTATCCTGAGACTCGGGGTAGAGAGTCTCGAACTGGTAAGGACGATCGCTTTCCTTGGTTCATAGATGGAAACCCAATTTCCAATACACGATATTCGGTTTTAGTTGTAAATGTATATATGGGACGTAATATAATGGTACCTACGCTTCCTATGATTGATATGTTTATATTTGAAGTTGATTTCTTTACTTATAGTAATAATAAAATATGAAATTTCGCATATCAAGCATATTTGGCTATTATAAGGGAAAACTATATCCTCGACTGTCTTCATTGTGTGATGGGACCTGAGTCTTATAATAGCTCCATTTTTCCAAAAAGCATTGCATTGTTTTATTTTAAACTAAGATTCATGTGGAGTAAACTCGTTCCGTGTTATAAGGCGTGGTCCCGTGATTTACCCAACTTTAAAATCAAGTTAATAACTATTTTAGTTTTCGCACCAGTCCCATGACTGACCTAAAGTTTATTTTTTTAGCCTAAACTCTGGGTGCCCATATTTTCCACACGGGCAGCTAGTAGTTTTAGTTTTGCAGATATTATGTTCACAGGATTCTGCCTTACACCTGAAGCGATATTCGGAAATATTTGTGTCTGTGTATTTCTTTCAGTTGTGTTTTGTATTATTTTTCCACTGTTATGTATTTAAAATGTAATTTAAATATCTGATATTTTTCTGGTGTATATTTTTTATTCATACTCTGGAATATTCTTGTACTCTAATGTAAATTGTTGTAATAACAATGAAATGTTCTGTTGTTTGTGTTCTGATGCGTCGTGTTCTCTATTCAATCTGGCCTTTCTCTTAAGGGGATGTTCGGGTCGTTTCAGTATTGCAAAGCGGTTTTTATTGGCCCGCACTCTTCCATGACACTTTCGAATTTTGCTCTAAATGTGGTCGATGTCAAAGAACGGGTCGAATCACTAAGCGAAACATGATGCCTCTCAACCCTATTTTAGTGATTGAGTTATTCAAGATTTGGGGCATCAATTTCATGGGATCATTCCCTGACTTATTTGGGAATCTTTGCATCTTGCTTGCGGTAGACTATGTCTCAAAATGGATTGAAGCCATCCCAACCAAAACCAATGATAACAAGATTGTTATCAAATTCCCCAAAGAAAACATCTTTTCAAGCTTTTGCACACCTCGAGCTATCATTAGCGATATTGACACTCACTTCTGTAATCGTGCTTTTGAATCCTTACTCAAAAAATACTCAATTACACACAAGCTGTCGACCCCTTACCATCCACAAACTAGTGGACAAGTAGAAGTTTCCAATAGACAAATCAAACAAATTCTTGAGAAAACCGTGAATTCCAATAGAAAAGTTTGGTCCTTAAAACTAGTTGATGCACTTTGGGCATTTTGCGCTGCTTACAAAACTAATCTAGGAATGTCACCATATCGATTAGTCTTTGGGAAGGCCTGTCACTTACCTCTTGAATAAGAGTATCGTTCTCTTTGGGCAATTAAACTTTTGAATTTTGACTTAGAGAAGGCCGGCTCATATAGGAAGTTACAGATTTCAGAACTAGAGGAATTAAGAAATGAAGCATATGAAAATGCGAAAATCTTTAAAGAAAGAACCAAAGCCCAACACGACAATAACATACTTCGTAAGGAATTCAATGTAGGACAACAAGTTCTTTTATACGACTCTAGACTTCACTTGTTTCCAAGAAAACTCAGATCTCGATGGACTGGACCTTATGTTGTGAAAACAGTATATCCTCATGGAGCAATTGAAATCCTAAGGATTGAAAAGTCTTCAAAGTAAACGGTCAACGAATGAAACCATTTTTGGAATTCGAGCAATACGAAGACGAAGACCTTATCGATCTTTATGAGCCTGATCATTCACCATGAAATCAAGTGGTACATGTTCTTTTTCTTTTATTCATTTTTCCCTTCCATTTTGGTCTGCATAGCTTAGACAGTTGGGACACTGTCTCAATCTAGTGTGGGGGAGTCAAGTCTGCATTACATCATAAAAAAAACAACATTTTTACTACATGTTTTTTCCTTCTATTCAAAAAAAGGAAAAGAAGAAGAAAAAAAAACACAGATACGAATTATTTTAGAGTGATACCGCGAAATAATTTTACAATTTTTAGTCAGTTGAGAGTATTTTTTTCTCTCAACTTAGATCGAATAAGAAATATAATGAAAAGTTTAATTTTTGAGGGATAATAGTGTAATCGGTACATTGGGAGATTCTTAGGTGATGACCATGAAATCTATTCTATATTGTAGTCTTTTTTTTAAATAAGTGGAGGACTTAAAATAGTTATATTAGCTTTTAGAATCTTTAAAACTAAGTTGTGTTAAGTTTAATTCGCGTAGATCTCTTTTGTGCTTATATTTTCAATAATAATGACAGTAATCCAAGGGTATCCAACATTGCTTGTAAATCTAGCGTTGGTGTGCAAACCTGCTAAGCTCTATCCGACACGTTGTTGACAAAGTCAGTGTTGGCATATCTTGGTCTCATTTTATGAGTTGGACACCTAAGGATTACCGACATGTTGTTGACAAAGTCAGCGTCGATTTACACAATCCGCCAAGCTCTGTCCTAACTCTTCGTCAATCTGCAAGGCAGTGTATGGGTGGTATAACTTGGTCTTTTAAGTTAGGTGTATGTATTTAATAATAAATTTTAACTTTTATAGGGATAGAGAATAAGCGATGATGCCCAAACATTTCTTGACCTTATTGATTTGACTAGCCATACAGAAGAAAATTAGAATACCACTTTACAAACTGTGACAAGCAAATTAAGAATTTATTTCATGGCTGCACTATGTTATCGACCGAACCAACGGGCCAAACTGGAATTTAACATTTGAAAACTTGAATTATATTGAAAATTTGTGACAAGTTGAGGTATCTAAAATAAAATCAACTGACTAGAAATAGTTAACTTAATTTGTTGTACCACTTTTTTGAAACAAGTCGTGTTGTCATTTTTGTTATTTTTGTATATATCCATTGCATTCATGTAGTTGCATTAGATCCACACATACTACATTTGGATGTTGTGGGTAGTATCCGATGAAAACCCTCACGAGTCTCCACTAGTCCTACTAGGGACACCTAGAGGTTTAATGGCTTGTTGTATACGCTTAATGCAATCGTGTTTCCAACGAAAGTGTGACCTATCTAGTTTAGCTTTTCATTTTTTTTTTATTTTTCTTTCTTTTCACTCGAGGACGAGTAAAAGATAAGTGTGGGGGTATTTGATTAACATGTAAAAGTGTTTATTTTTATGCTCTATCTTATCTTTATTGTAAATAAATAAATTTTACATTGCGTATTTTTTGTATATTTTCACAGGTCGTTCATCAATCCCCATGCACCCCTACAAAAAGCAAAGATAATAGACAGGAAAAAAGATCAACTTTGAAGATTTTATTTTATGTGCTTTTGGAGTTTAGTAAGAATCCATGTTTGGAAGAATTAATCACATGCAATCTGATTACCAATCAAATAGCCACATGGAAGATATGGAAGATTTGAAGATTTTATCTTATGCACTTTTAGAGTCTAATATGAGTCCATGTTTGGAAGAATTAATCACATGCAATTTGATTACCAATCAATTAGCCACAAGGAAGATTTGGAAGATATTCACCATGATATGCTTAGATATCCTTAAAGATTATTTCCAAACAAGCTTGGTCAAGAAAGGCATGAGATATGATAACAACTCTTGGGAAAAGAGGCCCATTTATTCATAGATCTGATTAGGGTTTGGCCTATCCCACTTATAAATATACATTGTACTCATTGTAAATGAATGGCCATTGCCATCATTTTGTATTCTCGTTTATCAGTAACAAAGTTTTTCTTCATTTTAGTTGATTGTCCTTTTCTTTCATAACAAGTTGCGTGTCTACTCAATTAGTTTTGGTAGAATACATATTGTTATTTTCTTTTATAACTGCATGTTAGCGATTGGACGCTTTATTAGATTCAACAGCACTCCTGCTTTTAATTTTCTGTTATTGTTCTAGTTGTTATTTCCTTTTTCTAGTAATTGTTTCCTTTATTTTTAGTTGTTGAATTTGATATTGATCTGATTAGATTCGGATCCATAGTAAATTCAATAGCATTAATTCAAAAAAAACATCTCCAAATTTTATCTAACTCGCCTAAGAATAGATAAATAATAAGATTTAAAACATCTCCTTGTAATTCGACCTGCATATTATGCGACCTGTGCGCTTGCGATATTTATTTCAAAATTCACGCTTTTCTAATTCATAGAAAGTAGCGATCACCTACAGATTTATGTGGAAAAGATTGAGGCCTTACCCCTTTATTTATAGGGGTGGAATCGGCCTTGGACCACTAAATTTATTTAGGTTAACATCCGTCCATTCACATTATAAAATATAACAAAATTGCCCCTCAAAACCTAGCTGTCCTTAGGCACTATAGACCCGAAGCGGTCGGCACCCTCCCTAAGGGCGTTCGACCTCCCTATGGCCGGTTTGCCCAACGAGGGATGGTCAAAGAGGGAAACATATATTTTAATTATTATGTTTATTTATTTTCGTTTGTTTTTCGTATTTTGCTCGTAACTATTTCATACAGACTCCGTTTATGAAACTCAGACATGAAAGTTGACCAGAATTTCAAGACGAATGCATCAATTAAAGTTTCATGGTCAAATTCCATCATTTGAAAAAACTCCTATTTTTGAGATTCTAATTAAATAACTAATTATTATCAAAATTATGGGTTGTTACATTTCCCATCCCTACATGGTTTCGTAGATATGTAGAAGCTACAGCACCTGTAGGAGCACAAAAGAATGTCCCTCCCCTAGCTGCAGCAACAATGGCGCCTCCTCCTCCTCCTCCCGTTTTCTAAGCTATGTAAGGACTTCTGTGCAATGAAAGACAAAACTTTCCGTGGAACTGAAAGTTTTATAGAAGCGCACAATTGGCTAAGAGAAACATAAAATGTGTTCAACTTGTTCGAGCTTGATGATCAGAGAAAAATTCAGTTAGTCGCTTGGAAACTAAAGGATGAAGCATCATACTTGTGGGAAATAGTTCAAGCTGGACCAGAACTAGCTACTTGGGATAACTTTAAGACTACAGATTATTATCGCAAGCAGAAGAAGGAGTGCAAGTGGAGAGATTTCTGAATTTGAAACAAGAGAACACGACTTTAAAGGGATATGTCAACACTTTTAATCAACTAGCAAGATTTAGATTGGAGTTAGTAAATACTCCTCACAAAAAGGCCTTAAGGTTTGCTTAGGGACTGAACTAACCGCTCCAAGACTTAGCACTGACACATGCACTGATGGGAGCAAAGTTTGAAAGACTAGTTGATATGGCTTTCATGCACAAAGGTGGAAAAGATGGGAAGAAAGAGGATAAGACAGAGGAAGAGAAACCCATGGCTGAGAAAATGAAATGGTAGCCCAAGAAGAATAGTGCAAAGAAAGAGGGAAAGCCCAAAAAAGCTCAGATAAAGGCAGAAGTGAAATTCCATAGGTGTGGCACTTTAGGACACTTTGTGAAAGATTACAGAAAGACAAAGAATGCTTGCTTTGTGTGTGGCCAAGTTGGACATTTCAAGGGACATTGCCCTAAAATACAAGGATAGATGGCTTGAACATCTAGAGGGAAATTTAACGCAATAGAGGCTGGTGAATCGGATTAAGGTGGGAATGTCGCAATTGAAGGTTTGATATCTCTTTTAGACTATCCTATTAGAACTCTTTTTGGTTCCGGTGCTTCTCATTCATTCATTCACATACAACTCGATAGTAGAAAATCTACACCTAAATACTAGTATAGATTATGATCCCATAATAGTCTCAAACTCCATAGGAGGAACGACTCATTTATCCACAATGTGTAGGAGTTTCAGGATTTCTGTTTTGGGCATCGAATTTGAATGCAATGCATATGTTCTTGGTTTTGTGGGTTGCGGATTAATTCTAAGAACGGATTGGCTAGCCATGTATTGTAACGTCCCAAATTTTTGAACATTAATTACAAATATTTAAATATGTTTTAAATATTATTTGATAATATTAATGGATTTCTATACTGAATTTATTTATTAAAAATGGAGTTTGAATGAATAAATTATAATATAATTGAAACGAGCTCATAACGGCATGGTTGTTCATAATATTGAATTTTGAATTTTAATTGAATATATAGAATCTGATATAAGTCGCAATTCTTTTAAACAAGAAACATTTGAATATATTTGATTATATTTTTCTAATGAAAGGGAAAATTGGAGATTTCATATTATAGATTGCAAGTTATGTCCAAATCAAATTTTCAAATATTCGCTATGGAATTCGTTAATAAATGATAACATTTATTTAATAAAGTATTAAAGGATTTTATATAAATATGGTATTGTTTAATCCAAATTTCTGAACGTTGAGTTTGTAATTGGTTTAAATTAAAGCTATATGTTATTCCATTTGAATATATTTGCTAATAATAATTTATTCTAATTAAACTGAATTATTTTGGAATTAATATAAATTTTATCGATATTATATAAGTTTTAGAAATAGTCATTTTTCTAATGACCTCCATTTTCGATGAAACGAATTTTACTAGAAAACGTATAACTAATTACTGTAGCATTTCCGATTTGGAGCCAAACGGAGTTGGTTTGTCAGCGGATGAAATTTAAATGTGAATCGATGGATATATTGAGATTTAAAAAGCATCGTTTTGCAAACGGAGTCAGTTTTCAACGAAATTAGTTTTGTTGGGACCGGAATGTTAAGACGTATTGGTACTTCCATTTTCGTTGTGTTTGAAGTTCGTGTATGTCTCTGCAAAATTTACAGTCGATGGTAATTAACGGTTAAATTTAATAATCACATATAAATGAACCATATAAAAATCTAAACGAAAGGGAATATTAAACATACTTCAATCTTACGTAAATTTAATCTGCACGTACCTATACAAATGTGCAACCCTAACAAAAGTATAAATCATACTCTACTGATTGAAATGAACATATCACCGATCTAATCCATTATTTCTCTTGACAACCATAACTATGACTAACAACTTTTACATTTCAATCAATAGAAAAATAGTCTCACACATGCCTTCCCTGGATACTAATGCGCAGACCAAACTACCTACATTGTACTATGCACGATAGACGTTGATTCTATCCATTTGTGCCTACCCCTATATATATGCATATATTTGCTCTCTTCTCCTGCCTGCCTCATTTCTTTGTTCCACTATTTCAGTAAATCAAACTTTACCTCAACATAAGCTCCATCGTAATCGGCAGCAGTAAGTTCCATCTTTGCACAGCTAACGCAAAGCCTCCACCGATTATTAAGCCAAAAACGTTAAGCCCCATTTGAAAACAAGTTATAGTAAAATATCCAGGCCACACTTCTAATACAAAATGAAATCTCCTTCCAATTTTTAACGCATGGTATCCATTTTCAAATACATTAGTTGCCGTGACTAGAAGAGCTACAACAATAGCATGATATAGACAATTGCGTGAGGGAGCTTGGGGTCTTCAAAAGCAGACATGAAGAAATAAAAGGATGCAGGCGTGAAGTAGGTTTGGTGTTGTGTATTTTGGAGCAAGGCGGCATGGAAAATGGTACGAATGATAGGGAAGTTTGTAAGGTGTTGCACTGTTGGTTAGTGGGTTCAAAGACATGCAGTATGGAGAGGAAGCATATTTCTGATTTGGGTTTTCCATAGCGCAAGGTCAGTTGTGATATGGAGTTGTTATTCTGGAGTTGTTTCTGGTGAATATGGAAGGGGATCTGTCGAGCAGGAGCGAGGCCATGGAGTTTTGGAGAGGGGGTCAGCCAAGGTAACTGCGGCGGTGCACAGGTGATAGATGGTGATCCAATGAAGGAGGAGTCGTACGATCAGCGTAGTGTAAGTGGGGTGTGACAGGGTTCAAAAATATGAAGAAAAAAAATTGTGTGAGTGGACCACTGTTTTAACCCATGAAGTGGTAAAGGCAGAAACAAAGGGCAATAAGGGGAGAATGGAAGAATTCAGGTGGGGAAGAAGGTGTAAAGCAAGGGGTTGTTTAACAGGTAAGAGAAAGATTAGTGTTTGTCTAATTTCAAAACGTGGCTTAGCGAATATTTATTTACACCTGAACATATTCGGTTATGCCTAATAGAAGTTATGGTTCCTAATCATGTTTGTATTTGTCAAATCTATATATGGACATGGTCATATAAAAGGAACCCAAATATGCCTTTACTTGTATTGCGCGGCGCATACAATAAAAAATACGTAATTTGGACGTGTTAAAATTAGTTCGTTTAATTAAGGTTTCAAGTTAGTTGATTATACTAAAATAAAATATTCATTTAAAGTAAATAATATATTATATGTGTAACTCATTCATATGTGCACAAAATCAAATAAAACAGGAGAGTTGGAATCGCCGTGATAAGCACTTCAGTTTGAAATAGATATGGACGCATTTGAATGCATTTAATTTTTTAATTAAACATGCACTCAATTTAATTGGAAACAGTCGATATCTTGATGCACGGAGACCAAGGTGAGTTCAACTCACTCAGTTTATCCTGCTTATATTTCCTATAAGCCGGGTTTTTAATTTGTGTGCAATATTTGCTAATGATTGATGATTGGATGACTGTTTGCATATATGCGGAATATTTTTAATATTCATTTATTAAACTAAACTTGTTTTAATTGAATTGAATTAAATCATTATTTTAACGATTAGATTCCAAACAAGGTAACTTACCTTGTTGATTACGTTTATAATAATATAAATGTATTTAATAAAGAACTGGATGCTTGAATGAATGTTGTTAATTGATTGTTGACCGTTAAACCATTTATTTCTGTTATTATGATAAATATATCGTCGTATTGAAATTAAGGTAATCCATTTTGATGCAGGGAAGGACAGAGTGGAGGAATCCAACCAGATTTCTCACTATTATTGATAATATTTATCAAGATGCTTATATATTGTTATTGATAGTGGAATTGACTGATATTTCACGGTTTGGTACTTAGTAGACATTTTGCCTCTTTAGTACCATCGATAAAAATAAAGATTTTTGAAATCGATATAAAATTGATTCAGAACATTTCAAAATTTTATTCATATATGTTTTTGAGATATGATTTTGTTTGAAACACCGGAATTAATTACGTTTTTGTAATCATTTATAATTTGAGATTTCAGGCCGACTTGTGCAAAACAGAAGTGTGTATATAAAACGGGTTTTGAAAATCAGATTCTTATAAATAAGATTTGTAGATGTTTCAAACTAATGAAACATGCTACACGTGGGTTATAAACATAAGTAATGACCCAAATGGAAGTTATTTAAATTATGGTTTATTTATTTAACTAAATTAATAAAAGTATGTTTTAAATGTAAATATTTTGAAAGCGTGGATTATAGTGCTATTAATATATTTAATGTTATTTCGTAAAGAAGTAGATTTTTAAATTGAATCCAAGGTTTACGAGTTGTTGGTATTTGAATTCGTGAACTCTTTCTTTTTCGAAATTAATAATGTTGACCAGTTAAGGTTTGAGAGGTAATTATACCCCAACTTGATTGATTTCATTATTGACTAAGAAATGGTCAGGTTTGGTTAAATGAAGTAAGATAATGAGCATTAAGGGATTTAAACACTACTGTTATTTTGAATTGTAAAATAGAAATGAAATGATTTCATAATTTTGAAAGATTAAAGATTTTAGAAGTTAATTAATCAATGGTTAATTAAAGAGGCCAAATGATGCTAGATATTGAATCGGTGAATTCATTTCTTTTTATGGATGATTGGATGTTTTATTTTTGATAGTTAAATAACTGACTTTTGAAATCTGGCCAACGATTGTTGGTATAGAAAGACCGGGATCAAATTTATATTCGAAAACCATTCCGACTAGTAAATACGAAAAGTGGAAGATGCTGATCAAGATGGAGCAGTTGAAGACTGTGGGTCTTCATAAGAGGAAGGATTACTAGTCGAATATTCTCTGGGATTGCAACCAGAGGTATTCTGACGTGATTCAGTCGTGGTTGGGAATTTTCGTATTTGCAAGGACTACTCGATATCGATCCTTTGGATGCGGTAGGAGGGTGCTTTAGTTCATCCTATTCCTGGATGACTTGTATGACGAATGTCTGATAGAATATACCTAGCAGATTACGGGTTGATTACCTCAAACGTATTTACGTTTGCTAGCAGAGAAATTCGTTTCTCTTTGCTTTATTCCCTTATTATTTTTGGGGAAATCAATTTGTGATTTGGCGGGTTTGACGATGTGGCATTCAAAGTAAATAGTGGCCAAATGTTCTAAAAAGTAAACCTAGCCTTAAGCCTCGTCAATGGGGAAATGACAAAAATCGGGCAGGCAGCATGGCTAGTTGGGTCGTATCCAAGCAGGGTGTATTATCACCAATCTAGAGAAATTCTTATTTGTTCTTCTTTCTCTTACGTATCTCCGTGGATGGATGATGGGCCTTTAAAACCATCGGGTGATAATACATTTGCTCTACTCAAGCTAAATGAGTAACTGGTCTAGTGTGGCCGGGTTGCAAGAAGTACTTGTTAAACCCCAGTGCATCCCCTATAGAGTACATTGATCGGAAGGTGATCCTATACCTTGTCATAATTGGAATCCAATCTCCAATAAGAGCTCGTGGTTTTTGATTATATAGTATATATGTGGAGCATGATATGCAAGCGTTCTACTATTTGGTTATTTATTTGATATAGACACTATTATATTATCATCGGATTTTTGTATCAAAAATTGTTTGGGTTATAGTAAGGTAAAAATTGTCCGTATTTAGTGTGGTCTGGTTTTACTATTACCTTTTCTTTCAAAAAGGATTTTCTAAAGTTAAACAATATGGATGTTAATTAAACTTAGTGAGTTTTTCTCACACTGATTCACCAGACTGATCCATGGCGTTTGTAATGCATGAGTCAGACCGAGTTGTACAGGTTCTAGTTATCAGATGCTGTGAAGTTCAGAGACGAGCTGGAGGAATCTAGACATATTGTATATATTATACTTTTCTGTTGTGTATTGTATTTGAGGACAGGTTGCTATAACTGATTAGATTGTTTTGACTTATGTACTCTGATGATTATAAGTATTATTTCGATTTTTCAATAAAGTTATTTCTGTACTATATTTTATTCTGCTGCGATGTGAGACTCTGATATGTGGTGTTGGTCCGTCTTCTTATTCTTCTATTATAATATTTTTTTCTTATCTTCTCTCACCTTCTAAATTTTTCCTATTAACTTTCTGCTTTTCTATACAACTTGGGTTGACTGTGGTAGTTAAATGTAGGCTTAAATTATATCGAAAAGTGAAACATTGTATGGTTCCATTCTTGATTGCGAAAAGAGAGTAGTTAGACTTCTTACTTGCCACGGTAGAACCCTCAAAAAAATTTGTGACCCACGGGGGTCGGCGATGCTTAGTTTCCTAGAATATGTTGATGATTCTGTCGATGATCTTAAATTAGTACCCATAGTTAGCAGATTTCCGGATGTGTTCGACGAGGTTAGGGGGTTACCTACGAGGTGCGAGATAGACTTCCGGATATACTTGGTGGAAAATGTGAAGCCATTCGCATTTCTTGTGCGCCACATGGCTCCTAAGGTGAGGAGGGAGGTTATCAAACAAGTGGGTGAGTTGCTGGAAAACGAATTCATTAGGCGGAGCATTTTTGAGTGGGGGGCTCTAGTATTTTTTGCAACTAAGGCAAATGGCTCTCTACGTCTATGTGGACTATAAGGAACTAAACAAACACACCAAGAAGAATATGCACCCACATCTGAGGATTGATGACTTGTTTGACCAACTAGTTGACGCTTCAGTTTTCTCGCAGTTGGATCTAGCCACAGGATTTCATCATCTTTGAGTAGCGGATGATAATATTGAAAAGATGACTTTTAGAACTCCGGATGGTTTCTTTGAGTGGTTGGTTATGCCTTTTGGGCTAACTAATGCACCTTTATATTTCGTGAACTTGATGAGTCGGGTGTTTAGGGAGTATCTGAACAAGTTCGTGGTGGTGTTTGTGGATGACATCTTGATTTTCTCCAAGAGCGAAGAAGAACATGGCCAACACTTAGAGGATGTCCTAAGTACTCTTAGAGCACATCAACTTAAAGAAAAATTTTCTAAGTGTAATTTCTGGAGGAAGGAAGTGAGATTCCTAGGGCATGTGGTCTCCAAGTATTGGACAGCGATCGACCCCGCTAAGGTAATCGCAGTTCAAGACTGGAAGGCCCCTAAGAATGCGATGGAGGAGAGACTTTTCCTTGGATTCGGAAACTATTATAGGAAATTTATTAAAGACTTTGCGCGGATCTCAGCTCTGCTTACCCGTCTGATAAAGAAAAACATGGCTTCTGCTTTGAGCGTGGATGTTAAGGGTGCTTTTCAAAGGCTAAAGACGGCTCTGACAACATCCCCTGTCCTAACTCTTCCCGATGGAGGCAGGATGTTTATAGTATACATGGATGCTTGTGGCATGGGATTAGATGTCGTACTGATGCAAAAGGGTAGGGTAGTGTGCTATGGAACTGAGCAACTAAGGGTTTATAAGAAAAGCTACCTCACCCATGACTTGGTGTCGGCTGCAATGGTGTTTGCTCTTAAGTCTTGGCAGCACTATCTACTTGGAGATAGGTTTGAGATATATACGGATCATAAGTCGCTCAAATATTTGTTCTCATAGAAAGATCTCAACTTCAGGCAGCAACGGTGGATGGAGTTCCTAGCGTCCTACGACTTTGAGATAGCTTATACCCCAAGCAAGGGAATATAGTGACGGACGCGTTGAGTAGGAAGAGGATGATCTTGAGTCCTTTATTTGTAGAAAGGAAAATCTTGGAGTACATCTCAACCTTTGTTTTTAAGCCATCTACGGATTTCATACATGGTTTGTTGGCATCATTGGAGGTGCAACCTACTCTCGTGGAGAAAACTGGATCTGTTCAGCAAGAGGACCCACAATTGAATTACATCTTGGACAGACTTCTTCAAGGAGAAACTTATAGTCACCTAACTAGATATACTACGGATGAAAAAGGGTGGCAATGACGAGATGGAAGGATGTGTGTCCCTTGAATTGGGGAATTTCTAAGAGCAGTGCTATAGGAAGCTCATCACTCTCGGATGACTATCCATCTGGGCGGTGATAAGGTGTACCGAGACATGAAGCATGCTTTCCATTGGACTAGCATGAAGAAAGACATGGCAGAATTTGTGGCCCGATATTTGACTTGTCAACAGATTAAGGTTGAACAAATGATACCCGGTGGATTATTTCAGCACTTGGATATCCCGCAAAGGAAATGGGAGAGCATCTCTATGGACTTCATAGATGGACTGCTCTGATCAAGGAAGGGAAACATGAGCATTTGTGTGACAGTGGAAAGGCTTACAAAGAGCGCTCATTTTACCCTAGTCAAGAGCAAAAGGACGGTAACTTGGCTAGCTTCAGTTTACCTTAAAGAGATTGCCTGACTACATGGGGTACCTTCAAGCATAATAAGTGACAATGACCCTATATTTACAAGTGAACTTTGCAGGAGCATGCAAGAAGCCTTAGGTACACAATTAAGACTTATCACCCTCAGACTAATGGACAAACTGAGAGGGTTAATAGAATTCTTGAGGATTTATTAAGACTGTGTATACTAGATTTTGGAGGAACTTAGGAGGAGCATCTCCCATTGATTGAATTCATGTATAATAGTTATCGGTCAAGCATAAGGTGGCACCCTTCGAAGCGTTATATGGGCGACCCTGCAGATCATCGGCGTATTGGTAGGATTCTACTGGCCGACTTCTACTAGGGCCTGACATGGTAAAAGAGACTTCAGAAAAGATAGACCTCATTCGAAGAAGGACGAAAACTGCATAAGACAAACAAAAGTCGTATGCCAATAAGACAAGAACTGACTTGGAATTCAAAGTAGGAGATATGGTCTTCATCAACGTATCGGCTTTAAGGAATGTGGTTCGATTTGGCTCAATAGGGAAATTAGCACCAAGGTTCATATAAACATTTCACATAGTAGAGAGGATAGGCCAAATGGCCTACAGAGTTAGATTGCCAGAGTGACTGGTGGGAGTTCATGACATATTCCATGTTTATCATTTGAGGAAATGTCTTTATGATTCAGCGAAGGCAGTACAGCTAAGTACCCTTGAAGATGTTGAAGTCGAGAAAGAGGCATCAATTCGATCGAAGAGTTCCTACTTGTATTATAGAGACAGAAGTCAAAAAGCTATGCAACAAAGAGATAAAATTAATAAAGGTGCAATAGGGAGTAGAGAAAGACAACGTGACATGAGAATCGAAGGACAAGATTCATGCTTCTTACCCTTTTCTCTTTGATAGTACATTTTAATTCCCTTTTCTAGCTTCTGAGTTTGAAATCATTTATCACTATCATTTGAATCATCGGTCTTTTAAGATAGAAACCTATGTTTGGAAACATGTGTTTGAGACATGTTATGTTTAATGATTGCCAGTGGATGCAAGTGGTTGCTAATGGATTCCCGAAGATGCATATACACACGCATTAGGCACTAGATCAGCTCAAGTACTTATATATTGCATATGGATGTGTGTGCATAAAAAATTTCAATGGTTGAATTATCATATAGATGTTGCATTTCAGCGAATGGATGTGCACACATATAGAACTTACATGTATAATTAGGATTATTTGCATACATGATGGATACATGGCACAAACAAACATTGCATTAAGGAGGTCAACTGAATCAATCGACTGCTTGATTCCGCATTAGCTTTAAAGCATACACAATACTTTTTGCATATGTTCATATCAAGCATTAGAAATTTTAAGGACAATGGATGCCTGTGGATGATGGTTGAGTATATGGGTGTAGGTCTAAATAATAAAATTATTCTTAACTTAGAGATTTCGGGGTCAAAGTTCTTTAAGGATAGGAGAATGTAACACCCCATAATTTAATACACTGTAACTGTATAATAAAGATAACAAAATGGGAATTAATTAATTAATTAATTATTCAGAATTAAGTAAAACTAAAATTATTGTTGTGTCCATCTTGAAATTTCGGTTTAGATAGACCCCAAGTTCACGTAAATCGTATTGTATGAAGGAGTTATGGACATAAGAAGTTTGTGTATATATAAGGGGGTTATATATAAATATATCCAAAATAATTCAAACTGAAGCAGCGCAGAATTAACGTAGGAAATGGCGAGGCATGGGTCGACCTATAATGGGCCTGAGTCAACCTATGGGTTGACCCATGGGTCGACCTATGGGTTGACCCATGGGTCGACCTATGGGTTGACCCATGGGTCGACCTATGGGTTGACCCATGGGTCAACCTATGGGTTGACCCAACATGCCGGTGGGTCGACCCAATGAGATGCATGGCGAGTTCTGAGTTTTTAATCTGGACTATTTTTAATACTGGATTCATTCGCTGACTCAGCATTACGTGTATGGCTAAGATTGAAATCCTAATATCTAACGGTGGTGGATTGTCCTAGGTAGTTTATATAAAGGCATGTAACCTTATTTGTTGTACAAACACAAAACCATTTCTTCCATCTTCTTCCTCTAAATCTTTTTTTGAGACAAATTTATACATAGAACTACTGATGTACTGCCTAAATATATAATAGCAAGGACAATTCAGATTGCTCTACTACAATACAAGATTCAAGTGGGCCTTTACTACAGCAACATATTCATACACAAAACATTTTCATCCTCTTTACCAAGTCTCGTTGTGAGTTTCTTGTCATTTTTAGATTCGATTATTTAAAAAGATTTTGGATAATGAATAATGTTGGATCTGATATAAACAATGCCTAAAGTAATCCCAATATATGTTTATACATGTTCTTAATTCAGATCTATAGTCAAGTTATGTAGTTTCATCTTCCTTATCCCTATTATGCGTTTCATTTATTTTTAGTCTTTCTATATGCCTTTTTATTCAGTCTGAGATCGGTTTTCTCCATTTTTTCCTTTTTATTCACGCTGAACCTAGATTACCCAAAGCCTAGGCTATTATGTTGATTACGTAAAAAGGACATAAATTGGAATGATTAGATAATGACATTTAGTTGGAGAAAATTGGGAATATTGTGTATTGAACCCTTGACTGTAAAGATTGGGATAATTACATGTTATTATATTAAATTGGGATAATTACATGTTAATTTATTAAAGTGGGATAATTACATGTTAAATCTATTGGATTGGATTAATTATATGTTAGGAAGTACATGCAACATGTTAATCTGTTAGATTGGACTTAATGTAAGATTAAGTATGACATGTAATAGTATATGAGTACCAGATGTAAAAAATAAGTAAAATGAATTACTGTAAGTCTAATTATACATTTGGGCAGATGCTTGTTGGGGAAGGGTTGTACACCAATTATTTGTGTATCCGTCTTGTGAATTTAGTTATTGTTTACCTATTGCACTTCACGAAACATAATGCATTCCCTTCAAAGCAACATTAACGTATGTGGGGTATCACAATGATGATCCTCTGTGGTAGGCCTAACAAAGCTGTACCCATAGAGGCATGGTCTATACGACTCCATCTGGTGAGTATTACTTGGCTACATTTTCCATTGTGGATAGCAATGATTTCAGGATGATTCAGAGACTACTTCAGCCCATAGGTAAAGAGGTTTCGTGGTCAAGACCAAATAAAGGATAGTAGGTCATCGAATATCTATCATCATCAGCCACAGCGAGTATGGGAAAAATGGAGTTAAACAAGGAGGCCAATGATCTTTTTCTATCGGGTCATTGGATGAGGTACCATATGGATGTTTTGATTGTTTTTTAGGGAGGTCATTTAGCTCTTTGAATAGTCTTTCATTAGTTGGGGGTCAGGTGGAGCCATAGCCACCGAAAGAGATAGACCAATCTTTGATATTTGTATTGTGGGTATAGTGATGCCATTCGTGACAGATATTGAAAGCCCCCAATTGACTTCCGTGGAAAAACTCCGCTTTAGGCGCCTTTATGGTGTGTGGTAGGATCTCATTCTCTTTTGTAGCCATCTTTGTACACTTTTGTGCCGTAGAGATGGAGACGTAGTGCGCTTCCATAGTATGGTCTAGCAGTTTTTACATCACGATGGTAGAGACCACTCGAGGAGGGTACTATGGGGAGTACCTTGATATATTGGGCTTATAGCTACACACACACACATACACACACACACACACACACATATATATATATATATATATATATATATGTTGATGGCAAAAATTGTCGTAAACACCAAATATTCCAATTACTTGGAATTGTCAATCAGGTCGCATAGACAAGAGCGTGAAAAAAGTAAATAACACAAGGGGTTTATAGTGGCTCGGCCTCGTGAGGGGCCTACGTCCACTTTGAAGCGTTGTTGGAATATTATTGATCACTCAAAATTACAAGTGTTAGGCAATCGCTTGACATCTCATTACATTTTCTTATAGGCTAGATGATGTCATCATTATGATATACGATGTCATAATTGATATATATGAAGAAATATAGAAAAAGGAAGTTTTTTATCTCTTCTTCCTCAAAGTGGAGATGCTATTAATGGAGCTCTCATGAAGTCTGAAGGTCACAAATTCCAACCCCTTTGAAGTGTGAGGCTATGGGGTGTTTATAAGACAAGGATTAGGTAGGAGTAGGTAGAAATGGACCCCCACACCCAGAAATTCACACCCCTTCCGCATGCATGTCAGATCGTACCCTGCCCCTGGGGTGTGAATTTCGCACCTTGTAGAGTGCGAAATTCACACCCCTTGGGGGGTGCGAGCTTTTAACCTACAGGGGTGAGAAATTCACACCGCAGGGTACGAGTTTCGCACCCCCGCAGGGTGCAAACTTCGCACCTTGCTGGGTGCGAATTTTGCACCCCGCTAGGCGCGAACTTCGCACCATGTTGGGTGCGAAGGTCGTCTTGGGGGGTGCGAAGGCCTTGGGCGCATATGTTATGGTGGTCCGCGGCTCGGGTTGTGAGGCTTTCTGATGGCATGGTCCCTCTTCAGCCTGTTTCCTTTACTCCTAAGCGTCTTCCAAGCCTTGTCTCCATGCGATGGGTTGAGTTGAGCATGCCCTGTGCACTTTTGGGAACCGGACCAAAAGGCCGGTTAACAGTTGCCCCCAAAGTACATCTTGCCTTGACATGATGTGCTTTGAATTGGTTAAGATAGTAGTCGGGTTGTCGACTTATCCTGTTAGAGAAAAACAGATGTTAATTGTAGGTCTCGCTTGTTGCAGAATTGTGAGCGAGATGGTTTTGGCGCGACAACGTGCTCACGTCGCTAAGTATTCGCAATGTGTGGCCCTGGCGTGTTTGCGATGTTCCGTATGCACATAGAATACGTGCATGTGAGTGTGTGCTGCGACGCTTTGGAGTGCAGAGGTATAAGAGTTTATTTTCCTCTCTCTCTCTTCTTCTTTTTACAAACCCCTGAACCATGGAGGTTCGGAATTTCGAACCCTATAGGCTCGAAATTTCGAACCCCCGGGGTTTGGGGGTTCGAAATTTCGAGACCCGTTGGTTCGAAATTCCGAATCCGCAAATTCGAAATTCGGGGGAAGTCAAAGCGACTTTTATCTTTTTATTATAAATAGGCCCTCCCCCTCTTCATTTCCTTTATTCAATTATTTTCTTTCTTGGCCGCCATTGTTGTGAAAGCTTCAGAACTCACACTTTTAACCGTACCTAGGTAATGAACGGGTCGAAGGAGGGGGGGGAACCGAAGTTGGAGGGTCGAGGTCTGTCGAAGTCTTGAAGAAATGACCCCCTCAGAGACTCAAGCTCTCGAAACCCCATGGGTTCAAAATTTTGAACCTGGAGGTTCGAAATTTTGAACCCGGGGGGGGGGGGGGGGTTCAAATATCTGAACCTCTGGGTTCGACCTTTGAACTCTGGGGTTTGAATCTTCGAATACTGATGGGGTTCGATTATTCGAGACTCCGGAGTTCAAATTTCAAACTCTGGGGTTCGAATTTTCAAACCCTGATGGGTTCGAATTTCCAAATCCTAGGAGGTTCGAATTTTTGAACCTCGAGAGAGGCTCGGCTTCTCGAATCCCGGGGTGGCTTGGTCTCTTTGCTGGGTCCTGTTGGCGAGGTTTCCCCATGCTGCCTCTTAGTGAGGTATTGTTTTTTCTTTGCGGAACTTCAATATCCTGACTCCCTGCTCTTAGTTTTGCATACCTCTTATTCACTCATATGGCTGCGCCTAGCGCATGCACAGTTAACTGTGCGGGCAAGGAGTTGGACCTTGCACATAGGATAACGCATATACTTGAATTGTAACCGAACCGTTGGCATGTTTAAATGTTTTTTGTACATCTTGACTTTGCATGACACTGCACGCACTTGTTAGTTTTCACTGATATGAGGGGTACAGTTATTCTTTTGCAGTGTCTAATACCAGTGTATTAAAGTATAGCTAGCGATGCAAACAAGATCAAAGACCGGGAAGACCTTGGAGGCTGAGGCTTCCCCCCCCCCAACCCCCCACACCCCCCGTCGCACACATGTCTAACTCTACCAACAACGGGAACTCGAGTGGCAGTGAGCTTGAGACTACCGAAGGATCCATTTCTTCTCGATCAACTAGTTCGCCCTAAGTATCTGATTGTGGGGAACAAATTGAGAAGCTATATTCTCCGGTCGTATGCGAAGGGATGGAGAATGTGGACATCATAGGTGGAGATGCACCAGCGGCTCCAGTTTCTCTAGATATGTTGCCTAATGATGTTATATTGGAAAATCTGATTGACTCGGTACCATTGCGTCTAGAAGCTACAGCAGTTGCGCCAATGGCGTAGTGGTTCAATATTCCGGTGGGCGATGTCCACGCATCGGGTGAGGGTGAAAGAGCTAACGCATCGCCCGAGGGTATGACTGCTTGGAATAGACAAGCCTATTTCGCGGGATGTGTGCCCCCAGCCAACGACTTTATATGGGAAATGCTTTCCTACTTCCACCTTGCACCTTCGCAACTACATCTGAATGCTTACTCCTCGCTCCTAGGCACGTATGTCCTATACCGAGATTATTTGAACATGGAACCCACCAGAGAGGATATTCGGTATTTTTTTAGCCTAAGGATAACGTCTATCGGATTACCCCCTCAATGGTTCCTGGAGGCGTCGGCCACCACCAAATTCATTGTAGCGAAGTGGTCCAGGCCCTTAGTGATTAAGTATGATTGGTTCTTCGTGCGTTGCCCTCCCGGATTCGCAAGGAGATAGATAGAAGGGAGTAAGTATTTTCGAACTCCATTTCCTGCTACAAAATTATTGGATCTCGTGTCTTATCATTTTTTGATCGCGGCAGGGAATTCAGAGGCACCCACCGGTGAGGAGTACCAGCAACGTCTTAACGCTCTGCGAGCGATCCCAGAAGATTTTCGCAAAACTGATACTGTGATGAGCCCAGAGAGCCTCCGCCGTGCTGGGCTGCTCCCAAATGATCAGGATGTAATTAGGCCCGCTATGGCAATAATATGCCAAATAAGGCAGTGGCAAAAGACCCTGCGACCCTTGGTCAGAAAAGAGAGCTTCCCGTTGCGGGGCCCAAGCCAAAAAAGGTTGTAAAGTTTCGGGGAGATGTCGGTGGAGTCGGGGCTCGCGGTGAGGAGGCCACATCTGGAGATAAGGTCTCGATGAGTGTTCCCGTCCCGCCTCCGGCAGAGGGAGTGGGAGTGTCTATCAGGCCATTGTCCCTGGTGACCGTTTCTGGAGCCGCGACCCCACTCGAAGATGAATGCCAGTTTGATGGCTTAAATAAACTTGACCTGGACGTATCTCTGTGGCCGACTAAAGCTGGCATGGATGACTTAGCTCTCTCCATGGGGGAATTAACTCCTTCGAGTGGAGCACAATCTGGTTTGTTGAGAGAACACTTAAGGCATACACTCATAACACAACATAACATAGCGATTTCTCTGAATGCGCCACTTGAATGGTCGTATTTCTTTCTCTTATCAGGTGATATGGCTAAAGGACAGGGAGGATGAAGTCACGGATTTGGAGACAGACGACAACCTTCGAGTACCTTTTTTGGCGCCTTTAGGAGAGGGGCTAGTCTGTATGGTGAGGCCCCACCTTCACAGGACAGTAGCGGTGGGAGCCGTCAACCTGGCATACCCCCATTGCCTTCGTCTCCTCCTCCCCCTCCTCCAATCCGAGTGTCTGTAGGAGATTCCCGTCCTGACCTGGGGGAATCGAGGCGCATGTCATCAACAACTTCTTCTCGCACCGCTCTCGAGGTTCCTGTTCAGCCCACTAGGGGGAAGGAGCCACTGCTTGTTAGGCCAAGGTCAGATGAGGCAGTCGTGGTAGAGATCGGAGAACTAACATAGGCTCAAGTTTCAGAACTTTTGATAGAGGAATAGAATGCATTCTTGAAGTATTACTTCCCATATCATTACTTTGATGAGCTGAAGTTTCTTCCTGATCTCCGCCCCGCCCCATCTAGGGAGTTTGGGGAA
This sequence comes from Allium sativum, assembly GCA_030737875.1. Taxonomy (NCBI): domain Eukaryota; kingdom Viridiplantae; phylum Streptophyta; class Magnoliopsida; order Asparagales; family Amaryllidaceae; genus Allium; species Allium sativum. Next base: position 63,726,498 of record JASFAX010000020.1, on the reverse strand, counting down.
ATATGGATGCACGTGAAGGCTACGTATCACCAGGCTAATGAACTGACCAAGTACTCTCTTCATCTCTCGGAGCTAATCAAGAAGAAGAACCTGGAGCTGCTTAACCATCAACTGACTATCGATTGCGATAAGACCATCGTTGCTACTCTAAAAAAGGAGATAGGTAAGTCTACGTACCGGCATTTGGAAGTTTCCATTACTCGCTCCTGTATCTTTGAATGCTAATTCTAGAATCTCATTATTTTCAGCTGAGATGAGACAAGGGTATGAGATACTCAAGAAGGAGGCTGATCACTCCCACGATGTTTACACGGAAACTATAGCCGACCTAACTACCCAGAATACGGCCCCAAAGAGGGATAAGGCCGAGGTGGATAAAGTATGCGTCGAGATGGAAAAGGAAAACGTGTGAGTCTTCGATCTTCAAACTGACAACAATGCCCTGAGAGCGGAGAACGGCAGTCTGAAAAGGAAGCTTGAGGAGATGAGAAAGGCCAAGGAGAATGCAGAGGCCAGTAATCGGGATGTGCTGGGGACAATGGATAGGCTGAGAGTGGCTCATCCGAGAGAGGTGGAGCAATTGAATGAGGAGCCTGCAGATACCGAGGTCTGAGTGCAATCGTCTATGGAGGAGGACATCCGAAACATGTTTGTTAAAGTTCTAAAGTTTCATGGGCTTTCGTGGATCAAGGATTATCCCCATGAACTAGCTCGAACTTGGGGGAGGTTGATTTCGTATGAAGCCCATTTACGCTGAGTGGATGTCGGGTCCTTGGACGAACGATAACTTCGGATTGATCTATTGACCGCTGAGGAGCGAGAGAAGCTGAAGTAGGGTGAGAGATTGTTGCTTGAGGATGTCGAGCGAGAGAAACTGGAGAGGCTCACTGCCAAGAAAGGGAAAGCAACAATAACAAAGAGCATCAGAGTTGCGAAGACATTTGCAGAGGCAAGCTCCTATCGGCCAATAGTCTCCGAATCGGTGGTGGTGAGCAGTCCCGCAACCTTTGATTCGGACTTCGACTGAGTATGACCCGGATCACCCCGGGCTAGGATAGATCGGATTCACCTTGCATAAGGCAACGAGTGCCCCTTCTATTCCTCCCATGCCATCCCTAACTGGAGGTAAATTCCCTTTACAATGCATCCCAGAGGATGATGTGATTACCGAATTCGTAGACTAAACGGTTGTGTTTTTACCATGCAGCCCTTCCTGAACCGACCATGACATCGGGCCCTACCCCCATGGTCCCACGAGTGACTGAGTCTGGGCGAGAGCCTGCAGAAGCGCAATTCGGAGAAGGCGGTGATCAGCTTGACATCTTCTCGGACATACGGATAACAGCCAGTATTTATGAGGGTCTAATTGACGAAGGGGAGACACTTGATGGACAAAGTCCCCATGCCAAGGGTCCGATAGAGGCCGATGTGACTTCGATGTCAGCTATGGTGGAAGCTCAAAAAGCCAAGATGGTGGCTAAGAGCGAAGAAGTGGAGGAGAAGCGAGTGCATGATAAGGCTGGCAGGAGGGAGGTCTTGGCGCAAACCAGGCAGGATGTTGAGGCGAGAGCTGCCAATGTAATTGCCAAGAGGAAGACCGATGAGGAGGCCAAGAAGAGGGTTGATGATGAGGAATCACAACGGAGGACTACTAGGTCCCATGAGAAAGCCAAGGCTGGTGAGGTTACGCTGCATAAGTCCCAAAAGCTCGCTGCGCGGCGGGCCGCAAAGGAGGCCAAGGAGAAAGCTGAGGGGGAAGGCAAGGTGGTCCCAAAAACGAGTGACGTTGTGGTCTGCCTCGCTGCTGGGAATGCCCCCAAGCCCGCGCCGCATGCCCCTCCCATCAATATTACCGAGGTTTTAAGTGGCAATGGAACGGGCGAGAGGCGTGTCTTGGCCTCTCATGAATCGAACCACTTCTTAGAGGGGCCGAGATGGAAAGAGCGGGTCTGGTAAGAAGAGGCCCAGTGTGAAGGATGAACCTTCGAGCGCTGAATATGCAAAAAAGCAAAAGCATAAGGGGAAGAAGCATGATTAGTGTCAGCAGCCTACGTAGGAGTTACCAATTTATTTTGGTAGTGTAGGGCGATAGTTTACGCGAGTACGACCCTCGTGTTTGGTTTTTCAAGACACGGTGTGGTTCTCATGTACACCCTGTTATTAGAAAGAAGAAATGTTAGACACGTAGTATGTTCTGGTGCATGTGTTGAAATTGAAATATGAATTATTAAATATCACAAGTTGTGTTAAGTGTTTGGATGTTCCTCTTATGTTTTCAGGCGTCACATACTTGCATAAACATACTTATCATTGCATTCAACAAAAAAAACAATTATGTACCGCGCTCTGGGTCGTTATTCCCGAGGGGTGTGAGTGGGTACCGCACTCTAGGTTAATATTCCAGAGGGGTGTGATAGAGCGCAGGCTTCTAGTAAGTTTCCCTCAGCTCAGGAAACCCGTAGTTTGTGAAGCCAGGCTGAACGCCTGCTGTGTTTGGGTTGTCCGGGATTAATCCCAAGTGTAGCGACGTCGCGTTATGCGGTCCGTCCGGTGTATGGATCTCCCATCGTTCATCGGGTTGAGGCGAGCTGCAGGTGTTGTTTATTTGCCTGAGAATTGAAGCCCGGATCATTAGCCCGTAAGGTCTGATCGTGGCTATGGGCTACCCCTCAGCCTTGAGAGCTTCGGGGCAGAAACGGTTTATAGTTCGGTCTCGGTGTTGCGCTAAGATTCGACCGGTACTCATAGCTGAGGTTGGGATGTACATCGCTCTTGTCTGGCTGTTGGGTGGCCCCAAGTCGCTTGGGACTTGGGGGCGGAACGATTTATCCTAGGTCTCGGCATGAAGCCAAGATTCGAGTTTGTGGTTATTTATACTCGGTCGCGCCGCGGGCCGGCGACTCGAGTGGCATTTCCGGCTCCCGTCCTCGGGGTGTCGAGCGTAGCCAATGTACTTTAGATCCCGAGGCTGGCTCGAGACTCGGACGGTGGTACCGACTCCACGCTCGGAAGCCAATACGACAACCGACTGTTTGAAAGTATGCTAGCTGTCAGGATTGATCAAATGCGTCATGCGTGGAGTAAACACTGTCAGGAAGAGATGGGAAGTTGAACATCATTTCCACTAATAACTTCGGCAGTAACAACCTCTACAATGCCTTGAATTGTTAGAAAACAAAACATTGTTGGAACGTGTAAATAGTTGTGCGTTAAGTCATGTAAAGTAGCGGCGGAGATGTTCACTGTTCTATGCCCTTGGGAGTTCAGCTCCATCCACGGTTGCGAGTTTGAAAGATCCATTGCTAAGCTTCTGTTGTATAGAGTACGGACCTTCCAATCGAGGGGTGAGTCCCGTTGGTGGAGGGAAGACCCGTTTCAAGACAAGGTCGTCGACGTTGAGGTCCTTATGACAAACCCTAGAATAAAAGTATCATGCGACTCATTGTCGTTGGGCAGCAGCTCGGAGATCAGCTTTGTTCGTTTTCTCTTCCATCAAGACAAGTGATCCCAAAAGTAGATCTTGGTTTGTCCTTGGATCGAAATAGGTAACTCGGTGAGATGGAAGCTTGAGTTCAATAGGAATGATGGCCTCTGATCCGTAGGAGAGGGCAAAGGGATTATGTCTGATTGTTGTCTTGTGGGTGGTTCGGTATGCCCGTAGGGCTAGAGGAAGTTCATCTTCCCATATGCCCCCAGCCTTTTCCGGGCGCTTTTTGATGACGGACTTAATAACTTTGTTGACTGCTTTGACCTGCCCATTGGCTTGAGGATGAGATACTGCCGAGAACCTCTTTTCGATGGTGTGCCACTGGCAGAAGGCTTTGAATTCGATGCTCTTGAATAGTGTGCAGTTGTCAGAGATGATGGCTTGAGGGACCCCATATCGAGTAATGATGTTGTGTACAACGAAGTTGATCATCTTCTTGGTAGTATTCGCGTTAAGAGCTTCGGCCTCTGCCCATTTGGTAAAATAATCAACTACGATGACAGCATATCATGCTCGGCCTCTAGCAATCGGGAGAGTTCCAATGATGTCGATTCCCCACATGGAGAAAGGCCACGGGCTAACCATTTCTGTCAGTTCTGTGGGCGGGGCTCTTGGGATCTTCGAGAAGCGCTAGCACTTGTCGCATTTGCGAGCATAGTTTATGGCATCTTGATCGAGTGTGGGACATTAGTAACCATGTCTGAGTATTTTCCTGGATAGGGTTTGCCCTCCAACATGGTCGTCACACTCCCCTTCATGTACATCGGTTAAGACTCTAATGGCGTCATGATGGGCTACACATCTGAAGCAATGGGACGGAGAAACCTCTACAGTAGAGCACCCCATCCACAAGAACACCTGCCTTTCCCTGTAGCTTCGCGGAAGGGTTCCGTGCTATAGTTAATTTTTGAATGGCGTAATCCAAGAATCAGATTCGTGTTCAGTGTTCATGATCGCTTCAGCTTGAATCGACTTGATGATAGAAGAGTTGAGCACTTCGACAGGAGCGTATCCCAAGAGTTGCGGATCCTTGGAGCTTGATAGCTTGGCTAGTGAATTTGCTCTTTCATTCTGCTCTCGAGGTATGTGAGTGATGATGAAGTGGTCGAGGTATGTAAAAACTCGGAAATCCGAACCAATTTAAAAAAGTTATTTTGGCAATTTTAATGAATTTTGAATATTTAAAATGAATTATTTTAAATAATTATGACTAGAAATTTATTTTGAATGGAATTAGAATGTATATATTTATTTGAATAGACGTTAGAATATAAATATATATTTTAAATTATAAAAGGAATTGGAAATGACGCGGTAGTTTGAAAATTCGATTTCAAATTTCAAATGAATGTACGGGATTCAAAATATACTGGATTTTAGCAAAACCAAAAATATTAGAATCTATTTGAGAATATCTTTCCAACAAATCTAGAAAATTGAAATTTCATAGTGGGGATAAAAAGTCATGTCCAGTTGAAAATTCAAGATAGAATTTTGGCCCTTAAAAATGGAAATTTTGCAAATGACCTCCATTTTCGACGAAACCACTTTTGTTGGATCTGGGATGTCAAATTATTGCTAGATTCCAAAATTCGTTATTTTTTGAATCAATATGTGAGTGTGGCAAAAGAAAACGTGTTTTGACAGTTTCAGTCAATTTGGATCGACCATAAAATGACCATTTTTCAAACGATCTCCAAATTTGACGAAACTAGTTTTATTAGAACCGTATCGTCGATACGAAGCTAGAAAATATTTTTTGGGAATTTTTAGAGTCCGTGCGTGGCCCCGATAAATTGAAATGTGTGTTCAAATTCAATATATAGATTTATATTTTTGATTTTGACGAAAACCGATCGAAACAGTCGAATTGGCTTACGATACATATCCCATTGTGTTCAGAATGGGGGTAATTAGCTAGCGGCGACAGTCGTTGGGTTCGATTCGGGGTTCAAATGGAAAATTAACTTTTTGAAGAATAAAATAATATAATAATTAAATTATTATATAAATTACAACTCACGCCCTTCTCTCCTCATTCAGTCAACGATTCAAAATATAAATAGAAAAAAAATAAAACTGTCGCTGCCTCGACCTCGCGCCCCCGGCGCCTCCAGCCATGGCCCCCCTCCATCCTCCTCCTTCACCGTGGGAACCCCCACCAATCGCTGAAACTGCGAGCCATCCCCCCTTCCTCAAATCGAACACCGCAAGCCCCCCTTTCCACCTCCAACCGCCACCAACTGGAAGCCGCGACGGCCACCTGCGCCTCCACCCCGGCTCCCTCCCTCCGACGCACGAAACCCTCTTCTGTAGACCAAGAAATGTGATTTTTTTTCTATTTTAGTTTTTAAATTTGATATTGTTTAGGTTAAAAACATATTTAAAAATTGGTTTTTATAGGATAAAAACATATTTCAAAAATCAATTTTTATATGAAGATCTGAAAATAAAAATTGGATTTTTGTGTAAATAAAAATTAGATTTTTCATTATAGAAAAGATTGGATTTTTCTTTGTGTGAGTGAAGTGTATAAGAATATGATTTTTAAGTAAATAAAAATATGATTTTTATATTATAGAGACAATAAAAATATGATTTTTTATATTATAGAGATAATAAAAATATGATTTTTATATTATAGAGATAATTAAAATATGATTTTTATATATGTATGATGATAAAAATGTGATTTTTATTATGTGAATCGCGAAATAAAAATGTGATTTTTATTTTAAAAATAGTGAAGTAAAAATAGAATTTTTATCTATATAGTAGTGAAATAAAAATGTGAACTTTATCCATATAACGTTGAAATAAAAATGTGATTTTTATTTATGAACAGCGTGGAAAGATAGAGTTGGAATGTCGGGTAAATCCAAACCATCGTCCGCTAAAGAATGGCGGAGTGGAACCCAAAGGTGAGATTCACACTTTTATTTTATTTCTAGTTAAAATATATACTAGGAGGCAGAGGGTACTTAGCAGCACCCGACACCCATCGTTCCTAGACCATGGATGACTTGTTTGTTTGATTGATGTGTTGTGAAAATTGATTGTGTGATGTGGAATGGAAATAAATATTTTATAGTTACAAATATATTTTTTAACATGTATATGAATAAAATAAATATTCATACACAAATCGGATGATTTGTTTATGTACACGCATTTGACTGATATTGATTGGGACGATAAATTTTACACATCGCCCAACTGCATAAATAAAATTCATTATTTGTTGATTGAAACCCCATACGGGTATTGGGATGATATACAACATATACTAATCCCAATAATTAGCTGTTTGTCGATCGATTGATTGACAGACTGTTATAAGCGTTAAATATTTATATTTATTGCTTATGCAGTGTAGAATGCACTCTGGATGATGGTTGACTGTGTTTGATTGTTGTTGTATACATGTGTGTATGAAATCCATATAAATAAAATTATATGGAAATTGACTGTGTCTGATTCCAGTTCATAAAGAATGAATATTTTGAAATAACGGTTATTCTAAAATAACGAATATTTTCAAATAATATTCAGTAAAAGATCAAAATTTGATTTTAATGTCCAATTTGGGATGGACACGAATATATAAAGCTGTGTTGACTAGATTGACGCCATTTTGACGTGAACGATATGTATATCGGTTTTATTCATTTTTATAATGAATATAGAAAAATAATTGATTTCAAAATATAAAATGTTTGAAAATACTATCATTTATATATCGATAATATGGAATTCAATTTTGATTTGAAATTGAATATGAAGTTGATATCATTTTGAAAACGAATTTAAAACGATTTAGAAAATACATTTTAAAAGGAAATCGACGAAATATATATTATATATTATATATAATGTAATGGCTTGAATAGAACGTGCCTCGGTAGTTTGCGAATTTCGACCATTGACTTCGAATGGACATTACGGGAAATCTGACCGTCAGATTCTCCTAAACCGGAATCTTGGGTTCGTATCGAAAAGAGCTTTCCAAAGAATATTAGAGATTTGAAATCTAACGGTTGGATTTGTAATTATGTCCAAATCAAATTTGGAAAAGGTCGTTGTAAGTGCAGTTCGATGGCCATTTATGGAAATCGACTATATGGGCCTTGATAAAATTATTAAAAATATCAATAATTAGTGTAAAATCTTAAGAAATGATTTGGAAAGAATTGGGATGAAAAATTCCATATTTGAAAAGATAAAAATAGATTTTTATCGAAATGAACAAGTTTTGAACTAGAATTATAATCCAATTTTTTTTTTGGAAAATAAATAAATTAGATTTGAAATGCTTTTATAAGCAATCAGAATTTCCAATATATAAATTGGAAATGGATTTGAATCGAAATAGTCTTCAGAATATTTCGATGTTGGATTTTGTGATTATACAGATATTGTTATGGAAATTTGAAAGATATATATATCATTATTTCCAATACGATATTTGTTGATTTCAGAATTTGATATTGAATATAAGCCGATATATTTTCTATTTAGAGCCTTGTATTTAATATCAAATTGGATTTTGGGTTGTCGTGAATGGTATCTTTAATAATACTGTTCTTAGACCCAATGGAGTTAAGAAAATTAGAAGCTGACTCGAGATTAGTTAAGTTGAATGGTTTCCTGGGTATTGATCTAATGTTGGTTTTGGTCTTCGGGGTTAACACTTAGGGAATTGTTCTCTTACTAATTTATAGTTAGAGACTGATAGAATGTGAATTGGGTTTGTTGTGAACTGTGTTTTAGCGACATTCGTTCTTTAACCCGATTTACAGTGAAATGGGATTTGGAATTTATAAATCTTTTGTTAAGATTTAAAGGAGATTTTCCAAAGCAAAGTTTTCCAATTTAACATGTTAAATTGGAATTGAATGGAATTTGATTTGGTAATAATCGAAGTAAGCTTCTTTAGAGGAAGACGATTAATATATACGGAATTTAAAAGGCCTTGTCATTATTCCATTTATATTATCGGTTGGATATGGAAGTTTATATCGAGTATATATCGATTTGTTTTCCATGAAGATTCCATTGTTAATGGAATGTGGTTTTGGGTTGTCGTGAATGGTATCTTTAATAATACCATTCTTAGACCCAATGGAGTTAAGAAAATTAGAAACTATCTGGAGATTAGTTAAGTTGAATGGTTTCCTGGGTATTGATCTGATGTTGGTTTCGGCCTTCGGGGTTAATATTTAGGGTATTGTTCACTTGTTAATTTACGGTTAAAGGATGGTGAAATGGAATGTGATTTTGGGTTTATAGTGAGCCGTGTTTTAAATGACAATGGTTCTTTAACCCAGTTAAAGGCAAGATATGATTTCCCAAGTTAAACAATCGTTAATATTGATTTGTGAGAAGATTAAAACCAAGTGGAGTTTTAAAGCATCTTTAATTAGATTGAAATGATATCCAAAGGAAGATTAAAGAATAAACTTAAAGAATTTATCTTTGATAAAATTAATGGGAACCTTCCCCAATGTATATGAATATTTGAATAAAGGAATATTCTGGATTGGAATGAGGTGTATGTTGTGTTTTTATTGCACTTGTTTATTATATACGCGAGTTATTCAGAAAGACCGGGTTTATCCCATTTTGGATAACTGATTCGACAATGTGTCGAGGATGAAGATGGTGGTTGAATACCGGAGGTCTTCACATCATTTGGATGATTACTGATGTCTTCACCCAAAGGAAGGTAATAAGTGGTGATCGTCCAGACGTACTTGGAGATCAACGGATATGCGAGGGCCTCACACCTATATTGGACATATGAGGGAGGAATAAGGTGCCTCCGGTTTCGTTCAGACCCAGAACGAATTTGTAAATGGATGTGTGTCTGACATCGGATTTCATTCTCTGTGATTGATAGACATTGGTTGCATAGCGTGAATTGCCTGAGTGGCATGCTGAGATGCAAATGGTCAAGGCTTTTGTTGAAAAGCAGAGTTTTGTGGTTGATGATCAAAGCATGGCCTTTGTGTCATAGGATTGTGTAGCGTTAATTCGCGAGCCTCACACCCCGGTGTGAACTAGAAATGGAAGAGGACCTTAAGGAGGGCATGCGTTTCCTTCTAGCTAGGAGTGGTGTCAGCGTTTTGCACGCCCTGGCATTTTACTTATGTAGATGAAGGATAGGAGCCGCCTCAGTTATATCGGTCATTCCAGGGCCGATAGTTTGGTCGGGATATGACCAGTTGACACCCCATAGGGCGGGGAAACGCAGTGTTCAGGCATTTTAATCCACATCGAGTGGACCGGCCCTGACGATCCGAAGGTCACTCGAGCTCCGACCTGATACACAGGCTAGAGCGTCTCGAAGTGGTAAGGACGATCCCTTTCCTTGGTTCACAGATGGAAATCCGACTTCCAATACGTGACTTTGTTGTTTTGATTGTAGAGCCTAGTATTGGAAACATGATATATGGTACCCATGCCGTCTAGGATTGATACATTTATATTTGAAGTTGTTTTATACACTATGCACTTATAATAGTATCAAATGATTTGTTTTAACGTACCAAGCATGTTTGGCTATTTTAAGGGAAAACCCTATCCTCCGGCTTGCGTAGCATTGTGTGATGGGACTTGGGTCTTATAATAGCTTCATTTTTCCAAAAAGCATTGTGTTGTTTTATTATACATCACTGGTATTTTGGGGAGGAAACCCGTTCCGTGTTATACGGCGTGGTCCCTTGATATATCTGATTTTGAAGTAAAGTTCTAAATAACTGTTTTAGTTCTCAGACCAGTCGCATGACTGACCTAGAGTTTATTGTTTTAACTAATACCCCTATTTTCCACACAGACAGCTTGTAGTTTTGGTTTTGCAGATTTATATTCACAGGGTCCTGGTTAACAGCTGAAACGATATTCGGAAAGCTCTGTACCCGTTTATCTCTTTCAGTTGTGCTTTGTATAATTTTCCGCTGCTATATAATGTAATTTAAATCGATCAAATGTGTAATGTTTATTCATACTCTGTATATTCTTGTATTCTGATGAAATTGTTGTAATAAGCAATGAGATGTTCTTTTATTTGTGTTCTGATTTGTCGTGTTCTCAAAGTCAATCCGGGCTTTCCTTCATGGGGAAGTTCTGGTCGTTTCAAGGTACGTGAGTAATTCCTGAACCCTGGTTAAGTATAAGGCGAGTCGTTCCCCCTTAGTCTGGTATTCGTCTTTTACTTGACACACGATGAGTTGTGAATCAGAGAAGATTTGGATCATTTTGAGCATAAGCTCGATCGCGATTCTAAGTCCGGCAATCAAGTCCTCATATTTTTCGTCGTTGTTGGTAGCGAGGAAGTTTAGTTTTAGCGCGTAGCATATTGGGCGTTCTTCTAGGGTGATGAATACAACTATGGGCCCAGAGAATTTGCTATTGAAGGACCCTTCCACGAATAGTCTCCATCGGGTGCTGAGAGACTCTGTGTTTTCTGCAAGAGTTTCCTCGAGGGTAGTGAATTCTACTATGAAGTCAGCGAGAGCTTGGCCGAGGATGGCTCGGCGGGGGATGAATGTTATCTCGAACTGGCTTAGCTTCAGGCTCTATTTCAATAGCTGTCCAGATGCTTCGGGTCGCTGCAGGACCAGTCGTAGTGGCTGATCGGTGAAATTTTTTATAGGGCGAGATTGGAAGTATGGTCAAATCTTCCTAGAGGAGATTAACAAGCAGAACTCCAGCTTTTTCGATTTTGGGTAGTTCTTCTCTGCCCCTGTCAATCGTTTGCCTATGTAGTAGACAGTCCATTGGATGCGGTCCTCGGGGTGTATTAATGCCGAGTTGATTGCCTTTAACACTAGACGGATCATCGGGGTTAACGGGAATATCTATTGTAGACTCGACTGGGATAGCCCTCTCATACTCGGGCTCCTTGTCCTTCTGAGGATCGAGGTCCTCGAAAAGGCGGCAGTGGCGCCTGAGCCAAGGCCCAGACGTCGCTGATTGCTATGCTGAAATTGTCTTGGCGCAAGAAGGCATGGGTACTCCTTTTCCCTTGTCCTTATTACATGCGTTCTTCCATTATATTGCACAACACTCTCTAGCGCTCACATGGTCACCTCTGACTGTTCTGATCCCGTTTTCCGTTGGGAATTTCATTACGAGGGACCATGGCGATATGCAGACTAGGAACTCTATGAGAAAAGGGCATCCAAGGAAGGTGTTGTAGGGGGATTCTATGTTTATAACCACGAAAGTGAGGATTCGGACCCGGCTTCGGTCCCCCTCGCCTAGCTCCTCAGGTAGATCGATTATTCCCACTGGGAACTAGAAGCCCCATTGAAGCCATGGATGAAGGCGCGGCATGGCTTCAAGTCATTTGTTTCCAATTTCATCTGGTCGTAAGCAGCTTTGAAAATGATGTTGATCGAGCTTTCGAAATCAATTAACACCTTCCATACGGAAGCGGCACCGATCTGAGCTGTGATAACTAGCGGATCGGTGGTTGGGATTCCACCCCAGTAGAGTCTCTTTCTCAAAAAACGATGTCATCTCGCATGGTCTTATGGAGCTTAGCTGGGACGGATTCATTAAGCATGGAGCAAGTTTCATAAGTAACATGCTTTATTGAACTAACATATTCTTTCATTTTTCGAAAGCTGTCATGTGTGGGATAAGGTCCGCCATGTACAGTGTTGATTACGATCCCACACCTTGGGTTAGAAGGACCTGGAGCTTCCTTGGCGGCTGCTTGAGGCGCTGGTGCCTAAGGTTTTGAATTTTCTTCAGGAGGGAAAGGCTCTTGGATGTTTTCCTCAAGTCGCTTCTCATGGATGAGCTTCTCAATTGCTTCCCTGAGCTAGCGCCACTCATTGGTATTGTGGCCGTACGCGTCTTGGTAGCGGCAGTACCTCCCAATATTCTTTTCTAAGTCGGTTGATTCCCTGGTGCGTGGCTTCTTATATGGCAAAGTGTTGCAGGTCTCCAAGTAAATTGTTTCTAAGTCCTCGTTTAGCGGGGTGTATGTCTCGAAGGCTCAGTAAGAGCTGGGCTTTCTTGGCTCAACCATGCCTGATCATTAGTCTGACCACCTTGCCTACCATTGTTGGTCTTTGCCTGCTGGGATCTGCCCCTTGTTTTGATCAAAGGGCTCTCCTAATTGTTTTCTACTGAGGCTGTTATTTACATCGTCTGCCTGAGAGCTGGTGGGGTTACTGGTGGTTGAGAGCAGCTTGCATCTCGCCTCTTCTTGGCACAAGTATTTATCCGCCTTCTCATAGAAGGTGTCGAGGCTCTTTGGCTGCTTCCAATTGATCCATGCCCCGAATTCTTAAGTAGAGAGGACACCTTTGGCTAACTGGAAGAGTATGGTGCGAGGGTCCGGATCCTCGACCTCGGCGAAGGCAATATTAAACCTGGAGAGGTAGCTTTTGATTGACTCACTGGGCCCTTGGAATAAGTTGGAAAGGGTGAGGGTATTTTTCGGAGTTGGTATGTGCATCCTGAATTGCTTGATCAATTGCGTTGCTAATTGGCCAAGGTTGTTAGTGGAATCAAGTGGGAGGTGAGAGAACCATAACAGGGTCTTTCCTGATAAGAAGACTGGGAAACACTTGCATTTAACCAGATCATTGCCCCGACTCGAGTCCATTTGCCATTCATATCGATTGAGGAAGACACATGGGTAAGTGGTGCCATCGTAGAGCGGCATTTGCGGCATGCTAAAGCGTCGCGGCCATTCAGCTTCGTTTACCCTTCTGGTGAAGGGATTACGCCTAATGTGCACTTCCCATGAATTGTGCACATTTCCTCACATTTCCCTCATGATTCCTCGGACCATATCGGGAAGGTAATTTGGATGGGGGTCCATCATTGGGACCCATGGGTTCTGGCAAGGTTCCAGAGTTCAATTGTGAGGGTATCTTCTATGATGGATGTCTGGATTGTCCTCCTCCATGTCCTCGACATCTATGATCGGGTCTTGATGTGTACGGTGAGGTGGAGCGGGGTGATGCAGATCCTGTTCTGAAGGAGCGCGGGCCGTTGGAATAGCAGGCCCATCACCCTGATTAGCGACCATTGGGTTATGTCGAGGAAGAGGTTGGTTTGTAGGATCTGGTCCATCGTCGATGATCAAGCGAGAGTGGTCTCGGTACTGTGCTTCCTCACTATATGTGACTGTAGTTCGGTCGCCATTGCCGTTAACATTGCCATGGCCATTACCGAGAGTGTGGGTGTAAGTAGCGACATTGTTGATGAGGCTAAACCTCCTCCTTTATTGCGGGTCCCTTGACTCGGAAGAGGAAGTTTCTAATATAGTTGGTCGGGGTCGACCGTTGTTCCGAGTTAGTTGAAGTCGTGCGACAATGCGTTGAATTTCTTGTAGTTGCCGCATAAGGTCGATGTTATTCCTTAATGCTTGGTTGAGCTCAACCGCAGTATTCTCATATCTTTCATTAAGAGCATGAATTTGAGCTTGTGTAACGGGCGCTTCGGGGTCCATAATAGGAGGAACGGTTTCATTAGTGGCCAGGATATCTGTCGGTTGGGGTTGTCAGGATGTACTGGCCTCGGCGGCGGCTGAAGAGCCAAACATTGCGTTCTTTGACTTCTTTACCATCGTAAACAGACTCGACAGCAGGTTGAGCAAGGAACCTTAAGCTCAACGAAGTCGAGATGATAATGTGGGAGAAAGACGAAAATCTCGAGTTCAATTCTCAGTGAAAGCACCAAATGTTGACGGCAAAAAATGTTGTAAACACCAAAAATTCCAATTACTTGGAATAGTCAGCATAGACAAGAGCATGAAAAAGTAAATAACACAAGGGGTTTATAGTGGTTCGGCCTCGTGAGAGGCCTACGTCCACTTTGAAGCGTTGTTGGAATATTATTGATCACTCAAAATTACAAGTGTTAGGCCATTGCATGACATCTCATTACATTTTCTTATAGGCTAGGTGATGTCATCATTATGATATATGATGTCTAATTGACATATACGAAGAAATTTGGGAAAAGGACGGTTTTGCCCTTCTTCTTCCTCAAAGTGGAGATGCCATTAATGGAGCTCTCATAAAGTCTCAAGGTCACAAATTCCAACCCCTTTGAAGTGTGAGGCCATGGGGAATTTATAGGACAAAGATTAGGTAGGAGTAGGTAGAAATGGACCCCCACACCCGGAAATTCGCACCCCCTCCGCACGCATGCCAGAATTTCGCACCCCGCCCCTGGGGTGCGAATTTTGTACCTCGTGGGGTGCAAAATTCGCTCCCCCTAGGGGTTGCAAGCTTCTGGCCTACAGGGGTGCGAAATTCGCACCCCACGATATGAGTTTCATACCCTCGCAGGGTGCAAACTTCGCACCGTGTTGGGTGCGAATTTCGCACCCGGCTAGGTGGGAACTTTGCACCCTGTTGGGTGCGAAATTCGCACCCTCGAGGGGTGCGAAATTCGCATCCAGCTGGGTGCGAAGGTTGTCTTGTGGGGGTGCGAAGGTCTTGGGTGCATATGTTATAGTGGTCCACGGCTTAGGTTGCGAGGCCTTCTGATGGCGCGGTCCCTCTTCAGCTTGTTTCCTTTACTCCTAAGAGTCCTCCAAGCCTTGTCTCCATGCGATGGGTTGAGTTGAGTTGAGCATGCCCTGCGCACTTTTGGGAACCGGGCCAAAAGGCCAGTTAACAATATATATGATTTATTAGGTTAATCTACTGGGGAGTAGATGAGTACAATTTATACGTGAAATCGGAAGTGTAATGTGTAATAAACAAAAAATAACTTAATGAAGATAAACAAGTGATAGAATGGCATATGTAGTGTTATTTATAGAAAGTATAATTTGTCCATTCACCAGAACTTTTATTTTGACCCCTTCAAGATGGGTGGTAGAGATTATACAGCTTAGAGACACTTGCTAGATAGTGTCATTATTAAGGTAAGTAATTGCTTATTATTATATTTTGTTCATTCCACTATAAGATATTCTATTGTGGGCTTTAATATATTTTATCTTTGTCTTTCTGCGGGATACCAGACAAATCAACTCGGGTTTCAATACACTTGGATTTTAGCATTTTGCGAAAAATCCGAGCTCGTTGAAATTTGGGTTGTTACATCACTCAACTTGGTGTAGATTCCGACTGGCGCCACGGGATTGACCCTTCTGAGACCAACAGTAGCTCTGACCTGCATCATCTGAAAAAGGATTGATATGGATTTCCCATGTTCGCTGGTGGGGTTGCAACACCTTGATACTCAATAACCCTTCAATCCTAATCTCTTATAAGCTCGAGTTGAGCATTTTCATTAGTTTTGGGTTTACCCGCCACCATGACTCAATCTTGCACTCCTCCTCTCAATATCTTACTTCTTTATATGTAGATGAACGTTTGTAAGATACCAAAGAGTGAACCTAAGATTGTTCGGATATACATACTTACACAACCCAAATACAAGTACGTTATAATATCGCTATTCCATACCCTGATATGTCCTCTTAGCCTTCAGGTTTAAGTTAGAAAAGTTTATTTAAAAAAAATGTTTTTAAATTTTCATAAGCCTAGGCCCAGATGCCAACTTGTAACACCTCATACTCTAAAGCCTAATGAAAAGTGCAACAGATGCTGCAATCTTCTATAAAACTAACTCTCGACGATTGAAAATAGATTGTTAATGAATCATAACATCAGATAACATGGAAACATGATTTTTTTTTGAAATAACATTCATTTACAAAAATTCATTATATTTTGATGGGAAACCCTATTCAAAGCAAAAAAAATTATTACAAAATGCTAACTCCAAGAGCTACATATGAAGATGCCTCCTTGGTTGATTAGATTATAAAATATGGGCAATAAACAAGGTTGCCTTAGATACATACAAAAGACATAAACACATAGCGGATAAAGTTGCTAAATAGTTAGAGCCTCTTACTCGCCTTTAGAAGCTTATTTCAAGGAAAATAACCTAAAAGATCATAACCCTAAGCCTACTTAAAGGAGTACCCGAGAGTTAAATGGGAAAAGGTAAAAACTACAGGTCAGTCAAAGAGACTGGTGTGAATAATAATCTTTCTACCTGACATAGTAGATATCTAGTAAGACCTTGCGACAAACTGGAATGGCTCTCCCAGTTATTAGTATCAAGCTTAAACAGCAAAATCAATCCTGTGCTCTTTCACTTCAATGATTATTACAATAACAAACATAATAGCAATAATGATGTGCCACATGCAACATACAATCCTATCCTTATTAAACTGACTAGTTATCTTAGGGTTTCGAGTAATTTCTTTATTGATAAGATAACGATCCTCCATTAAGTTATCTAACTGAATTCATTATTTCAATATAGGCATAGATTATCTATTGTACACTACATAGTTTTGTCCGTTAGTAACTGTGAACCACTCATTTGAGGCAGTGTGAGTAACCCTCACAGACCACGTAGTTTTTCTTTCGGTTGACCATTAATCCCTCAGAATTATAGGATTAACCATTCTAGTATGTTTGAATATTATTAGTATCCAAAATATCCCATTCGACTATCCCATAGGTATCCCTAATGTGTTCACACAAACGTAATGTCATACCAATGGTTATCTACCAAATAACATAAGAATTTAGTGGGTTTCAACTGAAATACGGGGAATAATTCACTGGGTGACCCATCCATGTCTCCCCCTCAATCTCCCCCGACTCCTTCTGGGTGTCGAAGTCAATATTCATGCCTTTAAAATAGAAAAAACCTTATCAAGTTCATGTAAATAAACAAGCATTTAAGTCTTGTCGATAAATACAAGGCGATAAGATTTAGAGGCAGTAACCTCTAGCTAATTTAGAAAACAATTAAATAAAAGGTTATCCTTACCGACACCAACAAGCCTTGAAGGTAGAGCCTCAAACCATTTTTAGTTAAATGGTTCCTTGTCGACCTCTACGTCCTAGGAAGTAAGCTGGAAAACAAGTTTATAAAGGCACATTTCGTGGGCAACGAATTAAATGGTTTTGGAAGCATAAGCATCAAGTTAGAAACATGGTTTGGAAAAGACCATATACCTATGATAAGGATACAGATTAATCTCTAAGTATTTTTTGAAAGCAAGTATAAATAAGCTATATTGGTACTAAAGATGTCGACATGGTCATAAGCATAAGCCTTGAGTTTCGAAAGCATATTATAAAACAATTTTATAATGAAAATAAGGAAAATTTCCCCTTCGTCATCATTTGTGTTGATAGGAATGATGGCAACGAACCGTCATACATCTTAAATTGTTTACACACTTTTTGGTAAAGCTGTCACACGTCAAGACTTTGGTTAGTGACGCGCTCAAGCGTCGTTAACGTCTTCAAAAAACACAAAGTGATTTGGTCAAAATCGCGACGTGTTCAGAAAAGGATTGGAAATGGCTTCGATTCATAATATCGTCGTCGATAGACTTGGAAAAACTGGCATTGTAAAAATACGTAATCAACTCGATCCGATCAGCTCAAAATGGTTAAGCATGTCGGTTCAACCATGTGGCAAAACTCGTTGTGGAAAAATATACAGATTTTTAGTAAAAAGCGGTGTTGCACACTCAAAAACAGTTGATCGGCACGCGTCGATCACGAAAAATCCCTTGCGCAAATCGGTTTGGTAGGATTTGGCATTTTGCTAAAAATAGAGATCTGGCAGGTTCACAAAACAGTGAATAACTCAAGGGATCAGCTCATTTTTACATGCAGGAATAAACTCGATCACTTTGGAAAAAAATGCCTTGGCCACTTAGGAATTTCGCATCCCTTTATTTTTGTATCCCATCTAGGATACGAAATCCTGGAGCACGACCCTGCCCTGACTCACATTTTCTTGAGTCGGGCATGTGATTCCGGGGATGCGAAATAGTGGTTTGGCATGACTCTGGTTTTTGGCAAGGGGAGGATTCGAAGTTCGACATGTGATTTTCAAGTGATCGTATTAGCAAGGATGCGAAATTCTGCGTGTGCAATATGAGAAATGGGATACGATTCTTTGAAGCAGGCTTTGGGATACGAAAATCTAGCAAGTGCCAGATTATTTGGCACGATTGAAAACACATGTTAATCACGTTTTTTGGCTTGCTCGACCTGTGTTTGGCACAATATTTTGCAGTGCGATTTTTCAATGATGAGGGATATAAATTTTCGGCTTTAGCTTGGTTTTTGGCATTGTTTTTGGGATGCGAATTTCACATCCCTCCGGAATATGAAATTCGTACAGCTACCCCCAAAAACTCATTTGTAAATAGCCCCTTGCTTGGCATTCAAAGGGGTGGGTTCTCATTTGGTATTTTGGACTTCTTGGAGCGCTTTAGCATCATTAATGGTAGCCACCTTCTTTTCCATGACTATTGGACATGGCATTGACCTCTCAACATTACGTAAACATTTTCCTTCAACTTTTAGGAATTTCCTTGGACATTCACACTGCTTTTGGACTATTTTGGATATTTTTGGATTTCTTGGGCATTGAAACTATATTTTGGACATTGTTAACAAATTCAACGCTATTTTCACTCAATGAAGAAGAAGGGCATTTTCGTAAAAATTTAGAATTAACAAATATTTTGTTGTTCTATTGTAATACTTTGTTCATAAATATAGTCCGAACTTGTACAACTCTTGAAATCAGCTATTATATGATGAATGATTACTATAAAGTGGACATAGACATTAGTGCCAAACCACTATAAAAAGCTGTGTTCACCCTGAATTACATTACTTTGGATTTGGATTATCGTTTTTCTACAAAACATACACTTGGACGTTGGCGTATGCAAATAGCGACATTTCACCACGTCAACACTATGGCGCACCAGGAAGGGGAGCACAATTTTGACTTCTGCTTCGGATTGGATTCTCATATTTGCCTTCGGATTTTGTCTTCGATTATGGTTTCAGCTTTGGTTTTAGTTTTCAACTTCGACTTTGTTACTCGCTTTTCATCATGGTTAAGCGCAAGAAGCTCGACGCCATCGCTGAAGCTCAAGGAGAAGGAGGTGAACGAAGTCAGGAACTTTCTTCAAATGGAGTTCCCACGAATAACGTCACTCGAGATGATGTCGATGCGATGATTAAGAATTTGGCTATGGACTTAAATGCTCGACTCGAGCGATAGGAAGAAGCGATGAGTACTTTTCTCGCTTGGATTGAGGCTAGACTTGGAAATTCTGGAAGGCTGACTGGTCAAGTAGACATCATTGGAACAAATATCGGTGTTTCTCAAGCAGCGACTTGAGACTTGGAGGCTACCCTACAAACTAATCAGCAAGACGACGCCAATCCTTGGAACGGTGTCAGCTCCGCTACACTCGGGGGAACCCCTAATCCTGACATCGCTCCAGCCCGTGAAGCTTTGGTTGGTCAAGTTGCAAGCTCCGTTGTTGGTATTGTTGTTTAGGTGTCGGTAAGCACCGCTTTGGATGGTAGTGCTCCCACAGTTCTGGGAGTCATGATTGTGCCTGATGCGGCTCCTCAGGTTGGAATTCAACCGGATATTCTTCCCGCTAACCAACTGATTCCTAATTTGGACCTAAACATTGGGGGAACCATTGTCGCTTTGGATAATCAAAATCAGTTCCTTGCTTTTGGTAATGGATCTCAAATCGCGGATGTTATTTGTTGATTCACTCGAGGTGGTGCCCCTTCTTCGGACTTGGATAGTGTAACTCGCAATCTGTTCTCTTTGGATATAAGGAATTTTTGCAACCTACTGGATTTCAAACTACTAGTGTTGGAAGCTTATGATGGTCAAAATTATCTGACTACTCACTTGATGTGGTATATTCGATAAATGGAAGTTCTCTCTGCTTTGGAAGGTGTCATGGAAATGTGTTTCCCTCCTTACTTTACAGATATTGCTGCTATGTGGTTTAGGCAGCTGGAGGCGGACTCCATCACTTCTTGGAATACTTTGGTTAGCAGGTTTATGGAATAGTTTAGAGTTCACATTGCCCGTCCAAAGAGCGTTATGACTCTAAATGGCACTAAGCATAATTCTGGGGAGACTCTGCATACATACTTGAAACGGTTTAACGCTACGGTGGCTTTGGTTGACAGACCCGACCCATCTATGGTTTTGATGGCCGCGATTTCTAGTGTTCTGGATAAAATTTGATTTAAGACTTCATTGCATCGAAACATGCCAAGGGATCTCGGAGAATTTTATTTTGAAGCTAAAAGATTGCTTCAGGAAGAGGATGCGAGAACTAACAAAACGGTTCTCAAGGCTAATGAGGTTAAGGCGGGAAACCGTCCAATTCTGGTAAAGCGAAGGATTCTAGTGCCGACAAACCTTCTTCGGGGCATGATCGTAACATGGCTAGGAGACAACCTAAGTTCTCGACTTACTCGGAATTTACTCGCACCCCTTAGAAAACCTATTTGGAAGTTCATCCCACTACTCCTTTCGAAAAGCCTCCCGCAAGGGAGTCAACTCAAAGAGAAAAGGATATTGGTCGACATTGTTTGTTTCATGATCTCAACGGTCATAATACAAACGAGTGTCGACATCTCAGGGATATGATTGAAGAGCATGTCAGATGTGGAGAGCTGGCATGGTTTGTTCAGAATCAGCTCGTGGTATAAGGACAGGCCTAACTCCCTCATGGAAATCAGAAGAGGCCCGGGACCAGCTCTCGTCCCGGCGGTATTGTTACCAATTAAACCCCTTACTGGCTATAGTGTCTCGGATGCAAGTCTCATGGACATCAGTATTTTGCGACTTGTGGATTCTAGTCTTCTAGCTTTGTGGATATTTTGGATATGTCTTTTGGTTTCAGATTCTTAATGGCTTCTTGGATTTTGGCTTTGTAGCCTTTAGTGCTTAAACCTTGGGGTTGGCTTGCTTTGATTTCTTGGCTTCTAGATTTTGTGGCTCTCGGATAATGAGCTCCCCACTCATGGCGTTCTCATTTCTGGTTTTTTGGATTTTGAATTTCTTGGATTTCTTTAGCTTATCGTTTAGCTCTCTTGACATTCCCATGATATGGATATTCGCGCTCTAGCCCTCAGGGTTTATATATTTGGGATTTATGGATTGTAAATGGTTGGGTCGACCTATTCATGCACAGGAGCTGTTATAGTCCCTAGGCATGCTTTTTGCTCGACGACAAGCCATCACCTCCCTGGTTATTAATAAAATGGGTTTTCTAGCATTCCTTGGACATCTTACTCCGATAAGGCCATCTTGGAACTATTATAGCATTCCTCGGTCTTCTTACTTAGTAAGGCCTCCTTGGACACTTTGGCTTATTCTTGATCATCTTACTCCGGTAAAGTCACCTTGAACTTTTCTGGCTGCTCTTGATCGTCTTGCCTCGGCAAGGCTGCCTTGAGATAACTATGGTTTTGGAGCTCAAATAGCTAAGTCTGCTTACCCATGTATGGGAACTGGCAAGATCCTAGGCATGCTCTTGGAAGGTGATAAACCATTCAGCCTCCTTCACAAATGAATTTGAAAATAAAGATGGCTAAGTTCACATACCCCATGTACATGGATGGGCAAGCCCCTAGGCATGCTCTTTACGGATGACGAACAGTTGGGTTTTCATTTTAGCTTTGTTAAAAACTCAAAAAATTTGTGAATTTAACAAGATTACTTTGCAATAAGGACGCTTTCTTGTAGTGTATGAAATCTGAAAATGGATTACAAACTCTATGGACCTCGATCCATGGCTTGTCCTTAGTCGTCTTGCTTCGCAAGGCTGTCTAGGACCTCGTTGGCTGGTCCTTGGTTGTCTTGCTTTGCAAGGCTGTCTTGGACCTCATTGTCTTGTCCTTGTCGTCATTCTTCACAAGGACTTCTTGGGCCTCGTTGGCTTGTCCTTGGTCGTCTTGCTCAGCAAGGCCGTCTTAGACCTCACCAGTTTATCCTTGGTCATCTTGCCTCAGCAAGACCGTCTAGGAATTCTTTGGCATATTCTTGGTCGTGTTGTTTTGGCAAGACCACCTCGTACTCATGTGGATATCTGGCTATATGTTTATTGGCTATTCTAGATTTACAAATTTCGGGTTTTTCTGATTTCCTAGCTATGAATTTTCTAGTTTTTCAGGCTATCAAATTTTGTAGTCCTCCGGTTACTCTGGTTATTTAGGTTATTGGTCTCTTGTAGTCCTTCTGGTGTTCTGGTAATTCTAGTTATCCCTAAAATAATCCAAAGAGATCGTCGACTTTCATTAGATTCCAGACTCTACGGTCTTTGGGCTTATGGATAATATGATCCGGAGCGATTGTGGATTTCTAGTTTATTGGCTTTGGATTTCTACTTAATACAATCTGGCACGATCGTGGCTCTTTGGTTTTCTGGTTATAGAAGTTCGCTTTGGACTTCTCTCGGTTTTTGGATTTTTGGTATTCTTGCAAAACACATCTTCCCTCAGAATGCAAGACACGTTTTGGGGAACAACGTGTTGACACGCTTTTTGATAAAGTCGTTACACGTCAAGATTTTGGTTAGCGACGCACTCAAGCATCGATAACGTCGTCAGAAAACACAAAGAAATTTGGTCGAAGATGCGACGTGTTCGTAAAAGGATTGGAAATGGCATCGATTTGTAAAATCATCGTCGATGGATTTAGAAAAACTAGTGCTATAAAAATACGTGATCAACTTGGTTCGATCAGCTCAAAATGCTTGAGCATGTCGTTCCGATCACGTGGAAAAACTCGCCATGGAATAATATGTGGATTTTGGTAAAAAGCAGTGTCGTGCACTCAAAAATAGTTGATCGACACGCGTCGATCACGAAAAATCAGTTGTGCAAATCGGTTTGGTTGGATTTGGCATTTGGCAAAAACTCAAGGTTTGAGACATTCAAAAAACAGTGATCAACACAGGGGATCAACTCGTTTTCACATGCACGACACAGCTCAATCACTTTGGAAAAAATGGCTTGGCTACTTAGGAATTTCGCATCCCTCTATTTTCGTATTCAATCTTGGATACGAAATCCTGGAGCACGACTCTGCCTCGGCTCACATTTTCTCGTGTCGGGCACGTGACTCCGACGATCCGAAAAAGTGGTTTGGTACAACTCTGGCTTTTGGCAAGGGGTGGACTCAAAGTTTTTCATATGATTTTAAGGTGATCGCATTGGTAAGGATGCAAAATTCTACATGTGCAACATGAGAAATGGGATACGACTCTTTGGAGCAGGCTTCGGGGAACAAAAATCTAGCAAGTGCCAGATTATTTGGCACGAATGAAAACATGGGTTGATCACGTTTTTTTGGCTTGCATGACCCATGTTTAGCATAATATCTTGCAATGCGATTTTTCAATGATGAGGGATACGAATTTTATTCTCTGGCTTGGTTTTTTGGCATTATTCTTGGAATGTGAATTTTGCATCCCTCCGGGATACGAAATTCGTATGGCTACACCCGAAACTCACATATAAACAGCCCCTTTGTTGGTATTCAAAGGGGTGGGTTCTCATTTGGTATTCTG
Source organism: Allium sativum (assembly GCA_030737875.1). Taxonomy (NCBI): domain Eukaryota; kingdom Viridiplantae; phylum Streptophyta; class Magnoliopsida; order Asparagales; family Amaryllidaceae; genus Allium; species Allium sativum. The sequence goes on along the minus strand of JASFAX010000020.1, from coordinate 63,702,568 downwards.
GACTTCTTGGAGCTCTAAAGCACCATGAATGGTAGCCGCCTTCTTCTCCATGACTATTGGACATAACTTGGACCTCTAAACTTAGAAAAATGTTTTCCTTCAACTTTCGGGCATTTCTTTGGACATTCACACTACTTTTGAATTGTTTTGGATATTTCTGGATTTCTTGAACATTGAAGCTATCTTTTGGACATTGTTGACCAAGTCAACACTCTATATACTCAATGAAAAAGAAGGGCAATTTGATCAAAGTTTAGAATTAACAAATATTTTGTTGTTCTATTGTAACACTTTGTACACAAATATTATTCGAACTTGTACAACACTTCTAAGAAGCTATTATATGATGAATGATTACAATAAAGTGGATGTAGGTGCTAGTGCCGAACCATTATAAAAAGTCGTATTCACCCTGTATTTCATTACTTTGGATTTGGATTATCGCTTTTCTACAAAACATAGTCTCAGGCGTTGGCGTGAGTGAATAGCGACAATTCCCTACGTCAACATAAATAAACTTTAGCCAACAACATTCATGTCAACCTGGGTCTAAGGCAAAAGCCACCAATAATTCTTTGTCGACAACATCTATGTCACCAAGCTTAATGGACAATAGCCTGAACATATGCAACAATTAAGTAGTTCAATATGTTACAATTTATGTTAGAAAACTCACCCTTCCTCTTCAACCAAAGGATGTCGAGGCGATAGCTTCTTATTCTTTGACTAAATTTATAAAGCAAACCCATTACGGCTCCTCTAAAAGGTAGCGAGGTGGTAACCTTTTTGTCTTTATATAAAAATGAAATTTTAAGTGTAACAATCCCATACAATATCCTCAATAAACATTGAGGAAGCAACCTCTACTCATCTAAGTTTTAAAGATAGGAAAAACAATCCTTTTTGGAACTGCCAAAAGGTCTTAAGGTGATAGCCTCATATCTTTTTTATAAAAGTAAAATTTAAGAAAACCTCTTCCGATCAAATCAAAGGGTAAGGAAGCGATAGCATCACTTCACAATAAACATAACTTATAAAATCTCCTCCTCGACACTGTCGAGAGAAACTGGAACAAATGTCCCTTATACTTCATATAACAAAGTCATTGAAAACAAAATCCTTTGATACCATTGAATGTTGCAGAACTAATAATCTCTAAATGGCCTTTCGTGTCCACCGAAAGATGCAACCCTATTGTTTTCAAAATAATATTTTCTAAATAAAACCCCTTTCGTTTTAGTCGAAGCGGTACTAAGGCCTTAGAACTTAGGTTCTTTTAAGAAACAAACTCACACTAAAGAAGCAGTTCCTTCAAAATTATCAAAGGAGTTGAGGCAGTGGTCTCATGTGGAGTGGATAACTTTCAAAAAAGAAAATATTTAAGTATCAAAACCAATAAAAAACTAGAAAGTTAAAGGCGGAATCCTGAATGCTTCCTATGGGATACTTGTGATATTTCTAACATTCAATGCTACCAAAAGTTAACTTCCAAAAGTATCGGAAGGATATTTCTGAATCTAGCACACTAAATATGATAAAAATGGTTTATTTCAATATAAAGCATTGCTTTTCATTGAATCCACTATATTTTTGTAATTTGATTAGTTAAAAAAATGTATACTAAATAAAATAGTCATTTTAGAATTTTATATTTTTCAAATTATAAAATACTTAGACATATGCGATAATACCATGATTAATGTCTAAGCCTTCCTAAGCAAATTCAACTTTAAGAAGTTCATATTAATATGATAGGACATGGGAGAAATCCCAAAAATTCATAGAATGAGAAGTACATCTTGCTCTTTCTTATATAAAAATTTCAATTCCAAAATAAATAAATAATCCCTTTAATTTTTTTATCCCATAATCAACAAGCAATCTTCCTTAGGAAATTCATACAAACTCCCTAAGTTCTCAGGAAATTATGAAATTCAAAACCATCTCCAAAATCATACAATACACATCATAATATTTTATGACATTTGGGGGTCTCTAACTATAGATTTTGGTCTAAAAAGTATACATTTTCATGAAAATCAAGCATACTATCCAAATTCAAACTTTTGTATTGCTAAATAATATATTAGTATCATTATAAACATGAAAACAATCATGAACAAGTACAAACAGTTCATTTACAAGAAAATAACCAAATCAACCATGGATATAGAGACTTGATTGAAGACTAAATATTTATATATGTTAATTCCCAATGCTTTAATCTTTTGGCTTCTCTTTTAGATTTCCACTTTTTTCCTAAGCTTTAATGGTCGAATTCCTTATGTTACCTTTTAGGATTTTAGAAATGAATGTGTAGTGATGAAATGGGGAATAATATTTATTTATATGAGGCCATAAGTTTCTTGTTTTTCCGCTTTCATAATCTATTTTGCTTATGCATATTTTTAGTTGATTAGTTTCTATGGCCAACCTATTATTTAATTTAGTAATTACAAATCTCATCTCTTGATCCAATACATTATACCTATTTAATAATATAATTAAATTCATGAATAATGTTTCCTTAAAATTGGAGACATTACAATTGGCATGGAAAGGAACAGATGGTCATTAGAATGAACCAACTTGATTAAGTGGCACTGGATAGAGGCTTGAATGGAAGCATGAAGTAACTTAGTCAGTTTTGACTAAGTGCGTGAACTGATGTCAGTCCACGGGAGATGGATCAGTACCCTTCCATAAGGATGATTCAAAATGAGATGGATCCATTTTAGAATAGAGGACTTCGTCAGGATGTTGTTGGAACTTATGGTTCACCGACTGCTTCTATGATGTGGAAGTTATGGCCCGTTTGAAGCTATATCTCTTCGATTGTAAACTCACACGGGAGTGGTTAAAGGAGTATGCGATAGGTAGCTCGGGTTGGAATAAGGCTGCAGGGTAATGAATTGGTTTGGATTGGACTCAAAATTAATGATGGATTTGTGGATGGCCCTTGTGCTTAGAAGTGCTAAAAAATCATTGACAACTCGGAGTGTTCTAGTTGTCGACTCAAAGTAAGGGTATCATGGGAATGTTCTTTAGACTGGATGTGATGATCGTGTCTTGTAGATCACCCAGATTGTGTGATGAGGGAGGGGATGGGGGGTTTAACTGTTGAACACTTGGGTGCTGAAGGCAGAGGTGTTGAACCATGGGTTCCACAAACATGGTAGTCTGACTAGAATAAGGGTTTTACATTAGCCCCTGGCATAAGCAAGGACGGTCATATGGGATATCAATGTATTTAAGGCTTTTAAGGTGATAAACATGATATTATTTGATGGATGTTATGGTTGTTCTCTCTCTTATTTCTTTGGGAATGCTATCTCCTACAGGATACCGAAGTGAAGTGGAGAATTGGGGAATATTAGGCTAGAAGAGGCTGCTTAAGCTCTTATTTTATATTCTGTGCAGTATTTATTTCTACTATTATTAGAGTAGCATAGTATACTTAGCTATTAGGTGTTAACTCTTTGGTTGTAAGAACATATCATATATGAGATTTGACATAACATATATGAGATTTGAACTTGTCTTATCATTTTTTGTAGTATAGCAATTGATAGCCATTTATCGTTCACATCAGACTATTGTCTGACATAAGGTTTTATGTTTCCTATTATTATCTTGGGTGCTCATCAGAGATGCTGATGAGAAGACTAGATAGCAGTCTAGTAAGATGTTATGGATCAAGGACGAGTTGGAGGCCGGCATATTATTCTTCTATATAGTTATTTGTTTTCCCACCATGTTGTTTGATATATACTCCAAGAGGGGTTATATTGAGGCTTGGTGTAATCAGATTAATGACATATTGTATCATATTCTAAAATTTTATTTAGAGATGGGATTTCTATTTTATAATTCTTAACTGATTTATGTTGTATATCTTATTAATATATATTATCTATTTGCTGTGAGATATATGATTGGTTCTATTTAGGTTTATTTTCCTCAATGATCATCCCATATCAGCTTAACACAATTTTCAATGCATATTCCTTGTAGTTTGGTGCAATAAGTATGGGGCGATCATTACAACCACAGTTAGACCAAAGTAACCAACAACAGACATGTGATCTAATACACAATACTTTCGGTTGAGCTGGGTAAGACCTCGAAAAATCAAAGGTGTTATCCCGTAATGTATAAGAGATGGTCCTAAAAAATATATCGATGTTGCATGCGTAATGAAAACCAAAGGTGTTATCCTATGATGTATAATATATGGCCCTAAAAATATATCGAACTGCATGATTAATAGCATCACCAAATTTAATGCAAATTCCATGGTAAAAAGGAATACGTGGTGGACCAATAATAACAATGGTGGACCAATAATGACAAATGACTCTACTAGCCACCAACCAATCGCTCTTGTGGTAATAGGCTATGTTGGATCATAAATCAAACATCCATATGTAGGAAGGTTTAGATCATCGAGAATGACATCAGAGTCATATAGTTATTTTTAACACCTTTTAACTGAGTATCGGTAAAAACCGAACACTGCCGAATACGATATAATAGGATATCTCTGCATTAAGCACCATATCAGACTATACAAACTCAAACTCAATCGAGACATTGGTATTAAATAGATATCATTCCAACTGCCCTTCATACATCCTTAAGTCAATCTAGTTATAGGAAATTGAGCATACATGACAAGATTAATTATCCTTATTCCTTTGTTATTCGCACACTAAAACAATAAATGGGGGGAAGAAACTAATGCATTCGTAGTTACCCTGATGAAATTGAAGTTAAAAGAATACTTAAAATAACCTAGTACTACAATAACTTGTGAAAATCGAACAATGAAACCTCTAAATTAGAAACGATGCACTATGCATCGAATCATGTATTGCAGTATAGTCAAAATATAGACCAATAACGATCTCAATAAAGGAAACCAACACATTACTACTAATGATACTAAAAAGGAAGTTCTACATAAGGTATAGAAAAACAATCGAGCAAGATGCAATCATGCTCCGGTGAATACGATGTAAGTATGTTGTTCATTACAGCTGAAATTGTGCTAACCTTAGTAGCGATGTTGTCATAATAATAGGTCAATAAAGTGTTTGAATGTGGAAAAAATATTGAACAAGTGTTTAACCACAATACCACTCGTCATATAGAATCAATGGAAAATCGAACACTCTTATATTGATGTCGGTGAGCATAAAAAGTTCTAGTGGTGTAATCTCCAACTTATCCCAAGTAAAATAACATGTATTGGAAGTTTTATGCAACCATAGAGCAATAAAAACATGCAACTGAACATCAACTATAATAATGTTATTGATACTTGGAATTTTAAAGCATATAACAAGTTAAATGAACTTTAATAAATTAAAGGAGTTTTTTTAAATTAAACGAATTATAAAATTACCTAAGAAACGACAAAAATCTAAGCTAACATACAAAAGCTACAAGTCTATGAACGTTGTAATAATCCAAATTTTAAGCCACAATAATTAACTAGAGAATTAATTAAATAAAAAAATAAGTTTATGCAATTATCAAAAATTGGCCACAGGAGTTGCATCAGGGAGCAGTTCACATATAAAGTTTGTAAGAATCAAAGATAGAATGAAAGGTTATCAAACATACAAGATTCAATATATATATATATATGCATATGTATGTGTGTGTGTTCTCGGGTTGACCCCCATGTTAACCCGTAGGTCAAACAAGATGAAAAATTGGGTCGACTGCATTTGTGATCGAGCGAAAATCGCTTAGGTGCATAACAAAGTAAGAGTTTTATATTTTTAGGATGACGTGGCCTATTCTGATTAGATATCTGAAGGTCCATGTTAATTTAATGAAGTACGGCTCAGATTTAATTCAGAAATCGAACTGTTTGAGATCCCTAGGATACACTATAAATAGACCCATATACCAAGTTATTCCCTTACAACACAATCGTTTCCCTTTGGTTTCTCTTATATGAGACGGGCCTGACCTAAATTTTCTATGTAAAGGACTTATAAAATAAAATATTTATATAATGCTATTAAAGACAAGATCAGCAGAAGCAATTGAGAAAGAGCTTACGACCACAGATGATTACATTAATTATTTAGATTTAAACAATTCAAAAGTTTACGACTTTTAATAGTTTTAATTACATGTTCACTTACAGTTTTTCTAGTAGTTTTTATTAATCTTCTTCTGTAAGTAGTTTACTAATTTTCTTACAGTTTATTTTATTTATATAAGTTTTGTAAGGTCTTCTTTCTAAGTTTTCTTACACTTTCTTCTAGTAAATCTCTTTCTTTTTAAGTTTTTTCATAGTAGTTATTTCTATCAGTTATTTTAATCTTTTTGCAATCATTCACATTTTTGAAATCCGTAAAGGTTAATTTACAAACATAGTTTTTAATCCTCTCTTTATGCTTGGATTAGAACAATCACAGAGGACTGGAGGAAAATAGATTGAATAAGAAATACTAAATTAATAACATTACATGTAAAAATTGCAAATTTACAATAAAAAGGAATTGGAATAAATTAGATTTACAGAAACTTGCAATGAATTATGACCAGTATTATAATTCATAATACACAGAAAAAGTAAGTAGATCATTATGATCATAAAAAGCGGGAAATCATAATAAAGAGAAAAAGAATAAAAACTGTTATAGTATGACTCATTCGGGAACTAGGTCAACAGGTTGAGATTAAATCTAGGATTGATTAAAAAATAAAAGAAAATATAGATTAGTGGCCAAGACCCATTACAATTACCTTCCATTTCAGGCAAGATCTGATGGTCTCAGGATGACCAAGCACGGTGTAACAACCCGGAAAATCTGAACCAGTTTGAAAATTTTAAATTTTAGTGAATTTTAGATATTTAAAATAAAATATTTTAAATAATAACGATGAAAAGTGTGTTTGAATCGATATTTGAAAATAAATATAATTATTTCTAATCATAAACAAGGCCTGAAATGGCGCGGTAGTTTCAAAATTTCAATTCAAACTTTGACTGACTGTACTGGGTGCAAAACAAAATGGATTTTAGTGAAACAAAAAATATTTAAATTTGTTGTCTTTCTAATGAATCTGAAAAATCGAAGTTTCGTAGCGAGAAGCAAAAGTTATGGCCAAATGAATTTTCAGAAAGGTCGCTATAGAATTTATATAGCCCGTGAAAATGGCCATTTTGCAAACGACCTCAAAATTCGACGAAACCACTTTTGTTGGATCCGGGATGTCAAATTATTGCTAGGTTTCAAATTTCATAATTTTCGAAGCTAGTATGTGAGCGTGGAAAAGGAAAATGTGTTTGGTCGATTTCTATTAAATTGGATTGACCAGAAAAGGGCCATTTTTCAAACGGTCTCAGAATTTGACGAAACTAGTTTTGTTGGGACCATATCACCAAAACATAGCTAGATTTATTTTTCGGGAATTTTTAGAATCAGTATGTGGCCCCGGCAAATTGAAATGTATGTTCAAATCAAATATTGAATGTTTTATATTTTAATTTGAAGAGAAACTGACTCAAACAGTCGAATGGGTCTACAAAACATATCCCATTATGTTCGGAATGGGGGTATTTAGCTAGGGTCAACAGTCGTTGGGTTTGGATTGGAGGTCGTGTTAGAAAAACATCTTTTAAAATTTTAAATAACTCCTGGCCAATCAGAATTTTATAAAAAAAAAAGGAAAATTCTCTCTCCCCGACATCGCGGTAAACGACGGAAAGCAGCTCAAACCTTCCCAACCGATTTCCGACCGCTCCGTCCATCTTCAGACCTCCCTTCAGTTGATTTTTTCGTAGATCTCTCCTCAGGCTTCCAATCCATACCCGATTTACCCTCCCCCGTGGCGAGAATCTCGAGATCAGAACATCGAAAGTCGCGCCCTTTAAAGCGCCGCCGAGCTCGCCTCAGGCCACCGAAGTGGGCCTACTTCTGGCGCAGGAGCACCCCTCCAAGCCATTCCACGTGGCAGTGGCCGATCGTCGTATCGAGCAAAGGATTTCATGAAAAATCAAAACCTAGTTTTGAACGGATTTTGAAAGGTACGACCTATTTTATTTTAAACTATTCTATAGCACTTTAAAGCGCTACGGTTTGTGATTTCACTGTAAAAATAATATCTTTTTGCTATGTTGACGAAATTCAGTGAAACAAGAGACAGTGGACTCATGGGGACGTCTTCTACATTCTAGAAGAGACCGCATATTTTTCTGAGCCTTCTGCTATTTTTGGTGGAGTGGAACCCAATGTGAGATTTCTGAATTATAAACGATATGGAAATGACGATGTATAAATTATATATTCGAAGTATGAGTTATATAAGCGTTGTACACCTCATGTATAAGCGTTGTATAAGTTGTATGTTCGATGTATAATTTATATATGCGTTGTAAAAATTATATATGTGTTGAAATGGAAGTGAAATATACTTATATATATATACGCCCCTCGTCCACAAACCATGGACGATATTTATTGGTTGTGATTGGTTTGAAAATTGGTTGATAGCGAATGGTTGATTAGAATTATTTGTGGTTGAAATTGAATGTTTGTGGTTGAAAAATACCCGTTTGTGGTTGAGAATTATTTGGTTGAAACCACATAGGATTAGTTTGTGGAAAAGCTGCGAGGCTTTAAGGTAGAGTGAGGAGCCGTACTAGGGACGGTCCCGGTTTTACCTACCCTACCGTTATGCTGCCGAAATTTTCAATAATATTCATGTGTTAGAATTATTTTCATGTGTTGAAACTATATTTGTGTGTTGAATAGAAATTCATGTGTTGAACGACATTCATGTTTTGAAATAAATGGTTTTATAATAAAAATCATATTTTTGTCGTCTATATGAACTATGTAAAATAGGCGTGTTTTGAAATAAACTGTTTTATAATAAAAATCATATTTTTATCATCTATATGAACTATAGAAAATAGTCATGTTTTGAAATAAATTGTTTTATAATAAAAATCATATTTTTATCATCTATATGAACTATATAAAATAGTCGTGTTTTGAAAGAAATTGTTATATAATGAAAATCATATTTTTATCATCTATATGAACTATATAAAATAGTCGTGTTTTGAAATAAATTGTTTTACAATAAAAATCAAATTTTTATTATATACATAAATTGTTAAAAATAGTGAAGTGTCGAAATAAATGTCTGTTGGATAAAAATATCATTTTTATCAAATGTTTGAAAAGAATATGGTTTTGAAATCAAAGAATAGATTATATGTATATATATGTATAAATATAATTAAAATATATCGAATAACGAAGCTGCAGTTCGTGTTTTGAAACTGTGATTTCAAACGACTAGTGCGGGAGATCCGACCATCGGATTTACCCGAAACCGAAACCGTTGGGTTCGCTTTGGAAAAATCTTTCCAACGACACCAACTTTGTAAAGACCCAACGGTTGGATTGTTTGGAATATTTAATTCAAATTTGAAGAAAAACAACGCCAGAATCGATTATATATATATAATTAAATTAAATCGAATAACGACGCTGCAGTTCGTATTTTGAAATCGAAACTTCAAACGAGTGTACCGGGAGATCCGACCGTCGGATTTTCCAAAAACTGGAACCGTTGGATTCGTTTTGAAAATATCTTTCTAATAATATAAAATTTGTGAAGATCCAATGGTTATATTTTCAAATATGTGTAAATCAAATCTGAAGAAAAACAGCGCCACGGTCGCGTTATGGCTTGAAGCGTCGTTTGAATAAATTGGCTATTTTTAAATAAATAAAAATAGCGAAAATCGTTATAAAATATTATAAATGATATGGAATGCAAATAAACCGAATTTACTAGGTTTATTGGATATTTGATGGTTGAATGTGAAATTTATAAACTAACTGAAGGTTAGCTAAGTCGGATGGTTTCCTGGGTTTTGATATGATGTTGGTTTCGGCCTTCGGGGTTAGTGCTTGGGAAATCGTTCTCTTACTAATTTACGGTTAGTGAATGATGAATTGGAATGAGGCGTATGTTGTGTTGGTGTAGCACTTGTTTATTATATACGCGAGTTGCTCAGAAAGACCGGGTTTATCCCAATCTGAGTAATCGAATCGACGATAAGAAGTCGATGATGAAGACGGTGATTGAAGACCGTGGATCTTCACCTCGGTTGGATGGTAACTGATTTCTTGATTGGAAGGCATCCCGAAATATAGATAATAAGTGGTGATCATCCAGACGTACGTGGAGATCGATGGATATGCGAGGTATATAGTGCCTTCGGTTTCGTTCAGACCTAGAACGAACTTGTAAATGGACTGTGTGTCTGACATTGGAATTCATTCTGTGTGATTGATGCCATCAGTTGCATGGTGTGAATTGCCTGTGTGGCATGCTAAGATGCAGTGATCAAGGCTTCTGTTGAGAAGCAAAGTCTTGTGGTTGATGATCAAAGCACGGCCTGTGTGGCATAGCTTTGTGTATAACGTGAATTCGCGAGCCTCACACCCCGATATGAGCCAGAAACGGGAGAGGACCTCAGGGAGGACATGTGTTTATTTCTAGCTAGAGGTGGTGTCAGTGCTTAAACTGGCTGACATTCATATTATTTTCACCTGTGTGGTTGTTGCTGTTGCGAGGCGCCTTGGATATATCGGTCGATCCGGGACCGATGGAGTCATTCGTTGGCTCATTTACGCCCCAAAGGGCGGAGAAACGCAGTGTTCAGGAATATTAATCCACATCGATGGACCGGCCTTGTCGCTCCAAAGGCTTGACTGAGTACTTGCCTGAGGCTCGGGCTAGACAGTCACGAATTCGGTAAGGATTATCTTTTGCCTTGGTTCATGACGGAAATCCAATTTCCAAATACGACATCATGCGGTTTTGATTGTAAACCTATATTTGGCGACATAGTGGCATGGGATGCTCATGTCGCCTATGATTGATATTTATGATTGTTTATAAAATTAGAAACTAACTGGAAACAAGCTAAGATGGGTGGTTTCCTGGGTATTGATCTGATGTTGGTTTCGGCCTTCGGGGTTAATACTTAGGGAATCGTTCTCTTACTAATTTACAGTTGGAGTCTAATTAAGAATTAAACGATAAAATTTACATTTTAAGTGATTTTACTTTACACGTATTAAGCATATCTTGGTCGATATAAGGTAAAACTCTATCCTCCGGTTTGTGTTGCATTGTGTGATGGGACTTGAGTCTTATATCGGCTTCATTTTTATAAAAAGCATTGCGATGTTCAAAAGATTTACTTGTTTTAAGCACTGGCAATCCAATGGAGTAAACCCGTTCCGCGAAAGTGGCGTGGTCCTATGATTAGCCATATTATAAAATGTGTTAAGTAGATTTCTCGTACCAGTCCCATGACTGATTCGTAGTTTGTTTCACTTGCAAACTCAGGTGCCCCTTTTTCTACACGGGCAACCTTGTATTCAGGTTTTAGCAGGCCCTTTCTAGATAGCTGGAGCTGAAGATGGATTCTATCATTTTTCTCTTTTTATGTTGTTCAGCTCCTATTGTACATATTATGTTTGTTTTCCGCTGTAGACATTTATGTATAGCTGACCTGTATTTGTACTAAGTATGATCCTGTATCCTATGTAGCTCTGATGATTATGTTTATCCAGTGTATTATTTGTGCATTGTCTGGTGTATTTATTTAATTTTGTTCTGCTATTATCTGTTTATGTGTTATATTCCAAAGATTACCCTTGCCACCGTCAGTACGGGGTTTGGGGTCGTCACAACGTGGTATCAGAGCTTTGGTTAAGCTTAGTGCTGGAATATAACATATTAACGAACTCTTCAGAAATAGAACCAGTAGTGTTCTAGGACGAATAACTCATTACAGATAGGATCAGTAATATCCTAGTATGAGTATAGCAGAATGAAATACGCCTGATAGACACATTTACATTCAAGTATATGTCTCTATGCTTTAAAATATCTTTTTTGTTGACCTGACACTTGATCTGCTATTTGCAGAAGTACTAGAAAATGAGTGTCAGAAACAGAAGGAATGCAGAACCAGATATTGGGGCTCTACTAATTAAGTATCGAAATATGGGTGGAATACCGTTCTCGGGCGAAGAATCTATTATGAAAACACAAGCTTGGATTCGTTCTGCTGAGAAAATCTTTGACGGTTTAAAGCTGAGAGATGACCAGAAAAGATACTGGCATCTTGGGCACTCAAAAACGAAGCTTTGTTCTGGTGGGATTCGATTATTTACAATATTCCTGAAGGTAATATTACTTGGGATAGATTTAAAGTGATTTTCCTAGAAAGATTTACTCCTCCTAAAGCAACTAAGCGGTGATGTGATGAATTCTCTTATCTGATACAAGGAGATATGACCATTCCAGAATATCATAAGAGATTCAACAAACTTTCTCATTTTGCCCCGCATCTGATTCAAGATCCAAAGAGGAAGAATCTGAGGTTTATTCATGGCCTGCAAAGAAAATACCAGAATAGTGTAATGAGGAATGTGAAGCTTCCTTTTTCTGAAATGATATACATGGCTTACCAGTATGAGGATTTCGACAAGAAAGGTATGTTACGCTACAAAGAGGAAGTCAGTTCTAGTAATAAAGGAGAGTCTGAAACTGATAGTCCTGAGGTCAGTAAGAAGCCCAGAGTCAATCGGAAAAGGGTCAGATCTGAGAAAGAACTAGTAATGACTGCCATATGCAATAACTGCCATAAGCAAGGGCATTTGCATGGGAATTGCAAATCCTCAAAGAAACGAGTAAAGAGTGGATCTAAATCCAAGAAGAATTTTCAAGAGAATAGAGATTGCAATAAATGCCATCGGACTGGTCATCTTGCAAAAGATTTTTGGCTCTTAAAGAAGCCTGGAATGGTACAAGTGAATGAAGTGGCAGAAACTTCAGCACCCTCAGCTAGTCAGGGAAGGTCTGATGTTTTGGAAGGCACGCTTACTGTCAAAAACATTCCATTTAAAGTACTGTTTGATACAGGCGCGTCGCGAATCTTTGTTGCAAAGAATGCAGTTAAGAAGTTGGATTTGAAATTGAAAAAGCTCAAAGAACCCATCACGGTACATAATCCGGTTGGGAGTTCCCTTGATCTTAGTTGGATTGGTAGGGTGTCGGTTTCCTTTTCCCGGTATCGGTTTCCTACCATCTCGACCGTTATGAATTTTACAGAGTTTGATCTTATCCTGGGATTAGACTGGTTAACCAAATATGAAGCATATGTTAAATGCTCCAAGAGAGTTGTTAGGGCAAAGATTAAATCAGGGGATTATATCACCATACCATGCGAAGGTCCGAATTCAAATAGAAAAGACTTTTGGTCAGCTCTTGATGTTTCTCCTGCTCAAGTAGAATATATCCCTGTAGTCACAGAGAATATTCCGGACCTCATAAAAGATATTCCTGTTGTCAAGAATTGTGCAGATGTGTTCGAAGAAGTTGTTAGCTTACCTCCGCAGAGAGAAATTGATTTCAAGATTGCTTTAATTCTGAACGAAAGGCCAGTAGTGCACGCTATTCAAAGAATGACTCTAAAGGAGAAAGAAGAACTATACAATCAAACTCGACAGCTTGTATGGAAGGGTCTGATCATGCCTAGTTTCTCTGATTGGGGAGCAGCAGTGGTGTTTGTCCCAAAGTCTGACGGTACTCTACGACTATATGTGGATTATCGTGACTTGAATAAGCAAACAATATAGAATAAATATCCATTGTCGCGAATCGATGATTTATTGGATCGTCTGAATGGAGCACAAGTATTTTCAAGGATGGACCTAGCTACAGACTTCCATCAGCTTCGTATTGCCAAAGAGTGTGTTCCTATGACAGCATTCAGAGGTCCAAACTTGTTCTATGAGTGGTTAATAATGCCGTTCGGCTTATGTAACACTCCAGCTTACTTCGTCGATTTGATGAATCGAATGTTCAGAGGAGTCTTGAATAAGTTTGTTCTGGTTTTTATTGATGATATTCTAATCTTCTCTAAGTCAAAAGCTGAACATGAAAAACATTTGGAACAAGTTCTAGAAATTCTGAGAAAGAATGTATTGAAAGCTAAACTGTCCAAATGTATATTCTGGCAGGATGAAGTAAAGTTTCTTGGCCACGTCGTATTAAAAGAGGGAATTGCTGTGGATCCAAGTAAAATCACCGCTATTCAAAATTGGAAACAGCCTTTTACTCCCACAGAAGTCTGAAGTTTTATTGGATTGGCTAGTTATTACCAGAAGTTCGTTAAAGATTTTTCGAAGATATCTAGTCACTTAACAAAGCTTACAAAGAAGCACGCAAAATTCAAGTGGACTCCAGAATGTGAGGAGACTTTTCAAAAGCTGAAATTAAGATTAACAACTGCTCCAATGTTAACCATTATCGATGGCAATCAAGACTTGAAAGTCTGGACAGATGCGTCTAGAGAAGGTCTTGGTGCAGTATTAATACAAAGAGGGCAGGTTGTTGCTTATGCTAGCCGTCAACTGAAGCCACATGAAAAGAATTACGTTACTCCTGATCTTGAGTTATTAGCTATCGTATTTGCTTTGAAAATCTGGAGGCATTATCTTTTGGGTGGGAAATTCGAACTGTATATGGACCATCAGTCATTGAAGTATTTGTTCACTTAGAAAGACTTGAATCTGAGATAGCAACATTGGCTAGAATTTCTTGCAGCATAAGATTTTGAGATTTTGTACACTTCAGGGAAAGCCAATGTTGTGGCTGATGCGCTAAGTAGAAAGAATGTAATAATCGCCAGTTTTATTATTACAACTTCATTAATTGATAAAATATTTGTTCTTCAGAAGGATGATAACTTCATTCAGAAGATCAGAGAGATAATTCAGAAAGGCGAGCCCTCGAGTTTTTAGGTTGATAATGATGGGATTCTAAGGCTAAAAGGTCGAATTTGTGTTCCTAACATTTCTGAGCTCCGAAAAGACAGTACTGGATGAATTCCACGAGTCAAAACTTAGTATCCATCCAGGAGTGAGAAAAATGTATAATGACATCAAACGCACTTTCTGGTGGTGGTCGATGAAGAGAGATATTTCTTTATATGTTAGCAGATGCCAACTAGTCAAAAGCGACCAACAGAAACTTGCTGGATTGTTACAACCGTTGGACATTCCAGGTTGGAAGTGCGAACGTATTTCCATGGACTTCATAGATGGTTTGCCCAGAACCGAAAAAAGAAATGACAGTATTTTGGTGATCGTAGATCGCTTCACGAAGACCGCCCATTTCATACCTGTCAGATCGAACAGAACTGCTCAGAGTCTGGCGCAGATATATTTCAATGAAATTGTTAGACTACATGGAGTGTCGATCAGTATAGTTAGTGATAGAGATCCAATATTTACTAGCAAATTCTGGGAGGCATTTCAAGTAGAACTGGGAACGAAGCTGAATCTAAGCACCGCCTATATTCAGCACCGCCTATCATCCTCAGACAGATGGTCAGACTGAGAGGGTGAATCGTATACTAGAAGATTTATTGCGGGATTTTGTTCTTGATTTTGGTGGATTATGGGAAGACCATTTGCTTTTGGCTGTGTTCTCATATAACAACAGCTACCAAGCGAGCCTGATGATGTCACCATTTGAAGCATTGTATGGTAGACCGTGCTGATCTCCTGCTTGTTGGCTCGAACCTGGTAATAGGCTTGTATTGGGACCTGATATGATCCGTGAAGCTGCCGACAAAGTCGATTTCGTTAAGAAACGATTACTCGCCGCTCAAAGCCGACAGAAGAGCTATGCTGATTCGAGAAGAAGAGATTTGGCTTTTTCTGTTGGTGATTATGTGTATATAAGGGTTTCTATGATGAGAGGAGTGATTCGATTTGGCAAAACTGGGCGCCCAGATTTATTGGTGCATTCCCTATACTAGAACGGATTGGAACCCTCGCTTATAGAGTTCAATTGCCTGATTGGTTGCCTGGAGTACATGATGTATTTCACGTATCTCAACTTCGAAAGCATGTCCATGACCCAGACTTGGTTGTGGAAGAGGCCGCACAACAGGATATTGAAATTACTCCAGAATAGGCTGTGAGAAGAGAGCCACTAAAGATTATTGGCAAAAAAACCAAAGAACTGAGGAACAAGAAGGTTCACTTAGTCAAAGTGCAATGGAGTGGAGATCCGCGAGATTGTACTTGGTAAACAGAGGAAAGCATTAAGAAAGCCTATCCTAAGTGCAGGATGGATATCTCTGATTGACTCTGGTGCAAGGTACATTTACCATATTTTGAAATTTCAATTATGCTCTCAGCTTTGTTATTATTTTCTTTTCATGGATGTAAACTTTTAATTCTATAGTCTGATTATTTTAAAAGAGTATAAGAATCAATTAGTATATTTTTGAAAAGTTAAAAACAAATTGATTGTTGCTTGTATTGTGTGATAGTGGATTTGATTAATTAAAATATTAAAATGATAGTTAATTCAATCAATAAATGAAGGGTAAATCTATGCAATTAAATCGCGTATTGAACTGATTTAAAAATAGATAGAAATATATACATGTGCATTATATATGTTTGAACAGGAAAATGGATTAGCTGTTGAGTAAAGAATTTATTTGCGTGTCAGACAAATAGGTAAACCTTAATGAGTTGGATGCGCAATTTTATTATTATATCAACTCCTGTGAATGTCATTGGATGCGGAGTGCTGGTTGTTCTGTTTGTAATAATAATGTCGCCTTAGGATAGTAACAATTAATTTTGAACTACACTACATGGCATACTTCTTGAAGATAGGCATACTTCATCATATACCACATAAGCATTTGGAGCTTGTGTGGCGAGGTTGAAGATTTATCATACGAGCGAGAGGCTTGTATGGCGATGACTATATTTTACAGGTTGAACTGATGACTGATATGGACTATGTAAAATATAACGGTAAAATTGCCAGATTAATAAAAATCCCACACGGGTCTGGAGATGACAATAAACACATCTCTCTGGTCATTAAGGCACAAAAACCATTTATAGGGTGATGAGAATTTATTCTCGGGAGTTATGACCTATACACACTCCCCTGTGGACACCGGAATATATCACTATAAATATGTGCATGCTTATTAGGATTTATTGGGTACCTAATACGGCCCTATAAATTTCCAAACCCCTCCCCGTACAAAGGAGATTATGGTGAAATTTTTCGAAAATTTAGGGTGTTAGCCAAATTTTCGAAGAATTTGAAAATTCTTAGAAACTGAAAAGTTGTAGAATGGAAGCCAGATTGAAAGTAGAGTTGATTAATCAAACCACTTTCAACTTTGTTCCTTTTCGGGGACGAAAAGTTTTAAGTGGGGGAGATTGTAACAACCTGGAAAATCTGAACTAGTCTGAAAATTTTAATTTGGATATTTTAGTGAATTTTAGATATTTAAAATAAAATATTTTAAATAATAACGACGAAAAGTGTGTTTGAATCGATGTTAGAAAATAAATATAATTATTTCTAATTATAAACAAGGCCTGAAATGACACGGTAGTTTCAAAATTTCAATTTAAACTTTGACTGACTGTACCGGGTGCAAAACGAAACGGATTTTAGTGAAACCAAAAATATTTAAATCTGTTAGTGAATATCTTTCTAACAAATCTGAAAAATTGAAGTTTCGTAGCGGGAAGCAAAAGTTATGGCCAAATGAATTTTCGGAAAGGTCGCTATAGAATTTATATAGCCCGTGAAAATGGCCATTTTGCAAACGACCTCAGAATTCGACGAAACGACTTTTTTGGATCCGGGATGTCAAATTTTGCTAGATTTCAAATTTCAAAATTTTTGAAGCTAGTATGTAAGCGTGGCAAAGGAAAATGTGTTTGGTCGATTTCTATTAAATTGGATCGGCCAGAAAAGGGCCATTTTTCAAACGGTCTCAAAATTCGACGAAACTAGTTTTGTTGGGACCGTATCACCGAAACATAGCTAGATTTATTTTTTGTGAAGTTTTAGAATCAGTGTGTGGCCCAGGCAAATTGAAATGTACGTTCACATCAAATATTGAATGTTTTATATTGTAATTTGAAGAGAAACTGAGTCAAACAGTCGAATGGGCCTACGAAACATATCCTTTTGTGTTCGGAATAGGGGTATTTAGCTAGGTGCGACAGTCATTGGGTTTGGATTGGAGGTCGTGTTAGAAAACCCTCTTTTAAAATTTTAAATAGCTCCCGGCCAATCAGAATTTTATAAAAAAAGGAAAATTCTCTCTGCCCGACATCGCGATAAACGACGGAAAGCAGCTCAAACCTTCCCAGCTGATTTCCGACCGCTCCGTCCATCTTCAGACCTCCCTCCAGTTGAATTTTTCGTAGATCTCTCCTCAGGCTTCCAATCCATACCCGATTTACCCTCCCCCGTGGCGAGAATCTCGAGATCAGAACCTCGAAAGTCGCGCCCTTTAAAGCGCCGTCGAGATCGCCTCAGGACACTGAAGTGCACCCTACTTCTGGCGCAGGAGCGCCCCTCCAAGCCCTTCCACGTGGCAGTGCCCGATCGTCGTATCGAGCAATGAATTTTACGAAAAATCAAAACTTAGTTTTGAACAGATTTTGAAAGGTACGGCCTATTTTATTTTAAGCTATTCTATAGCACTTTAAAGTGCTATGGTTTGTGATTTCACTATAAAAATCCTATATTTTTGCTATGTTGATGAAATTCAGTGAAACAAGAGACAGTGGACTCATGGGGACGTCTTCTACATTCTAGAAGAGATCGCATATTTTTCTGAGCCTTCTGCTATTTTTGATGGAGTGGAACCCAATGTGAGATTTCTGAATTATAAACTATATGGAAATGACAATGTATAAATTATATATTCGAAGTATGAGTTATATAAGCATTGTACACCTCATGTATAAGCGTTGTACAAGTTGTATGTTCGATGTATAAGTTATATATGCGTTGTAAAAATTATATATGTGTTGAAATGGAAGTGAAATATACTTATATATATATATATATATATACGCCCCTCGTCCACAAACCGGGGACGATTTTTATTGGTTGTGATTGGTGTGAAAATTGGTTGATAGCGAATGGTTGATTAGAATTATTTGTTGTTGAAATTGATTGTTTGTGGTTGAAAAATACCCGTTTGTGGTTGAGAATTATTTGGTTGAAACCACATAGGATTAGTTTGTGGAAAAGAAAAAAAATATAACAAACATGTCGCCTGCGTACGAAATAGATGCATGAAATCCCCATTGTCAAAAGCTGCGAGGCTTTAAGGTAGAGCGTGGAGCCGTACTAGGGACGGTCCCAGTTTTAACTACCCTGCCGTTATGCTGTCGAAATTTTCAATAATATTCTTGTGTTAGAATTATTTTCATGTGTTGAAACTATATTCGTGTGTCGAATAGAAATTCATGTGTTGAATAGAAATTCATGTGTTGAACGACATTCATGTTTTGAAATAAATTGTTTTATAATAAAAATCATATTTTTATCATCTATATGAACTATATTAAATAGTCGTGTTTTGAAATAAACTGTTTTATAATAAAAATCATATTTTTATCATCTATATGAACTATATAAAATAGTCATGTTTTGAAATAAATTGTTTTATAATAAAAATCATATTTTTATCATCTATATGAACTATATAAAATAGTCATGTTTTGAAAGAAATTGTTTTATAATAAAAATCATATTTTTGTCATCTACATGAACTATATAAAATAGTCGTGTTTTGAAATAAATTGTTTTAAAACAAAAATCACATTTTTGTTATATACATAAATTGTAAAAAATAGTGAAGTGTAGAAATAAATGTCTGTTGGATAAAAATATCATTTTTATCAAATGTATGAAAAGAATATGGTTTTGAAATCGAAGAATAGATTGTATTTATATATATATATAAATATAATTAAAATGTATCGAATAACGAAGCTGCAGTTCCTGTTTCGAAACCGTGATTTCAAACGATTAGTGCGGGAGATCCGACCATCGGATTTTCCCGAAACCGAAACCGTTGGGCTCGCTTTGGAAAAATCTTTCCAATGACACCAACTTTGTAAATATCCAACGGTTGGATTGTCTGGAATGTTTAATTCAAATCTGAAGAAAAACAGCGCCAGAATCAATTATATATATATATATAATTAAATTGAATTGAATAATGACGCTGCAGTTCGTATTTTGAAATCGAAACTTCAAACGAGTGTACCGGGAGATCCGACCGTTGGATTTTCCCGAAACTGGAACTGCTGGATTCATTTTGAAAAGATCTTTCTAATGATATAAAATTTGTGAAGATCCAACGGTTAGATTTTCAGATATGTGTAAATCAAATCTGAAGAAAATAGCGCCACAGTCGCGTTATGGCCTGAAGCGTCGTTTGAATAAATTGGCTATTTTTAAATAAATAAAAATAGCGATAAATCGTTATAAAATATTATAAATGATATAGAATGGAAATAAACCGAATTTACCTGGTTTATTAGATATTTGATGGTTGAATGTGAAATTTATAAACTAACTGAAAGTTAGCTAAGTCGGATGGTTTCCTGGGTTTTGATCTGATGTTGGTTTCAGCCTTCGGGGTTAATGCTTGGGAAATTGTTCTCTTACTAATTTACGGTTAGTGAATGATGAATTGGAATGAGGCATATGTTGTGTTGGTGTAGCACTTGTTTGTAATATACGCGAGTTGCTCGGAAAGACCGGGTTTATCCCATTCTGAATAACATAATTGACGATAAGAAATCGATGATGAAGACAGTGATTGAAGACCGGAGATCTTCACCTCGGTTGGATGGTAATTGATGTCTTGATTGGGAGGCATCCCGAAATATAGATAATAAGTGGTGATCATCCAGACAAACATGAAGATCGATGGATATGTAAGGTATATAGTGCCTCCGGTTCCGTTCAGACCCAGAACGGACATGTAAATGGACTGTGTGTCTGACATTGGAATTCATTCTGTGTGATTGATGGCATCAGTTGCATGGTGTGAATTGCATGTATGGCATGCTAATATGCAGTGATCAAGGCTTCTGTAGAAAAGCAAAGTCTTGTGGTTGATGATCAAAGCACGGCCTGTGTGGCATAGCTTTGTGTATAACGTGAATTCGCGAGCCTCACACCCCGGTATGAGCCAGAAACGGGAGAGGACCTCAGGGAGGACATGCGTTTCTTTCTAGCTAGAGGTGGTGTCAGTGCTTAAACTGGCTAACATTCATATTATTTTCACATGTGTGGTTATTGTTGTTGCGAGGCGTCTCGGATATATTGGTCGATCCGGGATCGATAAAGTCATTCGTTGGCTCATTTACGCCCCAAAGGGCGGGGAAACGCAGTGTTCAGGAATTTTAATCCACATCGGTGGACCGGCCCTGTCGCTCCAAAGGCTTGACTGAGTACTTGCCTGAGGCTCGGGCTAGACAGTCTTGAATTAGGTAAGGACTATCTTTTGCCTTGGTTCATGACGGCAATCCAATTTCCAAATACGTCATCATGCGGTTTTGATTGTAAACCTATATTTGGCGACATAGTGGCATGGGACGCTTATGTCATCTATGATTGATATTTATGATTGTTTATAAAATTAGAAACTAACGGGAAATGAGCTAAGATGGGTGGTTTCTTGGGTATTGATCTTGTGAAAACCCGTAACTTCCCCGTAAAGGAAAGCGCGGATAGTTCGAGAACAAGCCACAATAGAACACATACAAAAGAACATTTCACTGTTATTACAACAATGCATCAGATTACAAGAATATACAGAGTATAAATGAATAAATATTACACAGAAATCTCAGAGATTTAGATTACATTTAAATACATCGCAGCGGAAAATAATACGATACACAACTGAAGGAGATATACGGATACAAAGCTTTCCGGATATCGTTCCAGCTGTAAACCAGGATCCTATGAATATAAATCTGCAAAGCCAAAACTACTAGCTGCCCGTGTGGAAAATAGGGGCACCCAGAGTTTAGGTTAAAACAATAAACTCCAGGTCAGTCATGTGAATGGTGTGAGAACTGAAACAGTTATTAATCTTTATTTTTTTTAAGTTATGTAAATCAAGGGACCACGCCGTATAACACGGAACGGGTTTCTTCCCAAGAACACCAGTGCATAAAACAACAGCGCAATGCTAAATAAAGAAAAATGAAGCTATTATAAGACCCAGGTCCCATCACACAATGCAACGCAAGCCGGAGGATAGGGTTTTTACCTTATAATAGCCAAGAATGCTTGATACGTTTAAAACAAATCATTTGATACTTTTATAAGTTCATATTGTATAAAATATCTTCAAATCATAAGTATCAATCATAGACGGCATAAGTGCCCCATCCCACTATGTCGCCATACTAGGCTCTACAAATAAAGCCGGAATACACGTATTGGAAATTGGATTTCCATCATGGTGGCTCCTGATTCGAAAGATCGATCGCATAATGCAATTCACCACGGCTTACATCCCAACAAGAGAACACCGTCTGCATCCGCACATTTGGGACCAGAGTACCACCGCGGCTTACGTCCCAGTGAGAGAAAACACCGCCTACTCTATATATCCTTGAGCACTAGGCTCATCTCGGTAGACCGAATCCACGACACCACTAAGGTGCCCATCCATGAAAAAGCATACTGATCAAACCATCAGTTTGCCACCATACCGGGGTGTGAGGCACGCGGATCAACGCTATACACAAAGCCATGCTATATCAGCTGCGCTTTGATCATCAACCACCAAACTTTGCTTTTCAACCAAAGTCTGGATCATTGCATCTCAGCATGCCACACTATCAATCCATATCGTACCACTGATTTCTGCCAATATATAACCTCTGAGCTCATATGTCTCAGAGAAGGGCGTTAAGCAAGAGAATAAATTCTCCGCCGCCAAACAGATATATATTTAGCAGAGATCAACAAATACAATATAAAGGAATACAATGTCAGACACACCATCCATTTACAAGTCCGTTCTAGGTCTAAACGAAACCGGAGGCACTTTCCTCGCATATCCATCCATTTCCAAGTACGTCTGGACGACCACCAACTATTTCCATCCTCTTGGGTGTACAGCCCAATCAGGATCGTCAGTAATTATCTGAACGATGTGAAGACTTCCGGTCATCAACCACTGTCTTCATCTTCGACATATCGTCGAATCGGTTATTCAGAATGGGTATAAACCCGGCCTTTCCGAACAACCCGCGTATATTAAAAACGAATGTTACACAAACACAGCATACGCCTCATTCCAATTCAGTAGCTACTAACCGTAAATCAACAAGAGAACAATTTCCCAAATATTAACCCCGAAGGCCGAAACCAACATCAGATCAATACCCAGAAAACCATTCTTCTTAGCTAACCTACAGCTAGTTTCTAAATTTCAATTCTTAGGGAAAGGTTCACATTAATTTTATCCAAGATAAATTCTTTAAAATTTATCCTTTGATCTTCCTTTGGATGTCATTTCAAACCAAATTATGGTTTTCCCAAACTAGTCAAGATTAGCGAACCATACCGAGATAATTATTTGATTTATTTCCCAATCCCAATCTATTCATCCCATGAAGCAAAACTGGTAATACTCCATATCTAATACCATGGTGTTATCGGTAAAATTAATTACCATTTCACGTTCAAATCTAATTAAAGATTTAACGATCGCTTTGGAGCAAAACTGGTAATACTCCATTCTCGCTCACTTCTAAAGTTGATAATTTAAATTATCAATTTAATTGAAGATTCATCAAAACTCTTTTTACTGGGTTAAAGAACTTGTGTCTTTTAAAACACAGTTCACGATAAACCCAAATCACATTCTATTTATTATCGGGTTAAAGAGCTAGTGTTATTTAAAACACCGTTCACGATAAACCCATTTCAATTCTAGTTCAATTTAAATCAAATATATTAGGAATTCCGATTATTTAAAACCCCTTTTTAAATCTAATTTATTTATTTAAAAACAAATCGGGTTTTAAATTTAGTTCAAACTAGTTCATTTTGATAAAAATCTATTTTTATCTTTTCAAATATGGAGTTTTTCATCCCAAATTTTCTCAAATCATTTCTTATGATTTTACACAAATTATTGATATTTTTAATAATTTTTATTAAGGTCCGTACAGTCGATTTCCATCAACGGCCATCGAACTGCACTCACAGCGACCTTTTCCGAATTTGATTTGGACGTATCTCCAAATCCAACCGTTAGATTTCAAATTTCTAATATTCGTTAGAAAGCTCTTTTCGATATGAACCCAACGGTTCCGGTTTTAGGAGAATCCGACGGTCGGATCTCCCGTAATGTCCGTTTGAAATAAATGGTCGAAATTCGCGAACTGCCGCGGCGCGGCGCGTTCTATTCAGGCCATTATATAATATATATAATATATATTTCGTCGATTACTATTTAAAACGAATTTTATAAATAGTTTTGAATTCGTTTCAAAAACAATTTCAACTTCCATCTCAATTCAAATCAAAATTGAATCTTTCCTTATAAATTCGTTTTAAAATTCATTTCTATTCAATTCAAGTTTCAATTCAATTTGAATTCATTTCAATTCGTTTTAAATTCAATTCGAATTCGTTTTCAATTCATTTCATTTCGAAATCGTTTTATACTCAATTCATTTCGAAATCATTTTCAATTCATTTCGAAATCGTTTTCAATTCATTTCGAAATCGTTTTCAATTCATTTCATTTCGAAATCGTTTTCAATTCATTTCGAAATCGTTTTCAATTCATTTCATTTCGAAATCGTTTTCAATTCATTTCATTTCGAAATCGTTTTCAATTCATTTCATTTCGAAATCGTTTTCAATTCATTTCGAAATCGTTTTCAATTCATTTCATTTGAAAATGAATAAAATCGATATAAATATCGTTCACGTCAAAATGGCGTCAATCTAATCAACACGGCTTCATATATTCCTTTACTCTATTCAACAAATGAATATTTATTTTTGTCAACACACGACTAATCTCAACGAATGAGTACTGTCCACGTGTGACTATTTTTGTTAAATTATTTCGTTCAACACATGACTAATCTCAACGGATGAGTATTGTCAACACATGAACCTTTATTTTATATTGATAAAGATGTAAATTTTATTATTAAAATATTTCGTTCAACACATGACTAATCTCAACGGATGAGTACAGTCAACACATGAACCTTTATTTTATAATATTCTTTATTCTCTAAATTGGAATGAGGCCCAATCAATCACCATATAAAATTAATTATATGGATTTTCATACAACACATGTATATAATAGCATTGAAAAATAATCAACCATCACCCAAAGTGCACTACACTGTATAAGCATCAAATATAGATATCTAACGCTTATAACAGCCTATCAATCAATCGATCGACATATTTAATCAATCAGGATGAGTGAACTTCATATTTCATCCCAACACCCGTGTGGGGTTTCAAACAATCAAACACAGATTTTATTTGTGTAGTTGGGCGATGTGTAAAATTTATCGACCCAATCAATGTCCTTCAAATAGGTGTACATAAACAAACCGTCCGGTTTGCAAATGAATATTTTATTTTATTCACTTCCACGTTAAAATTATATTTTTAACGATCAAAATGTTTTATTCAAACTATGAATATTCTATTCGGCTCATTTATTCAATAAAATGATATTTTTATTTTTCTAAAATATTTTAGAAAATTTCGGCGGCATAACGACACGATACTAGAAACGGGACGAGGCCTAGCCTTATCCCCGGTCTAGTGAAGGCCCACGCCATTCACACATCAATCAAATCAATTCGTTTCACCAAACAATTCAATTCAAACAAAATATTCTAACTAACCACACAACCAAACAATTTAACAAACAAGTCATCCATGGTTTGTGGATGACGGGTGTCGGGTGCTACTAAACACCGTCTGCATTCTAGTATATATATAAATAGAAATGAAATTGAAAGGTGAGAAATTCTCACCGATAGCTATCCAACCATCTCGACTCTTCTTTTGCAGAAGTCTCCGTCGTCCTCGCCTTTTTGTCATCTTTGTTGCCCGTATTCTCTAAATATGTTAAAATCGAATTTTTACTTCGCTATTCAATATATAAAAATCGAATTTTTACTTTGCTATTCAATATATAAAAAAACGAATTTTTACTTTGCTATTCAATATATAAAAACGAATTTTATATTGTTGTTATCTATATAAAAAATCACATTTTTACACTGCTACTTTATAGATAAAAATTCTATTTTTATACCGCTACTATATAGATAAAAATTCTATTTTTATAACGGTGTTATATAATAAAGATTATATTTTTATCACACTATTCTCTATATAAAAATTATATTTTTATATTATTAAAAATCATAACTTTCATATATTTAAAACAAAAAAAAGAATATCTAAACTTTTTCATATATATAAAATCGCCTTTTTATCTTTCTAAAAATATTTCCATATATATACGATAAAAATTCTATTTCATATCTTCAAAAACAAACTATATTTCATATTTCAAAAACAAAGTATATTTTTTTCCTTTATCAAAATCCTATCATTGTATTTATATTTTCAAATCCTCTCTTTATATTTTAAAAACTAATGTTATTTATATTCTAAAATCATACTTCTACTTATATATTTTAAACACAGCCTATATATTTTAAAAACAAATTTAAACTGATTTTCAAAACAATTTTAAACTGAATTTAAACTGTATTTTAAACTGAATTTAAATTGTATTTTAAACTGATTTTAAAAACTGCTTAAAACTGATTTTAAAAACTGCTTAAAACTGATTTTAAAAACTTAAGAAGAATAAATAAAAATAAAACCTTTTCTCTGTTTGTATTCTAGTCTCTTCTGAAATGTAGAATTTTTCATTGCGAATCCAACGCATTTCGTTTCGTCTCGTTCTATATCCGTATAGAAAAGATATGCTATGTTAAACATTTAACACTTTACTGAATTAATTAAACTAATTAAGAAAATTAATCACCTTAGTTAACCTTAACCATTTTCTCTTTCACCGTCGTTCACTCCAGGAAACAACGCAATACCGAAACCCATCTTCCACCGAACTCTTCCCCAATCGCGCGCCACCGTGGTGATCCAGACCACGATCAACATAGCTCATGGCGAAGCCCTTCACTCCTCCTTCCTTCGCCTACAACAGCAGTCACCGCGGCCTTTACCAGTGCTGGAAAAACACGTTGAAACCGCAGCCGTTCATGGCTCAAATTCTCACAAAATACATCGTTAAATTCGATCTGGACTGTTGGAATTCAAGAGCTCTCGAACCTCTTCATTTTTCTCTTTAGAACTCTCGAATTTTATTGGGTATAGAAGGAGATCGAAGAGGAAGAAAACAGGGTGATTTCTGCCCTTGGTTTGGAAGCCGGCGGCTCTAAAGGATTATGAGGGAATAGGGTTTTAAAATCCCTTTGTACCATATTTTCAAATATTATTTAATTTAATTTAATCCTAAAAAGGTGAATTTTATATCCGAACTCCAAATCAAATCCAACGGCTATGGTCTCCAGCTAAATACCCTCATTCCGAACACAATGGGATGTGTTTCGCAAGCCAATTCGACTGTTTGAATCAATTTTTATCAAAATTAAAATATAAATCATTATATATTTAATTTAAACGTACATTTCAATTTACTGGGGCCACATACTAACTAGAAAAATTCCAGAAAAATATTTTCTAGCTTCGTATTGACGATACGGTCCTAACAAAACTAGTTTCGTCGAATTCTGAGATCGTTGGAAAAATGGCCAATTTCCAGTCGATTAAAATCAACTGAAACCGGTCAAACGCGTTTTCCTTTGCCACGCTCACATATTGATTCGAAAAATTATGAAATTTGAAACCTAGCAATAATTTGACATCACGGACCCAACAAAAGTGGTTTCGTCGAAATCCGAGGTCATTTGCAAAATGGCTATTTTTAAGGGCCTGAATTCCATAGCGACTATTCAGAATTTTCAACTGGACATATCCTTTGATCCCCGCTATGAAATTTCAATTTTTCAGATTCGTTGGAAAGATATTCTCAAAGAGATCCTAATGTTTTTGGTTTCACTAAAATCCGGATTGTTGTGCACCCGGTACGTTCAGTTGAAGTTTGAAATCGAATTATCGAACTACCCAGCCATTTTCAATTCTATTTATAATTATATATAATTATTTATATTCTAACGACGACGTATATAATATATACGTTCGAATTCTATTCAAAATAAATTTCTCGTCGATATTATTTAAAATAATCTATTTTAAATAATCAAAATTCGCTAAAATCGCCAAAATAAAAATTTTAAGCTGGCCCAGATTTTCGGGTTGTTACAATCTCCCCCACTTAAAACTTTTCGTCCCCGAAAAGGAACAAAGTCGAAAGTGGTTTGATTAATCAACTCTACGTTCGATCCGGCTTCCATTCTCCAACTTTTCAGTTTCTGAGAATTTTCAAATTTTCAAAAATTTGGCTAACACCCTAAATTTTCGAAAAAATTCGCCATAACCTCCCCTGCACCGGGAGCATCGGGAAATCTCAAATAGCTTCCCCGGTCCTTCTAATCTCAAAAAGAAAAATAAAAAGCCAAGCGGCTAGCCAATAGGCTCATAAAATCATCATCACCCAAACAAAACAGTAAATCATGTAGTAAACATGTACCTATTTGTCGGGCAAACAAATTTTATTCTCTGGCTCTAGCCTCCTTGCTATGACCTGTTCAATGTAAGTATATGTATATGCAAGCAAATGCGACCAATTTTCAATATAATTCAATTTTTGATGCTATTAGGCATAATGGTTCAAAATTATCAAATAAATAAACAAACAACACAAACATCAATCAATTAGTGAATTAGGGTTTCAAATTCATAAATTTTGATACATATACAGAAAATCATGTTTTGATGCCAATACACAACAATGTGTTCTAACTATATAAGTTTTGGTTCTCACACCAGCCTAATGGAAATATATAGAAATCAAACCTTCGAAACACGAACAAAATTCTGATGATGATATATCAATCATCAGAATCATCTCCGGGTGTCTAGAATATGATTCTATATCTATCCAGTATATTAAAACTTCGAATGTACGTTCATGACGCGTATATGCAAAATCTTTATATATTGGATTGTCCATATTCAAAATAAATAAATAATCAAATACGTTTAAAACGATTTAAATTTCAAAACAAAATTGTTTTCATTTGAAAAATATACTCTTCACACTCGTTCTAGGATACTACTGATCCTATCTCTAACGAGTCATTCTAATTGGATATTACTAATCCAATATCTGATGAATTCTTTCGTATGGTTCTAATGTGTCTTGTTCTCGAGCTCTGTAAACCAAAGCTCTGATACCAACTATGAAAACCCGTAACTTCCCCGTAAAGGAAAGCGCGGATAGTTCGAGAACAAGCCACAACAGAACACATACAAAAGAACATTTCACTGTTATTACAACAATGCATCAGATTACAAGAATATACAGAGTATAAATGAATAAATATTACACAGAAATCTCAGAGATTTAGATTACATTTAAATACATCGCAGCGGAAAATAATACGATACACAACTAAAGGAGATATACGGATACAAAGTTTTCCGGATATCGTTCCAGCTGTAAACCAGGATCCTGTGAATATAAATCTGCAAAGCCAAAACTACTAGCTGCCCGTGTGGAAAATAGGGGCACCCAGAGTTTAGGTTAAAACAATAAACTCCAGGTCAGTCATGTGAATGGTGTGAGAACTAAAACAGTTATTAATCTTTATTTTTTTTTAAGTTAGGTAAATCAAGGGACCACGTCGTATAACACGGAACGGGTTTCCTCCCAAGAACACCAGTGCATAAAACAACAGCGCAATGCTAAATAAAGAAAAATGAAGCTATTATAAGACCCAGGTCCCATCACACAATGCAACGCAAGCCGGAGGATAGGGTTTTTACCTTATAATAGCCAAGAATGCTTGATACGTTTAAAACAAATCATTTGATACTTTTATAAGTGCATATTGTATAAAATATCTTCAAATCATAAGTATCAATCATAGATGGCATAAGTGCCCCATCCCACTATGTCGCCATATTAGGCTCTACAAATAAAGCCGGAATACACGTATTGGAAATTGGATTTCCATCATGGTGGCTCCTGATTCGAAAGATCGATCGCGTAATGCAATTCACCACGGCTTACGTCCCAACAAGAGAACACCGTCTGCATCCGCATATTTGGGACCAGAGTACCACCGCGGCTTACGTCCCAGCGAGAGAAAACACCGCCTACTCTATATATCCCTGAGCACTAGGCTCATCTCGGTCGACCGAATCCACGACACCACTAAGGTGCCCATCCATGAAAAAGCATACTGATCAAACCATCAGTTTGCCACCATACCGGGGTGTGAGGCTCGCGGATCAACGCTATACACAAAGCCATGCTATATCAGCTGCGCTTTGATCATCAACCACCAAACTTTGCTTTTCAACCAAAGTCTGGATCACTGCATCTCAGCATGCCACACTATCAATCCATATCGTACCACTGATTTCTGCCAATATATAACCTCTGAGCTCATATGTCTCAGAGAAGAGCGTTAAGCAAGAGAATAAATTCTCCGCCGCCAAACAGATATATATTTAGCAGAGATCAACAAATACAATATAAAGGAATACAATGTCAGACACACCATCCATTTACAAGTCCGTTCTAGGTCTGAACGAAACCGGAGGCACTTTCCTCGCATATCCATCCATCTCCAAGTACGTCTGGACGACCACCAACTATTTCCATCCTCTTGGGTGTACAACCCAATCAGGATCGTCAGTAATTATCCGAACGATGTGAAGACTTCCGGTCTTCAACCACCGTCTTCATCTTCGACATATCGTCGAATCGGTTATTCAGAATGGGTATAAACCCGGCCTTTCCGAACAACCCGCGTATATTAAAAACGAATGTTACACGAACACAGCATACGCCTCATTCCAATTCAGTAGCAACTAACCGTAAATCAACAAGAGAACAATTTCCCAAATATTAACCCCGTAGGCCGAAACCAACATCAGATCAATACCCAGAAAACCATTCTTCTTAGCTAACCTACAGCTAGTTTCTAAATTTCAATTCTTAGGGAAAGGTTCCCATTAATTTTATCCAAGATAAATTCTTTAAAATTTATCCTTTGATCTTCCTTTGGATGTCATTTCAAACTAAATTATGGTTTTCCCAAACTAGTCGAGATTAGCGAACCATACCGAGATAATTATTTGATTTATTTCCCAATCCCCCTCTATTCATCCCATGAAGCAAAACTGGTAATACTCCATATCTAATACCATGGTGTTATCGGTAAAATTAATTACCATTTCACGTTCAAATCTAATTAAAGATTTAACGATCGCTTTGGAGCAAAACTGGTAATACTCCATTCTCGCTCACTTCTAAAGTTGATAATTTAAATTATCAATTTAATTGAAGATTCATCAAAACTCTTTTTACTGGGTTAAAGAACTTGTGTCTTTTAAAACACAGTTCACGATAAACCCAAATCACATTCTATTTACTATCGGGTTAAAGAACTAGTGTTATTTAAAACACCGTTCACGATAAACCCATTTCAATTCTTGTTCAATTTAAATCAAATATATTAGGAATTTCGATTATTTAAAACCCCTTTTTAAATCTAATTTATTTATTTAAAAACAAATCGGGTTTTAAATTTAGTTCAAACTAGTTCATTTTGATAAAAAATCTATTTTTATCTTTTCAAATATGGAGTTTTTCATCCCAAAATTTCTCAAATCATTTCTTATGATTTTACACAAATTATTGATATTTTTAATAATTTTTATTAAGGTCCGTACAGTCAATTTCCATCAACGGCCATCGAACTGCACTCACAACGACCTTTTCCGAATTTGATTTGGACGTATCTCCACATCCAACCGTTAGATTTCAAATTTCTAATATTCGTTAGAAATCTCTTTTCGATACGAACCCAACGGTTCCGGTTTTAGGAGAATCCGACGGTCGGATCTCCCGTAATGTCCGTTTGAAATAAATGGTCGAAATTCGCGAACTGCCGCGGCGCGGCGCGTTCTATTCAGGCCATTATATAATATATATAATATATATTTCGTCGATTACTATTTAAAACGAATTTTATAAATAGTTTTGAATTCGTTTCAAAAACAATTTCAACTTCCATCTCAATTCAAATCAAAATTGAATCTTTCCTTATAAATTCGTTTTAAAATTCATTTCTATTCAATTCAAGTTTCAATTCAATTTGAATTCATTTCAATTCGTTTTAAATTCAATTCGAATTCGTTTTCAATTCATTTCATTTCGAAATCGTTTTATACTCAATTCATTTCGAAATCGTTTTCAATTCATTTCGAAATCGTTTTCAATTCATTTCATTTCGAAATCGTTTTCAATTCATTTCGAAATCGTTTTCAATTCATTTCATTTCGAAATCGTTTTCAATTCATTTCATTTCGAAATCGTTTTCAATTCATTTCATTTCGAAATCGTTTTCAATTCATTTCATTTCGAAATAGTTTTCAATTCATTTCATTTCGAAATCGTTTTCAATTCATTTCGAAAACGTTTTCAATTCATTTCATTTGAAAATGAATAAAATCGATATAAATATCGTTCACGTCAAAATGGCGTCAATCTAATCAACACGGCTTCATATATTCCTTTACTCTATTCAACAAATAAATATTTATTTTTGTCAACACACGACTAATCTCAACGAATGAGTACTATCCACGTGTGACTATTTTTGTTAAATTATTTCGTTCAACACATGACTAATCTCAACGGATGAGTACTGTCAACACATGAACCTTTATTTTATATTGATAAAGATGTAAATTTTATTATTAAAATATTTCGTTCAACACATGACTAATCTCAACGGATGAGTACAGTCAACACATGAACCTTTATTTTATAATATTCTTTATTCTCTAAATTGGAATGAGGCCCAATCAATCACCATATAAAATTAATTATATGGATTTTCATACAACACATGTATATAATAGCATTGAAAAATAATCAACCATCACCCAAAGTGCACTACACTGTATAAGCATCAAATATAGATATCTAACGCTTATAACAGCCTGTCAATCAATCGATCGACATATTTAATCAATCATGATGAGTGAACTTCATATTTCATCCCAACACCCGTGTGGGGTTTCAAACAATCAAACACAGATTTTATTTGTGTAGTTGGGCGATGTGTAAAATTTATCGACCCAATCAATGTCCTTCAAATAGGTGTACATAAACAAACCGTCCGGTTTGCAAATGAATATTTTATTTTATTCACTTCCACGTTAAAATTATATTTTTAACGATCAAAATGTTTTATTCAAACTATGAATATTCTATTCGGCTCATTTATTCAATAAAATGATAGTTTTATTTTTCTAACATATTTTAGAAAATTTCGGCGGCATAACGACACGATACTAGAAACGGGACGAGGCCTAGCCTTATCCCCGGTCTAGTGAAGGCCCACGCCATTCACACATCAATCAAATCAATTCGTTTCACCAAACAATTCAATTCAAACAAAATATTCTAACTAACCACACAACCAAACAATTTAACAAACAAGTCATCCATGGTCTGTGGATGACGGGTGTCGGGTGCTACTAAACACCGTCTGCATTCTAGTATATATATAAATAGAAATGAAATTGAAAGGTGAGAAATTCTCACCGATAGCTATCCAACCATCTCGACTCTTCTTTTGCAGAAGTCTCCGTCGTCCTCGCCTTTTTGTCATCTTTGTTGCACGTATTCTCTAAATATGTTAAAATCGAAATTTTACTTCGCTATTCAATATATAAAAATCGAATTTTTACTTTGCTATTCAATATATAAAAAAACGAATTTTTACTTTGCTATTCAATATATAAAAACGAATTTTATATTGTTGTTATCTATATAAAAAATCACATTTTTACACTGCTACTTTATAGATAAAAATTCTATTTTTATACCGCTACTATATAGATAAAAATTCTATTTTTATAACGGTGTTATATAATAAAGATTATATTTTTATCACACTATTCTCTATATAAAAATTATATTTTTATATTATTAAAAATCATAACTTTCATATATTTAAAACAAAAAAAAGAATATCTAAACTTTTTCATATATATAAAATCGCCTTTTTATCTTTCTAAAAATATTTCCATATATATACGATTAAAATTCTATTTCATATCTTCAAAAACAAACTATATTTCATATTTCAAAAACAAAGTATATTTTTTTCCTTTATCAAAATCCTATCATTGTATTTATATTTTCAAATCCTCTCTTTATATTTTAAAAACTAATGTTATTTATATTCTAAAATCATGCTTCTACTTATATATTTTAAACACAGCCTATATATTTTATAAACAAATTTAAACTGATTTTCAAAACAATTTTAAACTGAATTTAAACTGTATTTTAAACTGAATTTAAACTGTATTTTAAACTGATTTTAAAAACTGCTTAAAACTGATTTTAAAAACTGCTTAAAACTGATTTTAAAAACTGCTTAAAACTGATTTTAAAAACTTAAGAAGAATAAATAAAAATAAAACCTTTTCTCTGTTTGTATTCTAGTCTCTTCTGAAATGTAGAATTTTTCATTGCGAATCCAACGCATTTCGTTTCGTCTCGTTCTGTATCCGAATGGAAAAGATATGCTATGTTAAACATTTAACACTTTACTGAATTAATTAAACTAATTAAGAAAATTAATCACCTTAGTTAACCTTAACCATTTTCTCTTTCACCGTCGTTCACTCCAGGAAACAACGCAATACCGAAACCCATCTTCCACCGAACTCTTCCCCAATCGCGCGCCACCGTGGTGATCCAGACCACGATCAACATAGCTAATGGCGAAGCCCTTCACTCCTCCTTCCTTCGCCTACAATAGCAGTCACCGCGGCCTTTACCAGTGCTGGAAAAACACGTTGAAACCGCAGCCGTTCATGGCTCAAATTCTCACAAAATACATCGTTAAATTCGATCTGGACTGTTGGAATTCAAGAGCTCTCGAACCTCTTCATTTTTCTCTTTAGAACTCTCGAATTTTATTGGGTATAGAAGGAGATCGAAGAGGAAGAAAATAGGGCGATTTCTGCCCTTGGTTTGGAAGCCGGCGGCTCTAAAGGATTATGAGGGGATAGGGTTTTAAAATCCCTTTGTACCATATTTTCAAATATTATTTAATTTAATTTAATCCTAAAAAGGTGAATTTTATATCCGAACTCCAAATCAAATCCAACGGCTATGGTCTCCAGCTAAATACCCTCATTCCGAACACAATGGGATGTGTTTCGCAAGCCAATTCGACTGTTTGAATCAATTTTTATCAAAATTAAAATATAAATCATTATATATTTAATTTAAACGTACATTTCAATTTACTGGGGCCACATACTAACTAGAAAAATTCCAGAAAAATATTTTCTAGCTTCGTATTGACGATACGGTCCTAACAAAACTAGTTTCGTCGAATTCTGAGACCGTTGGAAAAATGGCCAATTTCCAGACGATTAAAATCAATTGAAACCGGTCAAACGCGTTTTCCTTTGCCACGCTCACATATTGATTCGAAAAATTATGAAATTTGAAACCTAGCAATAATTTGACATCACGGACCCAACAAAAGTGGTTTCGTCGAAATCCGAGGTCATTTGCAAAATGGCTATTTTTAAGGGCCTGAATTCCATAGCGACTATTCAGAATTTTCAACTGGACATATCCTTTGATCCCCGCTATGAAATTTCAATTTTTCAGATTCGTTGGAAAGATATTCTCAAATAGATCCTAATGTTTTTGGTTTCACTAAAATCCGGATTGTTGTGCACCCGGTACGTTCAGTTGAAGTTTGAAATCGAATTATCGAACTACCGCGCCATTTTCAATTCTATTTATAATTATATATATTTATTTATATTCTAACGACGACGTATATAATATATACGTTCGAATTCTATTCAAAATAAATTTCTCGTCGATATTATTTAAAATAATCTATTTTAAATAATCAAATTTCGCTAAAATCGCCAAAATAAAAATTTTAAACTGGCCCAGATTTTCGGGTTGTTACAGATTTGATGTTGGTTTCGGCCTTCGGGGTTAATACTTAGCGAATCGTTCTCTTACTAATTTACAGTTGGAGTCTGATTAAGAATTAAACGATAAAATTTACATTTTAAGTGCTTTTACTTTACACGTATTAAGCATATCTTGGTCGATAATAAAATAAGATTAGGTTGGGGAGCAAAACCATACTTTGTTATTAGATAGGACCTATCCAACCACCTTCCATTTCAAACAGGACCTGATGGTTTCAGGAAAACCGAGCACATTTAAGTGGAACAACTACATAAGAGGTCTAAAGAATTTGACTAGTAGGGCATTTGTTGTTTTCTAAGCATGTAGATTTTGATGACATGCACTAGTTTATGTGTCTTTTTGCTAGTAGGCATGACCAACTAGTGGCACATTACTGCATGATGGTGGAGGGCACATGATGGCAACAGAAAAGGGTAAGAGCCGATCAAAGTGTAGATCTAGAAAACTAATTCATACCAAAAAAACTCATAATAAGTAAAGTGCAAACAATCAAAGAAGAAACACAGTTATAAGACATTATTAGTAATTATCTCTTTTGTGTACGGGCACAGAACTATTATTAAGTCTATCCTTTTAGTAACTTATCATGCTAGCAATTACTTTATTCATCGGGATTTATGTCTGACCTACTCCTCTTTCTTCATTTCCCTCCTTCAAGATCACAGGGTTGATTCTGATTATTCCTGGTTTCTTAGAGGAGCATCTTGTTGCAGTCCATTCTTGATTTCAGATGTATCTCCTTTTCTTATCATTTTCAGTTGGTTGGTTTGCACTGTGACTTGAGAGGGGGATATCAATTTTATGTATAATTTTCTTGTGAGACATGTTGTTGTTGCCATTGTATTATTATTATGACTTTTTGAGAAGAATGATGTTTTCAGAAATAAATGCCAAGTTTATGTTTCCGCTGTATTTATTTTATATGTTTTGTATATTTAGTCTATATGATGTTATTTAGTTATTCCTACAAATGCTACACACTCTTTAATATTCCTATTTAGGAATACTAAGGGGTGCAGGTTGTTTCATTTGGTATCAGAATATAAGGTTGCATGATTCTAAAAACTTATTTTTAAAAGTAAATAATTTTCTAAAAAGAAAGTATATTTTCCAAACTCTCTATCAAGATATAAAGAGTGCTATCCCCTCAAGTTAGTATAACCTTCCTTTGACTCCTTCAAATCTTAATTCCTATCATTTTCCTTTGCATAGTATGGAAGATGCCGCTAATCTTCCAGAGGGAATATTGATACTTGCCTGATTCCGACTTTTAGGCTGGGGCTATCAATGGATTCTTTCGGATACGGATAACGACATATCTGTATCCATATCCAAAATTATTTTCGGATATCCGTATCCATTAAATTTTTGGATATCGGATATCCATATCCGCTTAATTTTCGGCTACAGACAGATATTGGACATTTATTCGCTCCGCCAATAATTAATAAATTTGAGAGTATAAATAAAAAAAGTTTGGTTCGATATAAAATAATTTTTGGACTAATATTTATAAAAATCTAGGAAATAAAGAAATAATATGATGAAACATTGTTTTATACTAATATCCATAGCATATCAAGAAATATTCCAAAATTAAAAACTAAAACTACCGTTTTTCACTAAAAACTGTATCGTAGTAACATCCAATGGTTACAAAATAATTACTAACTCTATTTTTTCGTTTTGAGTTTTATATATTACATCAATTAGTCGGACGGATATTTTTCGGATACAGATACCGCTATAACTATCACTACAAGAAAATATACATATGGTTACATTAATTGGTGGCGTTTGACATATGAATGTAACCAATGTGGTTTTTGATTTTATTTCTGGAGTTTTGGTTACATTTATTTCACAATTGGCAAAAATACTGGTTACATTTGTCGCTTCCCTCCTACTACGTTTCATTTCCCTCTTCTATTTCACATTTTCCGCCTAAACCTAAAATTGCTTTCCCCCTCATTTCCTCCAAAATACTTTCCTCCCCACATCTTTTGTCTCTCCTTTTGCGATTTCAGCCCCTTCCCTGTTATCCTTCAAAACCGCCTCCCAGTTTGCCTTTTTCTGCAGATGTGAATCTTATCCTTCCCTTCAATTTACGTAACTAGATTTGCTGCCTTTCCTTCCTTATTTGTCTTCGTTCGTTGGTCAGTTTCTCGCTCCTTCCTTTGTTGATCTATCCGCCGCCGCCGACTGCTGGATGTGCTATTATGCACCATCGATCGTTGATTGGCTCTGACTTCGGTTCACTAGAAGCCTTAAAGATAAAAATCAACGCAGAAGGTGCAGCTTTGTAAGCTTCTTGTTGGGTGGTAAGTGAAACTCTTTCATATACTTTAGATGCCTTGTTTTATCAATGCTGATTTATCAAGTTATCTTGTGATCTGCAGTGGCTTGCTCTGAACAAGGAGATATAAAAATAAGAGTTGAAACGACTGCTAATCAGGTAAAACATGTCAATAATAACACTACATGTGTTGAGGAAATTTTGTGATGAAACTGCCAAAAATTTCTCACCATTGCATTCTAGAATCATGTAGTAATATTTTACGTGATTTCCCTGTAGGACCCTTTGGTAGGCAAAGGAGCAAATTTAGTACCTTTACTTGGGTTAGATGTATGGGGCATGCTTACTACTTGCATGTATACCACATGGCCTTTTTTGCAATATATTTTTGAAAATTTTGCTTTGTGCTTCAGGTTGATTATTGTCCTTTTGTGTATTTTGAAATATTAGTGTGTATATAGCTTGCTGCTTATGAATTTTATTAGTATTGTAATGGTCTTGTCTAACTTTTTTTTACGTATTAATAGTTTTAGTTACAACTGCTTCTATTACCCCTTCTTCCTGCCTTTTACCCCCATATATTTACAAATATCCAATTTCTGATCTTATCCCTTCATAAATAATTGCCTTTTAACTGGGCTTCTCTAAGGCAATGTGTGGTCTTGATTCTTATTATATTTTTTTATTTTTATTTTTTGCAGAACTTTCTTTAGATTTCTTATAATCACTATCATTCTATTTTTTATTTTGGTCATTGACTTTTAAAATCTCTTTCCTGTCACCTGTGAGTGTTATGATTATGACAATTTTACTCACTTTTGTTATCGAACTGTTTAGATTTTGTTCAAAGGCTTAAACCTGAAGCTGAAATTGGTCGAAGGAATGATTTGGCATTTTTCTAATTTATTTTAGTTTTTAGGAATGATTTGATTATTGTTATAAAAATAACAGTGCGGTTATGCACCAAAATAATGGCGTGTCTAGGTGCAATTCACAAAAAAAAATCAAGGTGCATGTCATATGCTTTCTGAGCATAAATCAACTATTTTGTGGTTAATATTGCTGTTGCTTTAAATCAGTTTTGATTTATCATTAGTCTATAGATCATAGATGTACTAAAACCATCACTTCTATGAGTTTATAATTAACAAGCAGCTGTTACTCCATCAGAAATAGTTTATATATATATATATATATATTAGTATATGTTTGTGTGTGGGCCATCATTGGCATGCATGCACACATTGTAGAGTTAACAAACAAAGTGAATCTTTGAATTGGTCTATATTGTGCATGTCATTTTGTTGCTGGCACAATATAAAATGACACAATAATTCAAGATATACAAATATTAGTAGCAATCATGATTAGGATACAGATGCATATATGCTAGTCTAACATCATTGAACTTCAACTCTTGCAAATGCACTTGCATGTAGTACTGTAGTACATATCATCACATCACTCCACATCTCAACTCTTAGAAAAGCTAACTCCTCCGTTCTTGCATGTGTATGCGTAGAGGAGGGGGGTTGAAAAGTTAGTGAATTAAGTATTCTAATGGATATAACTAATTTTAGTTTTCTCTGCCATGTAATCTCAGCTAGCAGGTTTTGTCTTGCTACTCGTTATTCTCAACTTTTGTCTTAGTACTACATATCGTTTTAAGGATTTGCACTATATTTTTTTTTTGAACTTTCTTCCCATTGGACTGGTATGCATGTTTTGGTTCACTTTTTTGGTCTGTACTTGTTTTTTAACTTGCTTCAATTCACGTTGCTTGGATTAGTGAACAGTGCCTTCAGAAAGTCCTGCCTTTTACCGACTTTGTAACATTATATGAAGCCTCTTCCAAGAATTATGAAACCAATCCCTTGCCATTAATCTAAATCAGCACCATTATTGCATTTACGTTACATTGGGTTTTTTTATAGATAAATCCTATCCAAGTGTAATGTTATCGTAGTATTTTTTGAAGTCTCGCCCGAATTTTGATCAACTGCTACAGCCCCATCAATATGTAATGATGTACCTTTCACATATTCCAAGCACGTTAGAATCAATGTTATCGCTGTGTTAGTTTGTTTCACATTTCTTTTGGCGGTGTTTCTTTAGATAATACTTCATAAAAGTTGCTATTCTTTCTTTTATTGTAATTAACCCCAATTGTTGCTTTGTTATTTTTCTGTTTTTCATTACTTATTTCGTATGTTTTGACATGTTATCATGAGCCACACTACAAGAAAATCTATAATTGGTTACAATATACAGTTGTGTTTGATATCTGATCGCAGCCACTTACGTAAAAAATGAAAAACATAAACGCTGCTACACCTATCCCGCCAACATTTTGGTGAATTTTTTGCCCCGTCCACTTTCCTTTTCACCCTTTTCATTTTCTCTTTTCACTAAAAACCCTAGTCTTCTCCCAGAACGAAAACAATATGGATTCTCCTTTTTGAATTCACACGCTTGGATTCCAATATTTAATTATTAAGATTTACATCGTTTAAGATTGTTCAAGTTCAGGAACTTTCGAAGTTGCTGAGCCCTAAAAACCAAAGCATCTCATAAAGGTATGCATATGATGATACCCTGCCCTTTTACTTTGGTAACCAGAGTTTTTGCCTGTTTCTATGTTATGTTGTGCTTGCTTTTCTAACAATTTTTTTTCTTATCGAATGAATTAAATTTCTAATTTTCCCAAATTTGTTTTTCTTCTCTATCGACCGCTATCAATATTTTGATTCACTTATGGAATACGCATAATGATGGAGTAAATGATTTATTCCATCATTGATAGGGCATTCTTTGATACCTCCATTTCAGATGATTTTTCAACTAGATTTTAGGGATTTTGTATCAGGATCTCTTTGTACGTTATGCCTGAAAATTGCTTTTTCCTTCATCTATTGTTGAATAATTGTGAATAAAACTATGTTGTTTGATTTCCCAGTCTTTTTGATGCTGAAATAAGATTTTCCCAATCATTTAGAGTGTATCTTGTTATATTGTTTAATCGTGATCGCTACCGGAATTAAGAATTGACTAATCTTCTATAATGGCTTGAATAAAAGAGATGTTGGTGTGTTTCTTCCTTCTTCAAGTATAAAGAACAGTGGTCATGGAGCTGGATTCCCCACCTTGATAATTTGTCCTTCATAAGTAACTAATGCATCATGACTTTAAATGCACAGAAAGTCATCTTCTTTGCATTATGCTTTTGCCATATTACGCAACACCAATCCACTTTATCATGTCTTTCACATAACTTGTATCTCACTTGCTGTCTAATTTTCTTTTTCAATGGAAACACCTCAGTTGTATTTATACAAGCTGCCTGATTATATTATTATCGTCTATTTACAACTGTCGCACTTGTGTTGTAGGTGGGGAAAGAAAATAAGGGGAAAATTTACAGTTCAATGTCATTTATCTTAACTTTATTGGTGATTGGTGATAACATTTTAAGTCCTAAACAATAATAATATTTACTACACAATTTTTCTTATGATCATACGTACATAATTACACTATTAATGTACATACTACTGCTTCAGATTGATAGGCTCTGGCGCCCTGTTGTTTGGAATGCGCCGCCACCAATCCACCCACTGGCATTCTAATCAGAAGCGACATCAATCGACACACATTACGACATGGAGGCTGGGATTGACGAGGAGACCCTTGGAAGCTACCCGAAACCGATGTACTCGGAAGATGTGGTGAAAAGAATGGGGAGAAGATGGGTGTGAACGACTGCTTGACAGGTTTGCTGGATTATAAGATGAAGGATGAGCTAAGGCAGCTGCTAGATTATGAGCATGTGTTTCATGTGAAGTGCGTGGATCCCTAGCTGAGGTTGCACCCTTATCTGTCCCTTATAGGACCTCCCCTTTGCCTTCCATGCCCACGCCCTTGGCTGAGGTTGCCCCTTGACTATTGAAATGCAAGTGTGACAGTTCTTTGTGTTCAGATGTATATTTACTTTACACTTATATTGATACATACGACTTTATTTATATTTTGTTTTTATTTCTTCGCCTGTTTTAAACCGGTCTTGATTAGGATGTTCAATGTTTTGGTTCTTTCTAAGATCATTGCTTGTTGTTTTATTTTTATTTTATTCAATTTTTATTCTCAATCAGTGATCAACAAGTACGTGTTGCTTTCACCATTACCTTTATCTATCGCAGGTGGACATAAATACTGAAATAATGTTTAAATGTCAAATGGCTCGTGGAAGAACAAGCACCGGAATGGTGATAGCTATGTTGGTTTACTTAAATCGAACTGGAGCATTGGGTAAATACCTTTTTTACTTGCAAATTGCATCTTGATTACATTTGATCTCGTGCAAATCTGATAATCTACAATATTCATTTTCCTTCTTTTCCCTTTATTTGTTTCAGAGTGGTCCTCAGAATTCAGAGGCCTGGGTAAAATATATCATTATGCCTACTCTCATAAGTAAAAGAAAAATCATCTAAAGTGTGTAGGAGGGTTTGGAAGCTAACGGTCAGAGCATAAGCAAATTTTGAACGGAGGGAAACACATACAAGTTCAGTTTGTTTTGCAAGGTCAAAAGAAATGGCTAGAGGTAACTGAATCGATCTTGTTTTTTCGCTTCGACTTTCGTTAATATATGTTCATATAGTAGAGAGCATGATTATACTTACATTTGGTATTAGAGCGTGTAACTGCCTCTGCCTTGCTTACTATAGAAATCTCGTTGTCTTATTATTGAAATTCATGTACTGTCCTTTTGAACTTCGATTTGACTTGTGCTTTTTCCTTCTGATTTCATAAGTGAACCCATATTTTTGGCTGTAGCATCAATTCCGCATCAGACTTAACATTCCATTAATTTTCCTTGGCTGTTTTTTCATGTATGTTGTGGACTTATGGATATTCTTGTCCACCTAAAATGATGATGATATAATATAAATGCACTATATTGACAGACTCTTGTATGGAGTGCATTCTTGGCATATACTTGTTGCGATTAATGTTCCATCCTGTCATGGTACATGCTGACAACCTGTATTTGTGTAGACTCGTTTATTACAGGTCATTTTTCTTAGTTTAATAATATTTTTTGTTGTGTATTGATGCACATTGGCGCATCATATATATAATATGTACCATTTTGGAATGAGTATATATACATAAAGTTAGGTGTATTAAATAAAGTGAAATGTTGAGCGATTGAAATCCCTATTAGCTAAGGAGGTGTTCGAGAGGGCAAACTCCCCAGTTATTGTTACGGACGCATTCGACATGTTCGTAACCATAACGGCCAATTTGCCATGTTTCTTCAACGGCTCGTATTTGAGTCGTTCGAGCCGTTAGACTATGACGCATAGTAGCGTCGTAGCCTAATGGTTCCAGTTCGAGCCGTTAAGGTGCGATTAGATTAAATAATTAAATTTAATTAATAAAGTTAAATTTTTATAAACTTTAAAAATTAATAACGCATGCAAATAAGATCTGTTTGAGATGCGGTTTTTTGTGTTGGAATTGTATTGAAGTGCTCTATGTATTGAACTAAATCAGAATAATTTATAATTTTTCAATTTATTTATTCATTCGTGTAAATTATCGATATATATTAGTAATTAAAAATAAACAACAAATTAAATTATTGAAGTTATGTCGTATATCGGTACACTGTCTTTTATATATTTGTATGTGCTCTTTTATCAGAATTCTTTTTCAGTCTTTTCTAAGTTTAAATGTGCACACATCCATGCCAAGGTATTCTAAACTGCAAAGTATTGTTTCTTTG
This sequence comes from Allium sativum, assembly GCA_030737875.1. Lineage (NCBI taxonomy): Eukaryota > Viridiplantae > Streptophyta > Magnoliopsida > Asparagales > Amaryllidaceae > Allium > Allium sativum. Next base: position 63,658,258 of record JASFAX010000020.1, on the reverse strand, counting down.
GCATACAGTCACGAGACAGTTCTACAATACAAATACAGAAGTATAATCTTTGGCATACAGTCATCCACATTAAACTAATAAGTTTTACACACCTACTGCTGCTAATGTATAAATACGTAAATTCTGTTAGCTGCATTCAAGACTGTTGCAAATTTGGCTGAAATGGTTGCATCCTTAATGCAATTGGCATTTCTGGAGCACACTCCGCTGCCCTCTGACGGAACCTGCTTCAATTTCCTTCCATTGCCAATTGTTGATGATGTAAAATGTAGCTCAACTTCTTGTTCTCCTCTTTCTTGATTTTACCGTTTAGCTTGAGCATCTTCAGGTATTCCATTTGCTTATTATGAACACTTGTTACTAGTTACACTGTCTTCTAAAGCTGCTTCGATAGGTAATAGTTCCTTAGGCTGCAAATAGTTGATATCCTTACCTTTGAAGTGCTTCAACTCAATCTACATGTTGTTGTGAACTCATTCTTCATTGCATTAATGTTTTCTGCTTTTGTTTTTATCAATGAAGTTTTTTTCTCCTTAAAGGAATATGAACCTTATATCCTATGGTATGTATGTTTTGCAGTGTTATGATATATATTTTTAGCTATATCAAAGAATGCATAAACGTATCACATTGCAATTTTCACACATGTATCTTTCCGAGTATGTGCTTTTAGAAAAAAATATATTATAGCCAACTCTATGCATTATTCTAGATTAGTTTCTGAATTCAAATCCAGTTGATTGCTTCCGACACCCTATTTATGATTTTAGAGGGCCAGAAAGAAAATTGGAGTGCATCATATTCGGTTCTGCACTATGCTTTTCTAAGAGAAGCGCTAATTCTCCTTGTAATTTGAAGGTATCCATGCACAAGATTCAGTGTAGCACTTAGTACCATTTGATTACAATGATGTTGTTGTATAGTCGCATAATAAAGCCACTTTTTTTATTTAAGCAATGCTTGTTTTTGAATATGGCAGAAGCCTTTTACAATTTTGGTTAGTCCCATCTGTGCAGGTCTTTCATGTTTTTTTCTTTTCTTTTTCGGTTGGTTAATTAGCAAAAAACAATCCACTTACCAATTTATTATTCTTCTCAATGAGGACAACTCAAAACTCCATGCCAGCAATGTTCGAAAATTTAAGACTTCTGAGGTACGCTTTTTACTTAATCTATGCGGTTTCTCTACATACTTGTGTTTGTTACCCACAAAAGCATAAGATAGATTTAAGTCTGGCTTGAAATATGTGTCAGGTTCAAGTTTTACGTTTGTTTCAAATTATATTAGTGATAATACATCAATATATTTTCAATCCAAAATTGTTTCTTTTTTGTTGGGTATTGAGAATCAACAGTTTATTACCTTTTCTAGGCTCACAGGCTAGCTTACTGTACCAATAGGGATAAAGGAGAATATAAGACTTTAAATTAACTAATATTACTTTTACTAGCCTGAAACCACTACTAACTAGCATTATAATTTAGAAAAGTTTAGATATATACCATGATAAAAATAAGCTTTTGCATGATTTTCACAAACTGAAGTTTTGTATTTGCAAATACCTTGAGTCAAAGCACAATGTTCTGTTACCATTTGTATAAGAACAAATATGGGGATTTTCAGTTAAAAGGATTATTTGTTCAAGATAATAAGTTTCAAGGACATCACTTCTGAAAAATTAGTTTTAAGAATATTTTATAGGAAAAAGATAAAAGAATTTATCATTTCTAATTATATATAAATAAAGATAAAAGAATTTATCATTTTCCTGTATAATTTAAAAGATTAAAAAGTTGGTCTTTTTCTGTAAATTGTCCTTAAAAGTTATTTTTTAGAGGTTATTACCCTGAAATAAAATGCACTTCAACCTGATTTCCAAAATAAATATATCTTAATATGACTAAATTGATGTGATACAAAAGGCATGGGATTAACTTCTCACATATAGGAAAACAGTCATTTGTTTTTTCTTTTTCCTGTTACCCACTTACAAATCCCTTACCTCCTTCATCTGTTAAACCATCATGAAGTTTTGATTGAAACAAAAACAAACACGAAGGTCCAAATTAAAAAATTTAAAAATAAAATAAATAAAGCTGCTTCAGGTTTCTTAATTGCATGATTTGGGGTTGTAAGTTGCGGTTTTGATAGCAGTCTGGCCTTTTGTTGTAATTGCTGACTTGTTGTTTTGGTGAGTGGTGATGCAATGGTGGAGCAGTTAGGTCTCTTCACGCCAACCCAACCCAAATTTGATCGAAACAAACTACTCAGAAGGAGAATGAGCGCTCATAAATCTGAACCTAGAATCAAACACATTCAACGGAGGAAAAAAAAATCAGAGGATGCAAATAATGAACAAAAAATGAAGTGAGCAAAAATAGAATATTGCGAAGTTCGTAACAGAAGACAAAATCTGTGAAACGGTTCTATTTTGGCAAATGCAAACAACTTTTTTACAACCAAAGCGGAAATGCACAAATGACAATTCAGAAAAAAAAAATCCGAAAAATAAAACTCTAAACATAAATGCGCAAATCACAGCAAACGAAAAAAACACAAATTGGGTGGACAAAACACATAATTATAAAAACAAATGCAAAAATAGTTTTTCTTTAGTAACACAAGCTAAAATAAAACAAAGGAAGCATAAAAAACAATTAGTCCAAAAAGTAAAATTAAAACTAAATTGCTTTTTTTGGGCAGTAATGCCAAAAACTTATTATAAAATGAATTCTAACACGGATTTTCTTTGGCTATAATTTGGTATTCTTGTAAATTTGTTAAGTATACTTGGATGGCTTGATTGTTTATGTGTTTATTTTAATAACAGTCAATTATTATTTGAATGTTATTTGATAATTCATGGCAAATTCTTATGTTGATTATCGAGCTTATTTTCAGGTAATTAGCTTTTCGAAGTGAAGACCATCAGCAACAATGGACGTGACTTCAATTGTTATATTATTATGATATTAGTTGGTACTTGTTGTGTAAAGCTTTTTGTGAATGTTTGTGGTGTTGTCAAATAACTATTATCTAAATGGTTGTGGAGAATACTTATGTGACTAATGGGTTCTTAATCATTTGAATATGATGATTAGTTGATTGTTGGTTTGAATTTGGTAATTATAAGATTGGTGTCGATTTTAATATGATTGTTATATAACCGATTGTTAGAAATAATATAAGCCATTAGCAGTACATAGTAGCATTTAAAATATGTGATAAAATAGTCAATATAAATTAGTAGTGTTTTAGAAACGCTACGGAAATAGATGTAAAAATACAATTTGAATTTCAGTGGCATAAAATAAACGCAACGGAAAGGTTTTAGTTGCACAAAATAATCGCTACAGAAAATAAAAGAAACACGCCTGAGAAAACATTTGGTAGCGTTTGAAAAGTGCGGTTATATGAAACATTTGGTAGCGTTTATTAAAACGCAACAAAAGAAAACATGCTTTTAGTTGCATGACCTGTAGTAGCGTTCTTTAAAACGCTGCCAAAAGCTTTGGTAGCGCTTTTTAAACGCTACTAAAGGTCTTTTCTGGTGTAGTGTATATCCGTATCCGAAAAGCTTTTTGGATATCAGATATATGTATCCTCTTTTCAGATAATGTCGAATAACGAATATTTTTCATATTTTCAGATACGGGTTCAGACGAATATCGAATTTTTCGAGTATTCACTGACAACCCTACTTAAGGCTACGACATAAGAAAATTAGCCACAAGAACCAGCGCATGATCCAACACCTTCTGATGGAGCCCTCACTTAACCACTAATAGTAGTTGATTTCTTAGACTTTATAACAATTTTTCTAGCCTTGGCAGTTAGACATTCTTGGGGACCAAGACATTTATCGAGGACTGGACATGGATACACAGTACAGAGAGAATTTTTAGCCTCATGAGACTCACAAATTGAGATAGATTTCAGCTTGCCGCATGACAAAAGAAAGAGGAGGCTTTCTATTAATGGGAAGTCATAGAGCTGAGGATGCAGTTTTGAATTGGGATGTTCAAGAGGAAGTTCTTATATCAGGAAGTGGAAGGTGTGCAATTGGAGAGGTTCATTCTATTGAGAAAGAGAGACTTGTCTATCTAAGAATACATCAACCAATTTAATGAGCTGTCATTGTTTGGGTTAGATTTGGTTAATACACCCCATATGAAGGTGATTAATTTTGCGAAGGGCTTAAGCCAACCCCTCCAAGGGTTCAAATTGATTCATGTACCTATGTGGGCCACCTTCGAGTCTTTAGTAGATACGACATTGATGTCAAATGGAGGTAGTAAGGAAGTCAAGGAATTGAAATGGATTCCAAGGCGTCTAAGACAAATAAGAAATGGTGGAAGGACAAGAAGAACAAAATGAAACATAGTAGTCCGCAAAAACAGCAAATTCAGAAAGATAATAAGTGCCATAATTAGGGATTGGTAGGCCATTATGCAGAGGATTGTAAGAGAGATATCATGAGAGGCTAGTGCTACAATTGCATTCAGGTTGGACATCTCACCAGAGCTTGTCCTCAGAAGAGCAGTAAAGCACAGAGAGTTAGTGCATAAATTGAACAGATTCAAGCAGTGGACGCAGCACCATCAAGTAGTTGGCTATATAGAGGTAGGAAGATCTCAATTGATAGTTTGATTACTCTTTCCGATTTTCCCATTCGAGCACTCTTTGATTTGGGAGAATCACTCTCCTTTATTTCTAACTCTTTAATAGATCGTTTGAACTTGAGTATAACATTAGTTTCAGACCCGATAGTAGTCTTGAACACCATAAGAGAATCGACACACTTGTCTATGGTTTGTAAAGGTTTGAGGATTTTCATTTTAGGTGTTGAGTTTGAGTGCAAACCTATATTCTAGGATATTTTAGGTAAAAGATGATACTTAGGATGAATTGGCTAGCATCATGAGCTATACTGGATTATGAGTCGTCAGATCAAAAACTTGAAGTGGTCGGACTCTCGAGACATCTTGCAACCCACAGGGGTCGGTTATGCTTAGCTTCCTTTATTCCCTTGATTATCTTTAGCCGATGCAGATTCTATTCCAGTAGTGAGAAAGTTACTAGACATCTTCGAGGAGGTTAAGGGTTTACTCCACGAACAAGAAATTAACTTCAAAATCTATTTGAGTGATAATGGTAAGTCAGTACCTTACCAGTTTGTCATATGGCCCCTAGGGAGAGGAAGGAATTAAGTAAGAGGATTAGTGAGCTTATAGATAAGGGTTTACCCGACTTCCACGTAGCATATCAGAGTATGAGGCACCAGTCATCTTTGCTATAAAGGCGGATGACTCCCTTAGGCTTTGCGTCGATTACAGAGAGTTGAACAAGCACAATGATAAGAACCAATATCTACTCCCTAAGACAGATGATATTTTTGACCAATTAGTTGGCGCCCCCTTTTTTCTTAGCTAGACCTAGCCACTTGATTTCATAAGCTTCGAGTTTCATATGATAAAACTGATACGACTACGTTTAGGACAGTAGATAAGTTTTTCGAGTAGTTGGTCATGCCATTTGGCCTAATCATAACCCCGGCTTACTTCATTGATTTTCCGAGTTGAGTCTTTCAGAAAGTTTTGAATAAATTTATGGTGATGTTCATAGATGACATTCTTGTGTTCTCCAAGAGTAAAGAAGAGCACGTAGTTTATCTTGAGGAGCATCTTGGCACCCTAAGAAAGCGTAAATTAAAAGCAAAGTTTACGAAGTGCCATATATGGAGAGACAAGGTGCGCTTATTAGGGAACATGGTCCTAAGAGAAGGAGTAGCAATGGATCTCGCTAAAGTAGTAGTAGTTCAAGATTGGAAGGCACCCAAGAATGCCACTAAAGTAAGAAGCTTTTTTGGGCTAGTCAAATACTACAGGAAGTTCATCGGAGATTTTGCCAAGATATCGGGAACACTTGCTCTATTGACTACGAAGAGTTTAGCATTTATGTGGGATGTAGCTTGTGAGGATTTCTTCATGATGCTTAAGCAGACCCTTACTAGTGCACCAGTGTTAGTGTTGCCTGATGGAACTAAGATTTTACTGTATACACTGACACATGTGGTACAAGCCTCGAGGTAGTGTTGGTGCAAGAAGCGAGGGTAGTATGCTACAGGAGCAGATAGTTGAAGACCCACGAGAATAACTACCTTACCCATGACCTAGAGTTGGCTGCTATAGTTTTTGCTCTCAAGCAATGGAGGTATTATTTATTAGTAGAGAGGTTCAAGCTTTACATAGAACATAAACCACTGAACTACCCATTCTCTCATAAAGATTTGAATCTCATACATCAACAATGGAGGGAGTTTCTTACGTCATATGATTTTGATTACCCCTGGAACAGGTAATGTAGTTGCTGATGCACTTTGTAGGAAGAGGGATGGCCTTATCCAAATGTTTGTGGAATGGAAGTGTCTAGAGTTCATTTCAACTTTTGATTTCAAGCTTTCGGTGGATTTTACCCAGGGATTGCTAGCATCACTTGAGGTTCAACCTACCCTCATGGATCATATTGGCTTGATGTAGCAAGAGGATTAGGAGCTAGTAGATATATTTGAGAGGACTGTCCAAGGAGAAACCTTTGGGGATCTCCGACGTTACTCCATGGATGACAGAGGGAGCCTTAGGAGAGATGGTTAACTTTGTGTTCCTTGCACTAGTGACTTAATGATTGTTCTACTCAAAGAGGCACAACACTCTCGGATGACTATCCATCTAGGCAGTGACAAAATGCATAGGAACATAAAGAGTTTTATATTAGACTGGCATGGGAAAACGTAGTTGGATGTATGGCTAAGTGCATGGTTTGTCAAAGAGTAAAAGCAGAGCAACAAAAACCTAGATGATTCCTTTAGCAATTAGATGCACCACTATAGAAGTAGGACAGCAATCTATTAACTTCATCGATGGATTACCTAGATCTCGGAAGGGAGTACGAGTATTTGGGTAATGGTAGACAGATTGACGAAGAGTACCCACTTCATTCCAATCAAGAGCAAGAGGATGACATCTTGGTTAGCTTCAATGTATATCAGAGAGATTGTTCAATTCCATGGTATACCTACCAACATTGTGAGCGATAAGGAACCTATTTTCACTAGTGAGTTTTGGATAAATTTGCAAAAGGCCTTAGGAACTCGGTGTAACAACCCCAAAAATCAGAACCAATTTAAAATTTTTATTATGGCAATTTTAATGAATATTGAATATTTAAAATGAATTATTTTAAATAATAACGACTAGAATTTTATTTTTGAATAGAATTAGAAATATTTTTTTTTTTTGAATCGACGTTAAAATATAAATATTTATTTTTAATTATAAAAGGAATTGAAAATGGCGCGGTAGTTTGAAAATTCAATTTCAAATTTCGAATGAATGTACAGGATTCAAAATAAACCGGATTTTAGCAAAACCAAAAATGTTAGAATCTATTTGAAAATATCTTTCCAACGAATCCGAAAAATTGAAATTTCATAGCAGGGATAAAAAGTTATGCCTAATTGAAAGTTCAGAATAGTGGCTATAGGAATATAGCCCTTAAAAATGGAAATGTTGCAAACGACCTCTGTTTTCGACGAAACCACTTTTGTTGGATTCGGGATGTCAAATTATTGCTAAATTCAAAATTTTTGGGGTTAATACGTGAGCGTGGAAAAGGAAAATGTGTTTTAACAGTTTAAGTCAATTTCGATCGACTAGAAAATGGCCATTTTTCAAACGGTCTCAGAATTTGACAAAATTAGTTTTCTTAGTACCGTATCGTCAATACGAAGCTAGAATAATTTTTCTAGAATTTTTAGAGTCAGTATGTGGCCCCGGTAAATTGAAATGTATGTTTAAAATTCAATATATAGATTTATATTTTAATTTCAAGTGAAACTAATCGAAACAATGGAATCGGCTTATGAAACATATCCCATCGTGTTCGGAATGTGGCAATTAGCTAGGAACGATAGTCGGTGGGTTCGAATTACAAAGTTACTATTTGGAAATAAAATAAATTATTATATAAATTCAAAGACCCCCTATCTTCTATTATTCCAAGTCAATGCCCCATTTACAGATCGTTCAGATCGAAATTGATAAAAGAAAAAAAAAGAAAAACCGCACGCTCGATCCCTCCTCCCCGTCGTCGTCCCCCAAGCCGCACGCCCCCCCTCCGTCCAGCGCTTCGCCGGACTTCCGCCCCTCCTCGTCAATCGAGCATCCCTTCCTCCTCTTCCATTTGAACCCACAAACCTCCCCAAGCCCTACCTCGCCCCAAAACCGCCCAGGCTGACACCCCACTAGCTGCGCCGTCTTCAGCCAACCCCATCTCCGACGATGAAGCCCTCCAATGCCGCCGAGCCTAATTCAATATCGGACCTGATAAATTCTTATGGGCCTTGGGATCCAATTTTTCAGTTTCAGCCTGCTACAAATTCCTTATCCACCCAGTTCGATGTTTCACTTTCTCCCGTGTTTGGCGTTGTCACCTTCCCCCTCGTGTCATCTTCTTTCAATGGCTCCTTATCCACAACCGCATTAACACCAAAGATTGCCTGCATCGTTTTTGCGACAACATAGACCCCTCTTGCGTCCTCTGTAATAATCATATTGAATCCCTCACTCGTCTCTTCTTCGAGTGTGATTTTTCATATTCTGTCTGGGCAGCTATCAGCTCCTTCATTCTTGGCTTCATACCTTCAATCCACTCATTCTTTGAATATTGACAGCATAATCCCTCTGACCCCATTCTGGATTCTTTAGTGGCTTTCTTTGCTTGGAGTATTTGGCTAGAACGCAACGCCTACATCTTAGGCAGACCCAAGAAACTCCTGATGGGTACTTGTCATCACATCTTGCATCTTTTCGATTCTTGGATAGGATCTTCCAGACCCGCTCGCTTCAGGATCTCGCTGCCTTTGCCTCAGTCTCCAGGATCGCAGGAAAGTAGCACCCAAGTCCCGCTTTGATTCCTACTGCAGTCTAGTATTATCTGATATGCTAGTTTTTGGCTTGTTGTCTCTTGTTATATACTTTGTTCTAAACAATTTGATGTACATTATTTATTCTTCACTTTGCTTGTACTAGCCATATTGGCCTTCTTGGCCTAAAACTCTATGCTACTGGTTGGGCCTGTCAACCAGGTATATTTCCACTTATTTATTATTATGTGTAATCGGCTGTGTAGTTCCACGCTACACACCCGTCTTCCTCAGAAAATCCCTCCTCTAATCGAAAAGGTGAGCTTTTTATTTTATTTTACTTATCTGTTTAGTTTAAATAGATTTTAGTAGTTAAATAAAATCAGTTTTATGGATATTAGGACAATGATAAACATATATGATTTTTATTTATATAGTTAGGGTATAAAGAAATGATTTTTATAATAAAGATATGATTTTTTTTATAATAAAAATGTGATTTTTATAATGTAAACATTGTTTTAAAAATATAATTTTAATATATAAAATAACGATATGAAGAAACGATTTTTATATGTTTAGATACGAAATAAAAACATAATCTTTATTGTATATAAGGTGTTTTAAAAGTAGAAAGATGTGAATTTTAATCAAGTAAAAATATGATTTTTATATTATAGAGATAATAAAAATACGATTTTTATATTATAAAGATAATAAAAATATAATTTTGATATATGTATGACAATAAAAATTCAATTTTTATATATATAGATTAGAAATAAGAATACGATTTCTACATAAATGAAGGCGAGATAAAGATGTGATCTTTATATAAGTAGCGATATAAAAATATATCTTTATATAGAAAGTAGCGTTATAAAAATATAATTTTCATAACGACGTAGCGATGTAAAAATATAATTTTTATATATAGAACTGAATAGTAAAAATGTGGTTTTTACTATGAACAACGTGAAAAGGAGTGCCATGGAACGGACTGAAGTCAAAACAAAATACGAATCATTCAGAATTAAAGAACGGCGGAGTGGAACCCCAAGGTTAGAACTTCTCACTTTTATTTTATTTTCTAGTTAAAATATATACTAGGATGCAGACGGTGCTTAGCAGCACCTGACACCCATTGTCCACAGACCATGGACGACTTGTTTGTTTGTTTGGTTATGTTGTGAAAATCGATTGTGTGATGTGGAATGGAATAAAATATTTTATAGTTGAAAATATTTTATAGTTAAAAATATAATTTTTAACATGTATATAAAATAAATATTCATTTACAAATCGAACAATTTGTTTATGTACACACATTTGACTGATATTGATTGGGACGATAAATTTTACACATCGCCCAACTGCACAAATAAATTTGAATTTGTTGATTGAAACCCCACACGGGTATTGGGATGATATTGGACATACACTAATCCCAATATTTAGTTGTATATCAATCGATTAGTTGACAGACTGTTGTAAGCGTTAAATATTTATATTTGATGCTTATGCGGTGTAGAATGCACTTTGGATGATGGTTGAATGCATTTAATTGTTGTTGTATACATGTGTGTACGAAATTCATGTAAATCAAACTATATGGTAATTGACTGTGTCTGATTCCAGTTCAGAAAGAATGAATATTTTAAAATAACGATTATTTAAAAAAGCGGATATTTTAAAATGATATTTAGTAAAAGATCAAAAATCTGATTTTGATGTCCGATTTGGGATGGACACGAATACATTTGAATATATAAAGCCACGTTGATTAGATTAACGCCATTTTGACGTGGATGATATTTATATCGATTTTATTCATTTATATAATGAACATAAAAAAGGAAGAGATTTCAAAATATAATGTTTTGAAAATACTATCATTTATATATCAATGATACGGAATATTCAATTTTGATTTGAAATTGAATATGAAATTGAAATCGTTTTGAAAATGAATTTAAAACGATTTATAAAATACATTTTGAAAGAAAATCAACGAAATATATATATGTGTGTGTGTGTGTTATATATACAATGGCCTGAATAGAACGCGCTGCGCTGTGGCAATTCGCAAATTTTGACTATTGACTTCGAATGGATATTACGGGAGATCCGACCGTCGGATTCTCCTAAATCCGGAACCATTGGGTTCGTATCAAAAAGAGCTTTCTAATGAATATTAGATATTTAAAATCTAACAGTTGGATTTGGAATTATGTCCAAATCAAATTTTGAAAAGGTCGGTGTAAGTGCAGTTCGATGGTCTTTTATGGAAATCAACTGTACGGGGCTCGATAAAATTATTAAAAATATTAATAATTAGTGTAAAATCATAAGAAATGATTTGGAAAGAATTGGGGTGAAAATTTCCATATTTGAAAAGATAAAAATAGAATTTTACCGAAATGAACTAGTTTTGAACTAGAATTATAATCCAATTATTTTTAAAATAAATATATTGGATTTGAAATGGTTTTAAAAATAACCAGAATTCCCAATATATAAATTGGAAATGGATTTGAATCGAAATTGTCTTCGGAATATTTCGATGTTGGATTTCGTGATTATACGGATATTGTTATGGAAATTTGAAAGATATATTTATATCGTTATTTCCAATACGATATTTGTTGGTTGTTGTATTTGATATTGAATATAAGCCGATATATTTTCTATTCAGAGCCTTGTAATTAATATCAAATGGGATTTTGGGTTTGTTGTGAACTGTGTCTTCAGTAACACTGTTTTTGAACCCCATATGAAGAGAATAAATCTTTTAATTAAGATTGCTAGATTTTCCAATTATGTTTAATAATTGGAATAGAATGGAATGTGATTTGGGTTTATTTTGAACTATGTTTTTAATGACATTCGTTCTTTAACCTGATTTAGAGTGAAATGTGATTTGGAATTTATAAATCTTTTGTTAAGATTTAAAGGAGATTTTCCAAAGTAAAGTTTTCCAATTTAACATATGAAATTGGAATTGAATGGAATTCGGTTTGGTAATGATCAAAGTAAGCTTCTATAGAGGAAGACGGTTAATATATATGGAATTTAAAAGGCCTTGTTGTTATTTCATTTATATTATCGGTTGGATATGGAAGTTTATATCGATTATATATATCAATTTGTTTTCCATGAAGAATCCATTGTTAAAGGAATGTGATTTTGGGTTGTCGTGAATGGTATCTTTAATAATACTGTTCTTAGACCCAATGGAGTTAAGAAAATCAAAAACTAATTAGAGATTATTAGTTAAGTTGAATGGTTTCCTGGGTATTGATCTGATGTAGGTTTCGTCCTTCGGCGTTAATACTTAGGGAATTGTTCACTTGCTAATTTACGGTTAAAGGCTGATGGAATGGAATGTGATTTTGGGTTTATCGTGAACCGTGTTTAAAAGACATTGTTTCTTTAACCCAGTTAAAAATAGGAATAAGATTTTGAGTTGTCGTGAATGGTATCTTTAATAATACTGTTCTTAGACCCAATGGAGTTAAGAAAATTGAAAACTAACTGGAGATTAGTTAAGTTGAATGGTTTCCTGGGTATTGATCTGATGTTGGTTTCGGCCTTCGGGGTTAATACTTAGAGAATTATTCACTTGCTACTTTACGGTTAAAGGCTGATGGAATGGAATGTGATTTTGGGTTTATCGTGAACCGTGTTTTAAATGACATTGGTTCTTTAACCCAGTTAAAAATAGGATATGATTTCCCAAGTTACACAACCGTTAATGTTGATTTTTGGGAAGATTAAAACCAAGTGGAGTTTTAATGCATCTTTAATCAGATTGAAATGATATCCAAAGGAAGATTAAAGAATAAATTTAAAGAATTTATCTTTGATAAAATTAATGGGAACCTTTCCCAAAGTATAAGAATATTTGACTAAAGGAATATTCTAGATTGGAATGAGGCGTATGTTGTGTTTTTATAGCACTTGTTTATTATATACGCGAGTTATTTGGAAAGATAGGGTTTATCCCATTCTCAATAACTGATTCGACGATATGTCGAGGATAAAGACAGTGGTTGAAGACCGGAGGTCTTCGCATCGTTTGGATGATTATTGATGTCTTGATTGGGCTGTATACACAAAACGAGGTAATAAGCGGTGATCGTCCAGACGTACTTGGAGATCGACGAATATGCAAGGACCTCTCCCCTGTACTGGACATATGGGGGAGGAATAAGGTTCCTCCAGTTTCGTTCAGACCCAGAATGAACTTATATAAGGATGTATGTCTGACATCATATTTAATTCTGTGTGATTGATAGACATCGGTTGCGTAGCGTGAATTGCCTGTGTGGCATGCTAAGATGCAAATGATCAAGGCTTCTGTTGAAAAGCGAAGTCTTGTGGTTGATGATCAAAGCACAACTTTAATATAGAGTAGCTTTGTGTAGCGTTAATTCGCGAGCCTCACACCCCGGTGTGAACCAGAAACGAGAGTGGACTTCAGGGAGGACATGCATTTCCTTCTAGCTAGGAGTGGTGTCAGCTTTTTGCACACCCTGACATTTTACTTATGTGGATGATGGATAGCGAGGCACCTCGGTTATATCGGTCGTTCCAGGGCCGATATTTTGGTCGGGATATGACCAGTTTACGCCCCATAGGGTGGGGAAACACAGTGTTCAGGCATTTTAATCCACATCGAGTGGACCGGCCCTGCCGATCCAAGGGACGATGCATTCTGTTTCCAAAGGGTGGGCTAGAGCGTCTCGAAGCGGTAAGGACGATCCCTTGCCTTGGTTTACAGATGGAAATCCAACTTCCATTACGTGACATTTGCGGTTTTGATTGTAGAGCCTAGTATTGGCGACATGATATATGGTACCCATGCCATCTATGATTGATACATTTATATTTGAAGTTGTTTTTGACACTATACACTTATAGTGATAATAATAGATGAAATTTCACATATCAAGCATATTTCGCTATTATAAGGGAAAACCCTATCCTCCAGCTTGCATTGCATTTTGTGATGGGACCTGGGTCTTATAATAGCTTCATTGTTCTTTATTTAGCATTGCGTTGTTGTTTTATGCACTGGTATTCTTGGGAGGAAACCATTCCGTGTTATACGACATGGTCCCTTGATATATCTGATTTAAAGTAAAGTTTTAAGTAACTGTTTTAGTTCTCACACCAGTTGCATGACTTACCCGGAGTTTATTGTTTTAACCTAAACTCTAGGTGCCACTATTTTCCACACGGGCAACTAGTAGTTTTGGTTTTGCAGATTTATATTCACAGGATCCTGGTTTACAGCTGGAATGATATTCGGAAAGCTCTGTATCCGTTTATCCCTTTCAGTTGTGTATTGTATTATTTTCCGTTGTTATGTAATGTAATCTCTGATATTTTCTGATGTATAATATTTATTCATACTTTTTATATTCTTGGACTCTGATGTAAATTGTTGTAATAAGCAATGAAATGTTCTTCTGTTATGTTCCGATCTGTCTTATCCTCAAAGCAATCCGGGCTATCCTTCGCGGGGAAGTTCGGGTCGTTACACTCGGCTTAGGTTAAGTGTGGCTTATCACACTTAGATTAATGGACAAGCCGAGAGGGTATATAGGATCCTTGAGAATTTATTGAGGCTGTGTATCCTAGACTTTGGAGGGACTTGGGAGAATCATCATCACTTGGTAGAAGTCGCCTATATCAATAGCTTCCAACAATTATATGGATGACCCCCTTCGAGGCACCTTATCGACGACCTTGCAGATCACCCTCGTGTTGGTGTGAGACAACTGATAGATTTCTAATTAGTCTGGACAAAGTGAGAGAGACCTTGGACTTGGAGAAGATAAATTTTGATAAGGAAAAGGATGAAGGCAACCTAAGGCTGGCAAAAAAAATTATGTCGATTAGAGGAGGACATGAAATTTGAAGTTGGAGATTTGGTTTTTGTTAAGGTGCCACCACTTAGGAATGTGATAAGTTATGGTTCAGTAGAGAAGCTTGCCCTTAGATTCATAGGCCATTTCCTATTGTATTCAAGGTTGGAAAGATGGCATATAGAGGTAGTCTACTCAAGATACTTTTTGGAGTTCATAACGTGTTTCATGTCTTGCACTTGCTAAAATTCTTACATGATTCAGCTAAGGTAGTCAAGCCTAGTCTATTTGGGGAGGCAGAGGTTGAGAGAGAGGAATCTATTTGCCGCAAGCCTAAACAAATTTTAGCCATGAAGTAAAGAACCTCATGAACAAAGAAGTGAAGCTTATCAAGGTTCAGTGGAAAGCCAGTGCCAATGAAGCTATATGGAAGGTGAAAGAGCGAATGCATATCTCTTTCCTTTATCTGGTAAGATTTGAATCATTCTATCATTATCATTTCCTTTGAATAGGTTCATTGGTAACCTAGTTAGCTTAGGATATAACCTATGGATGATAGGATTGATTGTAAAAATGTTAACATAACATGTTATGTATGATATACATAAGTGGTTGCAAGTGTTTGCTAGTGGATGCAATAGACACATAACACACACTAGGCACTATTAGAGATCGGCTATTTGAGATATCAACATATTGCATATGGATATGTGAATATTTTTACTTCAATTCTATGGTTGTAAAATTGGATGACAAGCATATGAATGATGATTTCAGCATGCATGAAGAATTATCAGTTATCATTAGGAAACTTGCATTCATTTGGATTCATAGCACAAACATATTTGCATAAAAAAGGTTGGTTGAATCGATAGACCACCTAATCTTTTACATTAGTCAGAGATGTACACACTACACTATTGCATAATTACATGAACTGCATTAGAAAATTTAAGGGCAATGAATGCTAGTGGATGATGTTTAAGTAGATGGTTGTAGGTATCTGGATGGAAATACTTATCTCATTATTCTATCCTTGGAGATTCTGGGGATGAAGTCCTTTAAAGAGGGAAGGATGTAACAACCCAAATTTTAAGTCATAATAATTAAGTAATTAATTAATTAAATAGTAACATAAATTTATGAAATTATCAGAATTTGGCAATGGGAGTTACACCGGTACATCCATGGCGAGATTTTGATTGGTTTGCATATAAAGTTTGTAAGAATTGAAGTCAGAATGAAAACATTATCAAACACACAATATATATATGTGTGTGTGTGTGTGTATGAGGTGCATTCAAAACCACCCCAAAATGGAACACCTCTTCAGCCTCCCTATTTCACCACTCATTTATAGTAAAATAAGTTAGTGGGAGGAGATAGAAACTAGGATATGTGGTGGAAATTAGGGAGGCTAAAGGGGTGCTGCACTGTTTGGGGTACTCCCGATCCTATCCTTATATATATATATATATATATATATATATATATATATATATATATATACACACACACACACACACATATGGTCGGGTCGACCCTCATTTGTGCCTAACGAAAAATCACCCAGGTGCATAGCGAAGTGGGAATTTTATATTTTAGGCTGACGTGGCCTATTTTGATGCATCCAATGAAAGATCTGAAGGACCGTATCTTTTTAGTGACGAAGCCGGGCTGGATTTAGTTTAGAGATCCAACAGTTTAAGATCCCTAAGATACATTATAAACATACCCCTAGACATAGCTATTCGCTCACAACGCAATCTTTTCCCCTCTGGTTCTTTCTTATGAGACGAACCTAACCTAAATTTTTGTAGAAAAGGGATTTATACAATAAAATATTTATATAACTATTAAAGGAGGGATCTACAGCAACCATGGAGAAAGAGATTAAAACCAAGGCGAGTACAGCAATTATTTAGATTATAAATAGTTTAAAAGTAAACAATAATTTGCTGAAACCATGCTTTGTGAACTCTAGGTTTTCAGAGCTCATTTGAAAACTTTGTTGAACCCCAAATTTATTTTTTGAAATACGTCACTTGCAATCCTTTTGTTTTTTAATCTTTGCCTTGCCACATCCTTTGCTGAAGCCTCTTTGTCCATTTTTCAAAAAAAAAAACTTACTATAATTTGGTCAAATCTCTGTTTGAATTTCAATTTCCAATAACCAAATCTGATGATATAATCTTTATGTTAAATCTCAGATTGTTGAATTCATGTTGCTGATTGATATTATTGAGATTTTGGTAATTGGTGTGAGAGATAATCGAGTATGTTTACTATATTCAAATTCAATTACCGTCTTCTTCACGGAAGGTGGGTTCAACTCATACTTGACTAATATTTACTTGACAGTGAAATAATTGTAATCGAAAAGTTATTGAAATTATAGCATTGTTTATGCACATGTGACACGCTGACACTGTATATGACTTGAATGAAACTATGTTGATCTAATATTTGACATTGCTTTCTATGTAAATTTATTTGTTGAATCTCACACTGCAAGTTTCCTATAGCCTAGGAAAATCATTATAGGTTGAAATAATACATACATGAATTTACTATATAGATATATAAAATAAAATCGAATCAATTTGGGATACAGGTGGAAATGATGCATATCCTAGGTTCGAAATTTAACGGATTGAAATGATATATCTCCGTATTACTTGACCTAGGTACAAAATATTATACAGGCGTCGTTGGTCTATTTTGAAATGTATTATAGTGATTAAAAAAACATTTTTTTATCTATAACCTATTTTGAATTTAAAATTAAATTATATTTCGAGTAAATTAAATAAAAGGTTAAATATAAATTTATATGTTTAAGAAAGTTTTATTTAATATAAGTTTTAAATTAAATCTATAGTTTTACATGTAAAATTATTCAGTTTTCTAATCATACTGAAACACCTCACCTCCGTTAAGGTCACTCACAAAGGGAATGCCTTAAATTTGGTGGAGGTTTATAAGTAAAAGTCACAGATAAACACAAGACGGATATAAACTCAAATATTTTAAACAGCGGAAAACAAACTGGCTTTTATTTCATCAATACATGTTTATACAAAACATTTCCATAATTGTCTCAAAATACTTCCAACATTACAACCTCATTACTGTCTTGATTATTAAAGAAGCATAAAACATAAATAAAGTAACAAAAATCCCCATAGTGGTATCCAAAACCATAATCCGAGCAAAAGAGATACAAACCATACATCTACGGTCTTGAAGCTTGCAAAGAGTCTGACTAAGCTGGGTTGTTTCCTCCCTGTGGACCTGGGGGGGACGAAAGAAAAGAAGACGAAAAGAAAATAGAGTCAGACATAAAGCCTGAGTAAATTTAGTGACTCTTCAGTATGTGAATAAGAAAAAGGGCATGATAGATATAAACTGAAAACAGGAAAGTATCACAAGCTAAGGAAGTGTAGTTTAGAATCGAATGTACTATCGCACCTACACTATATCTCTGCACCTACTTATATTATCTTAACTGTCACCCCATGCTGAGGGTGAAGTGACCCCATTTCTAAAGATGCACCCTATGCTGTGGGTAAAGTGATCCCGTTTCTAAAGATGCACCCTACGCTGAGGGTAAAGTGATCCCGTTTCTAAAGATGCACCCTATGTTGAGGGTAAAGTGATCCCGTTTCTAAAGATGCACCATATGCTGAGGGTAAGTGACCCCTTATTTTAAAGATCGTCTCCTACTCGCATAATCATCTATGTCTTACGACCCCCAAAAATTGTAGATACCTATGCTGGCCCCACCATGGGGTGTATCAAGTCCCATGGTGGTGACCCGACACAAACCTTAGAATGCATAGGTTATACTACTGGTGCCCCCAGTGCCCTGTTTGTCTGCTCCGAAGTGCATGCACGCCCGCACTCCGTTAGAACCCACACTATTGCACCTACCGCCGTCGCTTTGACCGCTTACAATCAGCCCATTAATCAAACCCTACCCTGCCTAGTTTCAGGGTACCATGATACCTAATTGGGTTACTGCTGAAATGGGTCCCCGTTACTAGGGTTTTCTAGTCAAACATGCTAAGTGGTTAAGTATCTGTATTTACCTAACCCCACCCATCAATTTCATTAACATGTTGAATTGGTTAAGTGTTTTAGTTAACTTAACCCTACCATCAGTCCTTAGCCTTTTAAAGCACCGACCACTCACATTAGATAGATATTGTTACGATTACTGGATGTGCCGGTTGGTTCCGGGCAGATTTACACCGTAACTCAGTCTAACCTCGGGTCCTTATTAGGCTTCATGCTTAACCATCCACATTGGATAGGTATTGTTGTGACTACTGGACAGCCGGGCGGGTCCGGGCAGATTTACATCACAACTCAATCCAACCTCGTGTTAAGCATATTCGTATTTTCTAAATTTACATATTTGTCTTTATCACTTAATATATGTAAATTTGTCGACAATTAAATGCTGTGGCCCACTTTCCAAGTTTAACCTTTTTGGTATAAAGAATTTATACCGTTTAAATGCCACCAATTTTGGCATGTGACAAACATGCCAATTTCATATATTTTTATGACAAGTTTTATTAATATTCTCGACGTTACCCCGTTTAAACATTAGGCTAACAATCTTAGCCTAATTTTTTGTTCGCATAGTTTTTAACATATGATATTAGGCTAAAAACTTAGCCTAATTTAGCGCACACAAATAGGCATAAGGGAATTCGTAAACATAAACATAACATAGGTGTAAACTTGGCATTTTTGGCATAGTCAATATGAACATCATAGGTGTGAACTTGCAAAATAGCCAACATGAATGTCATAGATGTGATCTTGCAAAATAGTCAATATACATATATGTGAATTTGCAACATAGCCTAAATAAATTTAACATATATGTGAATTTGCATTGAAATAAGGGTCTAACCAAATAGGTGTCACATAAAATGGCATATTTAGACTTATACAAACTTGGGTTTAAATATGTTTAACTTGGCATAATGTCAACCACAAAACTAACATGTTGTATATTCACCAAAATGTCCAATTTTAACATCTAATCATATAGCCTATTTCAACATGAAACTTGCATAGTTTATGTAACCCAAACGGTACTTAACATAGATCCAATTATACTTGCAAATAACCATAAGAATGTGTTCCTAGATTTTGAGTCATGTCGGCATAAAAGGTCTCAAATCTAGAACATGTTTACATAAGCCTTAATTTAGACTTAGAGAATGTATATAGTCCAAGCCATAGACATAAAAATAAAGGGATCAAATTCTAGTTTTTGCCACAAACTTGCAAGTGCCATTATTTTCATATACAATTGTCCAATAGGTTTGCATCAATCAATTTAGGCCATAAATATCAATACACAAATCATGATAGAATCATTACAATACACAGAATTTATATCATTATTATACAATAACACAATTCCATTTTCATTTACATCGAATCACGTCATGGTTTTATTCATATTCTGAAAGATCACCATACTTACAACGAATGCAGAATCTTGAATTCTGGATTCTGAGTTCTGAAATTGAGATGCGTTCCTTTGGGTAGATTAACGTTGCGTTGATTAATTTGATTAAGCTTTAGTTCTCTTCTTAATTTGATTCGTCCCTAAGCTCCTTTCCCTTGACGGCTACGCTCAATTCCTTCCCGGCAGCATGGCGACTCCAATCTTATTTTTTTGTGTGAATTCTAGTTGTGACTTAGGGTATATATATAGATTTTTAAATTGTTTTGAGCCGTCAGATGAAGACAGGAGGAATCTTAACAATACAAAGTCCAAAGAGCCAATCAAGAGGTGACATGTCAGCCCCAATGACACACCGAGCCACAAAAATTCGAGCCAGAGCCAGACCCAGCCAGCCAGGTCGACCGGGTAGGTCGATTGGCAGGTCGACACCCAGGTCGACACTATGGTCGACCTGGGGTGACCAGGTCGACACCATGGTCGACCCTATGGTCGACCTGGTCCCTGGGCGGGAATTTTCCCGCCCAGCCCAGTTTGAGCTTATTTTTCGAATTTTGAACCTGAAACTGAGCTGTTTGAATTTTAAATTTTATTCTAAAACTTCTGAAGGTCATAACTCCTTCATACGGAGTATGATTCACGCAAACTCGGACTCTATCTCAAGCAGAATTCTGAGACGAACGCAATGGCATAACCCATTTCCCTTAATTCTTTCTTTTAGAATTAATTACACTTTAATTTGTGAAGCTTAGAGTTATAGAATTCACGGGTTGTTACATTCTCCCCCTCTTAAAAGGATTTCGTCCCCGAAATCTTCAAGTTAGGAAGAATGTATATCCTATCATCCAATCGTCCATCTACTCAACCAACAAACACAGGAGTCCACTGTCCTTAAAAGACTTCTAATGCTTCATGATCATATGCATAGTGTGTGTACATGTCCTTATCTAATGCAGAAATCAGGCGGTCTACTAATTCAGTTGACCTCCTTAATGCGAATCATGTAAGTGTCATGAATCCATTATGTATGCAAATTTTTCCTACTCATAATTCTACATGAGTACACAACTATTCATACAAATGCGACAACCATATGATAGCATATCAAGTTTCAACCATATACAAATGATAATACATATATGCATATGCAATATGAAGTGACTGAGCCGATCTAAAACCTAGGGTGTGTGTGTATATGCATCCACGAGAAACCACTAGCAATCACTAGCAACCATTTGCAGCCATCATCCATAACATGTTTTCAAATAGATGTTTGCATCCATTTGTTTTCTACCTAAGGAGTTAGGAAAAGGACCGAGGAGATATACCTAAAAAGATAGATAAAGCATAACTTAAGTAAAAAGAGAGATCAAAGATGTACCCTCAAAAAGAAAAGGGTAGGCAGCGCGTATTCTGTCCTCAGTTTCCCAAGTCGCATCTTCCTCGACGTTGCTCCACTGAACTTTAACGAGTTTGACTTCGCGGTTGCGTAGCTTTTTCATTTCAGTTCCTAAGATGTGGGTTGGAACTCTCCTCACAGTTGCTTCACGTTCCACTTCGGCTTCTTCTAGAATGCTAGGTTCCAACACTTCTGCAGACTCATGCAAACACTTTCGGAGGTGAAAAACATGAAAGACGTTGTGAACTCCGGCCAATCTCTCGGGTAGCTCTAATCTATAGGCCATCTTCCCAACCTTCTCGATGATAGGAAACGGCCCTACAAATCTTGGTGCTAACTTTCCTGTGGATCCAAAGCGAACGACGTTCCTTAAAGGAGATACGTTAAGGAAAACCCTGTCCCCAACCTCAAACTCAAGGTCGGTCCTTCTCTTGTCTGTGTAGGATTTTTGTCTATCCTGGGTTGTCTTCATCCTTCTTTTTATTAAGTCCACTTTCTCTGAAGTCTCTCTGATCATGTCTGACCCAAGTATAAGCTTATCTGTAGACTCGCACCAACAAGTTGGTGATTTGCACGGTCTTCCATACAAGGCTTCGAAGGGTGCCATGCCTATGGTAGCTTGGTAGCTGTTGTTGAAGGCAAATTCCATTAAAGGAAGGTGATCCTCCCATGTCCCTCCAAAGTCAAGAACGCAAAGTCTTAAAAGATCCTCTAAAACTCTATTCACCCTTTCCGTCTGGCCAACAGTTTGGGGGTGAAAGGCCGTGCTCAAACATAATTGTGTGCCTACAGCTTCTTGCAGACTCCGCCAAAACTCACTTGTGAAGATTGGGTCTCGGTCACTAACAATAATGGAAGGTATCCCATGGAGTTGAACTATCTCCCTAAGGTAAAGAGACGCTAAAGATGAGGCAGTCCTTCTACTCTTGACAGGTAAAAAGTGGGCACTTTTTGTAAGCCTATCCACTATTACCCAAATGCTAGTATTGCCCCTTCTTGACCTAGGCATCCCATCAACGAAGTCCATTGAAATACTATCCCACTTCCACTGGGGAACCTCTAGAGGATGAAGCAGTCCTCCAGGCTTCTTCTGTTCCACCTTGACCTATTGGCATATCATACACTTAGAAAAGAAATCTGCCACGTCCTTCTTTATGCCGCTCCAAAAGAAAACTCTCTTTAGGTCCTTGTACATTTTGTCTCCGCCTAGGTGTATTGTCATCTTGGAATGATGTGCTTCCTCAAGAACCTTCTTTACCAACTCCCTTGCTTGTGGGACGCATAGTCTTCCATCGCGTCTCAGCCAGCCGTTATCATCGATATAGTACCTATTGAGGTGACTAGAAGTCTCATCCCTAATTAGCTTATCAACCACTTCAACTAGCTGAGGGTCTTCATGTTGTGCAGTCCCTATTGTATCCAAAAGAGTAAGGCGCACTTCAAGAGATGCTAACAAACCCGGTACAAAATCAGAGGAGGGCCTAAAGTTAAAACTGGCTATATACTCAAAGAAATCTTTGAACTTCAGTTGCATTTCTTGGTGTCTTCCAATCTTGCACTACCACCACTTTCGCGGGGTCCACAGCCAACCCCTCTTTGGACACTATATGCCCCAAAAGTCTTACTTCCTTTCTCCAAAAGTGGCACTTGGAGAATTTGGCTCTTAGCTGATGTGAACGGAGAGTATCCATGATCTCTTTCAGATGCTGAGCATGTTCTTCCTCATTCTTTGAGAAGATCAAGATATCATCTACGAAGACCACCACGAATTTATTGAGGAATTATCTGAACACCCTGTTCATCAGGTCTACGAAATAAGCGGGTGCGTTCGTCAAACCGAAAGGCATGACAAGCCACTCGAAGAAATCGTCTGGGGTTCTGAACGCCTTTTTATCGATGCTATCTTCAACTACCCTTGGCTGATGGAACCCAGTAGCCAGATCAAGTTGGGAGAAGACCGACGCACCTACAAGCTAATCAAACAAATCGTCTATTCGGGGAAGCGGGTGTCTATTCTTCTTAGTCAGCTTGTTTAGCTCCCTATAGTCCACACAAAGACGTAGTGAACCATCTGCTTTGGTGGCGAACACCACTGGAGCACCCCATTCCGAGATACTCCTTCTTATAGACCCCTTTTCCAGAAGCTCCTTAACTTGCTTACTGAGCTCCTTTCTCTTCTTTGGAGCCATGTGTCGAACATGCAGAGCTACGGGCTTTGCATTATCAACAAGATATATGCGGAAGTCTATTTCCCGCTTCGGAGGTAAGCCTTTCACCTCTTCAAAGACATCCGGATATTCTCGGACTACTCTAACCGACTGCAAATTCTCAACAGAAGCGTCAAGCGACTCTAAATAACTAAGCATAACAGCATTCAAGGGATTACAAGAAATTTCTAGAGTGTTACTGAGCCGAGTCAAGAGCCTAACCATTCTTTTCTCACAATCAAGAATGGCACCATTACTGGATAACCAGTCCATGCCTAAGATCAGTCCATACCCTGAGAAGCCCAAAACAAGGCACTACATCTAAATTCAACACGTAGAATAGAGATTTTCAAATCCAAGCAAACCATAGACAAATAAGCCGAGCCCCCAATTAGATTTGAAACAACCAAGGGATCTTCTACCATACTAGTGTCTAGGTGCAGAGATTCTACTAAAGCAGATGAAACAAAGGAGTGTGATGCACCAGAATCAAAGAGAGTGCGAACTGGATGATCATACAGATAAACTAAGCTTTCTACAGAAATATTTCTACCAAAGGTTCTCAAGATAGAATTGAGAAGATAAGTAAGATAAAGCAAAGCATCTAGGGGAAGAAGTAAAAGGTGTACCCCTAGAAGGTCCTGCTTGCAGGCCTTGCCCTTGCTTCTTAGGGCAATTCTTGCTGATATGTCCAATATCACCACACTGAAAGCATGCTCCCATCTTCAACTTCTTCCTTCTACAATCCTGGACTATATGCCCAACAATGCCACAGAAATAAAATTTCCTTTTCTCACGTGTCTTGTTATTATTGTCGTGGTCCTTTCCTCCTTGACTATTATCCGTCTTCTTGTTCTGCGATTCTTCCGCTTGTTGTTTCACGTAGAGGAGGAGGAGGAGTAAAAGCATCTGTAGCTGGGGAGTAGGGTCCCCAGATATGCTGAAATGAAAATGAAAGATTCAAGACAAAAGGATAGAGAGATAGTGCATATGGCTTTTGGGGGAATTATGTCGTTTAAAAACAACTCTTTTCCTTGAAAACAATGCTTCTTTAAACTTCTTTTTGAAAATAGTTTCAAAAACTTTTATCTAATCTGGTAAATCTGTGCTATGATACCAAGTGAAACACCCCACCTCCGTTAAGGTCACTCACAAAGGGAATGCCTTAACTTTGGTGGAGGTTTATAAGTAAAAGTCACAGATAAACACAAGACAGATATAAACTCAAATATTTTAAACAGCGGAAAACAAACAGGCTTTTATTTCATCAATATGTGTTCATACAAAACATTTCCATAATTGTCTCAAAATACTTCCAACATTACAACCTCATTACTGTCTTGATCATTAAAGAAGCATAAAACATAAATAAAGTAACAAAAATCCCCATAGTGGTATCCAAAGCCATAATCCGAGCAAAAGAGATCCAAACCACACTTCTACGGTCTTGAAGCTTGCAAAGAGTCTGACTAAGCTGGGTTGTTTCCTCCCTATGGACCTGGGGGAGGGGGGGACGAAAGAAAAGAAGACGAAAAGAAAATAGAGTCAGACATAAAGCCTGAGTAAATCTAGTGACTCTTCAGTATGTGAATAAGAAAAAGGGCATGATAGATATAAACTGAAAACAGGAAAGTATCACAAGCTAAGGAAGTGTAGTTTAGAATCGAATGTACTATCGCACTCACACTATATCTCTGCACCTACTTGTATTATCTTAACTGTCACCCCATGCTGAGGGTGAAGTGATCCCATTTCTAAAGATGCACCCTATGCTGAGGGTAAAGTGATCCCGTTTCTAAAGATGCACCCTACGCTGAGGGAAAAGTGATCCCGTTTCTAAAGATGCACCCTATGCTGAGGGTAAAGTGATCTCGTTTCTAAAGATGCACCCTATGCTGAGGGTAAAGTGATCCCGTTTCTAAAGATGCACCCTATGCTGAGGGTAAGTGACCCCTTATTTTAAAGATCGGCTCCTACTCGCATAATCATCTATGTCTTACGGCCCCCAAAAATTGTAGATACCTATGTTGGCCCCACCATGGGGTGTATCAAGTCCTATGGTGGCGACCCGACACAAACCTTAGAATGCATAGGTTATATTACTGGTGCCCCCAGAGCCCTGTTTGTTTGCTCCGAAGTTCGTGCATGCCCGCACTCCGTTAGAACCCACATTGTTGCACCCACCATCGTCGCTTTGACCGCTTATAATCAGCCCAGTAATCGTGCCCCACCCTGCCTAGTTTCAGGGTACCATGATACCTAATTGGGTTACTGCAGAAATGGGTCCCCGTTACTAGGGTTTTCTAGTCAAACAAGCTAAGTGGTTAAGTGTCTGTATTTACCTAACCCCACCCATCAATTTCATTAACATGTTGAATTGGTTAAGTGTTTTAGTTAACTTAACCCTACCATCTGTCCATAGCCTTTATAGCACCGACCACTCACATTAGACAGATATTGTTACGGTTACTGGATGTGTCGGTCGGTTCCGGGCAGATTTACACCATAACTCAGTCTAACCTCGGGTCCTTATAAGGCTTCATGCTTAACCACCCACATTGGATAGGTATTGTTGTGACTACTGGACAATCGGGCGGGTCCGGGCAAATTTACATCACAACTCAATCCAACCTCGTGTTAAGCATATTCGTATTTTCTAAATTTACATATTTGTCTTTATCACTTAATATATGTAAATTTGTCAACAATTAAATGCTGTGACCCACTTTCCAAGTTTAAACTTTTTGGTATAAAGAATTTATACAGTTTAAATGCCAACAATTTTGGCATGTGACAAACATGCCAATTTCATATATTTTTATGACAAGTTTTATTAATATTCCCAACGTTACCCCGTTTAAACATTAGGCTAACAATCTTAGCCTAATTTTTCGTTCGCATAGTTTTTAACATATGATATTAGGCTAAAAACTTAGCCTAATTTAGCGCACACAAATAGGCATAAGGGAATTCATAAACATAAACATAACATAGGTGTAAACTTGGCATTTTTGGCATAGTCAATATGAACATCATATGTGTGAACTTGCAAAATAGCCAACATGAATGTCATAGATGTGATCTTGCAAAATAGTCAATATACATATATGTGAATTTGCAACATAGCCTAAATAAATTTTACATATATGTGAATTTGCATTGAAATAAGGGTCTAACCAAATAGGTGTCACATAAAATGTCATATTTAGACTTATACAAACTTGGGTTTAAACATGTTTAACTTGGCATAATGTCAACCACAAAACTAACATGTTGTATATTCACCAAAATATCCACTTTTAACATCTAATCATATAGCCTATTTCAACATGAAACTTGCATAGTTTATTTAACCCAAACGGTACTTAACATAGATCCAATTATACTTGCAAATAGACATAAGAATGTGTTCCTAGATTTTGAGTCATGTAGGCATAAAAGGTCTCAAATCTAGAACATGTTTGCATAAGCCTTAATTTAGACTTAGAGAATGTATATAGTCCATGCCATAGAAATAAACATAAAGGGATCAAATTCTAGTTTTTGTCACAAACTTGCAAGTGCCATTATTTTCATATACTGTTAGACCAAAAAGTGGTTCTAACACCCAAATTGATTAAAAGCAAAATGAAATGAGATCAAAAATAAAAATGAACACACAGGATTTATAGTGGTTCGGCGAAGAAATGCCTACGTCCACTTGTCTTTCACTATTCTCAATGATTTAATTGCAAATACAATGAAATATTCACTTGATTTCTCTCACAACCCACTTACAATCACTCAATTGTCTAAAAACAAATAATGAAAGAAGATTTGGATTTTCCGGGAGTGCTGGAATTCGGGTAATGAAGGTAGTTGAACTCTCAAAGTGTCAAAAAAAAAGATCCTTTTCTTTGCCTCCAGACGGGGTATTTATAGGTGAGAATTTGCTCAGAATCCGATCCGGATCGGAGCCACGTGTCATCCATCCCATCAGCCTTGGGTTTGGATGAATTTCTATGTTGACAACGCATCAGAGTAGTGGACGTTGAGGGTAGGAACTGGTCACAGCCGATCCGAATAACCAGGCGCTCATGCAGGAGAGTGACGTGGAAGACAGGCTCGGGTCGGAGGGGTATGCACAAGGGGTTCGGATCGGAGTACCCGATCCGACCCGGATTGACTTAGGACTAATTCCTGTGTTTACTCCGCTCCGCTCAGATCTATTGCTCTCCGCTCCAGCTGGAAATAAGTTGTTCTCCGATACGAACAGACGTGCCTCTCTAATTCCAACAACAATAGCTCACCGATCCGAACAGCAGACTTTATCCGATCCGAACCGCTACACCGCTCCGATCCGACCCGCTTCAGTGTTTTTCAAGCTCCTCAATATTTCACATCTTGACTTTGTGTTGCCCAGTTCACAAAGTGGGCTAACATTTTGCCCCCTAAAAGGGTGCTTCTGTTGGAGACGGAGCATGCTTTGATTATCATTGCACAGCGCTATTCGAGTTGATTTTTCTTTTGATTTTCCTTGCGTTTTCATCTTTTTCTTCAGATTTCAATTTAATTCGTTGTTGAGCTAAAGAACTCGGTTCGGTTCGGATTCCGATCTGAACAGATCCCTTCTCCTTTCTATTTTTCACTGGACTGTTGGGCCAAGCTTCGCTTCTGGGCTGTCCATCCGATCCGAACGAGAATTCCTCTACTGGGCTGCCGATCCGAATGGGGAGATGAATAGACACTCTTCTCTTCTATATAAACACTGCCTTCTTCCTCCTTTCATTTTTACTGTTTTACTCCCGAAGTTCTGCAAAACGAGAGAAAGAAAAAAAAACTAATTCATGAAGCATCAAAATTCCTTTTAATTCTCGAAGTAATTACATCGGTAGGTTATAAAACTTTGAACAATTCCTTCTTTAATCATTCTCAATTCGGATTCGTGAGCGATTAGGATGATTTGAGTATGAAACTCTGATGACCTTGCCACCGTGACCCCCCCCCCTCGTCATCGTCGCCAGTAGACTCGTCGCCATCTTGAGGTCGGAACGAAGGGGATGAGAATCCGTAGTTGAGTGCACCAGCATATAATTGCTTGGTTTAGATTTGAGTGACTGGCACGAAATTGGCCTTGGGGTCGGTTAGGGAAGAAAGAGGGTGAAGGAGAAGAAGAAGATAATAGGGAATCAGTTCGGCTCGGAAATATATGGAAGGTGAAAAAACAAGGGGAGAAGGAAGGAAATTCAGGAGGTCGGACCGGGTCGGGGCAAGCAAAAAAAAAAAAAAGAAAAAAAAAAAAGAAATCCAGGAGATCGGATCGGGTCGGAGAAAGTATTTAAGGAAGGGGGAAAAGAGCCTACCTAACCGGATCGGGTCGGACCATAAGATGATGGAGGAGGAGTATAACTACGTGATCCGATCCGAACCGTTAGGGGACATTGCCTCCGATCCGATCCAATTTTGATTTCTGAGTTTCAATGAGATATCCAAGCCTAAGGCCACGCCCCCGATCCGATCCCAATGAATGCACCCGAACCGAACCGAAGCACAGTCTACCTTAACGCATAAAAACTCGTCTAACTGGCCCAATAAACTTTTGGCATAATCTTCAATTTAATGGACAGTTAGGATAGTGCCTTGCGAACGTAACTGGACATCAAGAATTACTTCAACTCTTTATATTTTGCCAAACCTTTTCGTCTCACTTTTAAATATTTACTTTGCACTTTTAGTTTGCACACATGCACGGGGGGATACGGGCTAATTTGCTCTAATTTGTGCTATTGCTTCTTCAATAGTTTTATGACCATGAGACCCAGACGCTCTTCCAGACTAGCTAAGAGGAAAGAGGCCCCGGAAACCTCTAACAAGATTACTCTCGAGGACATATCTTCTCCGTCGGATCCAGAATGGGATAATGAGGGTTCAGACTATGACGTCGGAAATCGTAAAAGTGACGAAGTGTCTTCAGAGAATGAAGTTTCTTTAGGTTTTGAAGAGGAAGGAGGGATTGGCGATGACCGGGCTCCTGATGAGTTTGAATCGGCTGTCATATTGGAATCGCCCCAAGATTCTGTTGAATCGACAATTGATAATGACCGACTTACCCGAATTTGTTTGAAATATGGGATAATGAAAAGGGACAATCTAGTGCCTTCAAGCTCTGACCGTTCCCACAACCCTCCAGAAGGATATATGGCGGTCACTCGGTTGATGTGTATGGTCGACGCTATCCCTCCATTTTCTCCCTTCATCGTTGACTTTCTAAGACAAATGCGGATTGCCCCCATGCAGCTGCATCCCAATTCTTATGCCTACTTGCACACTTTGTACATAGCATACCGTGAGATCTTAGGCATAGAGCTCACGTTCGATGACGTTCATTTCTTCTATAACTTCAAGCATCGGACTCGAGAGACTCCATCTTTCTGCTATTTTGAGTTTGTTCCTAAGAGGAAGATAATCTCGGCGCCATTCAGCAGCAAAGCTGGAGATTCCAGACTGGAATGGTTCTATGTGAAGCGACAGCCTGGATGTGCCAGGAGGTGGACGAAATCAAGTAAAGCACTGATTTTCTAAATCCGAGCTCTATACACTCGAGTCATCACCTTAACTTGTTTTCCTTTTTGTTTGCAGTCGACAATCCAAAACAAATATCAGATCAGGTGTTCTTCGACCGGATGCACAAACTTCTTAATGGCGATCAAAAATTCTTGACTATCGATGAAGTCCTTAAGGACGAGTATCTTCACTTTCATGGGCTGTTATCCGTTTTTCGGAGTATTGGTCATGGGACGGCCCCATACGTATATATTCCTCCAGTGGATGTAGTCCCAGAGACAGGAGAAGGTTCAGTAGTTCCTACAGTGCCTCTTCAAACTTCACCTTCTCCATCTTCTACTCAAGATGACGAATTGGCTAATTTGGCCGAAAAGCATCGTGAAGGGTATACTGCCCCCAAGGAGGCTACTTCTCTGGAAAAGTCAACATCCTCCAAAGAGTCGCCACTTAATGCTTCCGAGGGAGACATCCCTAGTACTGATGACCCATTATTCCAGGGATTGGGGGATCTCCCCTTACCCGAAACTATATACACTTCAGAGGATTTTAGGAAGGATCCTTTAGTCTTCAACTCTTCTGAAGAGACCACTCCTGCTAAGGCCAAAGAGCCTGCCCGTACTAGTCTAGCTTCGGACTCGGGTTGGTTGGGGGGAAACATACCACTTAGGACACACTTTATACAATAGCATTAGCATTCATTGCACCTCTTTCTCTGTGAATCCATTGATTCTGAATTTCGCTTGTCTTATTGTGCAGGCACGATGTCTCGATCTTATTATGATATCAGGAAGCTTCGCCGCAGCATGTCTAATCCACCTCAGGATATCAAGTATGATCGTCGCGATGATCGCGGTAGGGAGGAGAGAAGGCCTTATGATCCCTATCGCTCTCGACCCTCACGTTCTCGCTCTCCCGTTCGGTCGGAACAAGAGAAATACAAAGGTTATCAAAGCCGTAGGGAAGAGGACAGGCCACAATCGAAAGACTTCACCTCTTCCCATGAAAAGCGCAGCAGAGAGAGAAGCCCTCCAAAAGATACTGAGTCTCGAAGTAAGCGCAAGGTCCCTGCTACTAAACGACCTAGGACAGACAAAGAAACCACTGAATCCTCCACACACAGGGTCACTGAATTAACGATCCCCGCTCCTCCCCCACTAGATGCGGAAACTGCAATAAAGCGGGCGTATTTGGAGGAGCAATTTCCCGAACACTACTTCGAGACTTTGACTTTTTTACCTGCCCTTGAACCTGTTTCTTCTAAGTGGGCAGATGAGGCCAAAGCAAAGATAGACGCAGTTGAAAAACAGTATTCTGAGATGTTTAAATATTCACGCAATCTTTCCAGAATTATCTGTACTCTAATCACGAATGCTGATTCAATGCAAAAAACCGCGGAAGAAGATGCTAAGGCCTTAAAGAACCTAGGTAAAGATTTGGAGGACACACAGGCTCAGCTTGCTATTGCTCAGAGGGACGCTACCAACTTCAAACAACAATTTGAGGATATGCAGAAACGTTATCATGACTTGCTTGAATCTCACACTCAAGAGCGTTCTGAGTTAAAAAAGCAAGCTGATGATGCTAAGTCAGAAGCTGCTAAGACGCGCCTTGCTTATACTGACCTCGAACGGAAAAATGCCGAGTTAGCAAAGAGGAATGCTGAACTAGAAAAGAAGAATGCTGACTTGGCTTCAAAGCTATTGGAGGCAGAG
This sequence comes from Allium sativum, assembly GCA_030737875.1. Classification (NCBI taxonomy): domain Eukaryota; kingdom Viridiplantae; phylum Streptophyta; class Magnoliopsida; order Asparagales; family Amaryllidaceae; genus Allium; species Allium sativum. Next base: position 63,626,110 of record JASFAX010000020.1, on the reverse strand, counting down.
AACAGAGCTGCCCTGGCGGAGGGCAATGTTGAGTGTGCTATCAAATCTGCGGAGGAGGCCCGCAAACAATTGTCAGAGGCGGAGGCTGATATTCAGGGTTTTGGCGAATTAATGATTGAATTCTTCGCACATATCATCCGTCGCCGAAACATTTCTTGGATCGAAGATTACCCATCCACTCTAGTTCAAGTATGGAATCAGATCGTTGAGTGGGAAAAAGAGGAGCTCAAAGTCGATTCCATCGATGAGGATAAGCTAATGGAAAAATACTTGAGGGATGATGAGCCAGAACGCCTAGCTGAAGGGCGCCGCCTCATTGCTGAGGCTATGGAAGAAGAGAGGCGGAGGACTAAATAGAAAAACATTCCCGAGACTGGTTACTCTTCTGTTGCCCCCGCAACTCCTGAATTAGAGGGATATGATCCTGAAAATCCGGGAATTCCCCGAACAACTCTGCTATCCCCTATTCTTGAAATGGCATCAGAGACAGCAGTTACCCCCGCTGAGAAGTCTTCGGAAGGTATCCCTACCTTTTCTCATCAATTTGTCAAGGCTATTTCTACCTTTCGCCACGTGATTGAGCAATCGATGGAAAACCCATTGTTTTCGCCTGAGTTGATAACTGTTGCTTCTCATTCTGTAGGTATTGAGCCATCCAGAAAGACAGATGTGACTCAGGGAGCCACCGCTGGGGCAAAGCCTACGGAAAAGGCAAAAGGAGGGGAGGACAAGGCTGCTCCTATAGACTTGGGAGAAGGAAGTGAGCCGACTAAGGCTGACACTCCCCATGATGAAGAAATGATAGCAGCTTTAAAGGATGAAGGCAGTGACGGAGGTCATGAGGAGGAACCAGAAGTTGCAATAGTCGGGGAGTCAAAAAATGCTGATGATGTTACTTTGGCTGCAATGAAAGCTGATTAAGACAAACGCTTGCAATTAAAAGCCGAAGAACTAGACCCTGAAGCCCTCAAGCCTCTCGCAATAGTGGATGCGGGATCAAGGTTAGTTGTTAAGCTCTCAACTAGATCTATTACAGAGGAACTCGCTAAAAAATCTTCTCTTGATTCCAACGCTCCGCCCTCCGGGAAGAAGTCAACCGGTTCCAGCACTGTATCTTCAGGAAAGAAGAAATCAAAACGAATCTTGATGGAGGCCGAGAAAGAGGCAAAGGATGCGGAGAAAGCCGCCAAGAAGTCCAAGGCTCACTCGAAATCTAAATAGTGGGTTGCCTTGTGTCGTTTTAGCATTTAGTGAACCAACAATTGCTGCTACAAGAGCGGCTCTTGCACCTTCTTTTTTAGCTACTCTCCTGTACAAATTCATTCATTCGTAAATAAATAAAAAATAATTCATTTTCTGCAATGTCTGTTTGTCAGTAGTTCTGCACTTATGTAAAAATGCATGTCTTACTATAGTTATGAAATGAAGTTACGGAGGGAGGAAATATGTGTATACATATATGCCCCCAGTCAATTCTCACAAATTATTTAATGCTTAATCAAGCAATCTGAATGCTCCTGATTTTCTGACGGGATAGCATTTCCTGTGTCGTCAGTGCCTGTCGTTTTTTCTGGCATTTCTTTTATACTCTCATGTCTTATACTCAGGTTAGAGTTCTTACTGAGGCGGTCCCTTGTCTGGGTGCACCTTCATGCCTCAGAGGACGTCGTCTTCCCGTCCTTTTATACTCTCTCTCTCTGGAGAGTTAGAGTTCGAGCTCAGCAATCTATTCATTCCCCGGTCTTTCAGAGGGTAAGGATCTCTTTCTCAGCGCTCAGTCGGAGACGCTTTTATACTCTCTCTCTCTCTGGAGAGTTAGAGTAGGGGAAGGATTTCTTTTTCAGCGCTCAGTCGGAGACGCTTTTATACTCTCTCTCTCTCTCTCTGGAGAGTTAGAGTTAAGAATGTCGTTTTCTCATTCTTTTATGTCTTGTCGCACAAATAGTCGTTGTGCTTTTTCTTATGTTTAAACTGTCTTCAACCTTTTCAGGTTTTGAATCATCCTGTATTCCATAATCACAACAGAATAATCGATGAATGTATATATATAATGCATAAAAGTAAATAACACACGATATTTTTATAGTGGTTCGGCTAAGTCGTAGCCTACATCCACTTTATAGTCCTTTATTCATATCGTCAGATTTTCCCAAGGCAAGTCGTGCCTTATTACAGAGTTCATAAGAAAGATAACAAAGAGTACAACATTTCTAATCCAAATATCGCATTAAGTGTTGGGCATTCCATGCTCTAGGGACTTCTTCGCCATCTACGGTCATTAACTTGAAGGTTCCTTTTTCAAGTTTCCGTTGGATGACAAAGGGTCCTTCCCACTTTGGACCGAGGTGAGGAAGGGATGGAAAGACCCTCTTTAGCACCAAATCTCCTGGTTCAAAAGTCCTAAGGCGAACTTTTTTGTCGTAATAGCGTGTCATCTGACGTCGATGTCTTGCCGCACGCAAATCTGCTTCGTCCCTTTTCTCTTCGACTTCATCAAGAGACTCAAGTAAGAGTGCCCGATTTGTCATCGGGTCATAATATGTCACCCAGTGGGAAGGAACTTCCAGCTCAACTGGAATTACTGCTTCTGAGCCAAAGGAGAGAGAGAAAGGGGTGTGACCAGTAGCCGTCTTAAATGTTGTCTGATATGCCCACAAAGCTAGGGGCAATTCGTCAACCCATTTTGCTTTTGCATGCTCTAACCGTTTCTTGAGGATGGATTTTATTACTTTGTTTATTGCCTCAACTTGCCCATTCGACTGCGGATAAGCAACCGCAGTGTATAGCTTGTCGATCTTATACTTCTGGCAGAAATTTCTGAATTCAGTACCATCAAACTGGGTTCCGTTGTCAGTTATAATGGTCCTTGGGATCCCGAACCGGCATATAATATTTCTAACCACGAAACTTATCGCCTTTCTTGCCGTGATTTTGGTCAAGGGCTCAGCTTCCACCCACTTCGTAAAATAGTCCACAACGACTATTGCATATTTCGCTCCTCCTTTAGCAATTGGTAGAACTCCAATGATATCAATTCCCCACATGGCAAATGGCCAAGGACTCACCATTGATTTGAGTTGGGTCGACGGTGCTCTGGGGATTTTGGCGAATCTCTGGCACTTATCGCAGCGTCGTGAATAATCAGCTGCATCTTTATTAATTGTGGGCCAGAAGTATCCATATCGCAATATCTTTTTTGCTAAAGTCTGACCTCCTGTATGATCTCCACACTCACCTTCGTGCACTTCTCTTAGTACACGTTTGATGTCGTCGTGTGCAATACATCGTAACAGGGGCAGAGAAAATCCTTGCCTATAAAGAATATCATCTTGTATGACATATCTGGTAGCCTTGCGAACTATAGCCCTTTTCTCACTCTTCTTTGACGGGAGTGTCCCATTCTTCAGGAAGTTCTTAATTGGGGTCATCCACGACTCCTTCTCCGGTTCTGCTTCAAAAGCGAACTCAATTTCCATCGACTCAAAGCTTGGCGATTCCAACGTTTCAATTGGAATTATTTCAGTCTCTTCTGGATTGTCGGAGCTAGCCAGCTTTGCCAGCCTATCCGCCTTCTGGTTTTCGGCTCTCGGGATATGTTTTATATTGTACCGCTCCAAGTTGCTCAATAGCCCTCTCACTTTCCTGAGGTAGGCAATAAGTCGAGGTCCCCGAGCCACAAACTCCTCTCGCACTTGGCAAACAACGATTTTAGAGTCACAGAATATGTCCAACATTTTTATTCCAAGGTCTTTAGCAAGCTTCAGCCTGGCAATCAGGGCTTCGTATTCAGAGTCATTGTTAGTTGCCGAAAATTCTAATCGTAGAGCGTAATATAACGACCGTCCTTCGGGAGTGACTAAGACGATTCCAGCTCCGGACCTTCGGTCGTTCTTGGCTCCATCTGTGTATAGTTTCCACGGATCTATCTTTAACTCATCCTCGGACTTAACCACTTTGTCATCGATTACTTCCTCCTCTGGGATGGTGAACTCCGCTATAAAGTCTGCCAGAGCTTGCCCCCTGATCGACCTTCGTGGTTAAAAATTTAAATCAAACTGACTTAATTCTATATTCCATTTGATCAACCTTCCCGATGCTTCGGGTCTCTGCAACACCTGCCTTAGGGGCTGGTCAGTGTATATGGTTATGTGATGAGCTTGGAAATAGTGACGAAGTTTTCGGGATGCGATTAGGAGGCTATAAGCGAGCTTCTCAATCTTTGGGTAGTTGCGCTCTGCCGCTGCTAATTTCTTGCTTACATAATATACTGGCCTTTGTACTTTGTCTTCTTCTCGAACCAGAGCCGTGCTAACGGCGTGAGCCGAGACTGCCAAGTAAACAAACAATTCTTCGTGATCCACTGGCTTTGACAAAATCGGAGGTTTCTCTAGCAGTTCCAATAAATTTCGAAAGGCCTCAACACAGTCCGGAGTCCACTCGAAGTTCTTCTTTCCTCTTTTAATCAAATCAAAAAACGGAACGCATTTGTCTGTGGCTTTGGAGATGAATCTACTCAGCGCAGCTACTTTCCCTGCAAGACTTTGGACGTCTTTAATTCTCCTCGGCTCTTCAATGTTTCTAATCGCTGCTATCTGACTAGGATTGATTTCAATTCCTCGTGAGCTCACAATGAAGCCTAGGAACTTTCCCGATGCCACTCCAAATGAGCATTTCAGAGGATTCAACTTCATCCGATACTTTCGCAGGATACCAAACATTTCCGCCAAGTCTTGCGTATGGCTGCAGGACTATTTCGACTTGACAAGCATATCGTCCACGTAAACTTCCATAGTCTTCCCTATTTGATTATAAAACATTTTGTTCACCAAGCGCTGATAAGTGGCTCCGGCGTTTTTCAATCCGAATGGCATTACAACATAACAATATAACCCCAAATTCGTAATGAAGCTCGTATGCTCTTGATCTGGCACGTACATAGGAATTTGATTATATCCGGAATATGCGTCCATGAAAGAGAGAAGTTCATGACCTGCTGTCGAATCTACAAGCTGGTCAATCCTGGGAAGTGGGAAACTATCTTTTGGGCAAGCTTTGTTCAAATCTGAAAAATCAATGTTAGTCTGCCACTTTCCATTCAGCTTCTTTACCAAGACGGGATTCGATATCCAGTCAGGATATGTCGAATCTCGAATAAATCCGTTCTGCTTCAGCTTCTCGACTTCCTCTTTGAGAGCAGCCGACCTCTCTGGGCCCAGCATACGTCTCTTTTGCTTCACAGGCGGATGTTTCGGGTTTACATTTAATTTGTGACTTATAATGGATGGCGATATCCCACACATGTCAGCGTGGGTCCAGGCAAACACGTCCAAGTTTGCCTTCAAGAAGTCCGTTAGTTCTTTGGCTCGACGTGGATCCAATTGAGAACCAGTCTTCAAAACTCTTGTCGGATCAGCTTCATCAATGGGAATTTCCACTGTCGCTTCATTAGGAATTGCATTTCTAGTCTCTGGTTCCTCGTCTTTTCTGGGATCCAGGTCTTCAGGCGTTCCTTTGGGCAACTCCTTCGGGGTCGATTTCTCTAATTGCTACGCCGAGCCCCCCTTTGAGGGAGGCGAGGCATCTTCACTCTCGATGTTAAGTCCTTTCATCAACATCTTTAATTCGGCAACATAGCAGGCCCGTCCGGAAACTTGATCCCCTCTCATTACTCCAGTTCCGGCTTCGGTTGGGAACTTAAGCAATAAACACCAAGGGGCGATACAAGCTCTGAATTCAGCAAGGGCAGGCCTCCCCAAAAATGCATTATAAGGCGAATCTACGTCCAACACTACGAACTGAAGCATCCGCACTTTTCTGCGTTCTCCTTACCCCAAGGTCACGGGCAATTCTATGTATCCCATGGGAGCTGTTGATGCCCCGTTGAAGCCTATGATCCATCCTTCACATGGCTTCAAATCCTCAGATTCAAGCTTCATCTGATCGAATGACCTTTTAAACAAAATATTGACGGAACTTCCGTTGTCTACTAACACCTTATGAACCAAGGCCGGCCCAATGGTGGTAGTAATGACCAACGGATCATCAGTGGGTGATTGAATCCCAGTATTATCTCTGCTGCGGAATACCACGTCGTCAAACATTGTCTTCTGTTGTTTTATGGGGGCGGTATCTTCCAAATCATCACCTTCATTCACATCTACGTGTTTGGCAGCATTTACATATTGATCCATTGCTCTAAAGCTACGGATTGCCGGGTGAGGTCCACCCACTATGGAGTTGATAACAATTCCCTTGCCTTTCTGCTGCGCTGTAGGCTTGGGAGCAGGTAGAATCTGTTTTGGAGCCTACTCTCCTTGCCCCCTGTCCCTCGGGGCAACTTTATATTCATCCAGTTTCCCTTCACGCAGCAGCTTCTCAATCACATCTCTCAAATGCCGACATTCATTGGTTGAATGCCCATGAGTTCCATGAAACAAACAAGACTTCCCAGTTGCCATTTCTTTCTCGGTCGAGTCACGAGGTGGCGGTCTTTTGTATTGCAAAACATTGTATGTATCCAGGTAAATATTCTCAAGAGTGTCGTTCAACGGTGTATAATTCTCATAAGTCTGGAATCGGGGCCTTTTGCTAGGATCACTTCCCCTATTTCTATTTCTTTTGTTATCGTTCGCATTACGGTTATTGTTGTTGCCCCCGTTTCCAGAATTGTCGTTTCCACTCTTGTTTCCCACATTCACTTCAACTTTTTCGGAACTTTCCCCAGACTGCTTCACGGCGACGTTACTCTGAACATTTTCTTTTGATGCCGCTTCAGACTTTCTCTTTCGGTTTGCCCTGGCTTCCTCTCGTCTTAAATAAATATCGGCCTTTTCATAGAATACCTCTCTCGTGGAGGGAGTCTTCCCAGAAAGGTAATCTCCAAACTCGGATTCAGGATCGACTCCTTCCTTTAATGCCATCAGAATGGTGGGCTCATGCGGGTCACTAACTTCAGTCACAGCTAAGTTAAAACGGTCAAGATATGACCTCAAAGACTCTCCTGGCGCCTGCTTAATTCTTGATAATTCAATTACACTTTTGGACTTTCGGGTATGGAGTCGGAACTGATTCATAAAACGTTCGCTCAATTCCCTATAATTCGAAACCGAACGAGGGGGAAGTCGAGTAAACCAGAACAACGCCGCTTCTTCTAAATAGATCGGGAATGCTTTACACTTCACTGCATCAGGGGCAGCAGCAGCATTCATGAGCCACGAGTATCGCATCAAATGCTGTCCCGGATCAGTTCTCCCATTGTACTTGTCCATCTGCGGCAGGTTAAAACGCCGGGGAAACTGAAAGTCGAGGATGTCGTCAGTGAAAGGAGTATGGCTTCGCTCAATGCCATAATCTTCGTTGGTATAGTTCCGGCTCTCGGACATAATCTGGCGCACCATTGCCTGTACATCAGCATTAGTTAAGGGTCGTTCAGGTTCCCTGGCCCTGGTATCTGGGTTCCTTCTGGGCTCTTGTTCAGGAGATGCCCTTCTTCTTCGAGCTGCTTCTGCTCTATTCAGTTCCCTACGCTCCCGGTCGATCTCGGGAGGAGGGGACTGGAGCCTTTGCCCCTGAGTGGGATCATTGTTTCCTAGTGCTCGTGCAATATCCTCGCGAGACCCCAAAGATCCAAATGTCAGCTGGTCCAAATTCCGAGGTCGTTCGAGCGGCCTTCATTCACGGGGCCGCTCTTCCTCGGAAGAAGAAGACTGATCCACTGGTGTGTGACGAACCGGTGATGGGGTTCTCTGTCTACGGAGTTCGCAAATCTCCCTGCTCATGAGTCTCATATTCTCCTGCATCATGAGATTGGTGCGCTCGTGGACTTTCATAGCCTCCCTAGTACTTTCAAGCATGTCAAGTAGGCGCGAGAAATCTCCTTGAGTAATGGACGCAGATGGATTGACCTGATCATTGACCCTGGTGGCTGGAATTGGAGCATTCGTAGGGACTCGAGTAGAGGTTCCAACATCGCCAAGTGTCGGGTCGGATCGGAGATGGGAGATCGGGTCGGTTCGGAGCTGGGGAGCCTGGTCGGGTCGGTACATGGCAAGCTGCTCGGGTCGGTTCAGGTTGGGGGAATGCACTGCTTCAGAATCTCTTACCCGGATCGGATCGGAGCTCTCCCCCTGAAGGCGGTTCGGGTTTCCTACATCGGTTCATCCTGCTGCTGAACTCTGCCCACGAGACCTTGTTACAACCGCATTTTGCTGATCTTCGCCAGCTCCATTTCCTCGACCAGATTGAACTTCTTTGCCTTTTCCTTTGGCCATGATTCTTCGACAATCACTTCAACAAATATCCAAGGGCGTTGAAACTTGAGGATTAACTTCTTTGAACTCAACGGTCCAAAAAGTAGAACGATAATCCCGAAAAACAAAGAATTCAGATGAATTCTCAGTGAAAGCACCAAAATGTTAGACCAAAAAGTGGTTCTAACACCCAAATTGATTAAAAGCAAAATGAAATGAGATCAAAAATAAAAATGAACACACAGGATTTATAGTGGTTCGGCGAAGAAATGCCTACGTCCACTTGTCTTTCACTATTCTCAATGATTTAATTGCAAATACAATGAAATATTCACTTGATTTCTCTCACAACCCACTTACAATCACTCAATTGTCTAAAAACAAATAATAAAAGAAGATTTGGATTTTCCGGGAGTGCTGGAATTCGGGTTATGAAGGTGGTTGAACTCTCAAAGTGTCAAAAAAAAGATCCTTTTCTTTGCCTCCAAACGGGGTATTTATAGGTGAGAATTTGCTCAGAATCCGATCCGGATCGGAGCCACGTGTCATCCATCCCATCAGCCTCGGATTCGGATGAATTTCTATGTTGACAACGCATCAGAGTAGTGGACGTTGAGGGTAGGAACTGGTCACAGCCGATTCGAATAACCAGGCGCTCATGCAGGAGAGTGACGTGGAAGACAGGCTCGGGTCGGAGGGGTATGCACAAGGGGTTCGGATCGGAGTACCCGATCCGACCCGGATTGACTTAGGACTAATTCCTGTGTTTACTCTGCTCCGCTCGGATCTATTGCTCTCCGCTCCAGCTGGAAATAGGTTGTTCTCCGATCCGAACAGACGTGCCTCTCTAATTCCAACAACAATAGCTCACTGATCCGAACAGCAGACTTTATCCAATCCGAACCGCTACACCGCTCCGATCCGACCCGCTTCAGTGTTTTTCAAACTCCTCAATATTTCACATCTTGACTTTGTATTGCCCAGTTCACAAAGTGGGCTAACATATACAATTGTCCAATAGGCTTGCATCAATCAATTTAGGCCACAAATATCAATACACAAGTCACGATAGAATCATTACAATACACATAATTTATATCATTATTATACAATAACACAATTCTATTTTCATTTACATCGAATCACGTCATGGTTTTATTCATATTCTGAAAGATCACTATACTTACAACGAATGCAGAATCTTGAATTCTGGATTCTGAGTTCTGAAATTGAGATGCGTTCCTTTGGGTAGATTAACGTTGCGTTGATTAATTTGATTAAGCTTTAGTTCTCTTTTTAATTTGATTCGTCCCTAAGCTCCTTTCCCTTGACGGCTACGCTCAATTCCTTCTCGGTAGCATGACGACTCCAATCTTATTTTTTTGTGTGAATTTTAGTTGAGACTTAGGGTGTATATATAGATTTTTATATTGTTTTGAGCCTTCAGATGAAGACATGAGGAATCTAGACCATACAAAGTCCAAAGAGCCAATCAAAAGGTGACATGTCAGCCCCAATGACACACCGAGCCACAGAAATTCGAGCCAGGGCCAGACCCAGCCAGCCAGGTCGACCGGGTAGGTCGACACCCAGGTCGACACTATGGTCGACCTGGGGTGACCAGGTCGACGCCATGGTCGACCCTATGGTCGACTTGGTCCCTGGGCGGGAATTTTCCCGCCCAGCCCAGTTTGAGCTTATTTTTCGAATTTTGAACTTGAAACCGAGCTATTTGAATTTTAAATTTTATTTTGAAACTTCCGAAGGTCATAACTCCTTCATACGGAGTCCAATTCACACAAACTCGGACTCTATCTCAAGCAGAATTCCGAGACGAACGCAATGCCGTATCCCGTTTCCCTTAATTCTTTCATTTAGAATTAATTACACTTTAATTTGTGAAGCTTAGCGTTATAGAATTCACGGGGTGTTACACATACTAATTATAATAAATTTATAAGGTTATAAGTAATTTAACAAAATATTTTATTTAATAAAATTTAAATTATATACATAAATAAAATTACTTAAAATCAATAAAGGTCGGAAGGTAAGGAAGGATTTAATGTGTAACTTAAAATTCGATAGTCTAGCTTGTAATTGGATATTCTAAATGAAATTATTTCCAAATTAATGATTTTATGATTGGACAAATTGTTAAGATTAGTTGATTCCAAAAGAAATTTAGGTTTTAAAATTAGTTTTGAAATTTAATTATTTTGAAATCAATAATTTATCTTAAAATATGATTATATAAAAACGACCATGGTGCGTAATAAGCGTTTGGTTGTTAAAAAGACTGGAGTCGGGATCAACATACTCTCTGTCAATATCGATACTACTTTAACAATTGTGTATGTGGTGAAGAATCCAAAATGAAGTAGGTTGGTTTGACGAACACTACTGGAATAAAGTAAGAGAACGATGATGGATAGCCTTAACCTTCAGGTCATAATTGAAATGACCAAATAAGAGTCATACCCGGCAATTTGAGTTAACTCCTCTTATCAGTCAAGATTCTTCGAAACCATATCAATTACTTTGTGATTTTATTAGTGCGCATCTTTGATTTGGGAGTATTGATCGAGGTGGACAGTAGTTGCAGTTATGCATTACCACCATCATAGGTCCGCAATCCGATAGACTCCTACCGTGGGTATCGCCTTGTGTGTCTAGCCATATTATCATGATCAAGCCCCGAATGATTTTGATTTAACGTTGTCGTATCACGATGCATCCCTATCTACTGACATACCGACGTGTTACACACAAATTGTACAGCAATGATAAAAACAGTGTAGGAGTAATAATGGTAATCCCGCTTACACTATTTTGATATTTTACTTTACTGAATAGACACTATTATAATAGCATATTATATTATATGATATCTAATTTAACTGATCCTTAAAGAATGGAATCACAAACATTCTTTAAGTTACTTATGCATTTCTATAACATTTGTCTAGATTTAGTTTACTTACTTGAGAATATTAATCCTAACTCGAGTATTTTGTTTTGTTTAATGCTCAGGTCAGCTTGAGTGTCACAATTTTTGGAGACTTATCTTGGAGCTAGAGATCCTTTGGAGTTTTGGCAATCTATCAACTAGTTTCTTTCAGTTCTATCTATATCTTTTAGTTGTTGTTGTTATTTGTTTATCTAATAATGGACATCTTATGTATTTGGGATTTTCGTTGTACTTGTGACTTTGACACTATGCATTTGCTTTAAAGACTGTGTATTATGTAGTAGCTTCATGAACTATTATGGTTTTTTTTATTCCGCTACTAGTTATTCTTCTTTTTCTATGTCTATGATTCTGTGATATTATTTGTATTATCCAAATTTATTAATAATATATTATTTTGAGCAATTCAAGCTTGACATGTGCGGATCATTATCGATTTGAGTATTTTAAAATAATCAGTTGTTACACCCTTAGACCTAGATTCCCTCACAACACAATCTTTTCCCCTCCAAATTCTCTCTTCTGAAAGGAACCTGGCATAAATTTTTGTAGAGAAAGGATTTATAAAACAAAATATTTATATAATCCTATTAGAGGCGGGTTTTGCAGCAGCCACAGAGAAACAACTTAGGACCAGGGCTAGTACAGTAATTATTAAGATTCAAAGTAGTTTAAAAGTTTTGATTTTTAATAGTTTTATTTATAGGTTTACTTATAGTTTTTCCAATAATTTTTAGCAATCTTTTTCTTTAAGCAATTTATTGTTTTTTTATGGTTTCTTTTATTTATTTTAAGTTTTGTAATTTCTTCTTTTTCTGTTTTCTTACGTTTCTTTCTGTAAGTCTCTTTCTTTTTCTGTTTTTTTCTTTAGTAGTTATTTCATTCTTTCTGCAACCATTTACATTATTAAGAGATGTAAACGTTAGTTTATGGACATGGTCTTTAATCCTCTTTTTACTCTTGGATTAGAATAATCATATAGGACTGCACGAATATGGATTAATTAAGAAGTAACTAAATTTATAGTGTTACATGTAAAAAATTGCAGATTTACAACAAAAAGAAATTAGACTAAATTATGCAAATTTATGGAAACTTGCAATGAATTATGACCAGTATTATAATTCATAAGACATAGAAAAAGTAATTAGATTATGATGATAATAAACAAGGAGAAAAATAATAAAGAGAAAAAAAACAAAACCTATTATATTATTACTCAATCAGGAACAAGGTCAATAGGTTGAGCTTAAATCTAGAACTGGGCTAAGAATAAAAGAAAATACAGATTAGTAGCTAGGACTCATTCCGTCCACCTCCCATTTCAGTATTGATCTGATGGTCTTAGGAAGACCCGGGATACATAGGTGGAACAACGATTGTAAAAGTTCAATATAATAACGTTAGGCTAGGAACAAAAACCATATATAGTTTTTTTGTTAGATAAGATCCGTCTGACCACCTTCCCTTTGAGATAGGATCTGATGGTTTTAGAAAAAATAGGCGCGTTTAGGTGGAACATCGATGTATATGAGGTCAACAGAGTTTGATTAGTAGGGCATTTGGTGTCTTCTGAACATGCAGATTTCAATCGAAGACTACTATAACATGCACTAGTTTACATGTCCTTTTGATAGTAGGAGGCTGTGCAGTTAAAGCACTTACGGTTCTATAGTGGTAGAGATGTAAAAAGCTGTAGCGGGGATAAAGTGGGGGGGGGGGAATAACGGGGATATATAGAGGTGCAAAAATGTTAATTATATGTAAAACTATATAATTAAACTTAATTAATTTTCATTGTCGCATCATTTGTGTCGAAGAAACGAATATTAATTAATATTATACAACAAATCAAAGTATATCATGTTTATGCACAATAGATTCGAGGATTACTATAAATTTCTATCTTATATAAGGCACTTATAACTTAAAATTAGTTCTTTACATCAATTTATTTATTTATTTTAAAGAGAACTGGTCAAATCATCCTTTGTATATAAATATTGCAAAAGGGAATGCTAAATAGTGTTGATTTAGTGGGTGCAGTGGAAAATAGTGGGGCTTTGAGCGGAGCTACTGTTCATCAGCACTAAATTGAAATAGCGCAGCGGTCGAGAGCGCTATGGGATATAACAGGGATTTTACAGTGATTTAGCGGAGATTTTACTACATAGGTAGGCGAGACCCACTAGTGCAAGATACCACAAGATGGTAGAGACCATAGAATGACAATAGAAGAGGGTAGGATCTGTTCACATGGTAGAATTAAGTAAACTAATTAAAACCAAAAGAATTCAGAATAAGTAAAAGTGCAAACAATCAAAGAAGTAACACAGTTATAAGACTTACTATTAGCAATCATCTCTTTTGTGCATGTACACAAAGCTATTATCAAGTCTATACTTTTAGTTACATACCGTGCCAGTAATTACTTTATTTACTAGGCTTTATGTCTGATCAGCTCCTCTTTCTTCTCTTTTTCCACTTTCAGGCTCAAAAGATTGATTCTGATTATTCAGATTTCTTGGAGGAGCAACTTATTGGAGTTCATTCTTGATTTCAAATATATTTCCTTCTATTTTACCATTTTCAGTTATTAGTTTGTATGGTGAATTGAGAGTGAATTTTCATTTTATGTACTCTGATTTTCTAGTGGGACCGAGTGAGACGTAGACATGGTATTATTATTATTATTGTGATTTTATGAGATGAAGGATATTTTCAAAAATAAACGTCAAGTTTATGTTTTCTTTATGTTTCTGCTGCATCTACTTTACATGTCTTATATACTTTAGTCTTTGTGATGTTACTCAGTTATACCTACTTTAAGATTTAATTGGGATTTAGGCAGCTTAAATGGATGATTATGATCATTAATGAAGTGGACCCAAGCCCATTTTGGGATTTGAGTACGATGAGGCTATGGGACCTAATGAGACATGTCATTGGACCCAAGCCCATTTTGGGATTTGAGTACGATGAGGCTATGGGACCTAATGAGACATGTCATAAGTCATTTTCTAAACTTCCAAAATAACTCCTCTTCTTCACTAATTGCCTCATGCCTCTATACTTCTACAAACCCTTACTTTATTTAATTCAAATCAACCTCTAGCCTGAAGATTAGATACTACAACCTCTTAGGAATCTATGATAATTAGTTTCCAAAAAAGATTAAGGAGCTCTATTTGTTTAAAGTGAGTAATTAATGCTTTCACTTATTAATTATAATGTATTAGACCAGGAACATCTTCTAAAATCTTATAAAAATGCTCATAAATCATGTTTAATTATGTAGTCATACATATATAATGAGTTGATTTGGGTTAAGTTTGTGAAATCCATGTTTTAAGAATATTGGGGAAAACCATATGAACATGACACCATTTTCTTAATTCCATACATTGACTCTATTTGGTTTGATTGAATTACTGTTTGAGTGTATTTTACATGTCATTTGTTTGCCATGAATATGCTTGGATGGATGCAAACGCCGATCGAATAACTAAAATGAGGTAGAAAGTTACATGGGTGTGCCATGGTTTCAGTTTGAACCAGATCTGAGTACTTGCTCATATAGCGATGCCATATATAGATGATGATGATAAGGAAGGCCTCAAAAGGTAGTATACCAAGTTTCAAGTCGTTTAGAGTTTATATGCTCAAGTTACAAGGTGTAGAACTTCAGATTGGTAGAAGTTGTTAACATCAGATCGACATAGAGTTCATCTCCGAATTGGTGAGGGTATGCACTAGATCGAATCAGTTGGGCATAGCTCATGCTTTAGATCAAACTATATGGGTTGGAACTTGGATTTTGGTTAAGTGTTTGGATTAGAGGAGGCACATGAATTCGATTCAATATAAGAGGATATTTTCAAATAAGTGGGGAGGCTTGGTTTCAGACCCAATGAGGCTGAAGTACATTCAGATTGATAAGGGTGTTCAAACTTCGGGTCGACAGGTGATAGACATGACCGAATCGACTTGGCTTTCAATAGGTATGGCCTCGCTTCTAGTGAACCGGACCCGGATCAGAGTGGCTCGAATTGGAGTTACCTCCCTACAATCATTTGAGTGACTTCAGTTCAGTGAGAATACAGACATAAGAAACTTTTGATTAGACTGTCATGGCTTGGATCGGCATGTACGTATTTATACGGCTTCATGGGTCATTATATCTTGGCTCTTCAGTGATTTTACTACACGAATAATGACTCTAAATACGATTAGCTAAACTCTGAGACGTAGAATGTATGACGATGAGTTAAATTGATGCGATTATTGAAAGAGGATGGAAGACACATGATAATATCTTACAACAAACAACGATTGTTGAAGATAGTCCCCAATTTGCAACGAATTCTCATTGAAGTCGTATGGACATTTCAAATATGGATTCTATCGTGGAGAACGTGCACAGTTGAGCTATTGTCATTTAGGACTTTGTTACACCTTAGAGGGATAAGCACAAGAATGAATCAGAGTCTATCGATATTTTTGCCTAATCCGTCTGAACCCTAGAGTCTGTCGATGTCTTGATCTATGTAGGGGTACCAGCTGTATCACATAGATGTTGTGACATAACGATGGTTTAGTAGAGTTTATCGATGTTTTAACATTCTTCTACTTCGATGGATTGGACGATTAATATTTTAGAGTGTCATATACTCAACGCACTAAGTAAGTGCGTATGACGGTGAATGTTTACAATTGTTTATTTGATATCTTATCACTTAGACATCTATTATATTTTGTGACATGATGACATTATCACATGTGTTAACTTTTTGGATGCAAGGACATACTGCATATGGTACTCTATTTCTATTGTACTATTTTACTTTTTAAATCTTTTGAGTAGAACATTGACTCGCTTCTGATGCAAAAATGAATGGCTCGTCATTTACTCTATCTTCGCTTTTTAATTTTTCTAAGTTAATCATAATCAAATTTGAAACATGATCTGTCTTGCAACCATTGAATTTATCTTCTACCTTTACCCAATCACAATAAAAAAACCATTTATTTGAAGTCGGTGTAATCTATTTCAATTATCTGTTGAATAACTCCATAATACAATATTTCCACTTCCTTGTAATTTTTATCTTTTCCGCTCGCTCTAAATTTTGTAATTGCTCTCATGCAAACACCGCTATCTTGTTTACCATTCTTTCTTCATGACTTTTTGGGGAAAATACGAATTCATTCACTTGGTACTTCATATAACTACGTGCCTTGAACTTCGGCCCGTTTACCAACCTCCAAAGAGTTGAATCATCATCACTAGTCTTCACCAGCTAAAAAAACAATAAATGAAAAGCATGACCATGATGGTGTATGATCCACTTAAATACACTTGAATATATAAGACGATGTAATACCTCATCACGTAACCACATAATAAAACTTTTACAAGTTTCCATGGATGTAACGCTACTTCGAGATTGAGATTTAGTATTTTTCACATAAATGGTATATTTCCTGCGATAGACATTTCAAAATGAATATAGGAGTAAATTTACAATAATGAGAACTTAGGATAGGCTAGTGAACTTACTTCTCCCATTCATCGAATCCATCGTGCTTATTAAGGACCCATCTACGAACTTGTTCAAACTACACTTGGGTTAAGGTTATATCTTTACCATTATCTAGAGGCATCTCATCAACAAACTCATCATCTTCATCTAAAAATGCTTCACGAGTATGTTTATGAGTGCCATCACCTCCTTTTGGCATTTACTCCATGCAGTAATAACTAGTTTCTTGTACAATATATCCTGCTGCAATACAGCCTTCAATATATCTTTTGTTGAGCACATATCCTTTATATGTTTTCATCAACATATGTAGGTAATCAATTGTAAATAACTATCCATTTAAATCAAACTATGGAGAATAGAACTAAAATTAGTAATTTACCTTTCAAAGGGATATGGCCATCTATATCTAACAGGACCAGCTTCATCGGCTAAATGAACAATAAGATGGATACTGATATCAAAAAATGCGAGGGAAAATACTTTTCAAACACACACATTGCTTCTACTAAACTAGCTTTTGCTTGCAAAATATGTTCTTTGTTAATCACTTTTGAGCACAAAATTTTGAAGAACAGACTTATACGGTGTACAACATTACGCAAATCCTTATGTTGTGGATATGAGTGTTAAAGCAATACCGGAAGTAATTGTTGCATTATAACGTGATAATCATGCGACTTCATATTTGTTTGTTCAAGAGGTGCTCACATTGTTGTGGAAGTTAGAAGAAAATTTGCTAGGTACTTTCAGGTTTTTCAAAATAGTGCAAAACCGTATCTTTTCTTCTTTGCTCAAAGTGAAAGCTGCCTCTGGTATAGTTATTTTATTTGTTTCAAGGTCTTCCTTCACCCACAATTTTTGTTTTATACCCATGGTTCTCAAGTCCTTGCGTGCATTGATGCCATCTTTTGACTTCTCCTTGTGACTCATAATCATGCTGATGAGATGCTCAGTGACATTCTTCTCTGTATGCATCATATCAACATTATGTTAGATCAAATTTGCTTTCCAATATGGAATCAAAGAAGATAGACCTCCTATACCATGCAGGAATATTGTTAAGGTCTTCATCATCGGTTTTCTTTTTTCGTTTTCGACCGATTTCTGGTTTTTTTTACCAACTTTCATCTTGGTATTAGCTACTTTTTCTTCAACTTGATAACCATTCAATGGCCATGGAGGACGACGATATTCTTGTTCGTTATTGAAGTTTGCCTTATCGTCTCGAAACTTGTGTTTGGTAGGAAGAAATCTTCGATGTCCCATATAACACATCTTCTTACTTTCGGGAAGATAATAAGAACAAGTACCTTCCCAACAAATAGGACATGCAAAATAACCATGAGTTGTGCATCCCGATAAAGTCCCGAATGCAGGATGATCATGAATCGCCCATAACATCCTAGCCCTCAATGTGAACTCTGAATTATTAAATGAGTCAAATGCAACGACTCCTTCCCATAATTGCTTTAACTCATCTATCAATGGTTGTAAATAAACATCGATATCTTTTCCTGGTTTTTTTGGTCTGGAAATCAACAATGTCAACATTGAGAACTCTCTTTTCATGCACATGGATGGAGGAAGATTATATGGTACTATAATTACTGGCCAACAACTATAACGGCTAGACAGAGATTTATATGGACTGAAACCATCTGTTGCTATTCCAAGCATGACATTTTGTGATTCAGTAGCAAACGTTTGATCAAATGAATCTACAGCTTTCCATTGGGATGTATCACGTGGATGACGCATTATATTTGAATCAGATTTGGCACGAGCATGTCAAGTCATAGCATCTGCTATCCACGGTATGGTATACAGTCTCCTCAATCTAGAAATTAAAGGAAAATGTCTCAACGTCTTTTGAGCTATTTTGGTAGCTCTTTTGTCATCGTTGAATGATGTCCTATATCTTGGTTCGTTGCAAATTCTACAAGAAACTTTGTTTGCATCATCTTTCCAATATAAAATGCAGTCATTAATGCATGCATCGTAAGTTGTGTAATCCATTCTAACTTGTTTAATCACCTTCTTCATTTCAGAGTATTTTGTCGGCAGTGTGTTACCTTCAGGGAGTAACTCCCTTATAAATTCGAGAAGTGCAGTTACACCGTTGTCGGAAAAACTGTATTGAGTTTTCAAGCTGTTCAGTTTCACAATGGCATATAATTTTGTTATCCCTTTAGGGCATGAAGGGTACAGTTGCTCTTTTGCACTATCAAAATGTGATTTATACTTTCCACTTTGATTGGTCGACCAATCGACATCAACTGCAGACCGTTCCTCAATGTTATCATGCGAGTGCGACGAAATGAAAGGGTGAAGATGATGAAATCTATCTGCATCATTGACCAAGTCTTCCATCTTAGGATGTTCAGGCTCATCAATACTTATGGCTTGACTAGCAGATTGTTTTTGCTTCTCTGCCGACTCTTCTCCATGAAAACGCCAAATGGCATATGATTGGAGAATTCCATATATGAGCAGATGATAATGGATGTCTTCTAATTTAATCTTCATTTTAATATTTTTGCACTGTGTGCAAGGACAAGAATAGACTTCCTCATTACCGCCATTTTCTACAATGAAATCAATAAACTTCCGAACTCCTTCTGTATACCGTGGGGTTCTTCGACTAGATTCTTGCATCCACTATTTGTCTATACTTGAAGACATATTGTCCTGCTATACTATACAGTCGAACACATATGAACACATGAACACATGAACATGAATAGTAGTTCAACAGAATGCGCATGTGCAACTATACGCACAATTGGCATGCTACTAGTACATGAGGATAAAATTTGTGCGGCTGTGACTGATATTTGCAGAATGCAATGTCTGATTGCTTGAAGGTATAAACAAACATTTGGTACCAGTTAAATGACGATGATTTTGTAAGGAAACGAAACTGTTTTTGGTGTTCCAAATCTCTATCAACAAGTTTTCTTCCTCAAAGTCCCCATCGCTAGCCTTATATAAATACAGTGACGTTGGAAAGGGATAGTTAAGTCACTAGCTCATAAAGATAAATGTTTGGCACCAAGGAATACACCATTTTATATACACGGCTTATACTAGTAAATAAATCGAAGGTGATGAGGTTATGAGAGCAAATATGAATAGAGGTGTAAATCGGTCAGACCAGACCGAACGGATGTATATTCAGTTTCTGTCCTAAAAAAAAAATCAGACCGAACACGGACCGAATCAAATTTTTTCTCGGACAAATTTCGTTGTCCTAAATAAAATCAGTCAGACACAGACATAAGTTTTTCGGACACGGACACGATCGGACTCAATCGGACATGTCTATTTATATCACATTTTACACATTTTACTAGATTTTCTCTCAACTATACGCCGAATTACAAGTAATTTGGACGAGCCCGGACCGAACATGATTTTTTCTCATATAAATTTTGTTGTCCTAGCTCGTGTCCAAAATGAAAATCGGACGGAATCGGACGGACGTATTTCGATCACGGACGTGAACGACCATTGGACATTCGAACAAAATTTACAGCCCTAAATATGAACAATATGCTTAAACTAATTACATGTGTAGTAGTGTGTTTCTGCGTGTTAATATCATTGGAGCTTGCATTATCAAGACAATGCATGAAACAAAATTGTAGTTGATTAAGTCAAATATGTTCTTTATACACCAGCCAACCCAAAATGTAACCGCTTTCAGTTATTTTTCATAGAAAAAGGGTAAAAATGATTAATTACTTATTTTCTGTTAACAGTGACTTGACAAGAATGCAAGTACGTCTCTCCTTAAGCAATAAACATGGAGAGAGGAGAAAACCATTGGAAATACGATAAAACTGACCATATCATTTTGATTATATCATTTATACAGAATTTTATGATTTAGCTACTTTCCATTTTCAGTGAATTTATGTTAAATGAATGAAGTTTTTAACTTATATTAGCATTCAAGTGAAAGAATATGCTCTCCGAAGATTCAGGCATCAGTAACTACTATATCAAACATAAACAATGCATATTAACTTATATTATATTGAAAGGACACATCAAGCACAACCATTTATTTAATTCTCTTATTTCTTTGGTGATTTACGTTTTTAGTTGTGATATCATTGACAGAGTTTCAATTAATCCACTTAAGTACTAATCAACGATGAAGGAACCAGTCTGGGATATGGCTGATGAATAGCAAAAACAATAACCATATGTGCCATCCAGGGCCCAATCAAGGCAGTTGGAGCCCTAGAGAGGACAACAACAAAAGGATGATTAACAGTAGAATTAAACATATATTATCAAGATACACTTTCTTTTTAAGGAGAAAAAACACGATTAATTAATGATCTAATACAAAACTTAACTTCCAATTAATTTAACACTATTTCCAAATCATAAAATATGTTCCTTGGTGGAAAAAGTTACATTACAATGTCGAGAGATATTTTATGCAACATTTGGTGGGGTGAATAAACAGTGACATTAGTAATTGGTTACAATAAGTGCAGTGTAAATGGCCAACAATCCATACCTTTACTGGATTAAGGACTAAATGATGTTAGATTAAATGGTGCTACACGGTCAAATACTAAGTAATGTACATCTTTTGTCGACAGTGATCAAACCTTCTCACTAAAATATGGAATATGCTTCTTTCTCCAAGACAAAATATTGTGTAATACAAACTTGCATGAGTTCATAGTTCCGAATTTTCTAATATTTAGCAAACAAGATCAAAGTGGTGCAACTTTAGATTACTTATACAAGTATCACATTTGACATTTCCATAATAAGCTCAACATTTCCACTAATCATGCCGAGACCAATACAAATATAGCTATCAACAACAAAGCCTAAAAATTATCAGCTAAATGAGAAGGTTAAGAGTTTCATTAAATTAAGAAACTGATTGCCAATAAGTCTAATTGTAAGCATTGTTAATCCTTGCTGTGAACAGTAAACTATGATGCTTCATAATCCAAATTGGCCCCAGACTATCATAGAAAATGAATTAAATGCCAAAGTTTCTGATAATAAAGTAAAAGAAGACTAAATTAAACAATAGAAAATTTTACAATAACACTAACCAAACTAATACTAAACTTCATGATTAATCAGTTAAATGTGAATTAGGCAGAAGCACACAATCATTATAAGAAGGAGAAAAAAAATACCAACCACTATGATGAATTTGGAGCATATTGTAGCAATCTATTGTAAGCAAAATGCTTCAGTAAGATATTACTACTAAAATTGTGCGCAAAATTTTAGCTATTGAATTTGTTTCTCAAGCATTTGTCATATTATTAAGAGCCAGCGATTGAGATTTTAAAATTTAAAATTTCAAATGGTTTTGCTGTGAGAACATCTTATCAATAGGGATAAAGTCATCTCAAATTTCGTGTCGCCAAATAAGCATCAATTATATGGTGTTAGGGCATCCACAGCTAATTCGGCCTGAATATTCATGAACGTCAAAATCTTTTGTGTTCCAGAATTTTTCAGTATAAAACCCTTTATCCCCCTCTCCCGAAAATCTCAACTTCATTTTCATCCAACTCTCTTTTATGTATAAATAAATTGCCCCTTAATGGTATGACCTTAGTAAAGTATAAATCATGATCTATGAATAAAATCCATCAAATCTCCGTACCACATACAAGGAACAATATTCATTTTAAGAATAGATGGCTGAAGTGGACTTGATTATGTGCCCAAAGTATTAATAACAAGAATTTTATGATAAAAACTTAACTAAAATATGAATAAAACGTAATTTTTCAATAACTAAGACACAAAATCATCATTTTATTCACAATCATCCAACGAAAATAATATACAACGCATGTAATAAGAAACCTAAAGATAGATCTGATTCAACTAACTTTAACTGCTTGATTCGTTAGCTGAAACAATACGACCAATTCCTCAAATCTGCAAAATAATATGACCGTTTACATCATCATTCTTTATTCGATAAAGAAAACAATACGACATTTTAATGGAAAAACTGTAACACCCCGTATTTCAGTTAATGCTAAAAATTCACTAATCGCAGAATAAATAATCTCAGACGTGGGAATTGGGGGTAACGGGCTGCGTCATTGCGTTCGTTTCGGAAAAATACGCAGAATAGAGTCCGAAATTTTGTAAATCGGAGTCCGTATGGCCCAGTTAAGGCCCAAAGAAGTTTTCAGAAAATTCAAGGTTAAAAACAGATTTAAAATTCAGTTCTAAAACAAGTTTGGAGCCAAAAGCGGAGAAGGCGGGAAAGTTCCCGCCTACCCCGTGTCGACAGGCATGTCGACAGGGGTGTCGACAGGCATGTCGACAGGGGTGTCGACAGGCATGTCGACAGGGGTGTCGACATCCCTGTCGACAGGGGTGTCGACATAGGGTGTTGGCCCTGTTGATCTGGGTGCACCAGATCTGGTTTTTGGTTGAGTCTTGGGCTGAGTTCTAGAGATTTCCTAAATCTAACGGACCTAGTCTAACCTAGGGTTAATCTAAAGGCCTAAAACACTACCTAATCCTATAAATAAGACCCCAACCCTACCCTAATTCATTCATAATTAGATCTTGTAACTAAACTATGGCAAAATGAAACTTGATCATGGCCTCCACAAATCAATGAAGAGAGTTGCAAGCTAATCAACCTCTAATCAACATCTTCTTCAACTAAAGCAACTAATTCTACTTCATAAGTTTGCTAATCTAGGTTTTGGTGAGTTTCTATCACTTTGATGATCAATTGTTAAATTAAGTAGATGAGATATGATGAGATCTATGGTTTTGCATGAGGATTAATGGGTTTTCAAGTCATATGATATGATGTGAATATGCTAATCTATGTTTAATATTAATCCTATGTTTATGCATGTTGAATATGTGAGTTTATGCATGTTGAATATGTGAGTTTATGCAAGTTGGATATGTGGGTTTATGCAAGTTAAGTGGTGGGTTTATGCATAATAAGTAATTGATTTTATGCATGCTAAGTAGGTGGTTTTATGCATGCTAAGTGTTTGGTATTATGCATAAATCATGACATGCAAGTTTACCCTTTTAAATGTGATGCAAACATATGCAAGATGGCACCTTTATATGCTATGAATATATATATATGCATGTTTACCCTCCTTTAAGATGCAAGTCATATATGCAAGTTCAACATGTTATGCAAGTTATGTGTATGCTTATATGCAAGTTCAACATGTTATGCAAGTTATGTGTATGCTTATATGCAAGTTCAACATGTTATGCAAGTTATGTGTATGCTTATATGCAAGTTCAACATGTTATACAAGTTATGTGTATGCTTATATGCAAGCTCAACATGTTATGCAAGTTTATGTGTATGATGTTATGTAAGTTATGTGCATGTTGTTATGCAAGTTCATATGCAAGTTATGTGTATGATGTTATGCAAGTTATGTGCATGATGTTATGCAAGTTATGTGTATGTTGATATGGAAGTTATGTTTATAATATTATGCAAGTTATGTGTATGATGTTATGCAAGTTAACATGTAACATGTTATGCAAGTTCACACCTTTAAGACACATGCAAGTTCACCTTTGTATAACCTATGAACACTTATGCAAGTCGCCTTTATACATGACATATGTATGTTCATGCAAGTTGGGTTATTTAGTAATGCTAGTTGGGTTAATGTCATGATGTAAGTGGACACCTTTTAACCCATGTTAATGCTAATGTATGCCAAGTGAAACCCATGTTAATTGTGAAAGAATCTTCTCTTGGAAATATGTCGTGTTAGCATAAGTACGTGGGGAAACGATGGGGTTAATAGACATGTTAATGAATGGTGTGAAATGGTTATGATTAAGCATACCATAAAAATGAATAAGCATAAGTGGGAATTTACCTATTGAGTTAGGTCTACCCCATGGGAATTTACCTATTGAGTTAGGTTTACCCATGTTATGGAATTGGGAATTTACCTATTGAGTTAGGTCTACCCATATTCTTGTAAATGTGAATATTAATTAGGGATAATTAATAAATATGGGGGTGATTAATTAGGTGTAATTAATCGACTAAGACACGAGGTTGGACTCATTTGTAGTGTAAAACTGCCCGGACCCAACCGGCTTAACCAGTTGCTACAAATGTTAACCCAATGTGAGAGGTCTTAGGCACAAACTAAATACGTGATTAAAGTAAAGACACGAGGTTAGACTCTGTTATGACGTAAGACTGCCCGGACCCTATCGGCTTAACCAGTTGTCATAAAAGCCAGTCTAATGTGGGAGGTCTTTATGGGAGATCACGGTCTTAATTAATTAAGAAACACTTAACCATATTAGCATGTAGTGGGACACGAGGGGTTAAGTGGGTGCCTTGGGTGGCATGAGGAGACTAGTGGGTTGCCTTGGGTGGCAATAGAAAAATACGATTAGAATACTTAACCAAAGTGGAACATGTAATTAAACATGATTAAAGGGTTAAGTAAGTGCCATGGGCGGCATGTGAAAATACGATTAGAATACTTAACCAAAGTGGAACATGTAATTAAACATGATTAAAGGGTTAAGTAAGTGCCATGGGTGGCATGTGAAAATCTAGTGGGTACCTTGTATGACAATTAGAATATGATTAAAGGACTTAACCAAAATTTATAACATGTAAGGGGACATGGTTAAAGGGTTAAGTGGGATTCACTAGAAATAACAAGCTTAGGTGGTAGCTTGTGGGGGCCCATTTCAACCAATATCCCAAACGTATCTTTGTGGGCTCGACTCTAGTCGAGTGACGGGACACGCATATTGGGCTTGACTATAAGAGGCCAAACCGGGTTAGCGGTGGCAACGCGGGACCAACGGGTTTCATATGCGTGTGTGGACCCGGGCTGGTTGGTAAGTCGTTGTTACATCGTGTAGATATAAAGCCGTGCACCGTTGATATTATCAGGTGGCCACGTTGGGGAATGATACACCCCATCGTGGGACCAGCACGGGTATCTACGTAGGGGAGCCGATCGCTTGGGGAGTAGTGGGTACACCTATGTAGTCAGATAGGGGTACACGAAACTACTAAATTACTAAGTACACTTAGGGGGATCAACCTTTAAGTAGGAATGACTGGTGTGGTGCAGTGTAGTAATTATCCTTGGGTGGGTGGATGCGTCTTTACGATTATCTTAGTTTATCCTAAGTCTGCCAAGCTGCTTAGTGTAGCCATTCATCCCCAGACGTTACCGTATATCAAGCTTATGTCTTCTCTGGTTACTTTAATGATTGTATTGTTAAAGTTATAGGACTCGCTCAGACTTATGTCTGACCCCGTTGTTTTTATCTTTTTCCCAACCCTCAGGTTATCAGAGTGGGCCCAGTACGAGTGGGCTTTGATCAGGCTGCTTTATTCTCTTTTGGAGCTTGGACCATAGGTGTAGAGCTCAGCTTACCCTTTCTATTATGGCTATCAGTTCATGTATTGAGATTATGTACTTTTGTTTATCAGGATGGATATTTTGTACTTGACTCTTATTATGTTTTTGTGATGTAACCAAACATGTTTTACTTTCCGCTGCAATGAAAATGATGTTTTGAAATTTTCAAGTATTACTTATATCTGTCTTGTTGTAATTTTTCTGTTCTATATTCACTTAAAATACTCCACCGATGTTATGGCATTCCCTTAGAGAGTGACCATAACGGGAGTGGGGTGTTACACGTGGTATCAGAGCAGTGACTCAACTAACAATAATGAAATAAACGAACTCGATGCGTCAAAATCCAATAAAGTTTGACCCGCTAGGGTAACACTCTCGAGATCTCTTGTAATCCCATGGAATCTGTTATGCTAAGTTATCTAGAATCGCTTGACACGTCGGTCAAGAGTTTGCGATCTGTTAGAGTGGTCCGGGAATACTCGGATGTGTTTGAGGAGGTGAAGGGCTTACCTCCGGAACGGGAGATTGACTTCCAAATATATCTGGTAGACAATGCCAAACCAGTGTCTTGGCCAGTGTGCCACGTGGCTCCTCGTGAGAGGAGGGAACTCCATAGGCAAGTAGGCAATTTGCTTGAGAAGGGGTTTAGAAGACGAAGTATATCGGAGTAGGGTGCTCCGGTAGTTTTTGCCACGAAGGCGGATGGGTCCCTCAGACTTTGTGTAGGCTAAAGAGAGATAAATAAACTCACAAAGAAGAATAGACACCCATTGTCGAGGATTGATGATCTCTTTGATCAGTTAGTGGGTGCCTCAGTATTTTCGCAGTTGGACTTAGCCACGGGGTTTCGTCAGTTGAGAGTGACTGAGGATAGTATAGAGAAGACTACCTTTAGGACTCCGGATGGTTTTTATGAGTGGCTGGAGATGCCATTTGGTTTGACGAACGCCCCCGCATGTGATGAGAAGGGTGTTCAGGGAGTACCTAAATAAGTTCGTGATGGTCTTTGTACATGACATCTTGGTCTTTTCTAGGAGCGAAATAAGTTTTCGTATGTGCTCAATAGGATGAGCAAAGCCAGTTATGAGATAAACGGTGGTTTTGGAGCGAGACTGGCGAGGACATCCAGAGTTGGACAAGGGCTTAGTTATTTAGCCGTTTTTACTAGTATCATCTCACGTAGGTCGTCTGAATTCGAAGGAGGTATCCCTTGGGTGTTTGTCTGATATTGGTTTAGGCCTTTGGGGCTTGCATTTGGGGGATGTCGAGTTCGACCAGGGTGGTCTACGTGAGAGGTGGATAGTTGAGACGATTTTGCATGGGAGAATATCCTGATTTTCTCTAGAAGTGGAGAAAAGCATGCCTTACATCTCAGAGAAGTGTTGGAGACTCTTCGAGCACATAGTCTTAAAGCTAAATTCTCTAAATGTCATTTTTGGAGAAGAGAAGTGCGATTCTTAGGGCATGTGGTCTCTAAGGAACGGATAGCTGTGGATCCCGCAAAGATAGTATCTATCCAGGATTGGAAAGTTCCTAGGAATGCTACCGAAGCAAGAAGTTTCTTGGGGTTGGCAGGATATTATAGGAAGTTCATCAAAGACTTCGCGAAGATATCAGCCCCATTAACCCGCTTGACGAAGAAGAATCTGGTTTTCTCATGGGACGAGATGTACCAAGACATGAAGCGAGTTTTCTTTTTGGCCGGTATGAAGAAAGACATGGCCGAGTATGTCGCTAGATGCTTGGTGAAAGCGGAGCAAAAGAAACCAAGTGGGTTGCTTCACCCATTGGAAGTTCCGCTAAGGAAATAGGATAGTGTCTCGAAGGATTACCGAAATCAAGGAAGGGTAATACGGGGATTTGGGTTTTGGTGGATAGACTTACTAAGTGTGTCCATTTCATACCCGTGAAGAGCAAGAGGACTATTCCATGTCTAGCTTCAGTTTACATTCGAGAGATTATTAGATTGCATGATGTACCTTCCAGTATAGTGAGCGATCGAGATCCTATCTTCACTAAAGAGTTTTGGAAAAGTTTGCAAGAGGCGGTAGGGACTCAGTTGTATTTGAGTACCGCATCTCATCCTCAGATAGACGGCCAGACCGAGAGGGTGAATCGTATTTTAGAAGACCTTTTGAGGCTATGTATCTTGGATTTAGGAGGTACATGGGAAGAGCATCTTCCATTGGTGGGGTTGCCCGACAGACTTAGTGGTGTACATGATGTATTCCATGTGAGGAAGGGCCTACATAAGATCGTAGAGGCGATAGAGCCAAGCTTGCTTAAAGAAGTAAGGTAGAGTGTGATGTGATTATTCGACGAGCTCCTACCCGCATCCTTGGGTCAGAGATTAGGGAGTTGAGAAACAGAGAGGTTCGACTAGTCAAAGTGAGAAAGGGGAGAAAGCGAGAGCAATGCTACTTGGGAGACAGAAGCGAAGATGCGTTCGTAATACCCATCCCTTTTTGAGGGTAAGTGCTTTAGACGTCTCCTTTATCGGTTGTCTAGTGCTTATCTTATCCTTAGTATGTCCTCTCATTAGTACCTTTGACCTTTAGATAGGGTAAACCTATGGTTGAAACATGTGTTTGAGACATGTTATGGTTGATGGATGCAAGTGGATGCAAGTGTTTGCTAGTGGTTGCTCGTGGATGCATATACACACACTCTAGGCACTAGATCGGCTCAATCACTTCATATTGCATATTGCATGAAATTGTATGTAGGAAGCTATATTTATGGATGTATAATGATTGTGTTATCATATGGATGATGCATTTTGGTGAATGATTGTGCACTCATATAGATATTGTATGTGTCGATAGGGTTCTCTCGCATACATAATGGATGCATGGCACTATCATGGTTTGCATATGTTCATGCATTAGATAGGGAACATATACACACACTTTTTGCATATGCTCATACATCATTAGAAATTGTTTTAAGGACAATGGATGCCCGTGTTTGATGGATTGAGTAGATGATTGTTTGGATGGTAGGATATGCATTCTCCTTAGCTTAGAGATTTCGGGGACGAAATCCTCTAAGGAGGGGAGAATGTAACACCCCGTATTTCATTTAATGCTAAAAATTCACTAATCGCAGAATAAATAATCTCAGACGTGGGAATTGGGGGTAACGGGCTGCGTCATTGCGTTCGTCTCGGAAAAATACGCAGAATAGAGTCCGAAATTTTGTAAATCGGAGTCTATATGGCCCAGTTAAGGCCCAAAGAAGTTTTCAGAAAATTCAAGGTTAAAAACAGATTTAAAATTCAGTTCTAAAACAAGTTTGGAGCCAAAAGCGGAGAGGGCGGGAAAGTTCCCGCCTACCCCGTGTCGACAGGCATGTCGACAGGGGTGTCGACAGCCCTGTCGACAGGGGTGTCGAGACACAGGGTGTCGGCCCTGTTGATCTGGGTGCACCAGATCTGGTTTTTGGTTGAGTCTTGGGCTGAGTTCTAGAGATTTCCTAAATCTAACGGACCTAATCTAACCTAGGGTTAATCTAAGGGCCTAAAACACTACCTAATCCTATAAATAAGACCCCAACCCTACCCTAATTCATTCATAATTAGATCTTGTAACTAAACTATGGCAAAATGAAACTTGATCATGGCCTCCACAAATCAATGAAGAGAGTTGCAAGCTAATCAACCTCTAATCAACATCTTCTTCAACTAAAGCAACTAATTCTACTTCATAAGTTTGCTAATCTAGGTTTTGGTGAGTTTCTATCACTTTGATGATCAATTGTTAAATTAAGTAGATGAGATATGATAAGATCTATGGTTTTGCATGAGGATTAATGGGTTTTCAAGTCATATGATATGATGTGAATATGCTAATCTATGTTTAATATTAATCCTATGTTTATGCATGTTGAATATGTGAGTTATGCATGTTGAATATGTGAGTTTATGCAAGTTGGATATGTGGGTTTATGCAAGTTAAGTGGTGGGTTTATGCATAATAAGTAATTGATTTTATGCATGCTAAGTAGGTGGTTTTATGCATGCTAAGTGTTTGGTATTATGCATAAATCATGACATGCAAGTTTACCCTTTTAAATGTGATGCATACATATGCAAGATGGCACCTTTATATGCTATGAATATATATATATATGCATGTTTACCCTCCTTTAAGATGCAAGTCATATATGCAAGTTCAACATGTTATGCAAGTTATGTGTATGCTTATATGCAAGTTCAACATGTTATGCAAGTTATGTGTATGCTTATATGCAAGTTCAACATGTTATGCAAGTTATGTGTATGCTTATATGCAAGTTCAACATGTTATACAAGTTATGTGTATGCTTATATGCAAGCTCAACATGTTATGCAAGTTTATGTGTATGATGTTATGTAAGTTATGTGCATGTTGTTATGCAAGTTCATATGCAAGTTATGTGTATGATGTTATGCAAGTTATGTGCATGATGTTATGCAAGTTATGTGTATGTTGATATGGAAGTTATGTTTATAATATTATGCAAGTTATGTGTATGATGTTATGCAAGTTAACTGTAACATGTTATGCAAGTTCACACCTTTAAGACACATGCAAGTTCACCTTTGTATAACCTATGAACACTTATGCAAGTCGCCTTTATAAATGACATATGTATGTTCATGCAAGTTGGGTTATTTAGTAATGCTAGTTGGGTTAATGTCATGATGTAAGTGGACACCTTTTAACCCATGTTAATGCTAATGTATGCCAAGTGAAACCCATGTTAATTGTGAAAGAATCTTCTCTTGGAAATATGTCGTGTTAGCATAAGTACGTGGGGAAACGATGGGGTTAATAGACATGTTAATGAATGGTGTGAAATGGTTATGATTAAGCATACCATAAAAATGAATAAGCATAAGTGGGAATTTACCTATTGAGTTAGGTCTACCCCATGGGAATTTACCTATTGAGTTAGGTCTACCCATGTTATGGAATTGGGAATTTACCTATTGAGTTAGGTCTACCCATATTCTTGTAAATGTGAATATTAATTAGGGATAATTAATAAATATGGGGGTGATTAATTAAGTGTAATTAATCGACTAAGACACGAGGTTGGACTCATTTGTAGTGTAAAACTGCCCGGACCCAACCGGCTTAACCAGTTGCTACAAATGTTAACCCAATGTGAGAGGTCTTAGGCACAAACTAAATACGTGATTAAAGTAAAGACACGAGGTTAGACTCTGTTATGACGTAAGACTGCCCGGACCCTACCGGCTTAACCAGTTGTCATAAAAGCCAGTCTAATGTGGGAGGTCTTTATGGGAGATCACGGTCTTAATTAATTAAGAAACACTTAACCATATTAGCATGTAGTAGGACATGAGGGGTTAAGTGGGTGCCTTGGGTGGCATGAGGAGACTAGTGGGTTGCCTTGGGTGGCAATAGAAAAATACGATTAGAATACTTAACCAAAGTGGAACATGTAATTAAACATGATTAAAGGGTTAAGTAAGTGCCATGGGCGGCATGTGAAAATACGATTAGAATACTTAACCAAAGTGGAACATGTAATTAAACATGATTAAAGGGTTAAGTAAGTGCCATGGGTGGCATGTGAAAATCTAGTGGGTACCTTGTATGACAATTAGAATATGATTAAAGGACTTAACCAAAATTTATAACATGTAAGGGGACATGGTTAAAGGGTTAAGTGAGATTCACTAGAAATAACAAGCTTAGGTGGTAGCTTGTGGGGGCCCATTTCAACCAATATCCCAAACGTATCTTTGTGGGCTCGACTCTAGTCGAGTGACGGGACACGCATATTGGGCTTGACTATAAGAGGCCAAACCGGGTTAGCGGTGGCAACGCGGGACCAACGGGTTTCATATGCGTGTGTGGACCCGGGCTGGTTGGTAAGTCGTTGTTGCATCGTGTTGATATAAAGCCGTGCACCGTTGATATTATCAGGTGGCCACGTTGGGGAATGATACACCCCATCGTGGGACCAGCACGGGTATCTACGTAGGGGAACCGATCGCTTGGGGAGTAGTGGGTACACCTATGTAGTCAGATAGGGGTACACGAAACTACTAAATTACTAAGTACACTTAGGGGGATCAACCTCTAAGTAGGAATGACTGGTGTGGTGCAGTGTAGTAATTATCCTTGGGTGGGTGGATGCGTCTTTACGATTATCTTAGTTTATCCTAAGTCTGCCAAGCTGCTTAGTGTAGCCATTCATCCCCAGACGTTACCGTATATCAAGCTTATGTCTTCTCTGGTTACTTTAATGATTGTATTGTTAAAGTTATAGGACTCGCTCAGACTTATGTCTGACCCCGTTGTTTTTATCTTTTTCCCAACCCTCAGGTTATCAGAGTGGGCCCAGTACGAGTGGGCTTTGATCAGGCTGCTTTATTCTCTTTTGGAGCTTGGACCATAGGTGTAGAGCTCAGCTTACCCTTTCTATTATGGCTATCAGTTCATGTATTGGGATTATGTACTTTTGTTTATCAGGATGGATATTTTGTACTTGACTCTTATTATGGTTTTGTGATGTAACCAAACATGTTTTACTTTCCGCTGCAATGAAAATGATGTTTTGAAATTTTCAAGTATTACTTATATCTGTCTTGTTGTAATTTTTCTGTTTTATATTCACTTAAAATACTCCACCGATGTTATGGCATTCCCTTAGAGAGTGACCATAACGGGAGTGGGGTGTTACAAAAACCCTCGCATGAACATTAATCGGCTTACCTAAAAACACATGGATCGGAATTTTGATTGAGAGCATTTTCGATCTAAAATTTAACGCAAAATTTTAAAGATCGATTCATCGCAAGAAATAGATCTGAAGGGGACGCTGTATTTGGGTAACGTTAATTTGTGTTTTGTTTTGAGAGCGTGAGATGATAGGACACGAGGGTGACGGAGGAACATACGTAGCATAAAAAAAAAATCCCATTAGCATTAGAACGAGTACAGTCCGTTCCAAACCTACCACGACTAATGACCATACTAATTCAACTTGTTATGGCTCTTATCCGTTCCAAAATTGCCACGGGCTAAAACCATGGCAAATGTTCCGTTTTGGGGTGTGGAAAATCTGGCATTATGGTGTAGTGTTAGGTCTTCAATTGGGGTTCGTTTCGGTTTTAGATTTCAGTTAGGACTTCGATTTATTCTGCTGCTTAAGGTATCACTCAATGTATATTTCAATTTTTTCTGATTTGATTGTTGTGTTGCCTAATTTACTACTTTACTTGTGCCTAATTTTCTGCTTTAAGGTATTACTCAATGAACGATGAGGAAAAACTATGGGCAGAACTTCCTAAGTTCAATGAAGGATACATCAGTGGAGTGTAACATTTTATTCGAAATACTTTTTCTAGATTTGCACTAGGTGATGAAATTACATGCCCATGCAAAAAGTGTCATAATCGCAAGTGGCATTGTCAAGAAGTAGTCTACAACCATCTGATTTTGAATGATCCATCTGAATTGTACATGAAATGGATTTGTGAGGTTTCCTGTTTAGATCGTGAAAGGAGCGATAACGATATGGATTGTGAAGCAGGAATAAATTTTGGAGATAATCTCGATGAGATGTTGCAACGTACTTGTGGAAATATGTAGAACAATGAAGATGGATCTTCTGATGGAACAAACGGAATAGATGTCGATCCTAGAAAATTTCATCAACGTGTTGAAGAGGGAAAACAACCATTATATCCCGGATGTACTAAATTTTCATGATTAATTTTCATTGTCATGCTTTATTCTTTAAAATGCCTACATAGAATCACTGAGTCTGCATTCAGTGATTTATTAGAGTTGATGAAAGAAGCTTTTCCACAAGCCTACATCCCTTTATCTTTCAATGCTACCAAAATATCATTAAAGATTTAGGCCTCGATTACTAAAGAATACATGCATGTCCAAATGACTGCATGCTATATTGGAAAGAAAATGAAAAGGAAAATGACTGTAAAAGTTGTGGTTTTTCAAGGTGGGTTATACCGAAAGAGAAAGTGGCTATTGACAAAGATTCGGAGAAGCGGATTCATAAAGTATTAGTAAAAGTGATGCGTTATTTTCCACTAAAACCAAGGTTGCAAAGGATTCATGTCCAAGGAGCACGCAGAACTTATGTTATGACATGCAGTGGGACGAAAAAATGATGGCAGACTTCGACATCCAGCTGATGGTGAGGTATGGAAGGCGATGGATGCCAATTATTCTCATTTTTCATCAAAAAACAGAAATATCAGGTTAGAAGTAGCATCTGATGGATTCGGTCCTTTTCGTACAATGACTACACAGTACAACACATGGCCGATCGTATTGCTAAATTATAATCTTCCACCTTGGTTATGCATGAAGACAGAAAATTTGATACTTTCAACCCTTATCCCTGGTCCAGAGTCTCCTAACAATTACATTGATGTCTACATGCAGCCTCTTATCGCATAATTGAAAGAATTATGGGATCTTGGCATATAAAATTATGATGCCTTCACTAGTGATAATTTCACATTACATGCAAGCGTGTCATGGTCGATCAGCGACTTTTCGGGCTATGCAATGTTATCCGGTTGGAGCACGAAGGGTTATTTAGCTTGTCCCGTATGCCATTTCGAGACTTCTTCAACTTACTTGAAACATAGTAAAAAAATGTGCTACATGAATCATAGGAAATTTTTAGAACCGGGACATAAGTGGAAGTTTAATAAGAAAAGGTTCAATGGTGAAATTGAAATAGGAACACCTCCCGGTATTTTATTCGAGACTGACATTGAAGAATTATTGGTTGGTTATGAAAATATTTTTGGAAAGAAAGAGGTCAAGAAGCATAAAATTGAATCTCCTTTAAAAAAAAAGTCAATATTTTTAACTTGCCATATTGGAGTCAAAATGTATGTCGACGTAACTTTGATGTTATGCACATAGAGAAAAACATTTGTGATAACATACTTGGTACTTTACTAAATATTGATGGAAAGTTGAAAGACCATTTAAATGCTCGGTATGATTTACAAGAGATAGACATTAGGAAGGTCCTTCATCCGGTTCTATCAAATGATAGGAATTACCTTGAGATGAGGGCTGCCATATTTGAAATGACGAACAAGGAGAAAGAAATATTTTGCTCGGTGTTGGAGAATGCTAAACTGCCTTATGGTTGTGTAGCTAATATCAGATGGTATGTAAACAAGAAAGAGAGGAAAATTGTAGGGTATAAGAGCCACGATGCTCATTTTCTTCTCCACTACTTGCACCAGTTTGCCGTGAAGAAATCTATAAAACCTAAAGTTCCAATACCTATGATAAGATTAGGTGCATTTCTAAGAAGTCTATGGAGTAAAAGTATCGATTTGGCTGATCTCAAGAAGCTACAAAAGGAAATTGTGGAAATTCTTTGTCAATTTGAGACGATATTCCCAAATGCTTTCTTTGATACAATGGTGCACTTGCTAGTTCATTTATGCAAAGAATTTGAATATGGTGGACCTGCACATGTTCGTTGTATGTTTCCTATTGAGTGTTATCTTTGTAAACTGAAATCATATATTCGTAGCAAAAGTAAACTCGAGGCATCCATTGCTGAAGGTTATCTTGTAGGAGAATGTTTGATATTCTGTTCAAGGTTCTTAGGTGGCGATGGAGCATGAAAAATGCAATTTGAAACATGTCCATAGAATCTGGAATATCCTATTGGCACAATAAGAAATAAAGATGGAAAAGTTATTAATCTTAAAAATTCTCAATGGAAGGAATGTCACCGTTACATTCTATTCAATTGTGGTAACAAGGAAATAGAGAGTTTACTTGGGTAAGTTTTTAAGTTTTATTTTTATTTTAGTAAGTATTGAAGAATTAGAAAATTTGTTAGCTAAGTCTATTACCACCCCATAAATTACTTTCCTCACCCCAGTATTTTAGAAAAAAAATCTACACCACATGAATTTCCTTTTCCAGCCAATATTATCCCTATCTTTATGAATCCTTTATTAGTTATTTTATTCCTTGTAGTTTTTTCTTTGATTCACCTTTTTCATAATAAATAATGTTTTCCTTTTATGAACCTGGCAGATGAAATTTTATGCAGTTAAAGTTTACAATGGTATATTTAATTAGAAAAGTGGATAAGTTCGGTTAACATCAGTAATAATATTCTTCGCGTAGCTTGTGATAAGATGTCAACTAAATTAAAAAAAACATTTTTGATGTCATCATTTTGCAAGCAAAATCAGTTCTTCTAAACAATCTACAAACATGTTATTGATTCTAGCCTCACGTAGTGATAGTTGTAAATTCCAAGTTTCAGCACTTTCTGGGATTTTAGACATGATTTGTACTCAAGCTATGCTCTCATTATATAGAACTGTTTTTAGTAATGCTCAGTTTTAGCCTTACTAAGAGTAGAGTACATATTATGATATTAATGGTTTAAGCGGGGGTTGGAAAGAAAATATCGGGGTACTAATAGATCTAACCAAATTTGTTTCTATCTTTTATTAACCAGATCTTTATTCTAGGGAATATCAAGCTTTAATTGATGGCCATGCATCATCAAAAAATATAAAAGAGAGAGAGAGAGAGAGAGAGAGAGAGAACACAACGAAGAATTTTGGAAGTGGTTAAAGGAAGAGTTTGGGAAAAAGGAGGACACTCCAAAAGAAGTACAACTGCTTGCAATGGGGTCTCTTCCAACAGCTAAGAGGTTTACTGGATATGTTATCAATGGATACAGATTTTATAAAAGGTTCAAAGATGCCAAATGTACAACACAAAATAGTGGTGTATTTTTGACAGCCTTGACTACTAGCTTTGCAAGTTCGAAAGATCAAAATCCATTGGTTGGTGAAGTTAATTACTATGGATCAATTGAAGAAATACTAGAACTAGATTATTGGGGAGAATTTAGTGTGATTTTATTTAAGTGTTGTTGGTACCAAGAAGAGAAAGATTTATATGGGCTGACTCGTGTCAATTTTAATCGATTGTGCCAGAAATCTGATCCTTATGTTATGGCCTCACAAGTAAAGCATGTGTTTTATATAAAAGATCCAATTGATAAGATGTGCTACAATGTTATCAATAAATTGTCGAAAGCCTGGTGTGAACTCGAAAGAGAATATGAAAATGAAGATTTGAATGATATCCAGTCTGCTTATGGAATGAGAAATCAAGATTTTGATGTTCGTTGGTGTAGAGATGATGTCCCAATAAGACGAATCCACCTTCCACCTAGCAAAGTGAAAAACAAGGCTTCTTATTTTCATGTTTTTTAGTCCAAGGCCCTTACAAATTGTGTAAATCAGAGATTATATACAACACACATTGCTGGTATGTATTTTTGCTTATTTTTATGGTTGGATGAAGGTATGCTTTAGTAATGAACTACAAAATTCTTACAATTTCTGCTTGCTGAAGCATCAGTCTAATTCTTACAAATTTAGTTCAATGCTAGTATGCAACTGATCATGTACAAGACTGGTCTTCAGTAATGAACTACAGAATTTTAATAATTTTATTTTTTCTTCAATCAGTAATGATCGTGTCAGTTCGTAATTGATGCAATGACTGAGTTTGTACTTGAATGGATCGTGGCATGTCTAATTTTTTACTGAAGCAAAAAGAAGCATTTCTTCAAATGGTTGAGTTTGAAACTGCTTTATTTTGCAAGTGAAGGAGGCAGTGATGAAGTTGTTCAAGAACTTGTTACCGAAGGCACTAGAGGTACTGGAGATAGTAGAGGCACTGAATGCATTGGAGGCTCATGCTATATTAATTTGAAACTGTTTTAGTTTGATGTAAACATGAATTTAGTACTGGTTGTGTTTGTAAGTACTCTGTAAAACTGAATTTATTGGCTATGTTTTGTTATTCTGTAGTCGATTAAGTAGTACTTGTGTTACTAGTTAATTTGAAATGAAAAGTTCTTTATTAATTTCAGTGTGTGATGTTAATTGATGTTATGTTGCATTATGTTATATAATGTTGGAATAGTTGTGATATAATTTTGCAGTATGTAATGTTAAATGTTGTCGTAGCTACGATATAGTGTTGCCATAAATTAATGCATGTGGACCCCATAACAGGATTCGGTGAACCTGACTACAGATTTTAGTGGCACAGCAGGATTCAGTGAACCCGGGATTTAGATTTTAGTGGATCCCACATTTTCGTAAATTTAGTACCTATAGCAACACTTGTAGCGATGTCACCTTAGGATAGCAAAGATGTTGCCTTTGACTCTAAGGCAACGCGACAAAAGACAACCCCAAGAAAGTGTTGCCACAGATCATTTTTGGCCTATCAACATTTTTTTACACTTTCCGCATCACTTCTCTGAGGTTGTCGTATGTAATCTATGACGTACTTTTATTATTATTGTGATTTTCAGAGATGAAGACTATTTTTAAAAATAAATGTCAAGTTTATGTTTTCTTTATGTTTTTGATGCATCAACTTTACATGTCTTGTATACTTTAGTCTTTGTGATTTTATTCAATTATACCTACTTTAAGATTTAACTGAGATTTAGGCAGCTTAAATGGGTGATTATGATCATTAATGAAGTGGACCCAAGCCCATTTCGAGATTTGAGTACGATGGGGCTATAGGACCAAATGAGACATGTCATAAGTCATTTCCTAAACTTCCAAAATAGCTCATCTTCTTCACTAATGACCTCTTGCCTTTAAACTTCCACAAACCCTTACTTTAATTAGTTCAAATCAACCTCAAGCTTGAAGATTAGCAACTACAACCTCTTAGGAATCTACGATAATAAGTGTCCAAAAGAGATTAAGGAGCTCTCTTTGTTTAAAGTGAGTAATTAATGCTTTCACTTACTAATTATGATGTATTAGACTAGGATCATCTTCTAAAATCTTATAAAAATACTCATAAATCATTTTTAATTATGTAGTCATACATATATAATGAGTTGATTTAGGTCAAGTTTGTGAAATCCATGTTTTAGGAATATTAGGGAAAACCATATGAACATGACACCATTATCTTAATTCCACACACTGACTCTATTTGGTTTGATTAAATTATTATTTGAGTGTATTTTACATGTCATGTGTTTGCTATAAATATGCTTGGATGGATGCAAACGCCGATCGAATGACTAAAATAAGGTAGAGAGTTATATGGGAGTGCCATGGTTTCAGATTGAATCAGATTTGAGTACTTGCTCGTATAGGGATGCAATATATAGATGATGATAAGGAAGGCCTCAAAAGGTAGCATACCAAGTTTCAAGTCGTTTGGAGTTTGTATGCTCAAGTTACAAGGTGTAGAACTTCAGATTGATAGAAGTTATTAACATCAGATCGACATAGAGTTCATCTCCAAATTGGAGAGGGCATGCACTAGATCGAATCGATTGGGCATGAGTTCATACTTTAGATCAAACTTTGTGGGGGTGGAACTTGGATTTTGGTCAAGTGTTTGGATTAGAGGAGGTGCATGGATTCGAATCAATATATGAGGATAGTTTCAGATCGGTGGGGAGGCTTGGTTTCAGACCCAATGAGGCTGAAGTACATTCAGATTGGTAAGGGTGTTCAAACTTCGGGTCGATAGGGGATGAGACATGAATCGACTTGGCTTCCAATAGGTATGGCCTCGCTTCTAGTGAATCAGACTCGGATTGGAGTGACTTGAATTGGAGTTACCTCCTTACAATCACTTGAGTGACTTCGGTTCGGCGAGAATACAGACATAAGCGACTTTTGATTGGACTGTCATGGCTAGGATCGGCATGTACGTATTTATACGGATTCATGGATCATTATATCTTGGTTCTTCAGTGATTTAACTTCACGAATAACGATTCTAAATACGACTAGCTAAAATCTGAGATGCAAAATGTATGACGAT
The DNA here is from genome assembly GCA_030737875.1 of Allium sativum. Taxonomy (NCBI): domain Eukaryota; kingdom Viridiplantae; phylum Streptophyta; class Magnoliopsida; order Asparagales; family Amaryllidaceae; genus Allium; species Allium sativum. The sequence goes on along the minus strand of JASFAX010000020.1, from coordinate 63,586,051 downwards.
GAGTTGAATTGATGTGATTATTGTAGGAGGACGGTGGAAGACACATGATGGTATCTTATGACAAACAACGATTGTTGGGGATAGTCCCCAATTCGCGACGAATTCTCATTGAACTCATATGGACAGTTCAAATATGGATTCTATCGTGGAGAACGTGCACAATTGAGTTGTTGACATTTAGGACTTTGTTACACCTTAGAGGGATAAGCACAAGAATGAATCAGAGTCTACCGATATTTTTACCTAATCCGTCCGAACCCTAGAGTCTGTCGGTGTCTTGATCTGTGTAGGGGTACTAGCTATATTACACAGACGTTGTGACATAGCGATAGTTTAGTAGAGTTTATCGATGTTTTAACATTCTTCTACTTCGATGGATTGGACGATTACTATTTTAGAGTGTCATATACTCAACGCACTGAACAAGTGCATATGACGATGAATGTTTACAATTGTTTATTTGATATCTTATCACTTAGACATGTATTATATTTTGTGACATGATGACATTATCACATGTGTTAACTTTTTGGATGCAAGGACATATCGCGTATGGTTCTCCATTTCTATTGTACTATTTTACTTTAGTACATGGGATTATCATCACTCATACCAGACTTTAACTGATATAAAATTTTGTGCATTGCTTTTTATTGCTCTGGATGCTTTTAACGAGTAGGCCGAAGACATGTTAGCAATGTCATGTACTCAATAGGTTCTGCGGCGCCGGTGTAAAATGAAGAAAGATATTGAATGTTATGCTCTTGCATGAAGCCCACGCAGTGACCATTGTCCCCCTTATCGTACTTACAAAAACGCCGTGTCTTTTCAGCTTTCTCATTCAGGGGATGTCGACATGCCAAGCGCGCACCTTAGCAGCTCCTGCACCCTCTTCTGCAAAAATTTAACGCTCGTCAACTCTTAAGAGCTAAGACTATGAACACTCAGACAGCGGGCCTACCGATCCTACGTGGCGAGACCAAATCAATATCTCAAAATATCTTTGATAGCAGCAAATAAATATCTACTTTTATTCCTCCACAAAAGCAAGATGCGTCGATCAAATATTAGGGCTTAATCGTATTCGTAATTCCGAAATTAAATTGATAAGGCGAAACTGACAATGGGAAGGGGGCGAGTGCAATTGAGGCGAATAGAAGACAAGACGAGCAGGCAGGTGAGCTTTTCCAAGAGGAGGAGCGGACTGTTGAAAAAGGCGAACGAGCTCGCCGTGCTCTGCGACGCTGAAGTCGGTCTCGTCATTTTTAGTGCGAAAGGAAAGCTATACGAGTATGCGAGCGCATCCAGGTTTGTGATTCTGAAGTTCGACCGACTTATAATATACTACGATTTTTCTTTTCTGAATTCGCTTTAGTTTTTTATTATTATTTTTCCCCCCAATTCAGTTCGATATTGCATACATAAGAAACTCCTTAATTTGTTTATAATTTGCTGGTCTTTTTCATAAAACCTTTACGAGCAAACGTAATTTCCTTGCATTGTGCACGCGCAGCAGGTTGGCAGATCTACGAATGTTTAATGGTATGAGTATATGTGGCTATGGGTTACTGTTCGTTCCTTTTTGGTTGATTTTATTACAAATTTTACTAAGAAAACAATGGTCTCCCCTTGGAACCTTATTTTGTGTGGCTTACCTCACCGCAGCTTATGGGTCCTAACTGAAGATTGCTATCTAGTCTTTTGCTCCGACAAGATTTTTTTATTATTATGATTTTTTGTGGATAACGCAATTTTACTTTACTTAGTAGTTGGAAGCTATTAAAATTTACATTTCAAATAGCAAGTTCTTTCAGATAAGTTAAAAGATATAGCTGAATGAAAAAAAATCTTTCCTCGGTGTAAGAGCTTTCTGGTTATATGACTTAAAAAGTTGGCAGCTTCAGACCGAGTATTTGTTATCCATGAGATAACTGTTTCGTCGGTTTGGATTTTAAAACGATTATAAAACGCTCATCTTTGTCCATAGTGAGACTTAGACTTGTCATTGCTTAGAAACAAGAATTCAGATTTCATTTCTTCCATACAACATCGTTCGTAAAACTATACAAAATTTACTTGAAGTGTGTAACGGATTTCGGTTTGTCAATGTTTCCCGTTAGGACTGTCAATAGATACTTAGAAAAATCATTCGTCTAAGCAGTAAAAAATGTATAAATATCCAGTATTCGTATAAACAGATGCAGATACGATGATATCCACATCCCAAAATTATCCATTTATTTTTTCATGTAAATTATGTGTATTAATACAAGATGCTTATTTATATTATGCGTACTAAGCGTGTTAACTGCTGAAAACTATTTGTCATCCTCATATTTGTTTAATTTTAACATTTTTGTGAAATTAAAAGAAAGTTAAACTAAAAAATTTCAGTTATTTGATTTATTGATAATTAGCGGATATGATAATTATTCGATATCTATCTGTATCATCTGATGCAAATATCTGATACATGAAAATTGTTTTGAATACGGACATGATATTATTTGCATTCAAAAGTATCTGGTAGCGGCATAGCTAGCTAGCTGCTTTTATGCATAATTGCTATCTCGAAATACCACTTTTCCACATACTGAAACCTAATACCTATATGATTCCAGCCTTGATCTCTCATGAGCTATTCATCAGTTAATGAAGTTCATTTGAAGAGAACTTAGACTTTAGCTAGCAAAAGAACCGAATGTTAAACTTCAAAGAAAAGAGCATTCTTTTTGAAACTTTTATGATGCAGCCTAGGCATTCCTTTAATAGCATCATGGATGCTGCTAAGAATATGATAACCAGTAGATAATGCAGGATTAGAGTATGCTTAAAAGATAAGGTGATAATTCTTCTGGATTTTGCTATGGACATATGATTTTGAAGCGATTTTGCAGTAATCAGTATATTTTGAAGGGGAAAAAGCGCGTTTTAATTGGCAGTGGCAACAGTTGGTTGTTTGGTCACTATTCTAGATCTCATCCTGCGTAGAGGCATCCAAGCAATAAGGCGATTCAGTTTTCTCTCCTAAAGAGCTAATGGTCGACAGCATTAGAAATAGAACACTGCATTTTTGGCAGAAAAATTATTTTCTATTTATAGCTGTATGTGACGTACAGTAAATATTTCACACAATAAGCAGATACATATTGTAATGCTGGAGCAAGTGCTGAATACTTTTTCTTGCAATGCTTGATTATGTGAAAATTAAAGTAAAATTGAGTTACTCATCTTTGCAACCTGTAAATAGCACTGCTTAGTCATGAGGACCAGATGCAACATCATTTAAAGCATCAAAAGTTGAGTCTGTAAACCTTGCAAGACTTGTGGTATTCTTGTTCATGCATGCCTATGCTTAACACACATACACACATGATGCTATTTGCCTGCACTCACACATGATGCTATTTGCCTGCACTCATTCTACACTATCAGTAAGGCTGGGTTGTTAACTAATGACTTCTGCTTTCATATGTGGCTGTTAACTAATGGCTATTTGCCTGCACTCATTGTAGATTGTTTAATATGTGCTGTTCATGCTGTTGCATGGATTTACATGCATGATCTATTAAAGTATATTGTAATCGAATCAGTACAGACAAGTGCTTGTACTGGTGCGTTCTTCCATGAGGGACATTATGACATCTAGTGACATTTAGTGTACAATCGTCAAAACTGTATGTGTCAACTTTTGCTGCTTTTACATAATGCCTTAATTGATTGCCATATATAAAATAAGAATAATAACCTTGTAGTATTTCAAAATGTTATACACGTCATGACCGGTATTTCTAAGATTGTATATCTAAAAAGGGAAGAGGGAAAGCTTTGTGTCTGATTTTGTGTTCAAATAGCCGTCTCAAATATATATATATATATATATATATATATATTTGAGACGGCTATTTGAACACAAAATCAGACACAAAGCCTCGATCGTTGGGTCTTTTTGTCCTTATATGAAGAGGTGGAATCCAACGGTGGAGATAAATTGTGTCACCAATTGTGTCTAAATAGAATTTCCCATATATATATATATATATATATATATATATATATATATATATATGGGCATTCCTATTTTGCAACATTCGTGCACTGCTATGAGCTACACCTTTGCTGTTTTTTCCCTTTAATGTTAGTTGTATCTCTTATAAGGCTGGCAATTAGAATCGAAAAACCCAAACCGTACCGACCCGAAAAGATCCGAACCCAATGAGTCTCGGGTCGGGTCTAGATGATGAAAAATACAATTAAGATCCGATTAAACCATACCGGAATTGACATACCCCAAAAGTCCCGAACAAAAAACATTGAAATATATATATATATGTGTATATATATATATATATATATATATATATATGTGTGTGTGTGTGTGTGTGTGTATATGTATATATATAATGTTACTATCCAACCGAAGCCGAACTGAACCCAAGCTCGGGGAGGGTCCATACTTTTTAAATATATAGTTTAGACCTGACAAAACTCGACCTGCCTAGAACCAAGATTCGTCGGGTCCGGGTCCATCGGGTCGAATCTAATTGTCACCTCTAATCTCTTAACTAATCTTAAACATTACATTAAAATCGACAGGGAATGTAGTTTTACGGCAAACTTTTAATAAATTATGAGCATCATGGAATGCGCTTCGGGCGTGAATTTTGTTCTACAAATATTATATGCTTCGCATTTAAAACAAAATTATATATAAATATATACTATATTTTTATGTTAAAATCATGTGTTTTTTTTTTTTTTTTAATTCTAAGTTGCATATCTATATTTTATTTTAGTTTACAACAAATATGTAAATAAATATTGTTTGCTAGATCCTAATTTTAAGCGTTATTAATATTTATTAATGTTTATAGATGAATGTTTAATTTGAAAATAAAGCTTATGTGGTTGTTCATATTTTTAAGCGATGTTATGATCTGATTAAATTTGATGGTCACTTTAAACTAGTAAATGATATTCATTTGTTAGATTCTATTTTTAGTAGTATTAAATTTTATAATATCTGCGAAAGGTATTGCAATTGTTTTTTTTTTCTTTTCCAAAAAGGACTTTTACAATACAACCATTACTAAAGATATAAAGATTTACTATATTTTTATATTAAAATCATGTGATTTATATTTTCATTCCAAGTAGTAATATCTAAAGTTTTGCGAATACGTAAATAAAGTTTATTTGCTAGATCATATTGTTAAGTGATACTAAGATTTATTGATATTTACAGGATGTTAAATTTGAAAATAAAGATTATGTGTTGTATCTTATTTTTAAGCGATGTTATGATCTGATTATATTCGATCGTCATTTTGATCTGGTAATTGATATTTATTTGTTAGATCATATTTTTGTAATAATAGCAAGTTTAATAATATTTACGAAGGTTTTTCACGCTTACACTAAAAAAGTGTGATATCAAACTATTAATAAAGATTTTTATATTAAAACCATGTGATTTTTATTTTCATTATAAATAGTAATATCTAAAGTTTTTTTTTAGTTTAGAACAAATGTATATATAAATTGTCTCGGCTATATCCTTTTTTTTTTTTTGGCAATATTAGGATTTGTTGATATTTATAGAAGGATGTTTAATTTGAAAATAACAATTTTGTGTTAGATCCTATTTTTAAGCAATTTTATAATATGATTACATTTGACGGCCGTTTTGATCTGATATATGATATTTATTTGTTACATCCTATTTTATAGTGATATTAAATTTAATAATATCTATGAAGGTATTTTCGGTAGTTCACGCCTACAAAAAAAATAATATAATACTAAATATATTACAACTATTAATAAAGATGCAGTTGGCTAGAATGAATATCATGCTTTATTTAGCATCATTTGTAGCTTTTGGTATTGGCCATAGGACCAAAGGTTCATTTTCTAATACTTGGTACACTTCAAAAGTGAGTCACAGACTTCATACTTGGATATTTGATTCATGTGACATAAAAGAAAAATACCAAATATAATTTGACAAGGGTCAACAAAATGAAGTTAAATGAAGAATCGTATTGATTCTAAAAGTTCGTATGATACGAGTGGCACAATAGTAATCAGTGGTGCTTATCATAAAATAATGTTTTTCTATCTATTCCCCATCTCACTTGCTTTGCTTTTAACTAGTACAGTGTTTTCTCTACGCACATGGCAATAAACTTTCGTTATGCGTGCGAGCGCAATTGTTTGTATGCACCAGCAATTTAAGGACCAACAGCTGTGAGATTCCTGATGTTGCACATTCTAACTTATTATTACCTAGTAGAAACGATATGCTGGTTGAAAAACATCCAACTGTGAATTTTCATTAATTTTAAATGAACGTATCAAAAAAGTAATATAGTAAAAAATAAGATGATTAAGGGCTTATTATTTGTGCATGTTGTAAATGAAAAATAAAGAATGTATAGGGATAATTAGCAAAAAAGATTTTAAAAAAATGTTGGTCGTCCTGAGTGTACGCGTATAATTGTCGTCTGATTGGTGAAAATAAACAGGCAATTATTAATAAATTATTAATAATTGATAGATCCACATTCTCCACCAATCAGGTGGTGAGTGCTTAGCATTCCTCAAAAGATAATCAATACGCTGAACATGTTTGCAAATGAGTGAGTTTACACGTGTAAGGAGAATAGAAGGATACAATGACTGTATTAAGTAAAAAAAAGCACAGAGGTAGTTTTTGTTTTTGGTTATTTGTTTTGCATAGACGGTCTATGTAAACAATCAAATATGAAATCGAATAGCATCGTATTTAATACTAAAAATATAAAGAATACCACGTTAAAAAGAATAATTGTAAGCAACATAACTTGATCTTTATATCATGGCTCAAGGTATCGGTCGGTATCTCAAAATTTCGGGGGTACCTTACCGGTACCGGCCCTCAACGAGCCGAAATTATGACTCAAATTCGATTTCAGTATTCTTCAAAAAAAAAAAAAAAAAAAAAAAAAAAAAAAAAAAAAAAAAACCCTCAAGAACCCTAAATTGAAGCAATTGACAAGGAAAAAAAAGTTGTGCGTAGAGAAGCGATTGACCCAAAAAAAAAGCTTAATCATCAATCCTCAAAAAGGAAGCAATCAACAAAGCAGCGAATAGTACTCTGAACTTCTCCCTATAGAAGGAAACTTTTCAAAGTAGAGAAGAGAGGGTTGTGCAAGGTGAAGTTGTGTGGAAATTCTCGAAGTTTTTCCTCTTCCTTTTTTCCCCATGACTCGTTTTAATTTTTTTGATGTCAAATGCCCTAATTTATGTTTGGTAGGGAATGTGGCTAGGTAGTGTACTAATATATAAACTGACAGTAAACCAGACTACCTTTTTGGGTTTTAATCATTTTATTAAGTATGTGGGTCTTTTCTCCTTCTGTAAATTAGCGTTAAGCATTGTTATTGCAAAATTAAGTTTGCTGACAAGCGATGAATTTTTATTTATTGTTATTGCAAATTTAGTAATAAATGGTAGAAAATCGAAATCTGAACCGGAACCGAAATAGAACCGAACTTCCGAAATTTACGAAATCATCCGAAACTAATAAAAATTCAAATAACTGAAACCGAATTCTCGTACTTTGCTTTATATGCATGTTAATATTCCATGATAGAATAGTAAAGACAATCATTATATACACTGAAATACAAAAATACCCGTATTCCTTGTATTCTTTTGAGTATTGAATAATTTTTTAGGCTAGTGTATATTTCGTTATAAGCGAGAATCATATATTTTTAGTCTTAATCTAGCTTACGGCCATAATTTTAAAGATTTATGGAAAATTCAAATGTCTAATTCACTCCCTTTTATATTCACATTGTTACTTTTGTAAATTTAAAATACTATAAAACAAAAAAGGAGTTTATGATTTATTTTTACCATTAAATCAAAATCTTAACGCACTTCTTAAATGGATAGCGTATATTACATGCAATAAATCGTGATGAGTTATCTTGTAGGCGAAAAAAACATCGATCCTGAGTGTGTTCTATTGCCACGGCCTCCTTTGTGAAATGGATCCAGAAAGTTCCATCGTCTATTGTATAACTCCCTGCTTAGAAGCTTGCTACCAACTGTGATGATGTCACACAGGTTGATGAAGTTACTTCATCTGATACGACTTCGGTTTGTGATGACATCTATTGGATTCTAATGATCATTCTTGGATTCATAACAGCTCTGGGATGAGTTATGATCTTTTACAAGACATGTACCGTAAATATGTGACTGACATTTATGATGACTCTAGGAGGCTGATGTAACAAATTGCAAGTGATGGTTTTGAGCTAATTGAGGAGGATGAGATAGGCGAGATGAATAGGTCTTTATCCTATGATACTACTTGGGATCGAGCTGTGGAATTTCGTAGTCCAAACCCATGCTATGTTCCTAACCTTACAATTATATATATATATATATATATATATATATATATATATCTTAGGATATTAATAGCAAATTATATATTAAAACATGATTTTTGTATATAAACTTTTAGGTTAAATTTTTGGAACTTTTCGTTGAAAATTACGAATAATGCATGCTACACTAATGACGCTACCGTCTTTTGCTTCTCATGAAAAAAGCTCCAACAACTTGAATATTGGACAAGATGCAACTAGTTTTAACAATGAAAATTTTATGATTTGAGTCCAAGATTGAGAGATGTTTATTCATGTTCGTTCAACTCCATTTAGAACATGAATCAAGATAAGAAAATTTTGCATGAAATCATCCGTTGAAGTTGTCTAATGATTTTTATGTATGTATGTATACCTGTGCTCGCATGTTTGTTTGTGTAGATGACCCCACATTTCTTATTTGGTAAATTGAATATCACACTAGCTTCTTTTCTCCCCTCTTGGTTGATGCCCTCTTGACCTACGTATGATGTGCAAAGAACTAAAAAAATGGCAAGAATATCACCAACTATGTATGTGTATGTACAAAAGTACAATTGTATTATAGTTACCATTGTTCTCGAAATTGATAAATCGTGTGTGGAAGTATATAGACCATATGCTTGTAAATTCATGCTCTGCTCACCTGACTGGTGGTTGTAAAATTTAATCATATAATCGACACCATCATATCTATTTTAAACAGCAAACAATCATATTAAAACTTGTCAAATTACAATGTCTATCATGGTTTATAGATGCACATTCTCTTGTCATGCATCTTCAGAAAGAAGGTCGTTAATCTCTTATAAACAAGGAATATAACACCTCCTAATAGGATTATATAAAGACCATGAATCTCTTACAAGTTACAATACCATATTGTAAAATACTAATCCTCAGCATAAAGTAGCAACTTCTATGGAAAAATTTCAGAGAGACATGTTATCAACAAAGGATTTTTAATTTCAAAAGCAAGTTTTCAATCAAGTGTTTTGCTCCTTAATTTTTGGGTTGGGCTTCATTGTAATTCATTGCCCTACATCATCTTTTATATTTAATTTTTGTACCACCTCAAGAAAAACCATTATACATGTTTTTTAATAATGATGTCTCCGCAAAAATAAAACTGTTAGATATAGGGAAATACTCCATAAATAAGGTTCTTTTTACACGATAACATATTACTAATGGAAAACCATGATTCCCACTTGATTTCTTAGATGTAATCACGGAAAGGTCATATTTTAGCTTTTAGCTGGTTGTGTTTATTATAATTATGATAGCTTTTAAAATTATTAAACAAGAAAGGAAAAAACCATTAATGAGAAATGGAGTCAAATTAAATATTCTATTAATAGATGAAACAAGAATCTTTATTCTTGACATGAAAAAATGTCACAAGTCAAAATAACAACCTAAACAATAAACGAAAGGAAATGGAAACAAATTTAATGATTTTCCAAGCATTGACAAATCAATTTGATATTTGAAATACTATCATAGACAATATAACAAGAACTCATAATGCTATCCACATAAGTTTCAGAATCGACAACATGCATGTGCATATGATCGTAACTGACATATAATATATGTAAATATTTCTTCTAATATATATTCCAAATTGATGACGACGACACGTATTTAGGCAAAAAAAACACGATCAAGCATCAAACTTTGCACACTAAAAAGTTTTTTTAAAACCATTGTACAACGTTAACATCGACTCGTAACACAATATCATTTCGTTGAAAAATCTAATGTGAAATCTACTGGTGCTGCATATGATGCTTAATTAATCACATGTTCAAAATAATTTTGGTTTAATAGAAAATTTAGATGAAAAATTATATAAATCACAAAAATTTTAGTCTTAAAGTCGTTAAAATGCAAACTCAATGTTTCTAGTGTGTCTATTGTATGCAAGCATGCGTATTAATTCCACTTCATACGCTAGGCTACTCTTATTATTGACTCCTTTTGGTAGGTCGATTCTATATATTGTTATGCATACATGCATAATGGATAAGGGTGTAGCGAACCAAGACACAATTACATATACTCATGATTTTCTTAGATCATGTGAGAGACTTAGTTACGGCTCTTCAGGAATTGGATTGATTTTAACAATGTTTGTTCTAGAAGATTAATTGAAATATCCAATCCCCGTATTCCTCCCTAGTAAAGATGTAACACTGGACTGCTATCTTAATCGTGTGTGATACGATGAATTTGTCTTTGACTCAACAATTATTGCACAAACGCACAAACTCAAAAACTAAAAAGCATAATGGTAACATTTCTTGACTGCGGAATAAGAGGACTTGATACAAACCCCACCAAATACTCGATTTTCAATATATACATATGGAAATAAGTTAGAAATTACCATCATAAATGAGGCATACATGCATCATGAAAATACTGAACTCGATAAAGATTAATTTTATTTCTAATTATTATCAACTTTTACTCATGCTATGTTCACATGTAATTTTGTGGATATGTTATGTTATACCGACTCAAAGATCACTAACTTGTAGTGACAATGGTATGACGTTGTACGCCGAGGTTTACGTTATGAGTTCGAGATCTCAAGACATATAAATGAGTGCTTTGTTTGAATAGATTATCACTTCTTTTTTTTGAACATAATTCATTAGTTTTAACAAGTGTCAATTTCAGTAATTGAACTCGTGATATTTTAATCTCATAGTCTAAACTATCAACCAAATCAACCTTATTGGCAATAAAATATCACTTATTGTTACGAAAAACTACATGCTTTTACATGTTTATTTATGTAAAGTGATCGCTGAACCCATCTTCTCCGAAATCAAGTAGTATTCGACATTATATTAATTCAAAATAAGAACATTAGGTTAAAAAAACAACTGACCAAATCATATATTCCATGTTGGATCACCATTCCATACGAAAAGTTTGATAATACAATTACTCTAAGCCAATGAAACCAGCACAAGTGAGATGTTAGATCAACAATTTAGACCTTAATAGTAATTCAACAAAATAACTATCAAGAAAGAGAAACAAAAAAATTGCACCATTTCTCTCAAAGATAAACATCCGTGAAGCAAAGGACGTTATTACACCCTTGATGTAATAATTACTTCTACTTGACGCAATCTACTAGGTATATGTATGAAAAAGCACCATGTCAAAAAGGTTTCTTACTAAGGTTTGTGTAGACGGAACATGTTTACTTACCATGGATAAGGTCAACTAAAATTAAGATTTGCAAATCGAAAATAGACCAAATAAACTAGTCCCCCCCCTTCCCCCCAACCTCTTTTTCAAATTAATAAGACGGATCCAACTCATGGTGTCACCCAAATTATCACTTTAGTCCTTTCCACCCTCTGCCCCTTCTAGTGATTTGGCACAAACAATCAAACCATCATCATCTACTATCATGATTGACATGTCACTTTCATTGAGAATCGACTTCGTATCATATAAAAAAAAATCAATTACAAATAGTATAAATTTATATAAAGATCCAACAATACAACTAAGGAAGGTGGCTTTGACATGACTTAAAACACTCCTTGGTGTTATCAACCAACCCAAACTAAACCAAAGAAAGCTCCAAATCAAAAATCAAGAATATGAAAAGTCACTTTGAATCGAAAATTCGATCCAAAAAATGGAAGACGACCCAAAATTGAAACATCATAAATGCATCTTCGTGTTGTAATAATCGATATTATGGATACACTCATATTTCAATACTTTAATAATTCAATACAACAACAACAACAAAGCCATATATCCCAATTGGGGTTGGCTCATAAGGTTCATTTAAATAATTCAATATTTAAATGAAATCAACATGCCTCCAGTGAACATAGTTAATGCATAACTACATTAAATTTTAAATATCCCTTGTATAACGCTCCTACAAGCAATTAGTTTGTCTAATATATTAAAGTAACTTGTATAAAATTAAGTTTGAATGGTCACCGCATGAATCAAAGTAATTCGAAACATCATGTGCAACTACTTGATGAAAAAACACATATTGTATAAGGAACAACTGAGACAATTAATATGTAATCGTTACAATAAACATCAGTGAAAGTCAACAATCCTTCTTCTAGTGGTTATACCAGGACAATGATAAAACGTCTAAAGTGGTTGATACGTAACATAAGCATACATAATTACTAATGTTAAAAATACGATAATATCCCCATTGTTACTAAACACGGTTTATTATAAAATAATGTTAAAAAAAATAAAATATTAAAATATTATACATTCGGTTTTGATTTTCACTTAGGAAACAACCAATGAAAAATGATCTAAAATCTGGAAGATGTTCGTGAGTGTTAATCCTCTTCTTAATATGCATATTTATAGTTGGTTAGGTTATACTATGATTATCATTTTGGATCGCTTAACGTGAAATTAGTTATAAAGATAAGTTCAACTTCAAATTGACCACACATCTGCGTTTAACTTTGTTGGATGGATAAAGACAATGAAATACAATCATATACATAATATTTTGTTTTTACAAGGCTATAACATGGATAAAATATTCAAAACTATATATTAGTTGCGTAAAGAAATACTAGCCCAAGTTGCAAGTGATATAACGTCGCCTAGAGATCAGGGGTTGAAACTCTCTCGATATAAAAATGAAAGCTCTGCTTGAGTAGAATACCATGTTTAGTATAGAACAACAAATTTATACGACCGTTGGTGTCTTTGTGGCTCACATAAACCAGATTACAAAATAGTTGTACTTTAGTGTAGGAGCATGACAGGGTAGACAACTTTGTAAATATTGGTACACCCTTCTACCATCTGAAAATATTGGTACTCTGTTAGGTGAATCGAATCAAAAAGTTTGAAACTAAATAAATGAAAGTGCAGTGGTACTCTAGGAAGACATTGTCGTTTGTATTGCTCCAATTGAAATATTTTTATATACTAACACAAAAGAAATCAGTGATTGAGATTCAGTGAATATGCTAAAATAACAATCCAGTCAATTTGCTTCTCAAAGCAAAACCCAATCCCTATATTGGAAGAATCATTCACTGAAGGAAATACGGATTTTGAAAATGTCCCATCAAATAGTAATTATCATACACAGAGTTCTGATATTGAACAGGCCATAAAGCACGAACTATTCATATGGAATGCATATGAACATGTTGAGACTATATCCTGAAAACAATATCTTGTAAAAATCAATAGTCCGGCTAAGCAAGCATATCTGAGGCTAGGCAATTCAACAGAATAAACTGGTAGTACAATGCCAAAATACGCCATTCCCCAACTATTTTTAGTTTGCGTTTTTCATGAGCACCTCTACCGGACGATCATACAACTACTCAGAAAAACATGTTATCACTCTGGGATGAGCTAAGCTATCGGAGCTTTCTTCACGGATAAGGTTTATGTGTACCAGTTGACTTTTAGTCCTTATTTCCCACCCTCTATCGTATATAATGTGGGCGAAAAGTTATCCTAATATCTACTACTAGTTTATACATGTTTGCCTTTGCTACTGATTGAAGAGTTATCCAAATGTTATACATGTAATAGAAGTTTACCCATAGTTGTAATTGAGATTCAGATCGTGTTATTACTTCTATAAAAATTAATCCCAGAACAAAACAAAAAAAGAAAAATAAAAGTTCTGCAGTAGTTTGTACGTCAAAAATTGGAATGAAATATTGTGAAGGTTTTGTTGAGACAATAAAAATGGAAATATGGATTTGGGTTTTCCTATGTCAGTATCTGTTTCTCACGAGATGGGGACAGATAACTGTGGGGGACAAATGAACAGATCATCACGCATGTTTTACTGGCATCCACGTACAAAAAACCATCCCAAATATGTAATGCCTTCACCCATGCGTGCATTTTAGGAACCTGTTGAGTTTTCCATAAATGGGTGAGTGAATTTGTTTTACCATTGCCTGCTTTATGCAAGTGATAATTAGTTATACATGAAATTAAGAAGTGTGCAGTTTGCCAACGGAGCACAAGTGAGAACTGAGTGTCCAACTCAGCTTCGCCATTCCCGTAATGTAAAGCTTAGGTGGGATGCACAGCGAATTTTGTGCATACCTACACATCAAAAAGGAAGGAAAAAAAAAAAGGAAAAAACTAGCTGTCCTACGGATTTTCATGTAAATTATTTATGCATAGGTAAGAAGGCTTGATTTCTTGCCTTACAGTTACTCAGTGTTGAATGTGCAATTTTATTTGAAATTTTAATAGCAAGCATATCCAGTGACACCAAAGAGTATTTACGGCGCTGTTTCATAGTCTGAAACACCTTTTTTTTTTTTTTCCCTTTTTCCTATTGATAGCATGGAAAAGGTTATTCAACGCTATCGACAGTTCTCAGATGCAGAAAGAGAAGTCAACAAAGGCAACACTAGTGGACAGGTGAAACATTACATTGCTCACAATCTGTAGATCTGATTTTGTGACAGCAAGCGGTCCATAGTAGACATAAAATTGTTATTAGATGTACTCTTAAAAACTTGTGAATGCAGGCCTTTATCTCGTGCATAGGAAACGGTAAAAAGAGTTTATTACCAAATGAACCCATCAGTTCTATATGCTATAATGCACAGTATCTGTGCTTAATCATAACATCAGAAAGTGTTTCCAGGAATCAGTTTTAGAAAGAACTACAGTGAGAACAACTTCTATAATAAAACCAGGAGAGAAAGAGGTACTGCTGGTCAAAAATTTGGGAACTTTGTGGTGTACCATGATATATCAAAATGAGAAACAATGGTTTGGTAGCAGGGGTATGCATAAGTAGTGTGGTGTACCATGATATATCAAAATTAGAAATAATGGTTTAATAACAGGAGTATGCATAAGTACTTATGTTAATCTTGCTAATTATAATAAACAACATTGATCATATATTTATTTTCTATTTATTTAGAAGCACATCTTTTAAAATATGTTTTCTTCTCGAAACAGAACAAGCAACAAAGAAAAGTACTCCACACTCAAGTTGAGGATACTGCATGCCCAAGAAGCAACGCTGAACTAATGGAAATTGCTCAAAGGTAATACAATTTTAGGCAGTTCTAAAATTGAAAATAATACCCCCGACCAACAGTCCTGTATTTCAGGTACGAATGAATTAGTAGAAGCATATGTATAGAGATATTTTCCAGTTTCTTGGAACAGATTATATTTTTTTATTTGAAAGCATATGAACAATACAAATGGAAGATGTTCTTATTGTGGTACACCTATATTACGCAGGTACTTGGATGACACAAATGTTGAACAGCTTAATGCGGTTGAACTTGGCCAAGTAGAGAAAAAATTAGATGCAGCTCTAAGACAAACAATGTCAAGAAAGGTCAGATTAATCTCCCAATGTACCTGCAATTTTACTAAGAAAGGAGTATGCATGTTCAGTTTACAACTTGCAGATGGCCCCCATGTCAAAAAAGGACCATTTCGACATGTGGATAAGGGTCATCTAATGCATACATGTCACCGCTTTGATATTGAATATAGGCGCATAGGTAATGTTTAGAAAACTATATTCGAGTTTGCCTATAGGTTGCATGTCTAAAAGAGGTATGTTTCATTTAATTTATCATTATGTATGATGCAAATAAATTCAAAACAAATATTTAAAATTGTACAAATATTTAAAATTTGTATTGAACCTTTTCAGTGCACAATTGTGTAATCGTAGTGTTTTTTTATTTTTGTTTTTACTTTTTTATACTTGCCGTATATTTTGTTATGAAGTTAGTTAATTAGCTAGAATTTGCATCACTTACCAACATTAATGTAAAGCGATTCCAATCACAGCTTTAGTTTGATGCATAGTGAAAATAGATTTCTAGGCATTGCCTTGTTAAATTTAAGGCAAGGGTGCATTTGTGGATATAGAATTTAGTGAACTATGATGGACTATTGATAATCAAAATGGCTAGATGAACTTTTTTGTTTTAAGCATTTCGACGAAGTCTAAATGCGTAGTTGGATGTATGTTTAAATTTTATTGTTAAGTTATTTTGTTTCATTCATTCATAATTAAATAATTATCATAATTATATGATATTATTATAAGATAGTGTTGGTGATCATAATCATAGTATGAGAAATAGGTGGACAATTACTGATATTGAATTTCTCTTAGGTTGTCAATAAAAATTTACATAAATAGAGGACTACTCATTCAAAAATTGAAAAGCCTAACATTTTTATTGATATTTTATGAAATTACTATAGTTTATTATTTGATTACCACGATTTATCATCATAGTTAATTATAACCGAAAACCAATTATTAAACAATTTACATACAACAACTAAATAATAATCATTGTTGTAAAAAACCAACCTTGAGGAAATAAGAAATAAAACGCCTTGAGGTTTATTCCAAATGGCTTTTACCTCTAAAGCTTACGCCTCAACTATTTATGGCATACAAAGCGCATAAGCGTACGTCTTGCACGCCTCAAACAACTGAGGCATATGACTTAGAAACCTTTTAATCTTTAGTTGCAAATATTGACATAAATAAATGTCATTAAACTTCAATTATTTAATGGAATAAAAAAAGATTAAAAAAAAATAGCATTTTTTACTTTTCAATTCCAATATTGACGTAATCAAGTAAGATTGTTTATGAAATAATGATCCTGAGCAATATAATGAATTTTCTTATTGTTATTCAAATAATGTTTTTCATTAAACTGTTAAATCTCGAAATAAGTTTTGCAAATCGATTTGAATTAATAGAACATATCAAAATTGGAGTTTGATGTAATCCTCAAATAGTTTTAAGAAATCATTTGAATCATATCGATTATTTGTTTTTAATCTATAATAAAAATATATACTTGGTAAAAGTCGAATCTTAAATTATTTGTTTTTTCAATTTTTGCGTCGGTTAATTTAAAGTGTCGGAATTTCCTTATTTGTTTTACGTTTTCTTTTTACCCGAAAAGCTTACGCCTCAATGTTTCAAGGCCTACGCCTCGCCTCGTAGATCTAAAAACACCTCATGTAAGCCTGTTGCGTTTTAAAACTTTGATAATAATAGATTAAATTCATTTTTTTAGTTACAACTGATTAAATAATTATTTAACTATCGTCCTATAAATCTAGTGATGACCATATATGATTGACAAGCGTGTGTGATGTATGATGGTTAAACCATGGTCAAAGGTACATAACCACATTTTATTTTTCATTATTATTGCATCTCTGCTTCACATATGCGATGTATCAATCACAACTAGTATAATAAAAAATCAATTAATGATCATAAATGGTTGTAAATGGATAAATTAGGAAGAAAAAAACATTTCCATTACTGCGGTTCCTTCGTTACATTACATGACCATATATGATTGACAAGCGTGTGATGTATGATGGTTAAACCATGGTCAAAGGTACATAACCACATTTTATTTTTCATTATTATTGCATCTCTGCTTCACATATGCGATGTATCAATCACAACTAGTATAATAAAAAATCAATTAATGATCATAAATGGTTGTAAATGGATAAATTAGGAAGAAAAAAACATTTCCATTACTGCGGTTCCTTCGTTACATTACATAATAACAATACAATGATAACTAACAACCATGGGCAATGAACTTTTGTATTAGTTGGCAAGCCATGTCCAAAGCCCTAATCAAACTCGAAATGCATACACAATCGTAACTCCCACGACCGTTCAAGTACTCTAATTGTCAAGCCTCTATTAATGTATGTAAATCGTGCTACATGATCCAAGGTTTGATGGAAGAGAAATGCATCGAACAAAGCACAAGTAGAAAACTGTAATAAAAAGATGGAGGAGAAATGTGGAAAACAACAACAGAGGGATCATCAAAGAAACGGAAGGACCGACAAAATCAACTAAATGATTAGTAGATCAATCTCATTAGTTTTGACGTAGTCAAAACCTAGAAGCATGAAATCACATCTGATGGTTCTTTAAAAGGAAACATTAAAATAACACCGTCAAAGTTATGCACGAAAATCTTATAAAGAGTCCAAAGCGATCCGTGTTTTTTTTATATTGCTACCAATGGCTTCATCTCCCAAATTGTTGGTAAACATATCTAGAAAAGCAACAATTGAATGCATAGTGAAAAACACCACTTCTTTATGAATTTAAAATAATAATATTTGCATTTTGATCGCTTACCAAAACTTAAGAGGATCCACTATTATTTTATTCATTCTATCTCACAGTGCACTTCCAAAGGTTCCATAAGAAGTATTTCAAGATTCTTCGATCCTTCAAAGTTGTCCCTCAATCGGTTGTTACTGGTTATTGTTTACGAAAGGAACTTTATTATTGTTTCGAGAGGATTCTCGGCTTGGTATAAGAAATAAACATGTCGTAATCTCATGGTACAAGAGCTAAACATGTGGCAATATCATGTTTCTTTCTTGTGCAAGCTCCAATAAACATCGATACAAATTTTGATCTGTAGTTCAAATCAATTGATCATTGCATGAGAAGAGATTAACGACCAAAAAAACATTTTTTAAGATAAAAAGTTTCTAACATGTCTTTATTTTAAAATTCCATAAAAAGTAGTTCTTCACGAAGAGAAGTAAAGATGTTTTGGAGTCTTTTGTCGTCTCATTTGCGTCAACATCTACCGTTAATTGTCAAATTTGTGGTGAATGGTGGTACCCAATTACAACTGATTAGATGTAAGCTTACTTCTATGGAAAACCAAACAAATCGAATCCCCTAATATTCACCTAGCAAAACGAATGTCCTAATCTTCGTCGTACACATTAGAATCAACATCTTTTACACAGTAATAGATGTTATTATTATTCATTGAAAACGTCACTAGAGAACCTAAATTATTCCATGAAAATTTTGCAATTTGCATTCGATCTTGGTTAAAAGTATGAGAATCTAGGTACCATATTTATAAACTTCCAGTTGTTTATACTTCAATTGTTGCAAATTTTTACTCAACATAGATAGTCTTTTCTCCCCACGAATGACTAATTGGTAATAAAAGATGCCTAAGTGCTTTCCTTTTATTAGACTAAGATATAAAAGGAAGCACCACATTTTTTTCTTCTAATTTTTACAGAATAGATATGACTTCCGCCTTGTTCAAACTCTTTTAACGTAAATACATAGTCATTTAATTGTTGCTAATTAAATAAACGGATAAATTATCAATCAAATAGAGGAAAATGTATAAACAATATAGAGCAAAAGAAATGTAAAAAATATATTATCTTCTTTATAATACTAATAAGCTACTACCATAAGAATTGATGATCCTATCTTAGGGATGTCAATGGATACCCAAACGAAACTCGATCGCATCTGCATAGCGGATAATATCTGATATCCGAAACAGGTACATATACCAATATACACATCCACATCCGAAAATTATCCATCAGTTTTTTCATGAGTATAGCTTAAATTATATGTATTTTAACATAATGTAATACACTAAGTTATTATTCAATTAAGTTGCAAAATTATATTATACGTGTTAAAACGCATGATAATCGCTTAAAATAATTAATTATTATCAAATTTGTTTATTTTTAGCATTTTAATAGCATAGTTGTTAAGGCCGCGCTTATGCGCACCTAAGGCTCAGGCGCATGCTTTGCGCCTCGCTGGCCTTTACCAACCGAAACATAAATAAAGCGCGCCTTTGACGCTTTTTCTCGAGACGCTGAGGCTCAAATAAGCACGCCTAGAGAAATAATTGATTTTATGCCAGATCCATTTTCATTTGGACCTGATCTGACTCTCAGTTATCAGATTCGAATAGTTTTGTTCGATTTTTAGGATTTACCCTTTCGTTTTAACGCATTCAACACTAGAAATAACTGCTGCTCAGTGTATTAAAAAACGCGCCTGAGGCGCGCCTTGAGGTGCGCCTCGAGGCAAGGCGGTGGCTAAAACGCCTGGAGGCGTGCTTCAATAGGCGTTTTCCTCCTGAGGCTTACGCCTCAGTGGTTTGAGGCATGGAAATCGCCAAAAATGCACGCCTCAGAGCCTCAACTCTCTGAGGCGTGCGTTTGTTTAAAAAAAAATTCAGTTGAAAGAGGAATCGAAATCGATTCCTGTTGTGGAATCGAAATCGATTCCTTAACTGGAATCGAAATCGATTCCTTAACTGGAATCGAAATCGATTCCTGGAATCGATTTCGATTCCACAACAGGAATCGATTTCGATTCCTGTTAAGGCATCGAGTTCGATTCCTGTGAATCGAACTCGATTCCATAACAGGAATTGATCGATTCCTGTTATGGAATCGAGTTCCATTCCTTAATCGATTTCGAAAGAGAGTTTTTTTTCTTTGTTTTAAAACTGCTGTGTGTTCTGTCGTTTTTTTTATTATTATTTGTTCTGTTTTTTTAAGCTGTTGTGCACTGTATTGAGCTATTTTAATTATGTGTTAATGTCCATGCTCGTTAAAAAATGAGCAAACGGGATATGTGTTGCGCCTCATATTTCCCTGAAAGGCTTACGCCTCAACGCGTCGAGGTTTACGCCTCGCCTCACGGACCCGAAAACGCCTCACGTACGCCTTTTGCGTTTTAAAACATTGCCGCTGCTACACCCGCATATATACATACATACATATTTCAAATATCAGCATAAATTAATTAGTTTAAAGATGTAAACTTTAATCTAAGCTTGTTAGTTAATTTACTGAATTATGTTTTAAATTTTAAATTAAAATATAGATATGTTTTAAAATAAATTGAGTCATGTTATAATTTTAAAGTTTAAAGAGCTATGTTTTAAATAATTAATTTTTTTAATTTGTGATCGTTTTAGTTTCAAAATTGCATTTGTGACTTTATACCTACTAATCTATGTTTTGTTTATCACTAAATTTATCATTTTCATTAGCGTTTGTAGTGCATTTTTTTAGTAAAAAAGCTCATACTTGTATAAAAGTCGCATAAAAAAGCCCACGGCTCAGGCCTTGCGTCTTAACTACTATGTTTAATAGTCAATTGGATTGAAAAAACATTATGTTAAATTAAAAACATTATGTTAAACTAAAAAATTTCATTTATGTTCCTTGATTTATTGGTCGTTGGCAAATCCGATAATTATTTGATATCTGTCCGTATCCATGGAGATATCAGAAAATGATTTCAGATGCAGATGTGAATATGACACTATCCGCATTCGAAAACATCCGTTGACAGCCCTATCCTATTTGTTACAGTGGAAAAAAATTTAAAGCAAAAGAGAAACAAAAAAGGAAATAGCACATTAGTTTCACCAAAAGCGTGTAAAATCCACTTGCATTCGAAAACAAAAGAATCCAAAATTCCCAAAAATAAAATATAAACGCGACTGAAAATAAAATGATATTTGTCTTTAGAACTCATCTCTTTGAGTTTTATAATGATAAAAGTATATATTATGTATATTTCATTACAATGAAATAATTTATATCATGTGTATGTAAATATATTCATGGACAAACCAAATTTTATACATATTTCTAAAATATTTTTTATTTTTACAAGCGTTTACTGCTATATTTTTATGTTGAATTAAAATTTTCTATTTACGCGTGAAAAATATAAATTGTTAGCGAAATATAAATTGTTAGCGAATGAAACCAAAATATGAATCTAGATATAATGGTAACCACATTCAAAACTTATCTACTCAAATTTTGTAATGGTAATAACATATATTAGGTATAGTTATAACAAAACAATTTATATCATGTGCATATAAATGCCCATTGCCAAAACTAAATTTTGTCATCATATTTTTAATATATTTTATGATTGCATGCATTCCCTACGCTTGTTTTATGTTGAATTAATTTTTTGATTTATGCCCTACAATTTTATTAATTGTGAGCGAATGAAAAAAAACATGGATGTAGATACAACCATATTTGCATTCGAAACTTATATGTTCGAATTTTATAATGATAATGAATATTTTATTTCAACAAAAGAATTTTATATCATGAGACATGAGTACATAATCGTTGGTTGCCAAAACCAAATTTATCTTCATATTTCTGATCTCCTTTTATTTGCACATACATCTACTGATGTTGAATTTCTTTTAATTCTCTACAAAGTACTAGTTTTGAATTTAATATTCATTCATATCTGATGCTAATATCTAATTTCTAGAAATAATTTCAGATAGGGATATAGCGCAATATGTAAAATATTCGTTATAAAACCTGCTTTTTATGACGCAACTCCTAAATACTTTCCTAATATGCATTTATACATTACATAACTAAACATAAAGAACTCTTAACATAACCCACATGTTAACACTAGATTTGATTCTTCAACATTTAGTTTGACTAATTCACAAGTTGCTTGTTAACCTTGGCATTTGCAATGAAAATTTGAAGTTCTGATTTTGATAGATGATTATCATAAAAGAAAAACAACAACGGTAAATTTGAAAATTTAATAAATTTGCAATTGTAAATTTAACATAGCGTACTGGATGCCAAGTCTAATACCCAAGTGAGGGAATATGAAAAAGAATCCCTGTTACTCTTTTTTTTTGAATGGTTTGCTTCGACTGTGAATTACTATTTACACACAGGAGCAAATTCATAAAAATAAAATATCATGAAAATTCAGAAGTACCTCAATGCCATTATTGTAATTAGTTTTATTTTTCATTTGTATATAGCGATATTATGATAAGTGGTTTTTTATATAGCTTTTAGCATGATTTTTCTTATCCACTTATCACAAACTGATAGTATTTTTAATTAATGCAGATATTTCTATGTTGCATCTTTTGTTTAGTTTTCATAGAAATAAGACTAGTTTTGCTGCATTTAATTTTTGTTCCAAAAGTTTACACCTTACTTATCAACGTACATGTGCACATTACTTG
Organism: Allium sativum; assembly: GCA_030737875.1. Classification (NCBI taxonomy): domain Eukaryota; kingdom Viridiplantae; phylum Streptophyta; class Magnoliopsida; order Asparagales; family Amaryllidaceae; genus Allium; species Allium sativum. The sequence goes on along the minus strand of JASFAX010000020.1, from coordinate 63,562,713 downwards.
TAAAAAAAAAAAAATTAGTACAGATGATCACACAACCTGAAGTATTTGATCTCCCTATTCGAAATTAATATAATCAATAACTATTAGTTTCAACACTCCCCAGGTTTACCCTTTTCCGAGCTCTTAACTGTTGTCTACTGAAATATGCTATACGTTAGAATTCTTTTTTCACAATTAAACAAGTACCTTTAGCGTTGCTCCACACGGGTTACCTTAAAGGTAATCTGAACATCAATTAAAAGAGAATCTTCAGCATGCATGTCTTTGTGCACATTACATTTCTTTCAATCAGCATCACAGGGAAGGTGTAACCAATTTTACAATACAGTGGGATGATGATACGCACATTACATCCCTTTCACTCCTGCTGTACAGTGGTGGTGCAGTGGGAGTTTCCACTGCAGCAAGGTGCAGCGGATCCGAACAGTCTTGTTTGTCATAGGCTGCATTCATTTAGCTCACTGTCCCTTCAGCTTGAATATTTACATTGGTACCATGGTCAAATTTCTTTGACAATTACATAAAGCTCCAGTAATAATACAAATAATATGATGCAGTAACAGAATGATGATGATGTAACACTACTAACAAATCAATCTCTTCTACATGCAGGAAAACCTGATGATGGATATGATTGATAAACTCCGAGAAAAGGTAATTTCAAATTTCCATGACTTTCAAGGTTTCTGTATAACCTGCATATCATATACATATTCAAATTTGGTATACCAACTACTAGATCATTAGATAAGATTTCCTCGTATATCGACTGAATCATCTTTCTGCAGCGTATTTTTTTATTCGCATTAAGTTAACTATTTATTGCCACCCTCGTCCATCGATATTACCGGATATTATAACAGCTAATAAACCAACAAATTATTACAAGCGATCACATTAGATATGGGTAGTGTATGAAAAATTCTGCCCAGTTGATAGTAAAATTTCTTTTGCTACCTCCAGGCATGAGTGTGTTTCGTCGTTGCTAGCTTTTTGCATGATCATCATTTTCCCATTGGACACACCACTACCTCATCCATCCATGGCGACATACCATTGTTGTCATTTACTGAAAGACTGAGATATTTTGCCCCCTTCTACATGTACATCGGTATCCTTATTCACTCTAATAAGAATAGATCTAAGTACATGCAACAACTATAAAGAAAAAATCAACTTATTTCCACCAGATACGAGATGAATCATCATTACTATGTGATACTTCCCTGAAAAGTAATTCCAATAGTATTCATCACTATCCATCGCAACTGCCGTCATTGTTATTATTTGAAATCTAAGTAATATGTGCTATTTCAACCTAGGAAGAACAGTGGCAACCATGCAAGAAAACCGATACAAACTGCAATTGTTCTCACCATGTATCAGATGGAATCACTATTATCCGACTCCTTCAAAAATGAATTTTACTGTAATTCAGACGACCCTTACTATGTCCTGAGTACTTAATTTCTATCCAAAACCCTTCATTGATGATACACAACTTCTATAGCATCACTTACATAGCACTACCTAGATTTCAACTTAACAAAAATCAAGCATGATTTAAGATACAATGGAAAAAAACACCATATTATTTCAAATGGCTATATTTATATATATCACCACGTTTTCAAACCCGAATAACGCATTAAAAAATTAATTGCCTGCTATTGAACTTAGCAAATGGTCAACGTTCTACCTTTTAATATCCACCTTGTGGTTTGTGCATATTGTTTCCACCTACAACATAATTACCATATTCAGTTTTAGAATGAAAAAATGGTTTGAAATGTATAAATGATTGGTTTGTCTCCATTATATCAGGTTTATCCGTCCATAAAGTGCATTTATGATTAAGATAAGATGATCTTTTGCTGATCAAAACAGTAGCTAAACGAAAAGCTAACAAATATACTCAAAGCAAAGAAAATCTAGTCATTTGTCAATGCCATTTTGTATTGCTTAGTGGTTTAACAGCAATATATCACGACATATCAAAGATTTAACTTGCACAGCGTTATATTTAGAATAAAGTATATATTTGTTATAATTGAACTAAAGAAACGATGATAGATTACAATTACAGATCCAATTTTTAACATATGCAGATAAACACTCTGAATATAGTACTTTATATTACTACATATTACATTATTTCATACATAACAATGAAATGATAGTATACACTGCCGTTGTTTGTCTATTATTAAGATTATGAAATATATGTTATATTGGAATACTATACTAGCAAATGGATAACTCTTGAGAGATCCATAAAAATTGTAATAGTGAAATTTGCTACAATTAGATTTCACAATGCAAAGCAGGTTATAGTTACAATTGTGTTAGCAGTAAGTGCTATGATAATAAAAGTTTATAATTATCACAGGCGACGATCATATATCTTAGTAAAAGCTAAAAGAGTCATTACCCTTAAAAAAAAGCCCCCTTTCAGTCATGGAACCTTTTCCTTCACCCCCTGTTGTCACAATTTCAGTGTTCCACTAGTGAATAAAGAACGTCATGCCAAGAGACATGTACGTAAAAGTTATTTACAAAAAACAGTTTTCCCATACTGAATTCGTTCATTCTAATTTTTGTATGCAGGCAAAAATGCTCCAAGAAGAGAAGAAGTACCTGGAATCTGTAAGTATTTGCACCAACTTCTCCACATAAAAAAAGAAAACACAAAAAAAAAAAAAAAAAAAAAAAACACCCACTCACCACACAGGAGTGTGTGTGCACACACAAAAGTAACACAAGGAAAAGGTAAACCAAACTAACTAGTGCTTCATTTGTGAGAATGAGGTAATGGATAACGAGCAAACTGTAGAAAAAGACAATGAAGGCAGGCTAGAGCACAACTGCATTGTAGGTGAAAGTTCAGCCCTCGAGAATGTCAATGCCACTCAAGGAATATGGTGGCAGCCACTGCAAAATTTTCAGGTTCCGATGGACATGTAACCATGAATATGCAAGACTAGGGTTTCTTGATAGCACTGTGATGTGTGTCTTCACTAATATGTAGCCAGTTTGAAGTCATATATATGCAGGTATGGCTACCTTAGACACTAAAAGCCCTTTGCATAACGGAAAATTTGTAAGATAATATTCAGTTCTGTTCTTGACACAAATTCATAGAACTAGTTAAGTAACGCGCATCTTTTGTACTTTAAGCTGTAAAGTTTCATCTTTGTATACAAATACTTGTGAGCAATATTTTTTTCCTGCACACAATAGAAACATATTTAATGCACCAGGCATCCCTTTTGTGATTTGTAAAATTTCTTCAAAATAAGTTATAGTCATGTGGGATTCTTAGGGCAAATTTTTTGGTTCCTCCTTATAGTTTTGGTAAAGAGATTAGGAGCTATTCCTTCTATTATATAATAACTAAAATGTTACTTTTGTTTAACAATAACCCGTCAAAAAGAAAATTGGAAAATGAAAAGACACCATAGCAGGGGTAGGTTTCAAGGGTCATGCATAAATGATACATTTTGAGGGATTCTCAAGTTTATCCAAGGGATGAACCTAAATTACAAATCCATAACATGGGTCTATAATTACAGTTTACCACCTCTGAAAATTTGACCCTGAGTTGTGTAGTAGAATGATCAAATAACTATTCCAATTAGGGAGAACCAACAAGGAGGGGGCGGTGCTATCTATCTTAATTTTCTGAATATACTGTAACTCCCAAATTTATTAATTATTTGAAGTCCTGGCATGGATAACTTGTACCATCACCTTAAACTTTATTTTGAATAACTCGTATTTCCTTCATACTACGTCAATATTTCGAAAAACTCAATCATTATTTCAATGACATATGCATAGTTCAATTTTCAAATAAACCTTTATACTACGTCAAAATATTATTTGAAAGTATGTTTAGGACGGACTTTTTAAAGTAAGTTTGTTCGTAAATTTTTAGTATTTCCAAGTTTTTTTTCCCTCTTGTAGTAATACGCAAGTTTTCTTCCAATATTTCATGATGATTTCCTTAGAATTTTATATCTTCGAATTTTGAAATAATTTTTTGAAGGTATGTGTGAGTTACCTTTTACGTGAAGCTCAAAATTCTAAAAAATAAAAATAAAAATTAACAGGTCTTCTGAACCATCTTTGAAAACATGTTCTTCATTTGAGTTTCATGTTTTTTAATGAACTGATGACTAGCATAGTTTAAGTTTGACATTGAATCTTCATACTATTAGCGATATTTCAATTTTTTCATGTATAACCCTTTACCCTTGTCCATCTTTTGACTCTTACTTTCAGCATTGAATTATATCATACGTTGATAGATCCGCATAAGTATCATATACAAGTTTTTTTTTTTTTTTTTTTTTTTTTTTTTTTTGCCGAAATAGATTTTTTGTTTTTGATTTTGGGCCTAGTTTGTGTGTCATGCGTTGTTCATAATAGCTGTTTTAGCATATGCATCATGTATTTTTTGCACTTTGTGCTCCAAATTACTTCTATTGCAAATTTTTGCTTACAAGAGGTTTTCACTACCGGAACCATGCTAGTTGTTTTTGTCATGTGGGCGGTACAACATAGTCTGTGTGCACGCAAGCACATCCACCGGATTATAAATAGACCAAACTTGAAATTATTTTTAATCTTGAAAAATTACAGGAAACAAAACATTACATTTCAGAAAACTTCCATTGAACAATGTTTTTGAATGTTCCTGCATGTAGAAAAAAAAAAGTTGGTTTTTTTTATTTTTTTTAATCAAACCACAAAACGACATCCTCAACATTAGGTTAGATATTATATTTCACCCTCAAAAGAAGCACCATTTTTTTTTATTGAATTATACTGAAAGAAAAACATACCATAGTCCTAAGAAACGTTGACTGAACAAAGTTGATGAATATTTCCATGGAAATACAAGGGTTTAACAAAATCATGATTATGTCGGTTTTCAAAACCTAAGATATCATTCTCAAAAGTTATACATATTAGAAAGGCACGTTACATACTTGACATTAAATATCTTTAAAATGCATAATTTGAGTCATCTACAGAAAAAGGAGAAGATAAATAGAAAGTGGTTGAACCTAAGGATGAGCAATATTCGGTTCAAACCGAATTAATCGACCAAACCGGTTCATTTCGGTCGGTTCGGTTCGGTTTTAAAACTAAATCAATTTGAATTCGATTTATAAAATAATTTTTTTGATTATCGGTTTAACCGAATTTTTAATTTATTATATAATTTTAACGGTGTTGTAGTACTTTAAATAATTAGTTTAGTGATACAATACAAAGGTATGTGCTGCAAATAGGACATTTTTTTTTATAAACATAAAACTTACTATATAAAATCTCTTCAAACATAAATCTAATTTTACTTTAAGTGAATTCATCATTTAAATATTAACACATCATTCAAAGTTCGGTTAAATCAGTTATCGACCGAATTAACTGAAATTAATTTGGTTCGGTTCAGTTTGGAAATTTTTCGATTTCGATTTGGTTTGAGTTTTTTACCTCAAAACCAATCGAACCGACCGATGCTCACCCCTGGTTGAACCAAGTCTATTTTAAGTATGAAACTGAAGTTAGAATACTTATGTTAAAAATAAGAGCCCATGTTTTATTAAAATTGGGTTAAAACATAATGAATGAAAACCAAAATTGTCCGTTAGGTTTAACTTGTATGAATACCAAAATCATTGTCCCCAAAAATGAAATGAAAGGCTTTTTGATGAAATATGAGTTTCACACTCTAATTAAGTAAAAAATGTATACCTTCTCAATATCTTCCATTTACTTTCTTTGACAAAAAAATTCAAACTGAAACAAATCTATGCAGATATTCATTTGCCATTAACATCACTTTCACAAAAAAATAGATAATTTTAAAACTTTTAACTAAGTTAACATTACATTTTAAATTGACAGTTGAAACTAATATTTTCAATGGTTCATATCGGTATATGAATTTGAATGAGTTATATTTTTCAAACTAATATCAAAATCTACAACGACATTGAATGTAACATCTTGTATACAATATCGGGCAATTTTGAAAATATTCTATACAAAAAAATTATGCGGGAATTATTTGGAGATTTACTCTAGAGTTTAAAATGCAAAGCAAATACAACAAAAATACATGTGTATTTTATTCCTCCAAGTAGACTGTTGCTTGAAATGAAAAATAGAAATAACATGAAAATTTTGTGTGAATATGACGAGTCTCACATCCTCGTCTTACTCTTGTCACCTTCATTTTTTCCAAATTACAAAAATTTCGAATTCCGCTGATTTATAATCTTTCCTAGCAAATTTTTGCCATTTGCCAAACTTTTATTCTCTTCAAATTCATAAGTGAATGTGCATGGTTTGAAATATTCATTAACCGTTGGTTAAAACATAGATATAAAAGAATCGAGAGTTACATTGAAATCCAAAAATAACAATTAATTGATCGTAAAAGAAATATATATGTATAAAAATAGCTTAATACTTAAAGAGGTAATTAGGGAGAAGGACAAACTTTGCCGAAAAATTAGGCTGAAGGACACCAAGTTTTATTTTTAGTCTGAAGGACAAACTTTGAACCAAAATTAAACGGAAGGAAAATGCTAAATGTAATTAGCATTATATTCAGTTTTTTACACTACACGAAAATGCTAGTTTTAACTAGCATTATTCAGTTTTACACTGCAGAAAATGCTAGTTATATTTAGCATTGTCCTTCAGCCTAATTTTTTTCAAAATTTGTCCTTCAGCCTAAAAATAAAACTTGACGTCCTTCAGACTATTTTTTTTTTCAAAGTTTGTCCTTATGCCTATTTCCACATACTTAAATTTCTACATTAAAAAATTAGCAATTAAATTGATCTACATAATAAGAATGAATGCATGAAAATAACTCAATCCATTTAATTTTTTAGACTTAAAACAAAAAATGCTAAAACAGAAGAAAAATGGTATGTATGTGTTGTGTCATTAATTGTGTTCTATTTTGTATTTAAATAGCCGATCCATATGTATGTGTTCTAAGTGTTATTTTCTTGAATGCTTTTCATACATATATATATATATATATATATATATATATATATAATCAAATTCAGCTCTTTTTTTGTATACTTTCCTGTTAGATTATATATATAGTTATTTTTTCTTCTTTTTGAAACATCTAACTATTTCGAAATTATATTTTAAATCAATGTTTAAAATAAATATTTTCGACTCCTCGTATGCATTTGTACAAATTAAAAGACTTTTGAAATGACATGAATGTTGTGAAGACGATACGTATTAGAAAGATTATATCCAAAAAATATACTTGGATCATTCAAAAACAATTTTTAAGTATAAAGTGATAGGATGTGCATGGAGAGGGATGGTATATAAACTACGTAACATATACAAACACCCATGTGTAAGATCATCTTTTGCATCTTTATATATTTTGAGATACTATTAAATCTTGTAGATTCATTCATATCATATTTAAGATTATCTATATAAAAATTAAGTACTTACAATAAAAGTGTTGTTTAAAATTAACAGATAAAACAAATGATTTAAGAGTTGATGTTGATTTATAAATTCAAAGGGGTCCAAAGTTTTAGAATGATTTTATCTTTTATCGACGTAATATTCAAAATCTAGATTCAAGGCCAACAAAATTTTATAACAACCGTGTGACTGAAAATATGAAAAGACAGTTGAGATACGCAAAGAGTATACCTATCTCTCTCCACTCACCCCCTCCGAAAAAACCAAAAAAAATAATACCCAAAACTACCTCCCATACAAACCCAAATACACTCTTTTACATGTATATCTATACGAACAATATGTTTCCTATTGCTGAATAATTTTAAAATGGCATGGCAAATACATTATTTACACACATTTACTTGACTCATCTACATAAATTGTTGACTAAAGAATATATGAAGAATCGATAAGAAATGGTTTTGGAAAAGAACTTGTTGAAATTTATCGTTCTATGAAATGAAAATTTGCACTGATATATGTAAATAAATGTTACATATACTTATTCTATATCCAAAATGACCATGGAGTTGAGGTCACCTACAAATTAGTAATACATCTTGCTTTGAGTATAAGACTTTACTTGGTTGATATGCATTTAAAGCCAGAGTTACATCTATGAAGTTCGAGAGGACGAAGGTATGAATTACATATGATTTAATTTCTTACATTTATCTAAAGCATATGGTCGGGTACTACTCAAACTTGCATTAAATTTGTCTTAATGCAAATTAAATGTAGTACATTCTCAACTTTTATAATGATACTACATTTTAATTATTCAATCATCTTTTCTTAACTTGGTAACCATTCGGTGACATTTTTTTTTTTTTACTTTATTATGCAGGTAAAATAGTACACCATATATTTTTGTCAGATGGTATGAGCCGTAATGACATACATGTGTACGAATAGATGATAGTTCAGATGCTGCACTCTTTTTGTATGAAGAATTGTTCGGTGGATACGGCTCGCCAACTACATATATATGGCCGCTAATAACTACAAAAATGTAAGTACTTTTTTAATTTAAATTGTAGCAACAAATATTAATTTTAGTTTTACTCTCATATCGTGTTGTACTTGAGATCTTAAATTTTTTTTTTGTAGGAACATAACAAATGGATCTATCACCACTATCCTAATAGTTAGACATTTTTGTTGATCCATGAGGTCACAGGTTCGAATCTCGCGCAGCGTGATTTGAACCTCTAAACATATGCTGATATGTAGTGTGCCATATACTACTAAGACTTGTATTATCACCATGTACTAACACCTAAATATTCAAATTTGAAGAGAAAAAAAAATATCAACTGATAATTACATAAATAACTCTAGAACAATTGTACGGTTTTAGTGTCTAATATTTACTAAAGTAGCTTTATTTTATGTGTCTCATTTATATTGATTTCAATATGAATGCCAACCGATAGAAAAATTTAGAAAAAATTGGATTCTCATTAAACAATTACTCAATAGGATGGATTGTACATAACACTTAAACTTCCCATTTCTCCTAAGTGTTCTTATATCTAGGGCTGTAAATTTTGTTTGAACGTCCGACGTCCGTTCGTGTCTGTGACCGAAATACGTTCGCCCAAGTCCGCCCGATTTTCATTTAGGACACGAGTTAGGATAACAAAATTTATATGAAAAAAAAATCATGTCCGGTCCGGGCTTGTCCAAATTACTTATAATTCAGTGCATAGTTGAGAGAAAATCTAGTAAAATGTACAAAATGTGATATAAATAGCCATTCCGACCGAGTCCGATCATATCCGTTTCCGAAAAGCTTATGTCCGTGTCTGACCGATTTTATTAAGAACACGAATTAGAACAACGAAATTTGTCCAAGAAAATTTTTGGTCCGGTCCGTGTTAGCTAAGTCTATTACCACCCCATAAATTACTTTCCTCACCCCAGTATTTTAGAAAAAAAATCTACACCACATGAATTTCCTTTTCCAGCCAATATTATCCCTATCTTTATGAATCCTTTATTAGTTATTTTATTCCTTGTAGTTTTTTCTTTGATTCACCTTTTTCATAATAAATAATGTTTTCCTTTTATGAACCTGGCAGATGAAATTTTATGCAGTTAAAGTTTACAATGGTATATTTAATTAGAAAAGTGGATAAGTTCGGTTAACATCAGTAATAATATTCTTCGCGTAGCTTGTGATAAGATGTCAACTAAATTAAAAAAAACATTTTTGATGTCATCATTTTGCAAGCAAAATCAGTTCTTCTAAACAATCTACAAACATGTTATTGATTCTAGCCTCACGTAGTGATAGTTGTAAATTCCAAGTTTCAGCACTTTCTGGGATTTTAGACATGATTTGTACTCAAGCTATGCTCTCATTATATAGAACTGTTTTTAGTAATGCTCAGTTTTAGCCTTACTAAGAGTAGAGTACATATTATGATATTAATGGTTTAAGCGGGGGTTGGAAAGAAAATATCGGGGTACTAATAGATCTAACCAAATTTGTTTCTATCTTTTATTAACCAGATCTTTATTCTAGGGAATATCAAGCTTTAATTGATGGCCATGCATCATCAAAAAATATAAAAGAGAGAGAGAGAGAGAGAGAGAGAGAGAGAGAACACAACGAAGAATTTTGGAAGTGGTTAAAGGAAGAGTTTGGGAAAAAGGAGGACACTCCAAAAGAAGTACAACTGCTTGCAATGGGGTCTCTTCCAACAGCTAAGAGGTTTACTGGATATGTTATCAATGGATACAGATTTTATAAAAGGTTCAAAGATGCCAAATGTACAACACAAAATAGTGGTGTATTTTTGACAGCCTTGACTACTAGCTTTGCAAGTTCGAAAGATCAAAATCCATTGGTTGGTGAAGTTAATTACTATGGATCAATTGAAGAAATACTAGAACTAGATTATTGGGGAGAATTTAGTGTGATTTTATTTAAGTGTTGTTGGTACCAAGAAGAGAAAGATTTATATGGGCTGACTCGTGTCAATTTTAATCGATTGTGCCAGAAATCTGATCCTTATGTTATGGCCTCACAAGTAAAGCATGTGTTTTATATAAAAGATCCAATTGATAAGATGTGCTACAATGTTATCAATAAATTGTCGAAAGCCTGGTGTGAACTCGAAAGAGAATATGAAAATGAAGATTTGAATGATATCCAGTCTGCTTATGGAATGAGAAATCAAGATTTTGATGTTCGTTGGTGTAGAGATGATGTCCCAATAAGACGAATCCACCTTCCACCTAGCAAAGTGAAAAACAAGGCTTCTTATTTTCATGTTTTTTAGTCCAAGGCCCTTACAAATTGTGTAAATCAGAGATTATATACAACACACATTGCTGGTATGTATTTTTGCTTATTTTTATGGTTGGATGAAGGTATGCTTTAGTAATGAACTACAAAATTCTTACAATTTCTGCTTGCTGAAGCATCAGTCTAATTCTTACAAATTTAGTTCAATGCTAGTATGCAACTGATCATGTACAAGACTGGTCTTCAGTAATGAACTACAGAATTTTAATAATTTTATTTTTTCTTCAATCAGTAATGATCGTGTCAGTTCGTAATTGATGCAATGACTGAGTTTGTACTTGAATGGATCGTGGCATGTCTAATTTTTTACTGAAGCAAAAAGAAGCATTTCTTCAAATGGTTGAGTTTGAAACTGCTTTATTTTGCAAGTGAAGGAGGCAGTGATGAAGTTGTTCAAGAACTTGTTACCGAAGGCACTAGAGGTACTGGAGATAGTAGAGGCACTGAATGCATTGGAGGCTCATGCTATATTAATTTGAAACTGTTTTAGTTTGATGTAAACATGAATTTAGTACTGGTTGTGTTTGTAAGTACTCTGTAAAACTGAATTTATTGGCTATGTTTTGTTATTCTGTAGTCGATTAAGTAGTACTTGTGTTACTAGTTAATTTGAAATGAAAAGTTCTTTATTAATTTCAGTGTGTGATGTTAATTGATGTTATGTTGCATTATGTTATATAATGTTGGAATAGTTGTGATATAATTTTGCAGTATGTAATGTTAAATGTTGTCGTAGCTACGATATAGTGTTGCCATAAATTAATGCATGTGGACCCCATAACAGGATTCGGTGAACCTGACTACAGATTTTAGTGGCACAGCAGGATTCAGTGAACCCGGGATTTAGATTTTAGTGGATCCCACATTTTCGTAAATTTAGTACCTATAGCAACACTTGTAGCGATGTCACCTTAGGATAGCAAAGATGTTGCCTTTGACTCTAAGGCAACGCGACAAAAGACAACCCCAAGAAAGTGTTGCCACAGATCATTTTTGGCCTATCAACATTTTTTTACACTTTCCGCATCACTTCTCTGAGGTTGTCGTATGTAATCTATGACGTACTTTTATTATTATTGTGATTTTCAGAGATGAAGACTATTTTTAAAAATAAATGTCAAGTTTATGTTTTCTTTATGTTTTTGATGCATCAACTTTACATGTCTTGTATACTTTAGTCTTTGTGATTTTATTCAATTATACCTACTTTAAGATTTAACTGAGATTTAGGCAGCTTAAATGGGTGATTATGATCATTAATGAAGTGGACCCAAGCCCATTTCGAGATTTGAGTACGATGGGGCTATAGGACCAAATGAGACATGTCATAAGTCATTTCCTAAACTTCCAAAATAGCTCATCTTCTTCACTAATGACCTCTTGCCTTTAAACTTCCACAAACCCTTACTTTAATTAGTTCAAATCAACCTCAAGCTTGAAGATTAGCAACTACAACCTCTTAGGAATCTACGATAATAAGTGTCCAAAAGAGATTAAGGAGCTCTCTTTGTTTAAAGTGAGTAATTAATGCTTTCACTTACTAATTATGATGTATTAGACTAGGATCATCTTCTAAAATCTTATAAAAATACTCATAAATCATTTTTAATTATGTAGTCATACATATATAATGAGTTGATTTAGGTCAAGTTTGTGAAATCCATGTTTTAGGAATATTAGGGAAAACCATATGAACATGACACCATTATCTTAATTCCACACACTGACTCTATTTGGTTTGATTAAATTATTATTTGAGTGTATTTTACATGTCATGTGTTTGCTATAAATATGCTTGGATGGATGCAAACGCCGATCGAATGACTAAAATAAGGTAGAGAGTTATATGGGAGTGCCATGGTTTCAGATTGAATCAGATTTGAGTACTTGCTCGTATAGGGATGCAATATATAGATGATGATAAGGAAGGCCTCAAAAGGTAGCATACCAAGTTTCAAGTCGTTTGGAGTTTGTATGCTCAAGTTACAAGGTGTAGAACTTCAGATTGATAGAAGTTATTAACATCAGATCGACATAGAGTTCATCTCCAAATTGGAGAGGGCATGCACTAGATCGAATCGATTGGGCATGAGTTCATACTTTAGATCAAACTTTGTGGGGGTGGAACTTGGATTTTGGTCAAGTGTTTGGATTAGAGGAGGTGCATGGATTCGAATCAATATATGAGGATAGTTTCAGATCGGTGGGGAGGCTTGGTTTCAGACCCAATGAGGCTGAAGTACATTCAGATTGGTAAGGGTGTTCAAACTTCGGGTCGATAGGGGATGAGACATGAATCGACTTGGCTTCCAATAGGTATGGCCTCGCTTCTAGTGAATCAGACTCGGATTGGAGTGACTTGAATTGGAGTTACCTCCTTACAATCACTTGAGTGACTTCGGTTCGGCGAGAATACAGACATAAGCGACTTTTGATTGGACTGTCATGGCTAGGATCGGCATGTACGTATTTATACGGATTCATGGATCATTATATCTTGGTTCTTCAGTGATTTAACTTCACGAATAACGATTCTAAATACGACTAGCTAAAATCTGAGATGCAAAATGTATGACGATGAGTTGAATTGATGTGATTATTGTAGGAGGACGGTGGAAGACACATGATGGTATCTTATGACAAACAACGATTGTTGGGGATAGTCCCCAATTCGCGACGAATTCTCATTGAACTCATATGGACAGTTCAAATATGGATTCTATCGTGGAGAACGTGCACAATTGAGTTGTTGACATTTAGGACTTTGTTACACCTTAGAGGGATAAGCACAAGAATGAATCAGAGTCTACCGATATTTTTACCTAATCCGTCCGAACCCTAGAGTCTGTCGGTGTCTTGATCTGTGTAGGGGTACTAGCTATATTACACAGACGTTGTGACATAGCGATAGTTTAGTAGAGTTTATCGATGTTTTAACATTCTTCTACTTCGATGGATTGGACGATTACTATTTTAGAGTGTCATATACTCAACGCACTGAACAAGTGCATATGACGATGAATGTTTACAATTGTTTATTTGATATCTTATCACTTAGACATGTATTATATTTTGTGACATGATGACATTATCACATGTGTTAACTTTTTGGATGCAAGGACATATCGCGTATGGTTCTCCATTTCTATTGTACTATTTTACTTTAGTACATGGGATTATCATCACTCATACCAGACTTTAACTGATATAAAATTTTGTGCATTGCTTTTTATTGCTCTGGATGCTTTTAACGAGTAGGCCGAAGACATGTTAGCAATGTCATGTACTCAATAGGTTCTGCGGCGCCGGTGTAAAATGAAGAAAGATATTGAATGTTATGCTCTTGCATGAAGCCCACGCAGTGACCATTGTCCCCCTTATCGTACTTACAAAAACGCCGTGTCTTTTCAGCTTTCTCATTCAGGGGATGTCGACATGCCAAGCGCGCACCTTAGCAGCTCCTGCACCCTCTTCTGCAAAAATTTAACGCTCGTCAACTCTTAAGAGCTAAGACTATGAACACTCAGACAGCGGGCCTACCGATCCTACGTGGCGAGACCAAATCAATATCTCAAAATATCTTTGATAGCAGCAAATAAATATCTACTTTTATTCCTCCACAAAAGCAAGATGCGTCGATCAAATATTAGGGCTTAATCGTATTCGTAATTCCGAAATTAAATTGATAAGGCGAAACTGACAATGGGAAGGGGGCGAGTGCAATTGAGGCGAATAGAAGACAAGACGAGCAGGCAGGTGAGCTTTTCCAAGAGGAGGAGCGGACTGTTGAAAAAGGCGAACGAGCTCGCCGTGCTCTGCGACGCTGAAGTCGGTCTCGTCATTTTTAGTGCGAAAGGAAAGCTATACGAGTATGCGAGCGCATCCAGGTTTGTGATTCTGAAGTTCGACCGACTTATAATATACTACGATTTTTCTTTTCTGAATTCGCTTTAGTTTTTTATTATTATTTTTCCCCCCAATTCAGTTCGATATTGCATACATAAGAAACTCCTTAATTTGTTTATAATTTGCTGGTCTTTTTCATAAAACCTTTACGAGCAAACGTAATTTCCTTGCATTGTGCACGCGCAGCAGGTTGGCAGATCTACGAATGTTTAATGGTATGAGTATATGTGGCTATGGGTTACTGTTCGTTCCTTTTTGGTTGATTTTATTACAAATTTTACTAAGAAAACAATGGTCTCCCCTTGGAACCTTATTTTGTGTGGCTTACCTCACCGCAGCTTATGGGTCCTAACTGAAGATTGCTATCTAGTCTTTTGCTCCGACAAGATTTTTTTATTATTATGATTTTTTGTGGATAACGCAATTTTACTTTACTTAGTAGTTGGAAGCTATTAAAATTTACATTTCAAATAGCAAGTTCTTTCAGATAAGTTAAAAGATATAGCTGAATGAAAAAAAATCTTTCCTCGGTGTAAGAGCTTTCTGGTTATATGACTTAAAAAGTTGGCAGCTTCAGACCGAGTATTTGTTATCCATGAGATAACTGTTTCGTCGGTTTGGATTTTAAAACGATTATAAAACGCTCATCTTTGTCCATAGTGAGACTTAGACTTGTCATTGCTTAGAAACAAGAATTCAGATTTCATTTCTTCCATACAACATCGTTCGTAAAACTATACAAAATTTACTTGAAGTGTGTAACGGATTTCGGTTTGTCAATGTTTCCCGTTAGGACTGTCAATAGATACTTAGAAAAATCATTCGTCTAAGCAGTAAAAAATGTATAAATATCCAGTATTCGTATAAACAGATGCAGATACGATGATATCCACATCCCAAAATTATCCATTTATTTTTTCATGTAAATTATGTGTATTAATACAAGATGCTTATTTATATTATGCGTACTAAGCGTGTTAACTGCTGAAAACTATTTGTCATCCTCATATTTGTTTAATTTTAACATTTTTGTGAAATTAAAAGAAAGTTAAACTAAAAAATTTCAGTTATTTGATTTATTGATAATTAGCGGATATGATAATTATTCGATATCTATCTGTATCATCTGATGCAAATATCTGATACATGAAAATTGTTTTGAATACGGACATGATATTATTTGCATTCAAAAGTATCTGGTAGCGGCATAGCTAGCTAGCTGCTTTTATGCATAATTGCTATCTCGAAATACCACTTTTCCACATACTGAAACCTAATACCTATATGATTCCAGCCTTGATCTCTCATGAGCTATTCATCAGTTAATGAAGTTCATTTGAAGAGAACTTAGACTTTAGCTAGCAAAAGAACCGAATGTTAAACTTCAAAGAAAAGAGCATTCTTTTTGAAACTTTTATGATGCAGCCTAGGCATTCCTTTAATAGCATCATGGATGCTGCTAAGAATATGATAACCAGTAGATAATGCAGGATTAGAGTATGCTTAAAAGATAAGGTGATAATTCTTCTGGATTTTGCTATGGACATATGATTTTGAAGCGATTTTGCAGTAATCAGTATATTTTGAAGGGGAAAAAGCGCGTTTTAATTGGCAGTGGCAACAGTTGGTTGTTTGGTCACTATTCTAGATCTCATCCTGCGTAGAGGCATCCAAGCAATAAGGCGATTCAGTTTTCTCTCCTAAAGAGCTAATGGTCGACAGCATTAGAAATAGAACACTGCATTTTTGGCAGAAAAATTATTTTCTATTTATAGCTGTATGTGACGTACAGTAAATATTTCACACAATAAGCAGATACATATTGTAATGCTGGAGCAAGTGCTGAATACTTTTTCTTGCAATGCTTGATTATGTGAAAATTAAAGTAAAATTGAGTTACTCATCTTTGCAACCTGTAAATAGCACTGCTTAGTCATGAGGACCAGATGCAACATCATTTAAAGCATCAAAAGTTGAGTCTGTAAACCTTGCAAGACTTGTGGTATTCTTGTTCATGCATGCCTATGCTTAACACACATACACACATGATGCTATTTGCCTGCACTCACACATGATGCTATTTGCCTGCACTCATTCTACACTATCAGTAAGGCTGGGTTGTTAACTAATGACTTCTGCTTTCATATGTGGCTGTTAACTAATGGCTATTTGCCTGCACTCATTGTAGATTGTTTAATATGTGCTGTTCATGCTGTTGCATGGATTTACATGCATGATCTATTAAAGTATATTGTAATCGAATCAGTACAGACAAGTGCTTGTACTGGTGCGTTCTTCCATGAGGGACATTATGACATCTAGTGACATTTAGTGTACAATCGTCAAAACTGTATGTGTCAACTTTTGCTGCTTTTACATAATGCCTTAATTGATTGCCATATATAAAATAAGAATAATAACCTTGTAGTATTTCAAAATGTTATACACGTCATGACCGGTATTTCTAAGATTGTATATCTAAAAAGGGAAGAGGGAAAGCTTTGTGTCTGATTTTGTGTTCAAATAGCCGTCTCAAATATATATATATATATATATATATATATATTTGAGACGGCTATTTGAACACAAAATCAGACACAAAGCCTCGATCGTTGGGTCTTTTTGTCCTTATATGAAGAGGTGGAATCCAACGGTGGAGATAAATTGTGTCACCAATTGTGTCTAAATAGAATTTCCCATATATATATATATATATATATATATATATATATATATATATATGGGCATTCCTATTTTGCAACATTCGTGCACTGCTATGAGCTACACCTTTGCTGTTTTTTCCCTTTAATGTTAGTTGTATCTCTTATAAGGCTGGCAATTAGAATCGAAAAACCCAAACCGTACCGACCCGAAAAGATCCGAACCCAATGAGTCTCGGGTCGGGTCTAGATGATGAAAAATACAATTAAGATCCGATTAAACCATACCGGAATTGACATACCCCAAAAGTCCCGAACAAAAAACATTGAAATATATATATATATGTGTATATATATATATATATATATATATATATATGTGTGTGTGTGTGTGTGTGTGTATATGTATATATATAATGTTACTATCCAACCGAAGCCGAACTGAACCCAAGCTCGGGGAGGGTCCATACTTTTTAAATATATAGTTTAGACCTGACAAAACTCGACCTGCCTAGAACCAAGATTCGTCGGGTCCGGGTCCATCGGGTCGAATCTAATTGTCACCTCTAATCTCTTAACTAATCTTAAACATTACATTAAAATCGACAGGGAATGTAGTTTTACGGCAAACTTTTAATAAATTATGAGCATCATGGAATGCGCTTCGGGCGTGAATTTTGTTCTACAAATATTATATGCTTCGCATTTAAAACAAAATTATATATAAATATATACTATATTTTTATGTTAAAATCATGTGTTTTTTTTTTTTTTTTAATTCTAAGTTGCATATCTATATTTTATTTTAGTTTACAACAAATATGTAAATAAATATTGTTTGCTAGATCCTAATTTTAAGCGTTATTAATATTTATTAATGTTTATAGATGAATGTTTAATTTGAAAATAAAGCTTATGTGGTTGTTCATATTTTTAAGCGATGTTATGATCTGATTAAATTTGATGGTCACTTTAAACTAGTAAATGATATTCATTTGTTAGATTCTATTTTTAGTAGTATTAAATTTTATAATATCTGCGAAAGGTATTGCAATTGTTTTTTTTTTCTTTTCCAAAAAGGACTTTTACAATACAACCATTACTAAAGATATAAAGATTTACTATATTTTTATATTAAAATCATGTGATTTATATTTTCATTCCAAGTAGTAATATCTAAAGTTTTGCGAATACGTAAATAAAGTTTATTTGCTAGATCATATTGTTAAGTGATACTAAGATTTATTGATATTTACAGGATGTTAAATTTGAAAATAAAGATTATGTGTTGTATCTTATTTTTAAGCGATGTTATGATCTGATTATATTCGATCGTCATTTTGATCTGGTAATTGATATTTATTTGTTAGATCATATTTTTGTAATAATAGCAAGTTTAATAATATTTACGAAGGTTTTTCACGCTTACACTAAAAAAGTGTGATATCAAACTATTAATAAAGATTTTTATATTAAAACCATGTGATTTTTATTTTCATTATAAATAGTAATATCTAAAGTTTTTTTTTAGTTTAGAACAAATGTATATATAAATTGTCTCGGCTATATCCTTTTTTTTTTTTTGGCAATATTAGGATTTGTTGATATTTATAGAAGGATGTTTAATTTGAAAATAACAATTTTGTGTTAGATCCTATTTTTAAGCAATTTTATAATATGATTACATTTGACGGCCGTTTTGATCTGATATATGATATTTATTTGTTACATCCTATTTTATAGTGATATTAAATTTAATAATATCTATGAAGGTATTTTCGGTAGTTCACGCCTACAAAAAAAATAATATAATACTAAATATATTACAACTATTAATAAAGATGCAGTTGGCTAGAATGAATATCATGCTTTATTTAGCATCATTTGTAGCTTTTGGTATTGGCCATAGGACCAAAGGTTCATTTTCTAATACTTGGTACACTTCAAAAGTGAGTCACAGACTTCATACTTGGATATTTGATTCATGTGACATAAAAGAAAAATACCAAATATAATTTGACAAGGGTCAACAAAATGAAGTTAAATGAAGAATCGTATTGATTCTAAAAGTTCGTATGATACGAGTGGCACAATAGTAATCAGTGGTGCTTATCATAAAATAATGTTTTTCTATCTATTCCCCATCTCACTTGCTTTGCTTTTAACTAGTACAGTGTTTTCTCTACGCACATGGCAATAAACTTTCGTTATGCGTGCGAGCGCAATTGTTTGTATGCACCAGCAATTTAAGGACCAACAGCTGTGAGATTCCTGATGTTGCACATTCTAACTTATTATTACCTAGTAGAAACGATATGCTGGTTGAAAAACATCCAACTGTGAATTTTCATTAATTTTAAATGAACGTATCAAAAAAGTAATATAGTAAAAAATAAGATGATTAAGGGCTTATTATTTGTGCATGTTGTAAATGAAAAATAAAGAATGTATAGGGATAATTAGCAAAAAAGATTTTAAAAAAATGTTGGTCGTCCTGAGTGTACGCGTATAATTGTCGTCTGATTGGTGAAAATAAACAGGCAATTATTAATAAATTATTAATAATTGATAGATCCACATTCTCCACCAATCAGGTGGTGAGTGCTTAGCATTCCTCAAAAGATAATCAATACGCTGAACATGTTTGCAAATGAGTGAGTTTACACGTGTAAGGAGAATAGAAGGATACAATGACTGTATTAAGTAAAAAAAAGCACAGAGGTAGTTTTTGTTTTTGGTTATTTGTTTTGCATAGACGGTCTATGTAAACAATCAAATATGAAATCGAATAGCATCGTATTTAATACTAAAAATATAAAGAATACCACGTTAAAAAGAATAATTGTAAGCAACATAACTTGATCTTTATATCATGGCTCAAGGTATCGGTCGGTATCTCAAAATTTCGGGGGTACCTTACCGGTACCGGCCCTCAACGAGCCGAAATTATGACTCAAATTCGATTTCAGTATTCTTCAAAAAAAAAAAAAAAAAAAAAAAAAAAAAAAAAAAAAAAAAACCCTCAAGAACCCTAAATTGAAGCAATTGACAAGGAAAAAAAAGTTGTGCGTAGAGAAGCGATTGACCCAAAAAAAAAGCTTAATCATCAATCCTCAAAAAGGAAGCAATCAACAAAGCAGCGAATAGTACTCTGAACTTCTCCCTATAGAAGGAAACTTTTCAAAGTAGAGAAGAGAGGGTTGTGCAAGGTGAAGTTGTGTGGAAATTCTCGAAGTTTTTCCTCTTCCTTTTTTCCCCATGACTCGTTTTAATTTTTTTGATGTCAAATGCCCTAATTTATGTTTGGTAGGGAATGTGGCTAGGTAGTGTACTAATATATAAACTGACAGTAAACCAGACTACCTTTTTGGGTTTTAATCATTTTATTAAGTATGTGGGTCTTTTCTCCTTCTGTAAATTAGCGTTAAGCATTGTTATTGCAAAATTAAGTTTGCTGACAAGCGATGAATTTTTATTTATTGTTATTGCAAATTTAGTAATAAATGGTAGAAAATCGAAATCTGAACCGGAACCGAAATAGAACCGAACTTCCGAAATTTACGAAATCATCCGAAACTAATAAAAATTCAAATAACTGAAACCGAATTCTCGTACTTTGCTTTATATGCATGTTAATATTCCATGATAGAATAGTAAAGACAATCATTATATACACTGAAATACAAAAATACCCGTATTCCTTGTATTCTTTTGAGTATTGAATAATTTTTTAGGCTAGTGTATATTTCGTTATAAGCGAGAATCATATATTTTTAGTCTTAATCTAGCTTACGGCCATAATTTTAAAGATTTATGGAAAATTCAAATGTCTAATTCACTCCCTTTTATATTCACATTGTTACTTTTGTAAATTTAAAATACTATAAAACAAAAAAGGAGTTTATGATTTATTTTTACCATTAAATCAAAATCTTAACGCACTTCTTAAATGGATAGCGTATATTACATGCAATAAATCGTGATGAGTTATCTTGTAGGCGAAAAAAACATCGATCCTGAGTGTGTTCTATTGCCACGGCCTCCTTTGTGAAATGGATCCAGAAAGTTCCATCGTCTATTGTATAACTCCCTGCTTAGAAGCTTGCTACCAACTGTGATGATGTCACACAGGTTGATGAAGTTACTTCATCTGATACGACTTCGGTTTGTGATGACATCTATTGGATTCTAATGATCATTCTTGGATTCATAACAGCTCTGGGATGAGTTATGATCTTTTACAAGACATGTACCGTAAATATGTGACTGACATTTATGATGACTCTAGGAGGCTGATGTAACAAATTGCAAGTGATGGTTTTGAGCTAATTGAGGAGGATGAGATAGGCGAGATGAATAGGTCTTTATCCTATGATACTACTTGGGATCGAGCTGTGGAATTTCGTAGTCCAAACCCATGCTATGTTCCTAACCTTACAATATATATATATATATATATATATATATATATATATATATCTTAGGATATTAATAGCAAATTATATATTAAAACATGATTTTTGTATATAAACTTTTAGGTTAAATTTTTGGAACTTTTCGTTGAAAATTACGAATAATGCATGCTACACTAATGACGCTACCGTCTTTTGCTTCTCATGAAAAAAGCTCCAACAACTTGAATATTGGACAAGATGCAACTAGTTTTAACAATGAAAATTTTATGATTTGAGTCCAAGATTGAGAGATGTTTATTCATGTTCGTTCAACTCCATTTAGAACATGAATCAAGATAAGAAAATTTTGCATGAAATCATCCGTTGAAGTTGTCTAATGATTTTTATGTATGTATGTATACCTGTGCTCGCATGTTTGTTTGTGTAGATGACCCCACATTTCTTATTTGGTAAATTGAATATCACACTAGCTTCTTTTCTCCCCTCTTGGTTGATGCCCTCTTGACCTACGTATGATGTGCAAAGAACTAAAAAAATGGCAAGAATATCACCAACTATGTATGTGTATGTACAAAAGTACAATTGTATTATAGTTACCATTGTTCTCGAAATTGATAAATCGTGTGTGGAAGTATATAGACCATATGCTTGTAAATTCATGCTCTGCTCACCTGACTGGTGGTTGTAAAATTTAATCATATAATCGACACCATCATATCTATTTTAAACAGCAAACAATCATATTAAAACTTGTCAAATTACAATGTCTATCATGGTTTATAGATGCACATTCTCTTGTCATGCATCTTCAGAAAGAAGGTCGTTAATCTCTTATAAACAAGGAATATAACACCTCCTAATAGGATTATATAAAGACCATGAATCTCTTACAAGTTACAATACCATATTGTAAAATACTAATCCTCAGCATAAAGTAGCAACTTCTATGGAAAAATTTCAGAGAGACATGTTATCAACAAAGGATTTTTAATTTCAAAAGCAAGTTTTCAATCAAGTGTTTTGCTCCTTAATTTTTGGGTTGGGCTTCATTGTAATTCATTGCCCTACATCATCTTTTATATTTAATTTTTGTACCACCTCAAGAAAAACCATTATACATGTTTTTTAATAATGATGTCTCCGCAAAAATAAAACTGTTAGATATAGGGAAATACTCCATAAATAAGGTTCTTTTTACACGATAACATATTACTAATGGAAAACCATGATTCCCACTTGATTTCTTAGATGTAATCACGGAAAGGTCATATTTTAGCTTTTAGCTGGTTGTGTTTATTATAATTATGATAGCTTTTAAAATTATTAAACAAGAAAGGAAAAAACCATTAATGAGAAATGGAGTCAAATTAAATATTCTATTAATAGATGAAACAAGAATCTTTATTCTTGACATGAAAAAATGTCACAAGTCAAAATAACAACCTAAACAATAAACGAAAGGAAATGGAAACAAATTTAATGATTTTCCAAGCATTGACAAATCAATTTGATATTTGAAATACTATCATAGACAATATAACAAGAACTCATAATGCTATCCACATAAGTTTCAGAATCGACAACATGCATGTGCATATGATCGTAACTGACATATAATATATGTAAATATTTCTTCTAATATATATTCCAAATTGATGACGACGACACGTATTTAGGCAAAAAAAACACGATCAAGCATCAAACTTTGCACACTAAAAAGTTTTTTTAAAACCATTGTACAACGTTAACATCGACTCGTAACACAATATCATTTCGTTGAAAAATCTAATGTGAAATCTACTGGTGCTGCATATGATGCTTAATTAATCACATGTTCAAAATAATTTTGGTTTAATAGAAAATTTAGATGAAAAATTATATAAATCACAAAAATTTTAGTCTTAAAGTCGTTAAAATGCAAACTCAATGTTTCTAGTGTGTCTATTGTATGCAAGCATGCGTATTAATTCCACTTCATACGCTAGGCTACTCTTATTATTGACTCCTTTTGGTAGGTCGATTCTATATATTGTTATGCATACATGCATAATGGATAAGGGTGTAGCGAACCAAGACACAATTACATATACTCATGATTTTCTTAGATCATGTGAGAGACTTAGTTACGGCTCTTCAGGAATTGGATTGATTTTAACAATGTTTGTTCTAGAAGATTAATTGAAATATCCAATCCCCGTATTCCTCCCTAGTAAAGATGTAACACTGGACTGCTATCTTAATCGTGTGTGATACGATGAATTTGTCTTTGACTCAACAATTATTGCACAAACGCACAAACTCAAAAACTAAAAAGCATAATGGTAACATTTCTTGACTGCGGAATAAGAGGACTTGATACAAACCCCACCAAATACTCGATTTTCAATATATACATATGGAAATAAGTTAGAAATTACCATCATAAATGAGGCATACATGCATCATGAAAATACTGAACTCGATAAAGATTAATTTTATTTCTAATTATTATCAACTTTTACTCATGCTATGTTCACATGTAATTTTGTGGATATGTTATGTTATACCGACTCAAAGATCACTAACTTGTAGTGACAATGGTATGACGTTGTACGCCGAGGTTTACGTTATGAGTTCGAGATCTCAAGACATATAAATGAGTGCTTTGTTTGAATAGATTATCACTTCTTTTTTTTGAACATAATTCATTAGTTTTAACAAGTGTCAATTTCAGTAATTGAACTCGTGATATTTTAATCTCATAGTCTAAACTATCAACCAAATCAACCTTATTGGCAATAAAATATCACTTATTGTTACGAAAAACTACATGCTTTTACATGTTTATTTATGTAAAGTGATCGCTGAACCCATCTTCTCCGAAATCAAGTAGTATTCGACATTATATTAATTCAAAATAAGAACATTAGGTTAAAAAAACAACTGACCAAATCATATATTCCATGTTGGATCACCATTCCATACGAAAAGTTTGATAATACAATTACTCTAAGCCAATGAAACCAGCACAAGTGAGATGTTAGATCAACAATTTAGACCTTAATAGTAATTCAACAAAATAACTATCAAGAAAGAGAAACAAAAAAATTGCACCATTTCTCTCAAAGATAAACATCCGTGAAGCAAAGGACGTTATTACACCCTTGATGTAATAATTACTTCTACTTGACGCAATCTACTAGGTATATGTATGAAAAAGCACCATGTCAAAAAGGTTTCTTACTAAGGTTTGTGTAGACGGAACATGTTTACTTACCATGGATAAGGTCAACTAAAATTAAGATTTGCAAATCGAAAATAGACCAAATAAACTAGTCCCCCCCCTTCCCCCCAACCTCTTTTTCAAATTAATAAGACGGATCCAACTCATGGTGTCACCCAAATTATCACTTTAGTCCTTTCCACCCTCTGCCCCTTCTAGTGATTTGGCACAAACAATCAAACCATCATCATCTACTATCATGATTGACATGTCACTTTCATTGAGAATCGACTTCGTATCATATAAAAAAAAATCAATTACAAATAGTATAAATTTATATAAAGATCCAACAATACAACTAAGGAAGGTGGCTTTGACATGACTTAAAACACTCCTTGGTGTTATCAACCAACCCAAACTAAACCAAAGAAAGCTCCAAATCAAAAATCAAGAATATGAAAAGTCACTTTGAATCGAAAATTCGATCCAAAAAATGGAAGACGACCCAAAATTGAAACATCATAAATGCATCTTCGTGTTGTAATAATCGATATTATGGATACACTCATATTTCAATACTTTAATAATTCAATACAACAACAACAACAAAGCCATATATCCCAATTGGGGTTGGCTCATAAGGTTCATTTAAATAATTCAATATTTAAATGAAATCAACATGCCTCCAGTGAACATAGTTAATGCATAACTACATTAAATTTTAAATATCCCTTGTATAACGCTCCTACAAGCAATTAGTTTGTCTAATATATTAAAGTAACTTGTATAAAATTAAGTTTGAATGGTCACCGCATGAATCAAAGTAATTCGAAACATCATGTGCAACTACTTGATGAAAAAACACATATTGTATAAGGAACAACTGAGACAATTAATATGTAATCGTTACAATAAACATCAGTGAAAGTCAACAATCCTTCTTCTAGTGGTTATACCAGGACAATGATAAAACGTCTAAAGTGGTTGATACGTAACATAAGCATACATAATTACTAATGTTAAAAATACGATAATATCCCCATTGTTACTAAACACGGTTTATTATAAAATAATGTTAAAAAAAATAAAATATTAAAATATTATACATTCGGTTTTGATTTTCACTTAGGAAACAACCAATGAAAAATGATCTAAAATCTGGAAGATGTTCGTGAGTGTTAATCCTCTTCTTAATATGCATATTTATAGTTGGTTAGGTTATACTATGATTATCATTTTGGATCGCTTAACGTGAAATTAGTTATAAAGATAAGTTCAACTTCAAATTGACCACACATCTGCGTTTAACTTTGTTGGATGGATAAAGACAATGAAATACAATCATATACATAATATTTTGTTTTTACAAGGCTATAACATGGATAAAATATTCAAAACTATATATTAGTTGCGTAAAGAAATACTAGCCCAAGTTGCAAGTGATATAACGTCGCCTAGAGATCAGGGGTTGAAACTCTCTCGATATAAAAATGAAAGCTCTGCTTGAGTAGAATACCATGTTTAGTATAGAACAACAAATTTATACGACCGTTGGTGTCTTTGTGGCTCACATAAACCAGATTACAAAATAGTTGTACTTTAGTGTAGGAGCATGACAGGGTAGACAACTTTGTAAATATTGGTACACCCTTCTACCATCTGAAAATATTGGTACTCTGTTAGGTGAATCGAATCAAAAAGTTTGAAACTAAATAAATGAAAGTGCAGTGGTACTCTAGGAAGACATTGTCGTTTGTATTGCTCCAATTGAAATATTTTTATATACTAACACAAAAGAAATCAGTGATTGAGATTCAGTGAATATGCTAAAATAACAATCCAGTCAATTTGCTTCTCAAAGCAAAACCCAATCCCTATATTGGAAGAATCATTCACTGAAGGAAATACGGATTTTGAAAATGTCCCATCAAATAGTAATTATCATACACAGAGTTCTGATATTGAACAGGCCATAAAGCACGAACTATTCATATGGAATGCATATGAACATGTTGAGACTATATCCTGAAAACAATATCTTGTAAAAATCAATAGTCCGGCTAAGCAAGCATATCTGAGGCTAGGCAATTCAACAGAATAAACTGGTAGTACAATGCCAAAATACGCCATTCCCCAACTATTTTTAGTTTGCGTTTTTCATGAGCACCTCTACCGGACGATCATACAACTACTCAGAAAAACATGTTATCACTCTGGGATGAGCTAAGCTATCGGAGCTTTCTTCACGGATAAGGTTTATGTGTACCAGTTGACTTTTAGTCCTTATTTCCCACCCTCTATCGTATATAATGTGGGCGAAAAGTTATCCTAATATCTACTACTAGTTTATACATGTTTGCCTTTGCTACTGATTGAAGAGTTATCCAAATGTTATACATGTAATAGAAGTTTACCCATAGTTGTAATTGAGATTCAGATCGTGTTATTACTTCTATAAAAATTAATCCCAGAACAAAACAAAAAAAGAAAAATAAAAGTTCTGCAGTAGTTTGTACGTCAAAAATTGGAATGAAATATTGTGAAGGTTTTGTTGAGACAATAAAAATGGAAATATGGATTTGGGTTTTCCTATGTCAGTATCTGTTTCTCACGAGATGGGGACAGATAACTGTGGGGGACAAATGAACAGATCATCACGCATGTTTTACTGGCATCCACGTACAAAAAACCATCCCAAATATGTAATGCCTTCACCCATGCGTGCATTTTAGGAACCTGTTGAGTTTTCCATAAATGGGTGAGTGAATTTGTTTTACCATTGCCTGCTTTATGCAAGTGATAATTAGTTATACATGAAATTAAGAAGTGTGCAGTTTGCCAACGGAGCACAAGTGAGAACTGAGTGTCCAACTCAGCTTCGCCATTCCCGTAATGTAAAGCTTAGGTGGGATGCACAGCGAATTTTGTGCATACCTACACATCAAAAAGGAAGGAAAAAAAAAAAGGAAAAAACTAGCTGTCCTACGGATTTTCATGTAAATTATTTATGCATAGGTAAGAAGGCTTGATTTCTTGCCTTACAGTTACTCAGTGTTGAATGTGCAATTTTATTTGAAATTTTAATAGCAAGCATATCCAGTGACACCAAAGAGTATTTACGGCGCTGTTTCATAGTCTGAAACACCTTTTTTTTTTTTTTCCCTTTTTCCTATTGATAGCATGGAAAAGGTTATTCAACGCTATCGACAGTTCTCAGATGCAGAAAGAGAAGTCAACAAAGGCAACACTAGTGGACAGGTGAAACATTACATTGCTCACAATCTGTAGATCTGATTTTGTGACAGCAAGCGGTCCATAGTAGACATAAAATTGTTATTAGATGTACTCTTAAAAACTTGTGAATGCAGGCCTTTATCTCGTGCATAGGAAACGGTAAAAAGAGTTTATTACCAAATGAACCCATCAGTTCTATATGCTATAATGCACAGTATCTGTGCTTAATCATAACATCAGAAAGTGTTTCCAGGAATCAGTTTTAGAAAGAACTACAGTGAGAACAACTTCTATAATAAAACCAGGAGAGAAAGAGGTACTGCTGGTCAAAAATTTGGGAACTTTGTGGTGTACCATGATATATCAAAATGAGAAACAATGGTTTGGTAGCAGGGGTATGCATAAGTAGTGTGGTGTACCATGATATATCAAAATTAGAAATAATGGTTTAATAACAGGAGTATGCATAAGTACTTATGTTAATCTTGCTAATTATAATAAACAACATTGATCATATATTTATTTTCTATTTATTTAGAAGCACATCTTTTAAAATATGTTTTCTTCTCGAAACAGAACAAGCAACAAAGAAAAGTACTCCACACTCAAGTTGAGGATACTGCATGCCCAAGAAGCAACGCTGAACTAATGGAAATTGCTCAAAGGTAATACAATTTTAGGCAGTTCTAAAATTGAAAATAATACCCCCGACCAACAGTCCTGTATTTCAGGTACGAATGAATTAGTAGAAGCATATGTATAGAGATATTTTCCAGTTTCTTGGAACAGATTATATTTTTTTATTTGAAAGCATATGAACAATACAAATGGAAGATGTTCTTATTGTGGTACACCTATATTACGCAGGTACTTGGATGACACAAATGTTGAACAGCTTAATGCGGTTGAACTTGGCCAAGTAGAGAAAAAATTAGATGCAGCTCTAAGACAAACAATGTCAAGAAAGGTCAGATTAATCTCCCAATGTACCTGCAATTTTACTAAGAAAGGAGTATGCATGTTCAGTTTACAACTTGCAGATGGCCCCCATGTCAAAAAAGGACCATTTCGACATGTGGATAAGGGTCATCTAATGCATACATGTCACCGCTTTGATATTGAATATAGGCGCATAGGTAATGTTTAGAAAACTATATTCGAGTTTGCCTATAGGTTGCATGTCTAAAAGAGGTATGTTTCATTTAATTTATCATTATGTATGATGCAAATAAATTCAAAACAAATATTTAAAATTGTACAAATATTTAAAATTTGTATTGAACCTTTTCAGTGCACAATTGTGTAATCGTAGTGTTTTTTTATTTTTGTTTTTACTTTTTTATACTTGCCGTATATTTTGTTATGAAGTTAGTTAATTAGCTAGAATTTGCATCACTTACCAACATTAATGTAAAGCGATTCCAATCACAGCTTTAGTTTGATGCATAGTGAAAATAGATTTCTAGGCATTGCCTTGTTAAATTTAAGGCAAGGGTGCATTTGTGGATATAGAATTTAGTGAACTATGATGGACTATTGATAATCAAAATGGCTAGATGAACTTTTTTGTTTTAAGCATTTCGACGAAGTCTAAATGCGTAGTTGGATGTATGTTTAAATTTTATTGTTAAGTTATTTTGTTTCATTCATTCATAATTAAATAATTATCATAATTATATGATATTATTATAAGATAGTGTTGGTGATCATAATCATAGTATGAGAAATAGGTGGACAATTACTGATATTGAATTTCTCTTAGGTTGTCAATAAAAATTTACATAAATAGAGGACTACTCATTCAAAAATTGAAAAGCCTAACATTTTTATTGATATTTTATGAAATTACTATAGTTTATTATTTGATTACCACGATTTATCATCATAGTTAATTATAACCGAAAACCAATTATTAAACAATTTACATACAACAACTAAATAATAATCATTGTTGTAAAAAACCAACCTTGAGGAAATAAGAAATAAAACGCCTTGAGGTTTATTCCAAATGGCTTTTACCTCTAAAGCTTACGCCTCAACTATTTATGGCATACAAAGCGCATAAGCGTACGTCTTGCACGCCTCAAACAACTGAGGCATATGACTTAGAAACCTTTTAATCTTTAGTTGCAAATATTGACATAAATAAATGTCATTAAACTTCAATTATTTAATGGAATAAAAAAAGATTAAAAAAAAATAGCATTTTTTACTTTTCAATTCCAATATTGACGTAATCAAGTAAGATTGTTTATGAAATAATGATCCTGAGCAATATAATGAATTTTCTTATTGTTATTCAAATAATGTTTTTCATTAAACTGTTAAATCTCGAAATAAGTTTTGCAAATCGATTTGAATTAATAGAACATATCAAAATTGGAGTTTGATGTAATCCTCAAATAGTTTTAAGAAATCATTTGAATCATATCGATTATTTGTTTTTAATCTATAATAAAAATATATACTTGGTAAAAGTCGAATCTTAAATTATTTGTTTTTTCAATTTTTGCGTCGGTTAATTTAAAGTGTCGGAATTTCCTTATTTGTTTTACGTTTTCTTTTTACCCGAAAAGCTTACGCCTCAATGTTTCAAGGCCTACGCCTCGCCTCGTAGATCTAAAAACACCTCATGTAAGCCTGTTGCGTTTTAAAACTTTGATAATAATAGATTAAATTCATTTTTTTAGTTACAACTGATTAAATAATTATTTAACTATCGTCCTATAAATCTAGTGATGACCATATATGATTGACAAGCGTGTGTGATGTATGATGGTTAAACCATGGTCAAAGGTACATAACCACATTTTATTTTTCATTATTATTGCATCTCTGCTTCACATATGCGATGTATCAATCACAACTAGTATAATAAAAAATCAATTAATGATCATAAATGGTTGTAAATGGATAAATTAGGAAGAAAAAAACATTTCCATTACTGCGGTTCCTTCGTTACATTACATGACCATATATGATTGACAAGCGTGTGATGTATGATGGTTAAACCATGGTCAAAGGTACATAACCACATTTTATTTTTCATTATTATTGCATCTCTGCTTCACATATGCGATGTATCAATCACAACTAGTATAATAAAAAATCAATTAATGATCATAAATGGTTGTAAATGGATAAATTAGGAAGAAAAAAACATTTCCATTACTGCGGTTCCTTCGTTACATTACATAATAACAATACAATGATAACTAACAACCATGGGCAATGAACTTTTGTATTAGTTGGCAAGCCATGTCCAAAGCCCTAATCAAACTCGAAATGCATACACAATCGTAACTCCCACGACCGTTCAAGTACTCTAATTGTCAAGCCTCTATTAATGTATGTAAATCGTGCTACATGATCCAAGGTTTGATGGAAGAGAAATGCATCGAACAAAGCACAAGTAGAAAACTGTAATAAAAAGATGGAGGAGAAATGTGGAAAACAACAACAGAGGGATCATCAAAGAAACGGAAGGACCGACAAAATCAACTAAATGATTAGTAGATCAATCTCATTAGTTTTGACGTAGTCAAAACCTAGAAGCATGAAATCACATCTGATGGTTCTTTAAAAGGAAACATTAAAATAACACCGTCAAAGTTATGCACGAAAATCTTATAAAGAGTCCAAAGCGATCCGTGTTTTTTTTATATTGCTACCAATGGCTTCATCTCCCAAATTGTTGGTAAACATATCTAGAAAAGCAACAATTGAATGCATAGTGAAAAACACCACTTCTTTATGAATTTAAAATAATAATATTTGCATTTTGATCGCTTACCAAAACTTAAGAGGATCCACTATTATTTTATTCATTCTATCTCACAGTGCACTTCCAAAGGTTCCATAAGAAGTATTTCAAGATTCTTCGATCCTTCAAAGTTGTCCCTCAATCGGTTGTTACTGGTTATTGTTTACGAAAGGAACTTTATTATTGTTTCGAGAGGATTCTCGGCTTGGTATAAGAAATAAACATGTCGTAATCTCATGGTACAAGAGCTAAACATGTGGCAATATCATGTTTCTTTCTTGTGCAAGCTCCAATAAACATCGATACAAATTTTGATCTGTAGTTCAAATCAATTGATCATTGCATGAGAAGAGATTAACGACCAAAAAAACATTTTTTAAGATAAAAAGTTTCTAACATGTCTTTATTTTAAAATTCCATAAAAAGTAGTTCTTCACGAAGAGAAGTAAAGATGTTTTGGAGTCTTTTGTCGTCTCATTTGCGTCAACATCTACCGTTAATTGTCAAATTTGTGGTGAATGGTGGTACCCAATTACAACTGATTAGATGTAAGCTTACTTCTATGGAAAACCAAACAAATCGAATCCCCTAATATTCACCTAGCAAAACGAATGTCCTAATCTTCGTCGTACACATTAGAATCAACATCTTTTACACAGTAATAGATGTTATTATTATTCATTGAAAACGTCACTAGAGAACCTAAATTATTCCATGAAAATTTTGCAATTTGCATTCGATCTTGGTTAAAAGTATGAGAATCTAGGTACCATATTTATAAACTTCCAGTTGTTTATACTTCAATTGTTGCAAATTTTTACTCAACATAGATAGTCTTTTCTCCCCACGAATGACTAATTGGTAATAAAAGATGCCTAAGTGCTTTCCTTTTATTAGACTAAGATATAAAAGGAAGCACCACATTTTTTTCTTCTAATTTTTACAGAATAGATATGACTTCCGCCTTGTTCAAACTCTTTTAACGTAAATACATAGTCATTTAATTGTTGCTAATTAAATAAACGGATAAATTATCAATCAAATAGAGGAAAATGTATAAACAATATAGAGCAAAAGAAATGTAAAAAATATATTATCTTCTTTATAATACTAATAAGCTACTACCATAAGAATTGATGATCCTATCTTAGGGATGTCAATGGATACCCAAACGAAACTCGATCGCATCTGCATAGCGGATAATATCTGATATCCGAAACAGGTACATATACCAATATACACATCCACATCCGAAAATTATCCATCAGTTTTTTCATGAGTATAGCTTAAATTATATGTATTTTAACATAATGTAATACACTAAGTTATTATTCAATTAAGTTGCAAAATTATATTATACGTGTTAAAACGCATGATAATCGCTTAAAATAATTAATTATTATCAAATTTGTTTATTTTTAGCATTTTAATAGCATAGTTGTTAAGGCCGCGCTTATGCGCACCTAAGGCTCAGGCGCATGCTTTGCGCCTCGCTGGCCTTTACCAACCGAAACATAAATAAAGCGCGCCTTTGACGCTTTTTCTCGAGACGCTGAGGCTCAAATAAGCACGCCTAGAGAAATAATTGATTTTATGCCAGATCCATTTTCATTTGGACCTGATCTGACTCTCAGTTATCAGATTCGAATAGTTTTGTTCGATTTTTAGGATTTACCCTTTCGTTTTAACGCATTCAACACTAGAAATAACTGCTGCTCAGTGTATTAAAAAACGCGCCTGAGGCGCGCCTTGAGGTGCGCCTCGAGGCAAGGCGGTGGCTAAAACGCCTGGAGGCGTGCTTCAATAGGCGTTTTCCTCCTGAGGCTTACGCCTCAGTGGTTTGAGGCATGGAAATCGCCAAAAATGCACGCCTCAGAGCCTCAACTCTCTGAGGCGTGCGTTTGTTTAAAAAAAAATTCAGTTGAAAGAGGAATCGAAATCGATTCCTGTTGTGGAATCGAAATCGATTCCTTAACTGGAATCGAAATCGATTCCTTAACTGGAATCGAAATCGATTCCTGGAATCGATTTCGATTCCACAACAGGAATCGATTTCGATTCCTGTTAAGGCATCGAGTTCGATTCCTGTGAATCGAACTCGATTCCATAACAGGAATTGATCGATTCCTGTTATGGAATCGAGTTCCATTCCTTAATCGATTTCGAAAGAGAGTTTTTTTTCTTTGTTTTAAAACTGCTGTGTGTTCTGTCGTTTTTTTTATTATTATTTGTTCTGTTTTTTTAAGCTGTTGTGCACTGTATTGAGCTATTTTAATTATGTGTTAATGTCCATGCTCGTTAAAAAATGAGCAAACGGGATATGTGTTGCGCCTCATATTTCCCTGAAAGGCTTACGCCTCAACGCGTCGAGGTTTACGCCTCGCCTCACGGACCCGAAAACGCCTCACGTACGCCTTTTGCGTTTTAAAACATTGCCGCTGCTACACCCGCATATATACATACATACATATTTCAAATATCAGCATAAATTAATTAGTTTAAAGATGTAAACTTTAATCTAAGCTTGTTAGTTAATTTACTGAATTATGTTTTAAATTTTAAATTAAAATATAGATATGTTTTAAAATAAATTGAGTCATGTTATAATTTTAAAGTTTAAAGAGCTATGTTTTAAATAATTAATTTTTTTAATTTGTGATCGTTTTAGTTTCAAAATTGCATTTGTGACTTTATACCTACTAATCTATGTTTTGTTTATCACTAAATTTATCATTTTCATTAGCGTTTGTAGTGCATTTTTTTAGTAAAAAAGCTCATACTTGTATAAAAGTCGCATAAAAAAGCCCACGGCTCAGGCCTTGCGTCTTAACTACTATGTTTAATAGTCAATTGGATTGAAAAAACATTATGTTAAATTAAAAACATTATGTTAAACTAAAAAATTTCATTTATGTTCCTTGATTTATTGGTCGTTGGCAAATCCGATAATTATTTGATATCTGTCCGTATCCATGGAGATATCAGAAAATGATTTCAGATGCAGATGTGAATATGACACTATCCGCATTCGAAAACATCCGTTGACAGCCCTATCCTATTTGTTACAGTGGAAAAAAATTTAAAGCAAAAGAGAAACAAAAAAGGAAATAGCACATTAGTTTCACCAAAAGCGTGTAAAATCCACTTGCATTCGAAAACAAAAGAATCCAAAATTCCCAAAAATAAAATATAAACGCGACTGAAAATAAAATGATATTTGTCTTTAGAACTCATCTCTTTGAGTTTTATAATGATAAAAGTATATATTATGTATATTTCATTACAATGAAATAATTTATATCATGTGTATGTAAATATATTCATGGACAAACCAAATTTTATACATATTTCTAAAATATTTTTTATTTTTACAAGCGTTTACTGCTATATTTTTATGTTGAATTAAAATTTTCTATTTACGCGTGAAAAATATAAATTGTTAGCGAAATATAAATTGTTAGCGAATGAAACCAAAATATGAATCTA
Source organism: Allium sativum (assembly GCA_030737875.1). Taxonomy (NCBI): domain Eukaryota; kingdom Viridiplantae; phylum Streptophyta; class Magnoliopsida; order Asparagales; family Amaryllidaceae; genus Allium; species Allium sativum. Next base: position 63,527,198 of record JASFAX010000020.1, on the reverse strand, counting down.
GATATAATGGTAACCACATTCAAAACTTATCTACTCAAATTTTGTAATGGTAATAACATATATTAGGTATAGTTATAACAAAACAATTTATATCATGTGCATATAAATGCCCATTGCCAAAACTAAATTTTGTCATCATATTTTTAATATATTTTATGATTGCATGCATTCCCTACGCTTGTTTTATGTTGAATTAATTTTTTGATTTATGCCCTACAATTTTATTAATTGTGAGCGAATGAAAAAAAACATGGATGTAGATACAACCATATTTGCATTCGAAACTTATATGTTCGAATTTTATAATGATAATGAATATTTTATTTCAACAAAAGAATTTTATATCATGAGACATGAGTACATAATCGTTGGTTGCCAAAACCAAATTTATCTTCATATTTCTGATCTCCTTTTATTTGCACATACATCTACTGATGTTGAATTTCTTTTAATTCTCTACAAAGTACTAGTTTTGAATTTAATATTCATTCATATCTGATGCTAATATCTAATTTCTAGAAATAATTTCAGATAGGGATATAGCGCAATATGTAAAATATTCGTTATAAAACCTGCTTTTTATGACGCAACTCCTAAATACTTTCCTAATATGCATTTATACATTACATAACTAAACATAAAGAACTCTTAACATAACCCACATGTTAACACTAGATTTGATTCTTCAACATTTAGTTTGACTAATTCACAAGTTGCTTGTTAACCTTGGCATTTGCAATGAAAATTTGAAGTTCTGATTTTGATAGATGATTATCATAAAAGAAAAACAACAACGGTAAATTTGAAAATTTAATAAATTTGCAATTGTAAATTTAACATAGCGTACTGGATGCCAAGTCTAATACCCAAGTGAGGGAATATGAAAAAGAATCCCTGTTACTCTTTTTTTTTGAATGGTTTGCTTCGACTGTGAATTACTATTTACACACAGGAGCAAATTCATAAAAATAAAATATCATGAAAATTCAGAAGTACCTCAATGCCATTATTGTAATTAGTTTTATTTTTCATTTGTATATAGCGATATTATGATAAGTGGTTTTTTATATAGCTTTTAGCATGATTTTTCTTATCCACTTATCACAAACTGATAGTATTTTTAATTAATGCAGATATTTCTATGTTGCATCTTTTGTTTAGTTTTCATAGAAATAAGACTAGTTTTGCTGCATTTAATTTTTGTTCCAAAAGTTTACACCTTACTTATCAACGTACATGTGCACATTACTTGTAAAAAAAAAAAAATTAGTACAGATGATCACACAACCTGAAGTATTTGATCTCCCTATTCGAAATTAATATAATCAATAACTATTAGTTTCAACACTCCCCAGGTTTACCCTTTTCCGAGCTCTTAACTGTTGTCTACTGAAATATGCTATACGTTAGAATTCTTTTTTCACAATTAAACAAGTACCTTTAGCGTTGCTCCACACGGGTTACCTTAAAGGTAATCTGAACATCAATTAAAAGAGAATCTTCAGCATGCATGTCTTTGTGCACATTACATTTCTTTCAATCAGCATCACAGGGAAGGTGTAACCAATTTTACAATACAGTGGGATGATGATACGCACATTACATCCCTTTCACTCCTGCTGTACAGTGGTGGTGCAGTGGGAGTTTCCACTGCAGCAAGGTGCAGCGGATCCGAACAGTCTTGTTTGTCATAGGCTGCATTCATTTAGCTCACTGTCCCTTCAGCTTGAATATTTACATTGGTACCATGGTCAAATTTCTTTGACAATTACATAAAGCTCCAGTAATAATACAAATAATATGATGCAGTAACAGAATGATGATGATGTAACACTACTAACAAATCAATCTCTTCTACATGCAGGAAAACCTGATGATGGATATGATTGATAAACTCCGAGAAAAGGTAATTTCAAATTTCCATGACTTTCAAGGTTTCTGTATAACCTGCATATCATATACATATTCAAATTTGGTATACCAACTACTAGATCATTAGATAAGATTTCCTCGTATATCGACTGAATCATCTTTCTGCAGCGTATTTTTTTATTCGCATTAAGTTAACTATTTATTGCCACCCTCGTCCATCGATATTACCGGATATTATAACAGCTAATAAACCAACAAATTATTACAAGCGATCACATTAGATATGGGTAGTGTATGAAAAATTCTGCCCAGTTGATAGTAAAATTTCTTTTGCTACCTCCAGGCATGAGTGTGTTTCGTCGTTGCTAGCTTTTTGCATGATCATCATTTTCCCATTGGACACACCACTACCTCATCCATCCATGGCGACATACCATTGTTGTCATTTACTGAAAGACTGAGATATTTTGCCCCCTTCTACATGTACATCGGTATCCTTATTCACTCTAATAAGAATAGATCTAAGTACATGCAACAACTATAAAGAAAAAATCAACTTATTTCCACCAGATACGAGATGAATCATCATTACTATGTGATACTTCCCTGAAAAGTAATTCCAATAGTATTCATCACTATCCATCGCAACTGCCGTCATTGTTATTATTTGAAATCTAAGTAATATGTGCTATTTCAACCTAGGAAGAACAGTGGCAACCATGCAAGAAAACCGATACAAACTGCAATTGTTCTCACCATGTATCAGATGGAATCACTATTATCCGACTCCTTCAAAAATGAATTTTACTGTAATTCAGACGACCCTTACTATGTCCTGAGTACTTAATTTCTATCCAAAACCCTTCATTGATGATACACAACTTCTATAGCATCACTTACATAGCACTACCTAGATTTCAACTTAACAAAAATCAAGCATGATTTAAGATACAATGGAAAAAAACACCATATTATTTCAAATGGCTATATTTATATATATCACCACGTTTTCAAACCCGAATAACGCATTAAAAAATTAATTGCCTGCTATTGAACTTAGCAAATGGTCAACGTTCTACCTTTTAATATCCACCTTGTGGTTTGTGCATATTGTTTCCACCTACAACATAATTACCATATTCAGTTTTAGAATGAAAAAATGGTTTGAAATGTATAAATGATTGGTTTGTCTCCATTATATCAGGTTTATCCGTCCATAAAGTGCATTTATGATTAAGATAAGATGATCTTTTGCTGATCAAAACAGTAGCTAAACGAAAAGCTAACAAATATACTCAAAGCAAAGAAAATCTAGTCATTTGTCAATGCCATTTTGTATTGCTTAGTGGTTTAACAGCAATATATCACGACATATCAAAGATTTAACTTGCACAGCGTTATATTTAGAATAAAGTATATATTTGTTATAATTGAACTAAAGAAACGATGATAGATTACAATTACAGATCCAATTTTTAACATATGCAGATAAACACTCTGAATATAGTACTTTATATTACTACATATTACATTATTTCATACATAACAATGAAATGATAGTATACACTGCCGTTGTTTGTCTATTATTAAGATTATGAAATATATGTTATATTGGAATACTATACTAGCAAATGGATAACTCTTGAGAGATCCATAAAAATTGTAATAGTGAAATTTGCTACAATTAGATTTCACAATGCAAAGCAGGTTATAGTTACAATTGTGTTAGCAGTAAGTGCTATGATAATAAAAGTTTATAATTATCACAGGCGACGATCATATATCTTAGTAAAAGCTAAAAGAGTCATTACCCTTAAAAAAAAGCCCCCTTTCAGTCATGGAACCTTTTCCTTCACCCCCTGTTGTCACAATTTCAGTGTTCCACTAGTGAATAAAGAACGTCATGCCAAGAGACATGTACGTAAAAGTTATTTACAAAAAACAGTTTTCCCATACTGAATTCGTTCATTCTAATTTTTGTATGCAGGCAAAAATGCTCCAAGAAGAGAAGAAGTACCTGGAATCTGTAAGTATTTGCACCAACTTCTCCACATAAAAAAAGAAAACACAAAAAAAAAAAAAAAAAAAAAAAACACCCACTCACCACACAGGAGTGTGTGTGCACACACAAAAGTAACACAAGGAAAAGGTAAACCAAACTAACTAGTGCTTCATTTGTGAGAATGAGGTAATGGATAACGAGCAAACTGTAGAAAAAGACAATGAAGGCAGGCTAGAGCACAACTGCATTGTAGGTGAAAGTTCAGCCCTCGAGAATGTCAATGCCACTCAAGGAATATGGTGGCAGCCACTGCAAAATTTTCAGGTTCCGATGGACATGTAACCATGAATATGCAAGACTAGGGTTTCTTGATAGCACTGTGATGTGTGTCTTCACTAATATGTAGCCAGTTTGAAGTCATATATATGCAGGTATGGCTACCTTAGACACTAAAAGCCCTTTGCATAACGGAAAATTTGTAAGATAATATTCAGTTCTGTTCTTGACACAAATTCATAGAACTAGTTAAGTAACGCGCATCTTTTGTACTTTAAGCTGTAAAGTTTCATCTTTGTATACAAATACTTGTGAGCAATATTTTTTTCCTGCACACAATAGAAACATATTTAATGCACCAGGCATCCCTTTTGTGATTTGTAAAATTTCTTCAAAATAAGTTATAGTCATGTGGGATTCTTAGGGCAAATTTTTTGGTTCCTCCTTATAGTTTTGGTAAAGAGATTAGGAGCTATTCCTTCTATTATATAATAACTAAAATGTTACTTTTGTTTAACAATAACCCGTCAAAAAGAAAATTGGAAAATGAAAAGACACCATAGCAGGGGTAGGTTTCAAGGGTCATGCATAAATGATACATTTTGAGGGATTCTCAAGTTTATCCAAGGGATGAACCTAAATTACAAATCCATAACATGGGTCTATAATTACAGTTTACCACCTCTGAAAATTTGACCCTGAGTTGTGTAGTAGAATGATCAAATAACTATTCCAATTAGGGAGAACCAACAAGGAGGGGGCGGTGCTATCTATCTTAATTTTCTGAATATACTGTAACTCCCAAATTTATTAATTATTTGAAGTCCTGGCATGGATAACTTGTACCATCACCTTAAACTTTATTTTGAATAACTCGTATTTCCTTCATACTACGTCAATATTTCGAAAAACTCAATCATTATTTCAATGACATATGCATAGTTCAATTTTCAAATAAACCTTTATACTACGTCAAAATATTATTTGAAAGTATGTTTAGGACGGACTTTTTAAAGTAAGTTTGTTCGTAAATTTTTAGTATTTCCAAGTTTTTTTTCCCTCTTGTAGTAATACGCAAGTTTTCTTCCAATATTTCATGATGATTTCCTTAGAATTTTATATCTTCGAATTTTGAAATAATTTTTTGAAGGTATGTGTGAGTTACCTTTTACGTGAAGCTCAAAATTCTAAAAAATAAAAATAAAAATTAACAGGTCTTCTGAACCATCTTTGAAAACATGTTCTTCATTTGAGTTTCATGTTTTTTAATGAACTGATGACTAGCATAGTTTAAGTTTGACATTGAATCTTCATACTATTAGCGATATTTCAATTTTTTCATGTATAACCCTTTACCCTTGTCCATCTTTTGACTCTTACTTTCAGCATTGAATTATATCATACGTTGATAGATCCGCATAAGTATCATATACAAGTTTTTTTTTTTTTTTTTTTTTTTTTTTTTTTTGCCGAAATAGATTTTTTGTTTTTGATTTTGGGCCTAGTTTGTGTGTCATGCGTTGTTCATAATAGCTGTTTTAGCATATGCATCATGTATTTTTTGCACTTTGTGCTCCAAATTACTTCTATTGCAAATTTTTGCTTACAAGAGGTTTTCACTACCGGAACCATGCTAGTTGTTTTTGTCATGTGGGCGGTACAACATAGTCTGTGTGCACGCAAGCACATCCACCGGATTATAAATAGACCAAACTTGAAATTATTTTTAATCTTGAAAAATTACAGGAAACAAAACATTACATTTCAGAAAACTTCCATTGAACAATGTTTTTGAATGTTCCTGCATGTAGAAAAAAAAAAGTTGGTTTTTTTTATTTTTTTTAATCAAACCACAAAACGACATCCTCAACATTAGGTTAGATATTATATTTCACCCTCAAAAGAAGCACCATTTTTTTTTATTGAATTATACTGAAAGAAAAACATACCATAGTCCTAAGAAACGTTGACTGAACAAAGTTGATGAATATTTCCATGGAAATACAAGGGTTTAACAAAATCATGATTATGTCGGTTTTCAAAACCTAAGATATCATTCTCAAAAGTTATACATATTAGAAAGGCACGTTACATACTTGACATTAAATATCTTTAAAATGCATAATTTGAGTCATCTACAGAAAAAGGAGAAGATAAATAGAAAGTGGTTGAACCTAAGGATGAGCAATATTCGGTTCAAACCGAATTAATCGACCAAACCGGTTCATTTCGGTCGGTTCGGTTCGGTTTTAAAACTAAATCAATTTGAATTCGATTTATAAAATAATTTTTTTGATTATCGGTTTAACCGAATTTTTAATTTATTATATAATTTTAACGGTGTTGTAGTACTTTAAATAATTAGTTTAGTGATACAATACAAAGGTATGTGCTGCAAATAGGACATTTTTTTTTATAAACATAAAACTTACTATATAAAATCTCTTCAAACATAAATCTAATTTTACTTTAAGTGAATTCATCATTTAAATATTAACACATCATTCAAAGTTCGGTTAAATCAGTTATCGACCGAATTAACTGAAATTAATTTGGTTCGGTTCAGTTTGGAAATTTTTCGATTTCGATTTGGTTTGAGTTTTTTACCTCAAAACCAATCGAACCGACCGATGCTCACCCCTGGTTGAACCAAGTCTATTTTAAGTATGAAACTGAAGTTAGAATACTTATGTTAAAAATAAGAGCCCATGTTTTATTAAAATTGGGTTAAAACATAATGAATGAAAACCAAAATTGTCCGTTAGGTTTAACTTGTATGAATACCAAAATCATTGTCCCCAAAAATGAAATGAAAGGCTTTTTGATGAAATATGAGTTTCACACTCTAATTAAGTAAAAAATGTATACCTTCTCAATATCTTCCATTTACTTTCTTTGACAAAAAAATTCAAACTGAAACAAATCTATACAGATATTCATTTGCCATTAACATCACTTTCACAAAAAAATAGATAATTTTAAAACTTTTAACTAAGTTAACATTACATTTTAAATTGACAGTTGAAACTAATATTTTCAATGGTTCATATCGGTATATGAATTTGAATGAGTTATATTTTTCAAACTAATATCAAAATCTACAACGACATTGAATGTAACATCTTGTATACAATATCGGGCAATTTTGAAAATATTCTATACAAAAAAATTATGCGGGAATTATTTGGAGATTTACTCTAGAGTTTAAAATGCAAAGCAAATACAACAAAAATACATGTGTATTTTATTCCTCCAAGTAGACTGTTGCTTGAAATGAAAAATAGAAATAACATGAAAATTTTGTGTGAATATGACGAGTCTCACATCCTCGTCTTACTCTTGTCACCTTCATTTTTTCCAAATTACAAAAATTTCGAATTCCGCTGATTTATAATCTTTCCTAGCAAATTTTTGCCATTTGCCAAACTTTTATTCTCTTCAAATTCATAAGTGAATGTGCATGGTTTGAAATATTCATTAACCGTTGGTTAAAACATAGATATAAAAGAATCGAGAGTTACATTGAAATCCAAAAATAACAATTAATTGATCGTAAAAGAAATATATATGTATAAAAATAGCTTAATACTTAAAGAGGTAATTAGGGAGAAGGACAAACTTTGCCGAAAAATTAGGCTGAAGGACACCAAGTTTTATTTTTAGTCTGAAGGACAAACTTTGAACCAAAATTAAACGGAAGGAAAATGCTAAATGTAATTAGCATTATATTCAGTTTTTTACACTACACGAAAATGCTAGTTTTAACTAGCATTATTCAGTTTTACACTGCAGAAAATGCTAGTTATATTTAGCATTGTCCTTCAGCCTAATTTTTTTCAAAATTTGTCCTTCAGCCTAAAAATAAAACTTGACGTCCTTCAGACTATTTTTTTTTTCAAAGTTTGTCCTTATGCCTATTTCCACATACTTAAATTTCTACATTAAAAAATTAGCAATTAAATTGATCTACATAATAAGAATGAATGCATGAAAATAACTCAATCCATTTAATTTTTTAGACTTAAAACAAAAAATGCTAAAACAGAAGAAAAATGGTATGTATGTGTTGTGTCATTAATTGTGTTCTATTTTGTATTTAAATAGCCGATCCATATGTATGTGTTCTAAGTGTTATTTTCTTGAATGCTTTTCATACATATATATATATATATATATATATATATATATAATCAAATTCAGCTCTTTTTTTGTATACTTTCCTGTTAGATTATATATATAGTTATTTTTTCTTCTTTTTGAAACATCTAACTATTTCGAAATTATATTTTAAATCAATGTTTAAAATAAATATTTTCGACTCCTCGTATGCATTTGTACAAATTAAAAGACTTTTGAAATGACATGAATGTTGTGAAGACGATACGTATTAGAAAGATTATATCCAAAAAATATACTTGGATCATTCAAAAACAATTTTTAAGTATAAAGTGATAGGATGTGCATGGAGAGGGATGGTATATAAACTACGTAACATATACAAACACCCATGTGTAAGATCATCTTTTGCATCTTTATATATTTTGAGATACTATTAAATCTTGTAGATTCATTCATATCATATTTAAGATTATCTATATAAAAATTAAGTACTTACAATAAAAGTGTTGTTTAAAATTAACAGATAAAACAAATGATTTAAGAGTTGATGTTGATTTATAAATTCAAAGGGGTCCAAAGTTTTAGAATGATTTTATCTTTTATCGACGTAATATTCAAAATCTAGATTCAAGGCCAACAAAATTTTATAACAACCGTGTGACTGAAAATATGAAAAGACAGTTGAGATACGCAAAGAGTATACCTATCTCTCTCCACTCACCCCCTCCGAAAAAACCAAAAAAAATAATACCCAAAACTACCTCCCATACAAACCCAAATACACTCTTTTACATGTATATCTATACGAACAATATGTTTCCTATTGCTGAATAATTTTAAAATGGCATGGCAAATACATTATTTACACACATTTACTTGACTCATCTACATAAATTGTTGACTAAAGAATATATGAAGAATCGATAAGAAATGGTTTTGGAAAAGAACTTGTTGAAATTTATCGTTCTATGAAATGAAAATTTGCACTGATATATGTAAATAAATGTTACATATACTTATTCTATATCCAAAATGACCATGGAGTTGAGGTCACCTACAAATTAGTAATACATCTTGCTTTGAGTATAAGACTTTACTTGGTTGATATGCATTTAAAGCCAGAGTTACATCTATGAAGTTCGAGAGGACGAAGGTATGAATTACATATGATTTAATTTCTTACATTTATCTAAAGCATATGGTCGGGTACTACTCAAACTTGCATTAAATTTGTCTTAATGCAAATTAAATGTAGTACATTCTCAACTTTTATAATGATACTACATTTTAATTATTCAATCATCTTTTCTTAACTTGGTAACCATTCGGTGACATTTTTTTTTTTTTACTTTATTATGCAGGTAAAATAGTACACCATATATTTTTGTCAGATGGTATGAGCCGTAATGACATACATGTGTACGAATAGATGATAGTTCAGATGCTGCACTCTTTTTGTATGAAGAATTGTTCGGTGGATACGGCTCGCCAACTACATATATATGGCCGCTAATAACTACAAAAATGTAAGTACTTTTTTAATTTAAATTGTAGCAACAAATATTAATTTTAGTTTTACTCTCATATCGTGTTGTACTTGAGATCTTAAATTTTTTTTTTGTAGGAACATAACAAATGGATCTATCACCACTATCCTAATAGTTAGACATTTTTGTTGATCCATGAGGTCACAGGTTCGAATCTCGCGCAGCGTGATTTGAACCTCTAAACATATGCTGATATGTAGTGTGCCATATACTACTAAGACTTGTATTATCACCATGTACTAACACCTAAATATTCAAATTTGAAGAGAAAAAAAAATATCAACTGATAATTACATAAATAACTCTAGAACAATTGTACGGTTTTAGTGTCTAATATTTACTAAAGTAGCTTTATTTTATGTGTCTCATTTATATTGATTTCAATATGAATGCCAACCGATAGAAAAATTTAGAAAAAATTGGATTCTCATTAAACAATTACTCAATAGGATGGATTGTACATAACACTTAAACTTCCCATTTCTCCTAAGTGTTCTTATATCTAGGGCTGTAAATTTTGTTTGAACGTCCGACGTCCGTTCGTGTCTGTGACCGAAATACGTTCGCCCAAGTCCGCCCGATTTTCATTTAGGACACGAGTTAGGATAACAAAATTTATATGAAAAAAAAATCATGTCCGGTCCGGGCTTGTCCAAATTACTTATAATTCAGTGCATAGTTGAGAGAAAATCTAGTAAAATGTACAAAATGTGATATAAATAGCCATTCCGACCGAGTCCGATCATATCCGTTTCCGAAAAGCTTATGTCCGTGTCTGACCGATTTTATTAAGAACACGAATTAGAACAACGAAATTTGTCCAAGAAAATTTTTGGTCCGGTCCGTGTTCGGTTCGATTTTTTTAGGACAGAAACTGAATACACCTCCGTCCGGTCCGGTCCGACCGATTTACGTCCCTACTTATATTAAACATTATCGATAGGACCAAATTGGTCTTTTGGTCCATTGGTGATCCGGATGATTGCTTAAGATCGGTTTTCTTAATGAGCTTAACATTGTTAAATCGCTCAAGATCTGCTTTTTTAATGGGTTCAATGTTAAATAAAATAAATGATTATGAGCTAATGATTAATCAATTGATTGATTAGCCAAGTTATTAAACATTATGCCCCAAAAATATGAGGTTGTTGGATCAAATTTTATTCTCTACTTGTAGTTTCTTTTTTTTATTGTTTTTTCCTAATGCTCAAACTAACTTCTATTCGGGACTCGATTTCAACTTGGAACAATGTGCATCCCTCTTCAACCCATGTATATAAAAGACTTATAGTAGAAGTGATATTTATTCAAATGGAACCTCTAGGAACTAAGTGTGGAACATGACATCACTAACTAATCAAGATATTGGTTATTGACCCATGTATAAAAGATTATATTTCAAGGATTTCAATATAAATTATCCCATGTAACCTTATAGAGCAATTTGCAATTGCAAGGAAAAATATTGCATTAGTTCTTGAGTGTTTACTTCATTATACTTAACTTTTATGTTTCAAATTTTATTGAAACAGCGTATTTACAAATTGTTATGGCAAATTTTATGTTAGAAAAAAAATCTAACTGATAAATTCTGAGATCTACTAATTTATTCAACTTAGGATTTTTCAAAGAAACTCAATTTTTTTTATGATTCTTTCCCTATTAACATCCATATGTAAACCTTAGATTATTACGTAAAAACCTCCCACTATTATTGATGATATACTCCTAATTTCTTAATATTCATTTAACGTTACATTTCAAAATTTATGGACTTCGAGAATAAAACATTATTAGTTTCATTCGTTCCTTGATGTGGCTATTTACATAAGGAAGACTAATTCATATAATCACTTGCAAAACCATTTCTAGAGTTTACTACGTGCCAAAGAAGTTGCATATAATTTCTCATTATATTTACCATGCAAGTGAGTTGCCTTTTGAAAAAAGGAAGTGCAATTTGCTTCCACCGTTTATTACAAATTGTAGAATGCATAATGATCATTCCCCTTTCATAAATTTAGCACCTTTTACATGTACATGAGCTTGCACTTGGTTAAAATTACAATGAATTTTAGAAACATAATTACTATAATTGATATTTGATGATTACTACAATTGATATTTGAAGGCTGTTAAATTTTATTAAGACACATGCAAATTAGAAGGGTTACAATCAAACTCCGGATCTCAACTAGAATATATTACAAAAGATCACATTGATGTAGATTTGAAAAGCATAAAAGCAAAGATGAAGATGATCCATCACAACCTGCACTCCCAATTTAAGCCGGTCATTTTTGATGACTCGGGGTGGTATATATTGTTAATAGAACCAATCCTTTATGAGCACTCTATCAATAATTAATATGGAAATGCATCCGTAATTATTAAGGCTTGACTTATTTTACACATTACCAAGCAATATGGTTCACTTGTACAAAAGAAAACGATATTGAATATATCAATACTAAGAAAGTTGGTTTGGTTTATCAAGCTGAAACAGTAAAATGGATATGGTAACATGCCTCGTTATATAAATTTCACCGAAATGTACATCAAAATTTTAGACTTGTGAACGTTTGTATGTTAATTAAATTATTTCGATCCAATAGTGATATTGATTGCTTACCCCATGACCATTTTATTCGCTTCCTCTCATCTTTATCACTTGAGAATTAACCGATTTCTTTATTTAGTGAAAATGGATATAAACTTCTTGAAGTTTTTTTAAATTATTCATTAATAATCTTGATATTATGTAATAACTTGTAGCTTGTTGAAATCATAAAGAATTTTGACTCAAGTAGATTGTAATAGTACTACTAACCACAAAACGACCACAACTACCATAAACTAAATAAAATGCCAAGTACTAATATTAGGGCCACGTATGAATTGGATCGGAGATTCAACTTGGGTTGTGGACAGTTTGAGGCAGTAGTTTAGTTTAATTTAAGGCCTTCAATATTTGGATGGGTATATGTTAGTGTTTCTACATTTAGAAAAGGTTGGGTTTTAAATTATTTCAAAGTTTGATCTATCTTAATGTGGTGGTGTATTCATAATTTATGATCATTAATTAAACCAAAACCAAAACCTAGTTAAAAACTTACAAGCATAAGACCATGTTTTGATTGAGTTTTTCTAGTCACAATCGACGCTTCAAAAGACTTACAAGCATAAGACCATGTTTTGATTGAGTTTTTCTAGTCACAATCGACACTTCAAAAGACTTACAAGCATAAGAACATGTGAAAGGTACTACATGTCAAACACAAGGTTGCATAAATTGATTATAAGCTATGCATAACATATTCTAACGTTGTTTCTTAGCAATGAGTTGATTACAAACTATACTTATAAATCTTTACACACTAGTACAAGATAAGCATATGATGTCCTAAAAAATAAGTAAGATCAATGAAAGAATTCTTAAGTGGTCTTTTTAATGACACAAAAGCATAGTCATATTTTCTATCTCACGACTTAGGTTTATTAATTCCATTTGAACAAATGTTTAAGGTTTTGATGGATCGTCAAGAATTTGCACGTTCCGCTTTCAGTAGGGCAACAAATTCAATAAAAAATATTAAACCCAAATTAAATAAAAGAAAATTAAAAATATATATTAATTTGAGTATTAAATATATAAATACTCAAACTATAAAATTTGAACTTCGACAACATGCAAACTCACAAAATATACAAGTAACGTAATTACAAAATTTAAATGGTTGGTGTTATAATTATTTATAACCAACCGTTCATTCATATCTTATTTTTAAAACATATATAAATTATGTATTTTGTTTTACTTGATTAAAAATATATATGTGATTATATAAAAAATAAATACATTCAAAATAAAAAATCTCCAATTTTAGGTATTAAATTGAAATTCCTAGAATCACAAAACATTAAAACAGAGATTTCAAATTTTGGTTTAACCATGTAAGAACTGCAATTTTTTGAGTGACGGATCAACCAAAATCCAAATCCTCATCACACAAACGTACTGTATAATACAATACTTGATAGCACACTTAAAGGTTAAAAGTTCTGAAACGTCTTATGTTTTTGTGATTTTAACACAATTTTCTCGGTTATTTTTTGCATTACAAATATATTTTTGTACACACATACACATACAAGTATATATATACACACACACATACATACACACATATCTATATGTATGTATTTGCCACGAAAAGTTTCTTAGAACTTATGAAGCACTCGACTAGAAAAACGTATGCATCAATTCCACCAAAATAGGAGATGTACAGGAATGTAAAATAAAAAATTGTGTTTATTATATTTTTTATATCTTATGAATACTTATATAAAGTTACAATTCGTAAGTTTCACCGCTTATTTAAAATATACTTACTTTTGCCTACTTCTAAAATAATCGTTTTTCAATGATGTGCGCAAACCAAACCTTTAATAAAATACATTACATACGATGTGATTTCAAATTAAATTTGTTACATGTTTTATATGTTATTCTCGTTTTTCTATAAATTTTTACATTTATCGTCCTATAAGCTTTGTAACCAAATAATTATAAGCTCTACAACCAAATAATTGCTAACATTTTTTTTAAATCACTAAAATTGAATCGGTCTCTATGTGTTCTACATAATTTTTTGATTTCGTTTACTTTTTATGATTCTTCTTAATTTGTTTGTTGTGCTTTCTTATTTCGCTTTGTTCAACGTATATTATTATTTTAGTATATTTTTTAAAACAAAGTAAGGATACACAAAAAACATGTTTAACTTATATATATATATACACACACACATTACATAATTTATGTTATGCATCGATATAATATGAACATAGAAAGTGGTTAGACTGAGAGAAACAAAAATTAAAGTTGGTTTACGTAAAATGGACCTGTGATGTGGAAATTATGTTTCCCTACTTATTCCTTTTCGAAAATACTTGAAACCTTCAATCTTAGGAATACCAAATTCGATCCCTTAAACTTATACGGAAATGTAAATTAAATTTTGGGTTATAAGCATTCTTTCCATGGAAAGTAAAAGGTTTTAGATTTTCTGTTTTTACTGAAAATTTTCATATTACGTATATAATGAAACAATATATGATTTCAAATAATGTCATTCGAAGGATTTGGTGGCTTTGTTACGCATTACACTTCTACACTCTCCTAACATTTGGCTTCATTTTTACAAAAATGTTTTGCATTATTCAATTAATATTGTAAGTTAAATGTAGATTAAATTACAATTTGTTCAGATCAATGTTTTTATACAATTTTGGTTACTCTTGTTGTAGGTCTGCATTTTTTACATTGCGATACTTTTTACGTTGAAATCGTTTATTGTTAGTTCAAATTTCATTTTTAACTTGCAGCGTCTATTTTTTTAGTTTAAAATTTTATTTATATTATCGTTGAATAATAATTTATTTGTTAGATCCTATTTTTAATGATATTGAAATTTGATAGTACTTATAAATTGAAGTTTTAAATTCGTTAAATAACTTTATATGTTAAATCATATTTTTAAGTGATATCAAGATTTGAAGATATTTGTAGATAGAAGTTATGAATTTACCAAAAAAAAAAAAGTCTACATTTCAAGTGATATTAAGATTAGGTATTTCAAAAGAAAATGTTTTGTCAAAATAAATAATCATATTTTTACGTTAACCATTTTTTGGTAGTTTCATATTATATATAACTTGCAATATCTATTTTTTTTAAAGTTTGAATATTTGTTTATATTATTAATCAATAATCTGTTATATCCTACTTTTAAATGATATTACGATTTTGTAGTATTTATAAATGAACAATTTGAATTTATAAAAGAAACTGTATTTGCAAACGAATGATTTGAATTTGTAAAAGAATTTATATGGAAGATTTAATTATATTTTTGCATTGAAATCATTTGTTAGTTTAATTTTTTTTTAACCTGCAACATTAAATATCTTTAAGTGAATTTTTATTTATTTTGTCAATTAATAAAAATTTGTTAATTTATCAGCTTTTGCAGAAGGACATTTTGAATTTGTAAATATTGTTAAATCATATTTTTAGATGACGTTAAAATCTGATAATGTTGGTAGTCAAACATTTTAAATTTGTAAATGGACATTATTTGTTAGATCATATTTTTAGATGTTACAATTTGATAATATTGGTAGATAAACGTTTCAAATTTCAGAAAAATTAATTGTTAGACCTTATTTACAAATTAACATTTTATGTTTTAAGACAAAATGATTTGTCGAATTATTTAACCATATTTTCGTGTTGACATCATTTGTTAGTTTAAAATTTATTTTAACTTGCAACACTTAAGTATGAATTTTTATTTATTTTATTAGCTAATATATTTTTATTTTTTATTTCCAAGTAACATCAAAATTCGAAAGTATTTGTAAATGTAAGATTTTAATTTGTAAAAGAAATTTATTTGTTAGATCATATTTTAGTAATATTAAAATTTGATAATATTCGTAGGAGAATTTGAATTTGTACAAAAATGTTATGTTACATTTTCAAGTGATACTAAAATTTAGTATTTCAAGAGAAAATGGTTTGATGAAATATTTACTTATTTTTGCGTTGAAATCAATTGTTAGTTTAAATTTTATTTTTATCTTACATCACCTATTTTTTACATTTGAACTTTTATTCATATTATTAACTAATAATTTGCTAGATCTTGTTTAAAAATGATATTAAGATCTTATAGTAGATAAATGTTTTAATACAGTAAATCAATTTTATTTATTAGATTCTATTTCTAAGTGATATCAAAGTTTGATTGCAGAAAAATTTAATTATTAGATCTTATTCCCAATTTATTTTAAATTTTGATATTTTAGGAGAAAATATTTTGTCAAAACAATTAATAATATTTTGTCTTGAAATCATTTGTTGTCCAAATTTTATTTTTAACTTGCAACATTTTTTTTTAAAGTATGATTTTTATTTTCATTATTAGATAATAATTTGTTAAGTTGTGCTTTTAAATGATATTAAGTTTTGATATTATATGGACAATTTAAATTTGTAAAAGACCTTCATTCTTAGAACATATATATAGATGGATGTTTTGAATTTGTAAAAAAAATTTAATTATTAAATTATATTTTCAAGTAATATTAAGATTTAGTACTTTAAAAGAAAATGATTTAGTGAAATTTTTAATCATATTTTTGCATCAAAATCATTTATTAGTTTAAATTTTATTTTTTACTTGCAACACCTATTTTTTGAAGTTTGATTTTATATTCATATTATCAACTAATAATATGTCATCGAAGATAGACGTTTTGACTTTAAAAATGAACTTTATTTATTAGATCATTTTTCTAAGTAATATTGTGGTTTGGTAATATTTGTAAACAGTTGTTTTGCTTTTAGTTAAGAAAATTAATTGTTAGATCATACTATAAAGTGATATTAAGATTTGGCATTTCAAACGAAAATTATTTATTGAAATATTTGAGCATATTTTTGCGTTGAAATCATTTATCAGTTTATATTTCATATTTAACTCGCAAAATCTTTTTTTTTTAATTTTGAATTTTTATTTATATTAAATATTAGATCATATTTTTAAGTGATATTAAGATTTGATAGGATTCGTAAATGTATATTTTGTAAATGAACTATATTTTCTAGACCATATTTTAAGTTAAATTAAGGTTTAATAGTATTTGTTGATGAATGCTGTGAATTTAAAAACTAATAGTAGTTGTTAGGTCCTATTTTCAAGTGATATTAAAAACTGGTATTTCAAAAGAAAATAATTTATCGAAATGTATAATCATATTTTTACGCTGAATCATTTGTTGTTGGTTTAAATTCTATTTTAACTTGTAGCATCTATTTTTTGAAGTTTGAATTTTTATTTATATTTTTAGTTAATAATAATGTTAGAACCTATTTTAATTGATATTAAGATCTGGTAGTATTTTATAGATGAACGATTTGAATTTGCACAAAAAAAAAATGTTAAATCATATTTTTTATGTGATATAAAGATTCAATAATATCTATAGGATGTTTTAAATTTATAAAAAAATCAATTATTTGATTAGATTTTCATATGATATTAACATTTGGTATTAGACATTTATGATAATTCATACTAATACCAAAAAAGCGTTGACATCAAAAATATTACAATTATTATTAAAAAAAAGATAGTATGAAGGTGCAAAACACACACTCTTTTATGAAAATAATGATAGAGGTATAAATGTTGATACTTTTATTGTTAATGCTATTGTACTTTTAATTCGAGTGAAAATTTTGAAAATATCATAATTGTCATCCATCCAAGAAAATATTTTTGGAAAAAAAAAATCAAAGATGGAAAGATAACTAATGAGACGTTTAATGGAAAACTTGCAACAAAAAAGATAAAGGAAAATGTTAAATGGAAAACTTGAACCTTCACAAATAATCACAAAATTCGAGGAAATAAACTAAATTATATAGAGTAAAACGAAAGATGACTAACAGAAAAGATATGTCATGCCCGTTATTTTTTTGGGATAATTCATGATTTATAGTTTTATCAATGAAATATCAATGTACAACGTTTAGAACAAATACGATGTTATTATGCCTACAAACTAAAACGAGTTGCTTAATGACTTCGAAGGTTGCCTACCTAATTAAACATGAGATAGTTGAAAAGAAAAATCACAACCAGTTGCCACTGGATGAAGGATAAGAACGACTTTTTAACAATGTCGTAAAGTAAGAAAGACACAGAAAATAACTTTGGGTGCACTACAAAAAAAGGGTAATACGTTAGATTTTCGCAGCAAGCCTAAGATGGACACCCGATTATTGCTAATACAAGGAAGAGGCAATTGTAAAGAATATTCGCTCACAAAAAAAATGCAACTGCATAATGGTATAGATTGAAGATGAAAAATTGATGCTTGATTTGGAAGTATGTTTCCATATATGTAAAGAAATAACCACTCATAGAATACAAGGAACAAATTGGGACAAAACCATTTAACGATTGTGAAATGGATGTCTAAGATGACGACTCAACGGAAATAAAAAAAAAGCGAGTTATAAATATCTTGAAGATAGCAAAAGGTTTAATTTCAGTTAGATGGTTAGAGTGATGTCATTTCCCAACTCGAGAAGTTGCTAAATTACAGAGGTGGAACACTGAAAATTCTATGCATGAAACAAAACATACAAAGAGTGGTAGAAAAGAAATCGAGCTGAATTCTAAAAAGCAACACATCACTAATCATGACTATTCCATTATTGTTTTCGTGATCATTATAAAGAAACAATAACATAAAAAATAAGAAAATAAAGTAGTACAAAAAAAATGAAATGTTAAAACGACGACGTCCAGAAGATGAAATAGTCTTAAGAAAAACATAATAATTTGTCAACATTTCTATGTTAACATATTTCTTTATTTCCATAAATACAAGTGCACCATCCTTTACTATGATCCTCTATTAAAAGTACAAAAATTCAAAATCTTGTAATTGAAATTTCCAAAATTTAAACAAAAGAAATAAAAGTCAAACTCTAACTTCGGTAGTAACTTCGACTCAAAACAAAAATGTCAATTTACTTGAATCAATAAGAAGTGCAACGGGTAAACAAAGAAAATTCACAAATGAAAAAGAATACCACAAAAGTTGGACACATCACAAACATATTCAAGAATTTTGAATTTAATTTCAATTGGGGGACCAGACAAATGATGTAATCTTCAAACTTGAAGAGTTTCTAGAACAAGGAGCTATAACATGAAACTTACACTTAAAAAAGGGCCTAAACTAACTTATATAAGGTGGGTTTTCTTCTTTAGATAATGATTACAGAGGTTTTAGCCTCAAGGACAAAATGGACAAAAAATTATTCCATAAGGACAAGGGAGTAAAATTTTATCCATAATGGAAAATTTTAGTGTAGAGAGAGGAATTCAAGGGTCCACTATAGTTTATCTCTTTACACTAAAATTTGTCTTTATGGACAAATTTTTAGCTTTTTGTCCTTATAAAACAATTTTTTGTTCATTTTGTCCTGGTATTTTCCTGATGATTACATATGGTATAAACAAATTGCAAAAAGTTACAGCGAGAGTAAAGCAAGTATTATGCAGTTAAAGCGGGAAGCAGTTATATAACAATTGAGGTGCAAAAAGTTAAAACGAGGCTAAAGCGAGGTGCAAAATGCTTCATTGGATATAAAAAAAATATATTTATTATTAATTTATTATTATTCTTACTTCGTTTATGGAGGCTGACGAAATATTATTTAATCTTATATTAAAAAAAAAGTTATCCATGTTGTCCAAGGCAGGTTACAACAATAGATTTTTAACTTGTAATAATTACTTTACCCTAAAATTGGCCCTAACTTTATTGAATTGGTTTAAGAAACTAGTCCAATCAATCTTTTTACATTAATTTTGCTAAAATGAGTGCTAAAAAGTATTTGATTTAGCGGAAATAATGAAAAATAGCAGAGTTTGAAGTGGACCTACTGTTAGGGGTGAATGTTCGATCGGTTCGGTTGGTTTGGACGTAAAAAAGCTCAAACCGAATTGAAAGTGAAAATTTTCCAAACCAAACCGAACTGAATTAATTTCGGTTAATTCGGTCGATAACCGATTTAACCGAACTTGAAAGATGTATTATTATTCAAATGATAGATTCACTAAAAATAAACCATAAAATTATGTTTGGAGAAATTTTATACAGTAAATTTTATGTTTATGATGAAAGTTGATCTATTTGCTAGAAAAGCCTTTGCATTATATAACTAAATTAATTATTTAAATTACTCCAATACCAAAAAATTAGATTATAAATTAAAAGTTCGGTTAATTTGGTTAAACCGATAACCAAAAATATATATTTTACAAACCAAATTCAAACCGATTTAGTTTTAAAACCGAACCAAACCAACCGAAATGAACCGGTTTGGTCGGTTAATTCGGTTTGAACCGAATATTGCTCACCCCTACCTACTGTTCATTAGAGTTAAATTCAAAAAGCATAGCAGTCTAGAAGCGCTATGCGCTGAGGATCTAACTGCATAAGGTGAGTGTGAATGTATGTTGATTGACTGATAAGCATATGTAGGTAGTTTGAACTAGTTCAAAGTGGACATTTTCTGATATCAAAGCGAAGTCATTAGTTATCCCTGTATTGACACCGAGTTCCACTCGCAGAGCGAATACTTCTACAAAGAAATTAATGGAAGATCTAATTATATAGTTGATCAATAAATATTTCTAGTTGGATTACTTAAGACACAAATTTGAATTGTTAATGATACATTTCCAAAGTTAATAAATATATTAGGTAATAAATTTCATGTGAGTAATTATACACACTTACAAAGTGCTAAGGTTCAGATAAACAAAATAAACTAAGAATTGGGTTTATGTAAGGATGACAATTAGATTCAATCAAGAAGAACCAAACTCAATCCTATGGTCATGGCATCTTTGGATTAAAGATGGGTATATTTGAATCCAATTTCGTATTCTTTATCTTTTTATCTGAAGTGTGGAGTTCCTAAAATATTTTGCAATCGCACTTTTAAATTAGCCTTACACTAAAGGCAATATAGACTATTTTTTATGAAATTCGTATAGTTCAACGCAAATTGTATGGATTGAGCAGTGATAAACTTCTATAAAAGAAATTATGATATGAGAAGAAGTGACGTCGTTACATATAATTTTGTTCATGTTTAGCTCTGATCCGTGTTGATATCATATGCTTCACATGTGAAAAACTGCAAAGACGCCTCTTAAAAAAATCAACTTATGAATAAAGTAATATTAACATGGCAATTTGAAATTGTGTGGTGCATATTTTATTTAAACCTCAGATAATATCATTAAGTGATCATAGTTTACTCCCACTAGATTATCCATTTTAAACAATAATTATGGTTGTTAATTAATTCTTTGAAGTCTCTTTAATTTGCTTTGCATGTAGTTAATCAGATATTACAAATTAACTTATTCACAAAGTAATATTAGCTTGGCAACATAAACTTATGTGGTGCATATTTAATGAAGCTTTGGATAATATCATCATCATCATTAAATAATAATAGTTTATTATCACTGAAATTTAAAATTACTCCAGACGAATGCTTGTAATACTATTTATAAACAATAATTAATGTTGCTAATTAATCTTTCTAAGTTTCTTCCATTTGCATCGTCTGAAGTTAACCAGATATCACCAATGTTTAAAACTATATATTGATATCGGCATGTTTTACATTATTCTGCTTACTAATTTGTTAATTGATATAATCTGTGAATTGATAGACATATATCATCGAGTTATTAATAAATCATTTGATTCTCAAATGTAAAGATTCGTACTTCATCGTACAACATTATTATACTCAACGCAGCACGAGTATAAACATTGGGTTTTCTTTCTTAAGCCGCTAGTGTTTGAAGAAGATCCAAAATGACAATTTCATGGTTATCTATTAAACCAAGTATGCTACCATTTTGTTGATTATGTCTACTCTATCTTTATTACCTAACTAAACGCTTGTACTATACAGCATGACAATGTGATGGATTGATAACTTGAAAATTTATACCATAAAACATGACATCGCGATAGGTTGAATGTATTTCACATCAGTGCGCTTTCTAGTTAAAAACCAACTCCTAATACTATATACAATGCACTCCACTACTGTAACGTTCCGCAAATTTAGATCGTTTAATTATTGAATTAATTGGATTTAATCCTTGAATTTAAAATGGTTTGAAAATAAATTTTAGGATATTATTAATAAACGATTTCAAATTTATTTCTAATAAACAGCAATTTATGATTAGATGAATGATGATTTATTACAATGGAAACAATTGTTAAATTTTGTGAAATTATTAACTTTGAAGTATTATTTATAAAAGGAAAGATAGTTGTCAATTGTGAAATAATAACCGTAATAATATTGAAATGGTTGGCGTTAAAATTTAAATTCAAACTTTAATTCTGTACATGAAAATACATATGTTCGTTTAATTTAAGTAAATTTAAATTAAACATTAATAAAGGAAGTTTCAACTATTTTAATAATGTACGATTTAAATGGTGCAGTTACTCGAAATATTATGTAAAATTTTGCAGTCAAATTTAATTACGAAAATTTGATATTTAGAATACGTTCAATTTAATATAAATGAAAGATTTCCGTAGTAACATACGAAATTTCGTTTCATTTGCAGCATAAAGAAAAAGTCAAAAAGGCAGGTCGTTACAACTACGCACTGACATCAAAATTGCATCTACTTTGACAACTTTTACTATGTAATTCACTGCTTAAGATGAAAGCATTAATGTTGTATATAAGTGAAAGGAGAACCTTTGTTGCACAAACCAATGGTTAGACCATTTAAACTCGTTAATGTTGCATTAAACACATTCAAGTTTACATGGTATAGAAAGTCATGGATTATACGAAAGATGTTCCTTGTATAAAGCGCAAGTTAGACAATACAAGTACATTGACCTTATGATCAAGGACAAAAGCGAATATGACCATGTATTTAGGTTTAAAACTATGAAGTTTGTCGTGTTGACGTCGATTAATTCATTTTGAAATTTGGAGCAAATGATTACCTCAAGGTAAAAATTGATGTGTGCGCATGTGCCATAATAAATTGATTTTTTTCTAGGAGACGATCGTCAAATACAAATATGCAAGTGAAGTTTTAGGATATTAGTATTCAATAGAAGATTAACTTCTTTTAGATGATGGTTGTACTACAGTATTAGATGACGACTGATTAGATGTATTTTTTTTATTTGAATGTGCACTCGTTGTAAGTACAACCGTTATATGTGCTAAACATTGAGCTCAAGGTTTTAAATCTTGGATATCGGTCGTGTTTCGTCTCGAGATTTTATAGACTCGGTCTCGTAATGGAGGAGATCTCGGACGAGATGAGTCTAATTCGGGAGTTCGTCTCGGATTTTCATCTCGGGTCTGAAGTTCATATCGGAACAATCTCGGGCTACATGGTATATTAAAAATGATATTTTAACAAAATGATTTTTATGAATGCTATTAAAAACATATTAACTTAAAATGCAAAATAATTTATTATTCTTTATTTTACGAAAGATCGTTCATACTCTAAATCGTAATATGCTTAAAACAGAAATATTATTAGACAGGAAACATTAAAAGGATCCAAAACATTAAAAAATTCAACATAAATAGACCATAAAATACATTATTTCATAAGTAACATGTATGTAAAAAGACGAATATGAAAATCATAAGCATTGTAAAACATATACGAACATACAATATGGTCATTTAACATGCAAAATTTAAAATAACAAAAGATTGATATGGCTAGATTTGAGTTTTTAATAATAGTTCCATTTCAGGCACAGATTTAAATTTTAACCAAAAAACTAAGATCTCGGATGATATTCCAGTATTTCGTCCCGATCGATATATCGTTTGATATTGCAATATCTCGGGAGATATATTCGAAAGGAGATTTAGAGTGATATTTGTTGTTTCGTTTCGGAAGGAGCCCAAAACGAGATCTCGTAGGAGATCTCGGGCGATATTTGCGAGATTTGAAACAGTGATTGAGCTAAGTCCTTTGATAAGTTTTTTTAGCTATATTAATTAACATTATATAGAGTTTATACTATTTAAATCAAATATATTTATATAAATAAAAACATAAATATTTTTCTATATTATCGATATTGTTAAACCTAGAGCACAAAATATACTTGTTTATAAATACATAAAAAAATCAAATATCATGGTTGAAGATGGCTAAAAAAACATGAAACTATAGGAAATATTTAGAAAATAAATATTCATAATATTTAAGTTAATTTGTTAATATAAAGATGTAAACAAAATAAATAATTTAAATTTGTCAACATATTCATCACAAAGGACGTGGCAAAAAAGTTGACCATGAAAATTTTAGAACACTGATATTTTAGTAAGAAAAAAGAATCTTAACTAACTTATACTTTAATAATCGCCATTTCGTAACCATCGACTTTACATTCGCTCTTTCATAGAACTTTGTATATACATATTTATATTATTAGGTACAGTGTAGTCAACAGCAAATAGCGCAAGGCTTGCGCTATGCGCTATACACTATAGGAACGCTGTTTGGCTCGTTATTTAAACTAATCAAATATATTTTGCTTAGCTGAAATTTTTTTAGATGTATTTTTCGTTATATCCAAACCTGTTTGGTTCGTTATTTAAACTAATCAAATATATTTTGCTTAGCTAAAATTTTTTTAGATGTATTTTTCGTTATATCCAAACCGTCAGGTCTCCAAATAACGCATTACCATACTTCATGCATGTAAACATTTTTTGATGTGAAATGTAATGATATTGAAAGAATATTGTACATTCAACATAATTGATCGATCTAATATATTTGTCTTATAGATTTGAAATTTATTCTTATATATATGAATTGGGATGAAAGTTATTCCTATTTATGAGTTATGATGAAATTAAACTACAAAAAATTGCATGAAACATACACCTTTAAGTCGGATGTTCCTTAAACAATTAACATCCCAAAATGTAGCCTCAAAATGACAGAGCATTAAAAGTTTATAAATATTAGCATTACTTGAAAGTAGAATCTAACAGATTTTTTTACAAGTTCAAAATGTTTTTTCACACATAGTCATATACTACCAAATTTAATCACTTAAAAATAGGATCATATAAATAAACTTCACATGCATTTAATAACAAAAATAAAAAAATTCACTAATAAAAAATGTCATAACTTCGAAATTAAAATTCAGACTAACTACACATGATCCAAATGTAAAAACATAGCTAAACATTTATAAAAAATATTTCATTTGAATATGTAAAATACATATATATTTAAAAAAAATTGTCCTCGAAGCATGTGATACCATCACGCTCGAAGCGCATGTCGCAACCCTCATGTTACATAAACAATTTGTAGAAGTTTTAATTTACGCGGGAAGCGCGTGCCGTAACGTTCGTAATCATATATAATATAAAAATAGCACTCTTAATGTTTATTCTTTTAATATGAAATATTGCAAATAGATATCGTGCTTGTAAACAATAAAAGCTTATTACCAACCTTGGGAACCACAAATCGATGCATCGGTTTTTTGATTATGGTGGTTGGTAGTGGTAATGATTTTTCTATTACCATACATATATCGGTATGGTAATGGTTTTGCATATGAATTTTTGGAACTGAACTGAATCCATCCTTAGTTGATTAGCAATAAAAAGTGATGTAAATAATGTCTACTTGTTACATTTTATTTTTAAGTGGTATTAAGACTTGTTAACATGTGTCTTGCCCAAGAAAAAGACTTGTTAACATGCGTAAAAATACAGTTCGAATTTATAAAAAGATTTAGTTATTAGATCCTAATTTTATGTGATATAAAGCTTAAGATATGTACAGGTATTTCTGAAAGTTTGCGGTTAGACAAAAATTTAGTGCTTTCAAAAAATTCAACTATTCGGTAATGTTTGATGCTCATTTTCTTATCTTACTTACGTTTCCTCAATATCTAAAATAATTTTTTTAATCCATTAATATTATCATGTCATACGTTGTCCCTTTGAATCCAAGAAGAATATTTGTTCATTTAGTTGTAATCATATAATTCCTCCTTCCATGTTTTATGATATGTTTCATGCTTCCCAACAAACAATTTTTTTTATTTGATTTTATGTTGGTAAACATGAAGTAAAGTTGTCTTGGTGTTGGCACTAAAAATAATGTTAAAATATTTTTTAACGTTTATGAACTGGTCCTTTTTATAGAGCATGATGGGAATATCGTCATTTTTGAAAGTTGCTCTAATTAGCTTTCTTTCATTGCAGGTAAGAGATAATATTTTGATTTTATTTCCATCGTGACTTTGCAATCATCCTAATATATTTATGGTTTTACTAAAATATTGCATTGTATTTCTATTTTACTTCTAATGTTACAAATATAAAGTACCCTCAAAATATCTTGACTTACTGGACCGATCAAGCTCAATTTAAATGTTCGGATTATATTTTGTTGATTGTCTTTTTATTTCAATCGATATTGAATATATTATTCTAAATTGACGATATTTGAGTTGTATGTCTTCTTATAATTTTTGTTTTGGTTTGTATGATTATAAGTTGGTGGACGTTCAATGGCACCCCAAACAAGAATTTTCGTATTTTCTTGGTTATTTTCCTTGGTCAATGGTTTTACTCTCTCATGTTCAATGTCGTACATCTAAACATAATTAAAAATTCTTTGCAAAAACCTTTGACTAATTTTTCTTTCCTTTTATTTTGATTAAAATTCAATTTAATCCACTATAGTTCTTCACTTTTCTATGGAAACATTATTTAAAACGCCTTAATAACAACTTACTCGATTGTGATCGATTAATAAATATTACTATTTATTGCCTTTTTATCTAATTTCATGTCAAATTTGTTATTGGTTTGTTGTTTAATGATATCATTCCTTTTACTTGTAAACAAAAGTGATTTTATTGGCTTGTTTGATTATTTCATTCAATTCCTTTGTAACCATTATATCTCATTTTCATAGAAAATTTATTGCTAATGGTAATAAGAATACACATTAAATAGTATAGTACTTTAGAGCACTATCTATTTTGAAAGAAATTATTGAAGTTTTGAATGTTATATTTGTTTGTTTCAATCAAATATATGTTTTTCATTATAATACTAACCATCATTTTATAATATAAGCACTTCAATGGTTAACATTCTTTTTCTTTTTTCTCATAAGTTTGAGAGATAAATCTTTTTATGACAATTAAACAGATTCTTACATCAATTATCACGTTTATAATTACTTTGCAACATATTTCATTTTATTTTGTCTCTTCCCTAATATGTTTTTATTACATAATATCATAAATACATTTAACCTTTTCATATTCATGATTTTTGTATTTTAAAAAAAATTCAATCAATTTCTATATTATTATTACTCGAAGCATTCCTTTTACACCTTTTCAAATCCATTTGTCCATTATTTCAATTTCATATCTTCCTTGTTCGTCTTTATTTTTCGTTATTATAATATTCTTGTTTATTTTAATTCAACTTTGATTTATACATATTTTTGATAGATTTTATTATCTTGTAATTTATTTACCTTATATGTGAAAGAATTTATTCTATTTATGTTGTTGATTATTTCATATCTATTCAGACATCCTAATAATTTCTTTATTTTGTTGATCCTATCAATATTGCACTAATCGACCACCCCCAGAGCCCGGAAAGTCGTGAGAGTAGTACTAAGACGGGAGACTGCATGGGAAGTCCTCTCGCGCTTGAGTATGGGAGCCTTTGGCACTGGGTATCCACCTTTCATAAATTTGAATCTTATATTATTTGCTTCTACAGTTCTGTTCATAACTATATACTATTTGACCATACCGTTTCGATGCTTCTCCCTTTCTTTTAGGATACTTTGTTTCGACTATCCATGGCAGTTCAGTGTTTGCACAAAAGGTACAAAACTTGTGTGCATGGTTTATTGATTGATATAACTTATTTCTACTAATATTAAAGCATTTTATTGTTGTTTAAAAACCATCTCTCTTATCATTCAGGGCACCAGATTGCAAAATTATCCACGATGGTTCAATGTTGAGCTAGAGATAAAAAAAAATGAATGCATTATTAGTAATAGATGTAGATTCGAATACTCACTTTTTATTCATAACCCGAGTGAATAATAATTTTGCTACGTAATATTAATAGAAGTAATAATTCCTTATGTAGGTAGAAGAAGCAACAACTAGTTGCAACGAACTATTAAATAGTGAATAATTTTAACTAAAGAGAATAGAAAGAGTCAAAATTTTAATTGAAAAGGTTTTGTTGAGGGAAAGTCAAATAACACATTTTCCTATTGTAAAATGTTATTAAAAGTGCTAAAGCTTCGTTTATATAATCTCTCTCTTTCTTTTTAGTTTCCATTTCATGCACATTGTTGCACTATAAATTTGTCTCATCATCTCCAAACCTTAGCCTTAATTATTTTATTTTATGACCATGGAGGAAAAAAATTATCTTAATTTACTCGATCTTCGTCAAATTAAAAAAAAATGATGATATTTTCTTTCCTTCTATTCAAAATTCCAGACATATTTTAGAAAAAATTTCAGTATTTAGTTCGATTAGATACCAAATTAAGGCGTGAAATTTTCTATTAAATTGAGGCATGTCATTTTAAATGGTAGAGGGGACTTATTGATATTAAAAGTTATGATTTTAGATTAAAAATGAAGAAAGGTTTCAAGGTTCTCCATTTAACAATTTCTTTTTCTTTGTCCTTTTTATTGTCATAGGATAAAATGTCAAAATAATTGATTTTGTAAAATAGCTAAATTTAGTATATGAATGGAATATAATATACACCTATTTTTCTATGAAAGATAAGGATATGTATTTTTTTTATAGATGCTTATATAAGAGTTGTCTAAATAAAAATAATTCTAGAAAATTAAGCATAATCTTTAAAATCTGAGCTAAAATTGATCTAATGAGAACTATCACTAATTTCAATTCGATCAAACTAAATTTAGGATATAAGCGCGATTGATCAATGCATGAATAAAAATGCAATTAATATGGCATCTAATAAGATAATTATACGTCTTCATTTATTTTACTTTTTTACAAAATATCTTGAATAAACAATCTATAAATGTGGAAAATGATGAATAATGCTTGAGAAAAATATATTTTTAAGTTGGTTCAATAATTTTGATTTTCATAATGCTATAAATCCTAATTTGTTTCTTAAATTACCTTTTACATTGTAGATTATATACGGATATACATATGAACGTGCACGCACGCACGCGCACGCGCACACACACACACACACACACACACACACAACTCAAAATTTACTTGATTATGTTTTTTTGATTTGGGACCTATACACGTGTATTCAAAGTGACTTCCAACTAAAATCATATCATATAATTATGAAAAAAAAATAACTTTATCTTCCTAATTCTCTCATAATATTCCATTTACCCCATCCATATTTTCCAAAAATTTGCATGTTTTCTTGGTCTACTTATTAATTTAAAAAAAAAAAATCTTAGTATTCTAAATTCTTATCCAATCATTACAAAACTAGAATAGAATACTTTCAATATTTTCATTTTAACATTTTCAAATTTAAAACTTCAAAAAATTGAATAATGTTAAGATTTTAATAACAAACGTGCCACATTTGTCCAAACAGATTTGTTATGCATAATAAAACACTTGAAATTTATCAAAATAAATATTTACTTCAAAAAAATTTAACATTTCTTTTCTTTTTGTGTATCAATAAACTGGTAGGGGCTCAGTTAACCCCGTCAACCATGCTCCGAAAAAAGATATAAATTGAACAATAACATGGTAACATTCATGCATAATGAACAAAAGCTTTATAAAAATAATAATTTTTTTAGATAATTTATTTCATGTATACAATCCTTACAAAAAATTAAATTTTTAAATAAATAAATAATATCAAATCATGTTCTACATTCAAGCCATGTTAGATCTTAGCTGAACAGGGCCACAAGAATCCATATACACCAAATTTATTACTTAGATCATATTTGTTTTATACATTTATATATACGATTGTGATGAATTTTATAAATTCTGAATATTGAATAACTTTCTATCATTTTCACTTGACATACTAACTGTTTTTTCTAGTTCTTTTGTTTACCCGATGCTAATAGTGACATAGAAGTAGTAAAGGTGAAATGTGAGAAAGATCTAACTTAAGGATTTGGGAAGTCCCAATGTCTTATTTCCCACCTAATTTGTTATGTTTTATTTTAATATTTTCAACTTTTATATTGTAATATCAATCATTGTATTGTAGTTTCATCTTAACGACAAGTAGTATTAGCTAGAAGTATTAGCTTACTTGGTAGCTGAAATCGTGGAATATGAAACATCGCTTGAAAGAGTAAATCGAATGATCATATATTATCATTGGAAGATTTTTAATTTTGTTGTAATATGCTTTATAACTCAATTTTTGATTGAGACATTCATTTTATGTCTACTAATCATCTAATTTATTTTTATTTTTCATTATTGTGCAATGGTACTGTGTAGTTAATATCCCGCCATTACCCACTATAAACCTCGCTATATCACGTAATGGATTACTACCGCTACGTTTTTTTCAAATAGCCTCTAATATAGCCTCTCCACTTTAAGCTCCGCTATATTCCGCAATTCTCGATATATCTAGTTATTTCCGCTATTTTACGCTATTTTCGCTAAATCTTTGATGAAAGAAACGAACTGAAAAATGATATCTATAAATTATAAAAATTATAAAAATTATAAAGTTAGTTTTTTTTAATTCAATTTTTCAATATATAATCTTAAAAATAAAAATACTCTGTATTCTATAAAATTGTATTAAGTTAAATAGAAATTAACTTTTAGTTACAGATATTTGCATATGTTTTTATTTAAAATTAAGAATGTACTAATTATAGTTAAACCAAATGCTAGTTTTTCATTTAATTATCGTTATTACATTCGTAAAAACGTTACGAACAAGTTACATATGTTATTTTAGAGTCATACGTTATATCCTGCTATTTTCTCGCTTTATTCCCGTTATGACTTTTTGGACCTTCGCCACATTAGATCCGCCAAGCGTTTTAACTGCATAACAATGATAACATATGGATGACGCAGTTCTTCTTATTATATATGCACATTGTTACCTGAATTGAGTCGTTATGTATGTGATCCGGTTCTACATCTACGGTTCCCTCGAGCACTACCCTAACATCAGTCCTGACTAGCACTAACACTGTCAAGTCTCCAACCAAAAATCAGTCAAATGCTCAAGTTTTAGTCCCCCCTTAAACTACTCCAGTACTAAATGTTATTTCGTGCAATGACATGCACATTAACTTAACACATCATGTATACCTTTGTCAGTGATCACACTAGCTGTTGCTAATACCAATGAGTTCCATGCTGCATCTAGACACAATTTCCATGCTCTCCCATGGCAATTCCCGCCCTTCTTGAACGAATTCCACCTTGCGCAGCTGATTCTTAATGCGGACCTTTGGAACCACAGACCTCCGCTCTTTGATCTCGCCCATGATACCACTCAATTAAATCTAAGGGGGCAACCATTCCCTTCTGCTCACACTGCTGTGAATAATTTCTCCTAGGCTTTTCCTTTTCATTGTTTTCTAGAAACTCTGCCAGAAGTTTAGTTTATTGCTACTTTGACCGACCGGTCTGCTATTTCTTGCTCTTCGTTGGCTACTTCATCTCTGCCACTGTGACATGCTACGGGTATTAAAAACCCGTATGCCTCACTTGGCCTTTTATACTTGATGTCTCGGCAAGCCACATGTCCTACCTGATCACGAGAATCTTCATCATCACACGACCTTTTCCCCTATGTTGGTATGCTCCATTATGTTGGTATACTCCATGTCAATCGTGGTCGTGGTAGACCACGTGAAATCAGTAAACGTAGCAGTCCGGTTCCCTCTGGTCCTGCAACAAATCAGCCTACCGCTTGAATGATCTACTATCCTTGAACTTATCTCCAACGAGGAGCGGTCTGCTGTTTCGGCCTTGCTGCATTCGGTTGGTTGTTGAGACAAGATTGCGGCCCATGTAGTAGATGGCTCACTTGGTCCCACATCTCTCTTCGATTGTAATTTTTATAAGGATTAGGTATATATCGAACCTATTTCAAATAGTCAAGTCTCACCCCCTTCGCTTAACCACAATACCTCAAGTACTACACACACTGACATATCCCTGGTCCGTACTCTTTAACGCTCGGTCTAACACTCTACCCAATTTAGACTTCCCCTCTACATCTAAAACTTCATTTCTTGGTCTTGAATCCATTCTTGGATCTTCCCATTTGACCTCTCCAGCTTTGATTGCCCCATCTATCCTACTCAAAGGTGATCAGCCTTCGCTTCGCTCCTCTCCTGGCCTTAAAAAAATTCTTCCCTTAGAACAAAAAATGCAAGCAGTGATTGCCAGACTCTTCAAAGTTTCTTCTCCTACGAAGTTGTAACAATTAATATCTTATTCTGGAATATTATAGGGAATGGAAACGATCCCACGATTGATAGACAAACACATCTGCGAAATTCACAATATTTCGGCCTTTACTATTCAGAAACCGATGGTGGAATCTCATTCCTTACCCTCCTTGGTTAGGAAATTAGGCTTCTTTAATGGTCAATCAAACTATAACGGAAAAATCTAGGTTTTATGAAAATTCGACTAGACGCCTACTATTATTCGCAATTCGAAAAAAAATGTTGGTTTTTTCTGTCAATATATTTCCTTCTTTCCATCTGCTCATGTGTGTCTATGCTAAATGTTCGGGAGTCAACATACATGGCCTTTGAAACGATATGTCCCTCGCTTCCTTGAACTTTCAGTCGTGGCTCATTGGTGGTGACTTTAACATCGTTGTGAATCAGGATGAAAAAATCGGTAGTAATCCCATTAATTGTCAGGTTATTTATGATTTAAATTGTTCTATTGAAGCATCGGACCTTACAGAAACTATGCAGTTAAGGCTCCGCAAAATCCACGCTGTATCCCGTAGCGCTCTCGACCCGTTACGTTATTTCAATTTAGTGCTGATGAATATTAGTTCCGCTTTAAGTCCCGCTATTTTCCGTTGCACCCGCTAAATCAACTCTATTTGGCATCCACTTCAGCAATATTAATATACAGAACATGATTTCACTAGTTCTCTTTTAAAATAAATTAGAAAAGTTGATGTAAATAGCTAATTCTAAGACATAAGTGCCTTATATAAGATATAAATATGTAGTAATCCTCGAATCTAGGGTGCATAACCATGATATTCTTTGATTTTGTTATATAATGTTAATTAATATTCGTTCCTACACAAATGATGCGAAAATGATAATTAACTAATTAATTTTAGTTATATAGTTTTACATCTAATTAACATTTTTACACCTTCGCTATATCCCCACTACAACTTTTTATTCCTCTACCGCTATAAAACCGTTAAACGTTTTAACTGCACAATACAAAAATTCCTTTCTATGGCTCCTCATACACTTGATGCAATAACCGGGAATGTGATAATTGTATCTCAACTAGATTCGATTGCATTTTCGGTAATTTGGGTTAGTTCGCCGACCCCTTCACTTCGTTGGTTGATCATCTTCACTGAACCAACTTGGATCATCTTCTTATGCTTCTTCATTCAAAATCGAGACTTGACTTGACTCCTAAACCTTTCCATTTCCAAAATACGTGGGTGTCTCGTCACTCATTCCGTGTTGTTATCAAGGTCGCTTGGGATCTCCCAGTTTTCGGTAACCCACTACAAGCCTTCTCCGCTAAACAACATAATGTAAAGGGGTGTGTGTGTGTGTCAGTGCTTGGAATAAATCTATTTTTTCTAATATCTTCGATCGCGTCATGGAGGCTGACAATAACGTCTCGATCAAAAAAGCGATCTATGATGAAAACCCTTCCCTTTCCAATAGGGACTCCTGGCTGTTAGCAAAAAAATGAATTCAATCATGCCCTCCAAACGGAAGAGCTTTTATGGAAGCATAAAGCTCGATTAAAATGGATCTTGCGCAAAGAATCCAACTTCAAAATTTTCCATTCCATAGTCAACAAAAATAGACTCGTTATTCATAAAATCCTAAAACCTAATGGTTCGTGGGCCAACGCCGATTGCGACACTGATAACACCATTGTGTCCTTAAAAGATCTCCTTGGATTTCCTTTTATTAACTCAGTCGACATGGACATGTTCTCGCTTACATCCCACCTTTCATCATAACCATGTCAATGCCGCCATTGTCAAACCTCCTTTTGATATTGAAATCAAAGAATCTGTCTTTCAATTAGATAAAAACTGCGTTGTTGGCCATGATGGTTTTAATGACCTATTCTTCCAATCCTTCTGGGATATCGTTGGACCCGACCTTATTTTGGCTACTCGAGCTTTTTTTGGGCGTCCCTTATCTAAAACCTGGACTGCAACTAGCATTATCCTTATCCCCAAGACATACAATCCTAAGAAACCCACTGATCTTTGTCTGGTTGGTCTGTGCAATTTTTGCAACAAAGTTATATCTAAGATCATTGCCAACAGACTCTTTGATATTGTACTAACCTTAATTTTGTTCTCCCAAGTTGGCTTTATTAAAGAAAGACTCATCACAGATAACATTCTTCTAGCTAAGGAACTTATTTCTCGGATTAACCGCAAAATTAGAGGTGCTAATGTGGTTACTAAATTGGATACGGCCAAGGCCTATGATTGTCTTTCCTAGTTTTTCTCATCAAAGTCCTTCGTAAATTCGGATTCTGTGAGTCCTTTGTTCATCTGGTGTGGAGACTTATTTCCAATTGCTGGTATTCCATTCTCATCAACGGTTGGCCCAAAGATTTTTTTTTCCTTCTGGAAGAGGTGTTCGTCAAGGAGACTCGCTTTCCCAAAGCCTCTTCGTCATCATCGCCGAGGCTCTGAACCGTGGTCTTCACAATTTAATGCTCTCTGTCACTTATTCATAGTGGCCTTCCTCTTGACGAAAATCTTTCGAAACTTGGAAACGCTTCAGCTTCCATGTGCTGTTGCTGCTCGTCTAGGCACTACGAATCAATTTCTCATTTCTACGGCAATAGTGAGGCTGCCAACTTCATTTGGATTCACTCCGGCTCCATAATGGGTTTCCCTCCCATTCATGCGTCTCTTTATTCTCGTTGCACTTTCTAGTGGTCTAACTCCCATACCAAATTCGTGTGGGCCGTTCTTGCTCATATTCTTCCTTTATCCGCCGACATATCTAGTGCACACATAACAGATTTCGCTATGATAATAAGAAATTTGATCGAGCCAAGATCGTCAGCCTCATCCATGAGGATATGAAAAACACATTCATTGCATCCCCATATTCAGGCTCCTCTAATAGATACCTCGATTCATTTATCACAGACTTCAACATATCCTATACTATACGATGCATATTTCCGTTTGGTTGACTTTTCCTGTTTTAGTTTCAGTTACTGCTAGCTTTCTCGTTTTTCTACAGGTTCTTTGAAGATGACTCTTTCTATCATGACCCCGACTCTTAACTCCAGCTGGCTGGGTTGGACTTCGATATATCCCGTGGGTTCCTCAGATTCTCGGTCCATACTATTCTGGAGTGCACCTATGGATTGTAGTTGGGTTGTTGCTTCCAACTTCTTTCTTGCTCTCTTTTTATGGGTCACGTTTAGACCTCTATTTCCTCTTGGAGTGCGCTTGTGGTTGGATTATAGTTACTTTGTCACTTTCCTGAGCTGAATAGATTTTTTTTTAAAATTTCTGCTTCTGTTATTATGGCCGTCTGTTTTGGCTTTGTTTCGTTTTCTGCTTATCATTTTGTGAGTTACCACTGGGAGGCAGTTTCCCAACTTTTCTTCTATTTAAGCAGTGTCACCCTATCTCTCCGTCTCTTTGATGGTTTTTAGGGCTTTTTTTTTTTTTTTTTATGTTTCACTCATTATGTATGTATTATCCTATTAACAATAATCTCTCAAACCAGTGTTACAACCTTATAGCTTGAAATTTGATGTGCGCATCCACATTATGAGCGTTACTGCTCACGCTTGGAACGTGATCATGGTACATGATTTGTCCATGATAAATATTCTCAAAAACTGTATATATTTACATATTAGAAAGAAAATGATTCACGCGTACATTTAGTTATATTTGTGCATCGAAATCATATGTAATTAGTTTGATTTTTTATTCAAGTTTTAATTTTTATTTGTGTTGTTAGTTAATAAAGAACGATGATGTAAAGAATGTCTATTTGGTAGATCATATTTTGAAGTGATATTAAGATTAGGTAATATATGTAGAAATGTATTTTGAATTTGTAAAACGAACTAATTCTTGATCTTATTTTTAAGTGATATATAAAGCTAAGAATAAATACGTAACATATTTTTTGAACTTCATTGTCAAACTAAAAGTTTGCGTTTTCAAGCCAACTACTAATAACTATAGATGTATCATGTAGTTTAGTAGTTATTTAAGTCTTCTTCTGTACGGGATGCATGCGGTCCACATAATGACAGACAAATGTGTTTTTTGGATAAATAAATTTGAATATTTAAAATATAAAATATATCTTAGAAATGATGGTTTTACTTGATTTGCTCAAAATATGCAAAAGCAATAAATCAAACTAATAAATTTGAAATTTACCAATACATCATTGAAAAACTGCAAATTTCTTATTGCTATTTAATACAATTCAAAAGAAGTTGGCTCATGACTTTATAGGACTTCAAATCAAAGTTGTTAAAGGCAGAGGGCTTGGGCCTTGGGCTCTTTAATACGTCAAAAGTTTGTGCTCTTTTGGTGGAAAGAACCACACTATGAATTACTGCTTAAAATGGTAAATTTAGCATTTATAATCATTTTATTTGAATATTTTATTAATTAAGTTATAATTCATTCTACTCTTCATAAATATTTAATAAGTACTTTATTCACTATAAATCTAATTTTTACTTTTTGTAATTCATTCAACCATTTATATATTTTATTTAACTTTTTATTAACTGAAGTTATAATTCACTTGACTAATAATAGGCTCATTTAATTTTAATTTTAAATATTTAAGATTCATTAAACTACTTAAATATTTTATTAAATTAAACCATATTTATATATTATTTAACTATTTAAACATTTATTTAACTACTATTCATCAACTTATTCAAAATTTAACTATTTAATTAACTAAATTTAAAATCATATTTATAATTTTTTTATCGTGACTGTTTAATTTTAAATCTAAATTAATAAAATTAATTTTATAATT
This sequence comes from Allium sativum, assembly GCA_030737875.1. Classification (NCBI taxonomy): domain Eukaryota; kingdom Viridiplantae; phylum Streptophyta; class Magnoliopsida; order Asparagales; family Amaryllidaceae; genus Allium; species Allium sativum. The sequence goes on along the minus strand of JASFAX010000020.1, from coordinate 63,489,386 downwards.
TAAATTAACTTTTCAAGTTCATAAAATTTACTTTAAAGTTTGAACTAATAAAAATTAACTATAATGTTTAAACTAATTTAAATTAACCTTTTAAGTTTAAACTAATTTTTTTTTGGCAAAACCGACCGGTTTCTAAAGTGATCCGTAATACTTAGTTTAAACTAATTTAAATTAACTTTAAAGTTTTAATCCAATTAAATTAGCTTCAAATTTTAAACTAATTAAAATCAATTTTAAAGTTCAAAATAATTTAAATAACTTTAACTACGAGAATAAAAATTTCTATTAGGTTGTCAAAACAGGTTCGGTGATAGGAGGAAAAATCGAACACGATGGCTAATTTGCGGCATACCATCGATTGTGGCGACGTCGGCGACGACGAATGGTAGCGGTTAATTTTTTGTTTGAGCTTTGGAAATTACAAAATTGAATGTCGATTGTAATGGACTATTCAAAGTGCACCTTATTACGCTTTATTGCCTCACAGAAGTCGCGTTTATTATGCTTTTTGTACGCCTCGACGACACGAAAGCATAGGAGCTACGCTTTCCATTGGCACTTAGGCGACCTAGGCACACGCATTAGCAACTATGCTTCAAATTTATATATATATATATATATATATATATATATTTACGTATAAAAATGCACATTAAATAAAAAATATTGTTGGTGCCTACTATAACATGATAGCACTAGGCAATGCTAATATGGATATTTAGACCATTTTATGGTTTTATTTATACTCTGTTCATCCCTCACAACATAAAATCATTAATTATTTTATTCAACGTGATGCAAAGAGTTGATTAATCATACACAACATATCATTTGACCTAAGTACATGTTGTGAGTTAAATGCATAAGCTACCTTGGATTTTAACTTGGCTCTATGCCTTTTAAAAAATAAAAATAAAACTTATATACGAACTATTTTAAAAGTTGTCTTTAGATCACTTACATAATTTACGTTCTTACATTAAATACTCTGGAAAATTTGGTTTACCAACGTAAACAATATTCTATTCAACATATTATTTTATTCATTACCAAAATATGTTCTACCAATTAAATTTCCTGCTTCACTTTTGAGTTACACCAATTAGGCAAATGTGTTGCAATTTATTAATTATATATATTCATTGGATTTGTTAACTTACAAACAAAATGTCGAAGAATGAATTGAAAGAATTTATATATTGATACATGTTGCATTAGATTTGAAATTGATGAAATTCACATTTCATTTAAGTGTATATATTTACAAAACTTCTAGGTCCAAGTGGAGCTGTTCAAATCATGTAAGACTTGATTTAAGCAAGAATGTTTATCAAACCAAGTCAAATCCAGTGTGGATTGTTAGACAACAATCTTTTGGACCAAAAGATTGATTCGGAAAAAAGTTATGATTTGAAAGTTTGAAAACTCAAAGATTTTTTTATTATGATTGTTATACTCAGCAAGAACATAGTAAAAGTTAAAGCACCAACATTTGAAGTTAACATCATTTAATTTCTTTGTAAATTTAGTATTAATAACGAATAACGCAAATGTTTGCCACATAATTTCATTTTTATTAGAATTCAAATCTATACATTGTTATGACTTGTAATGAATGATTTCAAAGGCAAAGGTCGACTTCAACATATAAAATTTGAGAAAGGTAATTATGATACTATTAAATATTACTCCAGGTAAGGTTAAACGTCTCATTTAATGTTAAAGTTTGTCGAAAAAAAAAACTAATTTGTTTTATCCACCAAAACCTTGATTTGACAATCTTTTACAGCTTTCTTATCATGACACTTGCTTCAGTATTATAGCTTCAAGAATAAATTTAAACAAAGCACAACAAGTACAGTTTTGAAGTACTGAGAGTTTAATTTCAAGCAGTGTTGATTAGTTCAACATTTTATCAGTGAATAGATTGTTGCATATGTATATAATCGCTCTAGTTACAGTGAAAACAGAAACATCTCACGAAGCATTAGAAATCCGCATCATTAATCCTTCATATTTATGATCAAATTCATTTTCAGTGCAGTCGTTGCAAAACTGGCTCCATTTCAGAACGAAAATATTGGAGACCTATACCGACTCGATTTCGATTTAACCATCGAATTGAAGCAAAATCAAAAGAGATTTAGTTCATTTCGATTCAGAAACAAAGGGAAAGGGGAAAAAAGGAGGAATGCGAAGAAGAAGAAGTAGCAGCAAACCTGAACTTTTTAGAAACCCTAAGCTTCAGGGAGGAAGATGGCGACATAAAGTGTTAAGGTGGGACCCGGTGCGGTTCAAATATCGTGCCTGATTTATGAGTGAAGACGAGTGCGGTTCAGATAAATTTGTTGTCTTCCTTGGAAGACAAAGGGAAAGAAGGGGAAAACTTGTTATAACCCCTAAGTTTATGAAGCTGTTCACCCACAAAATTTTCCTGTATACACATATGTATATGGCTGCACCTCTTACTTGAGGCAGAACCAACCATGGTTGCATATAACACTAGGTTCAGCTCATAGCATTGGCATCCAAAATGTACATAATAAACAACACATACCATTTCAAAAGAGGCTGAGCTACCATGTCCTAGAAAGAGTGAGAAGAAAAGAACACAAAATCCAGTAAGCCAACCACTGTTCATTGTCGATTCCTGATGGACTCTCGGCAGCCACAACAGATGCATACCTGAAATCGATATCAAATTTCAACAACTCCTTCGAATAAAAGAATCAAATCAGACCCATACAACAATTTTCTTGACAGAACTCACTTATAGTGGCTACAGCAACATCGCAGATCAAGGCCTGAATGCATGGAAATAAATTGGAAATCAGTTAGTAATATCAGTTACAGATTACTGGAAGAAGAAGATGGCAGTATAAGTTAAGGTGTGTACCAAGATAGAGAGTGTGGGTGTACATAAGAAATAAGACATGCCAACCATGGCTGCACCTCTTGCTTGAGGCAGAACCAACCATGGCTGTAACACTAGCTTCAGCTCATAGCCTTGGTACCCAAAATATACATAAGAAATAATACATACCATTTCAAAAGAGGCTGAGCTACCATGTCCAAAAAAGAGTGAGAAGAAAAGAGCACAAAATCCAGTAAGCCAACCACTATTCATTGTCGATTTCTGATGGACTCTCCGTAGCCACAACAGATGCATACCTCGATTTCTGATGGACTCACCGTAGCCACAACAGATGCATACCTGAAATCTATATCAAATTTCAACAACTCCTTCAAATAAAAGAATCAAACCCATACGGCAATTTTCTTGACAGAACTCACTTACAGTGGCTACAGCAACATCGCAGATCAAGCCCTGATCGCATGGAAATAAATTGGAAATCAGTTAGGAATATCAGCTACAAATTACTGGAAGAAGAAAATGGCAGTATAAGTTAAGGTGTGTACCAAGATAGAAAGTGTGGGTGTAGGAGAGTAAAGTATGAAACCGACCCATGGTTTCTTTGACAGGTTGAAGTGAATAGAGAGGCAGAGAGGAAGGGATTAATAAAAAGAGAAGGTGGACACGTATCGAAAAGGGAAAGGGTGGTGAGATGATGTGGCAACTTCAGTAAGAACCAGATAGCATCCGATGGTTGCATGAGTTTTTCTCAGGCTTCTGGGTTTAGGTCCTTTCACATCCTTTAAGACTTCGTCACTTTTAGTATGCCGCTTGTAAAGCCACGTCAGAAATGGATAAATTTCATGAATATTGTATTAGCAGCCATCAAGAAGGATAAAAATCTATGATGATCCATGTTTGATGCAACTTACACACGACGGAGCTAAAGCATGCCTATGTATTATCCTATTTTTATTAACACTGTGATGATAGAAATAAAATACGTTTTCTTTTCATATTTCATGCCATATTAGATTCGTTAATCATTTAATGTTAGTATGTAAAATAAAACATATGTAAATGACCTGTTACGTGGTATTATTGCAACGTGACGTAGTTATGAGTAATTTATCAAGTTAATTGCTTGTTTCAAATAATCATAGCCGTGATGTTTTGATAGAAAACTGCAATATCACCGTTGGAACTTGAACACGTAACGCTTGTCAAATGCTGAATAGTGTATTAGATAAGATTGCTAGATGTTAAAGGGTTACATACTTATAGTTATTGGATGCTAATATTATGACTCAGCTGAGAGTTTTATGTTGGTTAATATAACTAAGGACAAATGAAGAATCTCCAAGTGATGATATTACATGGTTATCTTGATTCGAGAATACTGTAAAATTCAACGTGCACACTTCAATTTAATTAAAGCTAAATCATGGAGGACCGTCCATCGGATGATTGTATTTGAATCTTAGTCGAAGCATTGAAAATGAAATATTATTCGATTATACGAGAGTAGTGTCACGGTCATTCGTGGTCAACGTAAACTCCAAATCTCTTGTCAAATAGGTGTAGTTAACTGTTATTATTGTTAATACTGAAAGAAGGACATTTCGCTTGGACTTAGCAAGTTAAATATGGACAATTAGGAGTTCTGACCAAAATCGAAAATTTATAAGTTCAAGAGTGATATAGTTCCAACAAGGAGAATCAGTTTAAATAGCTGTTACTAAAGGATGCACTTAAAATTGTGAAATCAGATTTTACTGAAATATGGGTTATTGATAAATTTAGTTAAGCTGTCATAACACTAGTTAAGATTTCATGTAAATACGAATAATCAAATTGTTTGATATAAATCACTAGTGGAAGTTAAATATTTGAGTCATACAACTGCACGAAGAATACTCTAAAATACCACACAATTTAGTTAACTTATAACTATTATAAGTTAATTAAAATTTATGGAATATAATTATTAAATTTTAGTTTGATTGTCATTATCGTTTAATAAAGAGTGTTTAGAAAAATTATATATGTAAATATCGATATACGATGTATGATATTGATGAAAATTTAACGATGACTTAAATAAAATAAATATTAAGTGTTTATTGAAGTTCTAAAGGCCTATAACTTCATGTAAATGTCGACCATAGGAGCTTAGGGAAGTTGTTCAAGTTTTAGTATGCATTGATTCGTGTTGGCATAAAGGCTAAGTAAAGGTAGGAGATCTAATCTCCGTTATTTCCTCTATCTTGATGCCAATTTATACCTCTGTTTCTCGTTCATTTCAAAGCACACTCCTACCCCCATCATAGTTGAAAGCATCACAGGCTTATGGCCATTACTTTCCCAAACATATTCAATACAAAATCGATTGAAATAAGGTAATTTTGCTCATTTGGGGCTGTTTTGAAAAAGAATAACAAGATTAGGGGGGTTTGAAAATATTTACATATATAAGCATGTTTTGGCCACATGTGCATCTCAATTATAATTTTCTGTTGGCAACTTCTCAAAAGTTGCCAATACAAAAAAATTGAATCTAGTTGGCGACTTTTGAAAAATTGTCGATTAATTTTAATTTTTTTTATGTTGCCGATTTTAAAAAAAAAATCATCAATAATAATTTTTCACTTTAGTTGTGTACACGTGACCAAAAGAGATATATATATGTGTAAATATTTTGAAAACAGATCTATTTTTGTTATACTTTTTGAAAATTGTCCTTAAATAGTGAAATTTCCTTGAAATAAATAATGGTATTCATCTATAATCTGCTGCAATTTATGAAGGTGGTTCGATTGAATCTTGTGGTAGATTCTCCACTCAAGGTGCAAATCGCGACCTACTATTGTGTTAATATTTCCATTTGAATGATAATTATAATCGTATATGTTGATCATCATATTCGTGCCTTTTAGATTTTAATTATTGTATCGAGTTTGCTTATATAGCTTTTGTTGTCCAATATTATGTATATATATCCAAATTAAATAAAAGATCACATGATAAATTCATCAGAACATTTATATTATTTTTGGCCATACTGTAAATACTCAAATATGGTTTTTCAAAATTTTAAAATCATTTCGAAGTAGTTTTGTAATTTTACAATGTACCATACGTAGTAGTTATATATAATATTATACATATACAATTATTTTAAACTAATTTCCATATAGTTATTATTAAAAATGTATAATTCTTTTAAAATAATATACGCATTATTTAAAATAGAAAAAATCCATGCAAATTCAATATAAAAAATTATTTTTAAAACCCACTAGAGGAAAATAGCTATACTTTTAAAACACAAACGTATAGATGTATATACAAGTAATAATAATTTGCATATACATATTAACTAAAATATAAAATACTTTTATATATATTTCAAAATAAAAAATTAAATATTATACATATCTTATATATAATATTTATAGTTTGAATTAAAATTTTAAATAGATATCTACTTAGATTTGGATTTTTTTTTAGTGCTAAACAAACATAATTTTTTTAAGGTATTAATTCGAAATATTTTGAATTTGTTATTGTTATTGCTTCTAAGTCACTATTTCTCAATAAGTTGGGGGTCAACTAGAGATGAAACTCAAAACAAAATGGTGAGGTTAATTTAAAAGTAATAACAATAATAATATATCTAAAGGCGAAAACAGAAATAAAGATAAAATGAAATAAATTAACATAAAATTCAATAATAATTAAAACAAAAATAAAAATAAAAACAGATAAAGAAGTTGTAAAGACCCGTAAATTCCCGCTCTTTGGATCGACCATAAACCACACAAGTCTGACCCAAAAGTTGGAAATCCACGAATACTTTAACTTTGGGAATACAACAACATCAGAACAATAACAACAGACTTTTATAAACATTAAAATAATGGTACATCAGAGTACAGAATATCAGAGTGCATCGAATAAAATTACAGCGGAAGATAAATTACAATAAATTATTGTACAATACAGTGCAGCGGAAATAAAATAAATACAGTGGAAGACAACTATGCTCTGGACACAACTTTAAGCTTCAATCCAGAATCCTGCTCGAGATAAAGACCTGTAGACAAACTACTCGACTGCCCGTGTGGAAAAGAGGGCACCCGAGTTTGCAAAGGTGGAAACAAACAACGGGTCAGTCATGGGACTGGTGTGAGAATTCTTAACTAATTTAACTAATAACAATGAGACAAATCCAAGGACCACGCCGCTAACGCGGAACAGGTTTACTCCAATAGATTGTCGTGCATAAATTAAAGTAAATCGTTAAACAACGCAATGCTTTCTGGAAAAATGAAACCATCATAAGACCCAAGTCCCATCACACAATGCAACGCAAACCGGAGGATAGGGTTTTACCTTATAATGGTTAAAAATGCTTGATACGATAAAAATGGATTTTGATATTATTATTAGTGTATATAAGTTTTCAAAAATAGTTCAATTGTAATGACCCGGAATTTTAGCAACGTAATAATGAAGTTATTTAATTATTTAAATAACGAATATATTTAATATGCGGCGTCAGAACGTATAATTTAAAATTATAATTATAATCGAGCTCGAAATGGCGCTGCAGTTCGCTATTTGGCGATTTGAACTTTAACTCAATGTACAGAATTCGTTTTAAGCCGGATTTCTGTGAAACAAGAAACGCGTCGAGCTGGTGGAATATATCTTTCTAGTGGAAGAGAAAAATCTGGATTTCGTCTTGTAGATTTTGAGATATGTCCAAATCAAATTTTGGAATAGTCGCTATAGAATCGTTTATCGACCGTAACGGTTTATTCGATAAACTAGAGATCGGGTTTGAAATTAGACAAGGTTCTTTTGGGAAATAGTGATAATTTAATTTTTAGAATTTTTTGGTAATTTTTAATTAATTTAATAAGCAACCTTTTATGTGGGGTATTTTGCACCCTATAATCAACATTTCGAGGTTACACAATATGAGTTCATCTACCGGTATTATTACATTTTTGGGACCAAAGCACGTCACTCATTTCAACGGTATTTTTGTTTCTGTCCATAACTGTCCCTACGTGAAAAGACTATTTCATAGTGGGGTACGCTATGTTTTCAACTTAAAACAAACTAAACTGAATAGGTAGCTGGTCAAACGAACTCGAAATTCAACGAAACAAGTTTCATACGAAATCTTAGGAAGAGGTCTAGTGAAACGTCAAAGCCTCATATTTTTAGGATTTTTTCTGGAATTGTTAGGAATTATTGCTCGGTGTTTTTTATCGATATTTTCTAAGGGATTTTCACAAACGGTGTCGGAATTCGACGAAACCTGTCCCATTGGGTCTGGAATATTTTTCTATGATAGGAATACCTTAGTTTGTCGAAAACAAAGATCGTATGGATTTGTTCTAGGGTGATACTTCACGTGTAAGCATCGTTGGATTAAAATAATAATTTAACCTTCCCACCTCTATAAATACCTCGTTCACTGGCTAAACCTAATCTTAAAGTCAGCTAAACTTCTGCGCCTCCACTTCCCAGAAATAAAACGAACGAGTGAAATTTATCCAATCCTTCCTCCATTTCTTTCTGCGAATCCACTCATCATCTCAAACATCTTCCTTCTACAAAATGGAAGAGCTCCGCAAGCTCTCCGATTCCAATGGCCGTGATGAAGAAAGCTGCAACGAGATGGTTGGGATCTGCTCGAGGAAGCTTGGCGTTCGTGATCAAATACCTAGCCGAGGACAGGCTCGGGCTCAACAAGATTTCAGGCGAAGAAGGAGGAAGCTGGTGCAATCGAACTGGCAGTTGTCGGCGGCCCTCCGGTGGTCTGTTTCCTGGTGCGGTGGTGACGTTCTTGAAGGATTTCAACTGATGTAGTGGTGCTGCTTGAAGACTGCGACGTTGTTGAGGGCTACTGACGTTTTTCAGAGGGGTCGGTTAGGAGAAGGGTGGGATGGTGGAGCTGTCAGTTGGAAGATTTGTGGACTGTGGAGGGAGCGGTTGAGATGGAAAGTTTGGGTAATGGTGCAGGGGCGTGTATTTGCTGAAAGATGAAGTGGGAGGAGTACTATAGGGTGCGGCCAGGGCGAAAGAACGTGGGCCAAAGTTTTTAAAAATGGGATTTGTGTTTTTAGTTTTGAAGTTATGGTGAAAGAAAGAAGTCGTGAAGTGTTGAAAGTTATTGAAATGGATAGAGGAGCGGTGTTGTGTAGTGAAGGAGTATGTTGTGGGTACAGGAAGAGCTCGCAGGTATCGTTTATTTTAGAGGATGAAGCACTGTTTAGTGCGGACGTGAGGGTTAACAGGGTATTGGGCTGAGTAATTTCGATAAGGCCCAATGGAAAAGAAATGGTAAGAACAAGAAGAAATAAAAAGGGAAGATGGTGAAGCTGACAATTCGAAGGAAGAGGGGAGTAAGAGCGGGTCTGGTTAGTTAGGAAATGGGATTGGGCCTAAATTTAAACGGTGAGCCCATTTAGAAATTAAAATCCAAGTTTTTATTTAAATTTAAATACTTGTATAACTGGTAAAAATCGTATCTTCTCCGTATGATATCAGAATTGGATAAAATATGATCCGACAGGATCTTATGGACGGACACTACACGATGACACTGACTGGAAGTCCATCGGAGCTCGTCACAATTTATAGCAAATTAAATTGTCCGTTTGAATAAAGCGATGATTACCGTTATTAACGATGATCGTCCAATGTGAGTAAAACTCACTAACTCTGTACAATTTATATTTTTATAAATTGTACTTTATTTTTGACTGTTGTAGATTGATTGTTAAACTGGACTGTTAAATAGATTTGATTGAAAACGTAGTTATAGTTAATCTATGTACTGTTAATCAAATATGGTTCTGTACAGCAGAATATTTCATTTCAAAATGAAATATGATGTATATTATACTGTGTAACATCTGTGGATGCAGAGAGACAGGTTGGAGGAATCCGACTGGATTTCTCAACAATTATTTTACTATTTTCATATATTGTGATATATGATGTGTTATATAATCTGCTATTGATTATGGATGTTAGAATGATATTGATCATTGTTATTCGATATTTTAAAATATCATAAGAAACCCTGAGTTGTGAAATGGAATATTTCAATGTATATTGAAATAAAGGAATTTTATAAAATCACAGGATTTTATAAAAGGAAATTATTTATAAAACGAACACGGTTTTATAAAAGGAAGTATTTATAAAACCAATAGAGTTTTATAAAAGGGATATTTATTTAGAAAATAAATAGAATTGAAAAGGAGAATATTTATTTAGAAAATAAATAGAATAAAGGAATATTTATTTAGAAGATAAATAAAACGGTATAAATAGGAAGTATTTGTAACGGAAATCAAACGATATAAATAGGAAATATTTGTAACGGTAAATAGAAGTTATAAATAGGAAATATTTGTAACGGTAAATAGAAGTTATAAATAGGAAATATTTGTAACGGTAATTAGAAGTTATAAAAAAGGGGATAGTTGTAACGGAAAGTAAACATTATAAAAAGGAAATTGAAGAGATATAAAAGAGATAATCGAATAGAGTTAAATCGAATTTAGTATTCGAAGGAGCTAATCGAATTTAGTTATTTGAAAAAGAGTTAATTGAATATTAGTTATTCAATTAGAGATAATCAAATAAAGTTAATCGATTAAAGATAAGCAAATAAGAGTTAATCGACTATTAGTTAGTCGAATGTTAGTTAAGCAAATAAGAGTTAATCGACTATTAGTTAGTCGAATGTTAGTTAAGCAAATAAGAGTTAATCGACTATTAGTTAGCCGAAGATTAGTTAATCGAATATGGTATTCGATGTTAGTAAATCGAATATGGTATTCGATGTTAGTAAATCGAATATGGTATTCGATGTTAGTTAATCGAATATGGTATTTGAAGTTAGTAAATCAAATATGCTATTTGAAGTTAGTTAATTGAATATGTTATTCGAAAGGGGTTAGTCGAGTCGAGTTAGTCAAATAGAGTTAATCGATTTGAGTTAACTAGTTAGAGTAACCAGTTTTGAGTTAACTAGTTAGAGTAATCAGTTAGAGTTAACCAATTTGAATAAATCAGTTAGAGTTAAACCAATAGGGTTAATCAGTTAGAGTTAATCCAAATAATATGCCATTTAGCATGACTGCTAGCGTAGTTCGCAGGGCTGCAGATAGCCTAAGGCGGTCGGATGTTTCCTGAGGGAATCAGGCGTAACCATTGTGATCGCTGCGATCTAGAGTCAAGCGAATGGAGTTAATCGAATATTAGTTATTCGATATGAGTTAAGATAAACGAGTTAAGATAATCGAGTTAAGTTATCGAGTTAAGATAATGAAGTTAAGATAATCGAGTTAAGTTATCGAGTTGAGTTAATTAAGTTAAGTTAGTCAAGATGAGTTAATCCAAAGGAGTTAGTCGAATACTAGTTATTCGAATAGAGTTGAATAAAGTTGAATAGAGTTGAATAGAGTTATCGAATATTAGTTATTCGAATAGAGTTAAAGGAAAGGAGTTCTCGATTATAGTTTAATCGAAGGGATTTATCGATTATAGTTTAATCGAAAGGAGATTATCGAATATATAGTATTCGAAAGAAAGAGACCGAATATAGTTTATTCGAAAAAGAGAGATTTCGAATATAAGTTATTCGAAGAGAGAGATAATCGAATATAGGATATTCGAAGAAGAGTTAATCAAATAAAGATTCCTCGAAAGAGAATTACAAGTCGAATTCAATTATATCGAATTCGGGAAAGTAATATTTACTTTCCGGTTTTTAAATCAAGAGTATACACTAATAATTTAGGGTTAGGTTTAATTAGTCTAATTAAAGAATAAAGGTTATAATTGAAGTTAGATATTTCGAAAGTAAGGATTATAACGTTATCGTTATAATCAACGTTTTCAATAAAGAAGTGAATTCGTAAATTGAATCCGAGAGTTATGTGAAGAAGTTGTTAAAGGTTTAAAAGATAAACTGTTACTATTTCGAAGTTATAACGTTGTTCAGTTAAGGTCTGAGAGGTAATTATACCCCAACTTGATTGACTTCCTTCTTAACTAAGAAATGGTAAGGTTTGATAGTGAATGATGGTTAAGTGAATTCGGTAAATGGTTTGAGTTGGCATAGCGATGTTTATTTAAACATCAGTTTAAATCCAATAAAAGAAATTTAGAATATAGGAAACAAGGAAATGGAAATGTTTTCCATTGTTAATAAAGTATATTTTCTAAAATTAGAAAATAAGAAATTTAGAATATAGGGAAATAGGAGATAAGTAAATTAATGAACTAAAGAGATAAATGTTAAATGATGATTGGTTGATATAATTTCCGTCTGGAAATAATATCGTTGTTTGCACACGAGTTTTTCTTTGATAGTTAAATCACAGACTATCAATGTTTTGACCATTTTAACGTTGTTAATATGGAGAGACCGGTTGGATTATTATCCAAAGAACCACTCTGTATTGGCATAAGCGTTGCAAATCATATATGCTGAATGTATTGAAGACGGAGTAAAGTGCAAGGGCTGTTGTATAAATCTTAGAGAACAATGGGCTAAGATGGATGTACTGAATAGTGCCTTCGGTTTCGTTCAGTCCCAGAACGAATGTAAATGGACGAATGTCTGACAAAGTATTTCCAATGATCGAATGGGTTGGTCTATATAAATATATATGGTTGCAACGGATTTATCCCTTAGCATAACATCCAGGATATGTATATAAACCAACTAATGATTTACGGATCTGATAATGTGGCATTCAAAGTGATCGTGTTATAAATGAATGAAAAGTAAGCGTAACCTCTAGCCTCACATCCGGTAAATGACAGAAATCGGGCAGGCAGCATGGCTAAGTCGGTCGCACCGAAGTAGGGTGTATTATCACCTATCTAGAGAATATTCATTTGCTTCTTTTAATCTATCAATGCTGTCCCATATATATACGGGAAACGGTTGCTGATCCCAACTGTTGGTGATGTACATTCGATACACTCAAGCGAAATGAGTGGTCGGTCATGTGTGGCTGAGTTGCAAGATGTTCTTGTTGAACTCCAGTGTATCGTTCCTAGAGTACACTGATTGGAAGGTGGTCCCATACCTTGTCATAGTTGGAAATCCATTACCCAATACGTGCTTGCGATTTTGATTGTATACTATATATGTAGAACGTGAGATGAAAGCGTTTTTGCTAGTTGATATCTATTTGTACATAGACATTATTATAATATCAAAAGGTTTTTGATATAAAGATATTTTGGATTCTCATAAGGGAAAAAACCCGTTCCGTTCTGCGGCGTGGTCTTATGAGATATCGTCTACTTGTTCAAACTGTTTTAAATTGTTTTACTCATACCAGTCCCATGACTGACCTGGAGTTTATTGTGTTTTGTTTCCCTAAACTCTTGGGTGCCTAAATTTGTACGGGCAGTCAAGTAGTCGGGATTTTACAGATACACTTGGAGAGCTTGGAGCAGGAGGCTTCAGGATTCTATAGCTATTATTAATTCCTGCTGTTGTTGTAAGTGCTGTACTCTGATAAGTGCTATTGTATATATAACTGTTTGTATTTCAAAAGTTATGTTATATTTTATTCGTTCCGCTGTGAGATTCGTGTTTACTCGGATGATGATGTTCTTCTTCTTCTATTCTAATAGTTCTACCTTATCTTTCCTCACCCTCTATCTTCTTTCTATTAGTTTCTTGAATTTCCAGTGCAATTTGTGGTTGGACTTGTGTTATTTAGTCAGCTCAAATTGGACCGGATTTTCGGGTCACTACAATTGGTATCAGAGCATTGGTTTAGTTATTACCTTGGCTCTGTGGCGAAATTCAATAGAGATGGGATTAGTAATATCCTAGACTGAGTTTGAGTGTATATATACGAGTGCGTATTTGTAAGTTAATATAAAATGGTTTTATATTGTGGAGACTCATTGGTTGAGTGGCTTATGAATTCTGGTCGATCAGTTTGATCCACTGTATCGGTAGGAGTTCTATAAACACTTGAATACGATGAACCGACATAGTATGTTTTGATATAGTATATTAGTTGTGTTGGTTGTTATTATAATCGAGTAAGATTATAAAAGTGAAATGGTTATAAATAACTAATCAGAATTCATATAAGTAAAGTATATGAAATAAGATGAAGTAAATCTGAATTTAAATCAGATTTGGAATTTAAAATAAGGAAATTTTAAGTTCCTGGGAGATTTTGAAAACGTTTTTCAAACTGAAAGTGATATAGTATTGAACTCACTTCGATGGCTAGAAAATAGATTCTGACGATGAATCGCGACATCATCAGTGTTCATTTTCGAGTTCTAAGTGACGGATTACTACCAAAGGTTTTGTTTTTGAATTGTTTTGAGAAAACAAGTTGTTCAGAAATTCAAAGGTTTTGAATTGGCAGTATGATTTCAAATTGATTTGAAAGAAACCCATGAATTTAAGTTCTGGAATTAAAATTTAACTTATAATGAAGTTAAATAAAATGAGATGGTAAAAATAAGTTGAAATTTAACTTGAACCGAGTTAAATAGAATTGAATTGGATTAGAGAATAATCTGTTATGGAATTGGGTTGATAAGTCAATAATTTGGAATTTGATATTGGGGATCGAATGAAATTCGAGTTGGATTTGAGGATATGAACTGATTGAGATTTGATTGAGATAACACTGGTATATGCTGAGTTGATAGCATATTGAAGTTATAGAGTTGGTATGCCCGACAAAAAGGTACCAGTTTATATTTTATATGGATATGAGATTTTTGAGCCGAATTGGCAAGCCGCTTGGCTGTTTGATTTTCTTTTGGGTTGGAGATGGCCTAGAGAGGCGAGTGGGAGTTTGAGTTATTGACAAGTACAAAGGAGGTGCTGGCGAAATTTTTCGAAAAGTTAAGGTGTTAGAAATTTTCAGAATTTTTGAAAATTTAGTTAGTCGGATAAGTTGTAAGTGCTGTTGTTGTAAGTGCTGTACTCTGATAAGTGCTATTGTATATAAAACTGTTTGTATTTCAAAAGTTATGTTATATTTTATTCGTTCCGCTGTGAGATTCGTGTTTACTCTGATGATGATGTTCTTCTTCTTCTATTCTAATAGTTCTACCTTATCTTTCCTCACCCTCTATCTTCTTTCTATTAGTTTCTTGAATTTCCAGTGCAATTTGTGGTTGGACTTGTGTTATTTAGTCAGCTCAAATTGGACCGGATTTTCGGGTCACTACATCAATCATAATGTATCAATCCTAGGACACATAGATACCATAATACTATGCTTCCATACTAGTAATACAATCAAAACCGCATGAGGTCGTATTGGAAATTGGGTTTCCATCATGAGTCAAGGCTAGGGAGGAGCTCCTTACCGATTCGAGACACTCTAGCTAATGTCTCAGGATCCCCCGCTGTGAACCCTTGGATAGTTGCAGGGCCGGTCCACCATACGAGTTGCGGATTAGTTATTCCTGAACACACATTTCCCGGCCCTATAGGACCTATCATCCGAGGCGCCTCATTCCATCATCCACATAAGTAAAATGTCGGGACGTGTTAAAGCCCAAACACCACTTCTAGCTAGAAAGAAACGTGTTGCTCTCCCTGCGTTCCCTTCTCCCGTTTTAGACTCCGACGGTGTGTGAGGCTCGCGAAGTCACGCTATACACAAAGCTATGCCTAAACAGGCTATGCTTTGATCATCCCACATGGCCTGCTTTTCAACAAAGCCTTGATCATATGCATCTTAGCATGCTACATCGTCACTCCATATCACACTACCAATCCTTTGCCGAAATATATGAAAGGGTGTTAAGCAAGAGAATAAATTCTCCGCCACCAAACATTCATACATTCGACAGAAAATCAATAAATACAATATAAAGGAGTACAATGTCAGACACACATTCCATTTATAAGATTATGCTCTGGGTCTGAGCGAAAGCCAAATCCGTGCAAATCAGCACTACGTCCGGATAACTACCATTTTAGCCCCGTCTTGGGAGCAAATCAATCAAGGGCCTCAACACTAGTTACCCATTCGATGTGAAGATCGTCGGCCTTCAATCGCCGTCTTCAATTCTTCGAACGTCGTATCATTATTTGGAATGAGAGTAAACTCGGACTTTCCAAATAACTCTCGCATATATAAATTTGGAAACCATTTCCTATCATCGTTAATAATTTATAACGATCTATCGCTATTTTTACTTTACATACACATCCTAAACATAACAATGTATATTTTCCTCTTCCATTTTTCAATTTACACCAAATGTATATTTGGTTTCATTATTTTTCTAATGAAAATCTATTCCTTAGAAATGTAAATTTCTAATCTTATTATTTACATTGAAAAATGTAAATTTATATTCCTATTTTATTTACATTGAGAAATGTAAACTTATACTTCAATACATTATTATATTGAAAATGTAACCTTTATTTCATATTCTATTTACATTGGAAAATGTAAATTCCTAATCATTCTTTTGTTTACATTGAAAAATGTAAACTCTTTTATTTGCATATAAAAATATAATTTCTATTTCATCCTTATTTACATTGAAAAATGTAAGTTTCTATATTAATCCAATTATATATAAAAATGTAACTTCCTATTTTCCTTTTATTTACATTAAGAAAAATGTAAAACTTTTATAATCCTTATCTTATTACATTAAAAATATAACTTTCTTTTATAACAAACTTGGAGGTGAAAATCTTTATTTCATTATTAACACATGACGGTGTGAAAATAACGTCAATTTCTAAATTATCCATTTATATTTTAATATGGGCCAGACTTCTCACATTAGGCCTGCAACTTGTGGATGTTGGATAGGCCGGTTGGTTCCGGGCAGACTTATCCCACATGTTGGGCTTAACCTCGTGTCTTGGCCCAATTTATATTTGCGCTCTTGGACCTCTCACATTAGGCCCAACATTTGTGGCTGCTGGATATGCCGGTCGGGTCCGGGCAGACTTCCACCACAAATGTGACCTAACCTCGTGTCCAAGTACAATTTTAATTAATCATTATAATTGTTCTACTAAAATATTATTTTAAAATGTTTCACATTTCAAAATATCTTGATTTTGGAATATTCTATATTTCCAAAATAACTTGATTTCAGATACTAAAACTTACCCTTTTCAAATCTTAATAAAACTTGGTACTTTTTCAATTTCTATACTTACATATAAAAAATGTGATTTTGATACATGTCAAATCTACTTTTTTTAATTACATTAGAGAACATAAATAAAAGATCGTTTATTTTTCTAAGTTATATTTGTGTTAAAGGACACAATTAAAAAGACATTTATTTTTATGTTAACACCATTCCATCCTGATTTGAATATTTTAACGAATTCCCTTTTTAATCTGACATAAATGTTCTTTCAAATTTTTATCATAAATGTTCTTGCTAATTTCACATAAATGTTCTTCAAATTTTTAACATAAATGTTCTTGCTAATTTCACATAAATGTTCCTTCAAATTTTTAACATAAATGTTCTTGCTAATTTCACATAAATGTTCCTTCAAATTTTACATGACGATGAAAATCTCTTCTTAAAATCTACCTTTTTGTTTAATATAAAAATATAAAAAAAAATGTAAATTTTAATACAATCTTTTTACCGCATCTCAAATGACGATAAAAATCATTATTTTAAATCTAACAGTAAAATATGAACCTCTATATACATGTGAAATGTAGATAAAAATACGGTCCTTAGTTCTGCCATTTTATTTACACATAACATGGAAATAAAAATAGGTTTAATAATCTTATCCTTTTATTTGTACAAAAAATGTATTTTATAACTTTGCCTTTTTGTTTGTATATAATAATGTAATCTATAGCTTTGTCTCTTTATTTCAATGCAAATCTATTCTTAAATTACATAATAATAAAAATGTAATTTTTTTTATTTCAATGTGAATCCTACTTCTTTATTACATTATAAAAATGTATTTTTTTTATTTCAATGTAAATCCTCATTATTGACTTCATGTAATTTTAATTTACAATGTAATCTCTCATTCTTAACTTCATATAAAAATGTAATTTTAATTTACATTGTAAATCTCTCATTCTAAGTTTTATATAAAAATGTAATTTTTAATTTACATTGTAAATTCATACTATAATTACACATAAAAATGTAATTTTTATCTTACCTTGCAAATTCATACCTTAATTACATACAAAAATGTAATTTTTATTTTACGTTGCAAATTCATACCTTAATTACATATAGAAATGTAATTTTTATTTTTACGTTGCAAATTCATACCTTAATTACATATAAAAATGTAATTTTTATTTTACGTTGAAAATTCATACCTTAATTACATATAAAAATGTAATTTTTATTTGTATTGCAAAATCTCATCCTTTAATTACATATAAAAATGTAAATTTTATATGCAATATAAATTTCATGTCTTTTCATTACATAAAATGTAATTTTTATATGCGATATAAATTTCATGTCTTTTGATTACAAAAAAAAAAAAAATGTAATTTTCTATTATTTCAACTAAAATCAATGTTAATGTCATTCAGTTTTTTTTATAACAAAAATCAATGTTAATGCAAAATTTGTTCTTTTTATTCACATGAGAAATGTAAATAAAGTTTCATAGCTAAATTTGTTTTTATTTTCATGCACATAGACATGACACTAAAATAATGTTCCATTTCTAATGTATTAACATGACACTAAAAATGTGTTTCTATTTTGTTGCGTCAAAATTATGCTCTTTTATAATGTAAAAAATATGTACTTTTAATACGAACCAAAAATATGTTCTTTTAATACGAACAAAAATATGTTCTTTTTTATAACGTACAAAAATGTGTCATTTTATAACGTACAAAAATGATACTTATGTTTGAAATGAAACGACGCTTAAAATTTTATTTGAACAGAATGACATAAAAAAAAATCATTTTATTTTATTTTATTATAACAACACGATGCTAAAAATCAAATCTTTCATTTTAACAAAACGACGTTAAAAATCCAATCCTTTTATTTTAACAAAACGATATTTTTAATATCAACAAAGCGATATTAAAAAGATAATCTTTTTGATATGAACAAACAAAGACATTAAAAATCTTTCCAACAATTCAATAAACAAATATGATGAATTTGGTTTAATCTACTTCCCACATACACAAATGCAAATGTTAAACACACCAATTTTAAGGAACTATTCGTATATATGTATATAAATCTCAATAAAAATGAGATTTTGATCGCATTGACAAACTGAAACAATAGAACTGAAATAAGAAGTAAATAGCAGCGCAACATCAGATCTAAAATAATAGATCTGGAATTAATAATAAATTTCATCGCGAATTTAGAACATAAATTTGAATCTCAATAAACATGAGATTCAAATCGTATAAACCCAAACGAATATATCAAACACAACAGAAATGCATAAACAAATAAATCCTAAATTACCATAGCGCAGAATAATATACATATAGCGATTCAGAGGCAAGAATAGTAATTAAAATATAATTATTTATAAAAATAGATAGGATTTCTCACCTTGCTTTAAATCAGATCTGAAAATCCAAACAATTTCAAAAACAGCCCCAATCAATTCCAACACGATCTACTCGACGATACGGTTCCATAGGATTTGAAATTTTCAGATTCCGATGTCGTATGAGTGAAATATCAATTTTTAAAAATAAAATCAAGATTTGCGACGTTTAAAAGTGTTGTATTCACCAATTCATACCTTGGCCATTTATTTTTAGTTTTGTTCAAAACTTTGAATCAAGTTTTCTCGGTCTGTGGTTGATGGTTTTACGAACGGTTTGCGGCAAAACGACCGGCTACGAGAGGGCTTTGGGCGCCCCAAATGGTGTAGGGTGCGGCGGCCTATGTGGGGGTGCGGTTTGGGTGCAAAGGCGGCGGGTTCGTGGGTTCGGGGAGGGAGCTAGAGGGCATGAGAGAGTTTGAGATTGGTATCAATAGAAAGAGGAGATCAAGAGCTTCAAAAAGTTTAACTGTGGCCAAGGTTAATTCTTCATGGATTAGGAGCTAAGGAGGAGAGAAGGTAGAAGGGTTTAGGCGTCTATGGGTTCGGTTGATTCGGGAAGAAGAAGAAGAACGATGTCGTACTTTATATAATAAAATATTATTTTATTCCTTAATTTTCCAATAAAGGCCCGTTTGGCAACTTTGTCTGATTTCAGCCCAACGACTGTCGTACTTACCCAATTACCCCTATTCCGGACTCATCTGGCCATGTCCCGCAGGCCCAAACGATCATCTTGACCCCATTTCTCAGTTTTAAAATTTAAGTCTTTTATTTTTAATTAAACCATACAAATAAATTTACCGGGGTCACAAATTAACTCCAAAAATTCCCGAAAAATATATTTAGCTATGTTTTGACGATACGGTCCTAACAAAATCAATTTCGTTCAATTCCGAGCCCGTTTGAAAAATGGCTATTTTCAAGTTGATTAAAATTGACCGAAATTGACAAAACTGAACTCTTTTTGCCACGGCCACAAATCAATTCTAAAAATTATGAAAAATTAAACTTAACTATATTTTAACATTCCGAATCCAACAAAAGTGGTTTCGTCGAAAACAGAGGTCGTTTGAAAAATGGCTATTTTTAAGGGCTATATATTAAATATTTAAAAATACATTTTAAACAAATAATTCCTAAAACTCGAAATATATAAGTGTTTACTGTTTTTCAATGCAGGAACATCACTCTGAACTAAATGGAAGTGGTTTCGAGTTCAAATTCCTTCGTATGCAAAAAGTAGCATTTTGTCCTTTGTAATTTACATATCGACCTTTCTAAATTTTAAACTGGGCATAACTTTTGATTCCCGCTATGAAATTTCGATTTTTCGGATTCGTTGGAAATATATTTTTAAATAGATTCTAATATTTTTGGTTTCACTAAAATCCGTTAAATTTTGCATCCTGTACATTCAATCAAAGTTTAAGTTTGACTTTTCAAACTACCACGTTATTTCTAATTCCTTTTATAATTAAAATTAAATTATTCATTCTAACTTCGATTTAAATAAACTTTCAATCTTTATTATTTTAAATAAATTATTTTAAATATCAAAACCCATTAATATTAGCTAATATAAATTTTAAATTTACCCCCAAAATTCAGGGTTGTTACAGTCTCCCCCAATTAAGAACTTTTCGTCCTCGAAAAGGAACGAAGCTAAAGTTGTTTAAGTATCCTATCTCATCTTTCATTCTTTAATTCGTTTCTTTAATTTTATTAGTTGAACTAATTATTACACTACACAACCATCAATTAATTAGTTGATTAACTTTTAAAATGTATAACTTTTGTATATTCAAAAATCATATTTCCTAAAGTAGATTATAATTACAAATACGTATATTATAGGCTTGCTACTCTCAACTCATTCTAGGGCATTACTAACCCCATCTCTAATGAGTTTTCTCATTCTAGGATACTGCTGATCCTATCCCTAATGAGTATTCTAATTGGATATTACTAATCCAATCTCTGATGAGTCTTTGTTCAGTTCTAACGAGTTGTATCCCAAAGATTTGAGCTAACCAAAGCTCTGGTACCAACTATAAAGAACCGTAAATTCCCGCTCTTTGGATCGACCATAAACCACACAAGTCTGACCCAAAAGTTGGAAATCCACGAATACTTTAACTTTGGGAATACAACAACATCAGAACAATAACAACAGACTTTTATAAACATTAAAATAATGTTACATCAGAGTACAGAATATCAGAGTGCATCGAATAAAATTACAGCGGAAGATAAATTACAATAAATTATTGTACAATATAGTGCAGCGGAAATAAAATAAATACAGCGGAAGACAACTATGCTCTGGACACAACTTTAAGCTTCAATCCAGAATCCTGCTCGAGATAAGGACTTGTAGACAAAATACTCAATTGCCCGTGTGGAAAAGAGGGCACCCGAGTTTGCAAAGGTGGAAACAAACAACGGGTTAATCATGGGACTGGTGTGAGAATTCTTAACTAATTTCACTAATAACAATGAGACAAATCCAAGGACCACGCCGCTAAAGCGGAACGGGTTTACTCCAATGGATTGTCGTGCATAAATTAAAGTAAATCGTTAAACAACGCAATGCTTTTTGGAAAAATGAAACCATCATAAGACCCAAGTCCCATCACACAATGCAATGCAAAACGGAGGATAGGGTTTTACCTTATAATGGTTAAAAATGCTTGATACGATAAAAACGGATTTTGATATTATTATTAGTGTATATAAATTTTCAAAAACGGTTCAATCATAATGTATCAATCCTAGGACACATAGATACCATAATATTAAGATTCCATACTAGTAATACAATCAAAACCGCATGAGGTCGTATTGGAAATTGGGTTTCCATCATGAGTCAAGGCTAGGGAGGAGCTCCTTACCGATTCGAGACACTCTAGCTAATGTCTCAGGATCCCCCGCAGTGAATCCTTGGATAGCTGTAGGGCCGGTCCACCATACGAGTTGCGGATTAGTTATTCCTGAACACACGTTTCCCAGTCCTATAGGACCTATCATCCGAGGCGCCTCATTCCATCATCCACTTAAGTAAAATGCCGGGCCGTGTTAAAGCCCAAACACCACTTCTAGCTAGAAAGAAACGTGCTGCTCTACCTGCGTTCCCTTCTCCCGTTTTAGACTCCACCGGTGTGTGAGGCTCGCGAAGTCACGCTATACACAAAGCTATGCCTAAACAGGCTATGCTTTGATCATCCCACAAGACCTGCTTTTCAACAAAGCCTTGATCATGTGCATCTTAGCATGCCACATCGTCACTCCATATCACACTACCAATCCTTTGCCGAAATATATGAAAGGGTGTTAAGTAAGAGAATAAATTCTCCGCCACCAAACATTCATACATTCGACAGAAAATCAATAAATACAATATAAAGGAGTACAATGTCAGACACACATTCCATTTATAAGCTTATGCTCTGGGTCTGAGCGAAAGCCAAATCCGTACAAATCAGCACTACGTCCGGATAACTCCCATTTTAGCCCCGTCTTGGGAGCAAATCAATCAAGGGCCTTAACACTAGTTACCCATTCGATGTGAAGATCATCAGTCTTCAATCGCCGTCTTCAATTCTTCGAACGTCGTATCATTATTTGGAATGAGAATAAACTCGGACTTTCCAAATAACTCTCGCATATATAAATTTGGAAACCATTTGCTATCGTCGTTAATAATTTATAACGATCTATCGCTATTTTTACTTTACATACACATCCTAAACATAACAATGTTTATTTTCCTCTTCCATTTTTCAATTTACACCAAATGTATATTTGGTTTCATTATTTTTCTAATGAAAATCTATTCCTTAGAAATGTAAATATCTAATCTTATTATTTACATTGAAAAATGTAAATTTCTATTCCTATTTTATTTACATTGAGAAATGTAAACTTATACTTCAATACATTATTATATTGAAAATGTAACCTTTATTTCATATTCTATTTACATTGGAAGATGTAAATTCCAAATCATTCTTTTGTTTACATTGAAAAATGTAAACTCTTTTATTTGCATATAAAAATATAATTTCTATTTCATCCTTACTTACATTGAAAAATGTAAGTTTCTATATTACTCCAATTACATATAAAAATGTAACTTTCTATTTTCCTTTTATTTACATTAAGAAAAATGTAAAACTTTTATAATCCTTATCTTATTACATTAAAAATGTAACTTTCTTTTATAACAAAATTGGAGGTGAAAATATTTATTTCATTATTAACACATGACGGTGTGAAAATAACGTCAATTTCTAAATTATCCATTTATATTTTAATATGGGCCAGACCTCTCACATTAGGCCTGCAACTTGTGGATGCTAGATAGGCCGGTTGGTTCCGGGCAGACTTATCCCACAAGTTGGGCTTAACCTCGTGTCTTGGCCCAATTTGTATTTGCGCACATGGACCTCTCACATTAGGCCCAACATTTGTGGCTGCTGGATATGCCGGTCGGGTCCGGGCAGACTTCCACCACAAATGTGACCTAACCTCGTGTCCAAGTACAATTTTAATTAATCATTAAAATTGTTCTACTAAAAATATTATTTTAAAATGTTTCACATTTCAAAATATCTTGATTTTGGAATATTCTATATTTCCAAAATAACTTGATTTCAGATACTAAAATTTACCCTTTTCAAATCTTAATAAAACTTGGTACTTTCGCAATTTCTATACTTACATATAAAAAATGTGATTTTGATACATGTCAAATCTACTTTTTTAATTACATTAGAGAACATAAATAAAAGATCGTTTATTTTTCTAAGTTATATTTGTGTTAAAGGAAACAATTAAAAAGACATTCATTTTTATGTTAACACCATTCCATCCTGATTTGAATATTTTAATGAATTCCCTTTTTAATCTGACATAAATGTTCTTTCAAATTTTTATCATAAATGTTCTTGCTAATTTCACATAAATGTTCTTCAAATTTTTAACATAAATGTTCTTGCTAATTTCACATAAATGTTCCTTCAAAATTTTAACATAAATGTTCTTGCTAATTTCACATAAATGTTCCTTCAAATTTTACATGACGATGAAAATGTCTTCTTAAAATCTACCTTTTTGTTTAATATAAAAATATAAAACAAAAATGTAAATTTTAATACAATCTTTTTACCGCATCTCAAATGACGATAAAAATCATTATTTTAAATCTAACAGTAAAATATGAACCTCTATATACATGTGAAATGTAGATAAAAATACGGTCCTTAGTTCTGCCATTTTATTTACGCATAACATGGAAATAAAAATAAGTTTAATAATCTTATCCTTTTATTTGTACAAAAAATGTATTTTATAACTTTGCCTTTTTGTTTGTATGTAATAATATAATCTATAGCTTTGTATCTTTATTTCAATGCAAATCTATTCTTAAATTACATAATAATAAAAATGTAAATTTTTTATTTCAATGTGAATCCTACTTCTTTATTACATTATAAAAATGTAATTTTTTTTTATTTCAATGTAAATCCTCATTATTGACTTCATGTAATTTTAATTTACAATGTAATCTCTCATTCTTAACTTCATATAAAAATGTAATTTTAATTTACATTGTAAATCTCTCATTCTAAGTTTTATATAAAAATGTAATTTTTAATTTACATTGTAAATTCATACTGTAATTACACATAAAAATGTAATTTTTATCTTACCTTGCAAATTTATACCTTAATTACATTAAAAAGTAATTTTTATTTTACGTTGCAAATTCATACCTTAATTACATATAAAAATGTAATTTTTATTTTACGTTGCAAATTCATACCTTAATTACATATAAAAATGTAATTTTTATTTTACGTTGCAAATTCATACCTTAATTACATATAAAAATGTAATTTTTATTTTACGTTGAAAATTCATACCATAATTACATATAAAAATGTAATTTTTATTTTACGTTGCAAATTCATACCTTAATTACATATAAAAATGTAATTTTTATTTGTATTGCAAAATCTCATCCTTTAATTACATATAAAAATGTAAATTTTATATGCAATATAAATTTCATGTCTTTTCATTACATAAAATGTAATTTTTATATGCAATATAAATTTCATGTCTTTTGATTACAAAAAAAAAAGTAATTTTCTATTATTTCAACTAAAATCAATGTTAATGTCATTCATTTTTTTTTTAACAAAAATCAATGTTAATGCAAAATTTGTTCTTTTTATTCACATGAGAAATCTAAATAAAGTTTCATAGCTAAATTTATTTTTATTTTTATGCACATAGACATGACACTAAAATAATGTTCCATTTCTAATGTATTAACATGACACTAAAAATGTGTTTCTATTTTGTTGCGTCAAAATTATGCTCTTTTATAACGTCAAAAATATGTACTTTTAATACGAACCAAAAATATGTTCTTTTAATACGAACAAAAATATGTTCTTTTTTATAATGTACAAAAATGTGTCCTTTTATAACGTACAAAAATGATACTTATGTTTGAAATGAAACGACGCTTAAAATTTTATTTGAACAGAATGACATAAAAAAAAATCATTTTATTTTATTTTATTATAACAACACGATGCTAAAAATCAAATCTTTCATTTTAACAAAACGACGTTAAAAATCCAATCCTTTTTTTTAACAAAACGATATTTTTAATATCAACAAAGCGATATTAAAAAGATAATCTTTTTGATATGAACAAACAAAGGCATTAAAAATCTTTCCAACAATTCAATAAACAAATATGATGAATTTGGTTTAATCTACTTCCCACATACACAAATGCAAATGTTAAACACACCAATTTTAAGGAACTATTCGTATATATGTATATAAATCTCAATAAAAATGAGATTTTGATCGCATTGACAAACTGAAACAATAGAACTGAAATAAGAAGTAAATAGCAGCGCAACATCAGATCTAAAATAATAGATCTGGAATTAATAATAAATTTCATCGCGAATTTAGAACATAAATTTGAATCTCAATAAACATGAGATTCAAATCGTATAAACCCAAACGAATATATCAAACACAACAGAAATGCATAAACAAATAAATCCTAAATTACCATAGCGCAGAATAATATACATATAGAGATTTAGAGGCAAGAATAGTAATTAAAATATAATTATTTATAAAAATAGATAGGATTTCTCACCTTGCTTTAAATCAGATCTGAAAATCCAAACAATTTCAAAAACAGCCCCAATCAGTTCCAACACGATCTACTCGACGATACGGTTCCATAGGATCTGAAATTTTCAGATTCCGATGTCGTATGAGTGAAATATCAATTTTTAAAAATAAAACCGTGATTTGCGATGTTTAAAAGTGTTGTATTCACCAATTCATACCTTGGCCATTTATTTTCAGTTTTGTTCAAAACTTTGAATCAAGTTTTCTCGGTCTGTGGTTGATGGTTTTACGAACGGTTTGCAGCAAAACGACCGGTTACGAGAGGGCTTTGGGCGCCCCAAATGGTGTAGGGTGCGGCGGCCTATGTGGGGTGCGGTTTGGGTGTAAAGGCGGCGGGTTCGTGGGTTCAGGGAGGGAGCTAGAGGGCACGAGAGAGTTTGAGATTGGTATCAATGGAAAGAGGAGATCAAGAGCTTCAAAAAGTTTAACTGTGGCCAAGGCTAATTCTTCATGGATTGGGAGCTAAGGAGGAGAGAAGGTAGAAGCGTTTAGGCGGCTATGGGTTCGGTTGATTCGGGAAGAAGAAGAACGATGTCGCACTTTATTTAATAAAATATTATTTTATTCCTTAATTTTCCAATAAAGGTCCGTTTGGCAACTTTTCTGATTTCAGCCCAACGACTGTCGTACTTACCCAATTACCCCTATTCCGGACTCATCTGGCTATGTCCCGCAGGCCCAAACGATCATCTTGACCCCCATTTCTCAGTTTTAAAATTTAAGTCTTTTATTTTTAATTAAACCGTACAAATAAATTTACCGGGGTGACAAATTAACTCCAAAAATTCCCAAAAAATATATTTAGCTATGTTTTGATGATACGGTCCTAACAAAATTAATTTCATTCAATTCTGAGCCCGTTTGAAAAATGGCTATTTTCAAGTTGATTAAAATTGACCGAAATTGACAAAACTGAACTCTTTTTGCCAAGGCCACAATTCTATTCTAAAAATTATGAAAAATTAAACTTAACTATATTTTGACATTCCGAATCCAAAAAAAGTGGTTTCGTCGAAAACAGAGGTCGTTTGAAAAATGGCTATTTTTAAGGGCTATATATTAAATATTTAAAAATACATTTTAAACAAATAATTCCCAAAACTCGAAATAAATAAGTGTTTACTGTTTTTCAATGTAGGAACGTCATTCTGAACTAAATGGAAGTGGTTTTGAGTTCAAATTCCTTCGTACGCAAAAAGTAGCATTTTGTCCTTTGTAAATTACATAGCGACCATTCTAAATTTTAAACTGGGCATAACTTTTGATTCCCGCTATGAAATTTCGATTTTTCGGATTCGTTGGAAAGATATTTTTAAATAGATTCTAATATTTTTGGTTTCACTAAAATCCGTTAAATTTTGCATCCTGTACATTAAGTCAAAGTTTAAGTTCGACTTTTCAAACTACCGCGTTATTTCTAATTCCTTTTATAATTAAAATTAAATTATTCATTCTAATTTCGATTTAAATCAACTTTCAATCATTATTATTTTAAATATCAAAAACCCATTAATATTAGTTAATATAAATTTTAAATTTACCCCCAAAATTCAGGGTTGTTACAGAAGTAAAAAAACCATGATAGTAAATACTAATAGTAATTATGATACTAGCAGGATGGGGACATAAGACTAAATACTAGGCCTTTGGCTCATACTCACTCGTCCTATAATCTATAACTTATGACAATACTCTTAACTCGACTCTAAGGTAAAGGCTTTGGTACATGAATCACTAACTTCCACGTGCTTCTGTCCGGCGCTAGCTTTTCAGATATATTCCAATCTCTTAAGTCTTTTTTTACCACTTCCCCCTATGTCTTCCTTGGTTGACCTTTATCTCTCTTTAAGCATGCGATGTAATTCCAACAGTCATAGGTGCTTTAAGAGGCCTTTATTGGAGATATGTAAACCATCATGAGCAGTATTTGAACTAGTTTCGCTTAATTAATACATACATATGTGTGTCTACCGTCTCTCCCTCTCTCTCTATATATATACACACACACACATATATATATATATATAATACTACAACAAAAAACATTTCTCGCAACAGGCAAAATCTGTTGCAGTAGACCTATTACAACAAGCAAGGGCCTATCCGTATAGCCGAAGTTGCAATAGGTCAATCCTTTTTTGCAACGGTTATTTCCTGTTGCGGCAGACTTTTTTGCAATAGCCTTTGGTTGTTGCAACATAACATTTTGCAATAGTATATGCCCGTTGCAATAGATTCATAAATCTGTAAAAAAATAATAATATTACAGCTTATAGATATTACATATTAAATGTATTTGTTTTAGTAATAATGTAAATCACAGAATGAAATAAATAAATAAAAATTTTATTTTAACAAAGTTTTAATAGTATAAACAATTATAATAAAAGTTTCTACAATTTTCATACACCATTCATGTACAACAATTTCTTTTCTCACACAACACATTTTTTTTTTTGAATAGTATTTTCTACTCATATTTCTACTCTATCATACATATGCTATAACAAGAGAATACATATCATCAGTTCACTAGAACAAATCTGCGGTTCATGCTCCAAGTTTGTTGTCGATCATGAACATGCACATGCCTATCCAGGAATATGTATGTCATTCCAGCGAACTCTACATCAAATAAAAACCTAAAATTGACATGCAATAATAAAGCATATATGAAATAAATATTTGAATTGAGATGTGAAGAATTCTAGCGTGTTAAGCAACTTACTTTATTAGAAATGGAAAAGAAAGCTTATCTAGCGAGGAATCCCAAAAAAGATGCTTCTCAGTGACCTGTTACTGACTGTACAATGTAGTGGAGTAAATAGAGAAAGTCTATATGAAATATTCAAAACGTTATTCATAACGAAACACAGTTATACATTTTTATTCAAACAGAAACAAAATGCATGTAGGTTTATATTGTGTACAGGAGTGTTGTTCCAAAGAGTAGGCTAGTTGCACCCTCAACAATGCATCAGTCCATGTTCCTGAATGTAATAGGAAGGTTTATGTTATCTGCATCCATTGTTTGATTTCAGATTAAAGGATTACTTCTCATTTTATACAAAACTATGCAACACCGTTATATAGTTATGAGAGAAGCTTCAATGGATTTGCTGCAAAACTAACAAAATATCATACTATACCTGAGCTGGATAGCTAACATATTTCAATGCCTGGATATCCATAGCTGGACCAACCATATTTGAAATGCTTGTCAGCCAATAGCTTCGCAAAGGTGCTCCCTTCTCCTTTGAATTACTTGGCCAAATTGCCAACACTTTAACATAAAGAAATGTCTTACAACCTCCGTTAAACATGGCTAAGAAAACTAGCTATTAACTATATCACCAGCACTATAATCCATCTCTATCTAAATATGTTTCAGTTACGTTACTGGTGACTACTGCTATTACTTGCAAGCATACGTGATAATATTCGCGTTACGTTACTGGTGGTTGTTGCTATTACTACTGTTATTTTGAACTTTTAGCTTAAATATTTTAGTTTGCTCACTACATTCTAAGGAGATAAAAGAAGGATTAAAGAATTCAATAATCTTAGCGGTGCCTGTACATACAAACATAAAGACAAAAGTATGTGGCCTCCCTACGAGATTTATAAATACTATAAACTATACAAATCAGTCGTGTACTTAAGCACATCCTCAAGCCTTGTACCATTAAGTTCTAGTTGTGGACCGTAAGAACAACTTTTGTCCCTCGTACTTCGCTATGAAAATAGTGTAATAAATAAACTTAGGAAGACCTTCAAAAGGTAAGGCAGAGAAATCTAAGTAGAATAGGTATTTACAGGGGCAACCAAATTGTGTTGAATTCGAATAGCAGGATATGCAGCAGAAAAAGGAAACAAACCAAAGAAAACATTTCTATGAATATTTTCAAACAAGTTAAAGAATCTTACGAAAACTTCAACATTTTATTCACAACAAATTTGACCATGTTTTATTCACAACAAATCTGACCATGTTATAAAACGAAAATTCATTTGAAATTCAAAAATGTTTAAAAAATACCAACTGCCCACTGAAGCATCTATCAAGAGAAGAGATTCCACTATAAATTCATTTGAATCGCCTTTGTTGGACAAAAGGTCTTCAGAATCTAAGGAAGCAAATAGATCTCTTGTCTTATACAGTTGCCCAAAATATTCCGTTTGTGAATGTTAAATTCCCTCTCTCTTTTACCTTTGACGCCTCTGCTGATGGTGACAGCGACGCCGAGAGGAGGAGCAAGGATATAAATTGCCAAATAGGCGCACCCATTGATCACTGCTGCGAATTGAATAAGGAAGAGATACATGTGGATTTAGGATTTGGGATTTATGATCGTTGAAGTCGGAGGAAGAAACATGGTGAAAATTTCTGAATTATGGATCGGTTTTGGATTCTAGGGTTAACTACAAAATTAAAGGGCAGACGCGGCAAAACAAAATTTAGAGCGGACTGTAAAAAAATTCACGATGGCGCTTCTTTTTCTTCTTACGAATGGGAAGTCGGGTGGTCCACTAGCCTATTAAACTAAATTGATTCACATTTCTTAAACAACTAACATAGTGTAATTATCTATTAATAACTTGAGATCTGAATTTGTAATTTAATCCAATAAAATGTCAAATTCACTTATCACTTGTTATTCTTTTATTCTAATGGAATACTAGTTATAAAACGTTAACAATCATATATGTTATTAATTATTTTTTATCGTCGACTAACATTGGTCATTAAATATTAATTATTGACAGTTAATTATAAACTATCAATCATTACATACAAAATAATTAACATTAAATACTAAGTAAAAAAAATACATATTAAAATTAATTATCAAATACAATTATTATTAGTCTTAGTTATCAATTATTACTTTTAATTATTTAATAATTATTAACTGTTAATTACTATTTATATAGAATTATTAACTATAATTATCACTTTATAATAAATTAAATTTATTGTCATTTAATAATTATATTAAATTGTAATCTTAATGGTTATATAATTACTAATAGTTAATTATTCTGTTATTATTATGAATAATTTATTAATTATTTAATATTATGAATTATTTCATTAATTATTTAATATTTATTTTTAATTAAATTTATTAATTATTAAATGTAACTAATAACTGGTTAATATAATTTACACACTATTAATAACTAACTATGATAAATCATTAAAGTATTAATTCATATTAACTAATTATTATTACTTAATACTTGTTATATTATAACTAAATATTACTTTTTACTTCGTACTTTTGTATTTAATAGTACATATGTTTACCAAAGTCGGGAAAAATATAATTTTTAATAATATGTTTTTCACAATTGGCATTACCAGTTGTAATAAAATACAGTTATTCCAAATGGCAAAAACGGTTGCTAAAGATATTTATTCGCAACTGGCTTGGAACCGTAGTTGCAAATAATATGTTTGCAACTGTTATGAAAGCACAATTGCTAAAAGCATGTTTTTGCAACAGGAAGAGAAGCACCATTGCTAAAAATATGCTTTTCGCAACAGAAAGAAAAGGCCTATTGCTAAATCTCATCTATTGCAACTGCTATAATAAGTCTATCATTAAATATCATTTACTGCAATTGTTATCTGTCGCCTGTTGCAAATAGCTAGTTGCAATAGGGTATTTTTCTTGTCGTGTAAACATACACATTTGACAATGGTATTTTGGCATATTTGAAAGAAAAAAAACTCCAAGAATTTCATGCAAAGGAAAAACGATGAATTAAGACTTACCCGGTGGCTTACTAGAGAAGTCAGCGTTACAAGTAATTGAATACATAATAAAATACTTATTGAGATAGCGGGAGAAGAATGAAAACTACTAACGTACTAGTGGAAGAGGGAAGAGAGCGAAATAGATCGGGAAAGAACCACTACTAAAAAACAGGTCATTTGTTCTAGTTGTTTACTCCCTGTTGCTTCGGTTCAACAGCAGAAGCAAATGCAGATGATACAACATATCAAAATATGTTGCTTCGGTTGTTCAGTCGAAGCAG
This sequence comes from Allium sativum, assembly GCA_030737875.1. Lineage (NCBI taxonomy): Eukaryota > Viridiplantae > Streptophyta > Magnoliopsida > Asparagales > Amaryllidaceae > Allium > Allium sativum. The sequence goes on along the minus strand of JASFAX010000020.1, from coordinate 63,456,642 downwards.
AAAACCACTTTTTTGCTTCAGTTGTGCCAAGAACAGGAGCAAAAAGATAACCACTGGCTAAAAAAATGATCTCACTTATTGCTTCTGTTGTGGTCACAACGGAAGCAAAAAAACTCAACTTATAAAAATACCTTCTTATAAATCACTATAATTCTCAAATATACAACAATGTTAATGTATATCAAAATTTCTTGCAATCATATAACCATACTAGATAACAAACATAAATCATCGATAGTGTTAACAATCCATACATTTAGGAGCAACCATATATTAGAAAACAAAATAATTCATTAATAATAATAATCCGTTCTTAATAAAACAAAATGAAACATCCAACATAGAAGTTGTACAAAACATGATGCATCAACAATATATAAGAAAGAACCAAATGCAAACTAAAATTTCAACTTATTAACAAAATTACAGCTTTAAGAAGATAAAGATATTGCATTGTTTTATAAAATGAAGCTCCCATTAAATGGGAACTTTCAGAAGCAAGCCAAGATCTCACCGTAGAACATTCCCGGACTCCACTTTGATTTAGAATATTTCTGAGAACATATTTGTATTTGTCAAGTTGTTGATAGTTCTATTCAGTTAAAGCGCTTATCGGTTCCATAGCGGTAGAGGTGCAAAAAGGTGCAACGGGGATAAAGCGGGGAAATAACGGGGATATAGCGGAGATGCAAAATGGTTCGTTATATGCAAAATTAAATATTTAAAAAATAATTATTCATCATTACCACATTATATTCGTAAAACAAATTAATATCGATTGATTTTATATACCAAAATCAAAGAATATTATGGTTAAGCACACTAGATTTGATGACTATGATAGATTTCTACCATAAATTGGGCACTTGAACCTTAAATTTACTTCTTTATAATAACTTCAATGAATTTTTTAAAATGAGAACTAGTCAAATCAACCTCTATATATTAATATTGTTAAACCGGGTGTTAAAAAAGCCTTGATTTAGCGGATGCAGCTGTAACGACCCGACGAAGAAATTCGACACTTGAATTTTGACAATAATACATAATCCCGTATTACTTGCCAAAATCCAAGTATCGAAACCACCAGATAGTTAATAGAAAGAAATTAGAGGGTGAGAAAAAAATATTAGGATAGCAGAAAAGAAGAAGAAGATCAACTACACAGTCTCACATCGCAGCAGAACATATATAATATGGAAATAAATCTTTTTAATAATTTTATAAATATTTACATTCATCAGAGTACATCACTCAACCAATACATCTGGACAATTATAATAACTCACCCTTATATACAATACACAGCGGAATAAATACTAATACGTCTGGACCTCTCCAGCATATCTTCTGAAGTTTGCAGACTCCTAACCTAAACCTGTAAAACTCAGTCTGACCCGAGCATTACAAAAGCCATGGATGAGTCTGGTGAACCAGCGTGAGTAAAATTCACTAAGTTTAAGTAACATCCAACTTGCTTAACTTTAGAAAATCCTTTGAGAAAAAGAATAATCATAAGACCAGTCCACACATAAACACGGACGATTTTTACCTTACGATAACCCAAAACATTTTGATATATCAAATCCAGTGATATTATAATAGTGTCTATCAAATCACAGATAAATAACCATCTAGCATAACGCTTGCATTTCACACTCCACATATATAATATATAATCAAAAATCGCATGGCACTTATTGGAGAATGGATTTCCAACTATAACAAGGTATGAGTCCACCTTCGGAAAGTGTACCTCTAGAGAAAATACACTAGGGTCAACAAGAACATTTTGCAACCCGACCACACATGATTGACCACTCATTCAACCTGAGTGTATCGAATATATTGTCACCCTTCGACTTTTTGTCACGACCACTGAAACTTCCGGGAGATATAGAAACGAAAGGAACAAATATGAATTTTCTCTAGATGGTGACAATACACCTAATGGGAATGAACCTGTAATGACCCGAAAATCTAGTCCAATTTGAGCTGACCAAAAACAAAAGTCCAACCCCAAATTAAACTGAAAATTAGGAAATTAATAGAAAGAAAACAGAGGGTGAGGAAAGATAAGATAGAAACTTAGAATAGAAGAAGAAGAAACACAACATCAGAGTAACACGAACCTCACAACGGAACAAATAACATATAATAGATAATATATCCTTGAAATAAAATCAGTATATGTATACAATAACATTATCAGAGTACACCACTTACAACACAGCGGAAATAACTTTAGCTATATGATCCTGAAGCCTCCTGCTCCAGCTCTTTAAGTATCTGTAAATCCCAACTACTTGACTGCCCGTACAAAATTGGGCACCCAAGAGTTTAGGGAAAACAAAACAAAATAAACTTCGGGTCAGTCATGGGACTGGTATGAGTAAAACAGTTTAAGCCATTAACGATATCTCATAAGACCACGCCGTATAACGGAACGGGTTTTTCCCTTATGAGAATCCAAAATATCTTTATATCAAAAACCTTTTGATATTATAATAATGTCTATCAACCACAATATAATAATCATCTAGCAGAAACGCTTTCATCTCACGTTCTACATATATAGTATACAATCAAAACCGCAAGCACGTATTGGGTAATGGATTTCCAACTATGACAAGGTATGGAACCACCTTTCGCTAGTGTACCTCTAGAAAGGAATACACTGGATTCAACAAGAACATCTTACAACCTGGCCACACATGACCGACCACTCATTTCGCTTGAGTGTATCGAATGTATATCACCAACGGTTGGGATCAGCAACCGTTTCCCGAATGGGACAACATCAACAATAGATTTTTAGAAGTAAATGAAACTCTAGATCAGGTGATTATACACCCTACTTCAGAGCGACCGACTTAGCCATGCTACCTTCCCGATTTCTTTCATTTACCGGTTGATGAGGCTTGAGGTTACGCTTCATCTTCACATTAGATTCACTTCGAATGCCACATTGTCAGATCCATCGAAAATCACTAATTGACGTCTACAACAGTACATTACGTGTTAGCTAAAGAAGTTCCCTTCTCCGCTCCCACTCTTGGTACGGTTGAAGAAATCAATGTACGTGACCTTTCTGGAAATACTCTGTCAGACATTCATCCATACAAGTCATCCAGGAACAGGATGAACCGAAGGCACTATTCAGTACATTCATCTTAGGCACTATTATCTAAGACTTATACAATAGCCCTTGTACTTTACTCCGTCTTCAATTGTCTTTGGCATATATGATTCGCAACGCTTGTGCCAATACAGAGTGGTTCTTTGGATAATAATCCAACCGGTCTCTCCATATTAACAACGTTAAAATGGTCAAAACTTCGATAGTCTGTGATTTAACCATCAAAGAAAACACGTGTGCAAACAACGATATTATTTCCAAATGGAAATTCTATCAATCAATCATCAATCATATATATATATATATCTATATTCATATTTCCTTATTTTCTATGTTTTAGAAAATATACGTTATTAACACTGGAAAACATTTCCATTGTTATTTACATATCACTATCATTTCACAACTATCAGTCCCTGATTGTAAACTAGTAGGAGAACAAATCTCTAAGTATAAACCCCGAAGGCCGAAACCAACATCAGACCGACACTTAGAGAACCATTCAATTTACTAATCTCTAGTCAGTTTCTAATTTTTCTTAACTCCATTTGATTTACTCTGTTCGATTAACTTGATTCGATTAACTCTTCTATTTTATTTTCTAAATAGAAAATCCTTTATTCCATTTATTTTGCTTAACATCTCTTTTATAACTTATTCAATTTCTAAGTCAATATCCCTTTATCACAACTTATTCATTTCCTAAATAAATAATCCGTTTAATATCCTATTTATTTATTCTAAATGTTTCCTTTAATAACCCTATTTATTTAACAAATAAATATGTCCTTTCCTTATTCTATTTATTTAACAAATAAATTAATCCATTATCTTATCCTATTTATTTAACAAATAAATATCTCACTTATTATCTCCTATTTATTTACTAAGTAAATAGTCCATTTTATAACATCTTATTTATTTAGCCTAAATAAATAATTCACTTTATAATTATTCCAATTTATAAATATTTCTTATTTATAAATATTCCAATTTATACATATTCTGTTTTCAATATCACTTTGAAAATCTCCTTTTCCCATTCCGATATTTTATGGTACTTAACACATCATATCACGATTACCAATATCGTCCATACACACACAATCAACAACAGGTTATAATTCACATCATATATCAAAATATATGAAAAACAATAAAATAACTGTTGAGGAATCCAGTCGGATTCCTCCAACCTGTTTCCCTGCATCCACAGATGTTAAACACACGATATAAAATATTCTATTAAACAGAGTCAATATTCGATTACGATTTATATATATATATATCGTTATCTATGATTTCAATCAATACACAAACAACTCAACCAACAGTTAACACACAGCAATCAGTCATCATTTATCAGTTCTAAATATACGTTATAAAAATAGAACTATTCAGAGTTGGTGAGTTTTACTCACTTTGGCAGTTCGTCATTAAAGATTGATAAACTGTTTGTTTGATTTGAATCAAACAATTTATTTTGCCATAAATTCAGACGAGCACCGATCCACTTCCAGTCAGTCCCAGTGCGTAGCCGTCGTCCCTACGATCCCAACGCAACTTATGGTTCATCAATCTGATATCGTATGATCAAGTTAACACATTTAAAATTTAATAACATGAATTATTTAATAAAAGAAATGGGCTTTAACTTTACCTTCTTACCAGCCCATCAACACCCTTAACTACCCGACCCGTATTCACCACTCCTTCTTCCCAGAATCCATTTTCACGAGCTCCAGTAAATTAAACCCAACACCATTTTCGATTTCAAACCATCACCGTTCGCTCCCTCTTCCATGATTTCAAGAACCGACACCACCACCATAATCTCCTCCACATTCTCTTTCAAGCTACCCCAAGATCAATGAACTCGCTCTCATTTTGCTCGTCGCGACGTCAGTATTTTTCGAGTACAGGCAAACCAACGCGCGACCAAAAATGCTCCAGAAATTCACCAAAACCCCACAAACCGAAGTCAATCCAACCGCAAACCCAAATATGAACACCATACTTCGAATCAAAGCATGAACTTCTCAAAGAATCTAACCCTAGGACCACTGCTGACGAACTCACTCACGACAGTGAACACCGAACATGCCAAAACTGGCATAGCAATGTAAAGAATCCTTTGAGGTGCTCATATATATATTTATTACGAGATTTATAGAGTTTGTTTTTGATCTCTATAATTTTTCTGAGTATTTATTTCCATGTTTGGAACCAAAGGAACTGGCGGCGGAAATTTTGATCTTGTAGAGGACGGGAACTTATGTGTGGATGAAAGCATGGTTGGGTGTCCTTGTTTAGGTCCACATATTTGTTTTAGATATATTTTTTTGTTTATTTTTGCTTTCTAAAAATTCGTGTGGTCACACAGGATACCCAAAAATCACGAAACTGGATATATAGCTAGAGTTCGACATTACTATCCCAATGAAACTGGTTTCGTCAAATTCCGACTTCATATGCTCACACAGCGTATTTTTAACTGTCAAAATACTGACTGTTTTCCACTCTAAAAATCCGTACGGCCACAAAGTGACCCCAAAAATCACGGAACTTGGAATCTAACAATAATTTGATGTTGCGGATCCAACAAAATTAGTTTCGTCGAATTTCGACTCCGTTTGCAAAAGTGGCTATTTTTAAAGCTCTGAATGACCCATTTAAATATATAAATATATTTAGATATAATTAAATTAAATTTTTAAAAATAAATATTATCGTCTATATTCACAGTGGAATACCATACAGCTCTACTGGGATTTATAACTTGATATTTCAAATCCCAATTAAATCGATACTCGATTTAAAATGAAATTCCTTTTTAAAATATAAATAATTCCTTTATAAATTATGAAGGAATTCCACAGCGACTTTTCTAAAATTTGATTTGGACTTAAATCAAAATCTACACGATGAGATCCCCATTTTTCTCTTCCACTAGAAAGATATACTCCACCAGCTCCTAACGTTTCTTGTTTCATAGAAATTCGGCTTAAAACGAATCCTGTACATTCAGTTGAAGTTCAAATCGCCAAATTACGAACTACAATGCCATTTCAAGCTCGATTTTAATTATAATATAATTATACGTTCAAACTGTCATTCAAATAATATATTCGTTATTCTAATTCAATTCTAAACTGAATTTAATATCACAGATGATCCAGTTCACACCATATCACCACTTCAGCCAATTCTGATTATTTCAAAATTAAATATATTATTTAATTTATTAATTTAAATTAAATATTCACCATTATTTATTTAAATTACCATTTAATTCACTATATCACTATTTATATAATTAAATAAATTAATTATAATACCTCTGCCAATGCAGGTCATTACAGAACCACATAGTCATCACTACTACAAAACTGGTATGTTGCTTCAGTTATTTACTCTCTATTGCTTCGTTCTACAGCCGAAGCAACTGTAGATGATGCAATGAACCAAAATGTGTTCCTTCGGTTGGAAAACCAAATCAAAAAACATTTTCTGCTTCGGTTTCTTACCCCTTGTTGCCTTGGTTCAACATCTGAAGTGAATGAAAAAGACGCAAACAGATCTAAATTTGTTGCTTCCGGTACACAACTGAAGCAACAAAAACATTCTTTTTTTTCTTCTGTTTCCAGATGGAGAAGCAAAAAGGGGGTAATTGGATTTTAAAAGACATTACTTGTTTCTTTTGTTGTGCTTACATCCAAAGCAAAAAACTATATTTGATATAAAAAATACCCTTACAAATCTCTATAATTCTCAAACAAGCAATGGATATATATCACAAATAATTAACTCTTACAATTATATTTATATAATCGGACCATATAACAACATAAATTGGACAATGGATTGTAATAATTTCATTAACAGTGTTAATCCATACATTTTAGAGCAACAACATAACAACAAAAAAACTCAATAACACTGCTAATAATCTGGTCTTAACACAAGAAAGTACAAAGCACAAACTAAGAACTACAACTTACTAATTACAAAATTATAGTTTCAAATGTATTGCGGTATTTACAAAATGCAGCTCTTAGTAAAAAGTAAATTTTCAAAACAAACCGAGCCTCACTGAATATAGTTTCTCGTGGTTTTCTTCAAACATGTTGCACTCTGATTGTTGACTACAATTTGACATTGTGCAGTATCTTGACAACAAAACAAAATAGACGTTTTAGCGAGCATCCAGCAATGATGTTGCTAACAGCAAATGATTTTATTGATAGCTAATAGGGTAAACAACGGACAATTTGGCAAATTTTGGTATATATATTGACATTTAAAAATAGCAACATCATTAATGTGAACTTAGCGTTGCAAAAAACTCAGCTAAGTTGTAATTTTGGTTGGGATTATTAAGGCTATCTTCCTATGCTTGGAGAAGTTTCATGAAGCCACTAGTTTAAAGACCAATATAGATAAATCATACATTATGCTAGCCTGGGCTGATGAATTGCAAATAAATGCCATACTTAATACTACAGGTCTGAAGGCTAACAGTATTTTGTAATATACTATTAAATTTAAATACTGTTAATAGACAGTTAAAAATACTAAAACAAACAAGCCAACTGTCATACTTAGTGCGTGCATTTGAAAATTGTTGCGATATACTTTTTTTATAACCAATTTACCATCGACAACATATGACTGATCAAAATTGGATGAATGGAACGCATAGTAGGTTGTATTTAACACCGCTTTTGTGCCTATATGAATGGACCAACTCATTTAGCTACACAGCTAAATGAGTTTGCACTGTTACTAGTTCCCATTTTGGCAACATAAGCATTTAGACCTTGATACATCCATTTTTGGTATTGTTTTCATTATTTTGTTTGGTCCATTATAATTAGATGGATAAAGCATTAGCATGAATGATGATTCGTGTGCCCTGTAACATATGTTGATGATTAACTGGAGGTGTTACATGTCAGTGTAATGGATTTGTAGTATATCAGTAGCGTGACCTTTGCAAGTACGTATTTGCGTGCTATGTTTTTTTTTGGTTATGGAGATATCCTTGTTGTGCAGTGAATTAGGAATAGTATTTTTGGTTTTTACCTCTGAATAAAGTTAACCCTTTGAGTGTAGGAACTACTTGCTACTATTATACACGAACAACGAAGCACTATATACATATAAAGCAAATTGACCTGATAGTTCTGTTTTTGTGGCACAAAAGCAACACGATGCGGCATTAAAGCACATGCCTAAAAAACTGATTCAACAAACCTATTTTACTAAACAAAACAAAGGAAATAAACACCGCACATTTTGTTTCTAGTTTGAGTTTATTTCAAACTCCAATGGCCCCACTTAAACTCAAACTTTCAAAGCTATAGACTCGTATCTTCTTCTTCAAAGTATAGAAAGCCTTAATTGGTAATGGCTTGGTGAGAATGTTAGCAACTTGCTCCTCGGGCTAACAAAACTCCATCTGAATTTCAGATTGTTTTATTAACTCATGGATATAATGAAACTTGATGTCAATATGTTTGCTTGTGCCATGAAACATCGGATTTTTTGTGAGAGCAATAGAAGACCTATTGTCACATAAAATCGGTGTTGGAGAAGCCTGTGACTGCTGCAATTCATGAAGTAATCTTCGCAACCAAACAGCCTGGGATGCACAAGATGCAGCTGCAATGTACTCTGCCTCAGCAGTGGAAAGAGCAACCACCTATTGCTTCTTTAAAGACCAAGATATGGCTCCGGAACCAATGTAGAACACTTAACCAAAGGTGCTCTTCCGGTCTTCGACATCTCCTGCCCAATAACTGTCTGTATAGCCTTCAAGAGTGCAAGTCGTATTAGCAGAATAAAGGATACCATGATTCCAAGTACCCTTGACATAGCGAAGAATGCGTTCCGCTGCTTGCAGATGAACTGGACTAGGCCTCTCCATAAAGCGACTGATGAGACCAATACCATAGACAATAGTGATTTTGAGCCCCTTTTCAGAAAGTTGGTCCATACTCAGCAGATTCCAGTGCAAATTAGGAACATAGATAACATCAAATATATGTTCATAAGAAACATCTTTCAAACGGATGAGAACTTTACCTTTACCCATAATTGAAACTTTATCTTTGTTTCCGAAACTGACTTCCCCACGTACATATTCATCAAGGTGAGATAACATGCCTTTTTGCCACACATACGATTACTACAACTAGTATTCAAATACCACTGATCGGTGTATACTTCTTCTCGAACATTGCATGCTAACAACAATGTTTCTTTTTCCTGTAACACATCTTGTGCACAATTAACATGTTTGACATCGTTCTGAGGCAATTTAGCACGACATTCAGATTTATAATGACCATACTTATTACATTGGTAACACTTCACCTTAGATTTATCACACTGAGCTTTGGATTTACCATGCCTTTGTTCTTCAGAATTCTGATCCTTCCCATTGAAATTATTTTTAAAGCTTTGGGACTTGTTACCCTTGCCTTGAGTTGATGCATTTCCACCACCAAATCTACCTTTTCTTGTAAGTATCACCTTGCTCTGAAGAGCTTGTTCAATGGAACCTGTAGCTCTTTGATTCATTCTATGCTCATGAGAACATAACGAACTCAATAGCCCTTCAATAGTCATAGTTATCAAATCCTTTCCTTCCTCAATAGCAGCGACAACATAATCAAAATGAGCTATTAAGGATCTCATAATCTTTTGATTAACTTGTAAATCATCTAATTTTCACCATTAATCCGTAATTGATTTACAACAGATTGTACTTATGCAAAATAATTCAAATTGGATTCAGAGTGATTCATAAAAAGAGTTTCAAATTCACCTCGTAAGGTCTGCAGCCTTACATTCTTTACCTTTTCATCGCCTTTGTAGTATTTCAGCAACATATCCCACGCCTCCTTAGCTGTTGTTGCACTCGATATTCGTTCAAAAACAACCTCGTCTATTGCCTGGTAAAGAAAAAATAGCGCCTTCTTGTCCTTTTTTCGATTCTTCCTCAAACTGTGCTTTTGGACTTGAGTGAGAGCTGTTGTAGCAGCTTCATCCACAGGCTCAACATACCTATGTTCGATGATCTCCATCAGCTCCTGAAAGCCAAACAAAGCTTTCATCTGAATACATCATTGATCAAAGTTCTTTCCGTTGAATTTTGGAAGCTGAGGTTGGATCGATCCATTCATTGTTGTTATACTGCTTTCAAGCACTCTGAGAACAACAATAAGAATAAGGATCTAATACCAGATGTAGGAAAATAAAATGGGCAGAATAAAAACTTTTTATTAACTGCTTGCTACTGTTATACACGAACAACAAAGCATTATACACATACAAAGCAAATTGACCTGATAGTTCTCCTGCTTTTGTGGCACAAAAGCAACATGATGCGGCATTAAAGCACATGCCTAAAATACTAATTCAACAAACTTATTTTACTAAACAAAACAAAGGAAATAAGCACCGCAAATTTTGTTTCCAGTTTGAGTTTATTTCAAACTCCAGCATTGAGTACTACAAATATGACATGACAATGAGAGTGGGTGTTAGAAGGGAAGTTAATTAAGACAAGATGGCTTGTACATATATTTTAGATCTTTATAATATCAGTTAGAATTAAATTCATATTATGTCAGTCATCGGATTTGTTTTAGTATACATGCAAACAAATGCCATACTTAATATTATACTGAAAACGATAACGAAAATAGTATTTTATAATATGCTACTAAAAAATTTAAATGGTATTTTATAATATACTGTTAAATTTAAATACTGTTAATATACAGTTAAAACTTAAAATATACTATTAAATTTAACAGCATTTTAACTGTATTTTAAATATAACAGTATTTAATAATATAGTGTTAGTATATTATAAAATATTGTTAAATTTAATAATATACTGTTAATCAATATATTAACAATGTTTTATAATATACTGTTAAAAAAATTATAATATATTGTTAAAAATTTGGCATAAGACATAAGCTCCTTACATGATTATCGAAATGCATTTATTGCTACATATTCTCTCAGGATAACCAACGGATATAAGATGTATATTCGATTTCGTTGGAAATAAAGAAATATTTTAAAGCCGCTAATCTACCATACCTATAAGCATGCTTCAAGTATAATTATGTATGTGCTTCTCACCTAAAGATACATGATAAATTTTAAGCTCTGATTCCAAAATATACATCAGGCACACCAAGGTTATATTCAATTTAGTGTGCATCTTGTGAATAAAAATGTGAAGAATAAGGCATTTGAACGATCAAAAGTAAAGTTACCTGCTCAGCAAGGAATGTAACTCCATTACGAGTTACCATTTCATAGGTCTCCCCAAGAATTGGATTGAAAGATTTCCACTTTCTTTGATATGCATATCAGACTGATACTACGCACAATGTTGTAGATAAGAATCCAATTGCAAGTATTTAATACCAATAGTAAAATGGTAAATTGGGAATTTATAAGCAGGTAGACCAAGGTAACTTACTAGTATATACTAATTGCATATATGGATCTTCACATTCATCTGCCATATCTAGTAAGTGGGAATATTCCATTATATGTGGGTAAAAATGAGATTAAGAAGTGGAAGCATGTCTGAATCACGAATATCTACTACGTTTTTTGCATGCTAATATCCGTGCACCACGAGTAGTATATACAATAAAGTAAGCATGTAACATGAATGCACACAATGTTTGAATGTCTGCTCTAACTAATAGTACCATCTCGATCATCTTTGTTAGTTTGACTGTAACCGTTTGTGGTTTAGTTAATTTGAATCCTAGTTTTTGTTGCTTTTCAAATCTTCTACTGCAAATCCATTATAAGGCATGGTAGGAAAAAAGGGAAAAGAAGCCTATGTGGAAGCCGATGAAGAAACATGAGGTGGGTAAATCTTTTATTTTGCTGGTTACAAAAATTTAGCTTGGGAGCTATTAAAACCAAATTCATTTGTTATGTTATGGTACAAATAACTTCAAGAAGAACATCTGCTACAAATTTTACAAAATAATTTATATTTTTAGGAACTACAAAAATAATATTGGATGAAATTTCGAAAAGAATATTTGCTATAAATTACCATAGAGTCCATAATGTGACATCCTTAAATACTGAACAAAATTCAGGTTTTTGGGATTTTAATTTAAAAATTAAAAATTTGAGTAGATGAATAATAAGCTAAAATGAACTATTGAGTACGACATACTGCTGATCCGTTGTCCCAGTGTAGACAGTTTATGACAACTTTTGCCAGTTGAAAAGAACAAAATCCCTACCAATTAGATATATTTCCACCTGTCAATCAAAATTATTCAACATACTTTGTATAAACTTAGTGAATGAAATCATAATGAATGACAACAATTCTTCCTTGAAGCATAGGTCTAAATTATGGTTGTTGCTCATTTTCAAGAAATGAAGATCAAGGAACATGTCTTCTTTGTCGATATACTTTGCAACAATATTCCCAAGCATAGGATGAGGACATTACTGGACTAATTCTTTAGTTTGAGAATCAGTGTATTAAGATAAAGTATAACATTGTAATGGTTATAAACTTACCAATAATGCAATCTGCCTCTGGTTATTGTATGTAGTGATAGCATTTGGGTGTGTAAAAATTGATGTAATACTTCAAGGCATGCCGAGCACATCATTATTTGTATTTAGAGCCGAGGTGATGATGTGTTGTGATGAAAATTCCGCACACTTTCTAATCAAGTTACCACAAATATGCTCTTCTAATTCTTAGTCCATAACATTTGGAAATGATGGTCATCCTGATTATCTGGTGGCCTAAACTAAGGTTTTAAATTCAGGTCGGCATTGCCAAAACACTAGCATTTCTGTTTTGATTCTGGTGTACTTGTGGCCTAAACTAAGGTTTTAAATTCAGGCCGGCATTGCAAAAACACCAGCATTTTTGTTTTGATTCTGGCGTAAAGTGGACTGAATGTTATTAGAATCATGTTCTTGGATTCAACAACAACAACAACAACAACAACAAAGCCATATATCCCAAACAAGTTGGGGTTGGCTAGATATGGAACCCAGAATTAAATTAAAATAAAATTAATAATGATGATAATATATATATATATATAAAGGGTTTAAAATAACCAAGCAAATAAAAAGTTGTCCGATAAAGGTTTTTTTTTAAATAATAATAATAATAATAAGTAAAAATGTTCAATAAAAGTGAAATAAAATCTAAAATAGTAAATAAAAAGTAAAAAGGTTCAGTAAACGTGAAAAAAAAATACTATGGTTCTGGGATTCAACAAAGAAGAAAATTAATAAACAAAGCTCTGTAAATTGCTTGAAGACTTGAGAGTTACATAGGTTAAATCTAAATCATCGAGTTCAAATTTGAGCAATAGATCAAAATTGAATATGAATTTAGTATATTCACTAATCTACTTTGATAACCCTTTTACATTTTCTTATCCTTCCCATAAAAATATGAATGAATGCCCTACTTGATTGAAATAAGCAAAGGGGCTAGAATTCAAGGGATAGGTTTAGTGAAGAAAGCGACCAAGTGAGAGAAGGAAGCAACGTTCGTTTACTTTAGATGAAAGGTTTTAACTGGGCTAGAATGGGCCACTTAAGTTGGTCCAAAATAGCTTATGTAAACTTTTTTGTACAAGGGAAGTATGGAAATATAGATTTTTGTCTGTATAAAACATGTATAAAATCCTTTCGAAGACTCAAGTATTCATTAAGTATAAAAAATGCACCAGAATTTGTAAAACAGAATCAAATTGAAATTGACGAAAATTCAAAACGGAACCAAAATTGCAGAATTTTAGAATAAGCAGAATAGAAAAGAAAAGAAAAAAATATAAACCTTGGCCTAAACAGTTACACAAATAATATAAGCAAACATTTTTCTTATAACTGTTTAGTACAACCTATGCAGAAATCAGTAGGTTGTTGGCTAACCAGGATGCTCATTGTCAAACTATATTGTTTTGTGAAATTGCAATACTTGCGCAAACTCTAACATAATGTATATAGGAGATCCATTCCTCTGGTGAAAGCGCAATTTTTATCATGCCTTATTATTGTTGCTAGCTGATGAGTCAAGTTGTCTTATTAAACATGGGAAATGTAAATAACATGAATTGGTCAATAAGATTGAGACCAAAATGGCTAAAATAATACAATTTGACTAACAAATATTAAGTATCTCGATCATGGGTGATGTATCATCAGAATAGAAGGTCTAATAGGAGATGATGAATTAGGCAGAACTTCACTCGAGGTGGACATATCCTGGATTTAAGCCCAATTTGTTCCTCACTTTTTCTTCAAGAATAGATAATCTGAAAATTTCATACAACTATGTAAAATAAATCATTAAAGGAAAAAGAACTGAAATCATAATTATTGGTCGCAATTTTACTTTCTTCCCGGAAGGCCGTTATTTTCTTTTAGCATGAATTTGTTTCTTTCATTATGCATTACAATGTATACACTGGCGATTAGTATAGTCGGTTAAGTTCAAAATTCAAATGAATATGTTTTCTTTTATTTTTCACTGAGTTATTTATGAAAATTATAGATTTTGTTTATAACAAAATTGTTGGGAGAAGATTTAAATTTTGTAGGCAACGATTGGAGAATGTGTCATGAGTCATTGAGTTGTACAATAATGTTAAAACTTATGCTTGGTGACAATCCCGCTTTCAGTTGGTGGGAGGTGTGAAAGTGTAGTAGATTAAGATAGGGAAAAATATGTAGATAATATTTGTATAGAAAGATAGTAAGCACATCAAATTTTGGTTTTATAATGATTTTTTTAAGTTATACCCTAAACGAAATGTTACATTCAACAACTTTTCCTATAGAGCAATATTTATGACTGTTTGAGTACTCAAATTTTAGTTTAACGAACAAATAACATTGTTTTCAACTTAATTGACACCGATAGCTGTAAATTGCATCATCAGTATAATTATTGTCTACATACACAGTTTCCACTTTTAAAAGTAGCTAGAAGAATATTGAGGAAGTAAGCAATGATTTTAACATCTTACTCAGTTCACGTTTGCATGTCTAGTCTCAAAAGAGGAAACATCAATAAATGCATTTCAGGGAATCAAAATATAAATGGTTATAGTGTATCTATAATAGAATTGCTACAAAAATATTTTACAATAAAATATTATTTCAATTTTCAAATGCATGTGCACGCAAGTGAAAGCCTAATAATAGACCTCAATTTGAAATAAAATAAAAGATAAGTTGTTGGTTTGGATTCACACACAATATAATAAATGTAAATGCAGGTTTGACAATTTAGGTGTTGATCGACGTATGAATTATGTAATATGATGATAGAAAAATTGAATTTGTTGAGTATATTATTTACTTAAATAATTTGAGTAAGACAACAAAGTATGCCATTCCTTGTCAAAACATGATGAAACTATTAGGGCCATGCAAGAAACAGAAAACAATGCAAGGATATAAAATATATCAATATCAAGTAGATTAAACTGGAAACATTAATTAAAATCTTATTCAAATAAAAATTCATAAACTTGGGAGGATGAATATTATTGCATGTGCACTTAGGGCTATACTTAATTTACCTCCACAATTTTCGAAAAAAACTGGGATTCGCATTTACTTTTAAGGTGTGAAAAGGAATTTCTTATGAAGCAATTTTGAAAATCGGCATAAGTTGCATAAAATTAAGTCTATTTTGTATTGATAGTGATATGGAAGCAAGCAATGAAACTTATACCACTACGATCCAAATTAGGTAAGGCTAATACCAATTAAGCCATATCAAAATTTATGAAGAGGACATAGATTATACTCTTCGACTTCCTAGGCATATGGTAGAAATAGTGCTAAAAATCCTAGAATCATAAAAATACGTACATTCAAATGCATTAAATAAAGTAGTCATGTTATATTGTAAGTTTACATCTCAAATGAATTCCAAGAATCAAAATGGCTAAAAGAAAACAGAAAGAGGCTAATAATTATCATATTAGCTAAACAAACATCATTTCTTCTTATAAAGACACAAATAATGAATTCTGTGTATTTATTAGTTGTTTTGGTAATGAAACTAACATTTATGTTAATAGAATTGATGTTTCTAACTAAGTTTCTGGAAATTGAAAGTAGCTACATAACAAAGAATGAAACTTACACCAAATTACATTAGACTGCATAGTAAGGTTAGTCGTATGTCTTTATGTGGAAAAGAAAACTAATATTTATTTGTGTATTTTATGTGGAAAAGCGGTTGTAGGAAATTTATATAGCAACTCGAACTTCCCGGCCGGCGTAAACCGAATAAAAAGGCGGACTGCTTTGAGAACAAGACTAATCGGAACACAAACAGAAGAACATTTTATTACTATTACAACAATTACATCAGAGTACAAGAATATAACAGAGTATGAATAAATAATATACATCATAAAAATATCAGAGATTTAAATTACATTACATAGCAGCGGAAAAATAATACATAACACAACTGAAAGAGATACACAGATACAAAGCTTTTTAAATATAGCTCCAGCTGTAAACCAGGATCTTGTAAAATAGATATCTGCAAAACCAAAACTACTAGCTACCCATGTGGAAAATAGGGGCACCCAGAGTTTAGGATAAAACAATAAACTCCAGGTCAGTCATGGGACTAGTGTAAGAACTAAAACAGTTATTTAAAACTTTACTTTAGAAATAAAGTAAATCAAGAGACCACGCCATATAACACGGAACGGGTTTTCTTCCACCCATCACACAATGCAACGCAAGCCAGAAGATAGAATTTTACCTTATAATAGCCAAACATGCTTGGTACATTTAAAACAAATCATTTTGATATTACAAGTGTATAGTGTCAAAATCACTTCGCATATAAATGTATCAATCATAGACGATGTAGTATCCCATGCTACTATGTTGCCATAGTAGGTTTTACAACTAAAACCGAAATGTCACGTATTGGAAATTGTATTTCCGTCATGAGTCGAGGCAAGGGATGTACTCCTCGCCGGCTTCGAGACACTCAAGCAAATGCCTGAGGATTCTCCGTAGTGAACCCTTGGATCCTCCAAGGCCGGTCCTCTCTTACGTTTGAGGATTGACAATTCATGATCACATGTTTCCCAGTCTTATCGGATCTATCCATCGTCCCCGTAGTCACCGATACATCCGAGGCGCCTCGCTATCTATCATCCACATAGGTAAAAATAATTAAATGTCTGGGCTCTATACCATGACATCACTCATAGCTAGAATGAAACGTCATGCACTCCTTGGGTCCCTTATCCCGTTTTTGATTCATACCAAGGTGTGAGGCTCGCGAATTAACGCTATACACAAAGCTATGCTACTTAAAGTTGTGCTTTGTTCATCAACCACAAGACTCTGCTTTTAAACAAAAGCCTTGATCATTTGCATCTGAGCATGCCACACTGACAATTCACGCCATGCGACTGATGTCTATCGATATATAACCTTTAAGCTCGTACGTCTCAGAGAAGGGTGTTAAGCAAGAAATTAAATTCTCCGCCACCAAACAGATATATATCTAAAAGAGATCAATCAACATAGAATAAAATCCAGTGTTAGACACACATCCATTTACTAGTTCGTTCTGAGTCTGAACGAAACCAGAGGCACTTTATTCCTCGTCCCATATGTCCAATACATGAGAGAGGTCCTCACATATCCGGTCGATCTCCAAGTACGTCTGGACGATCACCACTTATTACATTGTTTTGGGTGTACAGCCCAATCAAGGCATCAGTAATCATCCAAACGATGTGAAGAACTCTGTAACAACCAAGAATTTGGGGCCAATTAATTTTTTTTATTTTAGAGATTTTAAAGGTGTTTAATAGTTGAAATGAATTATTTTAAATAAAAATGACTAGAAATTTATTTTGATTGAATTTAATAAGAATATATTTAATTTAATTATAAAAGGAATTAGAAAAAGGACGGTAGTTTGAAAAGTCAAACCTGAACTTTGACTGACTACACAGAATGCAGAATAAACCGGATTTTGGTGAAACGAAAAATATTTAAATCTGTTAATGAACATATTTCTAACGAATCTGAAAAATCGAAGTTTCATAGCGGGAATCAAAAGTTATGGCCAAATGAATTTTCAGAAAGGTCGCTATAGAGAATATATCGCCCTTGAAAATAGACATTTTGCATACGACCTCGGAATTCGACGAAACCACTTTTGTTGGATCCGGAATGTCAAGTTATTGCTAGGTTTCAAATTTCATAATTTTTGAAGTTAATATGTGAGTGTGGCAAAGGAAAATGTGTTTTGGTCAATTACAGTTAAATTGGATCGACCAGAAAATGGCCATTTTTCAAACGATCTCGGAATTCGACGAAATTTGTTTTGTTAGGACCGTATCGTCAAAACATAACCAAAAATAATTTTTTCGTATTTTTCTGACTTCGTATGTGACCCCGGTAAGATTAAAAAGTACGTTCGAATTGAATATTAAAGAATTAATTTGAAAATAAAGAAAACATACTGTAAACTTCAGAATTAGACCTTGGCACTAGCGCCATTGCGTTTAGAAGACGTCAAAACCTATTGTTCGACAGTCGTTGGGCTCCGTTTGGAGATCGGATGGAAAAACCCTAATTTCTAGAATTAATTAAATTAAAAATAAAATAAAATACCCTAGAAATACCGTATAAATACGGGTGTACAGTGCGTCTTCCTTCTTCCCGATTCCCTGAAACCCATAGCCGCCTAACCTTCTAAACTTCTCTCTTCTTTTTTTCTGAATCCATGGAGAATTAACATATGCCCCATTGGACTTTTTTGAAGCTCTCAAAAATCTCTTCGATCTTGTACCAAAACCGGAGCCTCCCGTCAACCGTAGCCGCCGCCCCGACCCTCCAAACCCGCGCCCTTCCTTCCGCCGCCGAGCCCGCCTGTCGCCGCCGCACCCTCCCCCCTTCAGGTCAAACATCCCCCTCTCCAAGCCCTACAATCTCCAACAACCCGTTCGTAAAATCATCAACTACAGCTCCCGATTTTCTGAATCAAAGTTTTGAACAAACTGAAAATATTAAGGTATGAATAACTCAGTTTTGCGACGCTTATAATCGTTGCAGTGACAGTTGTAAAATGTTAGTTTCTAATTTATACATATGAACTTCAAATTGAAATCTTTCAGATCCGAAACCGCCGTGACTTCGAACACGAGACCTGATCGAGTTTGGACCTTCATTTCAAATCCGAGCAATATGAGAAATTATTTTTAATTAAATTTAATTAATTTAATTATTATTCTTGCGTTATGTGAAGTTTGAATGGCAAACATAAATAAATCTGCGATGGATGTTATTCTAAATTATGGTTCTGAATTGTTTGTGATGTTGTAATATTAGATCTGAAAATTTAAATACTAGATCTGAGTTGGTGATTTATTAGGATCATTTCTTTGTTAATCTTGTCTATCATGTTTTGTTAATATTCACGAAACACACGCAGTTATTCTCAGGATTTAACTAGAACTCTCAACTTGAGGTTAACTTCATGTTATTAACTCGATTTGATCCCTTTTATAATTTAAAGTATTGTTTGTGGTTGGATTAGACATGAGATATTAGACACGAAATATTGGACATGAAATTTGGTCATAATTTTTACATTGTAAGTAAAATAAAAAAAGATGATGTTTTTGTAATGTAAATGATAAGAATGTTAATTTACATTGTAAATAAAAGAATTACATTTTATGTGTAATAAGAATGTTAATTTACATTGTAAATAAAAGAATTACATTTTATATGTAATAAGAATGTTAATTTACATTGTAAATAAAAAAATTACATCTTTACATGTAATTAGGAAAGTGAAGTTACATTGTAAATTAAGAATGCATTTATATATGAAATTTACATTTATTTTTAATGTAAATTAAGTGATGATTTACACCGTATGAAATTTACATTTATTTTTAATGTAAATTAAGACATGATTTACACTATATGAAATTTACATCTTTTTTTAATGTAAATTAAGAGATGATTTACACCGTATGAAATTTACATCTTTTTTAATGTAAATTAAGAGATGATTTACACCGTATGAAATTTACATCTTTTTTTAATGTAAATTAAGAGATGATTTACACCGTATGAAATTTACATCTTTTTTTAATGTAAATTAAGACATGATTTGCACCGTATGAAATTTACATCTTTTTCTAATGTAAATTAAGACATGATTTACACCGTATGAAATTTACATTTATTTTTAATGTAAATTAAGACATGATTTATACCGTATGAAATTTACATTTATTTTTAATGTAAATTAGGACATGATTTACACTATATAAAAATTTACATTTTTATTAATGTAAATAAAAATAGGAATTTTCACCGCATAAAAATTACATTATTTTTAGTGTGATTGAAATTTGAATTTACCCCGTATGGAAAAATTACATTTTTATAATGTAAATAAGAAGTAGAGTTTGCATTATAATTAAAATTACATTTTTATAATGTAGATAAGAAGTAGAATTTGCATTGTAATGAAATTTACATTTCTATATGTAAATTTAGAATAGGATTCACACTGCAAATATAAGTTACATTTTTATTATGTAATTAAGATAAGAATGTACATTGAAGTTAAAATTTACATTTTTATATGTAAATTAAAAGTAGGATTTTGCAATGTATCAAAATTTACATTTTTACATGCAAATAGAAAATAGGAATTTACATAGGAATTAAATTTACATTTTTACATGTAAATGAAAAGGATGGAATTTACATTTTTAATGTAAGTAAAGAATGAATTTAGGATGTTGTGATATTATATTCATTTTCAAATGAATTAAAATTTAATAAGGATCGATAGTTGTTTAGAGTGTTGTTTAAATCAAACGACGTTATTACGACTAAACGATTATATTTATATATATATAAATATAATTAAAATTAAACGAATCGAGCGCGGTAGTTCGCGTTTTAAAATCGTACCTTTAAACGACTATACAAGAAGATCCGACCGTCGGATTTTCTTGAAACTGAAACCGTTAGGACCATCTTGGAAAAATCTTTCCAATGATATATATTACATTAAGATCCAATGGTTAGATTTTGAGAAATGTAAAAATCAAAATTGGTTGAATGCAGCGCCATAGTCGCCCATTGACTCAAGGCGTCGTTACATAAAATTTAATTATTTTAAATAATTAAAATAGAAAGTAATCGTTATAAAATGATATCAACGAATACGAAGGATTTTAAAATGTATATATATATATATATATATACGAGGATTATTTGGAAAGTCTGAGTTCTCTCATTCCAAATAATCAAACGACATTAATTGAAGTATAAAGACGGAGTATGAAGACCGTAAATCTTCCCTCGAATGGACAACGATCAAGATCCTGAATTGACTTGCTCCCAATTCAAGGGTCATGATCATTGCCCAGACGTAAGTGTTGATTTCACGGGTTTGGTTTTCGCTCAGACCCAGAGCATAAGCTAATAAATGGATTGTGTGTCTGACATTGTACTCAGTTAAATATCATGTTATTAATTTTCTGTCGAATGCATGAATGTTTGGTGGCGGAGAATTTATTCTCTTGCTCAACACCCTTTCATATGTTTCGGCCAAAGATTGGTGGAGTGATATGGAGTGACAGTGTGGCATACTAAGATGCAATGATCAAGGTTTCTTGTTGAAAAGCAGAACTTTGTGGCGACGATCAAAGCACAGCTTGAATAAGCATAGCTTTGTGTATTACGTGACTTCACGAGCCTCACAAACATGTGGAGTCTAAAACGGGAGAAGGGAACATAGGGAGAGCAGCACGTTTCTTTCTAGCTAGAAGTAGTGTCGGTGCCTAAACTGGCTGATATTTTACTTATGTGGATGATGGAATGAGGCGCCTCGGATGATAGGTCCTATAGGATCAGGAAACGTGTGTTCAGGAATAACTAATCCACGAAGCTGTATGTGTGGACTGGCCCTGCAGGATCCAAGGGTTCACTGCGGGGGATCCTGAGACATTAGCTATAGTGTCTCGAATCGGTAAGGAGCTCCTCCCTAGCCTTGAATCATGATGGAAATCCAAACTTACAATATGAACCTACGGATTTGATTGTATTACTAGTATGGAAGCATAGTATTATGGTATCTATGTGTCCTAGGATTGATACATTTATTTTGAAATGTTTTGATATATACCAATGATAATATTAAATTCGTATTTACCGTATTTAACATGTTTAATCACCGTAAGGTAAAACCCTATCCTCTTGTTTGTGTTGCATTGTGTGATGGGACTTGGGTCTTATGGTGATTCCATTTTTCTCAAAAGCATAGCGTTGTTTTACGATTCACTTATTATTTATTCTGTCACTTTAAATCATGCACGACAATCCATTGGAGTAAACCCGTTCCGCTATAGCGGCGTGGTCCTTGGATTTGCCTTATTACTAGTAGTTAAATTAGTTAAGAATTCTCACACCAGTCCCACGACTGACCCGTTGTTTGTTTCCACCTTTTTGCAAACTTGGGTGCCCTCCTTTCTACACGGGCAGCTAAGTAAACAGGTTCATTCTTTGCTTGGAGTCTTTTCTTTGGAGCTGCTTATTATCTTTCTTGGATTTGCTTTCGTGGAGAGGTGATGACTTGGAGCTTGAAGACATCTATCATTTGCTACTATTGCATTTTTCTCTTTTTAATTCCAGACATCAAACTTGTTTCATTTCACGTTGTTTATGTTGGAGTTGAAACTTATTTCATTTTCTGCAAACTTGATGTAATAATTTAGAATTATGTGACTGTGGACTTTCTGTGGTTGATGACATTATATTTCCGCTGCTATGATGTTGTTACTCTATGAATTTCCTATGCTATGTTGTATCTGTGATTTGTATTATTGTATTTATGTTGTATTCCAAATGATTATTCCTTACTTTCATTCCGTGGAAGTTTGGGGTTATCACAGTTGGTATCAGAGCTTTGGTTAAACTTAGCTTTGGAATATAACATATTTATAATAATTCGTTTACGTAGAATCATAATATTCTATGGCGAACATTTCATGTGAATACATAATAGTCAGTCATTCTATCATCATCTTTTCATCCGTCCTTTTATCTTTATCATTTCTTCAAGTCACCATTATAGTTGTTCTGACCCTTTCCTTGATCGTACAGAACTAACTAGAAATGAGTACCGCTGCCGCTAGAACTGCTAGAGTTAGAACAATAGGGCAAAATGTTATTGGAACCGAGGAGCCCGCAGTTCAACAACCACCACCGCAGCCCTTTGACTTGGTGAGGGTAGTGAAGGATTTTAAGAAATTAGATGGAGTTCCGTTCATAGGTACGGAGACCGTGACGCAGGCTCGGGCATGGCTTAAGAATTGTGAAAAGATATTTAGAGCGCTAGAACTGGAAGATCAAAAGAAGAGATTTGTGGATTCATGGATGCTCCATGGCGAAGCACAACTTTGGTGGGAAGAGGTCAATATAGGAGGATATGAAGAAAATACGACTTGGACCAAATTTAAAGAGCTGTTTAATGAAGAGTATATTGCAAGGCAAGAGGTGGAAAGGCTTTATGATAAGTTTGCCTGTCGCTATGAGAAGAAGTCTGAAGAAAGCAGTTCTGGAGCCGCTAAGACTCATGATAAGACTAAGCTGCAATGCTACCACTGCCAGAAGTTTGGACACTTTAGCAAGGACTACGGGAATCCAAAGAAGGCCAGAAGAGAGGACACTAGAAAATGCTATAAATGCCATAAAAAGGGTCACATCAAACTTAATTGTCCACTATTGAGGAGTTCCCAAGTTGCCCATGTGTACGAGGGAGCAAGTGCACCACCTTCTTCCGCACCTACTTCTTCTGAAGGAGCAGGTAAGCCTGATGTTTTAGGTGGTACAATTTCTGTTAAAAACATTCTTTGTGTCGGTTCCTACTCTTCTATTTTCCTTTTCGAGGACGAAAATTTCTTAAGCGGTGGAGATTGTAACAACCCATAATTTGGGGCCAATTTAAAATTTTTATTTTAGAGATTTTAAAGGTGTTTAATAGTTGAAATGAATTATTTTAAATAAAAATGATAGAAATTTATTTTGATTTAATTTAATATGAATATATTTAATTTAATTATAAAAGGAATTAGAAAAAGGACGGTAGTTTGAAAAGTCAAACCTGAACTTTGACTGACTACACTGAATGCAGAATAAACCGGATTTTGGTGAAATGAAAAATATTTAAATCTGTTAATGAAAATCTTTCTAAAGAATCTGAAAAATCGAAGTTTCATAGTGGGAATCAAAAGTTATGGCCAAATAAATTTTCAGAAAGGTCGCTATAGAGAATATATCGCCCTTGAAAATAGACATTTTGCATACGACCTCAGAATTCGACGAAACCACTTTTGTTGGATATGGGATGTCAAATTATTGCTAGGTTTCAAATTTCATAATTTTTGAAGTTAATATGTGAGCGTGGCAAAGGAAAATGTGTTTTGGTCAATTATAGTTAAATTGGATCAGAAAATGGCCATTTTTCAAACGATCTCGGAATTCGACGAAATTTGTTTTGTTAGGACCGTATCGTCACTTTTGTTGGATCTGCGATGTCAAATTATTTCTAGGTTTCAAATTTCATAATTTTTGAAGTTAATATGTGAGCGTGGCAAAGGAAAATGTGTTTTGGTCAATTACAGTTAAATTGGATCGACCAGAAAATGGCCATTTTTCAAACGATCTCGGAATTCGACGAAATTTGTTTTGTTAGGACCGTATCGTCAAAACATAACCAAAAATAATTTTTCCGGATTTTTCTGACTTCGTATGTGACCCCGGTAAGATTAGAAAGTACGTTCGAATTGAATATTAAAGAATTAATTTGAAAATAAAGAAAACGTACTGTAAACTTCAGAATTAGACCTCGGAACTAGCGCCATTGCGTTCAGAAGACGTCAAAACCTATTGTTCGACAGTCGTTGGGCTCCGTTTGGAGATCGAATGGAAAAACACTAATTTCTAGAATTAATTAAATTAAAAATAAAATAAAATACCCTGGAAATATCGTATAAATACGTGTGTACAGTGCGTCTTCCTTTTTCCCGATTTCCTGAAACCCATAGCCACCTAACCTTCTAAACTTCTCTCTTCTTTTTCTCCGAATCCATGGAGAATTAACATATGCCCCTTTGGACTTTTTTGAAGCTCTCAAAAATCTCTTCGCTCCTGTACCAAAACCGGAGCCTCTTGTCAACCGTAGCCGCCGCCCCGACCCTCCAAACCCGCGCCCTTCCTTCCGCCGCCGAGCCCGCCTGTCGTCGCCGCACCCTCCCCTCTTCAGGCCGAACATCCCGCTCTCCAAGCCCTACAATCTCCAACAACCCGTTCGTAAAATCATCAACTATAGCTCCCGATTTTCTGTTTTGAACAAACTGAAAATATTAAGTTATGAATAACTCAGTTTTGTGACGCTTTTAATCGTTACAGTGACAGTTGCAAAAAGTTAGTTTCTAATTTATACATATGAACTTCAAATTGAAATCTTTCAGATCCGAAACCGCCGTGACTTCGAACACGAGATCTGATCGAGTTTGGACCTTCATTTCAAATCCGAGCAATGTGAGAATTTATTTTTAATTAAGTTTAATTAATTTAATTATTATTCTTGCGTTATGAGAAGTTTGAATGGCAAATATAAATAAATCTGCGATGGATGTTATTCTAAATTATGGTTCTGAATTGTTTGTGATGTTGTGATATTAGATCTGAAAATGACGTTATTACGATTAAACGATTATATTTATATATATAAATATAATTAAAATTAAACGAATCGAGCGCGGTAGTTCGCGTTTTAAAATCGTACCTTTAAACAACTATACAAGAAGATCCGACTGTCAGATTTTCTTGAAACTGAAACCGTTAGGACCGTCTTGGAAAAATCTTTCCAACGACATATATTACGTTAAGATCCAACGGTTAGATTTTGAGAAATGTAAAAATCAAAATTGGTTGAATGCAGCGCCATAGTCGCCCATTGACTCAAGGCGTCGTTATATAAAATTTAATTATTTTAAATAATTAAAATAGGAAGTAATTGTTATAAAATGATATCAACGAATACGAAGGATTTTATATATATATATATATATATACATATATATATATATATATATATACGAGGATTATTTGGAAAGTCCGAGTTCTCTCATTCCAAATAATCTAACGACGTTAATTGAAGTATGAAGACGGCGTATGAAGACCGTAAATCTTCCCTCGAATGGACAACGATCAAGATCCTGAATTGACTTGCTCCCAATTCAAGGGTCATGATCAAGATTCTCTTGCTCAACACCCTTTCATATGTTTCGGCCAAAGATTGGTGGAGTGATATGGAGTGACAGTGTGGCATACTAAGATGCAATGATCAAGGTTTCTTGTTGAAAAGCAAAACTTTGTGGTGACGATCAAAGCACAGCTTGAATAAGCATAGCTTTGTGTATTACGTGACTTCACGAGCCTCACAAACCGGTGGAGTCTAAAACGGGAGAAGGGAACGCAGGGAGAGCAGCACGTTTCTTTCTAGATAGAAGTAGTGTCGGTGCTTAAACTGGCTGATATTTTACTTATGTGGATGATGGAATGAGGCGCCTCGGATGATAGGTCCTATAGGATCGGGAAACGTGTGTTCAGGAATAACTAATCCATGAAGATGTATGTGTGGACCGGCCCTGCAGGATCCAAGGGTTCACTGCGGGGGATCCTGATACATTAGCTAGAGTGTCTCGAATCGGTAAGGAGCTCCTCCCTAGCCTTGACTCATGATGGAAATCCAAACTTACAATACGAACCTACGGATTTGATTGTATTACTAGTATGGAAGCATAGTATTATGGTATCTATTTGTCCTAGGATTGATACATTTATTTTGAAATGTTTTGATATATACTAATGATAATATTAAATTCGTATTTACCGTATTTAGCATGTTTAATCACCATAAAGTAAAACCCTATCCTCTGGTTTGTGTTGCATTGTGTGATGGGACTTGGGTCTTATGGTGATTCCATTTTTCTCAAAAGCATAGCGTTGTTTTACAATTCACTTATTATTTATTCTGTCACTTTAAATCATGCACGGCAATCCATTGGAGTAAACCCGTTCCGCGATAGCGGCGTGGTCCTTGGATTTGGCTTATTACTAGTAGTTAAATTAGTTAAGAATTCTCAAACCAGTCCTACGACTGACCTGTTGTTTGTTTCCACCTTTTTGCAAACTCGGGTACCCTTCTTTCTACACGGGCAGCTAAGTAAACAGTTTCATTCTTTGCTTGGAGTCTTTTCTTTGGAGCTGCTTATTATCTTTCTTGGATTTGCTTTCGTGGAGAGGTGATGACTTGGAGCTTGAAGACATCTATCATTTGCTACTATTGCATTTTTCTCTTTTTAATTCCAGACATCAAACTTGTTTCATTTCACATTGTTTAAGTTGGAGTTGGAACTTATTTCATTTTCTGCAAACTTGATGGAATAATTTAGAATTATGTGACTGTGGACTTTCTGTGGTTGATGACATTATATTTCCGCTGCTATGATGTTGTTACTTTATGAATTTCCTATGCTATGTTGTATCTGTGATTTGTATTATTGTATTTATGTTGTATTCCAAATGATTATTCCTTACTTTCATTCCGTGGAAGTTTGGGGTTATCACAAACTCCGGTCTTCAACCACTGTCTTCATCGTCGACTTATCGTCGAATCAATTATTTAAAATGGGTATACCCGGCCTTTTCGAATAATTCACGTATCTTATAATCAAGTACTATAAAAACACAACATACGCCTCATTCCAATTCTGAATATTCTTTTATTCAAATATTCATATCCTTTGGGAAAGGTTCCCATTAATTTTATTAAATATAAATTATTTTAAATTTATACTTTAATCTTTCTTTGGATATCAATTCTAAACCAAATTATGGTTTATCAACTAGTTGGGATTATCGAGCCTTACCGAAGTAATCATTTATTCATTAATCCCAATGCTAACCTATTCATCCCATGGAGCAAAACTGGTAATACTCCATATCTAACACCACAGTGTTCTCGGTAAATTTAATTACCATTTCATGTTCAAATCTAATTAAAGATTTAAATATCGCTTGGAGTAGAACTGGTGGTACTCCATTCTCGACCATTTCATAAATTTGATAATTCAAATTATCACATTCGTATTTTTTAATCTAATTAAAGATTCATTAAAACTCCACTTAGTTTTAATCTTCCAACAATAATTATCAATGATTATTTAACTTTGGGAAATCAAACATGCCTCATCGACAATCTACACCGTCCTTCTGATTTCTGCCGATATATAACCTCTAAGCTCGTACGTCTTAGATAAGGGTGTTAAGCAAGAGAATAAATTTTCCACCATCATACATATATATATTTAGCAGAGATCAATAATACAGTTCGAAATACAATGTTAGACATGAAATCCTGTCTTTAAATGGGTTAAAGAACCAATGTCATTTAAAACACAGTTCACGATAAACCCAAAATCACATTCCCTTAATTATGGAATCTTCACGGAAAAACCGATCAATTTTAATCAATATCAATTTCCGTCTCTGACTAATAATATAAAAGGAATAACGTCAAAGCCTTTTAAATTCCATATATATTAACAGTCTTCCTCCATAGAAGCTCACTTCAATTATTACCAAATCGAATTCCATTGAACCCAATTTATTTTATTAAATTGGAAAACTTTACTTTGGAAAATTTCCACTAAATATTAATAAAAGATTTACGAATTCCAAATCACATTTCACTGTTAATCGGGTTAAAGAATGAATGTCATTAAAAACACAGTTCACAGTAAACCCAATTCACATTCCATTTTATTCCAATTACTAAATATAATTGGAAACTCTAATAATCCTAAATAAAAGATTTATTCTTTTCACACGGGGCTTAAGAACAGTGTTATTGAAGACACCATTCACGAAAAACCCAAAATCCAATTTAATATTAAATATAAGGCTTTAAATAGAAATTATATCGGCTTATATTTAATATCAAATTCTGAAACCAACACATATCGTATTGGGAATAACGATATATATCTATCTTCAAATTCCTCCATAATATCCGTATAGTCACGAAATCTAATATTGAAATATCACGAAGATGATTTCTATTCGAATCCATTCCAATTCATATATTGGAAATTCCTGATTAGATTAAAACCATTCACAAATCCAATTTATTTATTTAAAAATTACGGGATTCCAAATCTAGTTAATAGCTAGTTCAATTTGATAAAAATATATTTTTATCTTTACAAATATGGAATTTTTCATCCCAATTATTTCCAAATCATTTATTATGATTTCACACAAATTATTAATATTTTTAACAATTTTATTAAATCCCTATTAGTCGATTTCCCCAAATGTTCATCGAACTGCACTTACAACGATCTTTACCAAATTTGATTTGGACATAATTCCAAATCCAACCTTCATGATACACAATCAACCATCATCCATAGTGCATTACACAACTGCATAAGCATTAAATATAAATAATTAATGCTTACAATAGTCTGTCAACCGATCTATTGACATATAACTAAACAATTGGGATTAGTGTATGCCAAATATCATCCCAATACCCGTGTATGATTTCAACCAACAAATACTGAATATTATTTGTGCAGTTGGGCGATGTGTAAAATTTATCGTAGCAATCCATGTCAGTTAAATACGTGTACATAAACAAATCATCCAATTTGTAAATGAATATTTATTTTCATTTCAGGAGAATTTCATGCCGTTCATATATACATTAAAAATTATATTTTTAACGATAAAATATTTATTTCAACACATGAATATTTTTAATAGTCCATACATTCAATAAAAAAGATATTTTTATTATTCAATACATGAATATTTTATACAGTTCATATACACATTAAAAATTACATTTTTAATGAATAAATATTTTTATCAGAAAATTTCGGCATTATAACGGCGCGATACTAAAACCGGAGTAATGTGTAGCATTACCCCTCTCCTGATACTGGCTCGCTCCATACACAAACCAATTTCAATCCAATTCACATCCAAATAAAATCCAAACAAATAAATCAATATCCAAATTTCCATAATACAATCCAAACAAACAACCATGGTTTGTACAATAAAATAGTAACGGGGGCTTCTAAGCCCCGTCTACATCCCTGTGTATATTTAACTATAGAATAGTTAGAGCGACTGACGCTCTGAATTGCTGTTCTGATTCTAGACTTTGCAAACGAGCTCCAATCCTCACGACAACTTTTTGCTAGCGTAAGAGTGTCATTCCGGACAACTTTCACCTAATGGATTTTTTACCGAAAATGCTCCATTTCGCCAGAATTCGTGAAAAGACAGTATTTGGACAGCAAATTTTGGACGCGTTTTCTAACAACTCCGCAATCCAAAATATGACTTCCATATACTAAAATCGAAGAGAAAATCTTGCTCTTCGATTTTGGTATTGTGGAGTTTTGGCCATAAGTTCTCAAATAGGAAGTTATGGGCTGAAGAGCATCAGGGTGTTATATGCAAACATGAAAATATATAAAAATCGAATTTTTATTGTAGGTGGCCCACGACCGGACTTGGGTGGCTGCAGGCGGCGGTGTGGGGGTTTGAGGGGGTGACGACCTGACTGATGGTCGGCGGAGGTAGCTGTGGGGTGGTGGCGGTTTGGCCTGAAATAGAGGGGGAGAGAGGATAGGGGTGGCTGAGGGAGGAGGAGAGGAAGGTGGCGGCGGTCCTCCTGGGTGGCGGCGCGTTAGGCTGGGGCGGCGGTGGAATGTCTGGCGGCGAGGAGAGCTGAGGGCGACGGGTTTTCTGATTTGGTGGTGGGTTTTGAATTGTGAAGGGAGATTAGGTTTAGAATTAATATATATATATATATATATATAATTTAATTTTTCCCAAAAAGTTACTTTTTAATTTAAACTCCAAATCGAACCTAACGACTGTCGCCTCTAGCTAATACCCCCATTCTGGACACAATGGGATATGTCCCGTAAGCCAATTCGACTATTTCATTCAGTTTTTATCAAAATTAAAATATAAATTAATATAACTTTCAAAATTTGTTTCAACGAACAATTTAATTTACCGGGGCCGGGCCACCTACCGACTCCAAAAATTCCCAAAAAATAAGTCTAGCTATGTTTTGATGATATGATACTAACAAAACTAATTTCGTCGAATTTGGAGACCGTTTGAAAAATAGTCCTTTTCCAGTCGATTAAATTCAAATTGAAAGTACCAAACGTGTTTTAATTTACCACGCTCATATATTAATTCCAAAAATTATGAAAATTGAAACTTAACAATAATTTGATATTCTGAATCCAACAAAAGTGGTTTCGTCGAAAACAGAGGTTGTTTGCATAGGGGCTATATATATATAAAATCCATAACGACTATTTTGAATTTTAAACTAGACATAACTTTCAATTTATATTATGAAATCTCAGTTTCTTAACTTCGTTAGAAAGATATTTTTAAACAGATTCAATTATTTTTTGGTTTTACTGAAATCCGATTTATTTTGAATCCTGTACATTCAATTGAAATTTAAAATCGAATTTTCAAACTACTGCGCCATTTCTGGCTCGTTTTATAATTAAAATAATTTTATATGTTCTAATTTCGATTTAAATAAATTTTTATTCGTTATTATTTAAAATAAATCATTTTAAATATCTCAAATTCCATTAAAATTGCTAAAATAAAAATTTAAAATTGGTTATGAAATTCCGGGTTGTTACAATCTCCCCTACTTAAAATCTTTTCGTCCTCGAAAAGGAACGGAGCTGAAAGTTGTTTAACCAACCAACTCAACTTTCATTCTGGCGTTCATTCTTCAACTTTTCAGTTTCTAAGAATTTTCTAATTTCTCAAAATTTTGGTGAACACCCTAGATTTTCGTTTTTTTTGCCATAACCTCCTTTATACGGGTTGATATTTAAAATCACAACTTGCCTCACAGGGCCCTCACCAATCCAAAAGAAAAAGAAAAAGCCAAGCGGCTAGCCAATCGACTCATAAAATCATCAAAACCCAAGAAATACAATAAACAAGTACCTATTTGTCGGGCATACAATTTTATTCCTCTTCTTAGCTTCCATGCTATGAACTGTTCACACACACACACACACACACACACACACACACACATATATATATATATATGTACGTGTAGGCAATTCCAATAAAATTATCAATTCAGTTCAATATTTGATTCGATTTGGCTTATTTTACTTTTTATCTCTTATTGGATTGATCATTCCAACAATTTTATTAGTTAACTAATAATCACACAACACAATCAACAATCAATTAGTTAATTAAACTTTCAAATGCATAACTTTATATATAGTTAAAAGTACAATTTTTAGTGTCAAATCACAATAATAACCCTATCTGAATTTTGGTTCTCACACCAGTCAATTGGAAATATATGGTTATCGCACTTTCGAAACTCAAACATAAATACTAATGATGTCCGGACAACACCAGAATTATCCCCGGGCATTTGGAGTGTGATTCTATATCCATCCAGTATATTTGAGACTTCGTATTCACGCTAGCTAGGCGTGTATGCAAAATCTTCATATACCCGATAGTCCAAATTCAAAATAAATTAAATATTCAAATACATATAATAAGATTTAAATCCTCAAATCAAAATTCATTTTCATTTTTATTTTAAAAATAACAAACTTCACACTTGTTCTAGGATACTACTGATCCTATCTCTAGTGAGTCATTCTTATTGGATATTACTAATCCAATCTCTGATGAATTCTTTCGTTTGGTTCTAATATGTCTTGTTCTCGAACTCTGTAAACCAAAGCTCTGATACCACAAATGTTGCGACCCAAACTTCCCGACCAGCCTAAGCCGAACAAGAAGGCGGACTGCTTTGAGAATAAGATTAATCGGAACACAAACAGAAGAACATTTCATTGCTATTACAACAATTACATCAGAGTATAAGAATATTACAGAGTATGAATAAATAATATACATTAGAAAAATATCAGAGATTTAAATTACATTACATAGCAGCGGAAAAATAATAAATAACACAACTAAAAGAGATACACAGATGAAAAGCTTTCCGAATATAGCTCCAGCTATAAACTAGGATCCTGTAAAATAGATATATGCAAAACCAAAACTACTAGCTGCCCGTGTGGAAAATAGGGGCACCCAGAGTTTAGGTCAAAAGAATAAACTCGAGGTCAGTCATGGGACTGGTATGAGAACTAAAACAGTTATTTAAAAATTTACTTTAGAAATAAAGTAAATCAAGGGACCACGCCGTACAACACGGAACGGGTTTTCTTCCAAGAATACCAGTGCATAAAACAAATAACGTAATGCTTTTTGGAAAAATGAAGCTATTATAAGACTCAGTTCCCATCACACAATGCAACGCAAGCCGAAGGATAAAGTTTTACCTCATAATAGCCGATCATGCTTGGTACGTTTAAAACAAATCATTTTTATATTACTATAAGTGTATTGTGTCAAAATCACTTCACATATAAATGTATCAATCTAGACGGCAAAATATCCCATGCTACTATGTTGCCATACTAGGTTTTACAACTAAAACTGAAATGTCACATATTGGAAATTGGATTTCCGTCATGAGTTGAGGCAAGGGACGTACTCCTCGCCGGCTTCGAGACACTCTAGCAAATGCCTCAGGGTTCTCCGTGGTGAACCCTTGGATCCTTCAAGGTCGGTCCTCTCTTACGTTTGAGGATTGGCAATTCCTGAACACACGTTTCCCGGTCCTATCCAACCTATCCATCGGCCCCGTAGTGAATTATATATCCGAGGTGCCTCACTATCCATCATCCACGTAGGTAAAAATAAATAAATGTTTGGGCTTCATATCATGACACCACCCATAGCTAGAAGGAAACGTCATGCACTCCTTGGGTCCCTTATCTCGTTTTTGACTCATACTGAGGTGTGAGGCTCGCGAATTAACGCTATACACAAAGCTATGCTATTTAAAGCCATGCTTTGATCATCAACCACATGACTCTGCTTTTCAACAAAAGCCTTGATCATTTGCATCTCAGCATGCAACACTGATAATTCACGTCATGCGACTGATGTCTATCGATATATAACCTCTAAGCTCGTACATCTCATAGAAGGGTGTTCAACAAGAGAATAAATTCTCCGCCACCAAACAGATATGCATTTAATAGAGATCAATCAACATAGAATAAAAATCCAATGTCAGACACACATCCATTTACTAGTTTGTTATGGGTCTGAACGAAACCAGAGGCACCTTATTCCTCATCCCATATGTCCAATACATGAGAGAGGTCCTCGCAAATCCGTCGATCTCCAAGTACGTCTGGACGATCACCACTTATTACCTTGTCTTGGGTGTACAACCCAATCAAGGCATTAGTAATCATCCAAACGTTGTGAAGAACTCCGGTCTTCAACCATCATCTTCATCGTCGACTTATCGTCGAATCAATTATTCAGAATGGGTATAAACCCGGCCTTCCCGAATAATTCACGTATCTTATAATCAAGTGCTATAAAAACACAATATACGCCTCATTCCAATTCTGAATATTCTTTTATTCAAATATTCATATCCTTTGGGAAAAGTTCCCATTAATTTTATCAAATATAAATTCTTTTAAATTTATACTTTAATCTTCCTTTGGATATTAATTCTAAACCAAATTAAGGTTTATCAACTAGTCGGGCTTATCGAGCCTTACCGAAGTAATCATTTATTCATTAATCCCAATCCTGACCTATTCGTCCCATGGAGAAAAACTGGTAATTATCAATATCTAAC
Source organism: Allium sativum (assembly GCA_030737875.1). Classification (NCBI taxonomy): domain Eukaryota; kingdom Viridiplantae; phylum Streptophyta; class Magnoliopsida; order Asparagales; family Amaryllidaceae; genus Allium; species Allium sativum. The sequence goes on along the minus strand of JASFAX010000020.1, from coordinate 63,421,519 downwards.
ATCACGGTGTTATTGGTAAATTTAATTACCATTTCACGTTCAAATCTAATTAAAAATTTAACTATCACTTGGAGTAAAACTGGTGCTACTCCATTCTCGATCATTTCCCAAATTTGATAATTTAAATTATCACATTCACATTTTTAATCTAATTAAAGATTCATTAAAACTCCACTTAGTTTTAATCTTCCAACAATAATAATCAATGATTATTTAACATTGGGAAATCGAACATGCTGCATCGACAATCTACGCCGTACCACTGATTTCTGCCGATATATGACCTCTAAGTTCGTACGTCTTAGAGAAGGGTGTTAAGCAAGAGAATAAATTTTCCACCACCAAACAGATATATATTTAGCAGAGATCAACAATACAGTTCGAAATACAATGTTAGACATGAAATCCTGTTGTTGGCTCGCTTTTTGACCAAGCCACCCAGGATCATTCATAAGAAGAAAGCATGAAACCACGTTCTCTAAGAATATGAAGGAATGGATCGCATCATCGACTCGCCCGATGACGGAGCACACGCTATCGACTCGCCCGATGACGGATCGCACGCTGTCGACTCGCCCACCATCGGATCGCGTCTCGACGAAACGCCCCTATTTCATCAGTGAAACGACACCTCTATGCGATCCGATCCATGCATATGTTGTTGCCCAGTATTGATCGATCTGATTCCCTGATGCGTGGCGAACCCTCTGACCCGTTCAAGCGTGAGCTAGTCTTCAGCGATCCGAGACGCACGGATCTAGCAACACGTGTCCCTAACCGTCATTTAGACCAATTCTCCCCATCTGCACGATCCGATTTTCAAGTAGATCGCGACACCTGTCCACAACGGCTAATTTGACTATTTCTTCAATGGTGGCGATGCGATCCGATGTTCTCGGGATTCGTGCCACGTGTAACCACGACCCGCCTGACGAAATCAGCTATAAATAGCCCAGAGCTTGGCATTTTTTGGGATCTTTTTGGCAATATTGAGTACTGAATCCACCATTGTTGTCAAAGTACTAAAATATTGAGAGAAATCCTTGATTGTATTAGCTTTCAAAGTATAATCAATAATATATAAAGTGGACGTAGGCTCGTTAACGCCGAACCACTATAAATTCTGTGTGTTATTTCCTTTTTTCTCATTCTTCAGTTGAAACTCTACAAGCTTCAGAAAAATTTGGGTGTTAGGTCCAAATTTTGATCTAACATTTTGGTGCTTTCACTGAGAAGACAAACCTAAAGTTTCACTATTCGGTTCTTTGAAGATTCCAGCGATTCAGATATCATGGCTGGAAAAAGATCTAAGGAAGCACGAGCTTCACAGACCAACGAAACAATTGAAGAGAGTGTGCACGAGCTGGGTAATGAAGAAACTCTGGATCGCGGGGCGCAGGGGGCGAACCGATCCGACGAAGACACCACGCTCCGAGTCGACGAAAACGAAGCGATCCGGACTGCTGAAGGGGTTGTTACTCGATCCCGAGGGAACGCCACGCGCCCTCCGCACACTGCGACCGCGAATCGACCTCAAGGGGGCGCTGCGAGCCGCCACCCACGAACCGCAACGATCCGAATTGATGATCAGACTACAACTCGACCTGGAAAGGAGCCTATGGCTCGCTCCTACCGTCCTGGCCCCTCTACTCGACCCGACTCAAGCTCTTTGCGCATAAGAGAAAGCGATGATGATCAATATGATCCTGCTGCTCCCGTTACTGAGGGGGATCTCTCTCGCTTTTCCGAAATGTGGGAGAGGCTGTTTGATGAATTGGCTGCCCAAAGGCAGGAAAGCTCCGTCCAGCGACAAAATTTGACTGCTATGGATAGAAGACTTGATGAGCTTGCGAGGCAAAGAACATCGCCGGTTCGTCCACTCACTCCAGGATATTCTTCTTCGTCTGAAGAATCGCCGAGACCTCCGCGACGACCGTATGAGAGAGCCGAAAACATAGAACAGCTTCGGTTCGGAACCCTGCCATCACAGGAAGAAGAAGCGCTAGGGGCGGGGCCCTCAAACTGTAATGTGAATGATCAAGCCACAGCTCCCTGGGCTCGACATGTGGATAGTCCTGTGCATAACAGACTACCTCAGCCCCGTCGCCGCGCACATGCTCATGGTAACAGGGGGCAACGGAACCCTGTCCGAGCCCTGGATTTTGTGACCGCTCCTAGAAGAGAGATCAGAGAACCCCGCCGAACCAGAGGCACTGACCCTGAACCTCCGCTGACCAGCGCAAATGTTGCAGCCATGATCCATCAGATTCTGGCAGATCGCCGTGGACAACGGAACGAAGATTGGGGAATTGACCGCAGTCACACCCCTTTCACTGATGACATTTTGGATGCGACTTTCCGATCGCGTTTCAACATGCCACAGATGAACCGATACGCGGGCAGGTCTGATCCCGTCCAGCATCTAATGAGATATTCTTAGTCAATGACCGCTGCTGCAGCTTCCGACGCTGTCAAGTGTAAAGCGTTTCCCATATTCTTGGAGGATGTAGCATTGTTATGGTTTACTCGCTTGCCAACAAGATCGATTTCTAGCTTCAGGGAGTTGAGTGAGAAGTTCGTAGAACAATTCCGTATCTATGCACAAAAAACAAAAAGTGTGATTGACTTGTTCCTTGTTAAGCAGCGACCAGGCGAGAGTTTGAGGGTGTACCTAGATCGTTTCAATTTGGCCGCTACTGAGGTTAAAGATCCCCATGAACCGACCGTTGTCGCAGCACTGATTGACGGAGTAGATAAAGACACAGAATTCGGGAGATACCTGGCAGGCAAACCACCCCATACTAGAGAGTTATTCTACGAGAAAGCTAATGTACATTTACGCCGGGAAGAGGTATATGCTAACCGGAAGGCAAAAACAACTGATAAGGAGGAAATCCAGAGCAATGTCGCCATTAAACAGACAGGAGACAGCTTGGGGAAAGTTGAAGTTAATGTTGGAAATCAGAATCAGGGTGGTCGTCAGCCAGGTAACAACAATAATAATGGTAACGACAACAACCGGAAGAGGAACCGAGGAAACGACTCCCAGAGAAGGACTCGTCCCAGGGCCTTTGAAAGTTATACACCAATAAATGATACTCTGGAAAATATCTTCATGGATGCGTATGAAGTCCTCCAGAATAAGAGGCCACCTCCCAGAGAGTCGACAGAGAAAGAGCGTGAAACAGGGAAGTTTTGTCTCTTTCATCAGATTCACGGCCATTCGACAAATGAACGCCGTCACCTAAGAGATGTAGTCGAAAGGCTGCTTCGAGAAGGAAAGTTAGATGAATACAGAGTGACGCCCAGAGACAGGAGGCAAGCAATACAGGCCCCAAATCAGAACCAGAATCAACTTGCTGCTAGGCCGACTGCCCAGCAAAAGGGAAAGAACATTGTTATCAATACCGTAATCGGAGGACTTTATCTTGCCGGGCATAGTTCCAAGGCATTGGATCAATACGTCAATGCAGCCAAACAACACCTCGAAGTAGGGGAGTGTAGCAACCCCGAGGACAGTATCCCGGTGAAGCAACAAAAGATGATGACCGACGATGTCGTCTTCCGAGAACGAGAAAGCATCGGAGTTCATGCTCCGACTGAAGATCCATTTGTAATTACAGTACCTATTGGACCAGCCACTGTTCATAAGGTTTTGGTGGACAACGGGAGTTCTGTCAACATTCTTTTCAAAAGGACATTTGATCAGACGAATCTCGAAATAAAAGACTTGAAGCCCTGCCAAGGATGGATCCGTGGATTCAACGGAGCATCCACCGCTCCAATGGGTAATGTAGAGTTACCAGTTACACTTGGGGAAGGAGAACGCCAGAGAGTGAGAATCCTTCCCTTCGTGGTTTTGGATGTTGAATCACCCTACAATGCCTTCTTGGGCCGACCGGCCCTCGCAAAGTTTAGAGCCTGTATAGCCCCCTGGTGCTTGTTATTGAAATTCCCCACAGAAGCTGGCATTGGTATCGTCAGAGGGGATCAAGTTGCTGCGCGAGCATGTTATGTTGCCGAACTAAAGTTACTTCGCAATGGAGGGGATATTGAAACAAAATCCACTTCTCCCCCTACGGGGGCGGAGACCTTATAGCAACCAAAGAGGATAGTCGTTGGAGAGTTTCCCAGAGAGATGCCCGAGGATATAGATCCCAGAGAGGATCAAGAACCCGGGGGAAGAATGGCGACTCCCAACGAGACAACTGTGGATGTACCGATCGATGACAGTGACCCGGAGAAGGTCCTTAAGATTGGATCCCAGTTAAATCCGAATCTCGCTAAAGAATTGACGGATTTCTTAAAAAACAACTTGGATGTATTTGCTTGGACCCACGCGGACATGTGTGGGATATCCCCATCAATCATGAGCCATTCCTTAAGCATTGACCCTAAACATCCTCCAGTAAAGCGAAAAAGGCGAATGTTGGGCCCAGAGAGGTCCGCTGCCTTGAAAGAAGAAGTTGGAAAGCTAAAGAGTAATCGATTTATCAGATACTCGACCTACCCAGACCGGATTTCGAATCCAGTCCTGGTAAAGAAGGCCAACGGGAAGTGGCGAACGTGTATTGACTTCTCGGATTTGAACAAAGCCTGTCCAAAAGATAGTTTCCCGTTGCCCCGGATTGACCAGTTGGTAGACTCGATGGCAGGTCATGAGCTTCTCTCATTTATGGATGCTTATTCAGGATACAACCAGATTCCGATGCATGTTCCAGATCAAGAGCACACTAGTTTTATCACGGATCTGGGATTATATTGTTATGTGGTGATGCCCTTTGGCTTGAAGAATGCGGGCGCTACATATCAACGTTTAGTCAACAGAATGTTTTATAACCAGATCGGGAAAACAATGGAAGTATACGTCGACGATATGTTAGTTAAGTCCAAGCAATCTTCTCAACACACTACTGACTTGGCAGAGATGTTCGGCATTCTTCGAAAGTACGGAATGAAACTCAACCCAACCAAATGTTCGTTCGGTGTTGCTTCTGGAAAATTCTTGGGATTCATCGTCATTTCCCGTGGTACTGAGATTAATCCAGACCAGATCACGGCAATCAGAGACATTCAGGAACCTAGGCAAATTAGGGATGTGCAAAGCCTTGCCGGAAAAGTGGCCGCATTAAGCAGATTTATCTCCAGGGCTACGGATAAGTGCATCCCATTCTTCGAATTAATAAAGCGAGGAAAACGCCACTTCAAATGGACACCCGACTGCGTAGAAGCGTTTCAGAATTTACTCAGGCACCTGGAGAAACCTCCGATATTATCTAAGCCAATAGATCACGAGGACTTATTCGTGTATTTGGCAGTGTCCTCCCACGCGATCAGCTCAGCGTTGGTAAGGGAAGAGGATAAGGTCCAAAGACCTGTGTATTACATGAGCAAAAAATTGATGGCAGCAGAACGTAATTATCCACGGATAGAAAAGTTGGCGTATAGTTTGCTGATCGCCTCTAGAAAGCTTCGACATTATTTTCAGGCGCATCCTATTACCATATACACCGATCATCCACTCAAGCAAGTCCTACAGAGACCAGAGGCATCTGGAAGATTACTTAAATGGAATATTGAGTTGAGTCAATTTGATTTGAACTTTCAGCCCAGACGGTCAATTCGAGGGCAAGTGATAGCCGACTTCATAGCGGAATTTACCGTACCAGAGGAAGATATAGCCAATGAAGAGGACAATCCCTCAAAATTACTTTTCGATCCCAATGCCTGGGGATTGTATACTGATGGCGCTAAGAATGACGAAAGATCCGGCGCTGGGATAGTGCTTGAAACCCCCAAGAAACGATTGATAACCTATGCAATCCGGATGGAGTTTCATGCCACTAACAACAATTCCGAATATGAAGCTCTGATAGCCGGATTGAGGATAGCAAAGGAATTAGAAGTCACAAAGCTGAACATCTTCTGCGACTCTAAGTTAGTTGTGAACCAAGTTACTGGAAAATTCCAAGCTAAGAGTGCAAGATTGATTTTATACTTAAAGAAAGTGAAAGAGTTGCTGAACGATTTTGATCACTACAGCATATCTCATATTCCGCGGTCAGAGAATCAGCAGGCAGATAAGTTGGCAAAGATGGCTAGTTCCGACGATCCTGAAGTGACCGGGCTAGCCCCCGTTGAAGTACTTCGGTCCCCTAGCATAGATCAGATGGAAATTGACCCAGTGCTAGAGGCGGAACCAGAAAGGGAGTCCTGGATGACCCCTCTAAAGAATTTTCTGATGAACGGAGCGCTTCCGACCAAGAAAAGCGAGAGGCGCAAAGTGATTCGTAAGGCCGCCCGATACGTTCTGCAAGGCGGAGTTCTTTACAGACAAGGGTTTTCGATGCCCCTCCTCCGGTGTATAGCCCATGACGACATCAAGCGTGTACTGCAAGAGGTTCACGAAGGCGAATGCGGCAACCACACTGGAGGGCAAACTTTGGCAAAAAAGGTGTTGCGGCATGGTTATTCCTGGCCTACCATAAACAAGGATGCAGCGAGATACGCACGACGGTGTGATGCGTGCCAGAGATTTTCGAGGATACCTAGAGCACCTCCTAATCAGTTAAAAACAATGATGAGCCCATGGCCTTTCGCTATGTGGGGAATTGATATCATTGGAAGTCTCCCCATAGCAAGGGGCGGAGCAAAGTTCGCTATTGTGGCCGTGGATTATTTCACTAAGTGGGTCGAGGCTGAGCCACTAACTACGATTACAACCAAACGAGTGATCAACTTTATCGTAAGAAACATCATTTGCCGATTTGGGATTCCAAAGATTGTGATAACGGATAACGGAACTCAGTTCGATAGCTCGGAATTCAGAAATTTCTGCCAAAAATACCACATTGAGAATCGATACACCTCTGTGGCACACCCGCAATCGAACGGACAAGTCGAAGTGGCGAATAAAGTGATTAAGTCTATTCTGAAAAAGAGACTGAAGCGAGCTAGAGCCATGTGGGCTGATGAATTGCCCTTGGCATTGTGGGCCTACAGGACAACATATAAATCGGTAATAGGACATACCCCGTTCTCCCTTGCCTTTGGAACGGAAGCAGTCATCCCGGTTGAGATAAAGGTACCTTCTCACCGGGTGACTTATTATGATCCAATGACCAATAATGAATTGCTCCTTGAGTCCCTAGATATGATCAAAGAAAAGAGGGATGAGGCGGACCTGCGCGCCTTAAGATGCAAGCAACAGATCGCTCGATATTACAACAAAAAGGTTCGAGCCCGAACCTGGGAACCCGGAGACTTGGTTCTGAAACGTGTCTTTCCACCCCCAACTCATATGGGAGCGAAGTGGGAAGGACCGTACTCCATTCTGAGCAAGCTTGATAATGGAACTTTCAAGCTGGAAACCGTAGATGGAAGGGAAATCCCCAGAGTGTGGAATGCCCAACATTTGCGGCCATACTTAGCATAAAAGTTTCAAATCTATTCTTTTGCTTTGTTGAAAACTATGTATAAGGCACGACTTGCCTAGAATAGTTTGATTCCTTGAAGCAAAAAATTATAAAGTGGACGTAGGTCATGATTCGACCGAACCACTATAAAAATATTGTGTGTCATTTACCTTTATTGCATCTTTATTTATCTGCCTGTTTATTTTTGGAAATCAGCGTGAATAATGCAGGTACCCGAAGTCTGGTGCTAACCATTCCTCCCGTAGACTGTTCAGAGGAACTCAAAGCTTTGGCAAATGCTCCAACTGCTTGTCCGACTGGTTTTAATCCTCGGAGCTTGGATTGAAATGTAAACCTAGGACGAGTTTGATGAGCGTGCATGATTGCAGACTGCTTGAGCTCGAACTCTAACTCTCCAGAGAGAGAGAGAGTATAAAAGCGTCTCCGATTGAGCGCTGAGAAAGAGCTCCTTCCCCGCTGAAGGATCGAGGAGCGAATGAATTGCTGAGCTCGAACTCTAACTCTCCAGAGAGAGAGAGTATAAAAGCGTCTCCGATTGAGCGGTGAGAAAGAGCTCCTTCCCCGCTGAAGGATCGGGGAGCGAATGAATTGCTGAGCTCGAACTCTAACTCTCCAGAGAGAGAGTATAAAAGCGTCTCCGATTGAGCGCTAAGAAAGAGCTCCATCCCCGCTGAAGGATCGGGAAGCGAATGAATTGCTGATATCGAACTTTAACTCTCCAGAGAGAGAGAGAGTATAAAAGCATCTCCGATTGAGCACTGAGAAAGGTGTCAGAAATTCGGTGCCACAAGAACAATTATCCTATGAAATCTTCTAAGTCCCCCATATTCAGAAATAGGGGGCAACCTGTCGATAAGGCTAACCAATTCTTAGTAAACCCCCGTCAGGCGCTATGATAACAACTGATTGGGGGCACATATACTCATATACATATACTGAACTTTAATACAGAAACGCAGCATGAAAATTTTCTCTTGGCTATCTGTTGTTTGACTGATTTGTAATTATTATTAGATGGCCTATGACTAAACATGGAAAGTTTATTTGAATACAGGTACATAATGATGCAAAAAGAGGTAAACTTTCATTTATATACTGCGGACCAACAAAGTGAAAAACAACCTAGAAAGGAAAGTGAGGGCCAGTCTCACAATTACACTTCCTGGCCAGTGGAAAACCTAAAGACAAAATATCAACAAACAACAAACATCCTATTTACGCTTTGGCCTCTTCTCTTGCTTCTGCCTCTCCAGCTTCGCCTTGTCGGCATCAGATGGATCCCCTTTCTTCCTCTTCCTTTTGTCTATGAGGGGAACATCCGACTCCTCTGAAGATTCCTCTTCCACCTCTTTTCTCTTCCTTCTATCAGAAAGGGAAGCCAGGAAGTCATCGGGGTTTGCAAAGTGAAGCTGTCGGCTGATGGATTTGGGCTGGATTTTCACAATCATCCCAGTTTTGGGATCGAATTCTGCAAGAGGGACTACGTCCAAAGCCTCATCTCCCACCTTCTTCGAAGCCAACTCTTTCTCCTGCCTGGCTTTTCGGCTGGCCAAGGTTTCGTCGTCATCATCATCGGCCTTTTTGGCGCCGATAATGTCTTCTTCATCATCTACATGGCGCCCATCCATGTCTTTCAAAGCTTCGATGGTCTCAGCATCTTTGGGAACATCAGCGCTAGGTGCCGGGATGCTTCTTTCTGCTGTTGTGACCTCGGCCTGCTTTGATACATCAATACCAGCACCTGGCGAGACAGCCTCCTTCTCCACTTCTTTTTCTTTTTCAGCACCCTTGCCGACGGGCTCGCCACCTGTATCAGGAGGAATACACGTTACTAATTCAATTGGTTGTTCTACCAGACGATGACAATTCACAATTGCTTTGACGAATTGTGGGGAAAAAAGAGAGATACCTTCCGCAGATGCTCCCTCTTGAGTAGTTGCAGAGGCTCCAATGACCACGGGAGTTTGACCCAGAGGGATTAATGGATCATCAGGATGGTATTCTTCAACCCCGGGGGTCTTGGGCTCCACAGCTGAACTCGAACCTTCGTCAGCTTTGCCTTTGCCCTTGGCCAGGGCCCTTTCCTTTTCCATCTCCGTCAGAATCAGGCGACGACCCTCTGCCAGGTCCTCAGGCTCATTGTCCCTTAAGATGCTCTTCATCAACTCATCCTCATCGATTTCTTCGACCCCCAATCTATGCTTTTCACCCTCAACAATGGCATCCCATAAATTGGCTAATGTAACGTGGTAATCCGGGATCCACGAGATGTTGCGGGTTTTGAGAAATTGGCCAAGGAAGTCGAAAATCATCTCTTCAAACCCCTCGATATCCTTCTCTCTTTCGAGGAGCTTGTTGTTAGAAGCAGTGGCCAATTCGATGGCACTTTCAACATTCTTTTCAGCAAGGGCTGCCCGTCTCTTCGCGTCCGTGACCTGGTCATTCAAAATCACCTTTTCTGCTTTAGCCAAAGCCAAACTTTCTTTTAAATTCGTTTTTTCTGCCTCCCAAGCAGCTCTCTCAGCTTCAAAATGGCCTTGTGCTGTTTTCAATTCGATGTTGGCCATTTTGAGATCTACAACCTCCTTCTTTAAAGCCATTTTCTCTTGGCTATTGGAGTCAAGTTCCGTATGAAAGCGTTGCTTAGCATTCTCTAATTCAATCTTATAATTTTCAGCGTCCCTCCGTGCTAAAGCAAGCTGGGATTGAGCATCTTCTAGGTCCTTCTCCATCTTGGTCCTGGCCCTTTCGTTGTTTTCGAGTTTCGCCTTGGATCTGTGTGCTTCTATTTCAAGCGATCAGATGACTTCAGAAAGGTTAGCAGCATGTTTTTTCATCATCTCATATTGCCTGGCAACATGGCGGATATGCCCGACAACCTCGCTATCCCAGTTCTTGGGGACCGGTTCCAAGGCTGGAACAAATGTCATCCGGTCAAAGAATATGTCTGGGAATTGTTCCCGCAGCTTTTCCAGCCTACCTTTAATCTCGGGACCATGCATGTAATCCCGTGACCCGGGGGCAGCCAACTCTAGCTGGCTGGAGGGGACGATGTCACTCCTCTCCTTTTCAGATTCTTTGGATGCGTCCTTGTCCTTATCTTTAGATTCGTGATGCCTTTTGGACGACCGGCTGTGGGAAGGTGCACTCTTTGGAGGAGTTAACTCTTTAGGAAGTTTCTTCCCCCTTGTAGGAACTGCCGGGAAGCTGGAAGGCTTGGTAGAGGTCGATTTTGGTGGAGACCGAGGTTGCAAGGAAGTCGGCCTGTGAGAAGGACCACGAGAGCGCTCAGTATCCGGACGAAGGCTGGGTATGCCTTCACGAAGAGAACGATACGAGTAAGATTTCCTGCGGGACATCGTTCCTGCAAAAAAGAAAAGAGCATATTAAAACTTTGAATACCCACGATATAAGAGTGCAGGGTCAGATAGTATGTGTGATGTGTGCATCCCATATAATTCCCTCTAACAGACCCGGGCCTGAAGACAGGCTCATCTGACCAGTTTCTCGTCCTCTAGTTGGAGCGATGGTCTCTTCAGATGCAGGGAAGAAAGGCCCCTCTTCAAAGTCCTTCTCTGTATTTACATCATCGGGTAGATGGATTTTATTCAGCTCGTCAAATAACTGCTCTTCTGTCAAATCATCGGGAGCAACGGTTTCGATTGGAGCAGAAATAGGAATTTCCTTGGACACGTCACCACGAACCTCATCCCCTCTGTATATGTTCAGGTCTTCATCGTCTTGGATGACTATCAGAGAAGGACTCTTGCGAAATTTAGTTGTTTCTATCGCTTGTGAAGTTCCCTCTCCCTCTGTTGGGGGCACGTACTTATAAGGTTTGCCGCCAGTGCCAAGTCCAAATCTTCTATCCAGAAGACGATGCTTATGAAGATTGTCGTCAGTAATGCATTTTTTGATCCTTAGAAAGTCGGATCTGCTTTGTAAAAGAATGGATAATCGATTGTTGTATAGTGGACCCTCCGTTTTCGGGAAGACATGATCTGTTTGAGACAAAGAGAAAGGGGGGAGAATGTTAACGCCTAAACTTCTTGGACAAGATATTTGATTAGAAGCTTAAAAGTTTACTTGATTTGAGCCATCTTCGTGAGCATCCGAACTGTTTCCTTATATAAAACCAATCAGACTTAGGATCCCCTATATTGCTATATCCATCGTACAGAACCTTCCTATTCACCACCGATTCAAAGTAAGAGAAATTTGGAGTTGCCGAAGAACGGTGCTTGAAAAGAAAGAAGAATGTCAAATCTCTGAATTTAAGTTCGGCATGTAAGATCTCCGCGTATGCAATATATAGGGTATATAGTGATGCGTAGGCATTCGGATGGAGTTGCATCGGAGAAATTCCCAGTTGTCTTAAAGTTTCGATGGCGATCGGAGGGAACGGAGGAATAGCTCCTACCAAGCACATGGTTCGGCTGATCGCCATATATCCTTCCGGAGCTAGGTGGGGTCTATCTTCGCTTCCGGGCGTCATGACATCATCCCAAGGAATCCCGTGTCTCAAGCAGATTCTTTTAAGCTTTATATCGTCGAGCTTAGATGCTAAAGAATCGGAAAATTTATCTATCCCGAGAGCGCCAGGAATCTCGTCGGGAGCTCGCCCATCTATCTCAGAATCATCGCTAGATGAAGTACTTTTGGACGGATCTGATTCTGTGGCCTCGTACTCAGATCCAGAATCTTCACCTCCCGGATTAATTGGAGGAATTTCAGGGTTGTATTGCTCAGGAACCTCGGATTCCGCTTCTGTTGCGGATCTTGAAGAAGAGTGATCATTCGACATTACTGCTAGAACGATAAAACATGAACAATGAGATTAATACTACCCGTCCCCCGTGTGTGCAAGTGCCGGTGTGTGTGCTTGTGTGTGCATTAAAAATAAAGCGTGAAAGCAATCAAGATCATCGAAATATTAGTCGTCATAGGCAGTCAAATTATGTGGTCTTTTAGTCCAGAAAGTCCAACATCAGGGCCCTAGCCTAACTGTTCAGAATTTTATGGTGACAAGGCATCGATTAAAGTTTGAAATTTCTTCACATCGTCAATTATGAGTCGGATCGCAAGGCAGAGGGATCGCCCCCTTTCGGATCGCAAGGCAGAGGGATTGCCCACCATCGAATCGCAGGGCAAAGGGATCGCTCCTTCACAAATCGTTGCAGCCCCCACGATACGCGCCTTTGCTGTCACCACGATCTTCCGTCTCGCCACTCGCCTTCATCTTCTTCCATTCCTCTCCTTGCCCACGATCCGAACCGGCCTTCCCTCTTCTCCTTCCTCCTTCGTCTTCCTCCTCTCCTTCCCATCCTCGAACTCCGAACCCTACGCCCATCAGCCATGGCGTCTCCATAGATTCCCCAGAAGATCGCAAATTTCCATCGTTTCTCCCTCGAATTATTTGAAAAAGTTCGTGAAACAACAACGTTTACGAATAAGAATGCTTTCGGTGGAATTACCTTTCTAAAAGTTGGGAAAGTGATCGGATTTTTGAAGGATTGAAATACTAGGGTTCGTTCTTCAACAGTACAGGCGAAACGATACGGCAGAAAGAAGAAGGAAGAAAGTGTAGGAGGGGGGGTTGGCTTATATAGGCAAAAAGGGCGACCGTTTGTCTCCCCTTCTTTGTCCTATTCGATCCACGAAAGACCGGCGGGCCGCAAACCAAAAGCCCACCACGACTCGAGGAGGAGCCCGTTTCGTTCCGAGGCCCAAGTGCACACCCAAGAACGGAACGAATGTCTCGCTAACGGACCGCGACTCGAGCCCGCGATCCAAATCGATAAATTCAGGAATAAGGATTCTGAAAAATCCCAGAAAGAGAATCGTTCTCTGATCCGCGACTCGTTGAGAAAAGACGATTCTATAGCTTCGAAGCATGTTCCATCATCGATAAAACATACTTCGAGGGGGAAAAATGTTGGCTCGCTTTTTGACCAAGCCACCCAGGATCATTCATAAGAAGAAAGCATGAAACCACGTTCTCTAAGAATATGAAGGAACGGATCGCATCATCGACTCGCCCGATGACGGAGCGCACGCTATCGACTCACCCGATGACGGATCGCACGCTGTCGACTCGCCCACCATCGGATCGCGTCTCGACGAAACGCCCCTATTTCATCAGTGAAACGACACCTCTATGCGATCCGATCCATGCATATGTTGTTGCCCAGTATTGATCGATCCGATCCCCTGATGCATGGCGAACCCTCTGACCCGTTCAAGCGTGAGCTAGTCTTCAGCGATCCGAGACGCATGGATCTAGCGACACATGTCCCTAACCGTCATTTGGACCAATTCTCCCCATCTGCACGATCCGATTTTCAAGTAGATAGCGACACCTGTCCACAACGGCTAATTTGACTATTTCCTCAACGGTGGCGATGCGATCCGATGTTCTCGGGATTCGTGCCACGTGTAACCATGTCCCGCCTGACGAAATCAGCTATAAATAGCCCGGAGCTTGGCATTTTTTGGGATCTTTTTGGCAATATTGAGTACTGAATCAGCCATTGTTGTCAAAGTACTAAAATATTGAGAGAAATCCTTGATTGTATTAGCTTTCAAAGTATAATCAATAATATATAAAGTGGACGTAGGCTCGTTAACGCCGAACCACTATAAATTCTGTGTGTTATTTCCTTTTTTCTCATTCTTCAGTTGAAACTCTATAAGCTTCAGAACAATTTGGGTGTTAGGTCCAAATTTTGATCTAACACCTGTCTTCAACTAGGTTAAAGAACCATTGTCATTTAAAACACAGTTCACGATAAATCCAAAATCACATTCCATTAATTATGGAATCTTCACGGAAAAACAGATCAATATATAATCGATATCAATTTCCATATCCAACTAATAATATAAATGGAATAACGACAAAGCCTTTTAAATTCCATATATATTAACAGTCTTCCTCCACAGAAGCTCACTTCGATTATTACCAAATCGAATTCCATTCAATCCCAATTTATTTTATTAAATTGGAAAACTTTACTTAGGAAAATTTCCATTTTATCTTAGTTAAAGATTTACAAATTCCAAATCACATTTCACTGTTAATCGGGGTTAAAGAAGAATGTCGTTAAAACACAGTTCATAATAAACCTAATTCACATTCCATTTTATTCCAATTACAAAATATAATTGGAAACTATAATAATCTCAATTAAAAGATTTATTCTTTTCACACGTGGCTTAAGAACAGTGTTATTGAAGACACCATTCACAACAAACCCAAAATCCAATTTAATATTAAATATAAGGCTTTGAATAGAAATTATATCGGCTTATATTCAATATCAAAATTTGAAACCAACACATGTTGTATGGGAATAATGATATATATCTATCTTCCAAATTCCTCCATGATATCCGTATAGTCATGAAATCCAATATTGAAATATCCCGAAGTTGATTTCTATTTGAATCCATTCCAATTCATATATTGGAAATTCCTGGTTAAATTAAAACCATTCACAAATCCAATTTATTTATTTAAAAATTATGGGATTTCAAATCTAGTTAATAGCTAGTTCATTTTGATAGAAGTATATTTTTATCTTTACGAATGTGGAATTTTTCATCCCAATTCTTTTCAAATCATTTATTATGATTTTACACAAATTATTAATATTTTTAATAATTTTATTAAGGCCCTTTCAGTCAATTTCTCCAAATGGTCATCGAACTGCACTTACAATGTAACACCCGGTATTTTCTGTGAATATTTAAAATTAACAAATCTAAGAACACTTAATTTTTAGAAGAGGAATTAAGGGAAACGGGTTACGCCATTGTGTTCGTCTTGGAATTCTACTTGAGATAGAGTCCGAGTTTTCATGAATCAGACTCCGTATGAAGAAGTTATGGAGTTCAGAAGATTTCAAGAA
Organism: Allium sativum; assembly: GCA_030737875.1. NCBI lineage: Eukaryota > Viridiplantae > Streptophyta > Magnoliopsida > Asparagales > Amaryllidaceae > Allium > Allium sativum. The sequence goes on along the minus strand of JASFAX010000020.1, from coordinate 63,406,173 downwards.
TAAACAGATATTAAATTAAAAGTCAGAAAATAGTTTGAAATTCGAAATTCAGTCAAAACAGCTGAGCGGGAAATTTCCCGCTCAGGGGTGTCGACCCCTCCCAAAGGGAGTCGACATAGGTGTCGACCCCCCTATAGGGGTGTCGACATAGGTGTCGACCCCCCTATAGGGAGTCGACCCCTTTGAGATCCACTTCATGTGACAGAGCTGATGTGGCCTTCTCTGATTGGCCGATGACCAATTTCTGAGGTATTAGGGCTTATGTGTCGTGATGTGGTTGGCTGTATGACACATCTCTTTAGTTTGGATGGCTTTGATCACTCCTAGACTAATCTAAAGGCAAGAATTAATCCTAGACTTCTATATAAACACCCCAAACCTTAACCCTAAACCTCACAATCTCATTCTATGAAGCCGTCATGCTATCCATCCATAAGCTAGCCTAGCCTCCTTCTTCTCCAAATTAGAAATCAGGTTAGTAAACTCCAAACAAAAATCCAAACTAGAGAATCAAACGTCTACATCAAAGGATAGCTTAGCAAATTCAGAAATCAGATCCCAGAATACAAGATCCGTCCTTTTTCTGTAAGTTCAGTTATTATTTAGATTTAAACACCTAATAGAAATCATGACTATAATAATCAGATCTAGAACGATGCCTAATTTTGATTCATGTCTATCCTTTTGTCAAATCTGAATTGCCTATGTCTATGAGACTATTGTGATTGATGTAATGACACCTATCATGGCTATAAGACTTTTGTGACTGACATAATGAAACCTATCATGCCTATGAGACTGTTGGATTGACGTAATGGAACCTATCATGCCTATGAGATTGTTGTGATTGATATGATGGAACTTATCATGTTGTACATCCTATTCCTATGAGACTACTGTGATTGATATAATGGGACTTATCATGTTGTACATCAAAATTATTGTTTCTCTTAAGTCCAATTCTATCTAATATTTATACCTATGGTGTAAATTACTTAGCTTGTCCACACTTATTGTTAATGAACAACATTGAAACATGATCCTTTAATTGGGTACACCTTTACATGCCTATTTTTCCTTATGTCAATTCTTATGCTCCTTCTCTATCTTTCCCTTTTTTATTTTCTTTTGTGAATACTAAGTTCATTCAGAACTTAGATTGAATCTCGTTGTACGTGTGATTATAACGTGGGAAAATTGGGTATAATTTAATTTTGTAAACTTTTGCATAGCAAGTGAATGTGGCATAAAACTTGAACTAACTACACTTGGGGGAATATTGGCATAAAAAGACATAAACTTGGACAAATATGACAAATATGTAAATTGGCTAAATATGAACATGCCTAACCCGAGGTTAGATTGAGTTGCGGTGTAAGACTGCCCGGAACCGCCCAGCACATCCAGCGAACACAACAATATAGATCTAATGTGAGAGGTTAGCGCATTAAGCCCAAAAACCCAAGGTTAGATTGAGTTGCAGTGTAAGACTGCCCGGAACCGCCCGACACATCCAGCGACTGCAACAATATAGATCTAATGTGAGAGGTTGGTGCTTTAATGAATGAATTAAAGCTAAGAATGGTAGGGTTAAGTTAATTAAAGCAACACTTAACCAATACAACATGTTAGTTAAACGGATTGGTGAGGTTAGGTAAATTTGAGAACACTTAACCGTTATAACTTGTTGATTAGGAAACCCTACTAATGGGGACCCATTTCAGCAGTAACCCACATAGATGTATAACGGTACTCTGAACTAGGCAGGGTGGGGCATGCTTATTGGGCTGATTATAAGCGGTCAAAATAGCGGTGGGTGGTGCGGCAGTGTAGGTTCCGGCGGAGTATGGGCGTGCACGTACTCTGGAGTGGATAAAGCAAGCACTGGGCATCAGTAGTATACACTGTGCATCTTGAATTTGTGTTGGGTTGCCACCATAGGAATTGATACACCCCATGGTGGGACCAGCACATGTATCTACAATCAAGCGGGGCCGAATGACACAAGTAATAAATGCATGTGAGTAGAAGTCGATCGGAAAAGGGATCACTTTGTTATGAACACATGATGGTAGTTGAAACATTCGTTAGTAGGTGCAGAGAAATGGAAATGAGTGCGATAGTATATTCAGTTTATCTTGCCTTATCTTATGTTATCTTTTTTCTATGGTATTGTCCTATATTCAGTTTATTCATGTCACGATCCTTTTACCTGTTTGCATGATGAATAATCACTGGATAGGCTTATGTCTGACCTGTTTTCTTTCGCCTTCTTTTCTTCCGTTCCCCCCTCCGTAGGAAGGGAATACTTCAGCTTAGTGCAGACCTTTTCCAGCTTGAAGAGAGTAGATGTATTGCTTGGATTCTCTTTTCTTTGGCTATGGCTGTGGTTGCACTTTTATTGGGGATTTATGCTGCTTTACTACTGTTTTATGCTTCTTTATGTACTTGGAGTTTTAAATCAAGACAGATGTTTTATTGTAATAATTTTGAAGTTGGGTTTTGGGGCAATGCTTGTAATTTTTGACTAAACCACGCTATTTATGAAATGATTTTCAGTTTTCCGCTGTTTATATGTCTGTCTTGTAAATTATCTGTGCCTTTTACCTAAAATGCTTTACCAAAGTTAATGCATTCCCTTTGTGAGTGACCTTAATAGAGGTGGTGGTGTTTCACTTGGTATCAGAGCGATGGTTACTAGATCAGATAAAAGTTTTTGAAAATTATTTTTCAAAAGGAAGTTGAAAGAAGAATTTTCAAGAAAAGTGTTGTTTTATTTTAAAGGAATAATCCCCAAAGCCATATGAACTATCTTTCTATCCTTTGTTTTGAACCTTTTCTTTTCTTTTCGGCATGTATGGGGATCTTAATCTTCCCGAGGGCATACCAATACCTGGATGGTTCAGAAGGTATCTGGAGGCTAGGGCTAATGGCGCAGGCCCAGCAGACGTTCCTCCTCCCCCAGCTGCAGTCGTTCCTCATCCTCCTCCACATGTGAATGCTTTCTCGAAGATATGTAGAGACTTTCGAGCCATGGGTGGAAAGAATTTTAATGGGACCGAGTCATTTGTGGAAGCAAGAAACTGGCTCAAGGAAACAGAAGATTTGTTTGTTATCTTCGAAGTGGACGATATGCAGAAGATACAATTGGCCGTATGGTTACTTAAGGACGAAGCCTCTTACTGATGGGAAGTTACTAATGCTGAGAGACCAGTTGAAACTTGGGAGGATTTCAGAAGGAGTTTTGAAATGAAGTTCCTCTCGCAAGCTGAACGAAGCCTGCAGATGGAGAAGTTCTTAGCACTCAAACAGGGAAGCCTGTCGGTTAAGGAATACGTCAATCAATTCAACCAGCTGGCTAGATTCAGACTGGAGTTGGTAACACTCCACATAAAAAGGTGCTCCGATTCGTTAAAGGGATAAATGAGCCACTCCACAGCCTAGCTATGTCCCATATACCTATGGGTGCGACTTTTGAGAGACTGGTGGACATGGCACTGTTACAGGAGGAAGACAAGGATGGAAAGAAAGAGGCAAAGGTGGAAGAACCTCTAGACAAGAAAGTGGAGGGATCGCAAAATAAGAAGACGGATTCCAAGAAAGACAGGAAGAATAACAAACCCCATGACAAGAGGAAGTGTAAATTTTGTGGCATACCTGGACATTTGATTAAGGACTACAGAAAGAAAAAGAGGAAGATGGGTGGTTGTTTTCAATGCGACGAGACAAGACATATGGCTAAGGATTGCCCAAAAAGGAAAGGGCAAGGGAAGAGGACTGGATCTACTTCTGGAGGGCAGATTCATGCTCTCATGGCATCTCTGCAAGAAAGAGGTAGAAATATTTCTGTTGAGAGTTTAGTTTATCTTTCTGATCATCCAGTTTGTACACTTTTTGATTCTGGCGCATCACACTCTTTTATATCAGCTGCTTTAGTTGAATCTTTGCACCTAGATACAAGTATATTAGAGGATCCCATGGTTGTTTCAAATCCAATTGGGGGTTCGGCTTATTTGTCAATGATTTGTCTGGATTTAGAAATTTCTATACTAAGTGTTGGGTTTAGATGTAATGCTTATGTTTTGGGTTTCACGGGATATGGGTTGATTCTAGGCATGGATTGGTTGTCCAGTAATGGTGCCATCCTCGATTGTGAAAAGAGAGTGGTTAGACTTATGACTCGCATTAGTAACACTCTCGAAATCTCTTGTAACCCCATGAATTCTGTTATGCTTAGCTACCTAGAATCTCTTGATGCGTCCGTTAAAAACTTGCAATCTGTTAGAGTAGTCCGTGAATACTCGGATGTCTTTGAAGAGGTGAAGGGTTTACCTCCGAAGCGAGAGACAGACTTCCGCATATACCTTGTTGATAATGCAAAACCTGTTAGTCACATGGATCCAAGGGAAAGGAAAGAGCTCAGCAAGCAAGTTAAAGAGTTGCTTGAAAAGGGGTTCATAAGGCGGAATATTTCTGAATGGGGTGCTCCAGTGGTGTTTTCAACCAAAGTAGATGGTTCACTTCGCATGTTAGTGGACTATAGGGTGCTAAACAAGTTGATCAAGAAGAATATGCACCCACTTCCTAGAATAGATGACTTGTTTGTCCAGCTCGTAGGTGCCTCGGTTTTCTCCCAACTGGATCTGGCCACTAGATTTCATCAGCCAAGTGTGGCTGAAGTCAGCATAGACAAGACCGCGTTCAGGACCCCGGATGGTTTCTTTGAATGGCTTGTCATGCCTTTCGGCTTAACAAACGCACCTGCTTATTTCGTAGACTTGATGAGTAGGGTGTTCAGAGAGTTCCTTAAAAAAATTTAGTGGTCTTCGTGGACGACATTTTGATTTTCTCAAAAAGTGAGGAAGAACATGCTTTGCATTTAAGGGAAGTCATGGATACTCTTCGTGCACATCAGCTGAAAGAAAAATTCTCCAAATTCCATTTTTGGGGAGCTGAAGTAAGGTTTTTTGGACATGTGGTGTCCAAAGAAGGGATAGATGTGGATCCCGCAAAAGTAGTTGCGGTGCAAGATTGGAAGATCCCACGGAATGCAACCGAAGTACGAAGTTTTCTCGGGCTAGCAGGCTTTTACAGAAAGTTCATTAAGGACTTCGCAAAGATCTCAGCCCCACTTACTAGGTTGACAAAGAAGAACCTAACTTTTTCCTGGGATTTGGATTGTGATGTTGCTTTCCAACAATTGAAAAGGGCTCTAACAACAGCCCCGGTTCTAACATTGCCTTATGGGAGTAAGATGTTTACGGTATACACAGACGCATGCGGTACCGGACTAGGCGATGTCTTGATGCAAGAGGGCAAAGTAGTTTGTTATGGAGGAAGGCAGTTAAAGGTACATGAGAAGAACTACCCAACTCATGATTTAGAATGAGCTTCCATTGTTTTTGCTCTTAAGTCATGGCGTCATTACCTACTAGGGGAAAGGTTTGAGTTGTTTACTGACCAGAAATCGTTAAAGTACCTTTTCTCCCAAAAAGATCTTAACTTAAGACAACAAAGGTGGATGGAATTTCTTGCCTCATACGATTTTGAGATTGCTTATACCCCTGGCAAGGGCAATGTGGTAGCAGATGCCTTAAGTAGGAAAAGCTGACCTTAAGTCCTCTCTTTGAAAAAAGGCAAAGCTTGGAGTACATAGCAAACTTTGACTTTAGACCCTCCTTTGAATTTGTACCTGGTTTGTTAGCATCGCTAGAGGTGTGGCCTACTCTTTTGGACTAAATAGGAACTGCGCAACATGAAGACCCACAGCTAGTTGATGTGATGGATAAGCTAATTAGAGGTGAGACTTCTAGTCACCTCAATAGATACTCCATCAATGACAAGGGTTGGTTGAGACGGGATGGAAGACTATGCGTCCCACAAGTAAGGGATTTGGTGAAAACCGTTCTCGAAGAAGCACACCATTCTAAGTTGACCATACACCCAGGTGGGGACAAGATGTATAAATACATAAAAAGGTTTTTCTTTTGGAATGACATGAAGAAAGATTTAGCTGAGTTTGTCTCTAAATGCTTGATATGCCAGCAAGTCAAGGCAGAGTAGAAGAAGCCTGGTGGTCTGCTTCATCCTCTAGAGGTCCAACAGTGCAAATGGGATAGCATTTCGATGGATTTTATTGATGGGTTGCCTAGGTCAAGAAGGGGGAATACCAGTATTTGGGTAATAGTGGACAGGCTTACTAAAAGCGCTCACTTTATACCTGTTAAGAGTAGGAGGACCGCCTCATCATTAGCATCCATTTATCTTAAAGAGGTAGTTCAACTACATGAAATACCTCTAGCATAGTAAGTGATCGAGACCCTATCTTTACGAGCGAGTTTTGGAAGGGTTTGCAAGAGGCTGTAGGCACACAGCTATGCTTAAGCACTACCTATCACCCTCAAACCGATGGTCAGACGGAAAGGGTGAACAGAGTATTAGAAGATCTCTTGAGATTTGTGCATTCTTTATTTTGGGGGAACATGAGAGGATCACCTTCCTTTGGTGGAGTTCGCCTACAACAATAGCTACCAAGCCACCATAGGCATGGCACCCTTTGAGGCTTTATATGGAAGACCGTGCCGATCACCAACTTGTTGGTGGGAGTCTATATACAAGCTCGTACTTGGGCCTGACATGATCAGAGAAACTTCAGAGAAGGTGGACTTGATACGAAGACGAATGAAGACCGCACAAGATAGACAGAAATCCTACGCTGATAAAAGAAGGACCGACCTTGAGTTTGAGGTTGGAGACAGAGTTTTTCTTAAAGTATCTCCTTTGAAGAATGTCGTTCGCTTTGGGTCCGTAGGAAAATTGGCACCAAGATTTGTAGGGCCATTTCCTATCATTGAGAGGATTGGGAAGATGGCTTATAAAGTAGAGATGCCCGAAAGATTGGCTGGAGTACATAATGTCTTTCATGTCTCTTATCTACGGAAGCGTTTACATGGGTCTGCGGAAGTTGTGCAGCCAAGCATACTAGAGGAAATAGAAGTGGAACGAGAAGCAACAGTGAGAAGAGTTCCAACTCGTATCTTGGGTACAAAAGTTAAAAAGCTACGCAATCGTGAGGTTAAGCTAGTTAAAGTACAATGGAGTGATGTTGAGGAAGATGCAACTTGGAAGACTGAAGACAAGATACACGCATTCTACCCTTTTCTTTTTTAGGGTACATCCTTGATCTCTTTTTCCATAAGTTTATGCATACTTGTATCTATCTCTTAAGTATATCTCCCCAATCCTATTCTTGATCCTTAGGTAGAAACCAATGAATGTAAACATGTATTTGAAAATATGTTATGATTGATTGTTGCAAGTGGTTGCAAGTGGTTGCTAGTGGTTGCTCGTGGATGCATATACACACACACACTAGGTACTAGATCGGCTCGGTCACTTTGATATTGCATATGCATATATGTATTTATATATGGATTGAAACTTGATGTTTTATCACATGGACGTTGCATTTGTATGAATGATTGTGCACTCATGTAGAAGTTACAAAATACGATTAGGAATAATTGCATACATGATGGACTCATAGCACCGACATGATTCACATTAAGGAGGTCAAATGAATCAGTAGACCGCCTGATTTTGCATTAGATAAGGACATATACACACACTATGCATATGATCATGAAAGCATTAGAAATCCTTTTAAGGACAATTGATGCGTGTGATTGATGGTCGAGTAGATGGATGTTGGATGCTAGGATACATTCTTCTTAACTTAGAGATTTCGGGGACGAAATCCTTTAAGGAGGGGAGAATGTAACACCCCGTATTTTCTGTGAATATTTAAAACTAACAAATCTAAGAACACTTAATTTTTAGAAGAGGAATTAAGGGAAATGGGTTATGCCATTGCGTTCGTCTCGGAATTCTGCTTGAGATAGAGTCCAAGTTTGCGTGAATCGAACTCCGTATGAAGAAGTTCTAGAGTTCAGAAGATTTCAAGAATAAATAGAAATTAAATTAAAAGTCAGAAAACAGTTTGAAATTCGAAATTCAGTCAAAACAGCTAAGTGGGAAATTTTTCGCTCAGGGGTGTCGACTCCCCCCAGGGGGAGTCGACATAGGTATCGACCCCCCTATAGGGGTGTCGACATAGGTGTCGACCCCCCTGTAGGGAGTCAACCCCTTTGAGATCCACTTCCTGTGACGAATTTTTGTAGCCCTAAGCTGATGTGGCCTTCTCTGATTGGCCGATGACCAATCTCTGGGGTATTAGGGCTTATGTGTCATGCTGCGGTTGGCCGGATGACACATCTCTTTGGTTTAGATGACTCTGATCACTCCTAGACTAATATAAAGGCTAGAACTAATCCTAGACTTCTATATAAACACCCCAAACCTTAACCCTAAACCTCATAATCTCATTCTATGAAGCCGTCATGCTGTTCATCCCTAAGCTAGCCTAGCCTCCATCTTCTCCAAATTAGAAATCAAGTTAGAAAACTCCAAACAAAAATCCAAACTAGAGAATCAAACGTCTACATCAAAGGATAGCTTAGCAAATTCAGAAATCAGATCCCAGAATACAAGATCCGCCCTTTTTCTATAAGTTTAGTTATTATTTAGATTTAAACACCTAATAGAAATCATGACTGTAATAATCGGATCTAGAACGATGCCTAATTTTGATTCATGCCCATACTTTTGTCAAATCTAAATTGCCTATGTCTATGAAACTATTGTGATTGATGTAATGACACCTATCATGCCTATGAGATTGTTGTGACTGACATAATGAAACCTACCATGCCTATGAGACTGTTGGATTGACATAATGGAACCTATCATGCCTATGAGATTGTTGTGATTGATATGATGGAATTTATCATGTTGTACATCCTATGCCTATGAGACTATTGTGATTGATATAATGGGACTTATCATGTTGTACATCAAAATTAGTGTTTCTCTTAAGTCCAATTCTATCTAATATTTATACCTAAGGTGTAAACTGCTTAGCTTGTCCACTCTTATTGTTAATGTACAACATTGAACCATGATCCTTGAATTGGGTACACCTTTACATGCCTATTTTTCCTTATGTCAATTCTTATGCTCCTTCACTATCTTTCCCCTTTTTATTTTCTTTTGTGAATACTAAGTTCATTCGGAACTTAGATTGAATCTCATTGTACGTGCGACTATAACGCGGGAAAATTGAGCATAATTTAATATAGGCATATCAAGTGAATGTGACATAAAACTTGTACTGACTACACTTGGGGGAATATTGGCATAAAAAGACATAAACTTGGACACATATGACAAATATGTAAATTGGCTAAATATGAACATGCCTAACCCGATGTTAGATTGAGTTGCGGTGTAAGACTGCCCAGAACTGCCCGGCATATCCAGCGACTGCAACAATATAGATCTAATGTGAGAGGTTAGCGCGTTAAGCCCAAAAACCCAAGGTTAGATTGAGTTGCAGTGTAAGACTTCCCGGAACCGCCCGGCACATCCAACGACTGCAACAATATAGATCTAATGTGAGAGGTTGGTGCTTTAATGAATGAATTAAAGCTAAGGAACAGACAGGATAAGAATGGTAGGGTTAAGTTAATTAAGGCAACACTAAAACAATACAACATGTTAGTTAAACAGATTGGTGGGGTTAGGTAAATTTGAGAACATTTAAGCGTTATAACATGTTTATTAGGAAACCCTAGTAACGGGTACCCATTTCAGCAGTAACCCACATAGATGTATCACGGTACCCTGAACTAGGCAGGGTGGGGCACGATTACTGTGCTAATTATAAGCAGTCAAAATAGCGGCGGGTGGTGCATCAGTGTAGGTTCCGGCGGAGTATGGGCGTTCACGTACTTCGAAGTGGATAAAGCAGGCACTGGGCATCAGTAGTATACACTGTGCATCTTGAATTTGTGTCGGGTTGCCACCATAGGAATTGATACACCCCATGGTGGGACCAGCACAGGTATCTACAATCAAGTGGGGCCAAATGACACAAGTAATAAATGCATGCGAGTAGTAGTCGATCGGAAAAGGGATCACTTGTTATGAACGCATGATGGTAGTTGAAACATTCGTTAGTAGGTGCAGAGAAATGGAAATGAGTGCGATAGTATATCCAGTTTATCTTGCCTTATCCTATGTTATCTTATTTCTATGGTATTGTCCTATATTCAATTTATTCATGTCATGATCCTTTTACCTGTTTACATGCTGAATAATCACTGGACTTACCAGGCTTATGTCTGACCCGTTTTCTTTCTCCTTCTTTTCATCCGTTCCCCCCCCACCCCCAGGTCCGCAGGGAGAAAATACTTCAGCTTAGTGCAGACCTTTTCCGTCTTGAAGAGAGTAGATGTATTGCTTGGATTCTCTTTTCTTGGGCTATGGCTGTGGTTACACTTTTATTGGGGATTTATGCTGCTTTACTACTGTTTTATGCTTCTTTATGTACTTGGAGTTTTAAATCAAGACATATGTTTTATTGTAGTAATTTAGAAGTTGGGTTTTGTGATAATGCTTGTAATGTTTTGACTGAACTACACTATTTTTGAAATGATTTTCAGTTTTCTGCTGTTTGTATGTCTTGTAAATTATCTGTGCCTTTTACCTAAAATGCTTCACCAAAGCTAATGCATTCCCTTTGTGAGTGACCTTAACGGAAGTGGGGTGTTTCATACAACGACCTTTTCCAAATTTGATTTGGACATAATTCCAAATACAGCAGTTAGATTTCAAATCTCTTATATTCTTGGAAAGCTCTTTTCGGTATGAACCCAATTATTCCGGTTTTAGGAGAATCCGACGGTCAGATCTCCCGTAATGTCAGTTCGAAGTCAATGGTCGAAATTCACGAACGGTCGCGGCGCGTTCTATTCAGGCCATTAAATATATATATATATATATATATTATATTCCGTTCAAAACGTATTTTATATATTCGTTTTAAAACCAATTCCCACTTTCACTTCAATTTTAAGTCAAAATTGAATACTCCATATCATTATAATATTTAAATGATAATATTTTCAAAATATCATATTTTGAAATCATTTCCTTTTCAATATTCACTATAAAATTGAATAAAATTGATATAAATATCGTTCGCATTAAAATGGCGCAAATCTAAACAACACGAATTCATATATTTCAATTTTTTCATGTCCATCCAAAATCAGACATCAAATTCACATTTTAATCCTTTGTTGAATATTATTTTAAAATATTCGTTATTTTAACATATTCGTTATTTTTAAATATTCGTTATTTAAAAATATGTCCTTATTTTTAAATACTCGTTCCTTTTTGAATTGGAATTAGACCCTATTAATTACCATATAATTTATTTATATGGATTTCATACAACACATGTACACAACAATCATGATACGCAATCAACCATCATCCAGAGTGCATTACACAACTGCATAAGCATTAAATATAAATAATTAATGCTTACAACAGTCTGTCAACCAATCGATTGACATATAACTAAACAATTGGGATTAGTGTACGCCAAATATCATCCCAATACCCGTGTGGGGTTTGAACCAACAAATACTACGTATTATTTGTGCAGTTGGGCGATGCGTAAAATTTATCATCCCAATCCATGTCAGTTAAATGGGTGTACATAAACAAATCGTCCGATTTGTAAATGAATATTTATTTTCACTTCAAGAGAATTTCATGCCGTCCATGTATACGTTAAAAATTATATTTTTAACAATAAAATATTTATTTTAACACATGAATATTTTTAATAGTCCATACATTCAATAAAAATGATATTTTTATTGTTCAAACATTTTATTCAGCACATGAATATTTTACACAATTCATATACACATTAAAAATTATATTTTTAATGAATAAATATTTATTTCAGAAAATTTCGGCATTATAATGGCTCGATATTAAAACCGGAGTAATGTCTAACATTACTTCTCTCCTGATATTGGCTCGCGCCATACACAAACCCATTTCAATCCAATTCACTTCCAAATCAAATCCAAACAAATCAATCAATCAATATCCAAATTTCCCCAATACAATCCAAACATACAACCATGGTTTGTACAATAAAATAGTGTCGGGGGCTTCTAATCCCCGTCTGCATCCTAGTATACATTTAACTGTGGAATAATTAGAGTGAGAAGGAGTTCTCACCTAGGGATCCACTCCGCCGTTATTTTCTGACGCTCTGGATTGCTGTTCTGATTCTAGACTTTGCAAACGAGCTCCAATTCTCACGACATCTTTTTCTAGCTTAAGCGCGCCATTCCGAACAACTTTCGCCTAATGGACCTTTTCCCGAAAATGCTCCATTTCGTCAGAATTCGCGAAAAGATAGTATTTGAACAACAGACTTTGGATGCATTTTCTGAACAACTCCGCAATTAAAAATATGACTTTCATATAATCAAATAGAAGAGAAAATCGTGCTCTTTGATTTTGGTGTTGTGGAATTTTAGCCATAAGTGCCCGAATTGGAAGTTATGGGCTGAAGAGCGTCAGGGTGTTATTTGCAAACATGAAAATATATAAAAATCGAATTTTTTATTGGAGGGGGGCCCACGGCCGGACTTGGGTGGCTGCAGGCGGCGGCGTGGGGGTCTGAGGGGGTGGCGACCTGACTGGTGGTCGACGGAGTGGCTGTGGGGCCTGATGGGGGCGCTTTGGCCTGAAATAGAGGGGGAGAGAGGATAAGGGTGGCGGAGGGAGGAGGAGAGGAAGGGGAAGGTGGCGGCGGTCCTCCTGGGTGGCGGCGCGTCAGGCTGGGGCGGCGTGGGAATGCCCGGCGGCAGGGAGAGACGAGGGCAAAGGGTTTTCTGATTTGGTGGCGGGTTTTGAATTGTGAAGGGAGATAGGTTTAAGATTTATATATATATATATAATTTAATTTTTTCCAAAAGGTTACTTTTTAATTTGAACTCCAAATCGAACCCAACAACTGCCGCCCCTAGCTATACCCCCATTCCGGAAACAATGGGATATGTCCCGTAAGCAATTTCGACTGTTTCGTTCAGTTTTTATCAAAATTAAAATATAAATTAATATAAGATTCAAAATTGGTTTCAATGTACATTTTAATTTACTAGGGCCATATACCGACTCCAAAAATTCCCGAAAAATAAATCTAGCCATGCTTTGACGATACGGTCCTAACAAAACTAATTACGTCGAATTTGGAGACCTTTTGAAAAATAGTCCTTTTCTAGTCGATCAAATTCAAACTGAAAGTACCAAACGCGTTTCAATTTACCCCGCTCACATATTAATTTCAAAAATTATGAAAACTGAAACTTAACAATAATTTGACATTTTGGATCCAACAAAAGTGGTTCGTCGAGAAGGGAGGTTGTTTGCAAAATGGCTACTTTAAGGGCTATATATATTAAAAAATATATAAATTCCATAGCGAGTATTTTGAATTTTAAACTGGACAAAACTTTCAATTTATATTATGAAATCTCAGTTTCTTAACTTTGTTAGAATGATATTATTAAACAGATTCAATTATTTTTGGTTTTACTGAAATCCGATTTATTTTGAATCCTATACATTCAGTTGAAATTTAAAATCGAATTTTCAAACTACCACGCCATTTCAGGCTCGTTTTATAATTAAAATAAATTTATAGTTCTAATTTCGATTTAAATAAATTTTTAGTCGTTATTATTTAAAATAAATCATTTTAAATATCCCAAATTCCATTAAAATTACCAAAATAAAAGTTTTAAATTGGTTCTGAAATTCTGGGTTGTCACAACCTCCCCCACTTAAAATCTTTTCATCCTCAAAATGGAACGGAGCTAAAAGTTGTTTAATCTACCAACTCAACTTTCATTTTGGCGTTCATTCTTCAACTTTTCAGTTTTTAAGAATTTTCTAATTTCTCAAAAATTTGGCTAACACCCTAAATTTTCGAATTTTTTTGCCATAACCTCCTTTGCACGGGTTGATATTTAAAACCGCAAGTTGCCTCACGGGGCCCTCACCAATCCAAAAGAAAAAGAAAAATCCAAACGGCTCATAAAATCATCAAAACCCAAGAAATATAACAAACATGTACCTATTTGTCTGGCATACAATTTTATTCCTCTTCTTAGCTTCCATGCCATGACCTGTTCACACATATATATATGTACATGTAGGCAATTCCAATAAAATTCTCAATTTAGTTTAATACTTGATTCGATTTGGATTATTTTACTTTTTATCTCTTATTGGATTGATCATTCCAAAAATTTTATTAGTTAACTAATAATCAAACAACACAATCAGCAATCAATTAGTTAATTAAATTTTCAAATGCATAACTTTATATATAGTTAAAAATACAATTTTTAGTGTCAAATTACAACAAAAACCCTATGTAAAATTTGGTTTTTGCACCAGTCAATTGGAAATATATTGATATCACACTTTCGAAACTCAAACATAAATACTGATGATGTCCGGACATCACCAGAATTATCCTCGGGCGTCTAGAGTGTGATTCTATATCCATCCAGTATATTTGAGACTTCGTATACACGCTAACTAGGCATATATGCAAAATCTTCATATACCTGATAGTTCAAATTCAAAATAAAATAAATATTCAAATACATATAATAAGATTTAAATTTTCAAAATAAAATTCGTTTTCATTTTTATTTTAAAATAACACTCTGCACACTCGTTCTAGGATACTACTGATCCTATCTCTAACGAGTCATTCTTATTGGATATTACTAATCCAATCTCTGATGAATTCTTTCGTTTGGTTTTAATATGTCTTGTTCTCGAGCTCTGCAAACCAAAACTCTGATACCATAAATGTAGCGATCTGAACTTCCCGGTCGACCTAAACCGAACAAGAAGGCGGACTGCTTTGAGAATAAGACTAATCGGAACACAAACAGAAGAACATTTCATTGCAATTACAACAATTACATCAGAGTACAAGAATATAACAGAGTATGAATAAATAATATACATCAGAAAAATATCAGAGATTTAAATTACATTATATAGCAGAGGAAAAATAATACATAACACAACTGAAAGCGATATACGAATACAAAGCTTTCCGAATATAGCTCCAGCTGTAAACCAGGATCCTGTAAAACATATATCTGCAAAACCAAAACTACTAGCTGTCCGTGTGGAAAATAGGGTGATCGACGCTAGTCTATGAATTAGAAAAGCGCGATATTTTAAATAATTACTGCAAGCGTATAGGTGTGTAGCATACAGGTCGAACACAGGGAGGTGTAATTAAAAATTATTATCTATTTATTCTTGGGCGAGTTAGACGAATTCTGAGGATGTTTTTAACACTAATGATTTTACTGTTGATCTGAATCTAATCAGATCAACACCAAAATTTAACAACTGAAACTGAAAGACAATTAACTAGAAAGAAAACAACAATTAATAACTACAACAACAGAAATTAAACTTAGAATTGTCGTTGAATCTAATCGAACGACTAATTCTAATATGCAAACAGAAATAACAATTCGTGTTCTATCAAAACTAATTGAATAGAAACACAAATTGTTAGAAAAGAGCAATAAAACTGAATTGAAAAAAAAAACTTTGTTTAGAATAAAAGAGAGTATAGAAGAATGAATGATTTTTACAATGGTTACAACATATATTTATAGATGAGAATGGGAAAACCATAATTAGGTCTATGAATAAATGGGCCTCCTCATTCATGAATATCTCTTGTCTTCCTTGACTCAGCTTGATTGGAGAAAATCTGGGCATATCATGGTAAATATTTTCCATATCTCTCAATTCTCCCATGTGGCTAATTGATTGATAAAAGATTGCATATAATTAATTCTTCCAAACAAGGATGCTTATTAGACTCCAAAGGCAACAAAGGATAAAATCTTCACAATTGATCTTTTCTTGGCAGCAATTCAATCAGAAATTCTTCTAATTGAAATTGAATGATTTGAATTTAATTCCATGATAAGAATATGGCTATTGCTGAAATGTTAATTGGTGCACATCATAAATACATACACATGAATATGTGTATGTATATATATAACATAACACTAATCCAAATATTCCTCAAAGCAAAGGGGCCAGTGTGAACGCGCTCCGTTTCTTTGGCAAAAAGTGAGCTCGATGGGGATCGAACTCGGGTCTCTCAGTACAAATCTCTATGCATTTACCAGTGAGCTACGGTGTCTTTTGTGATTGAGATGACTTTAGTACGGGGAAGTAGCTTTTTATCTGTAGTTGGCCTTTAATTTGAAACGGAGGAGGCATTTCTTGACATCCTGTAAAAACATACAAAAGTAACCAAAGTATCATTTATTTATTTACAAAAGATAAAATATACGAGCATAAAATAAACACATTTCTATGTTAATCAAATACCCCCACACTTATCTTTTACTCGTCCTCGAGTAAAAAAAGAAAATGAAAAACTAACTAGATAGGTCGCACTTTCGTAGGAAACACGATTGCATTGAGCGCATGCAACAAGCCGTTAAACCTCTAGGTGTCCCTAGTAGGATGAGTGGTGTCTCGTGAGGGTTTTCAGCGGATACTACCCACAAAATCCAAATGCAGTATGCTATGATTCTAATGAAACTACATGAATGCAATGGACATATGCAAATAAAAACGAAAGATGAAAACACGACTTATTTCGAGAAAGTGGTACAACAAATTAAGTTAATAATTTCTAATCAGTTGATTTTATTTTAGATACCTCGACTTGTCACAAATTTTCAATATAAATCAAGTTTTCAAATGTTAAATTCCAGTTTGGCCAGTTAGTTCGGTCGATAACATAGTGCAGCCATGAAATAAATTCTTAGTTTGTTGGCACAGTTTGCAAAGTGGTATTCTAATTTTCTCATGTATGGCTAGTCAAATCAATAAGGTCAAGAAGTGTTTGGGTATCATCGCTTATTCTTTATTCTATAAAATTTTAAGATTTATGATTAAGTACATACACCTAACTAAAAAGACCAAGGTTTACCACCCATGCACTGCCTCGCGGACTAACGGAGAGTAGGTAAAGAGCTTGGCGGATTGTGCAGGCCAACTTTGACTTTGTCAACAACGTGTCGGTAATCCTTAGGTGTCCAATCTCATAGAATGAGACCAAGATATTCCGACTTTGACTTTGTCAACAACGTGTCGGATAGAGCTTGGCGGGTTTGCACACCAATGCTCGATATACAAGCAATGTTGGATACCCTTGGAATACTATTATTATTATTATCGAAAATATAAGCACAAAAGAGAGTTACGCGAATTCAACTTAACACAACTTAGTTTTAAAGATTTGAAAAGCCAATATAAGTATTTTAAGTCCTCCACTTATTTAAACAAAGTCTGCAATATAGAATAGATTTCATGGCCATCACCTAAGAATCTCCCTATGTACTGGTTACACTATTATCCCTCAAAATTAAACATTTCATTATATTTCCTATTCGATCTAAGTTGAGAGAGAAAAATACAATCAACTGGCTAAAAATTGTAAAATTATTTTGCTGTATCAATTGAAAATGAGTCGTATTTCAAAAAAAATAATTATGGTATGTTACTACAATCTAAAATGTATGATGGTCCTACTTAAATGGCTGAAAATAAAAAGAAATAAAAACAAAGAAAAATGAAAATGGATGAAATGCAGACTCCCCCCCACACTTGATTGAGACAGCGTCCCAACTGTCGAAGGCAGAAAAACACAAATAAAATAAAAAAATGAAAAAGAAAAATAAAAGAAAAAGAACGTGTACCACCTGATTTCATGGTGGATGATCATGCAGATCGATAGAGTCATCTTCGTCGTATTTCTCGAATTCCAAAAATGGTTTCAGTCGTTGACCGTTTACTTTGAAGACTTTTCCATCCCTAGGATTTTCAATTTCAACCGCTCCATGAGGATATACTGTTTTCACGACATAGGGTCCAGTCCATCGAGATCTGAGTTTTCCTGGAAACAAGTGAAGTCTAGAGTCGTATAAAAGAACTTTTTGACCTACGTTGAATTCCTTACGAAGTATGTTTTTGTCGTGTTGGGCTTTGGTTCTTTCTTTGTAGATTTTCGCATTTTCATACGCCTCGTTTCTTAATTCCTCTAATTCCGAAATTTGTAACTTCCTATGTGAGCCGGCTTTTTCTAAGTCAAAATTCAAAAATTTTATGGCCCAAAGAGCGCAATGCTCTAATTCAAGAGGTAAGTGGCAGGCTTTTCCAAAGACTAATCGATATGGTGACATCCCTAGATTGGTCTTATAAGCAGTGCGGAAAGCCCAAAGTGCATCAACCAGTTTTACAGACCAATCTTTCCTATTGGAATTCACGGTTTTCTCAAGAATTTTCTTGATTTGTCTATTGGAAACTTCTACTTGTCCACTAGTTTGTGGATGGTAAGGTGTTGACAGCTTTTGTGTGATTGAGTATTTCTTGAGCAAGGACTCAAAAGCACGATTACAGAAATGAGTGCCATTATCGCTAATGATAGCTCGAGGTATGCCAATGCGTGAAAAGATGTTTTCTTTGAGGAATTTGACAACAACCTTGTTGTCGTTGGTTTTGGTCGGAATGGCTTCAACCCATTTTGAGACATAATCTACCGCAAGTAAGATGTAAAGATTCCCAAATGAATTAGGGAATGGTCCCATGAAATCGATGCCCCAAACATCGAATAATTCAATCACTAAAATGGGGTTGAGAGGCATCATGTTTTGCTTAGTGATTCGACCCGTTCTTTGACATCGCTCACATTTAGAGCAAAATTCGAAAGCATCATGGAAGAGTGTGGGCCAATAAAACCCGCTTTGCAAAACTTTTGCAGCAGTTTTTCTTGCTCCAAAGTGACCGCCACAAGCATGGTCATGTAAAAAAGAGAGAATACTTTAGTGTTCATGATCGGGCACACACCTTCGAATGATTTGGTCTGGACAGTATTTGAAAAGATATGGGTCGTCCCAATAGAAATTTCGAACTTTCAAGAGAAATTTTTGTTTATCTTGTTTCGACCATTCAGCGGGTGTTTGTTGTGTGACAAGATAATTCACAATGTCAGCGTACCTAGGGGTGTTAGAGATCGAAAGGAGTTGTTCGTCAGGAAAATAATCATCGATTTGGGTGTCGTTATCATTTCCGTGCACAATTCGAGAGAGATGATCAGCTACGACATTTTCAGAACCCTTTTTATCTCGTATTTCTATATCGAATTCTTGAAAAAGAAGGATCCAACGAATCAAGCGGGCCTTGGCATCCTTTTTAGAAAGCAAATATCGTAGGGCAGCATGGTCAGTGTAAACTATGACTTTGGATCCTATGAGATATGGTCTGAATTTCTCAAGAGCGAAGACAACTGCCAAAAATTCCTTTTCAGTCGTTGAGTAATTCAATTGGGCCTCGTTTAAGGTTTTGCTAGTGTAGTAAATGACTCGAGGGAGTTTGTCGATACGCTGACCTAAGATGGCTCCAATTGCAAAGTCAGAAGCGTCGCACATAAGTTCGAAGGGCTGAGTCCAATCAGGAGGTTGAATGATGGGAGCTGTGGTCAAGATTGACTTAAGAGTTTCAAAAGACGTTTTGCAGTCATTGGAGAATTCGAACTTAACGTCTTTGGCAAGTAAATTTGAGAGAGGTTTTGAAATTTTCGAGAAGTCCTTAATGAATCTTCTATAAAATCCCGCATGGCCAAGAAATGAACGAACATCTTTAACAGACTTAGGAGGAGGTAGATTAGCAATCAAATCGATTTTGGATTTATCGACTTCAAGGCCATCTTTTGAGACGACATGTCCTAGAACTATCCCCCTTTTTACCATAAAGTGACATTTTTCCCAATTAAGCACGAGTGATTTCTCCTTACAACGCTTAAGGACGAATTCTAAATGAGTGAGACATTGGGAAAAAGATGATCCATATATTGAAAAATCGTCCATGAATATTTCCAAGAATTCTTCCACCATATCAGAGAAGATACTCATCATAAACCTTTGGAAAGTTGCGGGGGCATTACAAAGACCAAAAGGCATGCGACGATAAGCAAAGGTTCCAAAGGGACAAGTAAAGGTGGTCTTATGTTGATCTTCTAAAGCAACAGGAATTTGGTTATAGCCAGAGTATCCATCGAGAAAACAGTAGTACTCATGTCCTGCTAAGCGTTCGAGCATTTGGTCAATAAAAGGCAAGGGAAAATGGTCTTTTCATGTGGCTGAGTTAAGCTTTCGATAGTCGATACACACACGCCATTTGGTTTTGATTTTTGTTGGGACGAGTTCATTACTGTCGTTTTTGATCACTGTGACTCCCGACTTCTTTGGTACAACTTGTACCGGACTCACCCAAGTACTATCAGAGATGGGATAGATGATGTTATTGTCTAGACATTTGATTATCTCCTCCTTGACCACTTCTCTCATGTTTGGGTTTAATCGCCTTTGAGCCTCACAGGTGGGTTTAGCCTCATCAACTAAATGTATGTGATGTTCCACAATTGATGGGCTAATTCCTTTTATATTGCTAATTTCCCACCCCAAGGCGTCCTTATTTTCCCGCAAGATATCCAAAAGTTTTTCTTCTTGGTCCTTGGTAAGATCGGAGGCCAAGATTACGGGAAAAGTTTTTGAAGAGTCTAGTTAGGCATATTTAAGGTCTGGTGGCAAGGGTTTGAGGTCTAACTTAGGAAGTTCTTGTGTATCAACATTGGTCAACATTCCTTGGTTAGATTCAGGTGACGAAGTGTCGGAGTCAAGAATTTTGTTTAGTTCAGAAATGTATTCGAGTTCATCGAAAATAGAGTCGAAATGGTCAAGACACATTTTCAATGCTTCAGAAGTGTCACTAGAGGTTTCATCAACTGTGGTTTGAATCATGTCAATTTCATCGATCTCAAAATCCCTAGGTTGTTTGTTGAGATTAAAGATGTTTAGCTCAATGGTTAGGTGCCCGAAGGAAAGTCGAAGCTGACCATTCCTACAATTAATGACAGCATTAGAGGTTGCTAAGAAAGGGCGTCCTAAGATCAATGGTATTTGAACTCTGGGATTTGAGACAGGCTCTGTTTCTAGAACTATAAAATCGACAGGGAAGTAAAATTGTTCGATCTGTATCAAGACGTCTTCGATAATTCCCAATGGCTTTTTGACAGATCGATCGGCTAGTTGAAGTGTGATGTTTGTTGGTTTAATCTCCCCTAGTCCAAGTTGACGATAGACAGTATAAGGGAGAAGGTTGACACAGGCATCAAGGTCGAGTAGGGCACGAGAGATGTGAGTGTTTCCTATTTTACAATCAATCGTAGGGCAGCCAGGGTCTTTATACTTGACTGGGGCAAGATTCGAAAGAACAGAGCTTGTATTTGCAGTTAGAAAGGCGGTTTTTGGGACATTGGTCGCACGTTTTTGTGTGCACAATTCCTTAAGACATTTAGCATATTGAGGGATTTGTTCAATGGTGTCTAAAAGAGTAATGTTCACACGGACTTGTTTGAAAATTTCCAGAATTTTATCGAAATTTGCCGCTTTCTTCTTATTATTGAGTCTATGAGGAAAAGGAGCTATTGGTTCTTTGACTCTGTGATGAGTTTCATCATTCGAAGAAGAAGGTTTATCCAAGGGAAGAGAAGGTGGTAAGGTTGTAGAAGATGGAATGTTGGTATTGCCAACATTAATTTTCGAAGGTGGGTCGGGTTTGCCGACACTGGGAGAAGAACTGTTGGGATTGCCAACATTTAAGGGAACTTGAGGTTTAGAAGAATTGGCATTCGAAGCCAATGGGTGATCATCAAGATTAGGGATTGGGGTCGAGTTATAAAGTTCGCCAGGGTTGCCCACGTTATTATCCATCCTCTTACCAGATCGAAGGGTTGTAATAGCGTTGACTGGATTATGGTTTTCGTCCTCACAAGAATTTACAGCACGAGAGTTATATTTTGGATTCACCTCAGGTTGACTCGGCAACTTTCCCCTCTCATTATTTTTCGCCATTTCCTTTATCATATTCATCATTTGGTCCATTTTAGCATCTTGCGAGTTTATTTTAGCTTCGTAAGAGTTCATCTGTTTCTCTAATCGAACAAAATCTTGTGACGATTGACCAGATTGAGAGGATAAGTTCGATGATTGAAAATTGGGGTGCCTATAGGGTTGTTTGGATTGAGGTGCAGCTTGAGAGGTTTGAGAATTGGAAGAAGGAGCTTGGTAATTCGGATTGGGAATAAAGGGTTGCATGTGAGATGGGTTAGCCGAATTATTGGGGTTCGACCAAGAAAAATTTGGGTGGTTCCTCCAACCAGGATTGTACGTGGCTGAGTAAGGGTTATTTTGAGCTATAGCATTGGCTTGGTCCTGAGAGTAATAGTGGGGTAACCCTTCTCTGGCTTGAGGAGTTTGATTTTCTAAGGGAATTTGACTTGGGTCCACGACATGCACTCCTCTAGTAGAAGTACGAATGGGAACACGAATCGATTCCCACTGCATGTCCTTTTCAGAATAATCTTCTAAGAACCCCCAAGCTTCATCGGCTGTTTTAGATATAAAGTCTCCTCCACACATTGAGTCTAGTTGAGTTCTAGACTGATAGTTAAGTCCTTCATATGCAATTTGACACAAGTGATCTTTTAGAATTCCATGATGAGGACAACTATACAGTAGTTGGTTGAATCTCTCAAAATATTTTGAAAAAGTTTCCCCCTCATTTTGACAAAATTGGTTTATCTCAGTTCGAATTTTGAGAGTTTTATGAAAAGGAAAAAACCTTTTCAAGAATATAGTGACAAATTCATCCCAACTTCTTATAGAATGTTTTGGAAGAGAATTTAGCCTTCTTTTAGCGCTTTCAAGTAATGCAAATGGGATTAGCCTTAGCTTGATCGATTCGTTAGATAATTGTTGCATTTTTGTTGTGGACGCATACAGTTCAAATTCACTTAGAAATTCATAAGCATTTTCAGACCCAGTAAATTTTGGTACCCCTTGGATAAAAGAATGTTTTAGCTCAAAAGTGTTTCCTTCAGCTGGTGGGAACACAATGACAGATGGTTGAACGGTCCTAGTAGGATAACATCGATCACGAAGAGATAAGGGTCTATCCACTTGGATATTGAGATTTTGAAAATTTTGATTTATTTGATTTTGATCCCCAAAGTTTGGAAAATTTTGATTCATTCGATTTTGATCCAATTCGGTTGGAAAATTTTGGTTGATTCGAGAACCCCTAGGAGAATTTTGTTGGCCAACACTTTTTTCACTCATTGTTGTTAAATGCAAGCACAGAAATTAGCTACAATGAAATTTTCTGTCCTTAATGGCTCCTAACCCAAAATTATATAGTGACACGTTTGATTACTTAGATCAAAAGATTTCTTAGACAGTTAACGGACAGGAGTTATCGGTGCACCAGGAATCACCCTAGCAATGCAGCCGAAGGTTTAAGTACCTTCAGAGTAACAACCGATATAATATTTACGAATCACCGTAATATTTATAAACGGTTATTTCTCTGCCGTAGTCTAGACACCAAGAAATAATTCGTTCCAAATGCTATCACAATATAATTAAGCCCTATATGAGCCCGTGACTCCCTTAAGTCCAACGTCTAACCGTTATTATTAGTCAGATTCTACGATGAAATGCAATTTGTGGGCTAAGGAAAGGGTGATGAAATCCCTCACCTTATGTGAATTGGGGAATTGCCCTTAACAGAATGAATAAAAAAATGCAGAAATCACACAAAATAATTGCAAAAATAAAAAATTGTACATTCAAAGCTGCTGCCCTTGCAGAATTTTTTTACAACAATTATCTATATACTTTTTTCTTTGCAGCAGAGCACCTGTAGAGTTAAAAGAAATTTCTCACCTTGATCGGCAGTCCTCCAGTGAAATTGGGAAGCGCTAGCGCGTTCACACCCCACTTGGTGTGCAACCGCTCCAACAATTCGACTTCAACTATTTGCAATTGTTTGACTTTTGAATTTCTCCACTTCGGTCTTGCTTGTTTTCCTTCCTTCGCTTGATCTTGATTTTGATTTCTTTTTTTTTTATTTTAAGAAATTGTTAAAACAAGGAAAGAGATTAAGAAAAAAAAAGGAATAGAAGACAAAACTAGCAAGATATTTTTTTCTTGTTTTTGGTGATTGCAATGTCAATAAATAACATCAAATCTGCCAATCAAGAGTTTTTTCAGAAAAATGGAAAGGAATAGTATTAGAAGAAAATAAATCTAAAGTAAAAGGAAACAAAATAAATGAAAAGAGAAAGAGGGAAGGAGATTCTATTGAAAACAGGGAACGAAAAAGCAAAAGGAAAGAGTTTTTTTTTTATTAATATGTTGAAAAGAAGAAAGAATTTGTAAAAGAAGAGAATGGGATTGAGAAATAAAAAGGAAAGAAATAGGTGAAAATTGGTAACTTTTTTTTTCTTTTTAAAATTTGTAAAATGAAGAAAAGGGGTGTATAGAAAATAGGAAAGGAAATGAAGGAAAGAAACTGAAAAATTGGTAAGAAATTAAAAGAAAAAGTGGCAATTTTTTTTTATAAAAGGAAAGCAATGAGAGAAAATAGCAAGCAAATTAAAGATGTGAAAACTAAAAAGGTGATTGCAAAATGGAAAGAAATTTGGGTAATGGAATTATTCAGCAACAACAAGAAAATTTAGAAAGAAATTTGTTTTTTTTTTTAAAAAAAAAAAAGTGTAAGAGATTTGCAACAGAAGGAGATTTGTGAGAAGAAATTATAAGAAAATGGCAAGAATTTGTACAATGGGAAGAATTTAATGACAAAAATTTTCTTTTTTTTTTATGATTTGTAAAAGAAGAAAGAGAATGTAGAAGATTGGGAAAAGAAATGGAAAGATGGAAAGAAATAAAGCAAAAATTGAAAGGTTTTTTTTCTTTAGAATTGAAAAGAAGGAAGAATTTATAAAAGAAAAGAGGGAGATTGAGAAATAAAAAGGAAATAAATAAATGAAAGAAAAAAAGGAAACAAGGTCAAGAAAATTTGGCAAGTTCTTTTTTTTTATTTGCCTAAAGTAGGAATAAATTCGCAAGAGGGAACAAACAAATGTAAAAAATTGGGAAGGAAGGAATAGATGAGATTAAAGAAAAGAAACTAAGAGACAAAAGTGGCAAGAAATTTTTTCTCTTCTCTTGTTTAGATGATTCTAGCACCAATGTTTGATACAAAATCAACTAATAAAGTGATTTTTTTTTTAGCAAAACAAAAATAAAAACTAACACGAATCAGATATTAAATAAACAATAAATTTAATCGTTACCTCCCCGGCAATGGCGCCAAAAACTTGATCGACGCTGGTCTATGAATTAGAAAAGCGCGATATTTTAAATAATTACTGCAAGCGTACAGGTGTGTAGCATACAGGTCGAACACAGGGAGGTGTAATTAAAAATTATTATCTATTTATTCTTTGGCGAGTTAGACGAATTCTGAGGATGTTTTTAACACTAATGATTTTACTGTTGATCTGAATCTAATCAGATCAACACCAAAATTTAACAACTGAAACTAAAAGACAATTAACTAGAAAGAAAACAACAATTAACAACTATAACAACAGAAATTAAACTTAGAATTGTCGTTGAATCTAATCGAACGACTAATTCTGATATGCCAACAGAAATAACAATAACAATTCGTGTTCTATCAAAACTAATTGAATAGAAACACAAATTGTTAGAAAAGAGCAATAAAACTGAATTGAAAAAAAACTTTGTTTAGAATAAAAGAGAGTACAGAAGAATGAATGATTTTTACAATGGTTACAACACATATTTATAGATGAGAATGGGAAAACCATAATTAGGTCTATGAATAAATGGGCCTCCTCATTCATGAATATCTCTTGTCTTCCTTGACTCAGCTTGATTGGAGAAAATCTGGGCATATCATGGAAAATATTTTCCATATCTCTCAATTCTCCCATGTGGCTAATTGATTGATAAAAGATTGCATATAATTAATTCTTCCAAACAAGGATGCTTATTAGACTCCAAAGGCAACAAAGGATAAAATCTTCACAATTGATCTTTTCTTGGCAGCAATTCAATCAGAAATTCTTCTAATTGAAATTGAATGATTTGAATTTAATTCCATGATAAGAATATGGCTATTGCTGAAATGTTAATTGGTGCACATCATAAATACATACACATGAATATGTGTATGTATATATATAACATAACACTAATCCAAATATTCCTCAAAGCAAAGGGGCCAGTGTGAACGCGCTCCGTTTCTTTGGCAAAAAGTGAGCTCGATGGGGATCGAAATCGGGTCTCTCAGTACAAATCTCTATGCATTTACCTGTGAGCTACGACGTCTTTTGTGATTGAGATGACTTTAGTACGGGGAAGTAGCTTTTTATCTGTAGTTAGCCTTTAATTTGAAACGGAGGAGGCATTTCTTGACATCCTGTAAAAACATACAAAAGTAACCAAAGTATCATTTATTTATTTACAAAAGATAAAATATACAAGCATAAAATAAACACATTTCTATGTTAATCATAGGGGCACCCAGAGTTTAGGTTAAAAGAATAAACTCCTGGTCAGTCATAGGACTGGTATGAGAACTAAAACAGTTATTTAAAACTTTACTTTAGAAATAAAGTAAATCAAGGGACCACGCCATATAACACGGAATGGGTTTTCTCCCAAGAATACCCGTGCATAAAACAAACAACCCAGTGCTTTTTGGAAAATGAAGCTATTATAAGACTCAGGTCCCATCACACAATGCAACGCAAGCCGAAAGATAGAGTTTTACCTTATAATAGCCAAACATGCTTGGTACGTTTAAAACAAATCATTTTGATATTACTATAAGTGTATAGTGTCAAAATCACTTCACATGTAAATGTATCAATCATGGAGGGCATAGTATCCCATGCTACTATGTCGCCATACTAGATTTTACAACTAAAAACGAAATGTCATGTATTGGAAATTGGAATTCCGTCATGAGTCGAGGAAAGGGATGTATTCCTCGCCGGCTTCGAGGCACTCTAGCAAATGCCTCAGGGTTCTCCGTAGTGAAACCCCAGATCCTCCAAGACTGGTCCTCTCTTATGTTTGAGGATTGGCAATTCCTGAACACACGTTTCTGGGTCCTATCGGACCATTCCATCTGCCCCGTAGTGATCGATATATTCAAGGCGCCTCGCTATCCATCATCCACATAGGTAAAAATAAATAGATGTCTGGGTTCCATACCATGACACCACCCATAGCTAGAAGGAAACGCCATACACTCCTTGGGTCCTTTATCCCGTTTTTGACTCATACCGAGGTGTGAGGCTCATGAATTGACGCTATACACAAAGCTATGCTATTTAAAGCCATGCTTTGATCATCAACCATAAGACTCTGCTTTTCAACAAAAGCCTTGATCATTTGCATCTCAGCATGCCGCACTGACAATTCACTCCATGCGACTGATGTCTGTCGATATATAACCTTTAAGCTCGTATATCTCAGAGAAGGGTGTTAAGCAAGAGAATAAAATCTCTGCCGCCAAACAGATATATATTTAATAGAGATCAATCAACATAGAATAAAATCAAATGTCAGACACATCCATTTAGTAGTTTGTTCTGGGTCTGAAAGAAACCGGAGGCACCTTATTCCTCATCCCATATGTCCAATACAGGAGAGAGGTCCTCGCATATCTGGTCGATCTCCAAGTACGTCTGGATGATTACCACTTATTACCTTGTCTTGGGTGTACAGCCTAATCAAGACATCAGTATCATCCAAACGATATAAAGAACTCCGGTCCTCAACCACCATCTTCATCGTCGAATTATCGTCGAATCAGTTATTCAGAATGGGTACAAACCCGGCGTTTCCGAATAATTCACGTATCTTTTAATCAAGTGCTATAAAAACACAACATACGCCTCATTCCAATTCTGAATATTATTTTATTCAAATATTCATATCCTTTGGGAAAGGTTCCCATTAATTTTATCAAATATAAATTCTTTTAAATTTATACTTTAATCTTCCTTTGGATATCAATTCTAAACCAAATTAAGGTTTATCAACTAGTCAGGATTATCGAGCCTTACCGAAGTAATCATTTATTCATTAATCCCAATCCCAACTTATTCATCCCATGGAGCAAAACTTGTAAAACTCGATATCTAACACCACGGTGTTATTGGTAAATTTAATTACCATTTCACGTTCAAATCTAATTAAAGATTTAACTATTGCTTGGAGTAAAACTGGTGGTACTCCATTCTCGATCATTTCCCAAATTTGATAATTTAAACTATCACATTCACATTTTTAATCTAATTAAAAATTCATTAAAACTCCACTTAGTTTTAATCTTCCAACAATAATTATCAATGATTGTTTAACTTTGGAAAATCAAACATGCTGCATCGACAATCTACACCATACCACTGATTTCTGCCGATATATAACCTCTAAGCTTGTACGTCTCAGAGAAGGGTGTTAAGCAAGAGAATAAATTCTCTGCCACCAAACAAATATATATTTAGCATAGATCAACAATATAGTTTGAAATACAATGTTACACATGAAATCCTGTCTTTAACTGGGTGAAAAAACCAATGTCATTTAAAACACAGTTCATGATAAACCCAAAATCACATTCCATTAATTATAGAATCTTCACGGAAAAATAGATTAATATATAATCGATATCAATTTCCGTATCCAACTAATAATATAAATGGAATAACGAAAAAGCCTTTTAAATTCCATATATATTAACTGTCTTCCTCCATAGAACCTTACTTCTATTATTACCTAATCGAATCCCATTCAATCCCAATTTATTTTATTAAATTAGAAAACTTTACTTTGGAAAATTTCCATTAAATCTTAATAAAAGATTTATAAATTCCAAATCACATTTCACTATTAATAGGGTTAAAGAACGAATGTCGTTAAAAACACAGTTCACGATAAACCGAATTCACATTCCATTTTATTCCAATTACTAAATATAATTGGAAACTCTAATAATCTTAATTAAAAGATTTATTCTTTTCACACGTGGCTTAAGAACTGTGTTATTGAAGACACCATTCACGACAAACCCAAAATCCAATTTAATAGTAAATATAAGGCTCTGAATAGAAATTATATCGTCTTATATTCAATATCAAATTCTGAAACCAACACATATCGTATGGGGAATAACGATATATATCTATCTTCCAAAATCCTCCACAATATCAGTATATTCATGGAATCCAATATTGAAAAATCCTATAGATGATTTCTATTCGAACCCATTCCAACTCATATATTGGAAATTCCTGGTTAGATTAAAACCATTCACAAATCCAATTTATTTATTTAAAAATTATGTGATTTCAAATCCAGTTATAGCTAATTCATTTTGATAAAAATATATTTTTATCTTTACAAACGTGGAGTTTTTCATTCCAATTCTTTCTAAATCATTTATTATGATTTTACACAAATTATTAATATTTTTAATAATTTTATTAAGGCCATTTCGGTCAATTTCCCAAATGGTCATCGAACTGCACTTACAGCTACCTTTCCCAAAATTGATTTGGACATAATTCCAAATCCAACCATTAGATTTCAAATCTCTTATGTTCTTTGTAAATCTCTTTTCAATACGAACCCAACGGTTCCAGTTTTAGGAGAATCTGACTGTCGGATCTCCCGTAATGTCAATTTGAAGTCAATGGTTGAAATTCGCGAACGGTCGTGGCACGGCGCGTTCTATTCAGGCCATTGAATATACATAATATATATTATATTTCGTTCAAAATGTATTTTCTAAATTCGTTTTAAAACTGATTCCCACTTTCACTTTAATTTTAAGTCAAAATTGAATAATCCATATCATTATAATGTTTAAATGATAATATTTTTAAAATATCAGATTTTGAAATCAATTCCTTTTCGATATTCACTATAAAAATGAATAAAATCGATATAAATATCACTCGCGTTAAAATGGCGCAAATCTAAACAACACGACTTCATACATTTCAATATTTTCATGTACATCCAAAATCAGACATCAAATTCACATTTTAATCCTTTACTGAATATTATTTTAAAATATTCGTTATTTTAAATTATTCGATATTTTAAAACATTTCCTTATTTTAAAATATTCGTTCCTTTTTGAATTGGAATCAGACCCTATCAATTACCATATAATTTATTTATATGGATTTCATATAACAGATGTACACAACAATCATGATGCACAATCAACCATCATCCAGAGTGCATTACACAACTGCATAAGCATTAAATATAAATAAATGCTTACAACAGTCTGTCAACCAATCAATTGACATATAACTAAATAATTGGGATTAGTGTACGCCAAATATCATCCCAATACCAGTGTAGGGTTTCAACCAACAGATACTAAATATTATTTGTGTAGTTGGGCGATGTGTAAAACTTATCGTCCCAATCCATGTCAGTTAAATGGGTGTACATAAACAAATCATCCGATTTGTAAATGAATATTTATTTTCATTTCACGAGAAATTCATGCCATTCATATATACGTTAAAAATTATTTTTTTAACGATAAAATATTTATTTCAATACATGAATATTTTTAATAGTCCATACACTCGATAAAAATAATATTTTATTGATCAAACATTTTATTCAACACACGAATATTTTATATAGTTCATATACACATTAAAAATTATATTTTTAATGAATAAATATTTATTACAGAAAATTTCGGCATTATAACAACGCGATATTAAAACCAGAGTAATGTCTAGTATTACTCCTCACCTGATACTGGCTCGCGTCATACACAAACCAATTTCAATCCAATTCACATCCAAATCAAATCGAAACAAATAAATTAATCAATATCCAAATTTTCACAATACAATCCAAACAAACAGCCATGGTTTGTACAATAAAATAGTGTCAGGGGCTTCTAAGCCCCATCTGCATCTTAGTATATATTTAACTGTAAAATAATATGAGTGAGAAGGAGTTCTCACCTTGGGATCCACTCTGCCATTATTTTCTGACGCTCTGAATTGTTTTTCTGATTCTAGACTTTGCAAACGAGCTCTAATCCTCATGCCGTCTATTTTCTAGCTTAAGCGCGCCATTTAGGACAACTTTCTCCTAATGGATTTTTTCTCGAAAATTATCCATTCCGCAAAACTTCATGAAAAGACAGTATTTGGACAGTAGATTTTGGATGCGTTTTCTAAACAACTCCACAATCCAAAATATGACTTCCATATACTCAAATCGAAGAGAAAATCATGCTCTTCGATTTTGGTATTATGAAGTTTTGGAAAGAAGTGCTCGAATTGGAAGTTATGGGCTGAAGAGCGTCAGGGTGTTACTTGCAAACATGAAAATATATAAAAATCGAATTTTTTATTCGAGGGGGGCCTACGGCCGGACTTGGGTGGTTGCAGGCGGCGGCATGGGGGTCTGAGGGGGTGGCGGCTTGGCTGGTGGTCGGTGGATGTGGGGCCTGGTGGTGGCGGTTTGGCCTGAAATAGCGGGGGAGAGAGGATAGGGGCAGCAGAGGTAGGAGGGGAGGAAAGGGAAGGTGGCAGCGGTCCTCTTGGGTGGCTGTGCGTCAGGCTGGGGCGGTGGCGGGATGTCCGGTGGCGGGGAGAGCTGAGGGCGACGGGTTTTCGAATTTCGGGGCGGGTTTTGAATTGTGAAGGGAGATTAGGTTTAGGATTTTTATATATATATATAATTTAATTTTTCCCAAAAAGTTACTTTTTAATTTGAACACCAAATTGAGCCCAACGATTGTCCCCCTAGCTAATTACCCCCATTCCGGACATAATAGGATATGTCTCATAAGGCAATTCGGTTTTTCGTTCAGTTTTTATCAAAATTAAAATATAAATTAATATAACGTTCAAAATTGGTTTCAACGTACATTTTAATTTACTGGCGCCACATACCGACTCCAAAAATTCCCGAAAAATAAATCTAGCTATATTTTGATGATACGGTCCTAACAAAAGTAATTTCATTGAATTTTGAGACCGTTTGAAAAATGGTCCTTTTCCAGTCGATCAAATTCCAAATGAAAGTACCAAATGCGTTTTAATTTACCACGCTCGCATATTAATTCCAAATATTATGAAAATTGAAAATTAACAATAATTTGACATTCCGGATCCAACAAAAGTGGTTTCATCGAAAATGGAGGCATTTCGCAAAATTGCTACTTTTAAGGGCTATATATATTGAAATATATATATAAATTCCATAGCGACTATTTTGAATTTTAAACTGGACATAACTTTCAATTTATATTATGAAATCTCAGTTTCTTAAATTCGTTAGAAAGATATTATTAAACATATTCAATTAATTTTGGTTTTACTGAAATTCGATTTATTTTGAATCCTGTACATTTAAATGAAATTTAAAATCGAATTTTCAAACTACCACGCCATTTCAGGCTCATTTTATAATTAAAATAAATTTATACGTTCTAGTTTCGATTTAAATAAATTTTTAGTCGTTATTATTTAAAATAAATCATTTTAAATATCACAAATTCCATTAAAATTGCCAAAATAAAAATTTTAAATTGGTTTTGAAATTCCGGGTTGTTACAATTTGCATAATTTTGTAAGCCCAACAAAGTTGTAAGCGTACAGCCTAAATAACTCTCGAAACCTTAAATATGACATGTCGAAAGTGAGAATTTTGGTAGATTAGATGTTATTACCCATTTTACCTGTTAGAGAGAACAACTTCAAGGTTGAATTGACCATCGAATTACCCTGACAGTTACGACCATTGTGGTTGGCGTTAGTTTGCTTAGTGGATGACGAAGAAAATGAGCAGTGAAGATAAATTTGAGGAGAAATTGTTGTTAATCGGCCTATATGAAGAAGGGAGAAAAAAATATAGGGAGATAACCTGAGAAGATGTTATTTGAGGCAAGATGAATTTGGGGCAAAAATGTTGTTGCTCGACCTATATAGAGAAGAAAGAAAAAAATATAGGGGAGATAACATGAGAAGATGTTATTTAAGGGAAGATGAATTTGGAGAGAAAACGGCGTTAATCGGCCTATACGGAGAAGGCAGAAAAAAATTAGGGAGATAATGAAAAAATGTTATTCGAGGGCGATGAAGTTGGGTAGTTACATTTGGAAGAAACTTTTTTACGTTCAGTAAGTAGCAGCATGAGAAATAAGAGGATTGCATCACACATAGTATTGAAATAAAGTAAAGCAGCGTTCACAGGTGGACATGTTAAGTTTTGGTTTCTTGTTTGAATAATAGAAGATTGGGGGATATGCGATCTAATGCCATTTTCGTTTGATGGACATTCAGCCGGTGCAAATAAAACACGTTTGCTACTTTTATGCAATGATCCAAAGTAAAAAAAAACTAAATTTGCTTCTTATTTATTGTTTCCGTTTCTAGAACAACATAAGCAAATTTTTATATGTAGATTTTCTGCTGCTTCACTTGTACTAATTGCTTCTGTTGTAATGATGGAATATAAGCAAATGAGGCGAAGCAACAGACGCTTTTGTACTAGTGCATGCTGCCTGCCCGATTTTTTGTCATGTCCCAGTTTATAAGGCTTGAGGTCACAATTACCTTTTCAGAGAATATCTCAATATCTTTGAATGTAACATCGTCAGATCTGTAAAATCACCAATTAACATCCACAAATACGCTCTGGGTGTTAAGCTAAGATAAGGAATCTTCTCCTTAGCAGTATATTTGTAAATATCAACGTACGCGACCCTTAGGAAATACTATGTTAGACATTCGTCCATATAAGTCACCCAAGAAATGGATGAACTGAAGGCACCCTCCTACCACATCCTTATATAGGAGTCACCTCAAGGATTAGTAGCGAGAAGTCCTTGCAATCCCTTAGATTCTGACCACGAAAGAATCACAGTTAGTCTCTTTATGGTAGCTACCCAAAGAATACAAGCAGTTTTTCCGCTTATAAAATTCTATGTCCCTTCAAATGCTCCATCTCGACCGTCTTCTAATATCTTCAACGTACATGTATTTGCTGGTCGGAATGGTTTGCAAATATAAATTTATCCCGATCTTTCCGAACCAACAATCGATACTAGGCCAGATTTGATAGTTGGTTATTTAACTATCAAATTAGCACCCGTTCAACCATAAAAATAGAATGAATTCACTAGCTTGATGTATAACATCGTTTGCCCCCTATAATTCATCATTCGTTAATTAACATTTCTAATTCTTCAATATTTGAACACCGTATTTTATTTCTTATATAAGAGTATTCCCAAAAATTTCAATTTAGTGCTTACGGAAAAATATCTCTTACATATATCAAATATTGCATTTAATTATTACAAACCATTTGCTAAAACATCCTTCATTTTCTAAATTTGAAAAAAAAGTTCCTTTTTTATAAAAATATAAGTTTATTAACTAAATCTGTTCAACTTTACATTCGTAAAATAATATTATGAATTCCATTTCTATACCATTAACCCCTTTACTTAGAGCATTCATTTACATTTACCTTGCAAATCATTGAAATTCTCCTATTAGC
Source organism: Allium sativum (assembly GCA_030737875.1). Classification (NCBI taxonomy): domain Eukaryota; kingdom Viridiplantae; phylum Streptophyta; class Magnoliopsida; order Asparagales; family Amaryllidaceae; genus Allium; species Allium sativum. The sequence goes on along the minus strand of JASFAX010000020.1, from coordinate 63,371,608 downwards.
ACATCAATTATACAACATTAAACTTCTACTAAAAAAAACTTAGAAATCCAATTATAAACATTTCTATATACTTACAATCCTATTTATAATTTTATTCCTGGGAAAGCGTATTAATTTTGGTATTCTCCACCATTACGAACTAATATCATCCTTTGATAGTAGTGAAGTTGTTCAAGTTGGGGTATTCTATTTACCTTTCAGACCTTGATCGACAACGTTATTATCTTAAGACAGGTAAAAGTTCGCAATTCTAAAACCGATCACAATATCGACTTATTCATAAACATCTATATATTTTTATAACTTATAGAATATAATTGAAAAAATTATTTCAGTTATAAAATATATTTTTTATACCTTAAACTTCGGCGATTTTCCTAACAACAATTCAACGTCAAAAAGATGTAAATCTGAAAATGTTTCAGATTTGATTTAAAATCAATTCCAAAAATTATTCTTAATTTAGCGATGGTATTAAAGAGCCAAATTACCGCTAAAATACCAAACTGTGAAATAAGGGGTTTATTTCATCCTATTTCACAATTAGTCAAACATATGCAGCATATATGATAAACATTATCAACATAAGTGAAGAACCCTATTGGATCCCTCTAACCTTTTTTCCATGCATCCAAATAGGTTAGCTCAAATAAAATCAACCATTAAATATATTTATCATTGTTCATCTCAATAAACAGACATAAACAATTCAACTATTAACTTCAACCATCAAACAATAATCCAAACATTTAGCTATTCATTTTATATGTTTATATTATTATACACGTGACCAACAAGGTATGTTACCTCCATTGGTTACAATCGTTAAAAATAACAGTTGATTTCAATCAAATTAAACGAATGTTTAATTTAATCATTTCAGTCAATGTATATAATATAAATATATAATCAGAAATCTTCAAACAATAAACAACCATAGCACACAAAAAGTAAACCCGAATTATATAAAATATAAATGGGAAAATTGAGTGAGTTATACTCACATTGATTTCCTTTTGTAGCTTAAGCAATTCGATTTAATAAAATTAAACTTGCATTTAATTTAATTAAAAACTCCACCTGCTTCCGGCACCATCAAAACTATTTCCAGAATATTGTGTTCATTGCAACGGTCCTAACGTAGCTTGTTTGGATTGATTTTGTTAATGAAGGCAATAGTTATACCATTTTATAGTTATATGATTATAAATAAACTATTATTTCTTAATTAAATTTTATTAAACTTAATTACATCGTTAAGGCCGATTAAATTTTTTGATTCCTACATTCCCTTCATTGCGGCTTCGATCCCATTCAGCACCTATAACAAATAGGTTAAAAATTATTTTCTTTCTTAATTAAAAATTTATAACATTAATTAATTAATTAAGCTAATTACTTAATTATAAAATACACAGACCGACCACGATTTCTTCACCATTGTTCCTCCTGCGTTCAAAACGAACCCACCCATCTCGATCAAAACTTTCACTTGCCGCTCCCACCCTCAGTCGACTGGACATAGATCAAGCATCATCGGCGTGTGCGCCTACACCCTCTTCACGTTTGCCTTCAGTTTCACCCAACTCGGCTACGCCGATCATCTGCAGCGAGGCCCCGAAGGTCGCCTGTATTCGAGGTGACTCTGGTCACTGCAGTCCATAAAAACAGATCTCGTGGTCAATTGAAAGCTTTCAACGAGCTGATGATTTTCGTGGTTGGAAGATTTGGGTAAAACTGAGTGGATTTTGAAAAATTTAGGAGGAAGGAGTGATTTTATCCATTCATTACGTTTTGTGGTGGCAGTTCATCGCGTTGACCACGCGGCTATGGCTGACACAAGATTTAGGGTTATATGGGGTATATATAATCGAATTATATTGTTATTTTATTTTCAACGAAACTTACGCCGCAAGTTTCACACAAAACCCAATTCATACGACCTTCGATCGAGACAAAAATTGAAATCCTAGCATATTTAAATATCTCAGACATGATCGAACAGGTTTCATTGAATTCCGAGACCGTTTGTAAAAATTCCTTTATAACTGAACGATGTGAATCAATATGTGTTTAAATTGCATATGACCGCAAAAAAATTCAAAAATCTTGAAAATTGAAGTATTACAATAATTATTTATTAAGAATTCAAAAAAATCGGTTTCATTGAAAATCGCGATCATTTGAAAATTGGTTATTCTGAAGTTCTATATTAAATCGATAAAACGATTAAACAGAAATCTGGGTGTTTACCCTCCGTACGATAAGTCCGGTTGATGCAAAAATCAAAATCCTATAATAGTTTACTAATACAGATCTAACAGCATAGGTTTCGTCGCATTCCAAAACTGTTCTCCTGTAATTATATTTTACGCGTAAACATCGCTATTTTGGGCACCAAAATATTTGACCTCCAAAAATAACGAACCATACATATCCTAAATCTAAACATCAACACGAATTCAACGGAATTGGTCTCGTATCTTAATTTGATTGTTAACTTAAGTTATCTATAAATTCCTTTTAATTAAGTTAAATTCATTTAATTAAACGCTATGCAAAATAGCTGTGTGTTTATTGCTACCGAGGTCACATACGATATTAGATCACCACGAAATTTTTTTTCATACAATAATTTAACATTACATATCCAATAAAACTGATTTCGTTGAAATCTGTGACTGTTTCAAAATTGGCTGTTTTTAACTAGATTGAAATAAAATTCACATTTTCGCCAAACCAATGTTAAACTGATATTTTAAAACTATGTTAACTTCCATTATAATACAAGAGCATATATAACTATATAGAAATCGTTTATATCAAATTCCAGGTTAAATCGATACTTAATTTATTAAAAACCCTTTTATTTTATTAAATAAACCATTATAATTTATATACAATTCCATAACGACTATTTGAAAATTTGAGTTGGATGAGAATTTGAGTTGGAAATAACTCAGAATATATAAGATGAAATCTTGATTTTTCTCTTTCATTAGAAAATTATAATCAAATAGATTCAGGCGATTCTTGTTTCAAAGGATTCTGACTTAAAATGGGTTTTGTACATTCAATTGAAGTTCAAAACGTAATATTACGAATCACCATGACGTTACGAGCTCGTTTTAATTAAGTTATAAATTATACATTCAAGCTTCATTTAATAAAATAAATAAAATCCTTTTATTGTTCCAAATAAAAATTTAAACCTTATTTTAAATGTTAAAGCTTAATGGTTGAAAAATCTGGGTTGTTACATTCCTCCCCCTTAAAAGAATTTCATCCCCAAAATTACTAAGGTAGGAAATTTTTTACAAACCTAATTTCAAAAATAGTTTTAATAGAAAAATCAATCCATTTCTGTTAATAAAAATCTCAAAAATATTGTAACACTTTAAATTTTGGAAAATTTTTGAAACGACCCAAACTTCCCCTTTTGGGAAAGCTCGGATTGAGTTGAGAACACGACGCATCAGAACACAAAAAATAAACATTTCATTGCTATTACAACAATTTTCATCAGAGTACAAGAATATTCCAGAGCATGAATAAATATTACACATTGGAAATACAATATCAAAGATTTAACAAATTACAAAGCAGTGGAAAATATAATACAATGTGTAGCGGAAAATACATCACAAGCACAACTGAAAGAGATACACGGATACGAAGCTTTCTGAATATAGCTCCAGCTGTAATCCAGGATCCTGTGTAAAGAAATATCTGTGCAAACCAAAACTACAAGCTGCTCGTTTGGAAAATATAATACAATGTGTAGTGGAAAATACATCACTAGCACAACTGAAAGAGATACACGGATACGAAGCTTTCCGAATATAGCTCCAGCTGTAATCTAGGATCCTGTGTAAAGAAATATCCGCGCAAACCAAAACTACTAGCTGCCCGTTTGGAAAATATGGGCACCCAGAGTTTAGGTTAAAACAATAAGCTCCAGGTCAGTCATGAGACTAGTGTGAGAACTAAAACAGTTATTAATATTTATTTTAAAAGTGGGGAAATCATGGGACCACGCCATATAACGCGGAACGAGTTTACTCCACATGAATCTTAGTTTAAAATAAAACAACGCAATGTTTTTTGAAAAATGAAACTATTATAAGACTTAGATCCCATCACACAATGCAACGCAAGCCGGAGGATAGATTTTTGCCTTATAATAGCCAAATATGCTTGACACGTATAAAACAAATCATTTTGATATTATTATAGTGTATAGTGTTTAAAAACAACTTCAAATATAAATGTATCAATCATAGACGGTATGGGTGCCATATATCATGTCGTCATACCAGTTCTACAATCAAAACCGCATGATGTCGTATTAGAAATTGGATTTCCATCTATGAGTCGAGGCTAGGGATCGTCCTTACTGAGTTCGATACAATCTAGCCCATGTCTCAGGATTAGTCGCAACTGCACCTTGGATCTTGAGGGTCGGTCCACAAATACTTTAGTGGATTAGTAATGCCCGAATAATACGTTTCCCTGCCCTATGGGGCATAAAATATGAGCCACTAGGGACTCAATATCCGAGGCTACTCATTCCATCATCCACATAAGTAAAAATGTCTGGGCTCCACACCATGACACCACTCCTAGCTAGAATGAAACGCATGTTCTCCCTGTAGTTCTCTCCTGTTTTTGACTCATACCGGGGTGTGAGGCTTGCGAAGTAACGCTATACACAAAGCTATGCTAATTAAAGATGTACATTGATCATCAACCGCAAGACTCTGCTTTTCAACAAAAGTCTTGATCATTTGCATCTTGGCATGCCACACTGACAATTCACACCGTACAACTGATGTCTATCAATATATTACCTGTAAGTTCGTACGTATCAGAGAAGGGTGTTAAGCAAGAGAATAAATTCTCCGCCACCAAACAGGTATATATTTAATAGAAATCAATTTATACAGAATGAAATCCAATGTCAAACACACATCCATTTACAAGTCCGTTCTGGGTTTGAACGAAATTGGAGGCACCTTATTCCTCATCCCATATGTCCAATACAAGAGAGAGTTCCTCGCATATCTGTTGATCTCCAAGTACTTTTGGACGATCACCACTTATTACCTTGTCTTGGATGTATGGCCCAAACAAGACATCAGTAATCATCCAAACGATGTGAAGATCTCCGGTGTTCAACCACCGTCTTCATCGTTGACTTTTAATCGTCGTAGTAATTATTCAAAATGGGTTAAACCCGGTGTTTCCGAGTAATTTGCGCATTTTATAATCAAGTGCTATAAAAACACGTCATACGCCTCATTCTAATTCAGAATATTATTTTAATAAAATATTCACATTATTAGGGAAAGGTTCCCATTAATTTTATCAAAGATAAATTCTTTTAAATTTACTCTTTAATCTTCCTTGGATATTAATTTCAAAAGATTTTATTAACTAGTCGAGATTATCGAACCTTAGCAAAGATATCATTTAGTTATATTCATTATCCCAATCTTAACCTATTCATCCCATGGAGCAAAACTAGTAGCACTCCATATCTAACCCCCACAGTGTTATCGGTAAATTTAATTACCATTTCACGTTTGAATCTAATTAAAGAATTAAACTATCACCTGGAGTAAAACTGGTGGTACTCCATTCTCGATCATTTCAAGAATTTGATAAATATAATTATCTCATTTCCATTTCAATCTAATTTATTAAAACTCTAATTCAGTTTTAACATCAAAAATCATTACTTTATGATTATTCAAATTTAGGAAATTAATCTTTATATTTAACTGGGTTAAAGAACTAATGTCATTTCAAACACAATTCACGATAAACCCAAATCATCTTCCATTGACTATCGAATCTTCATGGAAAACAGATCAATATATAATCAGTATAAATTTACGTATCAGACTAATAATATAAATGGAATAACGGCAAGGCCTTTTTAAATCCCATATATAGTAATAGTCTTCATTCATAGAAGCTCATCTCGATTATTATTAAATCGAATTCCATTCAATTCCAATTTCTTTTATTAAATTGGAGAACTTTACTTTGGAAAATTTCCATTTAAATCTTAATAAAAGATGTATAAATTCCAAATTATATTTTCACTGTTAATTGGGACTAAAGAACAAATGTCGTTTAAAACACATTTCACGATAAACCCATAATCGACTTTTATTTCAATTCTAATTAAACATTAATTAGTTAGTAAACTTCTCTAAATCTTAATTAAAAGATTTATTCTTTTCACACTAGGTTTAAGAATAGTCATATTTAAGACACCATTCATGACAAACCAGAAATCCAATTTATTTTATTCAATTCCAATTAAATATTAATTAATTGGAAAACTTCATTAAATCTTAATTAAGATTTATTTTAGTTAATAACTAGTTCATTTTGATAAAAATGTATTTTTATCTTTCCAAATATGGAATTTTTCATCCAAAATCTTTCCAGATTATTAATTATGATTTTACATAATTTTTCCATATGTTTAATAATTTTATTTAGGCTCGTATAGTCAGTTTCCAATAACGACCACCGAACTGCATCCATAGTGACCTTTTTCAAATTTGATTTGGACATAATTCCAAATCTAGCTATTAAATTTCAAACTTCTTATATTCGTTGGAAAGCTCTTTTCGATACGAACACAACGGTTCCGGTTTTAAGAGAATCCGACGGTCAGATATCCCGTTACATCAATTTGAAGTTAATGGTCGAAATTCGCGAACGGTCACTGCGAGGCGTGTTCTATTCAGGCCATTAAATATATATATATATATATTATATTTCATCGATTTCCATTTAAAACGTATTTTATAAATCGTTTATAAATTCATTTTAAAATGATTCCAACTTCATTTTCAATTTTAAATCAAAATTGAATATTTTATATCTTTATCATAGTAAAATGATAATATTTTCAAAATGTTAAATTTTGAAATCACTTCTTTTCGATATTCATTATAAAATGAATAAAATCGATCGATAAAAAGGGCAATTAACCACATAGCTATTTTTGTTGTTCCAAAATTTTTATTCAACACATGAATATCTTATACGGTTTATACATTCAATAAAAATGATATTTTTATTGTTCAAAAATTTTATTCAACACATAAATATTTTATATGGTTTATACATTCAACAAAAATGATATTTTTATTGTTCAAATTTTTTATTCAACACATAATTATTTTATTTACTTCACCAACATGTTAAAAATAATATTTTTAGTGTACAAAAATATAATTTAACAAATGATTAATTAATTTTCATTAACATGTAAAAGATGACATTTTTAATGTATAAAAAATATAATTCAACAAATGATTAATTTATTTTCCTTAGCATGTTAAAGGTGACATTTTTTTTTAACTAACAAAAATGTATTCCAACACATGATTCTTTTATTCTTTATACATACAATAAAAATGTGATTTTTATTGCCAAAGACATTTTATTTTAAAATATTCTTTATTTTAAAAGATTCTTTGTTTTTAAAAAAAAATCTTTATTTTAAAATGATCTTTATATTAAAAATGTTCTTTATTTTTAAATGTTCTTTATTTAAAAATGCTCTTTTATTTCTGAATTGGAATGTGACTCAACCAGTTACCAAATAATTTTAGTTATATAGATTTCATACATCGCATGTATGCAACCATAATGATAAATAATCATCAAACAGTCCAATCACATCCAAAGTGAAATTTACAACTGTGTGAGCATTAAAATAAATAAATAACGCTCATCACAGTCTGTCAATCCATCGATTGACATACAATTAAATATTGCGACTAGTGTATGTCAAATATCATCCCAATATCCGTGTACGGTTTTCAAAAAACAACCATTTATTTAAATAAATCATTGGTTAATAAATATAACCAATTCTAATTCAGTTTGAATTATTTTCTATTTAACCAAATTTCACTGTTCAAAATATAAATAAATATTTATAATTTACTTTCTACTACCACATAATGTTAACATTATTTTTAATACGTTAAACATTTCAACATCACAAACAACACACAATATAGTCAATTCAATCCAAATAAACAATCTTGGTCTGTACAATAAATGGTGTCGGGTGCTACTAAGCACCGTCTGCATCCAAGTATTTATTTATGTAATGTCTCGTATTTTTACGGTGTAATAATAAATTTATTTAATTATTTAAATAATGGTTTAGATATTTATATGGTCTTTTAATTAAATAATATTGAATAATTAATTAAATTAAATAATAGAATAATTTATTTAATTTTTGAAATAGTCGAAAATAGTAGAATTGGCAATATTGTGTGAACTGGAGAATTCAAAATATATATAATTCAGTTTGGAATTGAATTCGAATAACGAGTATATTATTTAATTGAAGTTTGAACGTATAATTATAATATAATTATAATCGAGCTCGAAATGGTGCGGCAGTTCGCTATTGGGAGATTCGAACTTTAAATGAATATACATAATCCGTTTTAAATCGGATTTCTGTGAAACAAGAAACGTTCAGAGCTGGTGAAGTATATTTTTATAATGGAAGAGAAAAATCGGGATTTCATTGTGTAGATTTTGATTTATGTCCAAATCAAATTTTCAAAAAGTCACTATGGAATTCCTTTATAATTTATAATGATTTATTTGTATTATAAATGAATTTTTCAATATAAACTGAATATCGATTCAACCGGGATTTTAATTTCGAGTTATAAATCTAATTGAAGCTGTATGATACTCTAGTGTGAATATATACAATAACATTTATTTATAAATATTAAATTTAATTATTTTTAAATATATTAATATTTAAAAGGGTTTATTTAGAGCTTTAAAAATAGCCAGTTTTGCAAACGAACTTCGTTTTCGACGAAACTAATTTTGTTGGATCCGTAATATTAAATTATTGTCAGATTTCAATTTCCGTGATTTTTGGGGTCAGTCTGTGGCCGCACGGATTTTTAATGTGAAAAACAGTCAATATTTTGATAATTTAAAGTACGCTGTGTGAGCATACAAACTCGGAATTTGACGAAACCAATTTCGTTGGGTCCGTAATGTCGAACTCTAGTCATGTGTCCATTTTCATGATTTTTGGATATGGTATATGATCATAGGGATTTTAAAGGATAAATAGAATCAGCGGTTCATTAAAATTGAATACTAAATCGAATATTAAAATATTTTAAATCTCCTATAAATAACCATTTTATTTCCTTAAGACCCAAAACTTTCATTCCTCAGTAAACAAGGAAAAAAGGCCGCCACTCTTCAAATCTTCCAGGAATTAAATCAAACGATTTACAAAGCAAAATTAGCAAACTTTGGATCCGTTGGACTCGAGCAAGTGAAGGCTTCAACTCGGAGTACATTTTACTAGCTGCAACATGGGTACCTGGTGCTCGATTTTCACATAGCGAGGGTAAGGCATGGGTGTGGGTGAACTAGGTGAGGTCGGAGGCTGACTGGGCGATGCAGTTAGGTTCCCAGAGATATGGCGCACCGTCTACCGGAGTTGGGTGGCAAGGCGACACCAAAAGTGTCGATCGATTTACCGAGCTTGTATTGTGTACGGGCGGAAGTCGCGATTTATTTTGGAGGATCGGAGGTCATCTCTTAGGGTGTGGCGAACTCGTGGAGGCACCGACGGTATTTTGGTGGTAAACGCATTGTTAGTCGATGGTTGAGGAGGAGGGGATCGAAGGTAAAGTCTGGAAATGGCATGGGCTTTGTATTTGGCAAGGGAGAAGGGTGCCGTGCACGTGACTTAAGGGTGGGTTTATATTTTATTAAAATAACTTAAGTTTAATTATATTTAAATCCTATATTAACTTGTAACGTCCGTATTTATCTCATACGAAGTCCAGTTGACGAACCGTAAGTTGCATTGGGGTCATGAGGGAAAATACTACGCATAAGGAGTGGATTGGAGCCCGTTACAATTTATAGCAAAATAAATTGTCCGAATCAAGCGACAATTATCGTTATTCAACGATGATCGTCCAAGGTGTGTAAAACTTACCAACTCTATCAGTTATATTTTTATAACGTATTTTAGAACTGATAAATGATGATTGATTGCTGTGTGTTGACTGTTTGGTTGAACTGCTAATTGATTTGGTTGAAAATATCGATATAGTTATATATATATATATATATATATCGTTAATCAAATATTGATTCTGTTTATCAGAATATTTCATATTGAAATGAAATTGATGTGGATTATATTATGTAACATCTGTGGATGCAGGGAAACAGGTCGGAGGAATCCAACTGGATTCCTCAACATTTATTTTACTGTTTTTCATATATTGTGTTATATAATGTGATATGAAATCTGTTGTTGATTTTGTACGTTTGAATGATACCGATCATTGTTATATGATACATTAAATACCATAAGGAATACTGGAATTTTAAAAAGGAAATTTTCAATGTTATATTGAAAAGAAATATTTATAAAATCAAAAGTTGTTACAAAAAGAAATATTTAAGAAATAAATAGAACAAATATAAAAGGAAAAATATTTGTGAAACAAATTGAAAAGGAAGTATTTGCAAACCATTTACAAATAGAATTGGAAAGGAAGTATTTGTAAAACATTTACAAATAGATTATAAATGGAAATATTTATTTATGAAATAAATAGAGTAATAAAAGTAATTATTTATAAAATAAATAAGATTATATAAAAGGAAATATTTGTAAAACATTTGCAAATAGCATTGAAAGGAAATATTTGTAAAACATTTACAAATAGAATTGAAAGGAAATATTTAAACATTTACAAATAGAATATAAAAGGAAATATTGTAAAACATTTACAAATAGAATATGAAAGGAAATATTGTAAAACATTCACAAATAGAATATGAAAGGAAATATTGTAAAACATTTACAATAGAATTGAAAAGGAACATTTATTTGTTAAATAAATGGAGTAAGATAAAAGGAATATATATTAGGAAAATAAATAGAAAGATAAAAGGAATATTTATTTGTTAAATAAATGGGGTAAGATAAAAGGAATATTTACTTGTTAAATAAATGGAGTAAGATAAAAGGAATATATATTGGGAAAATAAACAGAAAGATAAAAGGAATTAGAGTTAATCGAAAAAGAGTTATCGAATATTGGTTATTCGAAAAGAGTTATCGAATATTGGTTATTCAAAAAGAGTTATCGAATATTGGTTATTCGAAAAGAGTTATCAAATATTGGTTATTCGAAAGAGAGTTAATCGAATATTAGTTATTCGAAGAGAGTTAATCGAATATTAGTTATTTGAATAAGAGTTAGTCGAATATTAGTTATTCGAATAAGAGTTGGTCGAATATTAGTTAATCGAATATAGTTTATTTGAATAGAGTTAAAGGAGTTAATCGAATATAGTTTATTCGAATAGAGTTAAAGGAGTTAATGGAATATAGTTTATTCGAATAGAGTTAAAGGAGTTACTCGAATATAGTTTATATAGAGTTAAAGGAGTTATCTAATATAGTTTATTCGAAAGGAGTTAATCGAATATAGTTTCTTTGAAAGGAGTTAAGTGATAAGAGTTAATGAATTAAAGTTGTTAGATCCAAAATTGGCTCCAAAACTCAAGTTGTTCAATTGTGGAGAAATTAATATCAGAAAGAATGCAAGAAAAAACAAGAAAGACACGAGATTTATAGTGGTTCGGTGTTAACGAGCCTACGTCCACTTTATATCTATGACTTTACTTAAATTTCAAGTACAATCGATGATTTATCCCTCAACCTCACTTTTACAATGTTGATTCATTCAATAAATTCGGGGCAACTCTGAATAATAATAAAAGAGATGTAATAATGGTGGAGCCAGAACTCAGAACTGCCAAAAAGCTCCTGAAAAATGCCAAGTCCGGGGCTATTTATAGCTGATACTTGCAGGCGGATCGCGGCCATATGTGGCGCACATCCCAAATATCTCGGACTGGTTCGTGGCTTGATGAAGAATTGGTCAAAATGGTAGTTATTGACAATTGTCGTGAGATCCTGCATTCTCGAATCGTCGTAGACTTAGTCGTAACCTCCATCTTAACTTCTGGGGCTTGGATCATGAAGAGGCAGAGGGTAAGGGTTGGATCGCTCTGCTATGGACGGATCGGTTCTCGAAGCTCTGACGAGGATGGGTCGAGAAGAAAGGGATGGATCGGATCGCGAGACATAGGGGCGAGCGCGATCCGTGGAAGGTAGGGCGATCCGATCGGGTGTTCGAGAGCTAAAGGCGTGAAGTTTCATATTTTCCATGTGAGTACGAACCTTGGTGGCTTGGTCAAAAAGCTAGCCAACATTTTGCTCCCTCGAAGTATGTTTCATCTGAGATGGAATATGCTTCGAAATTACTAAGATATCTTTTCATGAAGTGATGCAAATCAAAGGTCGTATCTACTTGAAACATCGTACGATTCCAGGGAGTTGTGTCTCTCAATTTTTATAAATATCCAATTAAATCTTCCATTATTTCTTTGTTCATTGGGTAATTTTCATCTCTTGAATTCCTGGGGATATTGCTATCAAATCACCGAGTAAGTCTCAAAATTCCCTGTATGAAGTAGTATTTCACAATTTTTTGTATTTCTACGAATATGCAAGTCTGCCTTTCTGATCCATCCATCACATTTGGGCTCAGATCGTGGTAGACTATTCAACGCGTTTGGGCAGAGCAGCTGGATATAACATGGATCGTCGCCTTAGGTGGCCCATGCGCAAACCATGGTGGGCTCCTTCCGCGTTCACGGCCCATCAGGCCTCACGAGTCGTATAAGACAAAAAGGGGGAGGCCAAAGGTTTCCTCTTTAGTTATATATATTGGTTCCTTCTCTCTCTTTCCCTTCTTCCTTTCTTTTGCCTTTGCAGCCGCCGTCCAGTCTTTGAATCGAAACCCTAATCTAGGTTTTACTAACAATCGAGATTACTCCACAATCTATAGGTAATGGTGGTAGGATAGATTCCTACCTTGTGTTGTTTTCTTTTTTTCTTCTTTTCCCTTCTCTTTTCGCCTGTATGGTGATGGCAATGATGAGGGCTTGGGTATGGCGACGGCGGTGACGAACGTGTGGCGGAAGAAGAGTGATGGAGAGGAGGGAGGAGAGTATCGTCAGCATGGTTCGTGTATGGGACAATCGACATGGCTCGCTTCGTGGTGATGGCGAGACGATGGGAGATGGAATGAGAATGAAGTGTTTATCTGACGAGTGGATCGGATCGTGGTATTAGGGGAGCATCGGTTCGTGGTGATAGCGAGGTAGAAGGATTAAGGATGGAAACAGGGTGTTAAATTGGATAGCGGATCGGGTCGTGAGAAACAAGAAGTAACGTGGATCGTGGGGATACTGTCACGATACGTTCAGGTAATGGATCAAGGGCTTGAGTGTCCCACGATCCGATCCTTTACATGAGCTGATGCTTTCCCACAGGTCGAATCCTGCTCCACGAACCAATTTGGCATCACGAGTTGAACCTTGTCTCTTGAGCCAGCTTGACCAACAATCTGATACACATGTTGACTAAAAAATACAATGTAATTCTGATATACCAATAGACAGTTAGGTTAGAGCCCTTGTAACACCCCACCTCTGCTAGGGTCACTCACAAAGGGAATGCACTAGTTTTGGAGGAGCGTTATCGAGGTAAACAAACACAGAAATATTACAAGACAGAATTTGTTGTAATGGAAAATGATAGTTGGTACTTTGGATGTAAAAGGTTTTGACTCTTTTTGAAAGTAATAAAATAGCTTTTGTTCTTCTGTTGTTTTACTTATGTTCTGTCTAGTAATATTTTTGTGTTTGTTTACCTCGATAATGCTCCTCCAAAATTAGTGCATTCCCTTTGTGAGTGACCCTAGCAGAGGTGGGGTGTTACACTTGGTATCAGAGCAGAAGGTTACCAGACTGGGCAAAAGTTTTTAAAACCTTCTAAAACTATTTTCAAAACCATTTACAAAGAAGCATTTTTCAAGAAAAGTTTTGTTATTTTAAAGGCTATTCCCCAAAATCCATTAGCACTATCCTTTGTTTCCTCGTTTTGAATCTCTTCTTTTTCATTTCAGCATGTCTGGGAATCTTAACCTTCCAGAGGGCGTGCCAATACCTGGCTGGTTCAGGAGGTACTAAGAGGCTAGGGCCAACGATGCAGGCCCAACAGATATTCCTCCTCCAGCTGCAGCGGTTCCTCCTCCTCCTCCTCCTTCTCCTCCTCATGCAAATGCTTTCTCAAAGATCTGTAGAGATTTTAGAGCCATGGGTGGAAAGGATTTCAAGGGAACTGAACCATTTGTAGAAGCGAGGAACTGGCTTAAAGAAACCGAGGATCTGTTTGTTATCTTCGAGGTGGACGATAGGCAGAAGGTACAGTTGGCAGTATGGTTGCTCAAAGATGAAGCTTCCTATTGGTAGGAAGTCACTAACGCTGAAAGACCTGTTGACACATGGATGGATTTCAGGATAAGGTTTGAAATGAAATTCCTCTCACAAGCTGAATGAAGTCTACAGCTGGAAAAGTTCTTATCTCTTAAGCAAGGAAGTATGACGGTCAAGGAGTACATCAATCAATTCAATCAGCTGGCCCGGTTTGGACTGGACTTAGTGAATACTCCTCATAAGAAGGCTCTCCATTTTGTCAAGGGATTAAATGAGCCAATTCACAGCTTGGCTATGACCCACATACCTATGGGGGCAACTTACGAAAGGTTAGTAGACATGGCACTCTTAAATGAGGAAGACAAGGGCAAGAATGAGGCAAATGCAGAAGTTTCTCAAGATAAGAAGAGGGAAGGGTCACAGAACAAGAAGGCTGATCCAAAGAAAGGCGGGAAGAACAACAAAACCCGTGAAAAGAGAAAGTGTAATTTCTGTGGCATTCCTGGACACCTGGTCAAAGACTGCAGGAAGAAGAAAAGGAAGATGGGTGGCTGTTTCCATTGTGGTGAGACATGACACATGGCTATGGCCTGCCCATGGGAGCAAGGGCAGGGAGCTGGACCTTCTTCTGGAGGACAAGTCCATGCTCTCACGGTACCTCCGCAAGAACGAGGTAGAAATATTTCTGTTGAAAGTTTAGTCTATCTTTTTGATCATCCTGTTCGAACCTTGTTTGATTCTGGCGCATCACATACTTTTATTTCTTTTGATATTGTTAAAACTCTGCACCTAAGTACTAGTCTAGTTGAGGATCCTGTTATTGTTTCAAATCCAATTGGTGGCTCCGCTCATTTATCTATGATTTGCGTGGATTTGAGGATTTCTATCTTAAGCGTAGAATTCATGTGTAATGCTTATGTTCTTGGATTTATGGGATACGGTTTGATTCTAGGCATGGATTGGCTGTCCAATAATGGAGCCATTCTCGATTGTGAGCGAAGGGTAGTTAGACTCGTGACTCACCTTGGTAATACCCTTGAAATTTACTGTAAACCTATGGGTCCTGTCATGTTACGTTATCTAGAATCTCTTGACTCGTCTATCGATGCTTTGCAATCAGTAAGGGTAGTCCGAGAATATCCCGATGTCTTTGATGAGGTTAAGGGGTTACCCCCTAAACGCAAGATAGATTTCCGTATATATCTTGTTGATAATGCTAAGCCAGTTGCATTGCCCGTTAGACACATGGCCCTGTGAGAGAGAAAAGAGCTTAGTAAGCAAGTTAAGGAGTTGCTTGAGAAAAATTTCATTAGGCGAAACATTTCTGAATGGGGTGCTCCGGTGGTATTCGCTACTAAGGTGGATGGTTCGCTTCGTCTATGCGTAGAATATCGTGAGTTAAACAAGCTGACTAAGAAGAATAGGCACCCACTACCGAGAATCGACGACTTGTTCGACCAGCTTGTAGGAGCGTCTGTTTTCCCTCAACTCGATCTAGCTACAGGATTCCATCAGTTTAGAGTGGCTGAGGATAGCATTGACAAGACTGCGTTTAGGACTCCAGATGGTTTCTTCAAATGGCTCGTCATGCCGTTTGGTTTGACGAATGCACCCACGTACTTCGTAGACTTGATGAGTAGGGTGTTTAGGGAGTTTCTTAACAAGTTTGTGGTGGTCTTCGTGGATGATATTTTGATCTTCTCAAAAGATGAGGAAGAACATGTTAGACATCTCAAGGAAGTCATGGATACGCTTAGAGCACACGAGTTAAAGGCTAAGTTCTCCAAGTGTCATTTTTGGAGAAAAGAAGTTCGGTTTCTTGGACATGTAGTTTCTAAGCAAGGTATAGCTGTGGACCCCGCAAAGGTAGCTGCGGTGCAAGACTGGAAAGTTCCTAAGAACGCAACAGAAGTGAGAAGCTTTCTCGGTTTGGCGGGCTACTATAGGAAGTTCATTAAGGACTTCACTAAGATTTCAGCCCCTCTTACTAGGTTAACGAAGAAGAACCTAGCCTTTGCATGGGACATAGAGTGTGCGTTGCTTTTCAAAGACTTAAGAGAGCCCTTACCACAGCTCTAGTTTTGGCATTACCCCACTGAGGTAAGATGTTTATGGTGTACACAGACGCGTGCGGCACGGGATTAGGCGTTGTCCTAATGCAAGAAGGGAAAGTGATATGCTACGGGGGTAGACAACTTAAAGTTCATGAGAAAAACTATCCCACACATGACTTGGAATTGGCCGCGATTGTTTTTGCGCTTAAGTCTTGGCGCCACTATCTTCTAGGTGAGAAGTTCGAGTTGTACACCTATCACAAGTCGCTTAAGTACCTCTTTTCGCAAAAAGATTTGAATCTAAGGCAGCAGAGGTGGATGTAATTCTTGGCATCGTATGACTTCGATATAGCTTATACCCCTGGCAAGGGTAACGTGGTGGCAGATGCGCTAAGTAGGAAAAGGTTGACTTTGAGTCCTTTGTTTGTTGAAAGGAAAAGTCTATAATTTATAGCAACCTTTGATTTCACACCTGTTGTTGAGTCGTTGGCTAGCACGTTAGCATCTCTCGAGTTAAGGCCTACGCTTCTAGACCAAGTAGGGACTTCACAGAAGGAAGACCCACAGATAGTCGAGATCATAGACAAGTTTATTAGAGGTGAGATGTCAAGTCACCTCAGTAGGTATGCCATAGATGACAAGGGATAACTAAATCGTGATGGTAGACTATGTGTCCCACAAGTGGGAGACTTAGTAAAGAGAGTTCTCGAAGAGGCGCATCACTCGAAGATGACTATACATCCCGGAGGGGATAAAATGTACAAGGATATGAAGCGCATTTTCTTTTGGAACGGGATGAAAAAGGACGTGGCAGAATTCGTTTCTAAGTGCATGGTGTGCCAATAAGTAAAGGCCTAGTCGAAAAAGCCTGGTGGGCTATTGCATCCTTTGGAGGTTCCGCAGTGGAAATGGGAGAGTGTCTTGATGGATTTCGTGGATGGATTGCCTAGGTCAAGGAAGGGCAATACTAGCATATGGGTTATAGTAGATAGACTCATGAAGAGCGCTCACTTCATTCCTGTGAAGAGCAAGAGGATCGCATCATGGCTAGCGTCTATATACCTTCGAGAAATAGTACGGTTGCACGGAGTTCCTTCTAGTATAGTTAGCGATCGTGACCCGATTTTCACTAGCGAATTTTGGAATAGTTTACAAGAAGCAATGGGTACATGACTAAGTTTAAGCACGGCATATCACCCACAGACGGATGGACAAACTGAAAGGGTAAATAGGTTACTAGAGGATCTTTTGAGACTATGCATTCTTGACTTTGGTGGTACTTGGGAAGATCACCTACCTCTCGTTGAGTTCGCATATAATAATAGTTACCAAGCTAGCATAGGAATGGAACCATTCGAAGCTTTATACGGAAGACCGTGCAAGTCACCAACTTGTTGGTGGGAGTCAACAGACAAAATCATACTTGGACCCGACATGATAAGGGACACTTCCGAGAAGGTTGAGTTGATACGAAGACGGATGAAAACGGCCCAAATAGACAGAAATCCTACACGGACAAGAGAAGGATAGACCTAAAGTTCGAAGTCGGAGATATGGTCTTTATAAAAGTTTGTCCTTTACGCAATGTGGTTCACTTTGGAGTGGTTAGAAAGTTAGCACCGAGGTTCGTAGGACCGTTCCCTATCATCGAGAGGATTGGACAGATGGCCTATAAGGTAGAGTTACCCGAGAGGTTGGCCGGAGTACACAATGTCTATCACATTTCGCATCTCCGAAAGTGCTTACATGAGTCTGCCGAAGTGGTTGAGCCAATCATCCTTGAAGGCGTAGAAGTGGAAAGAGAAGCAACATTGAGGCGAGTTCCGATTCGTATCTTAGGAACGGAGATCAAGAAGCTAAGGAATCAAGAAGTCAAGCTAGTTAAAGTACAATGGAGTGAAGCCCAAGAAGACGTAACTTGGGAAACCGAAGAGAAGATACGCTCGCTATACCCATTTCTTTTTTAGGGTACATTCTCGATCTCTTTTTCCTATAAGTTTACATACCTTCGTATCATGTACATGCTTTTGCTATCCATGTTTATGTTGTTATCTTCTCAATCCTATCTTGAGAACCTTAGGTAGAACCCTTTTGGATGTAAACATGTAATTGAAACATGTTATGGTTGATGATTTCAAGTGGTTGCAAGTGGTTGCTCGTGGTTGCATAACACACATTAGGCACTAGATCGGCTCAGTCACATTGTTCATATTGCATATGCATGAGTGCTTATACTTGTATATGGATGGAAACTTGATATGTTATCATATGGATGTTGCATATGAATGAATGTTTGTGCACTCATGTAGAGATTATAAAGTATGTTAGGAATTTGCATACATGTTGGACTCATTACACTAACATATTTTGCATTTATGAGGTTTACTGAATCAGTAACCGCTTGATCTTTTGCATTAAATAAGTACATATACACACACTCTTGCATAAGTTCATACAGCATTAGAAATCTTTTAAGGACAATGGTTGCTTGTGGATGATGGTTGAGTAGATGGCTGATTGGATGATAGGATTCATTCTTCCTAACTTGAAGATGTCGGGGACGAAATCCTTTAAGGAGGGGAGAATGTAACAACCCGGTATTTTAATAACATGTTAAAACCATAAATCAACGTATAATTAATTTTAAAAATAAGAATAAAGGGAACGGGTTGCACCATTGCGTTCGTCTCGAAATTCTGCTTGGAAACGAGTCCGAGTTTTTGAAAAACGGATTCCGTATGAGGGAGATATGACCCTCCGAAGCTTCAAGGATTTTCATAATCGAAAACAACTCGAAATTTGAATTCAAACCCAGCGCAGACTGGGCGGGAATTTTCCCGCCCAGGACCAGGTCGACCTGGGGGTCGACACTATGGTCGACCTCCCAGGGGCCAGGTCGACCCTATGGTCGACCTGGTGCTGAAATCCAGTTTTGAGCCTGGGTTCATTCTGATGTTTTTGGTCTTATTTTCAGTCTAGATTCGTTCGCCTAATCCTATATAAACAGCCCCCTAACCCATTCTCTTTACTCCATTCTTCTCTAAACTTATGCTGCACAAATTCTTGATGGACATGGCTTCTTCTTCTTCTTCGTCAAATTAAATTAAAAATAAAGTTAATCAAATCAAGGGAATTCTTCTACCTTCTTCTTCAAGCAACATAAGATTCGCAAATTGGGGATTTTCTGCTACAATCAAATCGAGATTCAACAATTCGACGACTAGTTTCTAGATTCAACTTCTGCATCTCAATTTCTTAGTCCACGATCTGTAAGTTCTAGTTACTTTGAGATTTAAACTTGTTAATTGTAATTTGGACATGAGATAAAGTGAAATTGGGCTTAAGTATGATAATCAATTCACATCTATTCTAGTTTCCATCTTGGATCTTGACATTTGGGAGTATTGCTATGAAATCAGTTTGGACCTATTCATGTTGTAAATCAAACTCTTTCATGTCCATAACATTATCATGCCTGTGATGTTGAATCAGTTTATTATTTACAAGTTTGGGACTGTCACCTTATGTCATGACTATCACCTTATTATGCTAGATTTGAAATCCTATTATTTTCTATATGCCAGTGATGTTGTAACCAATTATCTCAAGTTATATCATGTTAGTCTTGTAATACCTTCTATCGCTTTATGCTCGTCCTTTGTGCCTATCATAGTTTTGATGTTATTCCCTTTATTTCTGGATATGGATTTACTTGTAATTTAGATCGATTCATGATTACGTGCGATGGGAATATGATTTGGGTAGATTAGGAAAAACATGAATTGGTTATGAACATGAATCATGAACTTGATAATAGGCATAAGTTGAAACATGAAACATGACATGAAACTTGACATGAAACCCACCATAAAACTTGACACGAACTCGACATGAAACTTGAACATGGACATGACACTAGAATGAACTTGAAAATGGCCAACTCGAGGTTGGGTTGAGTTTGCAGTCTAATTCAGCCCGGAACCGCCCAACAAATCCGGTGACTGCAAACAATAGGATCCAATGTGGGTAGTTGATCATATCGCGCTTGAAACCCGAGGTCAGACTGAGTTGTGGTGTAAATCTGTCCGGAACCGCCCGGCATATCCAGTGACCACAACAACAGGTCTGATGTGAGAGGTTGGGGTGCATTAATGAATTAATGCCACATGATAGGGTTAAGTCATGAACATGAATGACAACACTTAACCAACTTGACACATGATTAGTGGGGTTAAGTCATGAAATTGAAAGACAACACTTAACCAACTTGACATGCTAGACTGATAAGGGTTAAGTCACGAATTTAAATGACAGCACTTAACCTGTTGGACGGAAACCCTAGTTACGCGGTCCATTTCAGCAGTAACCCACTTAGATGTATCATGGTACCCTGGAACTTGGTAGGGTGGGGCACGATTACTGGGCTGATTGTAAGTGACCAGAACAACGACTGAGTTGGTGCGCCAGTGTAGGTTCAGGCGGACTATGGTCGTGCACATAGTCCGGAGTTGAAAAAGCAGGCATTGGGCATCAGTAGGTTTACACTATGCATGCTTGATTCGTGTCGGTGGTTGGCACCCTAGGGCTTGATACACCCTATGGTGGACCTAACACAGGTGACTACATTCGTGATAGGGCCGTATGACACAGACACACGACAAGCTAGAACTTGTAGGGAGCCGATCGATTAATGGATCGTTCCATAGGATCCCGAAATGGGTCATTTCATGATATTGGGCCAAGGGATCATTTCATGGTTAATATATGACATGGGTTTGGGATACTAGTACAGTTGGTGCAGCATGCTATACGTGATTTATACTTGAATTATCATGTTATCTTAGTTTATCTTGCCCATCTTGACAGCATCCTTATGTTTACTTTCAGTTTATACATGTCATGTTAGCTTTACCTGTTTTTATGTTGAAAGTCACTAGGACTTACTAGTCTTTATGACTGACCCGTTTTCTTTCTCCTCTTTTTCTTTCGTTTCCCCTAGGTTCTCAAGGAGGAAACTCTAGCACTTAGCTTGGATTTCTCTTGCTTTCGGTTCAGCTCATGTACGGTTTGATCTTGAGCTATGCTATGGCTGCATTTCTGCTACCTTTGAGGAATTAAGCTACTTTTGTTGTTTTAAGTTTTTTGCTTCTTTATTTATTCAAGGCAGAACTTGTTGTAATGGAAAATGATAGTTGGTACTTTGGATGTAAAAGGTTTTGACTCTTTTTGAAAGTATTGAAATAGCTTTTGATTCTTCCGCTATTTTATTTATGTTCTGTCTTGTAATATTTCTGTGTTTGTTTACCTCGATAACGCTCCTCCAAAACTAGTGCATTCCCTTTGTGAGTGACCCTAGCGGAGGCGGGGTGTTACAGCCCTCAAGATGAACTTTATGAAATGGGCAACAACATAACTCAACAGCGGACCATTGTCAATATCCTGCTTATCTGATTAACTTCATGTTTTTCTTAATGTATGCACATGCACACACTTACACTTACACAAAAGGGAACGGGTAAGTATGTTCTAATTTTTGCTTGCCAACACAGTTATGTCGGATAAACGAGTGACCGAGACATCGAGTGAAAGTACCGAATCAGAGACATTAATACATCATAATCCTAATGTGCTCTCCTCAGATTCAAGTGAGGAAAAATTCGATCATGATTATGAAAAAGAGATCGATATAGAATCAACAACCTCTGTAAGCACGTCCCTTGAAGATGAGGATGATCGAGCTCCCGATGAAATTCCAGGTGCTAAGGAGATAGAAAAATTCACAGATACCTTACCCTCTAAGCTAGACGATATAAAACTTAAGAAGATATGTTTAAGACACGGAATTCCCTGGGACGACGTGAAAGTTCCAGAAAACAAAGATAGACCTCATTCTGCCCCAGATGGGTACATGACCATTAGTCAACTCATGTGCTGGGTAGGTGCCATTCCTCCTTTTCCTCCATTTGTCATTGATCTTTTAAGACAGTTACAGATTGCCCCCATGCAGCTCCACCCAAATGCTTATGCGACTTTGTATACTCTGTACATTTCTTATATGGAGATCCTGCGGGCCGAACTTACTCTTAAAGATTTGAAGTTCTACTACCATTTCAAACATCGTTCCGCAGGGGCTCCCAATTTCACTTTCTTCGAATCGGTCGCTAATAGAAAAGTTATGACAGATGGTTATAGCAATATAGGGGATGTCAAATCTGATTGGTTCTATATAAAACACCAGGCCGGACGCGCGAGGAGGTGGCTACAAGTGAGCACGTTTCCAACTTTTCCGCGTTTAATTCGAAAGCATAACTTTAGTGCTAATGAATCATTTTGTCCCACACAGATCACAACTTTGAGAGAATAGAAGGATCGATATACGAAGATCGAATGTCCCGCCACCTCAAGAGTAGCTCAGATTTCTTAAGGATTAAGAAATGTATCACTGACGAAAACCTTCATAAACACCGTCTCTTAGACATAAGGTTCAGACTTGGAGCGGGCGGTAAACCTTACAAATATATACCTCCGACTGAAGGAGAAGGAACTTCTCAAGCTATAAAGACAACCACTCTTCGCAAGAGTCCTTCACCGATGATTAATCAGGATGACAAGGATTTAAATGTATACAAAGGAGATGAGGAACGAGACGATGAATCAAATGAGGTTCCATCCTACGAGTGGCAGTCTCCCTTAGGAACTTCATCGCCAGTTGAGTCTGTCGCCCAAGACGAATTGACGGAGGAACAAATTCTTAGGGAATTAAATAAAATTCCTTTACCTGATGATATTTATACTCAATAAGACTTCGAAGGGGAACCAATTTTTCCTATCTCCGAAGAGACGAGTGTCCCAGTTAGAGAAAAAGAAGTCGCTCAAACGAGCCTAACTCCGGGCCCGAGTCCGTTTAAAAAGGGGATTTGATGGGTGCACAAATCACATGCACGATTTATCATAACACCTTTTTGCTACTGTGGTTAATAGTTCTAATACGAACTTGTTTCCTTTGTAGGAAAAATGTCTCGTAAACGGTCTTATTCTTACCATTCCCTTCGCGAGGGCACACCAAGCCTCCTTCCAGATCCTGAGCACACTCGTAGCGATAGTCGGGGAAGGGATAGTCGTTGGCCCCGGGATTCTCATCAATCTTATTCTGCACGACCTCGATCTCCACCAAGGCAAGGTTATGGAAAGCCACATAGTCGTCCATTGCCACCAGCTGGGGGAAAGCAGCTTCCCAGAGATTTAACCCCTCCAAAAAGCACTACTTCTCACGTCCAATCTTCCAAAAGACACCCCGAGCCATAGGACAAAAACAAAGACGAGGGCAGGATTACGGAAAAGGGTAAGACAGTTCCTGCTACCTCTAGTGAGCATGGCTTGGATACTACTGCTGTAAAAGATGTTGCCCCCAATTCTTAGATCGTGGCCAGACTAGAGCGCATACGAAAACAATTTCCTAATATTTACTTTGAGAGAATGGTGTTCGTCCCAGATCTTGAGCCTGTCCCCAAGGATTGGGACACATAGGTGATAGGGTATGTATGCCATGCAGCTAAACAATACGGGGCAATGAAGAAGCATGCTGCTACACTCTCTACTATCATCCGCCAGATGGAGACGGACGCGGCCAGAGCCAGAGTAAAGATTGATAATGATGCTAGGGCTAGGTGCAAAATGGAAAAAGAACTAGAGGATGCACAGACCCAATTGGCTTTAGCTCGGCGAGACGCAGAGAATTACAGATCCGAGTTGGAGAGTGCTAGGGAGCGCTTTCGCAATGAGCTCGACTTAAATAGCCAGGAGCGGGTGGCCCTGAGGAAGGAAGTAGAAGATCTCAGGGCGGTTAACACCAAACTGAAGAAAGTATAGGATCACTTTTCTGCTGAGAAAGAGGCCTGGGAGAAAGCGAGGTCGAGCTTAAAAGATGACCTTGCCCTCGCCAAGAAGGAGAAGGAGGTTTTAAATAATCAACTTGCTCAAGCTGAGGAGCGTGCAGCTCTCGTCGAGAGCAACGCCAATAACGCTCTTGAGTCAGCAGCTGCTGCGGCCGATAAGCTCGCCGAAAGAGAGAAAGACATAGATAGTTTTGAGGAACTATTGTTCGATTTTTTTGGTCAAATCATCAAGAATCAAGACATCTCTTGGATTCTAGACTACCATGTTACCTTGGCCAATGTATGGGATGCAATTGTCGAGGGCGAGAAGCGGCGACTGGGGGTCGACGAGATTGACGAAAGCCAGCTGATGCAGACCTTTCTCAGAGGTGAAGAACCTGAGGCTCTGGAGGAAGGTAGATGCCTGATCCATGAGGAAATGGAGAGGGAGAAGAGCAGGCTCAAGGGAAAGGATAAGGTCGGCGAGAGCTCGAGCTCGATGGTAGAGCCCAAAACCTCTGAAGTCGAGGGATATAACCCCGATGATCCATTGATCCCCTTGGCACCTACTCCTCTGATTGTCGGGACCACCAGTACAAATCTGGGAGATGAGTTAGCTGAATGTATCTCCATATCGTCTCCACAACTCATTAATCAATTGTAACCCGTCGTCGTCTCACGGGACAGATAACTGACGTGGCCATATCTCCTCCTGATCAATTAACCTTTGCTTCTCATGGTGTAGGTATCAAAGAGGCCGAAAAGGATGCAGGGGAGAAAACAGTGGCGGAGAAAGTTGACGTTCCTCCTGGTTCTAGTGTTGAAGTTTCCGAGATTCCGAAGCAAACCAAGGGCACAACGATTGATAGAGTTGCAGTAGCACCTACGGAATCTGGCACCGGCGCTCTTGTAGATGCTGAGATTATCGCTGCTTTGCATAACACGGATGGCGGTCACGGAGATGAGGAAGAGAAGGTAGAAATCATTGACGAGGCCAAGGGTGATGATAGCGAAACCTTGGCCGACATACAAGCTAGGAAAGAGAAGCAGTTGGCTGTTAGGAGGGAGGAACAGAATCCTGTGTTTGTGACCCTTATTTCTGAAATCGACCCTAAAACTGGGTTAGTCATAAGATTCTCTTCTAAATCGATAACTTCACAGCTTGCCTCTGAACCTTCCATCCCTTCTCCGGAGCCTCTTGTCGATAAGAGGAAGAGGAAGAAAAGGGACCGCTCCAGTACTGATAAAAAGGAGTTGGAGAAACAGAAGAGGGAGAAGAAATCAAAGCCATCTCCCAAGCATAAATAGAATGAAGTTATTAGCTTATATTTTAGTTTTAGGATTTCCGTTGGCCAAAAGATGTAGTCGTGAGAGTGGTCCTCACTTTTTGTTTAATTTTGCGTTTTTTGTAAATCTGCTTCCAGTAAATAAAGATCCATTCCTTTTGCACCATTGTGTTCCTGCAACTTCATTATGTTAGCAGAGTTTAAATAATCATAACTGAAACTTTCATAGTTAAATATTAAGTAACGATCATTAATCATAACGAAAACAATCGTCGGGAAATAAACGTGCTAAGTAAATGTGTAGTGATGCACGTATATACTCCTAATTAATCGTCATTATAGTGCCTGGCCAGGGCTTATTGGCGATCGATTAGGGTTATATCCGTACTAACCCGATCTTTCAGTGGGGTAATGGTTCTTGCGGCGCTAAGTCTGTAGCGCCTTTATACTCTCCCAATCCTTCAGCGGGTTAGAGTTCGTGTGGTGCTAAGTCTCTAGCACCTTTATACTCTCCCGATCCTTCAGCGGGTTAGAGTTCGAGCTCGATTTTTTGGTCTGCTCACTGATCCTTCAGCGGAGCAGGAGTTCTAGGGGCGCTAAGTCTCTAGATCCTTTATACTCTCCCGATCCTTCAGCAGGTTAGAGTGTTGTCAAGCCGGTTTTATCATGGTGCACCTTCACGCCTTGAGGACGTTATCTTCGCGTCCTTTATACTCTCTCCCTGATCTCAGGAGTTAGAGTGCAATCTATAGTGCGATTTACCTCGCGTCACCTTTTGGAACTTTAATTACTGCGAGTCTTCCAATTTGCTGGACTACGTTTTGAATTAGCTGTTTTGAGATTACTGCATAAATTTAAAACAAAGCTCGAAGCGGTAACGGTATATATGAACCAAACATTAAAGAGCAGATAAGAAATGGCGCAGTGAAGGTAAATGGAACACAGTATTTTTATAGTGGTTCGGTCGAATCATGACCTACGTCCACTTTATAATCTTTTGTTCAAATAACCGGACTGTTCTAGGCAAGTCGAGCCTTTTTACATGGTGCTAAAAACAAAAGAGTAAAACTGACACTTTTATGTCAGATAAAGCCGCAAATGCTGGGCATTCCACACTCTGGGGATTTCGTTTCCATCTACGGTCGCTAGCTTGAAGGTTCCATTATCAAGCCTTCGTAAAATGGAGTACAATCCTTCCCATTTCGGCCCATATGTACCAGGGGCGGAAAGATGCGCTTCAGAACTAAGTCTCCGGGTTCGAATGTCCGAGCTCAGACTCTTCTGTTGTAGTATCGAGCTATTTGTTGTTTGTGTCTCAGGGCACGTAAGTCGGCTTCGTCCCTTTTTTCCTCAACCATGTCCAGGGAATCATGGAGCAACTCATTGTTGGTCATCGGATCATAATAAATAGTTCGATGAGATGGTACTTCTAACTTGACCGGAATAACTTCTTCAGCTCCGAAAGCAAGGGAAAACGGGGTGTGACCCGTCGCCGACTTGTATGTTGTTCTATAGGCCCATAGTGCTAGGGGTAATTCATCAACCCACATAGCTTTGGCCCTCTTCAATATTTTCTTTAGAATGGACTTGATCACCATGTTTGTCGCTTCAACTTGTCCGTTCGATTGCGGATGTGCCGCAGAGGTGTATCTTTTCTCGATGTGATACTTCCGATAGAAATCTTGAAATTCCGTGCTATCGAATTAGGTCCCATTGTCGGTTATGATGACTTTTGGAATCCCGAATCGACAAATGATGTTTTTAACGATAAAGGTGATCACTCGCTTGGTTGCGATCGTGGTCAAAGGCTCCGCTTCTACCCATTTAGTAAAATAATCCACGGACACAATAGCCAACTTTGCTCCGCCTTTTGCTAGGGGAAGGCTCCCAATAATGTCAATTCCCCACATGGTGAAAGGCCACGGGCTTGTCATTGTCTTCAACTGACTAGGTGGCGCCCTAGGAATCCGGGAGAATTTTTGGCAAGCATCGCAACGCCGTGCATACTTGGCTGCGTCCTTGTTTATGGTGGGCCAAAAATAGCTGTATCGCAATATCTTCTTTGCCAGTGTTTGCCCCCCGGTGTGATCGCCGCATTCGCCTTCATGGAGCGCTTTCAGCACACGCTTGATGTCTTCGTGAGCGACGCACCGGAGGAGGGGCATCGAGAAGCCTTGTATGTATAGGACATTGCCCTGCAACACATATGGGGAAGCCTTCCATATAACTGCACGCCTATCACTTTTCTTTGACGGGAGCGTTCCATTTATCAAAAAATTCTTTAGGGGGGGGGGCATCTATGACTACCTTTCAGGTTCAATCTCTAGTACTGGATCAATTTCCATCTGATCCACGCTAGGGAACTGTAATTCTTCAATCGGAACTAGCTTCGTATGTTCTAGATTATCGGAACTAGTCATCTTCGCTAACTTGTCCACTTTTTGATTCTCCGTTCGAGGAATGTGAGATATACTGTGGTAATCCAAACCAACCAGCAACTTCTTCACTTTTTCCAAATATGATATTAATCTTGGACTCTTAGCCTGAAACTTATCATTAACTTGGTTCACGACCAAATTGGAGTCACAAAAGATGTCCAGCTTTGTTATGCCTAGTTCCCTTGCAAGCTTCAACCCGACAATTAGAGCTTCATACTCGGAATCATTATTAGTTGCCTCGAAATCCAATCTAAGAGCGTAATATATTAGCCGTTTCTCTGGAGTCTCAAGAACCACTCCGGCACCTGATCGCCTGTCATTTTTAACTCCATCAGTGTATAGTTCCCAGGCATTAGGGTCGAGGAGTAGCTTGGATCGTCTTCCTCGGTTACTGCATCATCTTCTGGGATGGTAAATTCTGCTATAAAATCTGCAAGTGCCTGCCCTCTTATCGATCTCCGGGGTTGGAAGTTCAGGTCGAATTGACTCAGCTCAATGTTCCATTTGAGCAACCTTCCAGATGCTTCTGGCCTTTGTAGGACTCGGTTAAGAGGGTGATCAGTATAAATAGTGATGGGATGAGCCTGGAAGTAGTGATGAAGTTTCCTAGATGCAATCAGCAAACTGTACGCAAGCTTTTCTATCTTTGGGTAATTTCGTTCTACAGCTGTCAATTTCTTACACACATAGTACACTGGTCTTTGCACCTTATCCTCTTCTCTTACCAAAGCCGAACTGATTGCGTGGGATGAAACTGCCAAGTACACAAATAAATCATCGTGATCCACGGGCTTAGACAGTATCGGAGGTCTTTCTAGATGGTCCAACAGGTTCTGGAATGCTTTTATACAATCAGGAGTCCATTTAAAGTTGCGATTGCCTTGCTTTATTAGCTTGAAAAAGGGATGCATTTATCTGTCGCTTTTGAGATAAATCTGTTGAGCGCTGCCACTTTTCCCGCAAGGCTTTGCACATCTTTAATCTGCTTTGGTTCTTGGATATTTCAGATTACTGTAATTTGGTCTGGATTGATCTCAATTCCACGCGAGCTTACAATGAACCCTAGGAATTTTCAGGATGCTACCCCAAATGAGCATTTCAAAGGATTCAATTTCATCCCATATTTTCCGAGAATTTGAAACATCTCTGCTAAATCGTTGGTTTGATCGGACGACTGTCTGGACTTTACCAACATATCGTCGACGTATACCTCTATCATTTTCCCGATTTGGTTGTAGAACATCCTATTTACCAACCGCTGATATGTAGCGCCGACATTTTTCAGACCGAAAGGCATCACCACATAGCAGTATAATCCCAAATCTGTGATGAAGGTGGTATGCTCTTGGTCTGGGACATGCATGGGGATCTGATTATACCCCAAATAGGCATCCATAAAAGAAAGAAGTTCATGACCTATGGTTGAATCTACTAATTGATCGATTCTAGGCAATGGGAAGCCATCCTTCAGACATGCCTTGTTTAGATCAGAGAAATCGATGCACGTACGCCACTTTCCATTGGCCATTTTTTTTAACCAAATTTGTGTTTGAAATCCAGTTAGCGTACGTCGAATATTTAATAAATCCATTACTCTTCAGTTTTTCGACTTCGTCTTTCAAAGCGGCAGACCTTTCTGGACCCAGCATTCGCCTTTTCTGCTTGATAGGAGGATGTTTCGGGTTAATGCTTAGCGAATGACTCATAATCGAGGGAGATATCCCACACATGTCCGCATGGGTCCAGGAAAATACATCCAAGTTAGCTTTCAGAAAATTTGTTAACTCCTTGGCTCGAACGGGATCCAACTGGGATCCAATCTTCAGGACCTTCTCTTGGTCACTATCATTGATTGGTACATCCACAGTTGCTTCATAGGGAGTCGCCATTCTGCCCCCAGGCTCTTCATCCTCTTTGGGATCTATGTCCTCGGGCAACTCTCTGGGCGTCCCTCCCAAAGGTATTTCCTTTAGCTATGACGATTCCTCCCTTGGAGTTGAGGAACCACCTTTTGCCTCTAAATCTCTTCCTTTACAGAGCAATTTTAATTCTTCAATGTAGCATGCTCGTGCAACGACTTGATCTCTTCTCACAATACCCACACCGGAATCCGTTGAGAATTTCAACAATAAGCACCAGGGTGCAATACAGGCCATGAATTTGGCTTGGGCCGGTCGGCCTAAAACACATTGTATGGCGATTCAATATCTAGGACCACGAAGGGGAGGATCCTCACTCTCTGGCGTTCTCCTTCCCCAAGGGTTATTGATAATTCCACGTATCCTATCGGAGCGGTCGAGGCCCCATTAAATCCACGTATCCAACCTTCACATGGCTTCAAATCCTTCGGCTCAAGTTTCATTTGGTCAAACGTTTTCTTGAACAAAATGTTGACTGAACTTCCGTTATCTACTAAGACTTTATGAACTATAGCTGGGTCAATGGTGACGGTGATCACCAACGGATCTTCATTTGGGGAGTGTACTCCAATACTCTCTCGCTCGCGAAATATGACGTCATCGGACATCGTCTTTTGTTGCTTAATCGGAGCGTTGTCCTCGGGTTACTACATTCCCCCACTTCGAAATGCTGTTTAGTTGCATTTATGTATTGATCCATAGCTCTGAAACTGTGCCCTGCCAGGTGAAGCCCACCAATTATGGTATTGATAACGATATTTTTCCTTTTTTGCCGAGCCGTCGGTTTGGCAGTAGGTTGGCTTTGGTTCGGGGCTTGAACGGCTTTCCCCCTGTCCCTAGGAGTCACCCTATACTCATCGAGCTTCCCTTCTCGGAGCAACCTTTCAACCACGTCTCTCAAGTGACGACATTTGTAACACCCCACACCCGCTAAGGTCACTCACTAAGGGAATGCCTTAACTTCGGTGGAGTATTTTAAGTGAATATAGAACAGAAAAATTACAACAAGACAGATATAAATAATACTTGTTAACTAAAACATCATTTCATTGCAGCAGAAGGTAAACATGTTTGGTTACAATAACAAAACCATAAAACAAAAGTCAAGTACTAAATATCCATCCTGATAAAAACATAGGTACATAATCCCACTACATAACTAATAGCCATAATCGAAAAGATAAGCTGAGCTTTACATCAATGGTCCAAGCTCCAAAAGATAGATAAAGCAATCTGATCAAAGCCCACTAGTGCTAGGCCCACTCTGAGAACCTGAGGGTTGGGAAAAAGATAAAAAAAAACAACGGGGTCAGACATAAGTCTGAGCGAGTCCTATAACTTTAACAATACAATCATTAAAGTAATTAGGGTATGATATAAACTTGGTACGGTAACGACTGGGGATAAATGACTACACTAAGCAGCCATCTAGACATAGGAAGAACCAAGATAACGGTAAAGACGCATCTACCCACCCAAGGATAATTACTAAACTGCACCACACCAGTCATTCCTAACTTAAAGGTTGATCCCACCCAAGGACTTAGAAAATTTAACTAGTAGTTTCGTGTACCCCTAGCTGACCACATAGGTGCCGTCTGCCCCTATCTCCACTAGGTGTACCCACTACTCCCCAAGCGATCGGCTCCCTAACGTAGATACCCGTGCTGGTCCCACAGTGGGGTGTATCACTCCCCAAAGTGGCAACCCGATACTATCAACGGTGCACGGCTTATACCTACACGATGCAACAACGTCTTACCTACCAGCCCGGGTCCACACACGCATATGAAACCCGTTGGACTTGCGTTGCCACCGCTAACCCGTTTTGGCCTCTTATAGTCAAGCCCAGTACGCGTGTCCCGTCCTCGACATGGGTCGAGCCCACAAAGATACATATGGGTTACTGGTTGAAATGGGCACCCACAAGCTACCCACCTAAGCTTGTCCCTTTTCTAGTGCATCCCACTTAACCCTTTAATCATGTTTAATTACATGTTTCCACTTGGTTAAGTATTCTAATCGTATTTTCTATCGCCACCCAAGGCAACCACTAGATTTCCACATGTCACCCAAGGCACCCACTTAACCCCTCATGCCCCACTACATGCTTATCTGGTTAAGTGTTTCTTAATTGATTAAGACCGTAACCTTTGTAAAGACCTCTCACATTAGACTATCTTTTATGGCAGCTGGATTTGCCGGTCGGGTCCGGGCAGCCTTACGCCATAACAGAGTCTAACCTTGTGTCTTTACACTTGTCACATATTTAGTTTATGCCTAAGACCTCTCACATTGGGCCAATCATTTATAGCCGCTGGATTTGCCGGTCGGGTCCGGGCAGTCTTATGCTACAAAAGTGTCCAACCTCGTGTCTTAGTCGATTACTTACACCTAATTAATCACCCCCATATTTTGAATTAATTTTCCCTAATTAATTCCAATTTAATGATGTACATAATTGACTCAATTATGTCCATCCACTTATGGTATGCAACATCATACCAATTTCACCACAATTTTGTTAACATGAATATTAACTCCATCGTTCCCCACGTAATACGCTAACATGACATACTTAAAAGGGAAGATTCATCACAAATACAATGGGTTCAACTTAGCATAACATTAGCATCAACATGGGTTTTAAAGGTGTCAACTTGCATATATGACCATAGCATCAAACCCAACTAGCATAAATAATCAACCCAAACTTGCATGAATCACATATGTCATAAAGAGGGTAACTTGCATAGATGTTCATGTCATAGACCTATCATAAGGGGATAAACTTGCATACATGTCATAGGTCTAAAAAGGGATGAACTTTCATATGTTACTCATATCATAAAAAGGGGTAAACATGCATATATATGCATGACATACAAAGGGGTAAACTTGCATATGTATGCATATCATACAAAGGTGTAAACTTGCACGTGTTACTTGCATATAATCAAACATCAAACTTGCATAACATGTCATATATGAACTTGCGTATAATCAAACACCAAACTTGCATAACATGTCATATATGGACTTGCATATAATCAAACACCAAACTTGCATAGCATGTCATATATGAACTTGCATATAATCAAACACCAAACTTGCATAACATGGTGTCATAATGGATCAATGTTTATCATAGTGATTTGCATAACTAGCATCATGAACATATAGCATAAAACTTGCATAACTAGCATCATGGACACATAGCATAAAACTTGCATAACTAACATCATGAGCACATAGCATATGATAACATAACTTGCATTGATCCACATTCATAACCATAACCTCATTATATCCTATCATAATTAGTTTAGAAATTGCTTGCTAAAGGCATAGAATCTCACAACTTGTTGATTAGCACTCCAATGAAGAAGATTAAGTTTCTAGAGTTGATTAGAAGTTGATTTGAGAAGCTATCTTCTTCTAAAATTTGATGGAGGCTCCTTCTAATTGCATTTTGACGGCATGACGACGTTGTATCTATTTTTAGTATGGATTAGGGTAGTCTTAGGGTGTATTTATAGATTTAGGATGTAATTTAGGCCCTTAGATTAACCCTAGATTAGGTTAGAGCCGTCAGATTTCGTCACAAGCCCCAAAACACAGCCCAACAGCCAAAGCAGTGCACCCAGGCCAAACTGGCTCGGCCACCTGTGTCGACTCCCAAGTCGACTGGGCAGTCGACTTGGGTCTTGTGGTGTCGACTCCCAAGTCGACTTGGGGTGTGGCGGGAATTTTCCCGCCTAGCTCCATTTCTGCATTTGAAATCTGTTTTTCGAAATTTGAATTTTCTGAAAACTTCTTCGGGCCTTAACTGGGTCATACAGACTCCGGTTTACAAAAACTCGGACTCTATTTCGCGTATTTTTCTGAGACGAACGCAATGGCATAGCCCGTTTCCCTTGATTCAGATTTTAAAATATAATTCTGCCCTGTTTTATTTTATAGCAAGTTATTCAACATACATTCTCCCCTACTTAAAGGATTTCGTCCCCGAAATCTCTAAGTCAAGAAGAACGTATCCTACCAACCAAACAACCATCTACTAAACCATCAAACACTGGCATCCATTGTCCTTAAAATTTCTAGTGACGTATGAACATATGCAATAAGTGTGTGTATATGTTCCCTGCCTAATGCAAAATCAGACGGTCTACTGATTCAGTTGACCTCCTTAATGCAAACCATGATAGTGTCATGCATCCAATATGTATGCGAAAGAACCCTATCGACACATACTATCTCTACATGTGTGCACAACCATACACCAAAATGCATCATCCATATGATAACACAACCATTATACATCCATTAATATAGCTACCTACACACAATTATATGCAATATGCAATATGAAGTGACTGAGCCGATCTAGTGTCTAAAGTGTGTGTATATGCATCCACGAGCAACCACTAGCAAACACTTGCATCCACATGCATCCATCAATCATAACATGTCTCAAACACATGTTTCAACCATAGGTTTACCCTATCTAAAGGTCAAAGGTACTAACGAGAGGACATACTAAAGATAAGATAAGTACTAGACAAACGATAAAGGGGAAGTTAAAAGACATACCCTCAAAAAGGAATGGGTACAGTGAACGCATCTTCACTTCTGTCTCCCAAGTAGCGTTGCTCTCATCATCTTCCCATTGCACTTTGACTAGTTGAACCTCTCTGTTTCTCAACTTCCTAATCTCTAACCCAAGGATGCGAGTAGGAGCTCGTCGAATCGTCGCATCACGCTCTACCTCCACTTCTCTAAGCAAGCTCGGCTCTACCTCCTCTGCGGTCTCATGTAGGCACATCCTCAAATGTGACACATGGAATACGTCATGTACAACCACTAAGTCTCTCGGGCAACTCTACTCTATATGCCATCTGTCCAATCTTTTCCTTAATAGGAAACGGCCCTACAAACCTTGGTGCTAACTTCCCAACGGATCCAAAGCGAACAACATTCCGTAATGGAGATACTTTAACAAAGACCATGTCCCCAACATCAAACTCAAGATCTGTTCTTCTCTTATCCGCATAAGATTTCTGTCTGTCTTGTGCCGCTTTCATCCTTCTTCGAATCAAATCAATCTTTTCCGAAGTCTCTCTAACCATATCAGGCCCAAGCAAGATCTTATCCGTAGATTCCCACCAACATGTAGGTGATCGACAAGGCCTTCCATAAAGAGCTTCAAAATGAGCCATACCAATACTAGAATGAAAGTTGTTATTATACGCGAACTCCACCAATGGGAGATGCTCTTCCCATGTACCTCCAAAATCTAAGATACATAGCCTTAAAAGGTCTTCTAGAATATGGTTCACCCTCTCAGTCTGGCCGTCCGTCTGAGGATGGTATGCGGTGCTCAAACACAACTGAGTCCCTATCGTCTCTTGCAAACTCTTCCAAAACTCGCTAGTGAAGATGGGATCTCGATCACTCACTATGCTAGAAGGTAAACCATGCAATCGAACTATCTCTCGAAGGTAAACTGAAGCTAGCCATGGAGCAGTCCTCTTACTCTTCACGGGTATGAAATGGGCGCTCTTAGTAAGTCTGTCTACCACAACCCAAATTCCCGTATTACCCTTCCTCGATCTCGGTAACCCATTAATAAAATCCATCGAGACTCTATCCCACTTCCATTACGGAACTTCCAATGGGTGAAGCAACCCACCAGGTTTCTTTTGCTCCGCTTTCACTTGTTGGCACACCAAACATCTAGCGACATACTCGGCCACATCCTTCTTCATACCGGCCCAAAAGAAAACTCGCTTCATGTCTTGGTACATCTTGTCCCCACCGGGATGAATGGTCATCTTCGAACGATGTGCATCATCAAGTATAGCCTTCCTCAAACCCTCATCTTGCGGTACACAAAGTCTACCGTCTCTACGCAACCACCCCTTATCATCTAGGGTGTACCTACTCAAATGGCTGGACGACTCCCCCCTTATGAGCCTCTCTACCAACTCAACCAACTGTGGGTCGTCCCGCTGTGCCTCGCCAATCCGTCCCAAAAGAGTAGGTCTGACCTCTAAGGATGCTAGCAAACCGGGTACAAAGTCAACGGAAGGTCTGAAGTCAAACATCGAGATAAATTCCAAGCTTCGTCGTTCCACGAACAATGGACTCAAGGACAACCTTTTTCTGCTTAAGGCGTCCGCCACCACGTTACCCTTGCCAGGGGTATACGCTATCTCGAAATCATAGGATGCTAAGAACTCCATCCACCTTTGCTG
This sequence comes from Allium sativum, assembly GCA_030737875.1. Classification (NCBI taxonomy): domain Eukaryota; kingdom Viridiplantae; phylum Streptophyta; class Magnoliopsida; order Asparagales; family Amaryllidaceae; genus Allium; species Allium sativum. The sequence continues at coordinate 63,335,374 of JASFAX010000020.1, read as the reverse complement.
TCTTAAGTTCAAATCCTTTTGAGAAAACAAGTACTTCAATGATTTGTGGTCAGTGAACAATTCGAACCTCTCGCCAAGAAGATAATGGCGCCAAGTCTTAAGCGCAAAAACAATAGCGGCCAACTCTAGATCATGCGTAGGGTAAATTTTCTCATGCACTCTCAACTGCCTTCCACCATAGGCTATTACCCTTCCCTCTTGCATTAAGACTGCGCCTAGTCCTGTCCCACAAGCATCGGTATAAACAACAAATGGCTTACTCCCATCTGGCAACACTAAGACTGGAGTTGTGGTTAAAGCTCTCTTTAACCGTTGGAACGCATCATCACAATCTACGTCCCATGTGAAGACTAGGTTCTTCTTTGTCAAGCGAGTTAATGGGGCTGATATCTTTGCGAAGTCCTTGATAAACTTCCTATAGTAGCCAGCCAACCCCAAGAAACTCCTTACCTCGGTATCATTCTTTGGAACCTTCCAATCTTGGATGGACGCTACCTTCGCGGGATCCACAGCTATCCCTTCTTTGGAGACCACGTGCCCTAAGAACCGCACTTCCTTCCTCCAAAAGTGACATTTAGAGAATTTAGCCTTAAGGATATGCGCTCGAAGAGTCCCCAACACTTCCCTAAGATGTAGGGCATGCTCTTCTTCACTCTTAGAAAAGACCAAGATGTCATCCACAAAGACCACCACGAACTTATTATGGTACTCCCTGAACACCCTACTTATCAGATCAACAAAGTATGCGGGGGCGTTCGTCAAACAAAATGGCATCACCAGCCACTCATAGAAACCATCCGGAGTCCTAAAGGCAGTCTTGTCTATGCTATCCTCAGCCACTCTCAACTGATGAAACCCCGGGGCTAAGTCCAACTATAAAAACACTGAGGCGCCAACCAACTGATCAAAGAGATCATCAATCCTCGACAATGGGTGTCTATTCTTCTTTGTAAGCTTGTTGAGTTCTCTATAGTCTACACAAAGTCTGAGGGACCCATCCGCCTTCGTGGCAAAAACTACTGGAGCACCCCACTCCGATATACTTCGTCTTATGAACCCCTTCTCAAGCAACTCCCCTACTTGCTTATGGAGTTCCCTCCTATCACGAGGAGCCATGTGGCGCACTGGCAAAGATACTGGCTTAGCATTGTCCACCAGATATATTCGGAAGTCTATCTCCCGCTTCAGAGGTAAGCCCTTCACCTCCTCAAACACATCCGAGTATTCCCGGACCACTCTAACCGATCGCAAACTCTCGAGCGAAGCGTCAAGCGATTCAAGATAACTTAGCATAACAGAATTCATGGGATTACAAGAGATCTCGAGAGTGTTCCCCAAGCGGGTCATGAGCCTAACAACTCTCCTTTCGCAATCAAGAACGGCACCATTACTGGATAACCAGTCCATGCCCAAAATTAACCCATAGCCCGTGAAGCCCAAAACAAAAGCATCACATCTAAACTCAACGCTAAGTATGGAAATCTTCAAACCCAAACATATCATGGACAAATAAGTGGAACCCCCAATTAGGTTTGAAACAACCAAGGGATCATCTACTAGACTGGTGTCTAAGTGCAGTGACTCAACTAATGATGATGAGATAAACGAATGCGATGCGCCAGAGTCAAACAAAGTACGGACAGGATGATCAAACAGAAAAACCAGACTTTCAACGGAAATAGTTCTACCTCTTTCCTGAATCGGTGGAACCGCAAGAGCCTGAACTTGCCCCCTTGCCTGACCTGGTGCCATAAGAGCCTGCACCTGTCCTCCTGAGGTAGATCCCGTCCTCTGCCCCTTCTTAGGGCAGTCCTTCACTAGATGCCCTGCTTCGCCACAGTGGAAGCAGCCAGTCTTCTTCTTCATCCGACAATCTTTGCTTAGGTGGCCTGGTGTCCCACAATTGAACACTTCTTCTTTCCCTTGCCATCGTTGCCTTTCCCACCCTTGTTTTGCTGTTGCTGTTGAGGTCTCTTCTGATCTCCTTTCTTCTCGGGTGCCTTATTAGCATTGGGACCCTTCTCTTCCTCATGCATAAGTGCCATGTCTACTAGCTTCTCAAAGGTGGCCCCCATAGGGATGTGAGTCATAGCCAATCCATGCATCGGTTCATTCAAGCCTTTAACGAACCTCAAAGCCTTCTTCTCCGGTGTATTCAAGATGTCTATGCCAAACCTTGCCAACTGATTAAACTTGTTGACATATTCCTTCATTGATAGGTTTCCTTGCTTTAGTGTCAAGAACCTTTCCATATATAGATTTTCTTCTGCCCTTGAGAGAAATTTTGCCACAAACCTTTATCTGAAATCCGCCCAAGAGTCAACAGGGCGCTCTCCATTAGTGACCTCCCACCAGAACGAGGCCTCTCCCTTCATTAACCAAGCAGCTAACTTGACTTTCTTTCCTTCTTCCATCTCAAAGATGTCTATTAACTCTTCTGTTTCCTTAAGCCAATCCCTAGCTTCCACAAAAGTTTCTGATCCTTGAAAAGGTTTCCCTCCCATAGCCTTAAATTCCTTGCAAGTCTTAGCAAAAGTATCCGCGCGAGGAGGAGGAAGGGGAGGAAGATCGGGTGCAACTGATGGTGGAGGAACATTTGCTGGACTCGCAGCGGCGGCCCAAGCCTCCATCAATCTCCTATACCATACTGGTGTCGCTACACCCTCCGGAAAGTTAAGATCTTCAGCCATGCTGAAACGAAAAAGGAAAGATTCAAAACGGAGAATTCGAAAGATAAAGATATGGCTATTGGGGATTATGCTTTTCTTTCAAAAACTTTTCTCTTAAAAGAAATGTTTTTGAAAATACTCCTTCGAAAATGTTTTTAGAAAAATAGTTTTTCTAAAAGTTTTATCTGTTCTGGTAACCTTCAGCTCTGATACCACGTGTAACACCCCACACCCGCTAAGGTCACTCACTAAGGGAATGCCTTAACTTCGGTGGAGTATTTTAAGTGAATATAGAACAGAAAAATTACAACAAGACAGATATAAATAATACTTGTTAACTAAAACATCATTTCATTGCAGCAGAAGGTAAACATGTTTGCTTACAATAACAAAACCATAAAACAAGAGTCAAGTACTAAATATCCATCCTGATAAAAACATAGGTACATAATCCCACTACATAACCAATAGCCATAATAGAAAAGATAAGCTGAGCTTTACATCAACGGTCCGAGCTCCAAAAGATAGATAAAGCAATCTGATCAAAGCCCACTAGTGCTAGGCCCACTCTGAGAACCTGAGGGTTGGGAAAAAGATAAAAAAACAACGGGGTCAGACATAAGTCTGAGCGAATCCTATAACTTTAACAATACAATCATTAAAGTAATTAGGGTATGATATAAACTTGGTACGGTAACGACTGGGGATAAATGACTACACTAAGCAGCCATCTAGACATAGGAAGAACCAAGATAACGGTAAAGACGCATCTACCCACCCAAGGATAATTACTAAACTGCACCACACCAGTCATTCCTAACTTAAAGGTTGATCCCACCCAAGGACTTAGAAAATTTAACTAGTAGTTTCGTGTACCCCTAGCTGACCACATAGGTGCCGTCTGCCCCTATCTCCACTAGGTGTACCCACTACTCCCCAAGCGATCGACTCCCTAACGTAGATACCCGTGCTGGTCCCACAATGGGGTGTATCACTTCCCAAAGTGGCAACCCGATACTATCAACGGTGCACGGCTTATACCTACACGATGCAACAACGTCTTACCTACCAGCCCGGGTCCACACACGCATATGAAACCCGTTGGACTTGCGTTGCCACCGCTAACCCGTTTTGGCCTCTTATAGTCAAGCCCAGTACGCGTGTCCCGTCCTCGACATGGGTCGAGCCCACAAAGATACATATGGGTTACTGGTTGAAATGGGCCCCCACAAGCTACCCACCTAAGCTTGTCCCTTTTCTAGTGCATCCCACTTAACCCTTTAATCATGTTTAATTACTTGTTTCCACTAGGTTAAGTATTCTAATCGTATTTTCTATCGCCACCCAAGGCAACCACTATATTTCCACATGCCACCCAAGGCACCCACTTAACCCCTCATGCCCCACTACATGCTTATCTGGTTAAGTGTTTCTTAATTGATTAAGACCGTAACCTTTGTAAAGACCTCTCACATTAGACTATCTTTTATGGCAGCTGGATTTGCCGGTCGGGTCTGGGCAGCCTTACGCCATAACAGAGTCTAACCTCGTGTCTTTACACTTGTCACGTATTTAGTTTATGCCTAAGACCTCTCACATTGGGCCAATCATTTGTAGCCGCTGGATTTGCCGGTCGGGTCCGGGCAGTCTTATGCTACAAAAGGGTCCAACCTCGTGTCTTAGTCGATTAATTACACCTAATTAATCATCCCCATATTTTGAATTAATTTTCCCTAATTAATTTCAATTTAATGATGTACGTAATTGACTCAATTATGTCCATTCACTTATGGTATGCAACATCATACCAATTTCACCACAATTTTGTCAACATGAATATTAACCCCATCGTTCCCCACGTAATACGCTAACATGACATACTTAAAAGGGTAGATTCATCACAAATACAATGGGTTCAACTTAGCATAACATTAGCATCAACATGGGTTTTAAAGGTGTCAACTTGCATATATGACCATAGCATCAAACCCAACTAGCATAAATAATCAACCCAAACTTGCATGAATCACATATGTCATAAAGAGGGTAACTTGCATAGATGTTCATGTCATAGACCTATCATAAAGGGATAAACTTGCATACATGTCATAGGTCTAAAAAGGGATGAACTTGCATATGTTACTCATATCATAAAAAGGGGTAAACATGCATATATATGCATGACATACAAAGGGGTAAACTTGCATATGTATGCATATCATACAAAGGTGTAAACTTGCACATGTTACTTGCATATAATAAAACACCAAACTTGCAAAACATGTCATATATGAACTTGCATATAATCAAACACCAAACTTGCATAACATGTCATATATGGACTTGCATATAATCAAACACCAAATTTGCATAGCATGTCATATATGAACTTGCATATAATCAAACACCAAACTTGCATAACATGGTGTCATAATGGATCAATGTTTATCATAGTGATTTGCATAACTAGCATCATGAACATATAGCATAAAACTTGCATAACTAGCATCATGGACATATAGCATAAAACTTGCATAACTAACATCATGAGAACATAGCATATGATAACATAACTTGCATTGATCCACATTCATAACCATAACCTCATTATATCCTATCATAATTAGTTTAGCAATTGCTTGCTAAAGGCATAGAAACTCACAACTTGTTGATTAGAACTCCTATGAAGAAGATTAAGTTGCTAGAGTTGATTAGAAGTTGATTTGAGAAGCTATCTTCTTCTAAAATTTGATGGAGGCTCCTTCTAATTGCATTTTGATGGCATGACGACGTTGTATCTATTTTTAGTATGGATTAGGGTAGTCTTAGGGTGTATTTATAGATTTAGGATGTAATTTAGGCCCTTAGATTAACCCTAAATTAGGTTAGAGCCGTCAGATTTCGTCACAAGCCCCAAAACACAGCCCAACAGCCAAAGCAGTGCACCCAGGCCAAACTGGCTCGGCCACCTGTGTCGACTCCCAAGTCGACTGGGCAGTCGACTTGGGTCTTGTGGTGTCGACTCCCAAGTCGACTCCCCAGTCGACTTGGGGTGTGGCGGGAATTTTCCCGCCTAGCTCCATTTCTGCATTTGAAATCTGTTTTTCGAAATTTAAATTTTCTGAAAACTTCTTCGGGCCTTAACTGGGTCATACAGACTCCGGTTTACAAAAACTCGGACTCTATTTCGCGTATTTTTCCGAGACGAACGCAAAGGCATAGCCCGTTTCCCCTGATTCAGATTTTAAAATTTAATTCTGCCCTATTTTATATTATAGCAAGTTATTCAACATACGGGGTGTTACAACATTCGTTTGTGGAATGACCATGGATCTGATGGAAAAGACAGAATTTTCCAGTTTCACGCTCTTTCTCTGTAGAATCTCTCGAAGGAGGCCTTTTATATTGGAGGACAATATATGTATCCAGGAAGATGTTTTCCAATGTGTCGTTTAACGGTGTGAAACTCTCAAGCGGTTTGGGTCGGGATCTCCTCTGAGAGTCATTTCCTCGATTTCTTTTTCGATTATTGTTATTATTCCCTGATTGGAGACTGCTGCCTTGATTTTTGTTTCCAACGATAACTTCAACTTTTCCTGAGCTATCTCCCATTTTCTTGATGGCCACTTTGCTTTGGATATCATCCTTATCAGTAGCCTTTCTTTTTCGATTAGCGTATATCTCCTCCCGACGCAAGCGAACATTGGCTTTTTCATAAAATATTTCTCTGGTCGGGGGTCGTTTGCCGGCCAGATATCTTCCAAACTTAGTATCTTTATCGACGCCATCGATCAAGGCCATCAACACAGTTTGCTCATGCGGGTCTTTGACTTCTATGACAGCCAAGTTAAAACGATCCAAATATGACCTCAGGCTTTCGTCCGGTCGTTGTTTAATAAGGGATAGTTCGATCACATTCTTAGACCTCTGGGCATGAAGTCGGAATTGGTTCATGAATTTCTCACTCAATTCCCTGAAGCTAGGTATTGATCGTACTGGCAGGCGGGTAAACCACAATAACGCCACATCTTCCAAGAATATAGGGAACACTTTACATTTTAACGCGTCTGTAGCTGCAGCGGCATTCATCGACCAGGAGTATCACATTAAATGATGGATGGGGTCAGTCCTACCCGTATAGCGATTCATGGTTGGCATATTTAAGCGCCTCGGGAATGTAACATCCAGTATGTTGTCAGTAAAAGGCGTGTGACTGCGATATATGCCCCAATCTTCATTCCTCTGTCCACGACTATCTACCATGACTGCCTAATCATTGCTTCAACCTCTGCATGGGTCAGGGTAGATTCGGGATCAGCACTTCTTGCCCGACGGCCTCCTCCAGCATTTCTTTGACGTGCTACTACAAAATCTGGTCCCTGAGCAGAACTCCCCTGGCCCCTATTGCCACGGTCGATCATGCGACGAGTGGGAGGCACGCCGTTTCTTGGTGGTAGAGCGGGCTCATATAACTTACGGTTATTAGTTCCCTGGTTAAGCGCCTCTTCTTCACGAGATGGAAGTGACCCAAATCGAAGCCGCTCTATATTCTCGGGCCTTTCTAACGGGGGCCATCGTTGGTTCCTTCGGAGCTCTTCAGACGACGATGTATGTTCCGAAGAGAAAGGGTGAGTTGGAGGTGATGAAACATGCCTTTGAATATCGTCAATACTTCTGCCTAGGGCAGTAATGTTTTGACGCAACAACGAGCTCTCCTGCCTTTAAGCAACCAATTCGTCAGTTTGTCTGTCCAATGCTTTAAGTATTCGAGTCAGATATCCTTCGGTAACTGGGCAGAAGGGTCGAACTAGTCATCTTCATCTTCTCTAATACGCAAGGAACTTGAACCGGGTTGAGCAGAAGTTCCAGCACGAGCAGAACGAGCCATAATTTCCTTCCCGGATCGGGTAGTAGTCTGATTATCAGTCCGGATCGTGGTCCTCCTAGGCTGGTGGCTCGTGGTAGTTCCCTAGGATCGGATCGCAGGAGGGTCAGTAGGGGGATGGCGACGTTACCTTGGGATTGGGTCGTGACACCCTCAGTTGGTCGGATCGCCGTACGTTCATCGCGTCCGATCGCCCCCTCTTCACCACGATCCGGGGACATGACTTCGATTCGCTCCTGAACGCTCTCTTCAATGGCTTCATTCATCGCTTCAGTCGCTTGGGTAGCTCGTACTTCCTTAGACTTCTTTCCAGCCATGATATCTGAGCTTTACTAAAATCTTTCAAAAATCGAAACAGTGGAGTTTTGACCGTTTTCTTCGAACATGATTGTCCGAATAATAGAACTACAATCCAATATGCTAAGACTTTGTTCCCAATGAAAGCACCAAAATGTTAGATCCAAAATTGGCTCCAACACACAAGTTGTTCAATTGTGGAGAAATTAATATCAGAAAGAATGCAAGAAAAAACAAGAAAGACACGAGATTTATAGTGGTTCGGCGTTAACAAGCCTACGTCCACTTTATATCTATGACTATACTTAAATTTCAAGTACAATCAATGATTTATCCCTCAACCTAACCTTTACAATGTTGATTCACTCAATATGTTCGGGGCAACTTTGAATAATAATAAAAGAGATGTAATAATGGTGGAGCCAGAACTCAGAATTGCCAAAAAGCTCCTGAAAAATGCCAAGTCCGGGGCTATTTATAATTGATACTTGCAGGCAGATCGCGGTCATACGTGGCGCACATCCCAAAGATCTAAGACTGGTTCGTGCCTGATGAAGAATTGGTCAAAATGGCAGTTATGTACAGATGTCGTGAGATCCTGCATTCTCGGATCGTCGTAGACTTAGTCGTAACCTCCATCTTAACTTCTGGGGCTTGGATCGTGAAGAGGCAGAGAGTACGGGTCGGATCACTCTACTATGGACGGATCGGGTCTCGAAGCTCTGACGTGGACAGGTCGAGATGAAAGGGACAGATCGGATCGTGAGACATAGGGGCGAGCACGATCCGTGGAAGGTAGGGCGATCTGATCGGGTGTTCGAGAGCTAAAGGCGTGAAGTTTCATATTTTCCTCTTGAGTACGAACCTTGGTGGCTTGGTCAAAAAGCTAGCCAACAAAAGTTAATCGAGTTAAAGTTAATGGAGTTAGGGTTAATTGATTTGAGTTAATTGAGTTATATTTTGGACTTAGATATTTCAGAAGTAGGGATTTTAATGCTATAGTTGTAATCAATGTTTTACAATAAAGAAGTGGATTCGTAAATAGAATCTAAGAGTTTCATAAGGAAGTTTGTTAAAGATTTAGAAGGGGAACTGTGTCTATTTCGAAGTTAGAAATGTTGTTCGGTTAAGGTCTGAGAGGTAGTTATACCCCAACTTGATTGACTCCATTTTTAACTAAGGAATGGTTAAGGTTCGATAGTGAAGGTTGGTTAAGTGAATTTAGTTAATGAGTATAATGTTTTGAGTTGGCGTAGCAATGTTTTATTTAAGCATCTATTTAAATCCAAATGTAGGAGTTTTGGAATTGTTTTCCAAATAAGAACCAGAAATGTTTTCTAATATAGAAAACAAGAAATGGAAATGTTTCCAAATGATAATAACGTATATTGTCTAAATTTAGAAAATGGGAAATGTTGAATATATGGAAACAGGAGATGAAAAATGACCTAAAGTGTTAAACGTTAAATGATGATTGATCGATATAATTTCCATCTGGAAATAATATCGTTGTCTGTACACATGTTTTTTTATTTGAACTTAACTCACTGACTATCGAAATTTTTGACCATTTTTCCGTCGTCAATACGGAGAGACCGAGATCAAATTCATGACCTGAAAACCACTTTGTATGGGCGTTAACATTGTGAATCAAATATGATGAAGATAATCGAAGACAGAGTTATGCAAGGGCTGTTCTGACGATCCTAGGTAGCAATTGCCTAAGATGGATTTACAGAATAGTGCCTTCGGTTTGTCCAGTCCCAGGACGACCCGTATGGAAGAATGTCTGACATAGTATATTTAATAGATCGCGTAAATTGATCTCTTCAAACGTATTTACATTTGGTGGCGGAGGAATTCGTTTCTCTTAGCTGAATACCCATTGTATTTTTGGGAAAATCAATTTGTGATTTGGCGGGTATGACAATGTGACATTCAAAGTGAATAATTGTGTGATCTGTCGGAGATAAGCGTGGCCTCTAGCCTCACAACCGGGAAATAACAAAAATCGGGCAGGTAGTATGGCTAAGTGGTTCGCTGCCAATTAGGGTGTATTATCACCTATCTAGAGATATTCATTTCATTCTTTAATCTATTTGACGCTGTCCCATTCGGGAAACGGTTACTGATCCCAATCGTTGGTGATATACATTCGATACACTCAAGCGAAATGAGTGGTCAGTCATGTGTGGCCGGGTTGCTAGATGTTCTTGTTGAACCCAGTGTATTCCTCTTTAGAGGTACACTATCGGAAGGTGGTCCCATACCTTGTCATAGTTGGAAATCTATTACCCAATAAGTGCCCGCGGTTTTGATTGTATACTATATATGTGGAACGTGAGATGAAAGCGTTCTGCAAGATGATTATTATATTGTGGTTGATAGACACTATTATAGTATCAAAAGAGTTTTGTTGTAAAAAGATCATCGTTTCTTTCAAAATGATTTGTAAGTTAAATCAAATTGATTTGGATTCTCATAAGGGAAAAACCCGTTCCGTTATACGGCGTGGTCTTATGAGATATCGTTATTTTCCCAAACTGTTTTAAATTGTTTACTCATACCAGTCCCATGACTGACCTAAAGTTTGTTTTGTTTTGTTTTCCCTGAACTCTTGGGTGCCCAATTTTGTACGGGCAGTCAAGTAGTCGGGATTTACAAAAATTTGAAGAGCTGGAGAAGGAGGCTTCAGGATTATATAGATTGTTATTTCCGCTGTGTTGTTAGTGTTATAATCTCATAATGTTACTGTATACATATACTGATTTTATTTCAAAATTATGTATCTATATTATGTATCTATTATATATTGTTCATTCCACTATGCGATTCATGTTTACTCTGATGTTGTATGTTCTTCTGCTTCTTCTATTCTAACTTTCTACCTTATCTATCCTCACTCTCTATTTTCTTTCTGTTAGTTTTCTAAGTTCCATTGTAAATTTGGGTTGGACTTGTGTTATTTAGTCAGCTCAAATTGTACCGGAATTTCGGGACACTACAATTTAACTGTAAATAGTGTGAGTGAGAAGAAGTTCTCACATTTGGTTTCCACTCCGCCAGTCTTTAACTGAACGGTTTTGATTCTGTTCGCTTCTAGTCGGTTCCGTCGCAATCTATTTCACATGATTTTTATATTAAAAATCATATATTTTATTACGATGCTCTATATAATTAGAAATCACATTTTTAAACTATTCTATATATTTTTAAAAATTATATTTTTAAAACAAAGTCTTTTGCAATAAAAATCACATTTTTACACAATGATAGATATAATAAAAATCACATTTTTATTATAGTTCTATCGATATAAAAATCATATTTTTACGCTATATCAATTTTATTTAAAAATTTACATTTCTAAAACAAGGTTATTTATATTTTTAAAAATCAATGCTATTTTATTTTTCAAGAGTAATGCTATTTTTATTTTAATGACAATGCTAATTTTATTTTAATGACAATGCTAATTCTATTTAAAAAAATGATTTTATATTTAAAAACAATATGATGTTATATTTAAAAACAATATGATGTTCTTTTTAAAAACAATATGATGTTATTTTTAAAAACAATATGATGTTATTTACTTTGAAAAATTAATACATAAATCATTAATTAAACAATGTTTTTTTTTCAATATGAAATTAAATAATATTTTTTTATTTTAAAATATGAAATTAAACAATGTTTTTATATTTCAAAATCTGAAATTAAACTAAGTATAAGTTAAATAAGAAAATTAAAAACCTTTCTCTATTAATTCCTTCTTTCACGTTTTACAGACCTCGGCCACTGCTTGACCCATTTCGTCGATTTAAAAGTTCCCACCGTGCTCATCCTTCGAGGCGTAGGACTCAGATCAGGTGGGCCCACTTGAGGTGGCGCTGGGGCACCACCCCTATCAAGGAGCGGCGGCATGCTCGATCGCCAGGTGGTGCCAGAAATCCGCCTCAATCAGCGCTCCTTCGGGCTCTGAAATCGGAGAGAACATTGAACGGTATTTGATCACTAGGGTATATATTTGAAGATCTCAATCTCTTCTTCAATATTTGTTTTTTGTTTTCCTGAATTTACTGATTTGATTTCGCGAATTTGAGGATGAAAAATCATGCAACCTCAGCCATTGGAACGGTTTGGTGGCGGCTGCGTTTGATTAGGCTAGGGTTTAATCTGTGGGGGTATTTATATAATAAATATTTAATTATATTTAATTTCCTTATTTTCAAAAATACATGTTTACTAATACTAACTCCAAATTAAATCCAACGAGTGTCGCCGCAATACCCCCATTCCGGACACAATGGAATATGTTTCTTAAGCCAATTCGGTCGTTTCAATCAGTTTTTCTCAAAATTAAAATATAAATCAAAATATAAAATTTAAACGTACTTTTTATTTTACCGGGACCATATACAGACTCCAAAAATTCCAGAAAAATAAATGTAGCTATGTTTTGATGATACGGTCCTAACAAAACTAATTTCGTCAAATTTGGAGACCGTTTGTAAAATGGCCATTTTCTGGTCGATCCAATTCAAACTGAATTTGACAAAACACGTAATTTACTGCGCTCACATATTAATTCCAAAAATTATGAAAATTGGAATCTAGCAATAATTTGACATTCAGATCCAACGAAAGTGATTTCATCGAAAATGGAGGTCATTTGCAAAATGGTTATTTTTAAGGGTCATATATATATTTAAAATATATATAAATTCCATAGCGACTATTTTAAATTTTAAACTAGACATAACTTTCAATTCATTATGAATTCTCAATTTCTTACATCTGTTAGAAAGATTGTTAATCAGATTCAAATATTTCTTGTTTCGTCCAATTTCGATTAAAAATGAATTCTATACATTCAATTGAAAACTAAAATCGAATTTTCAAACTACTACGCCATTTCAGGCTCGTTTTATAGTTAAAATAAATTCATTCATTCTAACTTTGATTAAAATAAATTTTTAGTCGTTATTATTTAAAATAAATTATTTTAAATATTGAAATCCATTAAAATATCTAAAAATAAAATTTTAAATTGGTTCAGAAATTCCGGGTTGTTACAATTTTTGATAGTCTCCTTTGTACGGAGGGACTTCTGCAATGTTGCAAGAACAAAAAATATATATACACACATCGATCCACACGATGGGAAAACAAAATTCAAAACCCAAAATTTATATTTTCGTGTAAGCGTACTTATGCGAGCACTATTAAGCATACTTGTTTAACTTATAAGCAGGTTATTCAACAAAAATCAAACCACGTAGCCTTCTAGTACCTGTACTTAACTCAGTTGACCATGTAAGTAACAATTTACGTGAAATTTTAAATAACATTTCATTGATCAAATTTAACTATACAAATTCCAGAACCAAACAAGGGTTAAATCTTTTAGTTTCAGCTTATATGCGGTTCCATTAAAATTTATAATACCAAAATTTATTTACTTTAACTTTTTATTAAACCATTGGTGGTGTAACGAACCAGTTTTTGGCTAATTCTGTTCAACAATAATTTGTTGATTATACTAGGTAATTAATATAATTGAATAAATTGGATTTAATTGTTATAGATTATTAAATGATCTTTTTTATAAAATCCTATATGAACATATATTTATATTATTTAAGTTCCTTAACAATGTATGAATATGTGTGTATATTAACAAGTATGTAAAATCTTGTTTTAATAATTTAAAACTTATGTAAAATTAAATGTAAATAACTTAAGTACGATATACTTACTCCATGAAGAAGAAACATTGCATTAATAGGGATTAACATTTTGTACTTAAGATCAAAAACACATAATTGAAGAGATGTGGCTTTGTATCATAGTTGTACCATTTCAAAAACATTTAGAATATATAGATGTTCATCTGTACTTCATAAGGCTATACATGTCTATGCGTTAATAATTGGAATACTTAACCACTAAGTAATTGCATTTTTAACCCAATTGTACATGACTGCACATGAATATAGTACTTCATCTTTGCACATGACTCGAACATCTAACTTGCAATCAATCAATCTATATCATGGCAGCTACATTCTTTTCTTAGCAGCTAATACCATAACTACTCTTTTCAATCAAATCAAGTGCAAAAGGCTGCAACTATAAAACCACTTACATACTACTTGTATCTACCTTACACATGGCTATATGTACATGTTTGTACTTTATTCTAATGACTTCCCTGCATTTGTTTTATAGAACATAGCTCACCATTCGATGCACAGCCAACAACTACATAGTAGCTTCATTACTTTCAATCACTACACATGCATGACTAGTTAGGGATATGGCTACATGCATGTTCTGAATTTTTCATTTAGTTGTGCATTATTGTTTCATTTGAAGAATAGAACATAATTACATCCTTGCACTACACTATACACAACTACACACATAGCTTATTTATTCTAATTAAATGCACATAACGCAGCTACAAAACCCATGGCATCACTTCTTTTCAATCAATTAACTACACAACAGCCACATTCTGTATCGAACCGACCAATTCCCGATCCTGATTATCGACACAAATTTCATATTGACTAACCAAGCATTAGAAATTCACCGGATCATTAATAGAAAGGAGTTAGAGGGTGAGAAATAGAAAGAAAAGTTATAATAGAAGAAAAAAGAAGAATACAAATCTCACAATGGAACAAATAAAATATATTAGATAACATATCTTTTTGAAATACAATTCTATATCGCATATACATACTATCATCAGAGTTCAACATAACACATCACAACGGAAATTAATAGTAGTTATCTAATACCGAAGCCTCCTGCTCCAAGCTCCTTCAAACATATCTGAAAAATCCCGACTACTTGACTGCCCATACAAATTTGGGTACCCAAAAGTTTAGGATAAACAAAAAAAATGCTGGGTCAGTCATGGGACTGGTGTGAGTAAACTCCAATCATTTTGTTTGACTTTTAATAATCATTTTGAAAGAAAAGATAATCATAAGACCAATCCACACATAAATATAAATGGTTTTTACCTTAAGATAACACAAATATTTTTTATATCAAATCCAGTGATATTATAATAGTGTCTGAGACGACCCGATTTCCCGTTCTCACGGAAACAAGGTTATCTTTTGGAATATAACACAGAAACAGATAATAGAAGAACAGAATTAAATAAATACACCAGAATGAACAACAAAATATACTGGATAAAAGTAATCATCAGAGTTACACAGTATACAGGATCTTACTTAGTACAAATACAGTTCAGCTATACATAAATGTCTACAGCGGAAATAAACAAAATATGTACAATAGGAGCTGAACAGCATAAAAAGAAATAAATGATAGAATCCATCTTCAGCTCCAGCTATCCAGAAAAAGAACCAGCTAAACCCGAATACAAGGCTGCCCGTGTAGAAAAAGGGGCACCCGAGTTTGAGAGTGAAACAAACTACGAGTCAGTCATGGGACTGGTATGAGAAATCCACTCAACACATATATAATTGGCTAATCACAGGACCACGCCACTTTCGTGGAACGGGTTTACTCCATTGGATTGCCAGTGCTTTAAAACAAATCTTTCTTTTAAACATCGCTATGCTTTTTATAAAAATGAAGCCGTTATAAGACTCAGTTCCCATCACACAATGCAACGCAAACCGGAGGATAGAGTTTTACCTTATAACGGCCAAAATATGCTTGATACGAATAAAACAAAGGCATTTGATATTATTGCTAGTGTTTATATGTTTTGAAAACAATTTCAAATCATAACTATCAATCATAGACGACATGAGTGTCCCATGCCACTATGTCGCCAAATGTATATATACAATCGAAATCGCATCGTCACGTATTTGGAAATTGGATTTCCGTCATGAACCAAGGCAAAAGATAGTCCTTACCGCATTCGAGACTGCCTAGCCCGAGCCTCAGGGTCAGAGCGCATCGACCCTTGGATCGTCAGGGCCGGTCCACCGATGTGGATTAAAATGCCTGAACACTGCGTTTCCCCGCCCTTTGGGGCGTAAATGAGCCAACGAATGACTCCATCGGACCCGGATCGTCCGATCAAACCGAGGCGCCTCGCAACAGCAACAACCACATAGGTGAAAAGTATATAAATGTCAGGGCTGGTAGGTCACTGACACCACCCTAGCTAGGAAGAAACGCAGGCCCTCCCTGATGTCCTCTCCCGTTTTAGGTTCATACCGGGGTGTGAGGCTCGCGAATTTACGTTATACACAAAGCTATGCCACACAGGCGATGCTTTGATCATCACCACAAGACTTTGCTTTTCAACAGAAGCCCTGATCACTGCATCTTAGCATGCCACACAGGCAATTCATACCGTGCAACTGATGGCTATCAATCACACAGAACAAATTCCAATGTCGGACACACAGTCCATTTACAAGTCCGTTCTGGGTCTGAACGAAACCGGAGGCACTAAATACCTCGCAAACCCTTCGATCAACACGTACGTCTGAACGATCACCACTCATTATCCATATTTCGGGATGCCTCCCAATCAGGACCTCGGCTACCATCCAAACGAGGTGAAGATCTCCGGTCTTCGACCATCGTCTTCATCTTCGAATTTCAATCGTCGGTCGATTATTCGAAATGAGAATTAACTCGGCCTTTTCAAATAATTCACGTATATTTAGAATTTCAAATCGATTTATTTCAATGGTTAAATTATTCGACAACACCAATTGTGTTCTTTAATATAGTTTTCACACCAAACACATTCAACCATCAAACATCACATAAATCAAGCAAATTCAGTTTATTTCCATTCCATATCGCTTATGATATTTTATAACTATTTATCGCTATTTTTATTTATTTTAAAATAGCCATTTTATTCAAAACGACGCTTCGGGCCATAAGGCGGCCGTGGCGCTGTTTTTCTTCAGATTTGATTTACACATATCTGAAAATCTAACCGTTGGATCTTCACAAAATTTACATCATTAGAAAGGTCTTTTCAAAACGAATCCAACGGTTCCAGTTTCGGGAAAATACGACGGTCGGATCTCCCGGTACAATCGTTTGAATTTTCGATTTCAAAATACGAACTGCAGCGTCGTTATTCGATTAAATATAATTATATTTATATATATAAATAAATATAATCGTTTCTGGCGCTGTTTTTCTTCAGATTTGAATTAAACATTCCAGACAATCCAACCGTTGGATTTCTACAAAGTTGGTGCCGTTGGGAAGATATTTCCAAGGCGTACCCGACGGTTGAGGTTTCGGGAAAATCCAATGGTCGGATTTCCCGCACTAGTCGTTTGAAATCACGGTTTCAAAATACGAACTGCACGGCCTCGTTTCGTTTTAATTTTATTTATATTTATATATTTATATAAATATAGTTCATTCAATGTTTTCTATATCGTTTTCACTTCAAATATTTTTCTAACACCTTAAATTTTGGAAAAATTTCGCCATAACCTCCCCTGTACCGGGAGCGTCGGGAAATCGCAAATAGCGTCTCGGTCCTTCTAATCTCAAAAAGAAAAAGAAAAAGCCAAGCGGCTAGCCAACAGGCTCAAAATCATCACCCAAACAAATCAGTAAATGTGTACCTATTTGTCGGGCACAAAATTTTATTCCTCTTCTCTAGCCCCTTTGCTATAACCTGTTCAATGAATATTGCATGTACATATATATACAGTCCATATCATTTTTCATTTTCTATTCAACTTCATATTTGATTTCTATTTGGTTTAAAAACACCATTCATTCTAATGTTACATAAATAGGTGCAAATCATTTCATTAGCTAATTAATGAATATTTCAACTCATATATGTTTATTTTGAACAAGTGGCTATTTTTAACACTACACATTTTAACGATTTATGCATACAATAAAAATGTGATTTTTATTGTAAAACGATTCATTTCAAAACACTATTTTTCTATATAGTTCATATAGTCGATAAAAGGTGATTTTTATTATCGAACAATTTATTTCAAAATATGAATACCATTCAACACATGAATTTCTAAACAACGAATGAATATCAATTCAACACATGAATGTTTCTATAGTTTTTATATATCGATAAAAATGTGATTTTTATTATCGAACAATTTATTTCAAAATATGAATACCATTCAAC
The DNA here is from genome assembly GCA_030737875.1 of Allium sativum. Taxonomy (NCBI): domain Eukaryota; kingdom Viridiplantae; phylum Streptophyta; class Magnoliopsida; order Asparagales; family Amaryllidaceae; genus Allium; species Allium sativum. Next base: position 63,317,373 of record JASFAX010000020.1, on the reverse strand, counting down.
ACATGAATTTCTAAACAACGAATGAATATCAATTCAACACATGAATGTTTCTATAGTTTTATATATCGATAAAAATGTGATTTTTATTATCGAACAATTTATTTCAAAATATGAATACCATTCAACACATGAATTTCTAAACAACGAATGAATATCAATTCAACACATGAATGTTTTCTATATAAGGAATAAATATAGTTTAAGCATATGAAAATAATTCAAACACACAAATATTATTCAAAATTTCGGCAGCATAACGGCAGGGTAGTTACACCGGCACCGTCCCTAGTACGGCTCCTCGCTCTACCTTAAAACCTCGCGGTTTTTGACAATGGAGTTCATGCATCTAGTTCGCACGCAGGCGACATGTATATATTTATTTCATTCCCACAAACTAATCCTATGTGGTTTCAACCAAATATTTCACAACCACAAATGGGTATTTTTCAACCACAATCAACCAATATCAATCACAAACAATCCCAAACAATCAATCGCTATCAATCAATTTCAACCAATAAATATCGTCCATGGTTTGTGGACGAGGGGCGTATATATATATATATTTATATATAGCAATTCACTTTCATCTTCACGCATATATATATAAATTTTTAAATCAGAAATCTCACCAATAGCTATCCAACTGCACGACACTTTCTTTATAGAAATCTTCGCCTTTTGTCGCTTTCGCCCGTATTCTCTGCATAAGTAAAAATAGAATTTTTTTTACTATGCTATTCAATATATAAAAATCGAATTTTGACTTCGCTATTCAATATATAAAAATATGATTTTTACTTTTGCTTTCAACATATAAAAATATGATTTTTACTTTTGCTTTCAACATATAAAAATATGATTTTTACTTTTGCTTTCAAATCTTTTTCTACTAAAAGATTAAACCTTTTTCCTATTTTAAAGTTCAAAATAAAATCAGTTTTTCTCTTTTATAAAAATGCAGTTTTTGAATCTTTTAAAATTCAGTTTTTATTTTTTTTTTAAAAAAATCCAGTTTTTTTACTTTATAAAAAATGCAGTTTTTATTTTAATAAAAAATGCAGTTTTTATTTTAATAAAAAAAATGCAGCTTTAGTTTTTTAAAAATTTTCAGTTTTAACTTTATAAAAATTTCTGTTTTAACTTTAACAAAATTGGTTTTTAAACTTTATAAAAAAATTCAGTTTTATTTTCTTAAATAAAATCAGTTTTAATAATGCTTTTAAAATCAGTTTTAATCCTAAAAAAGAAAATCAGTTTAATCTTTTTAAATAAAATCAGAATTAAAATAAAATAGATAAATAAGATAAAACATACAGAGGGGGCTCGATTTGATTCGACCGGGGGGGGGGGGTGTTCGAGAGGTCGGCGACAGCTTCGAGGTGGCGGCTTCGGTCTGGAGGCGTCGCGAGCTTGGGGTCTGGTGGCGGCTAGGGTCTTCGGGGTGTGGGCGCTGGGAGGAGGAGGCGGCTTCGAGGGAGGAGGAGGCGGCTTCGTGGGAGGAGGAGGCGGCTTCGTGCCGCTTAGGGTTTTCTTTTTTTTTTATTTTCTTTGTTTACCCGAAATCAAAGTGAACGGGGGGGGGGGGGGGGCAGGAAGAAGATAAGGAGGGAAAGTATATATATATATATTTTTTTTAATATTTAATTATTAAATTTCGCAAAAGGTTGACTTTTACATATGACCTCGAAACGAGGCCCACCGCCTGTCGTCCATAGCGTTATACCCCCATTCCGAACACAATGGGATATGTATCGCAAGCTGATTTGATCGTTACAATCAGTTTCCGTTTGAATTTACATTTAAATCAATATATTGAATTTTAAACGTACATTTCAAATTACCGGGGCCACATACTAACTAGAAAAATTCTAGAAAAATATTTTCTAGCTTCGTATTGACGATACGGTCCTAACAAAACTAGTTTCGTCGAATTCTGAGATCGTTTGAAAAATGGTCAATTTCCAGTCGATTAAAATCAACTGAAATCGGTCAAACGCGTTTTCCTTTGCCACGCTCACCTATTGATTCGAAAAATTATGAAATTTGAAACCTAACAATAACTTGACACTACGGATCTAACAAAAGTGGTTTCGTCGAAATCCGAGGTCGTTTGCAAAATGTCCATTTTTAAGGGCCTGAATTCCATAGCGACTATTCAGAATTTTCAACTGGACATATCTCTTGATTCCCGCTATCAAATTTCGATTGGTCGAATCCGTTAGAAAGATATTCACTAACAGATTTAAATATTTTTGGTTTCACTAAAATCTGGATTGTTTTGCACCCGGTATATTCAATTGAAGTTTGAAATCGAATTATCGAACTACCGCACTATTTTCAATTCTATATATAATTATAATTAATTATATTCGTTTTCAAATGTCGATTCAACTCAGTTTTCATCGCCATTGTTTAAAATATTTATTTTAAATATTTAAAATCCATTATTTTAGCCAATTTAAAAATTTTAAATTGGTTCAGATTTTCTGGGCCGTTACAATCTCCCCCACTTAAAACTTTTCGTCCCCGAAAAGGAATAAAGTCGAAAGTGGTTTGATATCTCTACAATCCCACAATACAACAACCAATTTGTTTTTAATATTCTGAGTATAGAATAAACAATGCACATCCATGGGAAGAAAATAGCAACAGAATAGAGAATTAAATGGTAATGCAAAGTAGGGTAAATGTACCTTGCACCAGAGTCAATCAGAGATATCTACTCAGCATCTAGGATAAGCTTTCTGAATGCTCTCCTCGGTTTCCCAAGTACAATCTCTCGGATCTCCACTCCATTGCACTTTGACTAAGTGAACCTTCTTGTTCCTCAGCTCTTTGGTTTCTTTGCCGATAATCTTTAGCGGCTCACGCCTCACGGCTAATTCTGGAGTAATTTCAATGTCCTGCTGAGCTGCTTCTTCCACGATCAAGTCTGGATCATGAACGTGCTTTCGAAGTTGAGATATATGAAATACATCATGCACTCCAGGCAACCAGTCAGGCAGTTTGACCCTATACGCGAGAGTTCCAATCCGTTCCAGAATAGGAAACGGACCAATGAATTTGGGTGCTAACTTTCCAGTTTTACCGAACCGGATAACTCCTCTCATCGGCGATACTTTCAAATATACATAGTCGCCAACTTCGAAGGATATATCTCTTCTTCTTTTATCGGCATAGCTCTTTTGTCGGCTTTGAGCGGCGAGTAATCGCTTCTTAATAAAATCGACTTTGTCGGCCGCTTCTCGAATCATATCGGGGCCCAACACAAGTCTATTTCCAGGCTCGACCCAACAAGCAGGAGATCGGCACGGTCTACCATACAATGCTTCGAATGGCGACATTGTCAGACTCGCCTGGTAGTTGTTGTTATAAGAGAATTCAGCCAAATGCAGATGGTCTTCCCATGATCCACCGAAATCTATAACACAAGCCCGCAATAGATCTTCTAAAATGCGATTCACCCTCTCAGTCTGACCGTCTGTCTGAGGATGATAAGCGGTGCTCAAGTTTAACTTCGTTCCCAGCTCGACTTGAAACGCTTCCCAGAATTTACTAGTGAAAATCGTATCTCTATCACTTACTATACTGAGCGGCACTCCATGCAGTCTAACTATTTCCCTGAAGTATATCTGCGCCAGACTCTGAGCAGTTCTATTTGATTTGACAGGTATAAAATGGGCGGTCTTCGTGAAACGATCTACGATCACCCAAATACTGTCATTCCCTTTTCTGGTTCTGGGCAAACCATCAATGAAATCCAAAGAAATATGTTCCCACTTCCAACCAGGAACTTCTAGCGGTTGTAATAATCCCGCCAATTTCTGTTGGTCACTTTTGACTAGCTGGCAAGTAGGGCATCGACTAACATATATTGAGATGTCTCTTTTTAACGACTTCCACCAGAATGTGCGTTTGATATCGTTATACATTTTATTCACACCCGGATGGATACTGAGCTTAGATTTGTGACATTCATCAAGCACCTCTCTTCTTAATTCAGGAATATCTGGAACGCAAATTCGCCCTTCTAACCTCAGAATCCCTTCGTTGTCTAGCTGGAAATCCAAAGCATTGCCTTCACGAATTCGCCGACTTATCCCTTTGATAAATTGGTCGTCTTCTTGGAGAGCCGATATCTTATCAATCAACGAAGTCGCAATGATGAAACTAGCGATCATCTCATTCTTTCGGCTTAACGCATCAGCCACGACATTGGCTTTCCCTGGAGTATATATAATTTCAAAGTCATATGCTGCTAGAAACTCCAGCCAACGTTGCTGCCTCAAATTCAAGTCCTTCTGAGTGAACAGATACTTTAACGACTGGTGATCTGTAAACAGTTCAAATCTCTCGCCCAGAAGATAGTGTCTCCAGATTTTCAAAGAGAATATGATAGCCAATAACTCAAGATCATGAGTTACATAGTTTTTCTCGTGCGGCTTCAGTTGACGGCTAGCATAGGCAATTACTTGGCCTCTTTGCATTAACACTGCGCCAAGGCCTTCTCTAGAAGCATCAGTCCAGACTTTTAAATCTTGGTTGCCATCGATGATGGTTAACACTGGAGCTGTCGTCAATCTCAATTTCAGCTCTTCGAAAGCCTCCTCACTTTCTTGAGTCCACTTGAATTTAGAATGCTTCTTTGTAAGCTTCGTCAAGTGACCAGATATCTTCGAAAAGTCTTTAACGAACTTTCGGTAATAGCTAGCCAATCCGAGAAAACTGCGGACTTCAGTGGGAGTACTGGGCTGTTTCCAATTCTGAATAGCTGTGATTTTGCTTGGATCCACAGCGATTCCATCTTTCGATACGACATGGCCCAGAAATTTTACTTCATCTTGCCAGAATATACATTTGGAAAACTTGGCTTTCAATACATTCTTTCTGAGAATTTCTAGAACCTGTTCCAGATGCTTTTCATGTTCGGCCTTTGATTTAGAGAAGATTAGAATATCATCAATAAAAACCAAAACAAATTTGTTCAGTACTCCTCTGAATACTCTATTCATCAGATCGACGAAATAAGCTGGAGCGTTACATAAGCCGAACGGCATTACTAACCACTCGTAGAATAAGTCGGGGCCTCTGAACGCTGTCATTGGAACACACTCTTCGGCAATTCGAAGTTGATGGAAACCTGTAGCTAGGTCCATTCTTGAAAATACTTGTGCTCCATTTAATCGATCCAATAAATCATCAATTCACGGCAACGGATATTTATTCTTTATTGTCTGTTTGTTCAGATCACGATAATCCACACATAGTCGTAGAGTACCGTCAGATTTTGGGACAAATACCACTGCTGCACCCCAATCAGAGAAACTAGGCCTGATCAGACCTTTCCATACTAGCTGTCGTGTTTGATTGTCTAATTCCTCCTTCTCTTTCAAGGACATTCTTCGAATAGCATGAACTACCGGCCTTGCATTGGGAATCAAAGCAATCTTGAAATCTATTTCTCTCTGCGGAGGTAAGCGAACAACTTCTTCGAACACATCCGCATAGTTCTTGACGACAGGAATATCTTTGATGAGGTCAGGAATATTCTCTGTGATTTCAGGGACATTTTCAATTTGGGCTGGAGAAACATTCAAAGCTGCCCAGAAGTCTTTTCTATTAGCATTCTGACCTTCACAGGGAATGGTTATATAACCCCCTGATTTAATCTTAGCTCTAACAACTCTCTCGGCGCATCTAACCTCTGCTTCATATTTGGTTAACCAATCCAATCCCAAAATAAGATCGAATTCATCAAAGTTCATGACGACAGAGATAATAGGGAATTTATAACAAGAAAAAGAGACGGGTACTGCACAAACCCAACTGAGATTGATGGAACCTCCTACTGGATTTCGGACAGTCATTGGCTCTTTGAGCTTCTTCAAATTCAAATCCAACTTCTTGACTGCACTCTTTGCAATAAAGCTTCGTGATGCGCCAGTATCAAACAGTACTTTAACTGGAATGTTCTTGACACTGAGTGTGCCTTCTAAGACATCTGCCCTTTCTTGACTAGCTGAGGGCTCAGAAGTTTCTGCCAATTCATTTACATGTACTGCTTCGACCTTGTTTAAGAGCGGGCAATCCTTTGCAAGATGACCGGCCTCGCGGCACTGTTTACAATGCCTATTCTCTTGAAACTCCCCATCTTTTCCCACCTTTTCTTTTTTTGCTTTCGATTGGCTCTATATCCATCCTTTATTGGTTTCTTTAAAGATTTACATTTCCTGGACAAATGCCCCTTCTGATTGCAATTCTTGCATATGGCAGTCGTGCCAGGTTCTTTTTCAGATCTAGCCCTTTTTCGATTTACTTCGGGCTCCTTACCGACTTCAGACATCATACTGGCTTTAGGAATATCAGTTTCCAACTCTGCTATGTCACTACAACAAACTTCTTCTTCGTCGCGCAACATTCCTTTCTTATGAAGATCTTCATATTGATAAGCCATATAAATCATTTCTGAAAAAGGAAGCTTCACATGCCCCAATACTTTATTCTGGTATTTCCTTTGAAGGCCATGAATAAATCTCATATTTTTCCTCTTTGGGTCTTGAATTAGATGAGGAGCAAAGTGAGCAAGTTCATTGAATTTCTTGTGATATTCGGGAATTGTCATGTCTCCTTGTATCAGATAAGAAAATTCATCGCATAGTCGTTCGGTCGCTTCGGGAGGGGTAAATCTTTCTAAGAAAATCACTTTGAATCTGTCCCAGGTGATATCACCTTCTGGATTATCCTCTATAACCGAATCCCACCAGAACAAAGCTTCATCTTTGAGAGCCCAGGAGGCCAGTAATCTTTTCTGGCCATCTCTAAGCTTTAGTGCTTCGAAGATTTTCTCAGCCGAACGAATCCAAGCTTGTGTCTTCATAATTGCTTCTTCACCCGAAAAGGGTTTTCCACCCAGATTTCTATATTTCATGAATAGAGCTTCTATATCCGGGTTAGTATTACTTCTTCTGTTTCTGGCACTCATTTTCTAGTTCTTCTGCAAATAGCAGATCAAGTGTCAGGTCACAGAAAAGGTATTTTAAAATATAGAGACAAATACTTGAGGTGTAAATGTGTCTATCGAAGTGTATTCATTCTGCTTTACTCATACTAGGATATTGCTGATCCTATCTGTATAGAGTCACCCGTCCTAGAACACTACTGGTTCTATTTCTGACGAGTTCGTTCAAATGTTATATTCCAGAACTAAGCTTAACCAAAGCTCTGATACCACGATGAGACGACCCGATTTCCCGTTCTCACGGAAACAAGGTTATCTTTTGGAATATAACACAGAAACAGATAATAGAAGAACAGAATTAAATAAATACACCAGAATGAACAACAAAATATACTGGATAAAAGTAATCATCAGAGTTACACAGTATACAGGATCTTACTTAGTACAAATACAGTTCAGCTATACATAAATGTCTACAGCGGAAATAAACAAAATATGTACAATAGGAGCTGAACAGCATAAAAAGAAATAAATGATAGAATCCATCTTCAGCTCCAGCTATCCAGAAAAAGAACCAGCTAAACCTGAATACAAGGCTGCCCATGTAGAAAAAGGGGCACCCGAGTTTGAGAGTGAAACAAACTACGAGTCAGTCATGGGACTGGTATGAGAAATCCACTCAACACATATATAATTGGCTAATCACAGGACCACGCCACTTTCGTGGAACGGGTTTACTCCATTGGATTGCCAGTGCTTTAAAACAAATCTTTCTTTTAAACATCGCTATGCTTTTTATAAAAATGAAGCCGTTATAAGACTCAGTTCCCATCACACAATGCAACGCAAACCGGAGGATAGAGTTTTACCTTATAACGGCCAAAATATGCTTGATACGAATAAAACAAAGGCATTTGATATTATTGCTAGTGTTTATATGTTTTGAAAACAATTTCAAATCATAACTATCAATCATAGACGACATGAGTGTCCCATGCCACTATGTCGCCAAATGTATATATACAATCGAAATCGCATCGTCACGTATTTGGAAATTGGATTTCCGTCATGAACCAAGGCAAAAGATAGTCCTTACCGCATTCGAGACTGCCTAGCCCGAGCCTCAGGGTCAGAGCGCATCGACCCTTGGATCGTCAGGGCCGGTCCACCGATGTGGATTAAAATGCCTGAACACTGCGTTTCCCCGCCCTTTGGGGCGTAAATGAGCCAACGAATGACTCCATCGGACCCGGATCGTCCGATCAAACCGAGGCGCCTCGCAACAGCAACAACCACATAGGTGAAAAGTATATAAATGTCAGGGCTGGTAGGTCACTGACACCACCCTAGCTAGGAAGAAACGCAGGCCCTCCCTGATGTCCTCTCCCGTTTTAGGTTCATACCGGGGTGTGAGGCTCGCGAATTTACGTTATACACAAAGCTATGCCACACAGGCGATGCTTTGATCATCACCACAAGACTTTGCTTTTCAACAGAAGCCCTGATCACTGCATCTTAGCATGCCACACAGGCAATTCATACCGTGCAACTGATGGCTATCAATCACACAGAACAAATTCCAATGTCGGACACACAGTCCATTTACAAGTCCGTTCTGGGTCTGAACGAAACCGGAGGCACTAAATACCTCGCAAACCCTTCGATCAACACGTACGTCTGAACGATCACCACTCATTATCCATATTTCGGGATGCCTCCCAATCAGGACCTCGGCTACCATCCAAACGAGGTGAAGATCTCCGGTCTTCGACCATCGTCTTCATCTTCGAATTTCAATCGTCGGTCGATTATTCGAAATGAGAATTAACTCGGCCTTTTCAAATAATTCACGTATATTTAGAATTTCAAATCGATTTATTTCAATGGTTAAATTATTCGACAACACCAATTGTGTTCTTTAATATAGTTTTCACACCAAACACATTCAACCATCAAACATCACATAAATCAAGCAAATTCAGTTTATTTCCATTCCATATCGCTTATGATATTTTATAACTATTTATCGCTATTTTTATTTATTTTAAAATAGCCATTTTATTCAAAACGACGCTTCGGGCCATAAGGCGGCCGTGGCGCTGTTTTTCTTCAGATTTGATTTACACATATCTGAAAATCTAACCGTTGGATCTTCACAAAATTTACATCATTAGAAAGGTCTTTTCAAAACGAATCCAACGGTTCCAGTTTCGGGAAAATACGACGGTCGGATCTCCCGGTACAATCGTTTGAATTTTCGATTTCAAAATACGAACTGCAGCGTCGTTATTCGATTAAATATAATTATATTTATATATATAAATAAATATAATCGTTTCTGGCGCTGTTTTTCTTCAGATTTGAATTAAACATTCCAGACAATCCAACCGTTGGATTTCTACAAAGTTGGTGCCGTTGGGAAGATATTTCCAAGGCGTACCCGACGGTTGAGGTTTCGGGAAAATCCAATGGTCGGATTTCCCGCACTAGTCGTTTGAAATCACGGTTTCAAAATACGAACTGCACGGCCTCGTTTCGTTTTAATTTTATTTATATTTATATATTTATATAAATATAGTTCATTCAATGTTTTCTATATCGTTTTCACTTCAAATATTTTTCTAACACCTTAAATTTTGGAAAAATTTCGCCATAACCTCCCCTGTACCGGGAGCGTCGGGAAATCGCAAATAGCGTCCCGGTCCTTCTAATCTCAAAAAGAAAAAGAAAAAGCCAAGCGGCTAGCCAACAGGCTCAAAATCATCACCCAAACAAATCAGTAAATGTGTACCTATTTGTCGGGCACAAAATTTTATTCCTCTTCTCTAGCCCCTTTGCTATAACCTGTTCAATGAATATTGCATGTACATATATATACAGTCCATATCATTTTTCATTTTCTATTCAACTTCATATTTGATTTCTATTTGGTTTAAAAACACCATTCATTCTAATGTTACATAAATAGGTGCAAATCATTTCATTAGCTAATTAATGAATATTTCAACTCATATATGTTTATTTTGAACAAGTGGCTATTTTTAACACTACACATTTTAACGATTTATGCATACAATAAAAATGTGATTTTTATTGTAAAACGATTCATTTCAAAACACTATTTTTCTATATAGTTCATATAGTCGATAAAAGGTGATTTTTATTATCGAACAATTTATTTCAAAATATGAATACCATTCAACACATGAATTTCTAAACAACGAATGAATATCAATTCAACACATGAATGTTTCTATAGTTTTTATATATCGATAAAAATGTGATTTTTATTATCGAACAATTTATTTCAAAATATGAATACCATTCAACACATGAATTTCTAAACAACGAATGAATATCAATTCAACACATGAATGTTTCTATAGTTTTATATATCGATAAAAATGTGATTTTTATTATCGAACAATTTATTTCAAAATATGAATACCATTCAACACATGAATTTCTAAACAACGAATGAATATCAATTCAACACATGAATGTTTTCTATATAAGGAATAAATATAGTTTAAGCATATGAAAATAATTCAAACACACAAATATTATTCAAAATTTCGGCAGCATAACGGCAGGGTAGTTACACCGGCACCGTCCCTAGTACGGCTCCTCGCTCTACCTTAAAACCTCGCGGTTTTTGACAATGGGGTTCATGCATCTAGTTCGCACGCAGGCGACATGTATATATTTATTTCATTCCCACAAACTAATCCTATGTGGTTTCAACCAAATATTTCACAACCACAAATGGGTATTTTTCAACCACAATCAACCAATATCAATCACAAACAATCCCAAACAATCAATCGCTATCAATCAATTTCAACCAATAAATATCGTCCATGGTTTGTGGACGAGGGGCGTATATATATATATATATATATATTTATATATAGCAATTCACTTTCATCTTCACGCATATATATATAAATTTTTAAATCAGAAATCTCACCAATAGCTATCCAACTGCACGACACTTTCTTTATAGAAATCTTCGCCTTTTGTCGCTTTCGCCCGTATTCTCTGCATAAGTAAAAATAGAATTTTTTTTACTATGCTATTCAATATATAAAAATCGAATTTTGACTTCGCTATTCAATATATAAAAATATGATTTTTACTTTTGCTTTCAACATATAAAAATATGATTTTTACTTTTGCTTTCAACATATAAAAATATGATTTTTACTTTTGCTTTCAAATCTTTTTCTACTAAAAGATTAAACCTTTTTCCTATTTTAAAGTTCAAAATAAAATCAGTTTTTCTCTTTTATAAAAATGCAGTTTTTGAATCTTTTAAAATTCAGTTTTTATTTTTTTTTAAAAAAAATCCAGTTTTTTTACTTTATAAAAAATGCAGTTTTTATTTTAATAAAAAATGCAGTTTTTATTTTAATAAAAAAAAATGCAGCTTTAGTTTTTTAAAAATTTTCAGTTTTAACTTTATAAAAATTTCTGTTTTAACTTTAACAAAATTGGTTTTTAAACTTTATAAAAAAATTCAGTTTTATTTTCTTAAATAAAATCAGTTTTAATAATGCTTTTAAAATCAGTTTTAATCCTAAAAAAGAAAATCAGTTTAATCTTTTTAAATAAAATCAGAATTAAAATAAAATAGATAAATAAGATAAAACTTACAGAGGGGGCTCGATTTGATTCGACCCGGGGGGGGTGTTCGAGAGGTCGGCGACAGCTTCGAGGTGGCGGCTTCGGTCTGGAGGCGTCGCGAGCTTGGGGTCTGGTGGCGGCTAGGGTCTTCGGGGTGTGGGCGCTGGGAGGAGGAGGCGGCTTCGAGGGAGGAGGAGGCGGCTTCGTGGGAGGAGGAGGCGGCTTCGTGTCGCTTAGGGTTTTTTTTTTTTTTTTTTTTTTTTTTTTTTTAATTTTCTTTGTTTACCCGAAATCAAAGTGAACGGGGGGGGGGGGGGGGGCAGGAAGAAGATAAGGAGGGAAAGTATATATATATTTTTTTTAATATTTAATTATTAAATTTCGCAAAAGGTTGACTTTTACATATGACCTCGAAACGAGGCCCACCGCCTGTCGTCCATAGCGTTATACCCCCATTCCGAACACAATGGGATATGTATCGCAAGCTGATTTGATCGTTACAATCAGTTTCCGTTTGAATTTACATTTAAATCAATATATTGAATTTTAAACGAACATTTCAAATTACCGGGGCCACATACTAACTAGAAAAATTCTAGAAAAATATTTTCTAGCTTCGTATTGACGATACGGTCCTAACAAAACTAGTTTCGTCGAATTCTGAGATCGTTTGAAAAATGGTCAATTTCCAGTCGATTAAAATCAACTGAAATCGGTCAAACGCGTTTTCCTTTGCCACGCTCACCTATTGATTCGAAAAATTATGAAATTTGAAACCTAACAATAACTTGACACTACGGATCTAACAAAAGTGGTTTCGTCGAAATCCGAGGTCGTTTGCAAAATGTCCATTTTTAAGGGCCTGAATTCCATAGCGACTATTCAGAATTTTCAACTGGACATATCTCTTGATTCCCGCTATCAAATTTCGATTGGTCGAATCCGTTAGAAAGATATTCACTAACAGATTTAAATATTTTTGGTTTCACTAAAATCTGGATTGTTTTGCACCCGGTATATTCAATTGAAGTTTGAAATCGAATTATCGAACTACCGCACTATTTTCAATTCTATATATAATTATAATTAATTATATTCGTTTTCAAATGTCGATTCAACTCAGTTTTCATCGCCATTGTTTAAAATATTTATTTTAAATATTTAAAATCCATTATTTTAGCCAATTTAAAATTTTTAAATTGGTTCAGATTTTCTGGGCCGTTACAGTGTCTAAATCAAGTAAGTAGAAATCTAGCAGAATGTTTGCATCTCACGCTCCACATATATAGTATATAATCAAAAACCGCAGGGCGCTTATTGGAGAATGGATTTCCAATATGATAAGGTGAGGGAACTCCTTCCGATAGTGTATCTCTAGAGAGGAATACATTGGGTTCAATAAGAACATCTTGCAACCTGACCACACATGACTGGCCACTCATTTAACTTGAGTGTACCAAGCATATTATCACCGACGGTTGTGATCGACAACCGTAATTGAAAGCATACAGAAGCAAAAGAATAAAAAGTAAATGAATTTTCTCTAGATTAGGTGATAATGCTACTAATGGGAATGATCCAGTTGGCCATGCTGTCTGTCCGATTTTTGTCATTTTCGGTTTAATGAGGCTTGAGGTCGGTTTCCTTTCAGAATAGCACATTCAATCTTTGAATGCCACATCGTCAGATCTATCAAATCACTAAATAACGTCCATAAATACACTTTGGGTGTTAAGCTAAGAGAATAAATTCTTCGCCACCAAACTTTGTATATTTGTAAAAGTCAACGTACGTGATCATTTGGAAATACTCAGTTGGACACTCATCCATACAAGTCGTCCTGGGACTGGACAAACCGAAGGCAATATTCTATCAATCCATCTTGGGCAATTTCTACCTAGGATTAACAAGATAGCCCTTGCACTTTACTCCGTCTTCATTCGTCTTCAGTATAAATTGATTCGTAATGCTTATGCCTATGCAGAGTGGTTTTCAGATAATAAACCTGATCCCTGTCTCTTCGTATTAACAACAGAAGTATAAACTAGACCAAAACTTTGATAGGCGGTGATTTAACTATCAAAGAAAACATTCGTACAACCAAGGATCCTGATTCCAAATGGAAATTCAACCGATTATCCATCAAGCAATACTCGGCCCTTTAAATTAATATCTTATTAAATTATTTATGTCCCAACTTCCCCATCTTCCTAGATATTTCTCAGAACTTGTTTAGCCTTTCATGCTCCTTGGAAAACATTTCCAAATTTTATGAACTCTTATTTTTCCATATTCAGAAAATATACGTTATTAACATTGGAAAACATTTCCAATTTCCATTTCTTATCTTCTGAGTAACCACAACATTTCATTTTCTATAATTAGAAAACATCTTTGATTTTATTTAAAAACCATTTCCGAAATCATTTACTTGGATTAAACCAATGTTATATAAAATATCGTTCCATTAATCATTCGTTAACTAACCATATCACTAATCGAACATTAACCACTCCACAGTCAATCAAGTTGGGGTATAATTAGCTCTCAGACTTGACTGAACATCATTTTTAACTTCAAAACAGTTAAGTTCACCACTTCAAATCTTTATCACTCATTGCTTACGCAACCCTCTGATTCAATTTAAGAATCCACTTTTTTTACGGAAAACGTTGGTTATAACGATAGGGTTATAATTCATGCTTCCCAAATATTTAATTTTAAAATGTATCTTGCATTCATTAATTTGAATAAATAAATTAATTAATTAGTAAGTAAATAAATAAATAAATAAACAAATAATTAAATCTTAACTAAAACGGAAAGTAAAAAAGTACTTTCTTGAATTTGATATAGTCGAATTCCAATAAATAACTCTTTCGCATACTTTATATTTGATTTATATTCCAAACTTCGAAATAAACCCATTGGTTTCTTCGAAAACGATTTCTCTCTTCCCTTCTCATTCAAATTCTCATTTGAATTCATAGTTTCAACCCAAATTTTGTTTATAGATATTTTTATTGCAAAATATTTTCCTTAAACCATTATTCACTTCACTTGTGAATAATATTTCTTTTATATAATCAAGTCCATTTGATTTTATATTTGTAAATAACATCTCAAATCCAAATTTCATTTATGACTTCTATCTAGAATTATTCATAGAAAATCTCACTTTTATTTCAAACATTCAAAATCTTGTTTATAATTCCCTTTATAACTGCTAACTTCAAATCCAATTACAATTATCGATTTCAAATCCAATTTCCACTTTTCTGTATAAATTCAAACTTGAATCGATATTTCAATTTATTCCAAAATAAATATTTTATAAATTTAAAAACGTTGTTTATAATCACTTCTTATTTTATCCGTTTGAACAAGTATTTATTTCAAATATATCTGAAATTTAATTTCTATCTTGGAAGTAAATTTCCTTTTTAAATTACAAATTCCTTTTCTATATTCGAAAATAT
This sequence comes from Allium sativum, assembly GCA_030737875.1. NCBI lineage: Eukaryota > Viridiplantae > Streptophyta > Magnoliopsida > Asparagales > Amaryllidaceae > Allium > Allium sativum. The sequence goes on along the minus strand of JASFAX010000020.1, from coordinate 63,302,307 downwards.
CTTTTTGTGTTTAAACTTCAAAATTTCTAGGGCCAGGATAATTCAAACACAACATAATCAATCACCGATTTTATATCACATCATATATAACAATCAATGAAAAACAACAATATAAATGTTGAGGAATCCAGTTGGATCCCTCCAATCTGTTTCCCTGCATCCACAAATGCTAACCAATGTACATAACACCAATTTCAGTTCAGTATGAAATATTGTAGTAAATCGAATCAATATTCAATCAGCGATTTATATATATGACTATATATTATTTCAACCAATTGTTTTGCAATTCATCAAAACAACCATCACACAACATTCAACCATGAATTTTAAATTCTAAAATATGTTTATAAAATTATAAACTGGGTGTAACGACCCAGAAAATCTGAACCAATTTAAAAATTTTAAATTGGCTGAAATAATGGATTTTAAATATTTAAAATAAATATTTTAAATAATGGCAATGAAAAGTAAGTTTGAATCGACAATTGAAAACGAATATAATTAATTTTAATTATAAACAAGGCCTGAAATGGCGCTGCAGTTTCAAAAATTGAATTCAAATTTTGTCGGACTGTACCGGGTGCAAAACAAAACCGATTTTTAGCAAAACCAAAAATATTTAAATCTGTTTGTGAATACCTTTCTAATGAATCTGAAAAATCGAATTTTCATAGCGGAAAGCAAAAGTTATGGCCGAATGAATTTTCAGAAAGGTCGCTATGGGATTTATATAGCCCGTAAAATTGGCCATTTTGCATACGACCTCGGAATTCAACGAAACCACTTTTGTTGGATCCGGGATGTGAAGTTATTGCTAGGTTTCAAATTTCATAATTTTTGAAGCTAGTATGTGAGCGTGGCAAAGGAAAATGTGTTTTGGTCAATTGTAGTTAAATTGGATCGACCAGAAATGGGCCTTTTTGCAAACGGTCTCAGAATTCGACGAAACTAGTTTTGTTGGAACCGTATCGTCAAAACATAGCTAGATTTATTTTTCTGGAATTTTCGAATCAGTTTGTGGCCCTGGCAAACTGAAATGTACTTTCAAATCAAATATTGAATGTTATATATTTTAATTTGAAGGAAAACTGACTGAAACAGTCGAATGGGCCTATGAAACTTATCCCATTGTGTTCGGAATGGGGGTTAACCACTAGGGTCGACAGTCGTTGGGTTTAGATTGGTAGTCGTGTCAGAAAACCCCTTTAAAACTCCCCCGACCAATCATATATTTTTTTTAAAAAAGAAAATCTAATTTTCTCTCTCCCCGTATATCGCGACGCACGGCGGAAGTTGCTTGAGACCTTCTCTCTTCGATTTCTCCTCATCCACTCATTAATATCAAAAGCTTCAGTAGAAGATTTTGAAGAGCAGGAGAAGATCTTCAAATCCATATATAGTTTGGATTTTTTTCATTGTGTGGATTGGAAGAACCGACGTCACGAAGTTCAGCACTTCGAACCGCCGCCGCACCCTCCTCCCTGCGTCGAAGTGGGCCCCACCTACCTCCGCCTGAGCGCCGTTCCTAGCACTACAAGGTGGTATACTCCGATCATCTCCAAGTTGCACGGATCGAAAGAAAAATTAAAACCTAGTTTTGAAGAAATCAAGCAGGTATCGGCTGATTTTATTTAATTTGATTTTAACACCTTTAAAGTGTTGCAAACCTTTGAAAAACCATATCTTTTTCGTTCGTTAACGAAATTCGATGAAACAGGAAACATCGTGACCGTGTGGACGTCTTCTACATTTTAGAAGAGACCGCATATTTTTCTGAGCCTTCTGCTATTTTTGGTGGAGTGGAACCCAATGTGAGATTTCTAATTTATAAAAAATATGGAAAACGACGATGTATAAATTATATAGTCGATGTATGAGTTATATAAGCGTTGTACACCTCATGTATAAGCGTTGTATAAGTTGTACGTTCGATGTATAAGTTATATATGCGTTGTAAAAATTATATATGCGTTGTAAAAATTATATATGTGTTGAAATAGAAGTGAATTGCTATATATATATATATATATATATATATATATATATATATATATATATATATATATATACGCCCCTCGTCCACAAACCATGGACGATATTTATTGGTTGTGATTGGTGTGAAAATTGATTGATAGCGAATGGTTGTTTGGAATTGTTTGTGGTTGATATTGATTGATTGTGGTTGAAAAATACCCATTTGTGGTTGAGAAATATTTGGTTGAAACCACATAGGATTAGTTTGTGGTAATGAAATAAATATATACATGCCGCCTGCATGCGAACTAGATGCATGATCCTCATTGTCAAAAACCGCGAGGTTTTAAGGTAGAGCGAGGAGCCGTACTAGGGACGGTCCCGGTTTTAACTACCCTGCCGTTATGCTGCCGAAATTTTGAATAATATTCATGTGTTCGAATTATTTTCATTTGCTAAAACCATATTTATTCATTGAATATAAAACCTTCATGTGTTGAATCGATATTCACTCGTTGAATTGAAATTCATGTGTTGAATGGTATTCATATTTTGAAATAAATTGTTTCATAATAAAAATCACCTTTTATCAACTATATGGACTATGTAAAATAATCTCGTTTTAAAAGAAATTGTTTTATAATAAAAATCCCATTTTTATCACCTATATAAACTATATAAAATAATAGTGTTTTGAAATGAATTGTTTTAAAATAAAAATCACATTTTTATTATACACTTGAATTGTTGAAATGTGAAGTGATAAAAATAGCAACTCGTTCAAATAAATATGCATGAGTTGAAATATTCATTAATTAGCTAATGACATGATTTTTACCTATGCATGTAACATTAGAATGAATGGTGCTTTTAAACCAAATGGAGTCAAATATGAAGTTGAATGGAAAATGATAAGTGATAAGAACTGTATATATGTACATGCATATTTATTGAACAGGTTATAGCAAAAGGGGCTAGAGAAGAGGAATAAAATTTTGTGCCCGACAAATAGGTACACATTTACTGTTTTGTTTGGGTGATGATTTTATGAGCCTGTTGGCTAGCCGCTTGGATTTTTCTTTTTCTTTTCGACATGAGACGCCCGTGTGGCTATTTGGGAATTTTCCCAGCCCCTCCCGTACAAAGGAGGTTATGGCGAAATTTTCCAAAATTTAAAGGCATTAGTGAAATATTTGAAGTGAAAACGATATTGAAATTGTTGAATGAACTATATTTATATAAACATATAAATAAAATTAAACGAAACGTGGCCGTGCAGTTCGTGTTTTGAAACCATGATTTCAAACAACTAGTGCGGGAAATCCGACCATTGGATTTTCCCGAAACCGCAACCGTTGGGTTCGCCTTGGAAATATCTTTCCAACGGCACCAACTTTGTAAAAATCCAACGGTTGGATTGTCTGGAATGTTTAATTCAAATCTGAAGAAAAACAGCGCCAGAAACGATTATATATATATATATATATATATAAATAATTATATTTAATCGAATAACGACGCTGCAGTTCGTATTTTGAAATCGAAAATTCAAACGATTGTACCGGGAGATCCGACCGTCGGATTTTCCCGAAACTAGAACCGTTGGATTCGTTTTGAAAAGACCTTTCTAATGATGTAAATTTTGTGAAGATCTAACGGTTAGATTTTCAGATATGTGTAAATCAAATCTGAAGAAAAACAGCGCCACGGCCGCATTATGGCCCGAAGCGTCGTTTTGACTAAATTGGCTATTTTATAATAAATAAAAATAGCGATAAATCGTTATAAAATATCATAAACAATGTGGAATGGAAATAAACTGAATTTGCTCGATTTATGTGGTATTTGATGGTTGAATGTGTTTGGTGTGAAAATTACATTAAAGAACAAAATTGGTGTTGTCGAATGATTTAACCATTGAAATAAATTGATTTGAAAATTCTAAATATACGTGAATTATTTGAAAAGGCCGAGTTAATTCCCATTTCAAATAATTGAACGACGATTGAAAGTCGAAGATGAAGACGGTGGTCGAAGACCGGAGATCTTCACCTCGTTTGGATGGTAACTGAGGTCCTGATTGGGAGGCATCCCGAAATATGGATAATGAGTAATGATCGTCCAGACGTACGTGGTGATCGATGGGTTTGCGAGGTATTTAGTGCCTCCGGTTTCGTTCAGACCCAGAACGGACTTGTAAATGGACTGTGTGTCTGACATTGGATTTTATTCTGTGTTGATTGATCTCTATTAAATATACATCTGTTTGGCGGCGGAGAATTTATTCTTTTGCTTAACGCCCTTCTATGAAACGCACGAGCTCAGAGGTTGTATATCGATGGACATCAGTCGCACGACATGAATTGCTAGTGTGGCATGCCTAAGTGGCAAATGATCAGGGCTTCTGTTGAAAAGCAAAGTCTTGTGGTGATGATGAAAGCGCCGCCTGTGTGACGTGGCTTTGTGTATAACGTGAAATCGCGAGCCTCACACCCGGTATGAACCAGAAACGGGAGGAAGGACCTCAGGGAGGACATGCGTTTCTTTCTAGCTAGGGTGGTGTTAGTGACCTACCAGCCCTGACATTTATATACTTTTCACCTATGTGGTTGTTGCTGTTGCGAGGCGCCTCGGTTTGATCGGACGATCCGGGTCCGATGGAGTCATTCGTTGGCTCGTTTACGCCCCAAAGGGCGGGGAAACGTATTGTTCAGGAATTTTAATCCACATCGGTGGACCGGCCCTGTCGCTTCTAGGGTCACTCGAGCTCTGATCCTATGGCTCGGGCTAGAGAGTCGCGAATTCGGTAAGGACTATCTTTTGCCTTGGTTCATGACGGAAATCTAATTTCCAAATACGTGATCGTGCGGTTTCGATTGTATAGATATTTGGCGACATAGTGGCATGGGACGCTCATGTCGTCTTTGATTGATTGTTATGATTTGAAATTCTTTTTGAAACATATAAACACTAGAAGTAATATCAAATGCCTTTGTTTTATTCGTATCAAGCATATTTTGGCCCTTATAAGGTAAAAACTCTATCCTCCGGTTTGCGTTGCATTGTGTGATGGGAACTGAGTCTTATAATGGCTTCATTTTTATAAAAAGCATTGCGATTTTTAAAAGAAAGATTTGTTTTAAAGCACTGGCAATCCGATGGAGTAAACCCGTTCCACGAAAGTGGCGTGGTCCTGTGATTAGCCATATATTAAATGTGTTAAATGGATTTCTCATACCAGTCCCATGACTGACTCGTAGTTTGTTTCACTTTCAAACTCGGGTGCCCCTTTTTCTACACGGGCAGCCTTGTATTCAGGTTTAGCTGGCTTTATCCGGATAGCTGGAGCTGAAGATGGATTCTATCATTTATCTCTTTTTATGCTGTTCAGCTCCTATTGTACATGTTTTGTTTATTTCCGCTGTAGACATTTATGTATAGCTGAACTGTATTTGTACTAAGTAAGATCCTGTATACTGTGTAACTCTGATGATTACTTTTACCCAGTATATTCTATTATTCATTATTTGGTGTGTTTATTTAATTTTGTTCTGCTATTATCTGTTTCTGTGTTATATTCCACGGATTACCCTTGCCGCCGTCAGTACGGGGTTTGGGGTCGTCTCATTTGGTATCAGTGCTTTGGTTAAGCTTAGTTCTGGAATATAACATTTGAACGAACTCGTCAGAAATAGAACCAGTAGTGTTCTAGGATGGGTAACTCTATACAGATAGGATCAGTAATATCCTAGTATGAGTAGCAGAATGAAATAACACCTCGATAGACACATTTACATTGAAGTATATGTCTCTATATTTTAAATTATCTTTTCTGTGACCTGACACTTGATCTGCTGTTTGCAGAAGTACTAGAAAATGAGTGTCAGAAACAGAAGGAATATAGGACTGGATATTGAGGCCCTATTAATCCAATATCGAAATATGGGTGGAATACCGTTCTCTGGTGAAGAATCTATTATGAAGACACAGGCTTGGATTCGTTCGGCGGAAAAGATTTTCTAAGGATTAAAGCTGAGGGATGATCAGAAAAGATTACTGGCCTCCTGGGCACTCAAAGACGAAGCTTTGTTCTGGTGGGATTCGGTTATAGAGAATAATCCAGAAGGTGATATCACCTGGGATAGATTCAAAGTGATTTTCCTAGAAAGGTTTACTCCTCCAGAAGCGACCGAGCGATTATGCGACGAATTTTCTTATCTGATACAGGGTGATATGACCATCCCAGAATATCATAAGAAATTCAACGAACTTTCTCACTTTGCTCCTCATCTGATTAAAGACCCAAAGAGGAAAAATCTGAGATTTATTCACGGGCTTCAAATAAAGTATCAGAACAGTGTAATGAGGAACGTGAAGCTCCCCTTTTCTGAAATGATATACATGGCTTATCAGTACGAAGATCTAGACAAGAAAGGTACGCTACAGTACGAAGAAGAAGTCAGCTCTAGTAATAAAATTGAGTCTAAAACTGATCGTCCTGAGGCCGGTACAATGTCTGAAGTCAGTAAGGGGCCCGAAGTAAATCGAAAAAGGGCCAGATCCGAAAAAGAACCAGTAACGACAGCTGTATGCAGTAACTGCAATAGGCATGGGCACCTTTCGGTAAGTTGCAGATCTCTCAAGAAACGAGTAAAGGATGGATCTAAATCCGGTAAGAAGTTTCAAGAGAATAGGAAGTGCAGCCAATGCCATCAGTCCGGTCATCTTTCAAAGGCCTGCCCGCTATTCAGAAAACCTAAAGCAGTACATGTAAATGAAGTGGTAGAAGTACCTGCATCCTCGTCTGCTCAGGAAAGGTCTGATGTTTTAGAAGGTACGCTCAATGTCAAAAACATTCCAGTTAAAGTACTATTTGACACAGACGCGTCACGAAGCTTTATTGCGAAGAGTGCAGTCAAGAAACTGGATTTGAATTTGAAGAAGCTCAAAGAGCCAATGACTGTCCAAAATCCAGTTGGGGGTTCCATCAATCTCAGTTGGATTTGTGCAGTACCTGTCTCTTTTTCTTGCTATAAATTCCCTATTATCTCTATCGTCATGAATTTTAATGAATTCGATCTTATTCTGGGATTGGATTGGCTAACCAAATATGAAGTAGAGGTTAGATGCGCCGAGAGAGTTGTAAAGGAAAAGGTACAATCGGGGAATTATATAACCATACCTTGTGAAGGCCCGACATCAAATAGAAAGGACTTCTGGGCAGCTTTAGATGTCTCTCCAGCCCAAATAGAAAATATCCCTGAGGTTACAGAGAATATTCCCGACCTAGTGAAAGATATTCCTGTCGTCAAGAACTATGCGGATGTGTTCGAAGAAGTTGTTCGCTTACCACCGCAGAGAGAAATTGATTTCAAAATTGCTTTAATTCCCAATGCAAGGTCGGTAGTTCACGCTATTCGAAGAATGTCCTTGAAAGAGAAAGAGGAATTAGACAATCAAACACGACAGCTAGTATGGAAGGGTCTGATCAGGCCTAGTTTCTCTGATTGGGGAGCAGTAGTGGTGTTTGTCCCAAAATCTGAAGGTACTCTACGTCTATGTGTGGATTATCGTGATTTGAACAAACAGACAATAAAGAACAAGTATCCATTGTCGCGGATTGATGATTTGTTGGATCGATTAAATGGAGCACAAGTATTCTCAAGAATGGACCTAGCTATAGGTTTCCATCAACTTCGAATTGCCGAAGAATGTGTTCCAATGACAGCATTCAGAGGTCCCGACTTATTCTACGAGTGGTTAGTAATGCCGTTCGGCTTATGTAACGCTTCAGCTTACTTCGTCGATCTGATGAATAGAGTGTTCAGAGGAGTTTTGAATAAATTTGTTCTAGTTTTTATTGACGATATTCTAATCTTCTCTAAATCAAAGGCCGAACATGAAAAGAATCTGGAACAGGTTCTAGAAATTCTGAGATGGAATGTATTAAAAGCCAAATTTTCCAAATGTATCTTCTGGCAAGATGAAGTGAAATTTCTAGGCCACGTCGTATCAAAAGAAGGAATCGCTGTGGATCCAAGCAAAATCACGGCTATTGAGAATTGGAAACAGCCCAGTATCCCCACTGAAGTCCGCAGTTTTCTCGGATTGGCTAGCTATTACCGGAAGTTCGTTAAAAACTTTTCGAAGATATCTGGTATTTTAACGAAGCTTACGAAGAAGCACTCTAAGTTCAAATGGACTCCAGAAAGTGAGGAGGCTTTCGAAGAGCTAAAGTTAAGACTAACGACAACTCCAGTGTTAACCATCATCGACGGCAATCAAGATTTGAAAGTCTGGACTGATGCTTCTAGAGAAGGCCTTGGCGCAGTTTTAATGCAAAGAGGCCAAGTGATTGCTTATGCTAGCCGTCAACTGAAGCAACACGAGAAGAACTACGTAACTCATGATCTTGAGTTATTGGCTATAGTATTCGCCTTGAAAATCTGGAGACACTATCTCCTGGGTGAGAGATTTGAACTGTTTACAGATCACCAGTCGTTAAAGTGTTTGTTCACCCAGAAAGACCTGAATTTGAGGCAGCAACGTTGGCTGGAGTTTCTTGCAGCATACGATTTTGAAATTCTATACACTACAGGGAAAGCCAATGTCGTGGCCGATGCGTTAAGCCGAAAGAATGAAATGATCACCAGTTTCATCATTGCGACTTCGTTGATTGACAAGATATCGGCTCTGCAAGAAGACGACCAATTTATTAAAGGAATGAGTCAGCGAATTCGTGAAGGCAATGCTTCGGATTTCCAGCTAGACAGCGAAGGGATTCGGAGGTTAGAAGGACGAATTTGTGTTCCAGAAATTCCTGAACTCAGAAGAGAAGTGCTTGATGAATGCCACAAATCTAAGCTTAGTATCCATCCGGGTGTGAGTAAAATGTATAACGATATTAAGCGCACATTCTGGTGGAAGTCGTTAAAGAGAGACATCTCGATATATGTTAGTCGATGCCCTACTTGCCAGCTAGTCAAAAGCGACCAGCAGAAATTGGCTGGATTGTTACAACCACTAGAAGTCCCTGGTTGGAAGTGGGAACATATTTCTATGGATTTCATTGATGGTCTGCCCAGAACCAGAAAAGGGAATGACAGTATTTGGATGATCGTAGATCGCTTCACGAAGACCGCCCATTTCATACCTGTTAGATCAAACAGAACTTCCCAGAGTCTAGCGCAAATATATTTCAGGGAAATAGTTAGACTACATGGGGTGCCGCTCAGTATAGTCAATGATAGAGATACAATATTCACTAGCAAATTCTGGGAAGCATTTCAAATCGAGCTGGGAACGAAGTTGAACTTAAGCACCGCTTATCATCCTCAGACAGACGGTCAGACTGAGAGGGTGAATCGTATTTTAGAAGATCTATTGCGGGCTTGTGTTCTAGATTTCGGTGGATCATGGGAAGACCATCTGCATTTGGCTGAATTCTCTTATAACAACAGCTACTAGGCGAGTCTGACAATGTCGCCATTCGAAGCATTGTATGGTAGACCATGCCGATCTCCTGCTTGTTGGGTCGAACCTAGTAATAGACTCGTGTTGGGTCCTGATATGATTCGAGAAGCTGCCGACAAAGTCGATTTTATTAAGAAGCGATTACTCGTCGCTCAAAGCCGACAAAAGAGCTATGCTGATAGAAGAAGAAGAGATATATCCTTTGCGGTTGGCGACTATGTATATTTGAAAGTATCGCCGATGAGAGGAGTTATCCGGTTCGGTAAAACTGGAAAGTTGGCGCCCAAATTCACTGGTCCGTTTCCTATTCTGGAACGGATCGGGACTCTCGCTTATAGGGTCAAATTGCCTGATTGGTTGCCTAGAGTTCATGATGTATTTCACATATCTCAACTTCGAAAGCACGTTCATGATCCAGACTTGATCGTGGAAGAAGCAGCTCAGCAGGATATTGAAATTACTCCAGAATTAGCTGTGAGAAGAGAGCCGCTAAAGATTATCGGCAAAGAAACCAAAGAGCTGAGGAACAAGAAGGTTCACTTAGTCAAAGTGCAGTGGAGTGGAGAACCGCGAGATTGTACTTGGGAAACTGAGGAGAGCATTCAGAAATCTTATCCTAGATGCCGAGTGGATATCTCTGATTGACTCCGGTGCAAGGTATATTTACCATACTTTACATCACCATTTAATTCTCTATTCTATTGTTATTTTCTTTCCATGGATGTGCACTTTTAACTCTATAGTCTGAATGATTTTAAAAGGAGAATAGGAATTAATTTAAATGGTTTTGAATAGTTAAAAACAAATTGCTTGTTGGTTGTGTTGTGTGATTGTAGATTAGATTAATTAAAATTATTGAAACGATTGTTAATTTAATCAACAATAGAATAAAGTTAGAATTTATTCATTTAAATCACACATTGAACGATTTAAAAATAAATATAAATATATACATGTACATTTTATATATTTGAATAGGTAAATGGATCAGCTGTTGAGTAAAGATTTTATTTGCGTGCCCGACAAATAGGTAAACCTTAATGAGTTGGATGCGAAATTTTATTATATCAACTCCTGTGAATGCCATTGGATGCGGAGTGCTGGTTTTTCTGTGTGAAATAATAAACATCGCCATAGGATAGAAACAATTAATTTTGAACTACATTACATGGCATACTTCAGAAGATAGGCATACTTCATCATATACCACATAGGCATTTGGGGCTTGTGTGGCGAGGTGGAAGATTTACCATACGAGCGAGAGGCTTGTATGGCGATGATTATATTTTACAGGTTGAACTGATGACTGATATGGACTATTTAAATTGTAACGATTAAATTGTCAGATTAATAAAAACCCCACACGGGTCTGGAGTTGACAATAATCATGTCTCTCTAGTTATTCGATACGACACATGGACCATTTATTTCCCACACGGGGCTGGGTGACGAGAATTTATTCTCTGGAGTTATTATCAATACATGCTCCCCTGTAAACACAAGAATATATCACTATAAATATGTGTATGCTTATTAGGATTTATTGGGTACCTAATACGGCCCAATAAATTTCCAAACCTCTCTCCGTACAAACGAGGTTATGGTGAAATTTTTCGAAAATCCCGGGTGTTAGCCAAATTTTTGAAGAATTTGAAATTTCTCAGAAACTGAAAAGTTGGAGAATTGAAGCCAGATCGAACGTAGAGTTGATTAATCAAACCACTTTCGACTTTGTTCCTTTTCGGGGACGAAAAGTTTTAAGTGGGGGAGATTGTAACGACCCAGAAAATCTGAACCAATTTTAAAATTTTAAATTGGCTGAAATATTGGATTTTAAATATTGAAAATAAATATTTTAAATAATGGGAATGAAAGTGAGTTTGAATCGACAATTGAAAACGAATATAATTAATTTTAATTAAAAACAAGGCCTGAAATGGCGCTGTAGTTTCAAAAATTGAATTCAAACTTTGTCGGACTGTACCGGGTGCAAAACAAAACGGATTTTAGCAAAACCAAAAATATTTAAATCTGTTAGTGAATACCTTTCTAACGAATTTGAAAAATCGAATTTTCATAGCGGAAAGCAAAAGTTATGGCCGAATGAATTTTCAGAAAGGTCGCTATGGGATTTATATATCCCGTAAAATTGGCCATTTTGCATACGACCTCGGAATTCGACGAAACCACTTTTGTTGGATCCGGGATGTGAAGTTATTGCTATGTTTCAAATTTCATAATTTTTGAAGCTAGTATGTGAGCGTGGCAAAGGAAAATGTGTTTTGGTCAATTGTAGTTAAATTGGATCGACCAGAAATGGGCCTTTTTGCAAACGGTCTCAGAATTCGACGAAACTAGTTTTGTTGGAACCGTATCGTCAAAACATAGCCAGATTTATTTTTCTGGAATTTTTCGAATCAGTTTGTGGCCCTGGCAAATTGAAATGTACGTTCAAATCAAATATTGAATGTTATATATTTTAATTTGAAGGAAAACTGACTGAAATAGTCGAATGGGCCTACGAAACATATCCCATTGTGTTCGGAATGGGGGTAAAACACTAGGGTCGACAGTCGTTGGGTTTAGATTGGTGGTCGTGTCAGAAAACCCCTTTAAACTCCCCCGACCAATCATATTTTAAAAAAAAAATCTAATTTTCTCTCTCCCTGTATATCGCGACGCACGGCGGAAGTTGCTTGAGACCTTCTCTGTTCGATTTCTCCTCATCCACTCATTAATATCAAAAGCTTCAGTAGAAGATTTTGAAGAGCACGAGAAGATCTTCAAATCCGTATATAGTTTGGATTTTTTTCATTGTGTGGGTTGGAAGAACCGACATCACGAAGTTCAGCACTTCGAACCGCCGCCGCACCCTCCTCCCTACGTCGAAGTGGGGCCCACCTACCTCCGCCTGAGCGCCGTTCCTAGCACTACAAGGTGGTGTACTCCGATCGTCTCCAAGTTGCACGGATCGAAAGAAAAATTAAAACCTAGTTTTGAAGAAATCAAGCAGGTATCGGCTGATTTTATTTAATTTGATTTTAACACCTTTAAAGTGTTGCAAACCTTTGAAAAATCATATCTTTTTCGTTCGTTAACGAAATTCGATGAAACAGGAAACATCGTGACCGTGTGGACGTCTTCTACATTTTAGAAGAGACCGCATATTTTTCTGAGCCTTCTGCTATTTTTGGTGGAGTGGAACCCAATGTGAGATTTCTAATTTATAAACAATATGGAAAACGACGATGTATAAATTATATAGTCGATGTATGAGTTATATAAGCGTTGTACACCTCATGTATAAGCGTTGTATAAGTTGTACGTTCGATGTATAAGTTATATATGCGTTGTAAAAATTATATATGCATTGTAAAAATTATATATGTGTTGAAATAGAAGTGAATTTCTATATATATATATATATATATATATATATATATATATATACGCCCCTCGTCCACAAACCATGGACGATATTTATTGGTTGTGATTGGTGTGAAAATTGATTGATAGCGAATGGTTGTTTGGGATTGTTTGTGGTTGATATTGATTGATTGTGGTTGAAAAATACCCATTTGTGGTTGAGAAATATTTGGTTGAAACCACATAGGATTAGTTTGTGGTAATGAAATAAATATATACATGCCGCCTGCGTGCGAACTAGATGCATGATCCCCATTGTCAAAAACCGCGAGGTTTTAAGGTAGAGCGAGGAGCCGTACTGGGGACGGTCCCGGTTTTAACTACCCTGCCGTTATGCTACCGAAATTTTGAATAATATTCATGTGTTTGAATTATTTTCATTTGCTAAAACCATATTTATTCATTGAATAGAAAACCTTCATGTGTTGAATCGATATTCACTCGTTGAATTGAAATTCATGTGTTGAATGGTATTCATATTTTGAAATAAATTGTTTCATAATAAAAATAACCTTTTATCAACTATATGGACTATGTAAAATAATCTCGTTTTAAAAGAAATTGTTTTATAATAAAAATCCCATTTTTATCACCTATATAAACTATATAAAATAATAGTGTTTTGAAATGAATTGTTTTAAAATAAAAATCACATTTTTATTATACATATGAATTGTTGAAATAAAAATCACTCCTTTAATTCTATTCGAATAAACTATTACTGTTTTAACTTTATTTCGAATGGCTAATATTCGATTTAACTCCATTCGCTTGACTCTAGATTGCAACGATCACAATGGTTACGCCTGATTCTCTCAGGAAACATCCGACCGCCGTAGGCTATCTGCAGCCCTGCGAATTACGCTAGCAGTCGTACGAAATGGCAACACATCCTAAATAACTATGTTTGGCTAACTCTATCTCAAATAACTATATTCGATCAACTCTAATCGAATGACTAATATTCAATTTATCCTAATTTGATTAATTATTTTCAATTAACTTTATCTGGTTAACTCTAACTGATTAACTCTAACTGGTTAACTCTAATTAATTAAATCTAATTAATTAACTCTAATTGATTAATTCTAACTCTAATCGATTAACTCAACTCAAATTGATTAATTCTAACTCTAATCAATTAACTATAATTCAATTAACACCTTTGATTTAACTCTTCGTCCATATTCAGTTCCAAATATCGATGCTGAAATCGATTTTTACTTCTCTATATAAGTCCTGACATATATATCCTATTTATCAAATGATAAACATTTCATTTGATTTATAAAATGTTATTTATAAATTTATCTTCTCAATCTGTCGGTCAAAATAGATTCTATTTAAAATCTTTGCTTTAAATCCATATCATGTTGTACCCGTGTGCGAAGCACAGGTCTAAACCTTTCAAATGTAAAATTCTCCTTTTATACAACTCTAGTCACTTTTCAAGTATTTCCTTTTATAATCTATTTATTTACAAAATAAATCCCTTTTTAATAATTCTATTTAGTTTATAAAATATTTCCTTTTTGTATATAAAATCCATTGATTTTATAAGTAATTCCTTTTATAATCTAACTATTTCCTTTTCTATTTGTTTTACAAATATTTCTCTTTCTATTCTATTTATTTTTCAAATAAATATTCCTTTTCAATTTTATTTGTTTTCTAAATAAATATTTTCTTTTTTTTATAAAATATTTTGATTTTATAATTATTTCTTTTTTTAATCTAACGTTGAAAATTTCCTTTTTAACATTCCAGTATTCCTTATGGTATTTAAAATACCATATAACAATGATAAATATTATCCAAACACACATAATCTACAACAGATTATATATCACATTATATATCACAATATATGAATAGCATTAAAATAAATGTTGAGGAACCCTGTTGGGTCCCTCCGACCTGTTTTCCCTACATCTACATATGTTAATCAACATAAATAACACGAATATGAAATATTCTGATAAACAGAATCAATATTCGACTAACGATTTATATGTATCGTTATCTATATTTTCAACCAATTAACTAGCAGTTCAACCAAACAGTCAACACACAGCAAACAATCATCATTTACCAATTATAAAAATATTATATAAAAATATATCTGAGCAGAGTTAGTGAGTTTTACTCACCTTGGTCGGTGATCGTTAAATAACGATTATCGGTCATTGATTCGATTTAGGCGTTTAATTTCTCCATAAATCCAAACGAGCACCAATTCACTCCCAGTCAATTTCATTGTGTGGCCCTCGTCCATACGGTCCCAACGGATCTAACCGTTCGAAATTCTTATTATGTATGAGCAAAATATCGCATTAACAAGATTGTGCATATTTAAGTTAAATTAAAACAAAACTTATATTAGAGATTATATATATTGGGCCCTCACCCTTTCAGCCCAAGCCACTT
The DNA here is from genome assembly GCA_030737875.1 of Allium sativum. NCBI lineage: Eukaryota > Viridiplantae > Streptophyta > Magnoliopsida > Asparagales > Amaryllidaceae > Allium > Allium sativum. Next base: position 63,287,004 of record JASFAX010000020.1, on the reverse strand, counting down.
CCTTTTGCACCCTTTACTTCTCCTTCTCTGATTACAACAGATCACGCTTCCAGTTAAAACACCCACCATTGTCGATCTTCAGCACCACCTCAAGCCTTCATTCCTCTATCGATTCGCATAAATTAAACACCATTACAATCTCCTCCGAAATATCCTTCTTCCTACTTACAAATTACACAAATCGCACTCCAGACCAGAGATGCGTTGATACTCCTGAAGCTGCTGTACTGGCAAATCGATCGACAGTAATGTTGTACGGATTCACCAAAACTTTGCAATAAGGTGCGAAATCACCTCCTAAATCCAAATCTAACCACCGATACTTGATTCAACGCTTCTATGATCTGCGATTTCCAGCCCTAGCTCACGCTGGGTATAAACGAACGAAGAAAATTCCACTGAACCCATTAACACTTACACCAAAATGAAGAGCATCCTATAAGTAGCTCATATATATATATTATGATTTTAGGAATTTCCTTTGGTTTTATTTGGATTTTTCAATCTCTCATTTTTTTACTGTTAGAAAGAAAAGTGTGACGGCGGAAAACATTTGACCAGAGGAAGAAGTTATTTAGGGTTTGGAGGTAGGTAGTGTATTTATAGGATGGTTTTAATATTTTTTATTCGATTATTTTATTTTATTTTAAGCAATCGCTGTTTGTATTCGTCCTCTAAAATTCCTGTGATCACATACGATACCCAAAAATCATGAAACTGGACATGCACCTTCAGTTCGACATTACGGACCCAACGAAACTGGTTTCGTCGAATTCCGACTCCATTTGCTCACATGGAGTATTTTTAACTGTCAAAATATCGATTGTTTTTCACATTAAAATCGTGTATGGCCACATATTGACTTCACAAATCACGGAACTTGACATCTAACAATAATTTAATATTGCAGATCCAACAAAATTAGTTTCATCAAATCTCGACTTCGTTTGCAAAACTCGTTATTTTTAAAGCCCTAAATAGACCATTTGAATATATAAATATATTTAAAAAAAATAAATTTAATATTTAAAAATAAATATTATCGTATATATTCACAATAGAATATCATATAGCTCCATTGGGATTTACAACTCGATATTTCAAATCTCGGTTTAATCGATAATCAAATTTATATTGAAAAATCCTTTTATAATATAAATAAATCGATATAAATTATAAAGGAGTTCCATAACGACTTTTCTAAATTTGGATTTGGACATAAATCAAAATCTACACAATGAAATCCCAATTTTTCTCATCCACTAGAAAAAAATACTTCACCAGCTCCTAACGTTTCTTGTTTCACAGAAATCCGATTTAAAACGGACCCTGTATATTCAATTGAAGTTCAAATCGCCAAATAGCGAACTTCCGCGCCATTTCGAGCTCGATTTTAATTATAATATAATTATTAGTTCAAACTGCCGTTCAAATAATATATTCGTTATTCTAATTCAATTCTAAACTGAATTAAATATCATAGATAATCCAATTCACACCATTTTGTGAATTCCACTATTTCTGTCTATTTCAGAAATTAAATATATTAGTATATTATTTATTTTAATTAAATATTAAATATTATTTAATTCTGGTCATTTTAAATAGCCAAACCATTATTTAAATAATTAAATAAATTATTTACATGCCATAAAATTACGGGTCGTTACATTCTTCCCCCCTTAAAATAATTTCGTCCTCGAAATTGCTAAAGTAGAAAACAACCATATTAACTGGTTTAAAAATTATTTATTTTTTTACTTTTGATTTTATTTCAATTGAACTAATTTAATTTCAACTAAAATATTAATTAATTCTTATCAAGGAAAATTTTCTAAAATCCTAAAAAATTTCTAACATCCGAAAATTTCGCCAGCACCTACTTTGTATCGGTCAATAGTCCAAACCCCAACTTGCCTCTCTAGGCCCTTTCCTTTCAAAAAGAAAATCAAAAAGCCAAGCGACTTGCCAAATCGGCTCATAAATCACCAAATCCATAAAAATAAATGTGTATCTTTTTGTCGGGCATATCATTATATCATTTCCATCTGCTACCCGGTCAGCATATACAAATGCATTCCTAAACAAAATCCCAATTTTATTCTCAACACCAAATCATTCACGTATCCTAGCCAAATTCCATTTCAAACCAAAGTTCCATTCTTGATTCCAACTACTAACTCATCGATCCAATACCATTTCAGATTCCTATCTCACAATTCAAAATTTGATTCTATTTGATATATTATATTCCAATTTAATTTCCATTAATTGGTTTCAATTCAATTCATATTTGCTTTCACAAATTTCTATTTAATTTGTTTTTAATTCAGACGATCTTTTCCTGGGAGTTTTAAACAACTTTGCTTTTCACAAAAATCAAATATTCCCTTTTCGAGATTCAAAACAACTTGTTTTCCCCAAAACAATTCAACACAACAATCTTTGGTAGTAATCTGTCACTTAGGACTCAAAAATGAACACTGATGATGTGGCCACCATTATCAGAGTTATTTTCCTGCGATCGAAGTGAGTTCAATACTATATAACTTTAAAAATCCTTTTAAACAGTTCCACATTGAAATACACTTCAAAATACCTCTCACAATGCTTGTAAAACAAATTTTAAAATCTCCCAGGATATTAAAATTCTCATATAATTAATCCAAGTCCATTTACAAATACTCATTCACATTTTAGGAATTTTAATTCCAATTCTAATTTAATTCAGATTTAATTCATCTGCTTTAATATATTACCTTTACACGAGTTTTGTTTGGTTATTTTCATAACCATTTTAGTTATAATCAACCAACACATCCAATATACTATAATAATTCGAATATAAATATTTTCTTTATATTGAAATATACTTTGGGTAAAATTATCTCATTTACCCTCTTTTCAAAACATATTGTGTCGGTTTATCATACTTGAGTGTCTAGAAACCCTTATCGATACAGTGGATCAGACTGATCGACTAGAATTCACAAACTACTCAATCAATAAATCTCCATAATATAAAACAGTTTTTATATAAATAACAAATACATTCACTCGTATATGTATATATATATACTCAAACTCAATCTAGGGTGTTACTAACCCCATCTCTACTGAGTCACGCCACAGAGCCAAGGTAATCACTTAACCTTCAGCTCTGATACCACTGTAACGAACTGGAGATTTTCGACTCCGAAAATCAACACAAAACAACTATGTTGACTATTCAGAAATCGGAAATACCTGATGATTAATAAAAAGAAGTTAGAGGGTGAGAATAGATAAAATAGAAAATTAGAATAGAAGAAGAAGAAGATCACCACAGAACAAAATCAGAGTAATACGAATCTCACAGCGAAACGAATAAAATATAATGTATAACATAACTTTGCAATAAAACAGTATATATATATAATAACATTAACAGAATACAACACTTACACACAGTGGAAATAACAATAGCTATATAATCCTGAAGCCTCCTGCTTCAAGCTCCTCCAAATATATCTGTAAAGACCTGAACTACTTGATTGCCCGTACAAATTTGGGCACCCAAGAGTTTAGGGAAAAACAAAACAAAATAAACTCTGGGTCAGTCATGGGACTGGTGTGATTAAACTCAAATAATTTGGTTTAATTTTTCAAAATCCTTTTCAAAAGAAAAGATAATCGTAAGACCGATCCACACATAAACACGAATGGTTTTTACCTTATGATAACCAAAACAGTTTTGGAAATCAGTACTTCTCTGATATTATAATAATGTCTAATAACAAGTAATTAACAATCTAGTAGAACGCTTGCATCTCACGTTCCACATATGTAGTATACAAACAAAACCGAGGGCGCTTATTGGAGATTGGATTACGACTATGACAAGGTATGGGACCACCTGCCGATAGTGTATCTCTAAAGGAGAATACACTGGGTTCAACAAGAACGTCTTGCAACCCGGCCCACACATGACCGACCACTCATTTCGCTTGAGTGTATCGAATGTATATCACCAACGGTTGGGAGCTACCTACCGTTTCCTGAAAAGGGACAACATCGAAAATAGATAAAAGAAATGAAATAGATTTTCTCTAGATAGGTGATATACACCCTAATGGAAGCGACCCACCTAGCCATGCTGCGTCATTTCCCGGTTGATGAGGCTTGAGGTCATAACGTATCTTTTGGAACACCTGACCACCATTCACTTTGAATGCCACATCGTCATACTCGCCAAATAACAAATTGATTTCCCCAAAAATAACACGGGTATAAAGCTAAGAGAAACAAATTCCTCCGCCACCAAATGTAAGTACATTTGAAGAGATCAACTTACGCGATCCTTTAAATATACTTTGTCAGACATTCATCCATTCATGTTGTCCTGGGACTGGACAAACCGAAGGCACTATTCTATAAACAGGATAGCCCTTGCATAACTCCATCTTCAATTATTTTCATTATATTTGATAGCAACGCTAACATCCATACAGAGTGGTTTCTGGTAATGAATCTGATCCCAGTCTCTCCGTATGGACGACAGAAAAATGGTCAAAAACTTCGATAGTCGGTGATTTAACTATCAAAGAAAAACATGTGTGCAAACAACGATATTATCTCCAGATGGAAATTCTATCGGTCAATCAACATTCAACACTGATATCCTTTAATTTAAATTATCATTACTTTATCCATTTACCCATTTCATGTCTCCATGTATTCGTAAATTCTTATTTTCTAAATTTAGAAAATGTAATTTATTAATCATTCGAAAACATCTCTATATTTACTCCCATTTCTTGTTTTCTATATTAGAAAACATTTCTGATTTTTTATTTGGAAAACATTTCCAAAACTCCTTTATATGATTTAAACAGATGTTTAAATAAAACATCACTAAGCCAATTCAAACCGTTACACTCATTAACTAAATTCACTTAATCAACCTTCACTATTGAACCTTAACCATTTCTTAGTTAAAACTGACGCCAATCAAGTTAGGGTATAATTACCTCTCGGACCTTAACTGCACAACATTTCTAACCTCGAAATAGAAAAAGTTCACCCTTTATAAATATTTTAATCAACTTCCTTACGTAACTCGGATTCTATTTACGAATCCACTTCTTTTACCAAAATCATTTGATTTTAAAATAGTGTTCAAATCCCTATTTCTGAAATATCTAACTACAAAATATAACTTTTATTCCTTAATTTAACTAAATAACTAAATAGACAATTTATAAAGAAATCATTAAATCTTGATTAAAAAAGGGAAAGTGTACTTTCCCGAATTCGATATAATCGAATTCCAACGTATAACCCTCTTTCGAAAAATCTCTATTCGATAACTCCTTTTCGAATAAACTATATTCGATAACCCTTTGAATAACTATATTCGATAATCTCTCTCTTCGAATAACTATATTCGACAATCTCTCTTCGAATGATTTACATTCGATTAACTCTCTTAATTCTATTCGAATAAACTATTTCGAATAACTCCTTTAATTCTATTCGAACAAACTATTTCTGTTTTAACTTTTTTTCGAATGGCTAATATTCGATTTAACTCCACTCGCTTGACTCTAGATCGCAGCGATCACAATGGTTATGCCTGATTCCCTCAGGAAACATCCGACCGCCGTAGGCTATATGCAGCCCTGCGAATTACGCTAGTAGTCGTACGAAATGGCAACACATCCTAAATAACTATGTTTGGCTAACTCTATCTCAAATAACTATATTCGATCAACTCTAATCGAATGACTAATATTCAATTTATCCTAATTCGATTAACTATGTTCAATTAACTCTATCTGGTTAACTCTAACTGATTAACTCTAACTGGTTAACTCTAATTAATTAAATCTAATCAATTAACTCTAACTCTAATTGATTAATTCTAACTCTAATCGATTAACTCTAACTCAAATCGGTTAATTCTAACTCTAATCAATTTACTATAATTCAATTAACTCCTTTGATTTAACTCTTCGTCCATATTCATTTCCAAATATCGATGTTGAAATCGATTTTTACTTCTACATATAAGTCCTGACTTATATATCCTATTTATCCAATGATAAACATTTTATTTTATTTATAAAATATTATTTATAAATTTATCTTCTCAATCTCTCAGTTAGAATAGATTCTATTTAAAATATTTGCTTTAAATCCATATCATGTTGTACCCGTGTGCGAAGAACGGGTCTAAACCTTTCAAATGTAAAATTCTCCTTTTATACAATTCTAGTCACTTTTCAAGTATTTCCTTTTATAATCTATTTATTTACAAAATAAATACCTTTTTAATAATTTTGTTTATTTTATAATATATTTCCTTTTTATATAAAATCCATTGATTTTATAAGTAATTCCTTTTATAATCTAACCATTTCCTTTTCTATTTGTTTTACAAATATTTCTCTTTTTATTCTATTTATTTTTCAAATAAATATTCCTTTTCAATTCTATTTGTTTTCTAAATAAATGTTTTCTTTTTTTATAAAATCTTTTGATTTTATAATTATTTTCTTTTTCTAATATAACATTGAAAATTTCCTTTTTAACATTCCAGTATTCCTTATGATATTTAACATACCATATAACAATGATAAATATTATCCAAACACACATAATCTACAACAGATTATATATCATATCATATATCACAATATATGAATAACATTAAAATAAATGTTGAGGAACCCAGTTGGGTCCCTCCGACCTGTTTTCCCTGCATCCACAGATGTTAATCAACATAAATAACACGAATATGAAATATTCTGATAAACAGAATCAATATTCGACTAACGATTTATATATATCATTATCTATATTTTCAACCAATTAACTAGCAGTTCAACCAAACAGTCAACACACAGCAAACAACCATCATTTACCAATTATAAAAATACGTTATAAAAATATAACTAAGAAGAGTTAGTGAGTTTTACTCACCTTGGTCGGTGATCGTTAAATAACGATTATCGGTCATTGATTCGATTCAGGCATTTAATTTCAGCATAAATCCAAACGAGCTCCAATTCACTCCCAGTTAATTTTATTGTGAGGCCCTCGTCCATACGGTCCCAACGGATCTAACCTTTCGAAATTCTGATTATGTATGTGTGAAATATCACGTTAACAAGATTGTGCAGATATTAAATTAAATTAAAACAAAACTTATATTAGAGATTATATATATTGGGCCCTCACCCTTTCAGCCCAACCCACTTCCTTTTGCACCCGCTACTTCTCCTTCTCTGATTACAACAGATCACGCTTTCAATTAAAACACCCACCATTGCCGATCTTTAGCACCACCTCAAGCCTTCATTCCTCTATCGATTCGCATAAATTAAACACCATTACAATCTCCTCTGAAACCTCCTTCTATCTACGTACAAATTACACAACTCGCACTCCAGACCAGAGATGCGTCGATACTCCTAAAGCTGCTGTACTAGCAAATCGATCGATAGTAATGTTGTTCGGATTCACCAAAACTTTGCAATAAGGTGCGAAATCACCTCCTAAATCCAAATCTAACCACCGATACTCGATTCAATGCTTCTATGATCCGCGATTTCCAGCCCTAGCTCACGCTAGGTATAAACGAATGAAGAAAAATTCCACCGAACCCATTAACACTTACACTAAAATGAAGAGTATCCTGTAAGCAGCTCAAATATATATATATATTATGATTTTAGGAATTTCCTTTGGTTTTATTTGGATTTTTCAACTCTCATTTTTTTACTATAAGAAAGAAAAGTGTGATGGCGGAAAACATTTGACCAGAGGAAGAGTTATTTAGGGTTCGGAGTTATGTAGTGTATTTATAGGATGGTTTTAATATTTTTTATTCGATTGTTTTATTTTATTTTAAGCAATCGCTGTTTGTATTCATCCTTTAAAATTCCTATGATCACATACGATACCCAAAAATCACGAAACTGGACATGCACCTTTAGTTCGACATTACGGACCCAACGAAACTGGTTTCGTCGAATTCCGACTCCATTTGCTCACACGGTGTATTTTTAACCGTCAAATATTGACTATTTTTCACATTAAAATCCCGTACGGCCATATACTGAATTCAAAAATCACGGAACTTGACATCTAACAATAATTTAATATTGCGGATCCAACAAAATTAGTTTTGTCGAATTTCGACTTCGTTTGCAAAACTGGCTATTTTTAAAGCCCTAAATAGACCATTTAAATACATAAATATATTTAAAAACAATTAAATTAAATATATAAAAATAAATATTATCATATATATTCATAATAGAATATCATACAGCTCCACTGGGATTTACAACTCGATATTTCAAATCCCGGTTGAATCGATATTCAAATTTATGTTGAAAAATCCTTTTATAATTTAAATAAATCGATATAAATTATAAAGGAATTCCATAGCGACTTTTCTAAATTTTGATTTGGACATAAATCAAAATCTACACAATGAAATCCCGATTTTTCTCTTCCACTAGAAAACATACTTCACCAGTTCCTAACGTTTCTCGTTTCACAGAAATCCGATTTAAAACGGACCCTGTATATTCAATTGAAGTTCAAATCGCCAAATAGTGAACTGTCACGCCATTTCGAGCTCGATTTTAATATAATATAATTATATGTTCAAACTGCCATTCAAATTATATATTCGTTATTCTAATTCAATTCTAAACTGTATTAAATATCACAGATAATCCAATTCACACCATTTTGTGAATTCCACTATTTCTAACTATTTCAAAAATTAAATATATTATTATATTATTTATTTTAATTAAACATTTAATATTATTTAATTCTGGTCATTTTAAATAAACAAACCATTATTTAAATAATTAAATAAATTATTTAAATGCCATAAAAATACGGGTTGTTACATTTTGCATGTGCCTAGGTCTGTGGGATTGAAGATATATGCAGGCGTGAGATTTCAAAACATAGTTCATGTTGATTTCAAACTAGACTGTATTTTATTTAGACTAAGCAAGTGCAAGATTTAAAAGCCTAGGGTACCTAGCATGTGCATTTAGTTTTGCACAATGTAGGCAACATATGGTGCATTTCGTGCATGTGGGTTATTAAATATATATTTATTTAATAGTTTCTTATAATATGAAGTTTACATAAAACTTCGTTCGTACGAGCCGCTACGGAAAATTTAAAATATGATCGTGAAAAGCAATGTGCCCCGATCCCAAAAATATAATAAAATAGACTAGTTAACTTATTCAGTGAGGCTCCAAAAATGCTGATATAGGGCATAAATCATGTTAAACAAAATAGTTGTTTATTTTCCAAATTAAAAATAGTAGAGAAATTTTATAAATTAAATTAATAATATGTCTCAAAAGTCTTATAGTAATTATAGTTCAGACTTTACAAAAATTGGTTTCACTAAAATCCAAGATCATTTGGAAATTAAATTGATATAATATAAATCGATTCCAAAGTAAACAAATCTATTAATAATAAAACATTATCATCATGTATATTCAAACAGAATATACATAGCTTCAAAATAATCGAATTTGGATTTTAAACTCAATATTTTCATTTTCAAATTAAACGATATTCTATATATTTTAAAATCCATTTATTATTTTAAATAAATTATTATGTTTTATAAACGATTCCATAGCGAATTTATGAAAATTTAATTTGGACATACACATATAAGGCGAAATCTCGGTTTGTGATGGCCGCCCCGCATCATCAGACATTTCCCCGAAATGTGCTGTGTCAATGTCCAACTAGCACGGGACGATCACCAAAAAAGGATTGAAACGATGAATCATCAAGAACATGTAGTATATCTCATAACGCATGGAATAAAATATAATAATAACATATTTTGATATAAAGCAGGCGAGATAGTGCATAAGCTGAAAACTAAACCATATCCATCAGAGTAGCGGACTCCCAAAATATAGCTTATGATCCAAACCATTATTACAACTTCAAAAAACTGTCTCTAAAAAGGAAATAAAAGAGGTACACTACTAATGCCCAAGCAGTGACCAACAACAAAACAGGGAGAATATATGTATATAGTACGTGGAAGCCTCCTGCTCATCTCCTGATGCATAACCACCTAATCTGTCTCTAGTCTGCTCGTTTAGGAGCACCAAGATTAATAAGAAGAGACATAAAACTTTGGGTCAGAAAAAAGTATGGTATGAGCGATAGCAGATCTATACCACTAAATAGAGCAATAATAGGTATAAGTAATCATACTTGACCTGGACCTACAACCAAAGAGTTAGCGCAACAAGATGTATAATACTCTAAGGTAACACTAACATATAGTGTAAAAATGGGAGTGTGCGTGTCATGGTGATAGCAAACATCAAACATATCAATCATCCTCACATCTCTCACTCAGTGCGTAAAGCATATGACATCCACCCTTTGATCATCAAATCCATTGGGGCCATGACGGAGTCCAACTCCGTACAATTATCGCTATGACCACTTTTCCCTTTGGGGCCCTGAAGGAGTCCCACTCCATACAACCTCTGACCGCACTGCATTGGTCCATAGTCAATTACCCTATCGGGTCAACCATTCCACATAGCCCTGGTCCTGGTTCGTCTATATACCCCTCTCTCAATGGTCAACCAAAGTTATGGATATCGATAACCCCTTTGCACACGTCCCGCAGCAAAGCCCAACTTTAGAATTTAACTCATTGGTTCCCATCTGGATGCTGAGTAATAACTTCTCACTTGGACCTCCTTTCCATCTCGGGTTTTAGTTGAATTGGAGTTGATCTGCAGAAGAGTTCACAATTATCATCGCGTGGTATATATTTAAATCCAGTTCTCCATCTGGTCGGTTCGTGACCCTCTCCTGGTGGCGGTTCGTGACCCTCTCTTGGAGGCAGTTCGTGACCCTCTCCTGGTGGCGGTTCGTGACCCTCTCCTGGTGGCGGTTCGTGACCCCTGTTTGTGACCCAATTGGCGGTTCGTGACCCTCTCCTGGTGGCGGTTCGTGATCCTCTCCTGGGGGCGATTCGTGACCCCGTTGGCGGTTCGTGAGACTTACCCCTTCAGGAACCGAAATCCTGCTGTTTTTCTAGCAAGATAATTTCGCCAAACGACGGCGTTTTCAACCATTCTAACTTTCCTATCACATCAAAAAACATACCAAACAATAGTAGCAACATATAGAATCAATCAAAAACATTAAAACATCAATTAACTAGGCTATTGTAGATCAAACATACCCCAAATCTAGGATTTTCCCCTTAACCATGTTTAACCATATCTAAGTATAGGTTTAACAAACTTAATCCAAATTAACCCAAATTCATATCAGCGACATAAAATAATATTTTTGAAATTCTGCGTATTTTTTCCAGAACTTTTAGATGTATAATTTCACTAATTATCACTAGTCACCCCTAATTAGCCATAATTAGTGTATAAACATGCAAATCACTCACCTTAGCCACAAATGAATGTTAGATCTAAAACTTACATTGATTTGGCATGGATTCCTATGAAGTGAAGCAGCTCCAACTCTGATTTGGTGTTAATCCGACTTGATTTGACGTAGATTTGATCAATTAGTGATTAGGAAGCAATTAGAGAGAGATTTGGAAGATGAAGGCCGTGATTAGGGTTAGAGGAATGTTTGTGGCGGCTAGAAAAAGGAAAGGGAATGTTTCCCTAAACCCTTTCAGCCCTTCCATAACCCTAATCCCGAAATGGTTTATGGGCCTAGCTGTTAATCACCCTATTAAGCCCGATTAAGTTGTTTTTCCATCTTCCAAACCTTATTTCAGCCATATCTCCCAAACAGTAAGTCCGTTTGATTAATGTGACCACGCTACGGAATGGAAAACCATCACTCGAATCCAATGGAAGAGGTTTTAGGTTAAAACTCCTTACCAATCAAAAGTTATAGACAAAACAAGATTCGCCGGGGGCAAAACGGTCATTTAAAATTCTGTAAAAATCTTGAATGTGGGAAAAGACCCCAATAGTCGTTTCCCAAAGTTACACGACCATATGACTTCATATGCGAATAAAATAAATATTTTATGATCTTCGATATGTAGAATGCGGGTCGTTACACTCTCTCTCCCTTAAGAAATTTCGCCCTTGAAATTGCTTAACCAAGAAAACATACAGTGGTGTCCCGCATGCCTATCATCCATTTACAAACAATCAAAAATACATAATAACACAACAAGCCTATCCTAGCATGCGGCTTACTAACAAGCGAGTAACTATATCGCGATTAAAATCTTACCAAGTAAAGAGCTCTGGATATGACTCCCTTATGCTCTCCTCGGTTTCCCAAGTACAGTCATTCTCATTATCATCTCCACTGGACCTTAACCAGTTTCACAGTCTTCCTCCGTAGTTGCTCCGTATCATGTCCGATAATACGAACTGGTCTACGGTTTCCAACTGCCTCGGGATCTATCTCAATATCATCCAACTGATTTGGTGAAATAGTTATATCAGAATCGTGCACGAATTTACTTAACCGAGGAACAGAAAATACGTTCTGCACTGCCACCATCTTGTCAGGTAATCCAACTTTATACGCTAAATTCCCAATTTGTTCGAAAACTGGAAATGAACCAACAAAGCTTGGTGCTAATTTACCTCTCCTTCCAAACCGAGTCACACTCTTCAACGGAGAAATCTTGACGAATACTATGTCGCTAACAGAGAATTTTAAATCTCTTCGTCTTTTATCAACATAACTCTTCTGCCTATCTTGGGCAACCTTCATTCGCTATTGAATAACCTTGATCTTATCTGAAGTCTCTCTTATTATATCTGGTCCAAGCACAAATTTCTCGTCGGTTTCCAACCAACATGAGGGTGAGTTGCACGGTTTTCTGTACAAAGCTTCAAATGGAGCCATACCAACACTGGACCGATAACTATTATTATATGCGAACTCAACCAAGATGCAAATGGTCATCCCATGAACCCCCCAAAATCCAATATACAAGCTCTCAAAAGATCCTCTAATACACGATTCACCCTCTCTGTTTGACCATCGGTTTGAGGGTGGTAAACGGTACTGAGATGTAACTCTGACCCTAAAGCCTCTTGTAAGCTCTTCCAAAACCCACTAGTAAATAATGGATCTTGGTCACTCACAATACCTTTAGGTACTCCATGAAATCTCACAACCCACTTCTTATACAATTCTGCTAACTTAGCTGTCGTTCTATTCGACTTGACATGTATAAACCTTGCATTTTTGGTCAATCGATCCACAATCACCCAAATACTATCATGACCTGATCTAGTCCTTGGTAAACCATTAATGAAATCCAATGAGACTTGTTCCCATTTCCATTCGAGTATTTCAAATGGTTGTAACAAACCACTGGGCTTCTTTTGATCGGCTTTAATTAACTAGTAGTTCATGCACTTAGATATAAACTTCCCAACTTCTCTCTTCATCCCTTCCGAGTAGTATGTCTGCTTCATGTCTCGATACATTTTGTTGCCACCAAGATGTATAGTCAGCTTCGAGTGATGACACTCTCTGAGCACTTCAACTCTCAATCCATTTATGTTAGGTACAACCAGCCTCTCATTCTTTTGAAGCCATCCTTCTCGATCAAGTCCATACTTGTTCATTCTCTCGCCATCGATACCCATCTCTGCCTTGGAGATGATTTCTAATAGATTAGGATCGTCCCTCTGACTGGAACCAATTTGCTCAATCAAATTCGGTCTGATCGTCAAATATGCTAACATCTCTGGATCCAATTCACACTAAGGTCTAAAATCATATCCCACATATACTCCAGTTGATTCCATTCCAGAAACATAGCCCCCAAACTGGCATGTCTCCTACTCAATGCATTAGCTACCACATTTCCCTTCCCGGATGTGTATGCGATATTGAAATCATATGAAGTCAAGAACTATAACCATCTCTACTGCCAAAGATTTAAATCCTTTGAGAGAAAAGACACTTTTAAGACTTAGATCGGTAAACAATTCAAATCTTTCTCCCAAGAGATAGTGTCTCCACATCTTCAGTGCGAACATGATTTCTGCCAATTCTAAATCATGGGTAGGATACCTTTTCTCATGTGGTTTCAGTTGCCGACTTGCATAAGCTACATCCCTACCTCCTTGCATCAGTACAGCACCTAGTCCGGTACCACAAGCATCCGTGTATACCGTCATCTCTTTGTCCCCCTTAGGAATAACTAACACTGGAGCATACGTTAACTTCTCCTTTAGACTCTTAAATGCATTCTCACACCTTCTGTCCCAAGCAAAAGCTTGATTCTTCTTGGTTAACTGAATTAATGATGTTGCTATCTTGTAGAAGTCTTTAATAAATTTACGATAGTATCCAGCTAACCGCAAGAAACATCTCACGTCCGTTGCATTCTTGGGCGTAGACCAATTAACCACCTTCGCAGGGTCCATGACAATACTATTCTCTGAAATAGTATGGCCTAAGAACCTCACTTCCCTCCTCCAGAGGTGACACTTAGAAAATTTCGCTTTCAATCAGTGTTTCCTTAACACCTCCATCACTGTCCTCAAATGTTCCTTGTGTTCTTCCTATGTCCTCGAGTAAACCAAGATATCGTCCACGAACACAAGAACAAACTTAATTAATTGATCCCTTAAAACCCTATTCATAAGATCCAAAAAATATTCGAGTGCATTGGTCAACCCGAATAGCATGACCAACCACTCATGAAATCCAAACGGCATCCGAAATGTTGTTTTAGGTATACTCTCAGCTGCAATTTGGAGCTGATGAAAAATAGTCGCGAGATCCAATTAGGAAAACACTCTTGCTCCATTCAGTTGATCAAACAAATCATCTATCCATGGGAGAGGATACTTATTCTTCCTAGTCACCTTGTTTAACTCACGGTAGTCCACACATAAGCGAAGGGAACCATCGGCCTTGGTAGCAAATACAACTGGTGGCCCCCACTCAGAAACACTTCTTCGAATAAATCCCTTCTTCAAAAGATCCCTTACTAGAACTTCGAGCTCTCGTTGCTCCCTTGGCTCCATATGACGAAGTGGCATCACTATAGGTCTGACATCTTTCACTAAATCAATCTGAAACTTGATCTCTCGTTGTAATGGAAGTCCGGTCACTTCCCCGAAGATGTTCGGATACTCGCCAACAATAGGCACATTTGATAACTCATCGTATGGGATGTTGAGGAAAATTATAAAACTATCCATCACCCTATCACTAGGTAGGCAACCCAATACCACCCTCCGTCCATCATCCTCTCTAATGGTCACCGAAGACCCCTCAGAGTCTACCACCACCCCATACTTTTGGAGCCAATCGACTCCCAAAATAATGCCAAACCCAGTAAAGCCCGAAACAAAGCAATCACAAGCAAATACACATCCATGACTCGATAAGACCAAATTACGAAAAATCATACAAAGGCTAGTTTCCGATCGGGTTCATCACAACTAAAGGTCTATCGACAATCTCGGGTTCCAATTCCAACCTATCTACCAGGTCATTAGATACGAAGGAATGGGAAGCCCTGGTATCAAACAGTACTCAAACAGGAACATCATGAATAGAAAGTATACCTTAGATAATGACACCATTTCCCTTCTCCGCTGCTGTTGGAGCATTCGATGAAGAAGGAACAACATTGGTAGCATATGCTTTTACGATCTTCTTCTCCTTAGGATGTTGTCGGCGTTTATCCTTGTGATGTCCCACTTGTCCGCAATTGAAGCACTTCCTGTCTGCTGGCTTTGTTCGACAATCTCTGGCATAATGGCCCTTCTTTCCACTGCTAAAGCACTCGATATGTTTCTTATTCTAATTTTTCTGACCATCCTTGGTTTGTCTTTGTTTCCTCTTATTCTGAGAATTCTTATTGCCTTCACCGCTTGCCTGCGGTTTCGGCTCCTCTGCAGATGTAACAATGACCTTAGTCTTTGGTTTAGGGTAAAGGCTCTCCGACCTCAATGCCTTTCCCATAATAGATTCGAATGTTTCATCTATATGGTTTATAAGTCTTTCCCCAAGTACCCATCTAGGCCAATTATGAACTTTTCGTTCTTCTTCTCGGCAGTATCGATAAGTGATAATCCATATTTTGATAAAGTATCGAATCCAGTAATATATTCTAAGACTGCCTTATCATTCTGCTTAAGTTCCCAAAACTTCCTAAACAATTCTGATTTCTGAGCAGCTGGAATAAACTTTTCACTGAAGCGAATCTTAAACTGATTCCAAGTAACTTGATCCTCGGGAGTGGACGCTATAATGGCATTCCACTAATTCATTGCCCGTCCTTGAAGTTGAAATGATGTTAGCTTCCTCTTCATTGCATCATCGACCCCCAAATCCTCGAAGATGCGCTCACAACTGTCCAGCCAATCTTGAACCACCATAGCCGATTCTGTTCGATGGAATGGCTTCCCACAAAGACTAGTATAATCCTTGTTAAGCTTGGCGAAATCGGCTATAGGCGCCTGCATTACTGCACCACCAACGTTAGCAGCATTCGGATCTGCTCCCTGAGCATCCCTAAGCATCTATCGCATGAACGCAGTAAACATTGTCCTTATGTCAAGGACATTCCCTTTGTTGGCTCCTGAACCCGTACTCCTCATATTTCGGCTCATCGCTCAATCTGTAAAGAGAAAACGATTAACTATCTCCTTAGTGGTGCCCATGCAGTGCGACTCCATCCTTAGATATACTAATGGTATATATATATAGTTGTTGAAAACCAAAATATCACAAATGCACGCTCTTATATACGTATACTATCTCTCCCTGATGTCTTCCCCCAGGTTAAACAACGCAACCTGGCTCTGATACCAACTGTGACGGCCGCCCCATACCATCATATATTTCCCCGAAATGCGTTGTGTCAATGTCAGACTAGCACTGGACGATCGCTAAAAGAGGGTTGAAATGATGAATCATCAAGAACCCGTAGTATATCCCACAACGCATGGAATAAAATATAATAATAACATACTTGATATAAAACCGGCAAGACAGTGCATAAGTTGAAAACTAAAACATATCCATCAGAATAGCGGAATTCCAAAATACAACTTATGATCCAAACCATTATTACAACTTCAAAATACTGTTTCTAAAAAGGAAATAAAAGAGGTAAACTACTAATGCCCAAGCAGTGACCAACAATAACTCAGGGAGAATATATGTATATTGTACATGGTAGCCTCCTGCTCGTCTCCGGGCAGCTACTCGTGCATAACCACCCAACCTGTATTTTGTCTGCTTGTTTAGGAGCACCAAGAGTAATAAGAAGAGACATAAAACTCTGGGTCAGACGAAAGTTTGGTGTGAGCGATAGAAAATCTATACCACTAAATAGAGCAATAACAGGTATCATAATTTGTACCTGACCTGGACCTGCAACCAAAGAGTTAGCACAATAAGATGTACAATACTCTAAGGTAACACTAACATATAGTGTAAAAATGGGAGTGTGCATGTCATGGTGATAGCAAACATAAAACATATCAATCATCCTCACATCTCTCACTCAGTTCGTAAAGCATATGATATCTACTGCTTTGATTACCAGAGCCATTATGGCCATAACGGAGTCCAACTCCATACAACCATCGCTACGACCACTTTTCCCTTTGGGTTCCCAAAAGGAGTCTCACTTCATACAACCTCTGACCCCACTCACTGGTCCACAGTCAATAACCCTAGCGGGTCAACCAGTCCACATAGCCCTGGTCCTGGTTTGTCTACATACACTCTCTCTCAATGGTGAACCAAAGTTATGGATATCGATAACCCCTTTGCACACATCCCGCAGCAAAGCCCAACTCTAGAAGTTAACTCATTGGTTCCCGTCTGGATCCTGAGTAATAACTTCTCACTTGGACCTCCTTTGCATCTCGGGTTCTAGTTTAATTGGAGTTGATCTTCAAAAGAGTTCACAATCATCGTCGCATGGTAGAAATTCAATATAGTGGCAGTTCATGACCCTCTCCTTATGGCTGTTTGTGACCCCGGTTCGCGACCCTCTCCTGGTGGGGGTTCGTAACCCTCTCCTGGTGGCAGTTCGTGACCCTCTCTTGGGGGCGTTTCGTGACCCTCTCCTGATGGCAGTTCGTGACCCCGGTTCGTGACCCTCTCCTGGGGGTGGTTCGTGACCCCGGTTCGTGACCCTCTCTTGGTGGTGCCTCGTGGCCCCAGTTCGTGACCTCGTTGGCGGTTCGTGGCCCTCTCCTGGTGGTGGTTCGTGACCCCGGTTCATGACCCTCTCCTAGGGGCAGCTCGTGACCCCGGTTCATGACCCTCTCCTGGGGGAGGTTCGTGACCCCGTTGGTGGTTCGTGAGTCCTCCACCCTTTAGGAGCCGAAATACTGTAGTTTTTCCAACAAGCTAATTTAGTCAAAGGACAGCGTATTCAACCAGTCGAACTTTCCTATGACATCAAAAAAACATACCAAACAGTAGTATCAACATATAGAATCAAGCAAAAACATTAAAACATTAATTACCTAGGCTATTGAAGATCAAACATACCCCAAATCTAGGATTTTCCCGTTAACCATGTTTAACCATATCTAACTACAGGATTAGCAAACTTAATCCAAATTAACCCAAATTCACATTAGCGACATAAAATAATATTTTAGAATTTCTACATATATTTTCCAGAATTTTTGGATGTATAATTTCGCTAATTATCACTAATTGCCATAATTAATGTATAAACATGCAAATCACCCACCTTTGCCACAAACGAATGTTGGATCTGAAACTTATATTGATTTGGCACGGATTCCTATGTAGTGCAGCAGCTCCAACTCTGATTTGGTGTTAATCCAACTTAATTTGACGTAGATTTGATCAATTAGTGATTAGAAAGCAATTAGAGAGAGATTTGGAAGATGGAGGCCATGATTAGGTTTAGAGGAATGTTTGTGATGGCTAGAAAAATGAAAAGAAATGTTTCTCCAAACCCTTTCAGCCCTCTCATAACTCTTATCCCGAAATGGGTTATGGGCCTGGCTGCTAGTTACCTTACTAAGCCCTTGGTGAAACCTGACCTCCAGTTAGTGAAACCCGACCTCCAGTTATCTCGATCATACTGCTGTATTTCAGGCTACAGTTTTTTTTCGAATTCGCACCAATTTCTAACGATCGTACCCCTGCTGTCCATTGCCCTTGGCTGCGCCGGAGACTTAGCTACCTCCTTCGACCCACCACCAAGACTCCGACAACTCTCAATCCAGTGGAATACCCAATAACCGAACATTCAATTTCAATCAAGTGAATGTAGCTCCGACCATCGTGACCTAGAGACCCCACAACTACACCTGCAAGACGAGCCTTCCTCCTCTCCACCTTCGCCCGAAGTGGTGCCTCACCCCTTTCCTATAGCTCGCCAGGGTTCTCCCTAAGCCACCACTGTACCGAAAAGGGGTGCGAACATCTTTGTCTTTGAGCTCGACAAAATGTATAGCAATATGAAGATCTGGTTTTTATGATCTTGTTGAATCCAAGTTTGCATTTTTCTTATTGAGTAATAGATTCAATATGTTTTTTTTGAAGGTGAACTCCTTCTGTTGGTTACATTCTACAGCTACTTGAAACAATGAGGAAGAAGCACCAATATATAAAAGAAAAGGTGAGAGGGAAGGTTTGCATGGAAAAGCTTAGACATGTGGGAGTGTAGCTTAGGCACACTGCTGATTTTAACGTGAAAAGAAATATTAGAGTCGTAGCCTGATATTTTGCATGTGCCTGAACTTGTGGGAATGAAAATATAGGCAGGCGCGAGATTTCAAAACATAGTACAGGTTGATTCCAAACTAGACTGCAGTTTATTTAGACTAAGGATATGCAAGATTTAAAAGCCTAGATGTGCATTCAGTTTTTCACAGTGTAGGCAACGTATGGTGCATTTCGTGCATGTGGGTTATTAAATATATGTTTATTTAAGATTTTCTTATAACATGAAGTTTAAGGGTATGCCATTATGTAAAACTCCATTAGTGTACGAGCCGCTATGGACAAAATTTTAAAATATGATCGTGAAAAGCAATGTGCCACGATCCCAAAATTAAAATAAAATAGACTAGTTAACTATTCTTTGATGTTCCAAAAATGCTGATATAGGGCATAAATCACGTTAAACAAAATAGTTGTTTACTTTCCAAATTAAAAATTATAATATTCTATAAATTAAATTAAGAATACGTCTCAAAACTTTTACAGTAATTATCTATTTCGGATTTTACATAAAATGGTTTCGTTGAAATCCAAGATCGTTTGGAAATTAAATTGATATAATATAAATTAATTCTAAAGTAAACAAATCTATTAATAATAAAATATTATCATCATGTATATTTAAAAAGAATATATATATATAGCTTTAAAATAATCCAATTTGGATTTTCAACTCAATATTTTCATTTTCAAGTTAAACGATATTCAATATATTACACAACACATTTATTGTTTTAAATAAATCGTTATGTCCTATAAACGATTCCATAACAACTTTATGAAAATTAATTTTGGACATAAATCACAATCTATAAGATGAAATCTCGATTTTTCATTTTTATTAGGAAAATATAATTCAAAAGATTCGAACGTTTCTTGTTATGAAGAAATCCGACTTATATTGGATTATGTATATTCAACTGAAGTTCAAAAGTACTATTACGAACTACCGTTACATTGCGAGCTCATTTTAAATTTAATTATAAATTATACATTCAAACTTCGTTTATAAATAAATTCTTTATTATAACTCGAATCTAAACTCAATTAAACTTCCTACATTATCCAGTTCACACAATATTATTAATTTAACTCAATTTCGATCATTTTGAAATTTAAATTTATTATTCCACTATTTATATTAATCCAATATCCAAAATTATTGAATTCAAACCATTTAAATTCCAAATTAACCTTTTAAATAATTAAATAAATTAATTATTCAGTCACTAAAAATCTAGGTCGTTACACCTTCTCTTCAATCATAGACAATACACGTAGATACCCTCTCTTTTCTAATCAATCTAGCAGTAGTATACATTACATCATATTTCATTAAACATGCACCAATTTAATTCCACAATATTTTATTATTATGTGCATCTATAAATACACCTATCTATTGCATACCTGTATAATTCATTCGAAAACAAAGTTGGAAAAAGGAACTATAGCAAACCTGAAAAACCAATGAATGTAAAACAAAAACAGAGGAGCTATAAAACAGTAAGTAAACTCTTCTTTTGTACCATTAAAACTATACATGATTGTATATTGCATAGATAGATATATGTAGATGTGTTTTAATGGACTGTATTTATCCAATTTAATCTTCATCTCAACCTAAAAAACAAAGCTAGAACAGAACACTAAAAACAGATAGTAAACCTTACTGTTAACTTTCCAATTTGAACCACTACTTGACTAATATGTTGTTGATGCCGTGTATATATAGGACTTTGTTTGTTCATGATATTTTGTATCAGTTATAATGAAATTATTGTGACTTGAGTTATGCTACTCATTGAAAAACCTTCTGTGTGTTTAAACTAGCTATCAAATACATACCTCTACAGCTAATAAAAATCCTTAGTTTAAATTCTAGACAATTATATGGTACAAGTTGTTCATGAATGTTGGTTATACTTATCTATGGTATATTTTAAAAATCATTACAACTCATATCATATCTTATATATATATATATTAATATATGTAATAAGAAGTTTAGATAACATAAGCATTCAAACATCTTAACTCAGTAATTCAGGCTTACGAATGAATTTATACGAGTATACCACGATTTTTAATAATAATTCTACGATTTCTAGTATTGTGGTTGTGTAGAATTTCCGGTTCATCAGAAAATGGAAATGTGGCTTTTTATTGTGATTTAGAGGGTAGGGGGCCATAGAGTTTGATCTGGAGAAGCTTAGTGGATTGGAAATCATGGGAAAAATGTTATTTTATTTTTCCATAGCTTGGTTTTAGGGGAGTGGTTAGAGTTAGTATTTATGCTTGCATTTTGGAAGGGGTAACTTTGACGATGAAATGCGTCGTACTGGATGCATCGAGTGTCACCAGGTCAGGGGTGGAGGTCGTGCCTTATGTCGACTTTGCATGGATGGAGTTAGAAGATGATCGATGGACGGGGGTGATGGGGCGATGGATTTTCTTGGATTGAACTTTAGTTATAAGTTTTGGTGACTTCGGTTTTAAATACCAGATCTCGATATTTGATCGGAGTTGAAACTGATGATGGAAATGGGGTCAGGTGGATGTCAGTGGTGTGTTGCAATGGTCGTGACCGATGCAGGTTGATAAGGTAAGGCATGCATATACACCTTGCATGTGTGCGTGTGTGTGCAGGGTGTTGCTCGCTGGAGCAAAGAGAAGAAAGAATGGTGTGAAGGAGATAAGAACAGGGTTAATTTGCATAGTTCGGTCGTGAGTCTAGCCGGTGAATAGCCTAACCAAGAAAAAAAAGAGAGGAGAGAGTGAAGAATCAGAACAATGGATAAGAAAGCAGGAAGGGATAAAATAGTAGGAAATCTGGAGAAGAGAAAGAAAAGATGGCGTAGGCGGCAAGAAATAAGAAAGAAAGGGTGTCCTAGATCTTGGCTAATGGGTTTGGGCTGAAGCGAAATTAAAATAAAATAGAAGAAAGAAAGAAGAAACTTAAGGAAAGGGAATTAGAAATAAATTATAAAAGGATATTTTTAAAAGTATTTTTATATTTATGATATTATAAACATTTATCTAAATAGATACAAGAAATATTCATTTCAAACAAAATAAAAAGAAAACGGTTGGTATGGAGATTGAAATCTAGAAACAGATGGTAGGTGATCAGATAGTGATCATCGTAAATAAAGTTGTACTTTGTCAGAATTTAATTCAGTTATGATATTAATAAGTAGAAGTAAATTTATATTCTTTTATAATTATTTAAAATTAGAATAAAATACAAATCTTCTTAAAAACCAAATAATTAGTTAAAGCCGGATTAGTTGAACTGTAATCGATGATATGTAGTTATTAGTAGATGATGGCTGATAGTTAATAATATTGTGTTAAACTCAAATGCTTTGGAATTAACATTGAAATGTTAATTTTTTTTAAATCGTCTTAGGTCGATAAATATATTTTTAATCAAGATATGATTTCAAAGTCGAATTAACGTTGATTAAACTAAGTACTGAAATTTATGGAATTGTGCATTTATATAATAATTAGATAAACAGAATTTAACTCTGCACTAGTGTTTATTAATGAAATCAAGTTGATGAGATCTAACAAGTCTAGAAGGAAGAATGTTCGCAAAGTAAGTAACGTTAATGGTTTGCAGATAAGAAGGGTTGTGAGGAATATTGGTAAGAGAAAGGGGTTGACCAATAACGATGAGATTATTCTGAAGTTCGAAAAATAAATGGAATGGAGATAACTGGAAAGAGATATTGTATTGGTAATCGATTAAGTTAAAGTTAGGAAAGTATCTTTTGCTTTCTGTTTTAGATAAATATTTAAATTTAATTATATATTGAATCACTGAAATAATAGTTATATATACTTAAGTCGTATACATTGAATTATGGATTATATCGATACATTATAACCAAATGAAATAAATGGATTCTTCAAATGAATTAAACCTGAGATGGATATGATTTGGAAATAATAATTACCAAGATTAACCAAATTGTGAATGACTTCTAGTTGAATTTGAATTGTGATAAACAAAATCTGTGGTGATGACTGATTTGTTGACAGAATTAATCTTAATGTTGTGTTATGATCCAACAGACTTTTTATTTTAATTTAATCATTTACATGTCTTATTTAGATAATATCAAACTACCATTGGAATCTGGAATTTTATAGATAAGTCCTGATAATTAACTGATAAATACTGAATGTATGTGATGACCTGATTCCTTTAAGTATCACTTTGCCCTAAAATATATTAACGTCCATCGATTCAAAGAGACCAGGATTGGTTTTCTCCATGAAATCCAAATACCACTTTGTTTTGACCTTGGTGTTGATTAATTTGAAATCAATTTGAAGACCATTGAAGACGGAGTTTATGCAAAGATCATTTTGTCGATCCTAGGTAGAAATTACCTTAGATGGCTTTACAGGATAGTGCCTTCGGTTTGTCCAGTCCCAGGACAACTTATATGGACGAATGTCAGATAGAGTATGCCTAACAGATCATATGATTGATCTCTTCAAACTATGTTATGGTGGCAGAGGAATTCATTTCTCTTAGCTTTATACCCGTGGTTTTGAAGAAGTCAATTCGTGATTTGACAGGTTTGATGATGTGGCATTCTAAGTGAAGGAAGACATGATATATCTAAAATCTAAGTATAGCCTCAAGCTTCACAACCAGGAAATGACAAAAATAAGGTAGGCAACATGGCTAAGTGGGTTGGTCCCAATTAAGGTGTATTGCCACTATCTATAGAATATTCATTTTTGTTCTTTTCATTTGTATCTCCCGGGAAATGCGGTGGTTCGCGAACCGTAAGGTGACAATATATTCGATACGCTCAAGCAAAATGAGTGGTCGATCATGTGTGGCCGGGTTGCAAGATGTTCTTTCTGAACCCAGTGCATTCCTCTCTAGAGATACACTATCAGAAGGTGGTTTCATACCTTGTCATAGTTGGAAATCCTTTATCCCTAAGCGCCAAGCAGTTTTGTTTGTAAACTATGTATGTGAAACGTGAGATGCAAGCATTTCGCTAGATTGTTAATTTATATTTGAAAACCCTAGAAACTATTGTAATATCTGATTTCGATATACAAAATGTTTTGGTTATCATAAGGGAAAACTCATTCAGTGTTTATGTCAGGTGTGGTCTTATGAGATAACTTTTATTTCTCAAACTGTTTCAAAATTGTTTACTCACACTAGTCCTATGTCTGACCCAGAGTTTATTTTTTTGTTTTCACTAAAATCTTGGGTGCTCAAATTTGTACAGATAGTCAAGTAGTTTAGGACTTTACAAATATTCTTAGAGGAGCTTGGATCTGGAGGCTTCAACATTAGATATATAGAGTTTATTTCTATTGTTTTGTATATGTGATGTACTCTGATGATGTATGCAAGTACAAATGCAGTTTGTATTTCCAAATGCTTATATATATATTATTTGATTCCGCTACGATTGTGAGATTCTGTGTTGTTCAATTCTTTCTTCTATTTTATTTCTTTTATTCTAGTTTTCTATCTTTTCTATTTCTCACCCTATCACTTCTTTCTATTAATGATTCATATTTTCGTGCAATTTGGGTTGAACGTGTGTTGTATTCAGTCAACTCAAAGGGTACGAATTTGCAGGTCGTTACAGGTGGATTCTATTCAACCATCCAACAAACATTGCACAACCAACCAAATCAATCAATATACATTCAACTTTGATATTTACTGGGTTGCCTTTACTTTGATTTAACATTAGCCTATTAATATATGATTGACTTCCATTTAGTTATTATTTATCCAATTTCCAAATTTTAATCTATTTACTTAATTCTACTCTATATCCATCCTTAAATTAACTTGACTTAACAAGGTTAAGTCATATTTCCATTTCATACGATTCATTTCATTTCCATGTTAAATTTTAAAATAAAGTTTTTATTTTTAGATTTCATATTTAAAATTCCCTTTTGGGTTAAATTATTCCAAATTCAATTTGAATAATCTAATTAAATTTCAATCAAACCAAATAATCAAGCCAATACAAGCTTCAAACAATCACATCAATAATTTGAGAGAATTATTTCTTTTTCAATACAAAAAGATGGTTTGTGTAAAATTATTTCATTTACCCCTTTACAAAATGATTTAAAAAGAATTTCATATTCAATTACAAATACACGCTCTTATATATATATACACACACACACACACTCAAACTCAATCTTGGGTATTACTTACTCTATCTCTATCGAGTTACACTACAGAGCCGCAGTTATTACTAAATCATTAGCTCTGATACCATTGTAACGACCCAACGGAGAAATTCGATGCTCGAATTTTGACAATAATACATATTTTCATATTAGTTGCTAAAATACAAGTATTGAAACCACCAGATAGTTAATAGAATAAATTAGACGGTGATAAAAGAAAGAAACAAATATTAGAATAGAAGAAAAGAAGAAGAAGATCAATAACACAGAGTCTCACATCGCAGCGGAACATATATACTATATAAATAAATCTTTATAAATATCTTTATAAATACATACATTCATCAAAGTACAACAATCAACCAATACATCTGGATCGTTATAATAACATGTTTGTTGACCATCCTTTTAGCAAGGCTATCATGATTCATTGATGCCATATACTTCAGCCCAGATGACAAGAGGGATTGATTAACCCTGATTAAGGAAATGATCGATCCATGGACGAATAGGTCGATACCTGAGACTTAAGCCGAGCACAAGAACCTGATATGCAAGCTAGCTGGACCCCGTAATCTTTGGATCGACTGGGTTAGGTCCAGCATAACTCCATACAAAATATCTTCCTGAAGAGTTGGTCTTACTTCTTCTTGAACACTCCTAGTCATCGTTAATGATCGGATCGGATGCTATCCGTAACTACGGATTCAAATCATCCTACTCTTCATGAGAAGAACGCCTCTTTGGGATCTCCTAAAATCCTAGATCGGATAACACACATCTGATCCCGTTTAAATGTTGTAGCATATATAAATAGACCTTTTGGACTCAGAAGAAGGATCTTTGGGAATTTTTTTGATTATATCATTATTGTGACTGTTCGTTTGTAATAAATTATTTGATGTAAGAAGATTATAAAGTGGATGTAGGATCGTTAATGCCCAACCACTATAAACCTGTGTGCGATTTCTTTCCTCTTGATTTTTCATTTAATTGTTTTCATTTATTCTCAACAATTTTATCTCTTGGGTGTTAGCCAATTTTTGGTGTCAACACTTTGGTGCTTTCACTGAGAATGTTAATATTCTCAGTGTTTGAAGGATTTTGCCTCTACTTTCGGATATCCAAGTTCAAGATGAGATCCTATGCCTTTTCAATATCATTGAACCGTGGTCACCAAATCCTCGGCACATAATATCGGAAAACAGCCACAGGCTGCAACGTCAGTAGACGTAGCCGGGGGTCGACCGCTCCGGGGTCTACTCAGGACTAGCCTACGCTACCATCTTCGGTGCAACCTTCCGCAACGGGTAAAGCTTCCCCCTCAACTTTTGCTACTCGTGACGAGTTTATGGCTGTGATGGCTTAACTCCAGGAAACAACGGAGGCTTTAAATGCTCAGGCCCGGGAGAATGCTGCAATGAGGCAAGATATGAGCCGAATGTCGAGACAATGGGAAGAGTTCAGGAATCATCAATCTTCCCCTCGTCGGATGGACCAGAACTCCAAAGGCTCATCGTCATCCATAGGAAGTAAGTTCGACGTCAACCATGACCCAAAACATATGACAATTACATTTGGAAGGGCGTCCAAAACAACTCAGTGCGGTGGACCAAACTCTGGTCGATCTGGCCGACTTGGTAGACATCGATCCAATGGCTCGACAAGATCGAGGTACCTCTCCTTCGGCCCACCAAAATACCACTCAAACAACCCAAGCTCCTGTTGTAACAACCCGTATTTCGATAACATGATTAAAGACGAGAATCAAGCCAGAATTTAATTTTAAATTCTGAATCAAGTGAAACGGGCTATGCCATTGCGTTCGTCTCGGAAAAATACGCGAAATAGAGTCCGAGTTTTCGAAAATCGGAGTCCGTATGACCAAGATATGGCCTCGCGAAGTTTCACGAAAAATTCCCAAATTAAAGTATACTTAATTAAGTGAAATGGGCTGCGCAGAGAAATATATATATATTGATATATATATATATATATATATATATATATATATATATATAATTGAAAAATAAATAAATAAATATGCAAAAATGTTCAAAACAGCGAATTGGGATAGGGGAATAACCGAACCGGCCGATTTTTGAGGTCGACCCGAGCTCGCTGGGTCGACTAGGGGTTAATCCAGGGTGTTTGGCTGTCAACCCGTGGGCCGATTCGCTCAAATGCAGATTTTGCATTTGGATGGTTCTCATGGTTCATCTTTAATCTAAAGGCCCTAGATGGTTCCTACACTTGACTTCTTCCCCAAGACATGCTTTGATGGCTTGGATTGAATCTAGGTTTAATCCTATGGCCTAAAACACTTGCCTAATCTATAAATAAGACCCTAACCTATCCTAAATCCTCATTATTCATTCATGCAACTAAACTATGGCAAAATTCCTACTCTCATGGCCTCCACTCAACTATCCTAGCCTCCACTTCATTTCTATGAGAGGTTTCATGATCATGAGAGTATTAGAGAGTCCCTATGTTAGTATGAGAGCTTCTCAAGTTGATTTCAAGGCTAAAGCTTTGATCTTTGATCATAAAGATGGGTTTTTTTTAATTGATTTGGAGTGTTCATCTTTGGGTTTTTGGGTGATGGCATGCATAGGCTTCATCACAAGCTTTAGTTTAATCGATTTAGGCCTTCATAGCTATGTAAGCCCTTCCCTACTCTTAGATATTAACTATGAAGTTAAATGTTCATGTTGAAAGTTTGGGTTTGATTAATTGGAATGATGCATGCTATCATGTTATGCAAGTTTATGAAGTCATTTTCTTGATCTTATGAGCTAAAAGCCACAACCTTTTTGTTGAAATGTTGCATTATGCAACATGAGAATCTTCATAATCATTATGTCAACTTGCATATGAAGTCATAATCCTTATATGATGATATATGCGAGTTTCTAGCCATCATTCCATGTCTTTTGTCACCATGATTCGCTTACGTACCAAGTTTGGGTTGATGCATGTTTTTGAGGCTTAAGAATGTAACATGCAAGCTAATGAACACATTTGTGCCTCATTTGCCACCATGATTAACTTGTGGCTTAATACCCATTTTTGTCATTCCTTTGCCAAGTCTCTTCTTTTAATCCATCACGTTGTTGCGAACGTATATGCTAGTTTAAAAAGCGTTGGGGTCACATTATGGGGAAACATAATGACATGAATATGACTTGGGTAAATGGGTATAAACATGACAACATGTAACGTTAAATATGACATGTGTTTATACTTGAAAACATGACTTGAAATATAACATGGAAGTTGACATGTAAGTATGCATAAAAACATAAGCTTGGGAATTTACCTATTAAGTTAGGTCTACCCATTGGGAATTTACCTATTAAGTTAGGTCTACCCAATTGCTTGAAAACTTGACTATGAACATGACACTAGACTAAACATGAAAGTGGCCAACTCGAGGTTGGGTTGAGTTTGCAACGTAAAACTACCCGGAACCGACCGGCCTAACTAGTAGTTGCAAACAATAGGACCCAATGTGAGAAGTTGGTCATGTTGTGCTTGAACCCGAGGTTAGACCAAGTTGTGGTGTAAAGCTACCCGGAACCGACCGGCTTAACTAGTAACCACAACAAAGTCTAATGTGAGAGGTTGGGGTGCATTAAGTAATTAATGCCACATGTTAGGGTTAAGTTAATTTGATTAATGGCTCTTAACCAAATATGACATGGGTAAATGGGTTAAGTAAATTGGTTAGGCTAATGATACTTAACAAAACATGACAAGGTTGGGTAGGTTAAGTGATTTGATTTGCCTAATGACGCTTAACCATTTTTATACGACTAGTGGACGGGGATTAAGTTAACCAACACTTAATCAATCCAACATGATAATTTGGCAAGGTTAAGTAAGTTTTCTTAATGACACTTAACCATACAAGATGATTAGGGGATGGGGTTAAGTAATTTGCACCTAACTAATCCGACACGGTAATTAGATGGGGTTAAGTAATCCACACTTAACTAATCTAAACACGGTAATTCGATGGGGTTAAGTTAAGCACTTAACCAATTTAAACTCGGTAATTCAATGAGGTTAAGTAACCAATACTTAACCAACTTAACGTGATAATTTAATGGGGTTAAGCAACTTATACTTAACCAATTATACATGATGATTTGATGGGGTTAAGTAACTTACACTTAACCAATCTAATACGCGGACCTGATAAGGTTAAGTCACAAGACCTTTTTAGAATATACTTAACCATTGTAGTACGATTTGAGGATGGGGTTAAGCCAACCTATACTTAACCAATCCGACTCGATAATTTGATGGGATTAACATAATCTATGCTTAATCGATCTAGCAAGATAATCCGATAGGATTAAGGTAAGCTAGTACTTGACCAATTTGACTTGATAGGGTTAAGTCATGAGCCTCTGGGTACACTTAACCAACTTGTGGGACTAAGTCTTGAACTTAAATACTTAGCCAATCTTTGACGTGATTCGTGGGCGGGTTAAGTCATGGACTTGAATGATAACACTTAACCCAATAGACAAACCCTAACTAGAATAACTAGGTAGAAAACCGTGGTTAATCAAGGATAACGGGAAAGGAAGCTAAGTGGTAAACCTTAGTTAAGGGTAACTAAGTAATAATTCTTAGCTAAGGACATAGGACTAATTCTCAAAACGATGAGTAACCTGATACGGTAGGTCATCGCTTAGTATACGAGGGGGAGCAAGTTATCTGACTTGGATAAAAGCTCCAGCGCACTGGGTGTCGAAGTGGAAGCTTCGGGGGACGTGAGGATATTCTTGGGATCCCTCTGTGGGCTGCCAGGTAATTATACTAGGCCCATGAGAGGTTAAGGTCTGCGTTAGAAGGACCAAGAGTATGCCTTGGTTGCTATGCGAGCAACCTAAAGACTGGGATGGATTAGCGTGGAGTCGACAATTCTTGTTTTTGCCCTGGATAGCACATCGTCGACTACCTACCATCTTTAGTCAATCGTGTATGTGCGGAATGGCAGGGAACCCCCAACAGACCATGTGCTTGCTATCGAGTCATGGGTGAGGTTGGCCCGTAGGAAAGTGGGCTATAGTGGGGCCGGGGAGTGGTTCTTATACATGATTTTTCTTGGATTGCCTTTCAGTAGTTGAGGGAGGGGTCACGTGGGACCATAGCCACGGGTACAAAAACAGACCTTGATATCTGCATCGGCAGACGATTTAAAGCTCCCGACCGAGTTCCGTATTTCTTGATTTGCCCTGGCACGGAACTCGGATGGCACATTGGGGAACATGTGCATCTAGACGTGGAAAACGATTCACGATAAATACGTGGGATCAAGGGCGCGGTTGACGGGTGGCGTAATCCCTAGTGGTCCTGGGTGGCCAAAACCCAAACCGAGACACGGAAACGTTCATTAGGTAACATAATCCCTAGCGGTCCTAGGTGGCATAAATCCTAAGTGGACGCGCGATAGTTCATGGTAAGGAAACACAACTAGATCAAGGGTTGCAGTCCAAAACAACTTCAAGGATAAACCGTTTACATGGGAAAGCTCGTACAGCCTACGGCAAAGGACTGAACTTATACATGGAAAGAAACATATGAGTTGAGTAACCTATATATGCAGCATATTAGGTTGACATGGACCATTACACGAATTTTGAGTAAGGGTCATTCACGGATAACACGTAATACAGTTGGGGTACTAGTACGGTAGGTGCAGAGCAGATGTACAGGATAGATACCATGGGACGTTATACGTGATAGATATCTTGGGGATATTATACTTGATAGAAACCTGACGATGTGATACCTTGTTTTATCTTGACATCGTAATTTATCATGACACCTTAGTTTACCTGAGTTCAGTAGTTCATCCTGTTATTTTGATTTAGCTTATCCATCTTGTTATCATGCTTATGTTCATCTCAGTTTCTCATGTCAGTTAACTTTACTAGTTTTTATACTAATAGTAGATAGGGCTTACTCAGTCTTTTTGACTGACCCGTTTTGTTTCGCCTCTTTTCTTCCGTTCCCCCCCCAGGTTACAGGGAGGAAATACTGTTGTTTAGTTCGGACTTCTTCTGCTTGAAGGTCATCATGGATGGCTTGGACTTCTCTTGGCTATGGCTACTTTACTGTTTTTACTTGGGGAATAATTTATGAAAAAGTCTTTATGCTTCTTTATTATTGCAAGACAGGTTTTGATGTACTCTGATGTAAAAGGCTTTAGACCTTAATTATTAATATTTATGAAAGTTTGATTTTACTTCCGCTATGTTATATGTTCTGTCTTGTGATATTTCTGTGCATGTTTACCAATAATGCCCCTCTAAAGCTAGTGCATTCCTTTGCGAGTGACCCTAGCGGAGGCGGGGTGTTACATTTGGTATCAGAGCAGAAGGTTACCAGACTGGGCAAAAGTTTTTAAAGACCTTCTGAAAACTATTTGAAAATCGTTTATAAAGAAGCATTTTTCAAGAAAATTTTCTTTTAAAAGAAAAAGGCTATTCCCCAAAGGCCATTAGCACTATCCTTGTTTCCTTAATTGAATCTCTTTTCCTTTCTTTCCTCCATCTGTAGTCACAGTGGTTTTAACTGCGACTAGTCTTTTCTATCTACGAAAGTGTTTTCCTTACGATGGAGGTGGTTCTCGAGAGACCAGTGGCCGCGTTATAAGAAAGGATAGTGAGGAAGAGGATAAAGGATACGAGCTTAAGGAAGAACAACTTGTTGGTATGGCTTAGTCCTCAAAGGAGGGAGAAAGAGGAACAATGAAACCTATGACGAGAGAGTACCTTTGGCATGGTAAAACGGGGTGGATAGTTAAGTATTATGGGACAAGGACAAGATCATCGGGAGGGTAATAGTGTGCTCTCATTTCTAGGGTACCTCGGAAGGAGGGTAACGATCTTGTTAAAAGTTTAGCTCTTCTTTTCTATCATCCCGCCAAGACTTTGTTTTGATCCCCGCATCATTTAAGTTTGCTTCGATAGTTGAGTCTCTGCACCTTAAGTACAAGCGTAATAGAGAATCCCATTCTTGTCTCAAAGTCCTATTGGAGAATCAGTCCATTTATACATGACTTGTTTGGATTTGGGAATGTCTATGCCAAGTGTTGAGTTTGGAAATAATGCTTATGTTTATAAGCTAAGGATGGATTCTAGGGATGAAGTGGTTATCCAGTAGGGGGTGCCACTCTCGGTTTTGATAGGAGGGTAGTTAGACCTTTTGACTAGCCTTGGTAATGCCCTCGAAGTATCGGGTAACCTTTTTGAGGTTCTGTCATGACTAGTTACTTAGAATCCCTTGATGCCTTTATTGGAAATTTGAAGCCCGATCGAGTGGTGTTCGCCAATAAGATGGATGGTTTACTTCATTTATGCATGGGTTATAGAGATCATCCTAGTAAGTGCGCATGATAACTTGGTTGACATCTGTTTACTTTCAAGAGAAAGTTCTTCTACATGGAATACCTTATAGTATATAAACGAGATCCAAGGTTCACTAGTGAATTTTGGAAAGCTTGCATGAGATCATGAATACGCAGTCATGTTTGCGTCAAGTATTCTAGAAAAAGGATAAGTGCAAGTGGAACGAGAGGCGACGAAGGAATGAGTTCCAGCTCATGTTATGGAAACAGGAAATAAGAAGCTACGAAATCGCGAAGTTAAAAAGACGGTCAAGGCACAATGGAATTAAGCTCAAGGAAATACGACTTTGATGGTCGAAGACTAGATACGCGCATGATATCTCTTTTTGGGAGTATATCCTTGATCCCTGTTTTCTGTAGAGCTTACTTGTAGGCTATCTTTCGTGGACATCCTCTCGGTCCTATTTTCTGTTACAAACCCCGTAAGGAGTTTGTCTTGTTTGACCCTGTTTCAGGGAATCCTAGGTAGAATCCTATGGATGTAAACATGTATTTGAAACATGTTATGATTGATATGGTTGCAAGTGGTTGCTCGTGGATGCGCGAATACACATTAGATACTAGCTCGACTCGGTCACATTTCATATTGCATATTCACGAGTATTTATACTTGTTTATGGATGAAATCGAATGTATTATCATGCAGTTGTTGCAAATGAATGAATGATTGTGCACGCATATAGTATCTATATGACTAGGACTATTTGCATACATGTTGGATTCATGGCACTATACATATTTTGCATTAGAAAGATTATTCAGGCCTGATCATTAGCATTAGCTAAGGAACATGTACACACACGTCTTGCATATATTCATACAGCATTAGAAATCATCTAAGGACAATGGTTGCTCGTGGATGATGTTTTGAGTAGATGGATGATGGATGGTAGGATATGTTCTTCCTAACTTGGAGATTTCGGGGACGAAATCCTAAAAGGTGGGGAGAATGTAACAACCCGTATTTCGATAACATGATTAAAGACGAGAATCAAGGCAGAATTTAATTTTAAATTCTGAATCAAGTGAAATGGGCTATGCCATTGCGTTCGTCTCGGAAAAATACGCGAAATTGAGTCCGAGTTTTCGAAAATCGGAGTCCGTATGACCAAGATATGGCCTCGCGAAGTTTCACGAAAAATTCCCAAATTAAAGTATACTTAATTAAGTGAAATGGGTTGCGCAGAGAAATATATATTGATATATATATATATATATATATATATAATTGAAAATTAAATAAATAAATATGCAAAAATGTTCAAAATAGCGAATTGGGATAGGGGAATAACCGAACCGGCCGATTTTTGAGGTCGACCCGAGCCCGCTGGGTCGACTAGGGGTTAATCCAGGGTGTTTGGCTGTCAACCCGTGGGCCGATTCGCTCAAATGCAGATTTTGCATTTGGATGGTTCTCATGGTTCATCTTTAATCTAAAGGCCCTAGATGGTTCCTACACTTGACTTCTTCCCCAAGACATGCTTTGATGGCTTGGATTGAATCTAGGTTTAATCCTATGGCCTAAAACACTTGCCTAATCTATAAATAAGACCCTAACCTATCCTAAATCCTCATTATTCATTCATGCAACTAAACTATGGCAAAATTCCTACTCTCATGGCCTCCACTCAACTATCCTAGCCTCCACTTCATTTCTATGAGAGGTTTCATGATCATGAGAGTATTAGAGAGTCCCTATGTTAGTATGAGAGCTTCTCAAGTTGATTTCAAGGCTAAAGCTTTGATCTTTGTTCATAAAGATGGGGTTTTTATTGATTTGGAGTGTTCATCTTTGGGTTTTTGGGTGATGGCATGCATAGGCTTCATCACAAGCTTTAGTTTAATCGATTTAGGCCTTCATAGCTATGTAAGCCCTTCCCTACTCTTAGATATTAACTATGAAGTTAAATGTTCATGTTGAAAGTTTGGGTTTGATTAATTGGAATGATGCATGCTATCATGTTATGCAAGTTTATGAAGTCATTATCTTGATCTTATGAGCTAAAAGCCACAACCTTTTTGTTGAAATGTTGCATTATGCAACATGAGAATCTTCATAATCATTATGTCAACTTGCATATGAAGTCATAATCCTTATATGATGATATATGCGAGTTTCTAGCCATCATTCCATGTCTTTTGTCACCATGATTCGCTTATGTACCAAGTTTGGGTTGATGCATGTTTTTGAGGCTTAAGAATGTAACATGCAAGCTAATGAACACATTTGTGCCTCATTTGCCACCATGATTAACTTGTGGCTTAATACCCATTTTTGTCATTCCTTTGCCAAGTCTCTTCTTTTAATCCATCACGTTGTTGCGAACGTATATGCTAGTTTAAAAAGCGTTGGGGTCACATTATGGGGAAACATAATGACATGAATATGACTTGGGTAAATGGGTATAAACATGACAACATGTAACGTTAAATATGACATGTGTTTATACTTGAAAACATGACTTGAAATATAACATGGAAGTTGACATGTAAGTATGCATAAAAACATAAGCTTGGGAATTTACCTATTAAGTTAGGTCTACCCATTGGGAATTTACCTATTAAGTTAGGTCTACCCAATTGCTTGAAAACTTAACTATGAACATGACACTAGACTAAACATGAAAGTGGCCAACTCGAGGTTGGGTTGAGTTTGCAACGTAAAACTACCCGGAACCGACCGGCCTAACTAGTAGTTGCAAACAATAGGACCCAATGTGAGAAGTTGGTCATGTTGTGCTTGAACCCGAGGTTAGACCAAGTTGTGGTGTAAAGCTACCCGGAATCGACCGGCTTAACTAGTAACCACAACAAAGTCTAATGTGAGAGGTTGGGGTGCATTAAGTAATTAATGCCACATGATAGGGTTAAGTTAATTTGATTAATGGCTCTTAACCAAATATGACATGGGTAAATGGGTTAAGTAAATTGGTTAGGCTAATGATACTTAACAAAACATGACAAGGTTGGGTAGGTTAAGTGATTTGATTTGCCTAATGACGCTTAACCATTTTTATACGACTAGTGGACGGGGATTAAGTTAACCAACACTTAATCAATCCAACATGATAATTTGGCAAGGTTAAGTAAGTTTTCTTAATGACACTTAACCATACAAGATGATTAGGGGGTGTGGTTAAGTAATTTGCACCTAACTAATCCGACACGGTAATTAGATGGAGTTAAATAATCCACACTTAACTAATCTAAACACGGTAATTCGATGGGGTTAAGTTAAGCACTTAACCAATTTAAACTCGGTAATTCAATGAGGTTAAGTAACCAATACTTAACCAACTTAACGTGATAATTTAATGGGGTTAAGCAACTTATACTTAACCAATTATACATGATGATTTGATGGGGTTAAGTAACTTACACTAACCAATCTAATACACGGACCTGATAAGGTTAAGTCACAAGACCTTTTTAGAATATACTTAACCATTGTAGTACAATTAAAGGATGGGGTTAAGCCAACCTATACTTAACCAATCCGACTCGATAATTTGATGGGATTAAGATAATCTATGCTTAATCGATCTAGCAAGATAATCCGATAGGATTAAGGTAAGCTAGTACTTGACCAATTTGACTTGATAGGGTTAAGTCATGAGCCTCTGGGTACACTTAACCAACTTGTGGGACTAAGTCTTGAACTTAAATACTTAGCCAATCTTTGACGTGATTCGTGGGCGGGTTAAGTCATGGACTTGAATGATAACACTTAACCCAATAGACAAACCCTAGCTAGAAGAACTAGGTAGAAAACCGTGGTTAATCAAGGATAACGGGAAAGGAAGCTAAGTGGTAAACCTTAGTTAAGGGTAACTAAGTAATAATTCTTAGCTAAGGACATAGGACTAATTCTCAAAACGATGAGTAACCTGATACGGTAGGTCATCGCTTAGTATACGAGGGGGAGCAAGTTATCTGACTTGGATAAAAGCTCCAGCGCACTGGGTGCCGAAGTGGAAGCTTCGGGGGACGTGAGGATATTCTTGGGATCCCTCTGTGGGCTGCCAGGTAATTATACTAGGCCCATGAGAAGTTAAGGTCTGCGTTAGAAGGACCAAGAGTATGCCTTGGTTGCTATGCGAGCAACCTAAAGACTGGGATGGATTAGCGTGGAGTCGACGATTCTTGTTTTTGCCCTGGATAGCACATCGTCGACTACCTACCATCTTTAGTCAATTGTGTACGTGCGGAAAGGCAGGGAACCCCCAACAGACCATGTGCTTGCTATCGAGTCATGGGTGAGGTTGGCCCGTAGAAAAGTGGGCTATAGTGGGGCCGGGGAGTGGTTCTTATACATGATTTTTCTTGGATTGCCTTTCAGTAGTTGAGGGAGGGGTCACGTGGGACCATAGCCACGGGTACAAAAACAGACCTTGATATCTGCATCGGCAGACGATTTAAAGCTCCCGACCGAGTTCCGTATTTCTTGATTTGCCCTGGCACGGAACTCGGATGGCACATTGGGGAACATGTGCATCTAGACATGGAAAACGATTCACGATACATACGTGGGATCAAGGGCGCGGTTGACGGGTGGCGTAATCCCTAGTGGTCCTGGGTGGCCAAAACCCAAACCGAGACACAGAAACGTTCATTAGGTAGCATAATCCCTAGCGGTCCTAGGTGGCATAAATCCTAAGTGGACGCGCGATAGTTCATGGTAAGGAAACACAACTAGATCAAGGGTTGCAGTCCAAAACAACTTCAAGGATAAACCGTTTACATGGGAAAGCCCG
Source organism: Allium sativum (assembly GCA_030737875.1). Classification (NCBI taxonomy): domain Eukaryota; kingdom Viridiplantae; phylum Streptophyta; class Magnoliopsida; order Asparagales; family Amaryllidaceae; genus Allium; species Allium sativum. Next base: position 63,248,847 of record JASFAX010000020.1, on the reverse strand, counting down.
TACAGCCTATGGCAAAGGACTGAACTTATACATGGAAAGAAACATATGAGTTGAGTAACCTATATATGCGGCATATTAGGTTGACATGGACCATTACACGACTTTTGAATAAGGGTCATTCACGGATAACACGTAATACAGTTGGGGTACTAGTACGGTAGGTGCAGAGCAGATGTACAGGATAGATACCATGGGACGTTATACGTGATAGATATCTTGGGGATATTATACTTGATAGAAACCTGACGATGTGATACCTTGTTTTATCTTGACATCGTAATTTATCATGACACCTTAGTTTACCTGAGTTCAGTAGTTCATCCTGTTATTTTGATTTAACTTATCCATCTTGTTATCATGCTTATTTTCATCTCAGTTTCTCATGTCAGTTAACTTTACTAGTTTTTATACTAATAGTAGATAGGGCTTACTCAGTCTTTTTGACTGACCCGTTTTGTTTCGCCTCTTTTCTTCCGTTCCCCCCCAGGTTACAGGGAGGAAATACTGTTGTTTAGTTCGGACTTCTTCTGCTTGAAGGTCATCATGGATGGCTTGGACTTCTCTTGGCTATGGCTACTTTACTGTTTTTACTTGGGGAATAATTTATGAAAAAGTCTTTATGCTTCTTTATTATTGCAAGACAGGTTTTGATGTACTCTGATGTAAAAGGCTTTAGACCTTAATTATTAATATTTATGAAAGTTTGATTTTACTTCCGCTATGTTATATGTTCTGTCTTGTGATATTTCTGTGCATGTTTACCAATAATGCCCCTCTAAAGCTAGTGCATTCCTTTGCGAGTGACCCTAGCGGAGGCGGGGTGTTACACCTGTTCTTCCTCCCATACGTCCTCTGGATAACCGGAATGTCCGGGCTTAAGGAAGTTCCACCTATACCACGACTCGGGCGATGTTGCCTGGAGTGGGAGTAGGGAGAGTTCAATTGGTGGAGGAAGCTGATCGATGCGCTGTAATCCCACCAGATTTGACCGCCATGGTATGACAAATCATGAATGATAATAATGGATATAAGAACAAAGACTAGGGAATTGACTGAAGCCATACGCCATTTAATGACATTCTACAGGCAGAGTTCCCCAGAATATTTAATATGCCTCAAATGAGCCACTACAAAGGAACCAACGACCCACAACAACACTTGATGAGGTATTCATGGCATATGGAGGTAGCTGTAGCTCCAAACACCATCAAATGCAAGGCCTTCACTATTTTCTTGAGCGGGGCAACACTCATGTGGTTCAACCGACTTCCCCCACGATTGGTTCCAAACTTCAGAGATTTGAGTGAAAAGTTCCTGAATCAATTTCTCCTCCATGCCTCTAAGTCAAAGCATGTCATGACCCTCTCTGCAATAAAGCAAACATGGGGTGAATCCATGAGGAACTACTTTAGTAGATTCAACACCGCAGCCACTGAAGTGAGTAATCCTAATCATGAGACAATCTCAGTGGTCGTAGTAGATAGTATCGACAAAAGGACAGAGTTTGGGAAATACCTGATCGGAAAGCCTACAACGTCGATTGAGATGTTCTATGAGAAAGCTAACATCCAATTACGGCAGGAAGATGCGCTGCTAGAGGAGGAAGATGGACCCAAAGATATTGCCAATAAAGTCGTCCAGAGTAATGTGGCAGTAAAATAGTCCGAGGATAATTCTAGAAAGGTGGAAGTGAATGTTGGAAATCGTGGCAAACGAAATGGTAATGGATCGAAGGGAACCAATGGAAACCCTGGACAAAGAGGGAATTCTAAGAGACCCTAGTTCTAAGTCTTTGAAAGTTATACGGCATTGAATGACATGCTTGAGAACATCAATCTCGATACATTCAGCATGGTTTAATGCAAGAAGCCGCTCTTGCGTGAGTCCACGGAAAAAGAACAGGCGACTAGGAAGTTTTGTCTCTTCGACGAGATTTATGGGCATGCGACTAATGAATGTCGTCACATTCGGGACATTATTGAGAAGCTGATTCGAGAGGGAAATCTCACTGAGTATAAGGTGGCCCAGAGGGACAGGGGGCAAGGAATTTTGACACCTAAGAAAATTCAAGCAACACCTACAGCCTCTACCCAAGAAAAGGAGAAGGGGATAGTGATCAATTCCATTATTGGAGGACCTCATCTAGCGGGGAATAGCGTTGGATTATGGAATGGTATGTCGACTCCGCAAAACATATGGACGTTGCGGAGACCAGCACCCCTGAAGCCGCAAATCCTATAAAGTAAAGAAAGACAATGATTGATGATATCATTTTCCGCGATCGAGAGTCGATCAGTGTAGAAACCCCCAGTATCGACCTGTTGGTCATAACAACCATAATCGACCCGGCTACAATACAAAAAGTTTTGGTCGACAATGGAAGTTCATTAAAAAATTTGTTTATACATGCTTATGACCAGATGAAGCTAGAATTGATGGACTTGAAACCATGAACGGGCCAGATACGTAGTTTCAATGGGTCGTCCACTGAGCCGATCAGTCTGATCGACTTATCAATAGAGTTGGGATATAGAGTTCGCAGGAGAGTACGAATCCTGTCATTTGCTGTAGTAAATATAAGCTTCCAGTGCAACGTATTCCTAGGGCGATCGGCTCTAGCAGAATTCAAAGCTTGTATCGCTCCCTGGTGCCTACTTTTAAAATTCCCAATAGATGGAGGGATCAGAACGGTGCGCGGGGACCAAGTGACGTTACGAGCTTGCTATTTGGCTGAATGGAAATAACTACGAAGCAATGATAGCAACGAATCTGAAGATAATCCCCCTATAGAGGGAGAGGAAGCATAGTAACTTCAGAAAACATCCAGCCCTGGACCATCCATCTGCTAACTCGGTGACATCTATCCAAAAGAGGACGAAGATCCAGGACGTAGGAAGGTATCCCCAACTGAAACCACCATAGAGATCTCGATCGATATCAATGACCCAACCAGGGTCTTGAAGATCAGATCCAACCTCGATCCCCTCAGGACGAGGGAGTTAACTGAATTCCTCCACGCAAACCTTGACGTGTTTGTGTGGACCCGTCTAACATGTGTGGGATCTCACCCTCCATCATGACTCATTCTCTTAGCACCGACCCGAACTATATCCCTGTGAAGTAGAATAGGCGGATGCTCAGCCCAGAGAGGTTCGCGACCCTGAAGGAAGGAATTGGAAAGCTTTAGGCCAATGGGTTAATTCGAGATGCCACTTACCCTAAGTGGATAACCAACCCCATGCTTGTGAAGAAGGCTAATGGGAAGTGGGGAACTTGTATCGAATTCTTTGATTTAAATAAAGCCTGCACTAAGTACAACTTCCCATTACCCAGGATCGATCAACTAGTTAAATCAACTGCAGGGCACGAACTCCTTTCATTTATGGACACTTACTTGGGGGACAACCGGATTGCATTGCATGTCCCTGACCTGGAACATACCAGCTTCATAACAGACCTTGGGTTGTATTGTTATGTGGTCATGCCCTTTGGATCAAAGAATGTTGGGGCAACATATGAGCGTCTGGTCAATCAAATGTTTCATGACCAGATAGGAAGAACGATGGATGTTTACATAGACGATATATTGGTGAAGTCGAGGTAATCGTCTGATCACGTTAGATACCTATCAGAGATGTTTGGCATCCACCAAAGATATGGGATGAAGCCCAATCCCTTGAGATATTCTTTCGTAGTGGCATCGGGGAAGTTTTTGGGTTTCATAGTTAGCTCTTGGGGGATCGAGATCAATCCCGATCAGATTTTAGCCATCAAGGGAGCCCAGGAACCTAGAAGAATTAAGGATGTGCAGAGTTTGGCAGGAAAGATTGCCGCCATAGGTCAATTTATATATAAAGAAATCAAGTACTTTCCTTTTTTTGAATTGATCAAAAGAGGGAAACGAAATTTTGCCTGGACACCTGATTGTGTCTAGGCCTTTTTGAATTTACTCAACCATTAGGAGAAACCTCCTATATTGTCCAAACCTATCGACCATGAAGATCTATTTGTATATTTGGCGGTGTCTGGAATGCAATCATCTCAGTCCTAATCCATGAAGAGGATCGGGTACAATGACCTATTTATTATGTAAGTAAGAAACCGACAGGGGCAGAACGCAACTATCCAAAGATTGGAAACCTCGACTACAGTCTGCTGATTACATCACGAAAGCTCCGACATTACTTCTAGTCTCACCATATCAAAGTGTTCACCGACCAAACACTACGATAAGTCTTGCAACGACCTGATGCAAGCGGAAGACTGCTCAAATGGAATATCGAACTCAGTCAATTTGACCTTACCTTTTTCCCGCAGAAGTCCATCCGGAGGCAAGCACTAGCTGATTTCATTGCTGAGTTCACCAATCTGGAAGATAATAGCTTAGAGGATAGTACCAACCCTCCGGATACCAAATTGATATCAGGTACCTGTAAGTTGTATACAGATGGTCCTCATAATGATCGACGTTCCGATGCTGGCATATTATTATTATCTCCTAAAGGGCGGTCGATTTATTATCCCCTGAGACTGAATTTCATTATTGTGTGGCTTTGATCAATATAGCATTTCACATATTCTTAGAGAGTAAAACCAGAAGGTAGACAAATAGGAAAAATTAGCCAGCTCACGATAACCTGAGCGAAGCAGAACTAGTCCTTATAGAGACTTTTGGAATTCCGAGCATAGATCAGATGGAGGTCGATCAATCAGAATCCAAACCCGAAACAGAGTCCTAAATGACCCCCATCAAGAATTTCCTCCTATACGATACTCTCCCCGAAAGAAGAAATGAGAGACGAACTCTTGTGCGACAAGCCTCTAGGTACATCATCTAGTAAAACCAACTTTATATGAGGGAATTTTCAGTTTTGATGCTTCGATGTGTGGCCAATGACGAAGTCAAAAGAATATGGAGAGAAGTGCAAGATGGAGAGTGCGACGCTCATATAGGAGGACAAACATTGGCTAAGAATGTGTTGCGATATGGATACTTCTTGCCGACCGCTAGCAAAGATGCAACCAATTATTCCAGATGTTGTTATAGATGCTAAAGATTTGCTCAAATCCCAAGAGCCCCACCGATAGAGATCACTCAGATGGTCAGCCCTTGACCATTTGCCGTTTGGGGAATAGACATTATTGGAAGCCTGCCAATCTCAAAAGGAGGTGAAAAGTATGCGATCGTGGCGGTAGACTACTTTACAAAATAGGCCGAAGCTGAATAGATGACCATGATCACGGAAAATCAAGTCATCAATTTTATTGTCGGGAATATTATATGTCAGTTTAGTTTACCTCGGACTATCATAACTAACAATGGGATTCAGTTCGACAACTCGAAATTCAGAAACTTCTATGAACAATATCACATCGCAAAGAAGTACGTGGCGGTGGCGCATCCGCAATCCAATGGAGAAGTTGAAGCTATTAACAAAATTACCAAATATATTTTGAAGAAATGATTAGAACGAGCCAAAGGCAAATGGGCCGACGAGCTTCCTTTATCCCTTTGGGTGTATCGAACCACCCATAAGACTGTCACCGGCCATACTACCTTTGCATTTTCTTACGAATCAGAAGTTGTCATTCCTATAGAGCTTGAAGTTCCTTCCCATTGAACTATGTACTATGATCCATTATTAAACAAAGCCCTTCTCTTAGATTCATTAGACATGATTGATGAAAAAAGAAGAAGCAAACCTCCTCGCTGAAGCTCATCGACAGAGGGTCGCTCGATATTACAATAAGAGGGTCTGACCCAAGGCCTGCGATGTTGGTGATCTTGTTCTAAAATGGTTCGTCCTTACTCCTGTACATGTGAGACCCAAGTGGGAAGTGCCTTATGTCATCCAACAAAAGCTTGATAATGAAACATTCAGGCTAATGGCACTTGACGGTGAACCTTTTTTTAAGAGCATGGAATGCCAAGCATTTACAACATTATCTTTTTTAGGACTATCTGTTTATTCTTGTTATTTCATTTATTTAGGTATTGAAATACGGTGTGTCTTATCACCCATAATAGTCTATGAATAAAAGCTCCTTTCCTGCTCTATCTTATTATTGTAATGACTACATGTTGTGATTCGGCCAACATTAAGTCAAAAGATTACTTCCTGACCTACTAGTCCGACTCAATGAGTCGACCTTGTTCAGGGACCGGAAGGAAGTATGGATCGACTAACCTCGAGCTTGGTATCGATGCTCGAGCCTTTGGACTACACTTTGTAGACCAAAAGTGTGGATGATACCGATGTAAACCACATGACTGTCAATTTAAAACAACTCTGATCCTAATGGCTTGAGAAGGAGTATAAAATTACGGACGAGTGTAAAAGGTGCACTCCGACAAGAGACCACTCAATCCCTGGAACTCTAACCCGTAACGACTAAATGAAGGGTATAAATAAACTTACGTATCCGTAACCGTGATCATTCAACCCTCGAACTGGTCGAACCATTCTTGTAATCGAAAGGGAGACTTGACAACTGAACCTATCCCCCATGACGCTGGGGGCATGGGGATAGACAAGTGATCCGACTATGAGTTTTACTTAAACAACCCTCAGAGTTCGGAATAAATTTGGAACATCAATATTTCTCCCTTGGAACTTTCACAATTACTTGGGAACACAAATAATATAACTATTTGAAAGCAATTAAACATTAACACAGGCTTTGCTTACGAAATAATATTGTTTACAGGTACATCTGACTTCGCCAACAAAATACAAGACTTGATAGAGGCAAAAACGTGAGTGCCGCACTCGGAAATAACTCTCAAAAGGCCTAAAACAGACATACATCAGAGGACTTCTAGGCCCGGGGAGGCTACCACCAGACTTCTCCATTTCCTCTCTTTCTCATTCTCTTTTCTTGATCAGCTCCTGCATTTCCTTGGTACTCAAACCTTGCTTTGGTATTTTGAGCGTACTTCCAAAAGAAATAGATCGACTGAACGTTGATGTGTCAAGCTTTCTCTTGCTCAGAGTAGTTGGGGCTGGATGAGGAGCCACTTTGACAGATGAAATTAAGGTTTTTGGATAAGAGGAATTTCGAGGGGTCATCAGTTAGTTCAGCCTTAAGGGAGGAGATCTCTTCCTAGCCCTTAGTCTTCATATCCTCCATTGATGGATGGTCGAACTTCTTGACCTCGCCCATAAATTCTACGTAATCGTCGTCCGATTGAAGGTTGCTCGATTCAGGTTTCTTTGGAGCATCAGTTATTTCTTTATCTTTGTTGGGAATGCTAATGAGATCCTTCTCTGGCATTTTGGTCTCTAACCCAGGAACTATTCTCGCCAATGGTGTACCAATAACAAAAGAAAAAAACTTACAATTGAGGGAATGAATATTCGACGGGATAAAGAAGACAAGAGTAAGTTACCTCCAATTGTGAATTCCGCTGGTTTTTCTGAAGCCTTTCTTTTAGGAGGAGTAGTCGAACTTTTTGCGGACAAAGGAAGAAGAGGATCATGCAGACTATATTCCTCCACTGCTACAGAGGAATGACTTAGTGGAGGAGGAATAGCGAACGAACTGACCACATCTTTTGCAGAAGAGAAAGGAAGAGATGCTTTCGTCTTACTTGTGCTAATCTCCTCCTCCGGGACCGACTTCCCCTCGGCCTTATATTATTCGACATCTCTTAGTTCCTTTAGCTTTCTCTTCCCTTCAGCTAACACCACCTGCTCATCACCAGACAAATATCGAGCCATTAAAGCTTCTTCGTCCATCGGTTTACCCTTCGCAGCCTCGATGTCTTCTCTCATAAACACTTCCCATGCATCGGTTAACACCCGCTTGTAATTTCCCATCCAAGAAAAATTCCTATGGCAGAGGATGCGGGCTAGGAACAACAGAGTGTTGACACCAAATTTCATGCTTATCTCTTTTTTCTCAGCCGCGTGATCAACCTTGATCGAACGGATTTCTGTATCATACTGATGTTTAGCGTTGCTGGCATTTTCGATCGCAGCAGCCGCATTGTTCTTGGCTTATTTCTTAGCAAGTTTAGAAGAATCGAGATAGGCTTTGAGGTCTTGTACCTCTCGATCCAATCGACCTTTGTCATTCTTTAGGGTCTCATTTCCAGTTCTCAATGATGCCCACTTCTGACTCATTAACCGAAATTGAGCCTCTAAGCCTTTCGAAATTTCTTTACACTTTTCTCTAAGAGTGTCCACCTGAGACTCACACTCCTCTGTCTTTTTCTGAAGTGACTCAAAATCCTTCCTGTTAGAATCCAACTCCCTATACAAACCTTTGTTCTCTATCTACCTACTCCTAACTAATTTTCTTACTCGCCTTGCATATGCATACATCACGTCATACTTGGTTAGGACAAAGTCAACATTAGTTCTGGTTTGATCATGCAAGTTTGGTTGAAATGGTTGCAACATGGGGGTAAGTTAAATCTAGCAAAATAGAGACCTGGGAAGAGTTCCTCCATTTCCTTAACTTGGTCGGTAGATACCCTCTCTCGATTCGGATACGTCGATACCTGGGACTTTTCCAGGATGACCGGGAGAAGGGATAAAACCACGATCGTGAGGACCAGTCGACTACGCCTCGGGAGAAGGGTCGACTGGGAATATGGGGGTGGCTGGAATAGTTTTGTTCGTGGTTTTGTCACCGTCCTTGGGGATTTTGTCCTGAGGACGGGACGAAGATCGATGCTTGGAATTTTTAGGCTCCTCCTCTTTTCCATGGGGCTAGCCCCTCTTCACTTCCTTCTCCTTATGGTCTTGATCTCTTTTCTCTTTCCTTTTCCTCTTCCAAGCTTTCTTTTCCTTCCTCTTCTTTTTCCTCTCTTTTTCCTCTTTCTCTCTATGATCGTCGTCCTCGTGTTCGCCCTTCTGCCTGACTTGCTTTAGGGCCGATCCAATGGGCTGGCCTCCCTTCAAAAGAGAACCGAAGTTGTCATGATAATACTCCTCATCCGTAGCACCTGCATTATGACAAAGAAATTTTGATTAATATTCAATATACACGAGAGAAAATAGTGTTGTGACATGTAGTGCTAGTGTTGTGTATACTCTAAGTGTTTCTCCTAAACCGACCCGAGCTTGAAACTTGGTATGCGTCTCCTGTGTCTTTTAGGTTGATCGGTAGGAAATCTTCCCCGGACTTAGTATGGAAAAACGCATTCGGATCCAAATTTTGAGAACAAATGATTGTATCCGGCATTTCCACATTTTGTAAGTCATGGAATGGAAAAGTCGTTTCTTCCACCTAAGGACCATGAGCAGGAGAAGAATCTCTTCTAGCAGCAGAGTTTTTTGATCGGTGGTCAGCAAGCTCTTCCTCGTCTGTTTCCTCTCGGACCTTCTCTTGAGCACCTCCAGCCAAGCTCTTCTACATTCTTAGTTAGTCGGATTCCTGAATAATTCTCTTCAAAGCAAACCTCTTCCCCTTCACTTTGGGACGAGCATTCTTTTTCCCTCTGAATGAGGGTTGGAGAAACGACCCCCCGACTGGGGGCACGACCTTGACAACGGCGATATCTTTCGAGATGGTTGCATATCATCCTAAACGCTGTGCGAAGAAGAAGCTTGGTCATTTGAAAGTCTTACTATCCGCCCCATATCTAGGTGATGATTATGGCGCTGGTTTGCATCAGTCAAAAGTCCTTTATAGTGTCGACACTTCTTCATAAGAGAAGCCAAGGTATTCAAACTCTCTTGGAACACTCCCGTTGTGGGCCTTTCTGGCTCATCACCTACATGTTAAAAATTCATATGAGAAGCTTGCTTATGATTAAATCAACTGAGGTAAAAGACTTACGTCATTTAAGCTAGTAGTAGGCACATCCTGATAACTGTTTAAGGTAAAACCAATCATGCCTAGTCACTGTTGACACACTTTTTGGTAAAAGCTATCAAACATGGAATATCTGGAAAGCATCATGCTCAGGCACGGAAAATACCGTTAGAAGACGAGGAGCGGTTTGGTCAAAATCGCTACATCAACATAAAATGACCTGAAACTCCTATCAGACGGCCTCTTTCAGGCCCTAAAACAGCAATTATGAAGCTTTTCTCTATAATTTTTGTAGCCCTCTGAATTAGCTTCAGATAGAGCTTTCGTTTGGCTCAATCGGACTTACGGTTTGAAAGTTACGTCCGTTTCTGTGAATGGGTGTAATCTGGTAACGACTGGCTGTCACTTGGATGAAATGACGTAGCGCCATTAGCTGGGATCATGGATCGGTTCGTAGGACCCCACCTCGGCTCGTGAACCACCTCGGCTCGTGGGACCAACTCAACTCGCCTCCTCACTTGGCTCGTGGTGGGCATAGGGATCACAACCCGCTCACGGTATATCCCTAGAACACGACCCGATGTCACCGTCTCACCATCACAACCCTCATCATCTCGATCCCTCACCCCGATTCATGGTGCACCCCTAGGTGATGAACCGCCTGTACCAAGCAATCGATTTTGACCTATTCTGATGGATATTCTCACTCCAAGTTGCATGGATCTTATTACACATGGCATAACACGACTTGGAAAAGATTTCTGGACGTTTTCCACCACATTTCGAGATTCTTGTGATGCGTGCCACATGTCTCACGAACTTCTTTCAGGAAATGACTATAAATACACCATTTGGAGGATTTTCGAAGGACTTTTGGCCATTCTTCTTCACAGTATCCACCATTATCAACGCAAGGACTTTGTGTGCTTCTCGAGGCCAATTCAACTCAGTCTAACACGAGGATTTCATGTATAAAATCACTCTCTTTTCTCCACTTCTTGAAAAAACACAAGGTTATTGTGTATAAACAGATCTCACGGATAGTGAGACGACATTGTAATTGTAATTACCTAGGATTTAAGAAAATATGAAGTGGACGTAGGCTTGGTTTGAGCCAAACCACTATAAAAACCTCGTGTGTTCCCCATTTTGCCCGTTTATCTGCATTCTGTGATGTGTGATCTGTGATTTGTGATTATGAGGACTTCACACCATGTTTAGGTGTTAGGCCTAGATTTTGGTCTAATAATCACCCATTTTACTTGGGATGCCTAAATGATTTTTCAATTACGGACGACCACAAAGAAAAGAAAAAAGGAGACTTTTTCTCTTGATGTCTAAAGTTGAAGAAAAACACTAAGTTATTTGGTTTTTGGAAGTTAGTTCAAATACTTCATGTGTAGGACACATAACGATAATATATGCGATCGGATGAAGTTGCATTGGCACCATATTCATTTGCCATAGAAAGTTGAGTACAAACGGAGAAAAAGGGGGATAGCCCCGGCAGTGCACATTGGGCGACTAAGCGCCATATAGCCACTCAGCGGATTGTGAGGAAGATCCCCCTCTTCGGGAGCAAGGATATTAAGCCATGGAAGCTTATATTTCACACTTAAATTTCTCAGTTGTCTTTTGCTCATCACACCGGTCAAGAGTCGAGAGGATCTTTTAGAAAGTTAGCACAAGGGAGAGTATCGGATGCATCTATTGCTCCACCCGATTCTCCTATTTCCATAGCAGGAGGCGGATTTGTCGATCGACCTTGGGTATTGATGTTCGAGTCAGATTCGGGATCGGTCCAAGATTCAGAAGATGAAATGCTTTCCAGGTTTACAGTAGTGGTAACACCTCAATATACTATTATCCTGACCTGCTTCAAGGCTACGAGTGTTGTGTTGTTCGACCATTGTGAGCAATACCGTTAATGAAAAACCATCGGTTAGATCGGTGAGATCAAAACACAGCAATATATGCATTGATGTATGTATAAAAGATGAAGTGACAGTCTAACTTAAAAGAGCATTAGCCAAAAGCAAATTCAATTTCATGGCTTTTGACCCTAAAGAGGTTGACCAGTAACGTTATCGACCCAAGGTTGAGTATTATTCCCAAATATGATGAAGGCAATTACTTAGTCTACAATGCCAAGTCTGCAAGCGCCGATTTTAAAGTAATATTTTGTTTCCAACTGTCTGACAATACCAAAGTCCCCCATCATTACCTAAGCACGCCCGTACAATCACTCCTATTCTCCCGCTGCCACGTGTCTTTAAAATTGATGTTGCCTTGAAATTTGAAATGTTTTGGAGATAAGACACTTTATCCCTGTACTTCTTCGCAAAAGGCGACTCCGCCTCTGCCACAGATTATCATCACCACATTACCAGAAACACCTATGGTGGTCGCCTTGCACCGGGTCACAATTCCGGCAAACTCAACGATCAGCAACTCGAACCGTGGATTATATGGAATACGGATTGAAATGGAAAAAGAAGAGTGGGGAAGATTTATGTGCAAAGTCATAGTGTTTAATAAGTAAATAGGAAAAAAAATATTAATACCGGTGGAGAAATCGGAGAAGACACCTAAGGGTATACATAGTATAGGACTATGTAATTAAAGACACCTAAGGGTATACATAGTCAGTGGAAAACCTAGTGGAGAATAAAAGACAGGAGGGATAACTTGTATCATATTGTGTGGGACCCATTTCAGTCAGTAACCCGGAGTTGGTATCAAGTAAAGAACTCCGTACTAGGTGGAGAAGGGCACACTTACTGATTGATTGTAAGAGATCGAAATGAGACAGATGGTGTGGGCGGCGCAAACCGACCGGGGACATGTGCGTGCATGGGCCAAGCAGAGGGGGCTAAGATGACCATGACACCAGTAGATATGGTTGTGCACATCATGGGTTTCCACTTTAGGAAGTGATACCTCTTACTGTGGGGCCATCACATGATATCTACAGGGTAGGGAGCCGATCGATTAGGGTAGGGTTTAGGGTATACTCAGACGTATGACCTAAGCCTACTAACTTATAGTGGAAGGGATCATCTCATTTCAATTATATTAGTAGTAGTGCAGAGTAACCATTAGTGAGGCACGTACACCTTAACTTGCTTACCTTGTCACACCTGCCATTTATGTAGTGATCTCTCTTATCCACTTTGTATGCCTATCATGTTGCTTTTATTTATCTACTGGCTAAAAGTTACTATACTCGCCATACTTTCTGTCTGGCCCTGTTGTTTCTCCTTCTTTCTTCCATTTTCCCCTAGGTTCTCAGGGAGGAAACACTCAGACTTAATCAAGAATCATATATCATCTTGCTTGGAGCTACTTCTGAAGTATGGCTCAAGTTCTTGTCTCTACCATGGCTTAACTCTTTTTATTGGGGGAATGATGCTTTTTATTTACTTATGTACTCTGATGGTGCAAGACAGAAGTTATTTTATTATAATGGTTTTTGTGACTTGTAAAATTGTGGACCACAATATTATGACTTATGCTTGAAATAAATTTTTAATTTTCCGCTTCTGCCTTATTTATGTCTGTCTTGTTATTATTCTGTATCAGTTTACCTATAGCGCTTTACGAAACCTAATGCATTTCCTTAGTGAGTGACATTAATGGACGTGGGGTGTCACACTTGGTATCAGAGCTGAAGGTTACTAGATTATATAAAAGTTTTTGGCATTTATTTTCAAAAAATAAGTTTTAAAAGAAAAGCATTTTCAGAAAGAAAAGTCTATTTTGAAAAACATTCCCCAAAAATCCATATGTAGTATCCTTCGGTCCTTTATCTAAATTTCTTCCTTTTCCCTTTTTCAGCATGTATGGAGAACAAAACATCCCTAATCTCCCAGAGGGCGTCATAATACCTGGATGGTTTCAGAGGTATTTTGAGGCCACAGCGCCGGCCAAAGGCCAAAGAGACGTTCCTCTCCCAATTGCACCAGTCATTCCTCCTCCTCCCCATCCAAAAGCTGACAACTTTGCCAAGATCTGCAAAGACTTCCGCAATGGAAGGAAGGCCATTCCATGGGAACGAGACACTCATAGAAGCTCAGAATTGGCTTAAGGAGACCAAGGGCTTATTCGTAATCTTTGAAGTGGAGGATCGAAGAAAGATCTAGTTTGCTGCTTGGCTGTTAAAGGACGAAGCCTCATTTTGGTGGGATGTCACCCAAGCTGGATGTCCGGCGGAAACTTGGGAAGACTTTAGATGGAGGTTCAAAATGAAATTTCTTTCCCAAGCGAAGAGAAGCATACAGATGGAGAGGTTCTTAACACTCAAATAAGGAAATTTTACGGTGAAGGAGTATGTGAACAAGTTCAATCAGCTGGCAAGGTTCGGGCTACAGTTGGTAGACACACCGCACAAAAGGGCTTTTCGGATTGTTAAGGGATTGAACGAGTCTCTGCATGGTTTAGCTATATCCCATCTTCCAATGGGGGCCACCTTTGAAAATCTTGTTGATATAGCCCTAATGCATGAGGAGGACAAAGGAGAAAAGAAGGAAACAAAAGCTGAGGGGACATCGCAGAATAAGAAGTATGGCCCAAGAAAGGGAAGAAAGGGCAGCAACTGCAGAAGAAAGGGGGGAAAGATGATAAATGCAAAGATAAGAGAAAATGTCACAATTGTGGAAAGGAGGACCACCTGATCAAAGATTGTAAGAGAAGGAAGACCAATTGCTTTAATCGCGGAGAGGTCGGACAGTTCTCTAATGAGTGCCCGAAGAAACAAGGATCGCAGGGACAAGGTCAAAGAGCAGGGACTTTTGGAGGGCAGGTGCATGCTCTCGCGATCAGTGCTCCTGAAAGAGGTAGAAAAATTTCCATCGAAAGTTTAGTTTCTCTTTCAAACCATCCAGTTAGAACACTTTTTGATTCTGTTGCTTCACACTTGTTTTATCTAGTTCTGTTGTTGAATCTCTGCACTTAATTACTAGTATGGTAGTAGATCCCGTAGTTGTTTCAAGCCCCAATGGTGGTTTGGCTCATTTATCGATGATTATTCGGGGTTTGAAAATATCTGTCTTAGGTGTCGAACTTGAACGTGATGCGTATGTGCTCGGGTTTATGGGTTATGGGTTGATTCTAGGAATGGATTGGCTTACCACGTATGGGGCCATTCTGGATTATGAGACGAGGGTTGTTAGACTCCCTACTTATCATGGGAAGACCGTCGAAGTTTCTATTGACCCTCAAGGGTTTTTTATGCTTAGCTTCCTAGAGTCTCTAGATGCATCCATAGATGATTTGCAATCTGTTCCAGTGGTTCGAGATTTTTCAGATGTTTTTGATGAGGTACGGGGTTTACCTCTAAGGCGCGAAATTGACTTCCACATATATCTGGTGGACAATGCAAAGCCAGTTGCATTACCAGTACGCCACATGGCTCCAAGGGAAAGGAGGGAGCTGAGTAAGCTAGTAGGGGACCTACTTGAAAAAGGGTTTATTAGACGAAGCATATCTGAGTAGGGTGATCCAGTAGTATTCGCAACTAAAGCGGATGGTTCACTTCGTTTGTGTGTTGACTATAGAGAGTTAAATAATCTCAACAAGAAGAATAGATGCCCGCTTCCGAGGATTGATGATTTATTTGATCAGCTTGTTGGTGCCTCGGTATTTTCACAATTGGACTTGGCTACGGGGTTCCATCAGTTGAGGGTGGCTGAGGACAACATAGATAAGACTGCTTTCGGAACTCCAGACGGTTTCTTTGAATGGCTAGTTATGCCTTTTGGGTTGACAAATGCACTCACCTACTTTTTTGATTTGATGATTAGGGTGTTTCGGGAGTTCCTAAACAAATTCGTCGTAGTCTTCGTTGATGATATTTTGATCTTCTCCAAGAGTGAAGAAGAGCATGCCCAGCATTTGGGAGAAATTTTGAAAACTCACTGTGACCATCAGCTAAAAGCAAAGTTCTCCAAATGCCATTTCTGGAGAAAGGAGGTGAGATTCTTAGGGCATGTAGTCTCCAAAGAAGGGATAGCTGTAGATCCCGCGAAGGTGGTTGCAGTACAAGATTGGCCGATTCCTAAAAATGCAGCCAAGGTGAGAAGCTTTCTTGGGTTGGTAGGTTATTATAGGAAGTTCATTAAGGACTTCGCGAAGGCATCAGCCCCTCTCACCAAGCTAACAAAAAAGAATTTGGCATTTTCACGGGACATAGACTGTGATGTTGATTTCCAATGACTGAAGAAGGCTCTGACAATAGCCCTAGTCTTGACCTTGCCCGATGGGAGTAAAGTGTTTACTGTTTACACTGATGCGTGTGGTACAGGACTTGGTGCGATTTTGATGCAAGAAGGGAAAGTAATATGTTATGGTGGTAGACAGCTGAGAGCTCATGAGAAGAACTACCCCATCCATGATCTAGAGCTAGCTGCCATAGTATTCACATTGAAGACGTGACGTCATTATTTACTTGGAGAAAAGTTTAAGTTATACACCGATCATAAATCTCTCAAGTATCTATTCTCACAAAAGGATCTAAACTTAAGGCAACAACGGTGGATGGAGTTATTAGCTACATATGATTTTGATATTGCTTACACCCTGGCAAGGGTAATGTGGTGGAAGGCGCACTAAGTAGGCAGAGGGCGGCCTTGAGTCCTATGTTTGTGGAAAGAAAGAACTTGGAATTCATATCAGCTTTTGATTTTTGACCCTCCATTGAGGTTTTGCCTGATTTATTTGCATCCTTGGAGATACGACCGACTCTTGTGGATCAGATAGAACCTTCGCAACAAGTGACCCACAGATCCTAGACATCATGGATAAGCTCAGAAGAGGGGAGACTTCTAGTCACCTCAATAGGTATGCCATAGATGAAAAGGGTGATTGTGACGAGATGGAAGGCTTTGTGTTCCTCAAATTAGAAGCCTGATAAAGGCAGTCCTAGAAGAAGCCCACCATTCTTATAAGCATTGAAAATCTTTAAGCGCAATGGATGCCAGTGATTGGTGGATGAGTAGATGTATGGTGGATGGTAGGATATGCATTCTTCTCAACTTAGAGATTTCGGGGACAAAATCCTTTGGGTAGGGGAGAATGTAAAACCCCGAATTTTTAACGACATTAAATAGAATAAATTAAATAATAATTAATTTAATGTTCAAAATTAGAGGAAACGGACAGCACTTTTGTGTCCGTCTCGAAATTCTGGTCAAGATGGACATTTGGTTTGCGTAAAACGGACAACGTGCGAAGAAGTTATGAGGGTTTTAAGTTTGTATACAAATAGAAATATTTTACATATATGCATGAGTCAGAGGTGAGTCATAATCCTATCCAGAGGCTTCAAATTCAAAAAATCCCTCTAAGCGGCAAAATTCCCGCTCTAGGGGGTCGACCCCTCTAGAGGGGTGTCGACCTAGGGGTCGACTCACCCACAGGGGTGTCGACACCCCTAGGACAGAGGTGGCACTCGGTTTCAGGGGGTCTGACAGCTATATATACATGTCCTATTCCTCATATTTTCTTCATTTGGAGTCATGGAGGCCATATGCTGTTGGAGTGTGAACTGAACCGTTTTCTACAACAACATATTCTACAAATCCAATTCAAAAACTCTAGATCCGTTCTTCCTAAATTCTCTAAACCTAACGTTGCGAGTTTCTAGATTACTTTTAGGTTTAGATAAATAAAAGTATCCTTTGAAAGATTATGAATTGGATATGTTGTAAAGAATGATTCTATGTTAATATGAAATCCTATACTATTTCATGACAGATCTATTTTCCTATATCTAATAAAATTGTGGTGATTTGATTATGTTACTTATGTGGCTCTTGACTTGTAACCATGATTATGGTGGATGTACATCTATTAACTGGGATAGTTGTAACATTACTTGGATCTAGATCTTTATGTTAATCACCTTTCACCTGTCATATTGTGATCCATTGAGATATGTTGTAAACTTGACATATGAATCCATCTTTGGCTCTAAACATGTTACTATGTAACCCTTACTATGCTAGATCTAAATAATTGGACACCTTATGTTTAATTTATATATCATTATGTTGCTTTGACATCATAGTTGTTGCAAGTTCATCACTTTTATGCCTACCTTGCCATGGTGACTACATGACAATTCACCTTGTTATCATACCAGTTTATGTTTATGTTATGCAAGGATATGTTGAAACTATTAGCTTTGTCATATTCCCTTTTCATTATTGTAGCTAGGCCACTTTATAGCCTAGATGATGCCAAAATATGTACGAATACGTTAGAGAGGAAACAAGGAAAAAGGGATTATAATTGGCATAATTTATGTAATGTTTATATGAAATGGGACATGTAATTAAAATAGGGAAACCATAGAAATAGTTACCTATAATGACATAGGTAGATTTGGATTAATTTGGAATGTTTTGTAATTTACAATTAGGAATTGTAAATTGTACTTATGACACGAGGTTAGGTTACATTAGTGGTGGAAGTCTACCCGGACCCGACCGACATACCCAGCAGCCACTAATGTTGAACCTAATGTGGGAGGTCTAAGTATGCAAATACGAGTCGGGCTAAGACACGAGGTTAGGCCCAACTGTGGAATAAGGCTGGCCGGACCTGAGCGGCATATCCAGCATCCACACATTGTAGGCCTAATGTAGGAGGTCTAGCCCATTATAACCATAATTGGACATGGTAATGAAATGGACTACTTAACCAAATTTAATATGACTATGGACTGAAGTTAGGGTTAAGTAAATTTGGATGGGTAGTGGTGGGTTAAGTAAGTTAGAGGGGCGGGTAATATGTATATATAGGCCCACGAACTTAACCCAATAAGGTTATGTAATTAAAGACACCTAGTGATATACATAACCAGTAGATAATGTAATAGGGTTATGTAATTAAAGACGCCTAGTGTTATACATAACCGATAGATAATGTAATGAAGTTATGTAATTAAAGACACCCTTTAGGTTAAGCATAACTAGTATAGGGCTATGTAATTAAGGACACCTAAGGGTATACATAATCAGTGGAAAACAGGGGATACAAGACAAGGGGGAGAGCTTGTATCATATTGTATGGGACCCATTTCAGTCGGTAACCCGGAGTTGGTATCAAGTAAAGAACTCCGTACTAGGTGGAGAAGGGGCATGCTTACTGATTGATTGTAAGAGATCCAAAAGAGACAGATGGTGTGGGTGGCGCACACCGACCGGGGACATGTGCGTGCATGGGCCGGGCAGAGGGGGCTAAGACGACCGTGACACTAGTAGATATGGTTGTGCACATCATGGGTTGCCACTTTAGGAAGTGATATCTCCTACTGTGGGGCCAGCACAAGATACATACAGGGTAGGGAGCCAATCGATTTGGGTAGGTGTTAGGGTATACTTGGGCGTATGACCTAAGCCTACCAACTTATAGTGGAAGGGATCATCTCGTTTCAGTTATACTAGTAGTAGTGCAGAATAATCATTAGTGAGGCACATACACCTTAACTTGCCTACCTTGTCACACTTGCCATTTATGTAGTGACCTCTCTTATCCACTTTATATGCCTATCATGTTGCTTTTATTTACCTACTGGCTAAAAGTAACTAGACTCGCCAGACTTTATGTCTGACCCTGTTGTTTCTCCTTCTTTCTTCCGTTTCCCCCTAGGTTCTCAGGGAGGAAACACTCATACTTAATCAGGAATTAGATATCATCTTACTAGGAGCTACTTTTGAAGTATGGCTCAAGTTCTTGTCTCTACTATGGCTTAACTCTTTTTATTGGAGGAATGATGCTTTTTATTTACTTATGTACTCTGATGGTGCACAACAGAAGTTATTTTATTGTAATGGTTTTTGTGACTTATGAAATTGTGGACTACTGTATTATGACTTATGCTTGAAATAAAAGTTTAAATTTTCCGATGCTGCCTTATTTATATCTGTCTTGTAATTATTCTACATCTATTTACCTATAGCGCTTCACGAAACTTAATGCATTCCCTTAGTGAGTGACATTAGCAGACGTGGGGTGTCACATTTTCTATTTAACAAGATCATGATTGACGACTGGATCTATATTCGAAAATCTTTGTATCCGTGTAATTCGTTCAGTTGTGGTAGTTGATGTAATTCCATTGTGCATTATATTTATACATTTTTATTTCCACTGCTATGTAATTTTTCTCTGATATTGTAATTCCATTGTGTAATATTTATTAGTACTCTGATATTCTTGTACTCTGATGTAAAATTGTTGTAATAGCAATGAAAAGTTCTATTGTTCTGTGTTCCAATGCATCGTGCTCACAAATGATCTGCGTTTTTCCATCTCTTCGGAGATCAGGGAAATTTGGACCGTGACAGCTTGGTATCACAACTTTGGTTCACAAAGCTCGAGAACAAGACACATTAGAACCAAACGAAAGAACCCATCAGAGGTAGGATTAGAAATATCCTATTAAAAAATAACTCATTGAAGATTGGATCAGTGGCATCCTAGAATGAGAAACTCATTAGAGATGGGGTTAGTAACGCACTGGAATGAGTTGGAAGAGTATTATATATAGAAGAGGATAAATTTTTTTATTAGTAAAGAAATGATTTTTATTATGAAAGATTATACCTTATAATATGATTTTGAGTGTTTATTTGACATCGAGGTTGGACTATCGAGTATAAGAAGATTTTGCATCTATGCATGACTAGTGTATATCTGAAGTCATGAATATGCTTGATCGATATAAAATCACATTCTAGTCACTTGAGGATGATTCTGTTGATAACATGGCATCATTATTATTTATCTTCGAGTTTTGAAGTGGGATGACCGTATAATTCCAATTGGACGTCGAATCTGTGCAGTTAAAGCACTCAGTGGACCCAATGCAACGGAGGTACAAAATGTTGTAGCGCGGATAAAGCGAGGAAATAGAAGGATATAGCGGATTAGTCTAAAAATGCGTATAAAACTTGTATTTAATGCTTTTACAAATATACAAATGATAAGTAGATAGAAAATTAACATTAAGTTTAATTATAATTAATACATTCTTAATTTTAAATTAAAATATTTTGCAAATATATGTAAACAAAAATCCTTATTAGTTCAATTAAATTTAGTAGAATATTATAATATTTTCTATTCTATGAAAAATATGTCAAAAAATTCTAATAAAATACTAATTTTATAGACTTAATGATGCGAAAATGTCCATTTTCAATTCATTTCTTTTATAGAAGATATAGCGAAAATAGCGGAATACAGCTGAAATAATGGGATATATCAGGAATATCAGAATATAGTGGGAATTAAAGCGGAAAGGCTATTTCATAGGCTATTTGGAAATAGCTTAGTGGTAGAATTCCGTTGCACGATATATCGAGGGTATTACAGGGATATAGCGGGGAATAAACTGCACAGCGTCAATTATACTTAGATTGATATAAATAAATATTTTGAAATAATTTGAGCTTTAAAATTTAACTAAAACATGATAAATCGATTGAAAATACAAGAATGAATTAAAATTTAACTTAAGAGAAGTTAAATAAAATTGGAATAAGCCCAATATGAGTACAGATGCCAAATCGAGACAAATCAAATTTAATGATGAATTCATTTGAAATTAGTTGCAACTAGGTATATATATACATATATGTTGAATAGGTTATGGTATGCAAGCTGAGTAGAGAAATAAATTGTGTGCCCAACAAACAGGTGCACCTTATTTAGTTAGTTGTGCAATTTTATTATTATACAATTGTGAATGATTTGGATGCGCTGCGATGGTTGCTCTGAGAAAAATTAAACATATTCCATAAGGTAGTAACCAATAAATTATGGACTACACCGCATAACATGTATTGAAGATAGAATAACATATCCATATAAGCATTTGGTGCTTATATGACGAGGTTTGGATTACTATATGAGCGAGATGCTTGTATGGCGAGGACCGAATTACAGGTTGAACTGAGGACTGATTATGGACTTAATAACTTATAAAGGTAAATGGCAGGATTTAATAATAAAACCCATCATTGGGTCTCGAGATGACAAAAATATACATGTCTCTCTTGTTGTAGATACATCACATGGATTATGACTAATTCCCATCACTGGGTCAAGAGATGGTTTTTCAAACATCTCCCTTGATTATAGATAAGTCTCAATTGATTTGTATGTTATTTATTGATTTATTGGGTGCCTATTAAGGCCATTTTTTTTTTCAGATCAACCCGTACAAAGGAGGTTATAGCGAAATTTTTCAGAAATTTAAGGCGTTGGCCAAATTTAAGGGAATTTAGAAAGTTCTCAGAAACTGAAAAGTTGAAGAACTCAAGCGAAAATGAAAGTTGAGTTGGTTAGTTAAACAACTTTCAGCTCCGTTCCTTTTTCGAGGATGAATCAGTTTTAAGTGGTGGAGATTGTAACAACCCAGCATTTTTGAACCAATTTAAAATTTGGACTTAATTGATTTTGATGGAAATTAAATATTTTGTACGATTTATTTTCAGAATTAAATACTTAAGATTAATTTAAAACGAAGTTTGAATGTATATATTTATCTTAATTATAAACGAACTTGAAATGGCGCGGTACTTTGAAATTTTGGTTTTAAACTTTAAAAGAGTTTACATAATACATTATAAGTCAGAATTTAATGAGACAAGAAACGTTAGGATCGTATTAACTATATCTTTCTAACAAATGTAAGAGATTGAAATTTCAAATTGTAAATTATAAGATATGTCCAGATTAAAATTTATAATAGTCATTGTGGAATTTATTAACACTTTAGTATTATCTAAGCCCTTAAAAATAGTCATTTTGGAAACGACCTCCGTTTTCGATGAAACTAATTTTGTTGGATCTGGATTATCAGATTATTGTTAGGTTTAAAATTTTAAGTCAATTGGAATCAGTATATAAGCATGGTAAATTTAAATGCGTATTGAATTTCAGTTAAAATGTAGTAAGCTTGTTAAAAGACCATTTTTCAAACGGACTCTAAATTAGACGAAATTAGTTTTATTAGAACCAAATTTGAAAATCATAGCGAGATTTCAATTTTCATAAATTTTTGAGTTAGTATGTAGTCATGGCAAATTAAAATGTATATTGAAAATCAATTTTGAACGTCATATTAATTTATATTTTATTTTTGATAAAAACTGATTAAAATAGTCAAATTGGCTTTTGAACCATATTCCATTGTGTTTGGTGTGGGGGTAATTGGCTAGGGGTGACATTCGTTAGGATTCATTTGGAGTTCGGACGAAATTTTCATAACAAAATTATTAATTGAATTAAATATATATATATATATAGCCCTAACCCTAAAATCTCGTTCCCCACTATCAGACGCGCCGCCACTTCATGAATCCATGGCCAAAAAGCTCTGGCCTTCCTATCTCTTGATCCATGGCTCTTCAACTAAATTTATAACTACGATAATGTCCAGCATCACGGGATCTACAAAATGAACGGATGTGATTGGAATTCAGAGCCTGGATTGTTCGAATTTCGGCTTTGAAGCCTGCGGTTTTGGGTTTGATTTCCGATCAATTGGGGGTTTCGAGTTCATTACGGTGGCACGCACGGGGAGGTGACGTCGAGTGCTTTTGCGTGGGCATGTTCAATCGTCGGACGGTGGTGTATGTGGCGAGCGGTGGATTTTTTTGGCGAGCTCAGTTCGATATCGGCTCTAGTTTTAAACGATGAAGAGGACTTAACTAATTATTTTAGTTAATAATGTCGAACTACCATAAGTTGTTCATATTTAATTACAATTTCGATAATTTCGGAACCGTTGGAATCGTGACAACAAGAACTTCGCAATGAAACTGACTGGAAGAAATTTGGAGCATGTTACAGATTATAGCAAAATTAAATGTCTGATCAGATATGTCGAAAGATGATTGTTTTATAACAATTTCTGAACCAGTCTAGGTGTGTAACGAACCGGGATTTTCGACTCCGAAAATCAACATCAAACTACCGTGTTGATCATTCAGACATCGAATATTCCAGATCATTAATAGAAAGAAGTTAGAGGGTGAGATAAGAAAGAAAGAAATATTAGAATAGAAGAAGAAGAAACACCACACAGAATCTCACATCGCAGCGGAACAAAATATAATACAGAAATAATCTTTATTGAAAGCTTTAAATTACTTACAACATCAGAGTACACATCTGGACAGTGATAATAATCTGTCCTCATATAACACACAGCGGAATAATAATATCATACGTCTGGACTCTTCCAGCTCGTCTCTTCACAGCAGTCGATAACCTGAACCTGTACAACCCGGTCTAACCCGAGCATTTACAAAACACCGGGTCAGTCTGGTGAACCAGAGTGAGATAAACTCGCACAGTAATAAGGGTGAACCATCAAATCTTGATTTTTAAAGTTCAAAACCTTTTCAAAGGAAAGGATAATCGTAAGACCAAATCCACACATAAACACGGACGGTTTTAACCTTATGATAACCCAAAACATTTTTGAAACCAATATCTTGTCTGATATTATGATAATGTCTAAATACAAGTAAATAGCAATCTAGTGGAACGCTTGCATCTCACGCTCTACATATATAGTATACAATCAAAACCCGCAGGCGCTTATTGGAG
This sequence comes from Allium sativum, assembly GCA_030737875.1. NCBI lineage: Eukaryota > Viridiplantae > Streptophyta > Magnoliopsida > Asparagales > Amaryllidaceae > Allium > Allium sativum. Next base: position 63,224,457 of record JASFAX010000020.1, on the reverse strand, counting down.
ATTGGATTCCAACTTGACAAGGTATGGGTCCACCTTCCGATAGTGTATCTCTAGAGACGAATACACTGGGTTCAACAAGAACTTCTTGCAATCCGGCCCTCACATGACCGACCCCTCATTTCGCTTGAGAGTATCGAATGTATATCACCGACGGTTGGGATCAGCAACCGTCTCCCGATAAGGGACAGCATCGAAACATAGATACAAGAAACAATAGGATTTTCTCTAGATAGGTGATTATACACCCTAATGGGAGCGACCCATATAGCCATGCTGCCTGCCCGATTTTTGTCATTTCCCGGTTGATGAGGCTTGAGGTCTAGATTACTCTTGATCATCTGGTCGTCATTCACTTTGAATGCCACATCGTCAGATCCGTCAGATATCACTAATTGACGTCCACAAAAATACTCTAGCAGTAAGCTAAGAGAACGGCGATTCCCCGCCAACAACTATCGCATGTTTGAAGAAACCAACGTACGTGATCCTTTGGAAATACTCTGTCAGACACTCGTCCATACACGTCATCCAGGAACAGAATGAACCGAAGGCACTCTCCTACCGCATCCATATAGGAATCACCCCATGGATCAGTAGCGAGAAGTCCTTGCAACCCGTAGATCCAACCACGACAGAATCACAGCTTATCTCTGCTTGCCAGGCAGAGAATATTAGTGGTTCTTCCGTTTATGAAAATCAACGGTCTTCACAGCACCATCTCGATCATCTTCTGATATCTTCACGTATTTGTTGGACAGAATGGTTTTCGAATAAATTCGATCCCGGTCTTTCCGTACCAACAATCGTATTGGTCAGATTTGATAGTCGGTGTTTTAACTATCAAAATATACAGTGTTTCAATCATGACACTCCAATGAGTTCACTGATTCAGCATCACTTGGCCTTTAACAAACTAATTTCCTTTTTGTTAAATTGAAACTTCTAATTCTTTTAATATTCAAAAATACGATATTTGAATAACTCTAATTGATTAATTAACATTCGTCTTAACTCCATTTGCTTGACTCTAGATCACAACGATCACAATGGTTACGCCTGATTCCCTCAGGAAACATCCGACCGCCGTAGGCTATCTGCAGCACTGCGAATTCCGCTAGCAGTCGTACGAAATGGCAACTTAACCGAATAATTATGTTGGGCTAATACTATCTCGAATAACTATATTCAATTTCCCACTTAATTCTTCCTTCAAATCTTCTTTTAAATTCGGAAATCCATTAGTTTTAACAAAGAAATTTATAGCACATATGTTATAACAATAGCGTTATAATTACTATTTAGATTTACAAAACAACAGCGCTATAATCGCTATTTAGGTTTACAACCCATTTACTATAGCAAAAGCTCTACAATCGCTATATTAGATTTACAAAACATATATTATAACAACAGCGCTAAAATCGCTGTTTAGATTTCCAAAAAAAAAAACATATCCACTAACGTCACTTACGATTACCAACTAATACTATCTTCAGATAATCCCGACGTTGTTCAAGTTGGGGTATTTTAATTACCTCTCAGACCTTGATCAACAACGTTCAAATCTTCAGATGAATATCGGTTGTAATCCAACACCAAAATTCCACCCCAGTCTCAAAACAAATCCCATTTATAAATTGGGTTTAGTTATACAATCTTATGACCCATTTCTTTATCCCCAAATTTCACTTTCTATCGATCCCCTTTCAATTATTTTCAACCCTTATCCACTTTGGAGATCTTATTTCCCTTGTCCCATTTTTACTTGATTTCACTCTCACGTAACGTTAATGTAAAGTTAACGCTTTACACTTTAAATCTCACTTAAAACCTCTGGTTTATAATAAACCCTTTTTATCGTAATCTCCTTTCACTTAATTCATATAATTGAGTACGTTTATTTCCTTTCACCATTCAATTGGCTTGCATCTCACATTCGGTAACTTTTTAAATGAATTCCCATTTACAAATATATTCCTAAATTTATCATTAATTTAAAATAATAACTTATTTCAAACATTAACTACTTTTGTAGTTAATCCCTTTATTAACTAAATTAAATATTAAATCCCTTTTAAATCCTTATTTAAATTCAAACAATATTCATTTAACTATTTTAGTCAAAACACATTAACTTGATAAACAATTCTAATTCCAAACGGTCGATTTAATTAACTCAAAAACTTGATTATCTCATTAACCGATTTCAACAAATCCTCGCTTTAAATTAATTAAAAATATAATTAATTTAGATAGATTCTAATTATTTGTTTTCTTTACGAAACAAATTCTCAAGGTTAAACCATTTAATTCATTTCTTATTCTTCCACTGGTAAATCTGATTAACATCAGCATTTGCTTTGCAAAATAACTTCATAACAAATCAAAGTCTTAAACAAATAAAATATTTATTTATTTCTCTTAAATAACTTTTATTCAAATAATATAATTCAAATCTAACTCTGGTTATAAAATAGATTTTTATAACCTCAACTCTATCGATTCCCCTAACGGTGGATCAACATTTATAACACGATTGATTCTATAGGCCATACTCTGCCAAAACACTTAACCAATACCGCCCATTGGTTCAACCCAACAGATGTTGAATATTTAGTCAATAAACAACAATCAAATCAATCAGCCCAACAGGACAGTTCATATGTGAAAATATGAAATAAATAATATATTTGAGGAATCCGGTTGGATCCCTCCAACCTGTTCTTCCCTGTATTCAAATGGTTATCTCAAATCACCACATTTAGTTTTGTTTAACTGATAACACTAAATAGCAACCATTCAACATCAACCACAAGCAATTCAAACGATTCAACCATTTAAACACGTTTATAAATAAACATGACCAACCAAGGTGAGTTACCTTTATTGGAATCAATCGTTAAAAGTAACAATTTGGTATTTCACTGAAATTAAACACAGTTTAATTTCATCAGTTAAATCAACAAACAAATGTATAATTAGCAACATGCAACCATTAGCAAGCAGAGCACACAAAATAAAAACCCAATTTATATAAAATATAAATGGGAAAAACTGAGTGAGTTTAACTCACCTTGATTTGGTTCATCACTGAATCGGTTTGGTTACAGTTAAATTAAACAGCGTTTAATTCAACTGTAAATCTTGTTGTCTCCATATCTACCTAGGACAGTACCATGACGTAGACTGCACCAAGATGATTCCAGTATCTCTTACATGGCCAAATTCTGATAGTGTAATAACGAGTTATTGACATTCTAAGTTAATTTATTTTAAATTAATTAACTAGTTCTTAATTAACTATTAATAAAACTAATTACGTTAAATTGAGGGGTAAAGGTTGATTGTAGTTCTTGTTCGTCTCATCTTCACGTTAGCTTATCCGGGTTCTACAGCTTGAAAACCTGCATCCATGTTAGCTTAATATAAGTATATGATTATATTTAACTAATCTTTGACACTAATTAATAAACTAATTTAACCCTAATTTAATTATTACTTAGTTCTAAATGATTAGTTAATTAAATTAATTAATTCTTTGTTCACAACAAAATAGTCTAGACAATATCTCTTCACCTCACATTCAAACCACTCGACTTCCGCATCTGTAGAAAAAAAAAACATATGATATTAACATCATTAAATTGAACAATTATTTCTTGATTAATTGTTGATTAAGATTTTGTTTACTGTGTTGCCAAAAAAACTGGCCGACCCTTTCTTTCACGCCTCTCTTTCATTCCGCAATCCTCCAGGCCTTCGCAGTTTTTTCCTTTCTTAGAAATTAACGGGTCTCCACTTCATCGTTCTGAACTGTACTGGCCATCGCAGCCTCCTGGAGTTCGCCAGCGTCAAATCGAAGCTCGCCAGAACGACCTCGCCAACCTCCTGTGCCTGCGCTCAAAGTTCCGACCAACTCGACATCCTCCGTTGCTCCCAAGAACATCTCGAACCGCTGCGACTTTTCGAACTACTGTAGCCGCTCCAGCGTTATAAACAACATCATCTCCGGTCAGATGAAGGAGCTCAAGGAGCTAAACGTTTTGCTATTGAGGATTTTTGGGAATAGTTCATCGATTTGGAGAATCGAAGGGGAGAAGTTGGGGTGTTTTCGTTCGTCTATTTTGGTATGGTGGCGGCGCATATATGGTTGAACGAGAATCAGGGTTCTGATGTTAGTTGAATGTATATATAGTAAAAGAAAGTGTGGGGGTTACGCTACTGTAAATTATATTTTATTAGTTAGCTTGATGGCCACGGTTTCATTTTACTGTGCATTGTTTGGCCATCACGGCATTCGAATTTGTTTGGTCGACAAGTAATGTACAGTAACAAGTAGGGTAGATTTTATTACTATTTTAATACAACGAAACTTCGCAGTGAGAATTCGTGTTAAAATCCACCACATATGATTTCTGTCTACTGATAAAAAGGCTGTTCTTGATGTAAAACGATATTCCGGATCCAATGAGACAAGTTTCGTCGCAATCCGAGGTCGTTTGAAGAAAATTCCCTTATAAAACCAGAAATGAACACACGTTTAGTTTTTCTACGGTCACCAGATAAATCAAATTAACTTGAAACTGCAAACACCAACAATAACTTTTCGATACGAACCCAATGGCACTAGTTTCGTCGCATTCTGAGACTGTTGCCCCGGTAGGCTGTTTTTACCCCGAACCGCCCTACCCTTTTTAACGCCAAATTTCTCGATCTCTAAAAATAACAAACTATATACTTATTCTGACTCTAATCGACGATACGAACTCAACGGAACTGGTTTCGTGGCCTAATTCGATCGTCTGCTCAAGTTACACTCAAATGTCCCTTTATTTATTTGAATGCGCGCTATAGAATTTGAACGGCCGTTTATGGTTGCTGTGGTCACATACGATATCGGTTTTCCACGCAATTTACCACCATACAATAATTTAGCGATACGGTTCTAATGAAACTGATTTCGTCGAAATCTGAGTCCGTTTGCAAAACGGCCAATTTAAGGCCTATAATTAAATAACGGTTTTCCATAGCGACTATTTCAAATTTTGATTTGGCCATAACTATCAAACTATAGCACGAAATCTGGATTTTTCTCTTTCATATGAAAGCTATTGCCAATACGGCTCCAACGTGCCTTGTTTCACAGAAATCCGACTTATATCGAATCCTGTATTCTCAGTTGAAGTTCAAAACCAAATATTACGAACTGCAGCGCCATTTTCGAGCTCGAATTATATTATATATAAATTATAACGTTCAACTTCGTTTTTAATAACGAATTCAATATTAAATTTCATTAATATTCCCAATATAATATTTAAAACTAATTTAAATATTCATATTCAAATGGTCGAAAAACACGGGTCGTTACATTCTTCCCCCCTTAAAATAATTTCGTCCTCGAAATTGCTAAGGTAAGAAAAACGTTATAAACTCATTAAATTTCAAATCCAATTTTATATTAAATTAGAAACCAATTCAATACTGTAAATAAATATTTTCAAAAATATCAAAAAATTTCTAACACTTTAAATTTTCGAAAAATTTCGCCAGCACCTCCTCTGTACGGCTCAATCAGTACAACTCCAACTCGCCATTCTAGGCCTTCTCCAATCCAAAAGAAAATAAAACAGCCAAGCGGCTTGCCCAATAGGCTCATAAATCACCAAACCCATATAAAAATAAACGTGTACCTTTTTGTCGGGCATATCATTATATCCTTTCCATCTGCTACCCTGTCAGCATATACAAATGCATTCCCCAAACAAAATTCCAATTTTATCCTCAAACCCAAATCCTTCATGCGTCCAAACCAAATCCCATTCTTAACTCAATTTCCATCCATTATCAATTCCACCTCTTAACTTACCAGTCCAATACCATTTCAGATTCTTGTCTCCTAATTCAAAATCTGATTCTTCTTGATATATTATATCCCGATTCAATTTCCAGTTAATTGGTTTCAATTCAATTCATATTTGCTTTCCCAATTTCTATTTAATTTTGTTTTTGTTCAAACAATTTCCCTGGGAGTTTTCCAATAGTTTCGTTTTTTCAAGAAAATCAAATATTCCTTTTACAGGATTCAAAACAACTTGTTTTTCTCAAAGCAATTCAAAACAAAATCTTTGGTAGTAATCCGTCACTTACCACTCGAAAATGGACACCGATGATGTCCGGATCATCATTGGAATCTATTTTCCAGCTATCGAAGTGAGTTCAATACTATGTCACTTTCAAAACTCAAATTTTAAATACTTTCAATTTGAAATCTATTTCAAAATATCATTCACGATGCTTGTAAACCAAATTTAAAATCTCCCAGGATCTTAAAATTCCCATACATTTAATCCAAAATTACTTTTCACACTCTTCTAATTTTTCACATTTTCAATCTAAATTCTGGTTTAACTTCAAATTTAATTCATCTGATTCCATATATTATATCCATAGGAATTCTGATTGGTTACTTACATAACCATTCCATTATAACACATCCAATATACTATAATGCTCCAAATATTAATCATTCTTTTATATCGAAATATAATTTGGGTAAAATTATTTCATTTATCCTCTTTCAAAAACATACTGTGTCGAATTATTCTGTCCAAGAGTTTAGAAACACGTATCGACACAGTTTGCATTACTGTATCGACCCGAATTCATAAACTACTCGACAAACCAACCAACATATATAAACAGTTTTTATATCAATTTACAAATACGCGCTCATATATATACACTCAAACTCAATCTAGGGTATTACTAACCCCATCTCTACTGAGTTACGCCACAGAGCCAAGGTAATTACTTAACCTTAAGCTCTGATACCACTGTAACGAACCGGGATTTTCGACTCCGAAAATCAACATCAAACTACCGTGTTGATCATTCAGACATCGAATATTCCAGATCATTAATAGAAAGAAGTTAGAGGGTGAGATAAGAAAGAAAGAAATATTAGAATAGAAGAAGAAGAAACACCACACAGAATCTCACATCGCAGCGGAACAAAATATAATACAGAAATAATCTTTATTGAAAGCTTTAAATTACTTACAACATCAGAGTACACATCTGGACAGTGATAATAATCTGTCCTCATATAACACACAGCGGAATAATAATATCATACGTCTGGACTCTTCCAGCTCATCTCTTCACAGCAGTCGATAACCTGAACCTGTACAACCCGGTCTAACCCGAGCATTTACAAAACACCGGGTTAGTCTGGTGAACCAGAGTGAGATAAACTCGCACAGTAATAAGGGTGAACCATCAAATCTTGATTTTTAAAGTTCAAAACCTTTTCAAAGGAAAGGATAATCGTAAGACCAAATCCACACATAAACACGGACGGTTTTTACCTTACGATAACCCAAAACATTTTTGAAACCAATATCTTGTCTGATATTATGATAATGTCTAAATACAAGTAAATAGCAATCTAGTGGAACGCTTGCATCTCACGCTCTACATATATAGTATACAATCAAAACCCGCAGGCGCTTATTGGAGATTGGATTCCAACTTGACAAGGTATGGGTCCACCTTCTGATAGTGTATCTCTAGAGACGAATACACTGGGTTCAACAAGAACTTCTTGCAATCCGGCCCTCACATGACCGACCCCTCATTTCGCTTGAGAGTATCGAATGTATATCACCGACGGTTGGGATCAGCAACCGTCTCCCGATAAGGGACAGCATCGAAACATAGATACAAGAAACAATAGGATTTTCTCTAGATAGGTGATTATACACCCTAATGGGAGCGACCCACATAGCCATGCTGCCTGCCCGATTTTTGTCATTTCCCGGTTGATGAGGCTTGAGGTCTAGATTACTCTTGATCATCTGGTCGTCATTCACTTTGAATGCCACATCGTCAGATCCGTTAGATATCACTAATTGACGTCCACAAAAATACTCTAGCAGTAAGCTAAGAGAACGACGATTCCCCGCCAACAACTATCGCACGTTTGAAGAAACCAACGTACGTGATCCTTTGGAAATACTCTGTTAGACACTCGTCCATACACGTCATCCAGGAACAGGATGAACCGAAGGCACTCTCCTACCGCATCCATATAGGAATCACCCCATGGATCAGTAGCGAGAAGTCCTTGCAACCCGTAGATCCAACCACGACAGAATCACAGCTTATCTCTGCTTGCCAGGCAGAGAATATTAGTGGTTCTTCCGTTTATGAAAATCAACGGTCTTCACAGCACCATCTCGATCATCTTCTGATATCTTCACGTATTTGTTGGACAGAATGGTTTTCGAATAAATTCGATCCCGGTCTTTCCGTACCAACAATCGTATTGGTCAGATTTGATAGTCGGTGTTTTAACTATCAAAATATACAGTGTTTCAATCATGACACTCCAATGAGTTCACTGATTCAGCATCACTTGGCCTTTAACAAACTAATTTCCTTTTTGTTAAATTGAAACTTCTAATTCTTTTAATATTCAAAAATACGATATTTGAATAACTCTAATTGATTAATTAACATTCGTCTTAACTCCATTCGCTTGACTCTAGATCACAGCGATCACAATGGTTACGCCTGATTCCCTCAGGAAACATCCGACCGCCGTAGGCTATCTGCAGCCCTGCGAATTACGCTAGCAGTCGTACGAAATGGCAACTTAACCGAATAATTATGTTTGGCTAATACTATCTCGAATAACTATATTCAATTTCCCACTTAATTCTTCCTTCAAATCTTCTTTTAAATTCGGAAATCCATTAGTTTTAACAAAGAAATTTATAGCACATATGTTATAACAATAGCGTTATAATTACTATTTAGATTTACAAAACAACAGCGCTATAATCGCTGTTTAGGTTTACAACCCATTTACTATAGCAAAAGCTCTACAATCGCTATATTAGATTTACAAAACATATATTATAACAACAGCGCTAAAATCGCTGTTTAGATTTCCAAAAAAAACATATCCACTAACGTCACTTACGATTACCAACTAATACTATCTTCAGATAATCCCGACGTTGTTCAAGTTGGGGTATTTTAATTACCTCTCAGACCTTGATCAACAACGTTCAAATCTTCAGATGAATATCGGTTGTAATCCAACACCAAAATTCCACCCCAGTCTCAAAACAAATCCCATTTATAAATTGGGTTTAGTTATACAATCTTATGACCCATTTCTTTATCCCCAAATTTCACTTTCTATCGATCCCCTTTCAATTATTTTCAACCCTTATCCACTTTGGAGATCTTATTTCCCTTGTCCCATTTTTACTTGATTTCACTCTCACGTAACGTTAATGTAAAGTTAACGCTTTACACTTTAAATCTCACTTAAAACCTCTGGTTTATAATAAACCCTTTTTATCGTAATCTCCTTTCACTTAATTCATATTATTGAGTACGTTTATTTCCTTTCACCATTCAATTGGCTTGCATCTCACATTCGGTAACTTTTTAAATGAATTCCCATTTACAAATATATTCCTAAATTTATCATTAATTTAAAATAATAACTTATTTCAAACATTAACTACTTTAGTAGTTAATCCCTTTATTAACTAAATTAAATATTAAATCCCTTTTAAATCCTTATTTAAATTCAAACAATATTCATTTAACTATTTTAGTCAAAACACATTAACTTGATAAACAATTCTAATTCCAAACGGTCGATTTAATTAACTCAAAAACTTGATTATCTCATTAACCGATTTCAACAAATCCTCGCTTTAAATTAATTAAAAATATAATTAATTTAGATAGATTCTAATTATTTGTTTTCTTTACGAAACAAATTCTCAAGGTTTAACCATTTAATTCATTTCTTATTCTTCCACTGGTAAATCTGATTAACATCAGCATTTGCTTTGCAAAATAACTTCATAACAAATCAAAGTCTTAAACAAATAAAATATTTATTTATTTCTCTTAAATAACTTTTATTCAAATAATATAATTCAAATCTAACTCTGGTTATAAAATAGATTTTTATAACCTCAACTCTATCGATTCCCCTAACGGTGGATCAACATTTATAACACGATTGATTCTATAGGCCATACTCTGCCAAAACACTTAACCAATACCGCCCATTGGTTCAACCCAACAGATGTTGAATATTTAGTCAATAAACAACAATCAAATCAATCAGCCCAACAGGACAGTTCATATGTGAAAATATGAAATAAATAATATATTTGAGGAATCCGGTTGGATACCTCCAACCTGTTCTTCCCTGTATTCAAATGGTTATCTCAAATCACCACATTTAGTTTTGTTTAACTGATAACACTAAATAGCAACCATTCAACATCAACCACAAGCAATTCAAACGATTCAACCATTTAAACACGTTTATAAATAAACGTGACCAACCAAGGTGAGTTACCTTTATTGGAATCAATCGTTAAAAGTAACAATTTGGTATTTCACTGAAATTAAACACAGTTTAATTTCATCAGTTAAATCAACAAACAAATGTATAATTAGCAACATGCAACCATCAGCAAGCAGAGCACACAAAATAAAAACCCAATTTATATAAAATATAAATGGGAAAAACTGAGTGAGTTTAACTCACCTTGATTTGGTTCATCACTGAATCGGTTTGGTTACAGTTAAATTAAACAGCGTTTAATTCAACTGTAAATCTTGTTGTCTCCATATCTACCCAGGACAGTACCATGACGTAGACTGCACCAAGATGATTCCAGTATCTCTTACATGGCCAAATTCTGATAGTGTAATAACGAGTTATTGACATTCTAAGTTAATTTATTTTAAATTAATTAACTAGTTCTTAATTAACTATTAATAAAACTAATTACGTTAAACTGAGGGGTAAAGGTTGATTGTAGTTCTTGTTCGTCTCATCTTCACGTTAGCTTATCCGGGTTCTACAGCTTGAAAACCTGCATCCATGTTAGCTTAATATAAGTATATGATTATATTTAACTAATCTTTGACACTAATTAATAAACTAATTTAACCCTAATTTAATTATTACTTAGTTCTAAATGATTAGTTAATTAAATTAATTAATTCTTTGTTCACAACAAAATAGTCTAGACAATATCTCTTCACCTCACATTCAAACCACTCGACTTCCGCATCTGTAGAAAAAAAAAATATGATATTAACATCATTAAATTGAACAATTATTTCTTGATTAATTGTTGATTAAGATTTTGTTTACTGTGTTGCCAAAAAAACTGGCCGACCCTTTCTTTCACGCCTCTCTTTCATTCCGCAATCCTCCAGGCCTTCGCAGTTTTTTCCTTTCTTAGAAATTAACGGGTCTCCACTTCATCGTTCTGAACTGTACTGGCCATCGCAGCCTCCTGGAGTTCGCCAGCGTCAAATCGAAGCTCGCCAGAACGACCTCGCCAACCTCCTGTGCCTGCGCTCAAAGTTCCGACCAACTCGACATCCTCCGTTGCTCCCAAGAACATCTCGAACCGCTGCGACTTTTCGAACTACTGTAGCCGCTCCAGCGTTATAAACAACATCATCTCCGGTCAGATGAAGGAGCTCAAGGAGCTAAACGTTTTGCTATTGAGGATTTTTGGGAATAGTTCATCGATTTGGAGAATCGAAGGGGAGAAGTTGGGGTGTTTTCGTTCGTCTATTTTGGTATGGTGGCGGCGCATATATGGTTGAACGAGAATCAGGGTTCTGATGTTAGTTGAATGTATATATAGTAAAAGAAAGTGTGGGGGTTACGCTACTGTAAATTATATTTTATTAGTTAGCTTGATGGCCACGGTTTCATTTTACTGTGCATTGTTTGGCCATCACGGCATTCGAATTTGTTTGGCCGACAAGTAATGTACAGTAACAAGTAGGGTAGATTTTATTACTATTTTAATACAACGAAACTTCGCAGTGAGAATTCGTGTTAAAATCTACCACATATGATTTCTGTCTACTGATAAAAAGGCTGTTGTTGATGTAAAACGATATTCCGGATCCAATGAGACAAGTTTCGTCGCAATCCGAGGTCGTTTGAAGAAAATTCCCTTATAAAACCAGAAATGAACACACGTTTAGTTTTTCTACGGTCACCAGATAAATCAAATTAACTTGAAACTGCAAACACCAACAATAACTTTTCGATACGAACCCAATGGCACTAGTTTCGTCGCATTCTGAGACTGTTGCCCTGGTAGGCTGTTTTTACCCCGAACCGCCCTACCCTTTTTAACGCCAAATTTCTCGATCTCTAAAAATAACAAACTATATACTTATTATGACTCTAATCGACGATACGAACTCAACGGAACTGGTTTCGTGGCCTAATTCGATCGTCTGCTCAAGTTACACTCAAATGTCCCTTTATTTATTTGAATGCGCGCTATAGAATTTGAACGGCCGTTTATGGTTGCTGTGGTCACATACGATATCGGTTTTCCACGCAATTTACCACCATACAATAATTTAGCGATACGGTTCTAATGAAACTGATTTCGTCGAAATCTGAGTCCGTTTGCAAAACGGCCAATTTAAGGCCTATAATTAAATAACGGTTTTCCATAGCGACTATTTCAAATTTTGATTTGGCCATAACTATCAAACTATAGGACGAAATCTGGATTTTTCTCTTTCATATGAAAGCTATTGCCAATACGGCTCCAACGTGTCTTGTTTCACAGAAATCCGACTTATATCGAATCCTGTATTCTCGGTTGAAGTTCAAAACCAAATATTACGAACTGCAGCGCCATTTTCGAGCTCGAATTATATTATATATAAATTATAACGTTCAACTTCGTTTTTAATAACGAATTCAATATTAAATTTCATTAATATTCCCAATATAATATTTAAAACTAATTTAAATATTCATATTCAAATGGTCGAAAAACACGGGTCGTTACAAGGAGAGAACTCTCTCAGTCAAATATTTCCTTATGATATTATATTCATATTTAAATATATATATATATTGACTGTATATTGATTTTTATCTGTTTAATTATCATAAAATATTATACGGTGCCTAGTAGCTCACATCACTGTTGTTTGCAAAACCATGGATGAATTGTTTACTTGTTGTTTTACATTTTGATTGTGATTTTGAGTTGTCTAACATATAAAAATCATGTTAATATATTTGTGGTAGTTGAAATTGGATATAAGTATCCATTTATAAACGAACAGTGAATTAATTATTACTTGTTTAAGTAAAATTAGTTAGTTAGAAAAATAGTTCGAATTTAGAAATGATTAAATTCATGAATTAGTAATGAATTTAAATTGGTGGTTGTTGGTTGAAAACCCCACACGGGTCTTGGGATGTTATTTGATTCACACATCTCCCTTGTGTGAAATTGCGGTTAATCAGTTGATTGACAGATTCATATAAGCGTCAATTATTTGATTGAAGCTTATATGATAATAAGTACATTCTGGATGTCATTCTGGATGTTGATAGTTGTTTACAACTTTTTTTGGGTGCATATGATGAATGTAATCCATATAAATTTATTTATATAAATGGTTGAAATCTTGTTCCAATCCGGAATAAATATGAATATTTTTATAATATAATATTCAATGAAGATTAGAAGTTTGATTTTGATGTCCGATTTCGGATGGACATGAAAATATAAAAATCTGAAGCGGATTTTTTATACCAATTTTATTCATTTTTATAACGAATATCGAGAAATTAGATTTCAAAATCTGACATTTTGAAAATATTATTGTTTTGAGATTATAATAATATAGAAGATTCAATTTTAATTTAAAAATTAAATGGAAGTGAAATCGTTTTTAAACGAATTTCTAACATTTTATAAAATACGTTTTAAATGGAAATCGAAGAAATATATTATATTATATTATATATTATATATTAAAATGGCTTGAGTAGAACGCGTCGTGCAGCTACCATACGCAAATTTCGACCATTAACTTTGAATGGGCATAACGGGAGATCCGACCGTCGGATTCTCCAAAAACTGGAACCGTTGAGTTCGTATCGAAAATATCAATATATGAGATTTGAATTTGAATGATTAGATTTTTAAATAACTCTAAATCAATTTCAAAAAAGTTCGCTGGGGATGTAGTTCGGTGGCCGATATTGGAGACTGACTGTAAGGGCCTTAATAAAATTCTTAAAAGTATGGATAAATTATGTAAAATCATAATTAATGATTTGGAAAGATTTTGGATGAAATATTACATATGTGAAAAGATAAAAGATATTTTTATCTAAATGAACTAGGTAAGAACTAGAGCAATAATCCAATGATTTCAAATTGATAAATTGGAATGGATTGGAATGGAAATTACCTTAGGTTATTTTGATATTGGATTTCATGATTATATGGATATCATTGTGGGGATCTGGAAGATATTGATATAGTTATTCCAAAATGATATCTGTTAGTTTTAGAATTTGATATTGAATGTAAGTCGACTTGATTTCCATTTAAGACCTTATATTTAATATCAAATTGGATTTTGGATTCGTTGTGAATGGTATCTTAAATAACACTATTCTTGAACCCAGTTATGAAAGGAATAAATCTTTTAATTAAGATTGTGAGGGAAGTTTTCTAGTTTATTCAATTAAATTGGAATCGAATGGAATTTGATTAATAATAATCGAGATGAGTTTCTGTGAAGGAAGGCATTTACTATTTATGGAATTTAAAATGATTTTCCGCTATTCCACTTATAGTATTGGTCAGATACAAAAATTCAAATCGATTATAAATTGCTCAGATTTCCGTGAAGATTCCATATTAACTGGAAGATGATTTTGGGTTTATTATGATAGGTGTTTTACATGACAATTTTTCTTTAACCTACTTAAAGACAAGAGCAATTTCCTAAAATTTGAATAATCATTAAATAATGATTTTTGGAGATTTAAACTAATTTAGAGTTTTAATGAATCTTTAATTAGATTGAAATGTGATTGAGACAATTAAATTTATCAAAGAAGTGAAATGACTGAGATGGAGTATAACCAGTTTTACTCCATGCGATAGTTAAATCTTTAATCAAATTTGAACGTTAAGTGGTGATTAAACTTATCGATAACACAATGGGTGTTAAACATGGAGTACTATCAGTTTTTCTCCATAGGACGAATACGTTGGGATTGGGATAATAAAATGAATGATTACTTCAGTAAGGCTCGATAATCCCGGCTAGTTTCATAAACCTTAATTTGGTTTAAGTGGTGAAAAGATAAAATAAAATCTTTTGAAAATGACATCCAAAGGAAGATTAAACTATAAGTTTAAAAGAATTATCTTTGATAAAATTAATGGGAACCTTTCCCCAAAGATATGAATATTTGAATAAAATAATATTTTGGATTGGAATTAGATGTGTGCCATCTTTGTGTATTTATCACATGATTATAAATATGCACCGATTATTCGTAAAGACTGAGTTTAACCTATTCTGAATGACTGTTACAACGATTAAAATTCGAAAATGAAGAAGGCGGCTGAAGACCAGAGACCTTCACATCGTTTGGGCTATTGCCGATATCTCACTTGGATAGTACACCCAAGTAAAGGTTATATGTGGTGATTATCGAGACGTACTTGGAAATCAACTAGATATGTGAGGACCTTTCTCCTCGATTAGAAATATGGGAATAGAAATAAGGTGCCTCCAGTTTCGTTCAGACCCAGAACAGACTTGAAAATGGATTGGGTGTCTAATGTTGAAATTCGTTACATACTAACTGATTTTTATTAAAGATATATCTACTTAGTGGTGGAGAATTTATTCTCTTGCTTAACACTCTTCCCTGAGACGTATGATCTTAGAGGTTATATATTGGTAGATATCAATTGTATCACATGGATTGTCAATGTGGCACGCTACGATGCGATGATCACGGCTTTTGTTGAAAAGCACGGTCTTGTGGATGATGATCAAAGCATGACTTTGTGTATAGAGTTAATTTGCGAGTCTTACACCCGATACGAGTCGAAAATGGTGACTAAGGACGAAGGGAGTGCATGCGTTTCTTTCTAGCAAGAAGCGGCATCATGGTAAGGAGCCCAGACATTTTTACTTATGTGGATGATGGATAGTGTAACACCTCGTAATTTTCAATATTAACGTTCACAAATTAAAGAATAACTAGTCTCAGATGTGAGAATTAAGGGAATCGGGTTGTGCCATTGTTTTCGTCTCGGAATTCTGGTTGAGATAGAGTCCGAGTTTGCGTGAATTAGACTTCGTATGAAGAAGTTATGGCGATCGAAAGTTTCACTAAAATTTAAACAGATTTCAAAAATTCGAATTTCAGAGTCAGATTGGGCTAGGCGGGAAATTTCCCGCTAGGGCCAGGTTGACCTGGGGGTCGACCTACCCTCACCAGGTCGACCAGGGGGTCGACCTGCCCAACCCCCCCCTCGGGAAGATTTGTTTGATGACCTTTTTATGACTGTATGCTGAGTCATTAGGGTTTCTGATCTGGTCTGAATGGCTGGGGTTAATTCTGGGTTGATCGGACGACCTAAATTAATCCTAAACTCTATAAAAACACATGTAGACTCAAACCCTAAAATCAAATAAAAATTAGAATCATGGCCTCCATGCCGTCACCTTGCAACCTAGAATAGCCGCCACCAATTAGAGAGGAAGAAAAGCTTATCAAATTCAATTCTAATCTAAACCGCAACAAAGTGTCTTCTTCAAAGGAGAGCTAAATGTAACGACCCAGAAAATCTGAACCAATTTAAAATTTTTTTATTGGCTAAAATAATGGATTTTTAAATATTTAAAATAAATATTTTAAATAATGGCGATGAAAACTGAGTTTGAATCGACATTTGAAAACGAATATAATTAATTATAATTATATATAGAATTGAAAATGGCGCAGTAGTTCGATAATTCGATTTCAAACTTCAATTGAATATACCGGGTGCAAAACAATCCGGATTTTAGTGAGACCAAAAACATTAGTATCTAATTGATGATATCCTTCTAACGAATCTAACCAATCGAAATTTGATAGCGGGAATCAAAAGATATGTCCAGTTGAAAATTCTGAATAGTCGCTATGGAATTCAGGCCCTTAAAAATGGACATTTTGCATACGACCTCGGATTTCGACGAAACCACTTTTGTTAGATCCGCAGTGTCAGGTTATTGCTAGGTTTCAAATTTCATAATTTTTCGAATCAATATGTGAGCGTGGCAAAAGAAAACGCGTTTGACCAGTTTCTGTTGATTTTAATCGACTGGAAATTGGCCATTTTTCAAACGGTCTCAGAATTTGACGAAACTAGTTTTGTTAGGACCGTATCGTCAATACGAAGCTAGAAAATATTTTTCTGGAATTTTTCTAGTTAGTATGTGGCCCCGGTAATTTGAAATGTACGTTTAAAATTCAATATATTGATTTAAAAGAAAGAACAAAAGGAAACTGATTGTAACGATCAAATCAGCTTGCGATGCATATCCCATTGTGTTCGGAATAGGGGTAAAACGCTATGGAAGACAGGCGGTGGGCCTCGCTTCGAGGTCGTATGTAGAAGTCAACCTTTTTACAAATTAAATAATAAAATATATATATATATATATATATATATATTATTTTAATTTCCTTTTCCCTCCCTTTATCTTCACTGGCCCCCCCCCCGTTCCCTTTTATTTTCAGAAGAAAAAAAAAAAAACCTAAATCGAATCGCCAGAGCCGCCCCCCCCCCCCAACCTCGAACGCCGACGAAGAGCCCCCCCTGAAGCGAAGCCGCCGCCCTCACCGTACCCCCCTCTTCCTCGTACTTCGAACCCCCCCTCGAAGCTCGCGAAGACGCAGAGCCACCACCCCCCTCGAAGCTCGCGAAGCAGTCGCCCCACCCCCCCCCCCCCCCCGTCGAATCCAGTCGCGACGCCACCCTCGAGAGACCCAAACCGACGAACGCCTCCTCCCCTTCGACACCTCGGTGAGCCATTTTACTTTTTTATTTATTTATTTTATTTTTAGTTTTAATTTAGTTTTGTTAAAACTAAATACTGTCTTTTTATTTTAAGTTATAAAACTGTATTTTTATTTTAAGTTATAAAAACTGCATTTTTATAAAATATAAAAACTGTTTTGAAAAGTAAATTAAAAACTGAATAAATTAAATAAAGTTTAAAACTGAAACTGTTTTAAAATATAAAGAAATAAAACTGAATTTTATAAAGTATAAAAACTGATTTTGTTTTTAAAATAAAATCTGATTTTGTTTTTAAAGAAAGAAAAAAAACAAGGAAAAACTGATTTTGAAAGCAAAAGTAAAAATCATATTTTTATATGTTGAAAGCAAAAGTAAAAATCATATTTTTATATGTTGAAAGCAAAAGTAAAAATCATATTTTTATATGCTGAAAGCGAAAGTAAAAATCATATTTTTATATGTTGAAAGCAAAAGTAAAAATCATATTTTTATATGTTGAAAGCGAAAGTAAAAATCATATTTTTATATATTGAATAGCGAAGTCAAAATTCGATTTTTATATATTGAATAGCATAGTAAAAATTCTATTTTTACATATGCAGAGAATACGGGTGAAAGCGAAAAATAGGCGAAGATTTCTATTAAGAAGAGTCTTGAAGTTGGATAGCTATTGGTGAGATTTCTGATTTAAAAATATAAATATATGTGTGTGAATATGAAAGTGAATTGCTATATATTTATATATATATATATATACACGCCCCTCGTCCACAAACCATGGACGATATTTATTGATTGAAATTGTTGTGATAATTGGTTGATGACGAATGGTTGTTTGGGATAGTTTGTGATTGATATTGGTTGTATGTGGTTGAAAAATACCCATTTGTGGTTGTGAAATATTTGGTTGAAACCACCTAGGATTAGTTTGTGGAAATGAAATAAATATATACATGCCGCCTGCGTGCGAACTAGATGCATGTTTCCCATTGTCAAAAACCGCGAGGTTTTAAGGTAGAGCGAGGAGCCGTACTAGGGACGGTGCCGGTGTAACTACCCTGCCGTTATGCTGCCGAAATTTTGAATAATATTTGTGTGTTTGAATTATTTTCATATGCTTAAACTATATTTATTCCTTATATAGAAAACATTCATGTGTTGAATTGATATTCATTCGTTGTTTAGAAATTCATGTGTTGAATGGTATTCATATTTTGAAATAAACTGTTAGATAATAAAAATCACATTTTTTATCTATATATAAAAACAATAGAAAACATTCATGTGTTGAATTGATATTCATTCGTTGTTTAGAAATTCATGTGTTGAATGGTATTCATATTTTGAGATAAACTGTTAGATAATAAAAATCACATTTTTTATCTATATATAAAAACAATAGAAAACATTCATGTGTTGAATTGATATTCATTCGTTGTTTAGAAATTCATGTGTTGAATGGTATTCATATTTTAAAATAAACTGTTTGATGATAAAAATCACCTTTTATCGACTATATGAACTATGTAAAATAACCTCAATTTAAAAGAAATTGTTTTATGATAAAAATTTCATTTCTATCACCAACTTGAACTATATAGAAGAATAGTGTTTTGAAATAAATCGTTTTACAATAAAAATCACATTTTTATTGTATGCATAAATCGTTGAAATGTGAAATGTTGAAAATAGCCACTTGTTCAAAATAAACATATATGAGTTGAAATATTCATTAATTAGCTAATGAAGTGATTTGCACCTATTTATGTAACATTAGAATGAATGGTGTTTTTAAACCAAATAGAAATCGAATATGAAATCGAATAGAAAATGAAAAATGATATGAACTGTAAGCATATGTACGTGCAATATTCTTTGAACAGGTTATAGCAAAGGGGCTAGAGAAGAGGAATAAAATTTTGTGCCCGACAAATAGGTACACATTTACTGATTTGTTTGGGTGATGATTTTGAGCCTATTGGCTAGCCGCTTGGCTTCTTCTTTTTCTTTTTGAGACTAGAAGGACCGGGACGCTATTTGCGATTTCCCGACGCTCCCGGTGCAGGGGAGGTTATGGCGAAATTTTTCCAAAATTTAAGGTGTTAGAAAAATATTTGAATTGAAAACGATATGAAAATCGTTGAATGAACTATATTTATATAAATATATAAATATAAATAAAATTAAAACGAAACGAAGCCGTGCAGTTCGTATTTTGAAACCGTGATTTCAAACGACTAATACGGGAAATCCGACCATTGGATTTTCCCGAAATCTCAACCGTCGGGTTCGCCTTGGAATAATCTTTCCAACGGCACCAACCTTGTAAAAATCCAACGGTTGGATTGTCTGGAATGTTTAATTCAAATCTGAAGAAAAACAGCGCTAGAAACGATTATATTTATTTATATATATAAATATAATTATATTTAATCGAATAACGACGCTGCAGTTCGTATTTTGAAATCGAAATTTCAAACGATTGTACCAGGAGATCCGACCGTCGGATTTTCCCGAAACTGGAACCGTTGGGTTCGTTTTGAAAAGACCTTTCTAATGATGTAAATTTTGTGAAGATCCAACGGTTAGATTTTCAGATATGTGTAAATCAAATCTGAAGAAAAACAGCGCCACGGCCACGTTATGGCCCGAAACGTCGTTTTGAATATATTAGCTGTTTTAAAATAAATAAAAATAGCGATAAATAGTTATAAAATATCGTAAGCGATATGGAACGGAAATAAACTGAATTTGCTTGATTTATGTGATGTTTGATGGTTGAATGTGTTTGGTGTGAAAACTATATAAAGAACACAATTGGTGTTGTCGAATAATTTAACCATTGAAATAAATCGATTTGAAATTCTAAATATACGTGAATTATTTGAAAAGGCCGAGTTAATTCTCATTTCGAATAATCGACCGACGATTGAAATTCGAAGATGAAGACGATGGTCGAAGACCGGAGATCTTCACCTCGTTTGGATGGTAACCGAGGTCCTGATTGGGAGGCATCCCGAAATATGGATAATGAGTGGTGATCGTTCAGACGTACGTGTTGATCGAAGGGTTTGCGAGGTATTTAGTGCCTCCGGTTTCGTTCAGACCCAGAACGGACTTGTAAATGGACTGTGTGTCCGACATTGGAATTTGTTCTGTGTGATTGATAGCCATCAGTTGCACGGGGTGAATTGCCTGTGTGGCATGCTAAGATGCAGTGCTCAGGGCTTATGTTGAAAAGCAAAGTCTTGAGGTGATGATCAAAGCATCGTCTGTGTGGCGTAGCTTTGTGTATAACGTAAATTCGCGAGCCTCACACCCCGGTATGAACCTAAAACGGGAGAAGGACCTCAGGGAGGGCATGCGTTTCCTTCTAGCTAGGGTGGTGTCAGTGACCTACCAGCCCTGACATTTATATACTTTTCACCTATGTGGTTGTTGCTGTTGCGAGGCGCCTCGGTTTGATCGGACGATCCGGGTCCGATGGAGTCATTCGTTGGCTCGTTGACGCCCCAAAGGGCGGGGAAACGTATTGTTCAGGCATTTTAATCCACATCGGTGGACCGGCCCTGACGATCCAAAGGCTTGACTGAGTACTTGCCTGAGACACGGGCTAGAGCGTCTCGAATTCGGTAAGGACTATCTTTTGCCTTGGTTCATGACGGAAATCCAATTTCCAAATACGAGACGATGCGGTTTTGATTGTATATATATATGGCGACATGATATATGGTACCCATGCCGTCTATGATTGATAGTTATGATTTGAAAATGTTTTCAAACATATAGACACTAGCAATAATATCAATTGCCTTTGTTTTATTCGTATCAAGCATATCTTAGCCGTTATAAGGTAAAAACTCTATCCTCCGGTTTGCGTTGCATTGTGTGATGGGAACTGAGTCTTATAACAGTTTCATTTTTATAAAAAGCATAGCGATGTTTAAAAGAAAGATTTGTTTTAAAGCACTGGCAATCCAATGGAGTAAACCCGTTCCACGAAAGTGGCGTGGTCCTGTGATTAGCCAATTATATATGTGTTGAGTAGATTTCTCATACCAGTCCCATGACTGACTCGTAGTTTGTTTCACTCTCAAACTCGGGTGCCCCTTTTTCTACACGGGCAGCCTTGTATTCAGGTTTAGCTGGTTCTTTCTGGATAGCTGGAGCTGAAGATGGATTCTATCATTTATTTCTTTTTATGCTGTTCAGCTCCTATTGTACATATTTTGTTTATTTCCGCTGTAGACATTTATGTATAGTTGAACTGTATTTGTACTAAGTAAGATCCTGTATACTGTGTAACTCTGATGATTACTTTTATCCAGTATATTTTGTTGTTCATTCTGGTGTATTTATTTAATTCTGTTCTGCTATTATATGTTTCTGTGTTATATTCCAAAGATAACCTTGTTTCCGTGAGAACGGGAATTCGGGTCGTCTCAACGTGGTATCAGAGCTTTGGTTAAGCTTAGTTCTGGAATATAACATTTGAACGAACTCGTCAGAAATAGAACCAGTAGTGTTCTAGGACGGGCAACTCTATACAGATAGGATCAGTAATATCCTAGTATGAGTAAAGCAGAATGAAATTACACCTTGATAGACACATTTACATTTGAAGTATGTGTTTCTATATTTTAAAATACCTTTTCTGTGACCTGACACTTGATCTGCCATTTGCAGAAGTACTAGAAAAAATGAGTGTCAGAAACAGAAGGAATGCAGAACCGGATATTGAGGCCCTATTAATCAAATATCGAAATATGGGTGGAATACCGTTCTCTGGTGAAGAATCTATTATGAAGACGCAAGCTTGGATTCGTTCGGCTGAGAAAATCTTCGAAGCATTAAAGCTTAGGGATGACCAGAAAAGATTACTGGCCTCCTGGGCTCTCAAAGATGAAGCTTTGTTCTGGTGGGATTCAGTTATTGAAAATAATCCAGAAGGTGATATCACCTGGGACAGATTCAAAGTAATTTTCTTAGAAAGATTTACTCCTCCCGAAGTGACCGAACGGCTATGCGACGAATTTTCTTATCTAATACAAGGAGACATGACCATTCCCGAATATCATAAGAAATTCAATGAACTTTCTCACTTTGCTCCTCATCTAATTCAAAACCCAAAGAGGAAGAATCTTAGATTTATCCATGGCCTTCAAAGGAAATACCAGAATAAGGTATTGGGGCATGTGAAGCTTCCTTTCTCAGAAATGATTTATATGGCTTATCAGTATGAAGATCTCCATAAGAAAGGAATGTTGCGCGACGAAGAGGAAGTTTGTTGTAGTGACAAAGCAGAGTCTGAAATTGATATTCCTGAAGCCAGTAAGAAGCCCAGTGTCAATAGAAAAAGGGCTAAATCTGAAAAGGAACCGGCAACGACTACCACTTGCTCTAACTGCCATCTGAAGGGGCATTTGTCGATAAATTGCGGGCCCTTAAAGAAACGGATAAAAAGTGGATCCAAGCCCACTAAGAAACAAAGGAACCCCCATGGGGAAAGGAGATGCCATAAGTGCCTCCAGGCAGGTCATATTGCACGGGAGTGCCAACTCTCAAAGAAATCTGAAACCATATGTATAAATGAAGTAGCAGAAACTTCTGAGCCCTCAGCTAGTCAAGAAAGGCCCGATGTTTTAGAAGGCACGCTTACTGTCAAAAACATTCCAGTCAAAGTACTGTTTGACACAGGCGCGTCACGAAGTTTCATTGCCAAAGGTGCAGCTAAGAAACTGGATTTGAATTTGAAAAAGCTAAAGGAACCCATGACTGTCCAGAATCCTGTTGGGGGTTCCATTGATCTAAGTTGGGTTTGTGGAGTCCCAGTTTCTTTCTCTCGTTATCGGTTTCCTACCATCGCGGTCGTCATGAATTTTAAAGAGTTTGATCTTATCTTGGGGTTAGACTGGTTGACCAAATATGAAGCTGAAGTCAAATGCGCCGACAGAGTCGTAAAGGCGAAGATTAAATCAGGCGATTATATAACCATTCCCTGTGAAAGTCAGAATGCTAATAGAAAAGACTTCTGGGCAGCTTTGAATGTTTCTCCAGCCCAAATAGAAAATATCCCTGAAATCATTGAAAATATTCCTGACCTCATCAAAGATATTCCTGTCGTCAAGAATTATGCGGATGTGTTCGAGGAAGTTGTTCGCTTACCTCCGCAGAGAGAAATAGATTTCAGAATTGCTTTAATTCCAAATGCAAGGCCGGTAGTTCACGCTATTCGAAGAATGTCCTTGAAAGAGAAGGAGGAATTAGACAATCAAACACGACAGCTAGTATGGAAGGGTCTAATCAGACCTAGTTTCTCTGATTGGGGTGCAGCAGTGGTATTTGTCCCAAAATCTGACGGTACTCTACGGCTATGTGTGGACTATCGTGATCTGAACAAACAGACAATAAAGAACAAGTATCCATTGCCGCGGATTGATGATTTGTTAGATCGATTAAATGGAGCACAAGTATTCTCACGAATGGACCTAGCTACAGGATTCCATCAACTTCGAATTGCCGAAGAGTGTGTTCCAATGACAGCGTTCAGAGGCCCCGACTTATTCTACGAGTGGTTAGTAATGCCGTTCGGCTTATGTAACGCTCCAGCTTATTTCGTCGATCTGATGAATAGAGTGTTCAGAGGAGTATTGAATAAATTTGTTCTGGTTTTTATTGATGATATTCTAATCTTCTCTAAATCAAAGGCCGAACATGAAAAGCATCTGGAACAAGTGTTAGAAATTCTCAGACGGAATGTATTAAAAGCCAAGTTTTCCAAATGTATATTCTGGCAAGATGAAGTGAAATTTCTGGGCCATGTCGTATCGAAAGATGGAATCGCTGTGGATCCAAGCAAAATCACAGCTATTCAGAATTGGAAACAGCCTAGTACTCCCACTGAAGTCCGCAGTTTTCTCGGATTGGCTAGCTATTACCGAAAGTTCGTTAAAGACTTTTCGAAGATATCTGGTCACTTAACGAAGCTTACAAAGAAGCATTCTAAGTTCAAATGGACTCAAGAAAGTGAGGAGGCTTTCGAAGAGCTAAAGTTAAGATTAACGACTGCTCCAGTGTTAACCATCATCGATGGCAACCAGGATCTAAAAGTCTGGACTGATGCTTCTAGAGAAGGCCTTGGAGCAGTGTTAATGCAAAGAGGCCAAGTAATTGCTTATGCTAGCCGTCAACTGAAGCCACACGAGAAGAACTACGTAACTCATGATCTTGAGTTATTGGCTATCATATTCTCTTTGAAAATCTGGAGACACTATCTTCTGGGCGAGAGGTTTGAACTGTTTACAGACCACCAGTCGTTAAAGTATCTGTTCACTCAGAAGGACTTGAATCTGAGGCAACAGCGTTGGCTGGAGTTTCTGGCAGCATATGACTTCGAAATTATATATACTCCAGGAAAAGCCAATGTCGTGGCCGATGCGTTAAGCAGAAAGAATGTAATGATCGCCAGTTTTATTATCACGACTTCATTGCTAGATAAGATATCTGCTTTTCAGGAAAATGATCACTTCATTCAGAAGATCAGAGGGATAATTCAACAAGGCGAACCTTCAAGTTTTCAAATTGACAATGATGGGATTTTAAGGCTCAAAGGTCGAATCTGTGTCCCTAACATTCCTGAACTTCGAAAGGAAGTATTGGATGAATGCCACAAGTCAAAGCTCAGTATCCATCCGGGAGTAAGCAAAATGTATAATGACATCAAACGCACTTTCTGGTGGAAGTCGATGAAAAGGGACATTTCTTTATATGTAAGCCGATGCCCCACCTGCCAGCTAGTCAAAAGTGATCAACAGAAATTGGCTGGATTGTTACAACCACTAGAAGTTCCTGGTTGGAAGTGGGAGCATATTTCTATGGATTTCATTGATGGTCTGCCCAGAACCAGAAAAGGGAATGACAGTATTTGGGTGATCGTAGATCGCTTCACGAAGACCGCCCATTTTATACCTGTCAAATCAAATAGAACTGCTCAGAGTCTGGCGCAGATTTACTTCAGGGAAATAGTTAGACTACATGGAGTGCCACTCAGTATAGTAAGTGATAGAGATACAATATTCACTAGCAAATTCTGGGAAGCATTTCAAGTCGAGCTAGGAACGAAGTTAAACCTAAGCACCGCTTATCATCCTCAGACAGACGGTCAGACTGAGAGGGTGAATCGCATTCTAGAAGATCTATTGCGGGCTTGTGTTATAGATTTCGGTGGATCATGGGAAGACAATCTACATTTGGCTGAGTTCTCTTATAACAACAGCTACCAGGCGAGTCTGACAATGTCGCCATTCGAAGCATTGTATGGTAGACCGTGCCGATCTCCTGCTTGTTGGGTCGAGCCTGGAAATAGACTTGTGTTGGGTCCTGATATGATTCGAGAAGCGGCCGACAAAGTCGATTTTATTAAGAAACGATTGCTCGCCGCTCAAAGCCGACAAAAGAGCTATGCCGATAAAAGAAGAAGAGATATATCCTTTGAGGTTGGCGACTATGTATATTTGAAAGTATCGCCGATGAGAGGAGTTATCAGGTTCGGTAAAACTGGGAAGTTAGCACCCAAATTCATTGGTCCGTTTCCTATTCTGGAACGGATTGGAACTCTCGCTTATAGGGTCAAACTGCCTGACTGGTTGCCTGGTGTGCATGATGTATTTCACATATCTCAACTTCGAAAGCACGTTCATGATCCAGACTTGATCGTGGAAGAAGCAGCTCAGCAGGACATTGAAATTACTCCAGAATTAGCTGTGAGGCGAGAGCCGCTAAAGATTATCGGCAAAGAAACCAAAGAGCTGAGGAACAAGAAGGTTCACTTAGTCAAAGTGCAATGGAGTGGAGATCCGCGAGATTGTACTTGGGAAACTGAGGAGAGCATTCAGAAAGCTTATCCTAGATGCCGAGTAGATATCTCTGATTGACTCTGGTGCAAGGTACATTTACCCTACTTTGCATTACCGTTTAATTCTCTATTCTGTTGCTATTTTATTCCCATGGATGTGCATTGTTTATTCTATACCCTGAATATTAGAAACAAATTGGTTGTTGTATTGTGTGATTGTAGAGATATCAAACCACTTTCGACTTTATTCCTTTTCGGGGACGAAAAGTTTTAAGTGGGGGAGATTGTAACGACCCAGAAAATCTGAACCAATTTAAAATTTTTTTATTGGCTAAAATAATGGATTTTTAAATATTTAAAATAAATATTTTAAATAATGGCGATGAAAACTGAGTTTGAATCGACATTTGAAAACGAATATAATTAATTATAATTATATATAGAATTGAAAATGGCGCGGTAGTTCGATAATTCGATTTCAAACTTCAATTGAATATACCGGGTGCAAAACAATCCGGATTTTAGTGAGACCAAAAACATTAGTATCTAATTGATGATATCCTTCTAACGAATCTAACCAATCGAAATTTGATAGCGGGAATCAAAAGATATGTCCAGTTGAAAATTCTGAATAGTCGCTATGGAATTCAGGCCCTTAAAAATGGACATTTTGCATACGACCTCGGATTTCGACGAAACCACTTTTGTTAGATCCGCAGTGTCAGGTTATTGCTAGGTTTCAAATTTCATAATTTTTCGAATCAATATGTGAGCGTGGCAAAAGAAAACGCGTTTGACCAGTTTCTGTTGATTTTAATCGACTGGAAATTGGCCATTTTTCAAACGGTCTCAGAATTTGACGAAACTAGTTTTGTTAGGACCGTATCGTCAATACGAAGCTAGAAAATATTTTTCTGGAATTTTTCTAGTTAGTATGTGGCCCCGGTAATTTGAAATGTACGTTTAAAATTCAATATATTGATTTAAAAGAAAGAACAAAAGGAAACTGATTGTAACGATCAAATCAGCTTGCGATGCATATCCCATTGTGTTCGGAATAGGGGTAAAACGCTA
Organism: Allium sativum; assembly: GCA_030737875.1. Taxonomy (NCBI): domain Eukaryota; kingdom Viridiplantae; phylum Streptophyta; class Magnoliopsida; order Asparagales; family Amaryllidaceae; genus Allium; species Allium sativum. The sequence continues at coordinate 63,196,590 of JASFAX010000020.1, read as the reverse complement.
TGGAAGACAGGCGGTGGGCCTCGCTTCGAGGTCGTATGTAGAAGTCAACCTTTTTACAAATTAAATAATAATATATATATATATATATATATATATATATATATTATTTTAATTTCCTTTTCCCTCCCTTTATCTTCACTGGCCCCCCCCCCCCGTTCCCTTTTATTTTCAGAAGAAAAAAAAAAAAAAACCTAAATCGAATCGCCAGAGCCGCCCCCCCCCCCAACCTCGAACGCCGACGAAGAGCCCCCCCTGAAGCGAAGCCGCCGCCCTCACCGTACCCCCCTCTTCCTCGTACTTCGAACCCCCCCTCGAAGCTCGCGAAGACGCAGAGCCACCACCCCCCTCGAAGCTCGCGAAGCAGTCGCCCCACCCCCCGTCGAATCCAGTCGCGACGCCACCCTCGAGAGACCCAAACCGACGAACGCCTCCTCCCCTTCGACACCTCGGTGAGCCATTTTACTTTTTTTTTATTTATTTTATTTTTAGTTTTAATTTAGTTTTGTTAAAACTAAATACTGTCTTTTTATTTTAAGTTATAAAACTGTATTTTTATTTTAAGTTATAAAAACTGCATTTTTATAAAATATAAAAACTGTTTTGAAAAGTAAATTAAAAACTGAATAAATTAAATAAAGTTTAAAACTGAAACTGTTTTAAAATATAAAGAAATAAAACTGAATTTTATAAAGTATAAAAACTGATTTTGTTTTTAAAATAAAATCTGATTTTGTTTTTAAAGAAAGAAAAAAAACAAGGAAAAACTGATTTTGAAAGCAAAAGTAAAAATCATATTTTTATATGTTGAAAGCAAAAGTAAAAATCATATTTTTATATGTTGAAAGCAAAAGTAAAAATCATATTTTTATATGTTGAAAGCGAAAGTAAAAATCATATTTTTATATGTTGAAAGCAAAAGTAAAAATCATATTTTTATATGTTGAAAGCGAAAGTAAAAATCATATTTTTATATATTGAATAGCGAAGTCAAAATTCGATTTTTATATATTGAATAGCATAGTAAAAATTCTATTTTTACATATGCAGAGAATACGGGTGAAAGCGAAAAATAGGCGAAGATTTCTATTAAGAAGAGTCTTGAAGTTGGATAGCTATTGGTGAGATTTCTGATTTAAAAATATAAATATATGTGTGTGAATATGAAAGTGAATTGCTATATATTTATATATATATATATATACGCCCCTCGTCCACAAACCATGGACGATATTTATTGATTGAAATTGTTGTGATAATTGGTTGATGACGAATGGTTGTTTGGGATAGTTTGTGATTGATATTGGTTGTATGTGGTTGAAAAATACCCATTTGTGGTTGTGAAATATTTGGTTGAAACCACCTAGGATTAGTTTGTGGAAATGAAATAAATATATACATGCCGCCTGCGTGCGAACTAGATGCATGTTTCCCATTGTCAAAAACCGCGAGGTTTTAAGGTAGAGCGAGGAGCCGTACTAGGGACGGTGCCGGTGTAACTACCCTGCCGTTATGCTGCCGAAATTTTGAATAATATTTGTGTGTTTGAATTATTTTCATATGCTTAAACTATATTTATTCCTTATATAGAAAACATTCATGTGTTGAATTGATATTCATTCGTTGTTTAGAAATTCATGTGTTGAATGGTATTCATATTTTGAAATAAACTGTTAGATAATAAAAATCACATTTTTTATCTATATATAAAAACAATAGAAAACATTCATGTGTTGAATTGATATTCATTCGTTGTTTAGAAATTCATGTGTTGAATGGTATTCATATTTTGAGATAAACTGTTAGATAATAAAAATCACATTTTTTATCTATATATAAAAACAATAGAAAACATTCATGTGTTGAATTGATATTCATTCGTTGTTTAGAAATTCATGTGTTGAATGGTATTCATATTTTGAAATAAACTGTTTGATGATAAAAATCACCTTTTATCGACTATATGAACTATGTAAAATAACCTCAATTTAAAAGAAATTGTTTTATGATAAAAATTTCATTTCTATCACCAACTTGAACTATATAGAAGAATAGTGTTTTGAAATAAATCGTTTTACAATAAAAATCACATTTTTATTGTATGCATAAATCGTTGAAATGTGAAATGTTGAAAATAGCCACTTGTTCAAAATAAACATATATGAGTTGAAATATTCATTAATTAGCTAATGAAGTGATTTGCACCTATTTATGTAACATTAGAATGAATGGTGTTTTTAAACCAAATAGAAATCGAATATGAAATCGAATAGAAAATGAAAAATGATATGAACTGTATACATATGTACATGCAATATTCTTTGAACAGGTTATAGCAAAGGGGCTAGAGAAGAGGAATAAAATTTTGTGCCCGACAAATAGGTACACATTTACTGATTTGTTTGGGTGATGATTTTGAGCCTATTGGCTAGCCGCTTGGCTTCTTCTTTTTCTTTTTGAGACTAGAAGGACCGGGACGCTATTTGCGATTTCCCGACGCTCCCGGTGCAGGGAAGGTTATGGCGAAATTTTTCCAAAATTTAAGGTGTTAGAAAAATATTTGAATTGAAAACGATATGAAAATCGTTGAATGAACTATATTTATATAAATATATAAATATAAATAAAATTAAAACGAAACGAAGCCGTGCAGTTCGTATTTTGAAACCGTGATTTCAAACGACTAATACGGGAAATCCGACCATTGGATTTTCCCGAAATCTCAACCGTCGGGTTCGCCTTGGAATAATCTTTCCAACGGCACCAACCTTGTAAAAATCCAACGGTTGGATTGTCTGGAATGTTTAATTCAAATCTGAAGAAAAACAGCGCTAGAAACGATTATATTTATTTATATATATAAATATAATTATATTTAATCGAATAACGACGCTGCAGTTCGTATTTTGAAATCGAAATTTCAAACGATTGTACCAGGAGATCCGACCGTCGGATTTTCCCGAAACTGGAACCGTTGGGTTCGTTTTGAAAAGACCTTTCTAATGATGTAAATTTTGTGAAGATCCAACGGTTAGATTTTCAGATATGTGTAAATCAAATCTGAAGAAAAACAGCGCCACGGCCACGTTATGGCCCGAAACGTCGTTTTGAATATATTAGCTGTTTTAAAATAAATAAAAATAGCGATAAATAGTTATAAAATATCGTAAGCGATATGGAACGGAAATAAACTGAATTTGCTTGATTTATGTGATGTTTGATGGTTGAATGTGTTTGGTGTGAAAACTATATAAAGAACACAATTGGTGTTGTCGAATAATTTAACCATTGAAATAAATCGATTTGAAATTCTAAATATACGTGAATTATTTGAAAAGGCCGAGTTAATTCTCATTTCGAATAATCGACCGACGATTGAAATTCGAAGATGAAGACGATGGTCGAAGACCGGAGATCTTCACCTCGTTTGGATGGTAACCGAGGTCCTGATTGGGAGGCATCCCGAAATATGGATAATGAGTGGTGATCGTTCAGACGTACGTGTTGATCGAAGGGTTTGCGAGGTATTTAGTGCCTCCGGTTTCGTTCAGACCCAGAACGGACTTGTAAATGGACTGTGTGTCCGACATTGGAATTTGTTCTGTGTGATTGATAGCCATCAGTTGCACGGGGTGAATTGCCTGTGTGGCATGCTAAGATGCAGTGCTCAGGGCTTATGTTGAAAAGCAAAGTCTTGAGGTGATGATCAAAGCATCGTCTGTGTGGCGTAGCTTTGTGTATAACGTAAATTCGCGAGCCTCACACCCCGGTATGAACCTAAAACGGGAGAAGGACCTCAGGGAGGGCATGCGTTTCCTTCTAGCTAGGGTGGTGTCAGTGACCTACCAGCCCTGACATTTATATACTTTTCACCTATGTGGTTGTTGCTGTTGCGAGGCGCCTCGGTTTGATCGGACGATCCGGGTCCGATGGAGTCATTCGTTGGCTCGTTGACGCCCCAAAGGGCGGGGAAACGTATTGTTCAGGCATTTTAATCCACATCGGTGGACCGGCCCTGACGATCCAAAGGCTTGACTGAGTACTTGCCTGAGACACGGGCTAGAGCGTCTCGAATTCGGTAAGGACTATCTTTTGCCTTGGTTCATGACGGAAATCCAATTTCCAAATACGAGACGATGCGGTTTTGATTGTATATATATATGGCGACATGATATATGGTACCCATGCCGTCTATGATTGATAGTTATGATTTGAAAATGTTTTCAAACATATAGACACTAGCAATAATATCAATTGCCTTTGTTTTATTCGTATCAAGCATATCTTAGCCGTTATAAGGTAAAAACTCTATCCTCCGGTTTGCGTTGCATTGTGTGATGGGAACTGAGTCTTATAACGGTTTCATTTTTATAAAAAGCATAGCGATGTTTAAAAGAAAGATTTGTTTTAAAGCACTGGCAATCCAATGGAGTAAACCCGTTCCACGAAAGTGGCGTGGTCCTGTGATTAGCCAATTATATATGTGTTGAGTAGATTTCTCATACCAGTCCCATGACTGACTCGTAGTTTGTTTCACTCTCAAACTCGGGTGCCCCTTTTTCTACACGGGCAGCCTTGTATTCAGGTTTAGCTGGTTCTTTCTGGATAGCTGGAGCTGAAGATGGATTCTATCATTTATTTCTTTTTATGCTGTTCAGCTCCTATTGTACATATTTTGTTTATTTCCGCTGTAGACATTTATGTATAGCTGAACTGTATTTGTACTAAGTAAGATCCTGTATACTGTGTAACTCTGATGATTACTTTTATCCAGTATATTTTGTTGTTCATTCTGGTGTATTTATTTAATTTTGTTCTGCTATTATATGTTTCTGTGTTATATTCCAAAGATAACCTTGTTTCCGTGAGAACGGGAATTCGGGTCGTCTCACTAAATCAATTTCAGAACTCAGATTTCAGAGCTCAAGACCTTCTTTGAGTTGTGAGTTCAATTTCTTTAATAAGATAATTAACAATTTAATTGGATTGAGCTATAATTTGGATTACATGATTATGTTGTGAATCATTGGTTGTATGTTATTATCTATGTTGTAAATTCTATGATGTTATCATCTATGTTGCAAATTCTATGATGTTATTATCTATGTTGTAAAGCTGTGATGCTATCATCTATGTTGTAAATCTATGATTCATAATAATGTTTCATATGCTAGTTTGGTTATGTTGTTGGAACTAATTCATATGTTAAATCATACGTATGTATGTATGCAAATCTAGATGTTAGTTTAGATCTGGATCATATGCAAGTTAATGAAAGTTATGTACAACCTTACATGTTTCATGACATCTATTTTATGTGTAAATTGGATCTAAAGTTAGGTTATGACACGTGTGAGTTATATGCTAGTATACAAAATTCTATATGCTAGTTTTCATGTTTAGATGTAAGTTTACACCATCGTTTATGTTGCATAAATCACATATGCAAGTACATATATGTTTGGGTTATGAATCATGTAATGTAAGTTTGTGATTATTGCCTATGCAAGTTTACACCTTATGATTAGATCTATGACATACATGGTTTATGCAAGTTTGTGACTATTACCTAAACAACTTTACACCTTTAGATTTAGTTCTATGACATATGTAGTTTTATGCAAGTTTGTGACTTTGGCCTATGCAAGTTTTAGATGAAGAACCTCATTCACACATGCAAGTTCACCTCTTATGTTTAGATCTAGTTTTATTTCTATGTATGTTGTGATGTTTTCTCTTTATTCCATAAGTTAGACTATTCGAGTCTAACGTATATTTTACGTTAAACGAACGAACGTACAACGTGGGGTAAAGGGATAATATTAAAAGATTTAATATTGAGAATTGGCATAAATGCCTTAAATGGCATAAAATAAATTGATGATGATAATTGGTATAATTTTGCATACCATAAATAGATGGACATAATTGAGTTAATTATGGACATTGTTAAATTTGGAATTAATTGATAATTTGAATAGGGAAATTAATTCTAATTGGGGGATAATTAATTATGTGTAATTAATCGCCTAAGACACGAGGTTAGGCTCTTTTGTGGTGTAAGACTGCCCGGACCCGCCCGGCAAATCCAGCTACCACAAATGCTAGTCTAATGTGGGAGGTCTTAGACATAAATTAAATGCGTAATAGTTGTAAAGACACGAGGTTAGGCTCGTTTGTGGTGTAACATTGCCCGGACCCGCCAGGCAAATCCAGCTGCCACAAATGCCAGTCTAATGTGGGAGGTCTTTATAAGGTTATGGTGTTAATGAATTAAGAAACACTTAACCAGATAAACATGTGGTGGGACATGGGGGTTAAGTGGGTGCCTTGGGTGGCTTGTGAAATACGATTAGAAACACTTAACTAAAATTGAAACATGTAAGTGAACATGAATAAGAAGAGGGTTAAGTGGGATGTACTAGAGGGGACCAAGCTTAGGTGGATAGCTTGTGTCAAGTAATAGGGGGCCCGTTTCAACCAGTAACCCATAAGTATCTTTGTGGGCTCGACCCAAGTCGAGGACGGGACACGCATACTGGGCTTGACTGTAGGAGGCCAAAACGGGTTAGCGGTGGCAACGCAAGTCCAACGGGTTCATGTGCATGTGTGGGCCCAGGCTGGTAGGTAAGACATAGTTGCATCGTGTAGGTATAAGTCGTGCATTGTTGGTGGTATCGGGTTGCCACTTTGGGGAGTGATACACCCCACTGTGGGGCCAGCACGTGTATTTACGAGTTAGCGAGCCGATCAATGGGGGTAGTGGGTATACCTAGTGGAGATAGGGGCAGGCGACACCTATGAAGGCAACTAGGGGTACACGAAACTACCATTATCATTATTAAAGTCTTGTAGGCGGGATCAACTTTTAGGGTGTTTGGTGTGGTGCAGTGTAGTAATTATCTTATAGCGACTAGGTGCGCCTTTAACGTCATCTTTGTTCATCTTACTTCCTTGTTTACTCTGCCATACCCAATTGTTCACAGTCATTTCCTTATTTTCCAACTTATGCCTTAGCCTAGTTATTTTGGTAATTATATTGTTAAAGTTATCGCACTCGCCAGACTTTATGTCTGACCCCCTTTGTTTCCACCTCTTTTCTTCCTTCCCCCCAGGTGCTCCGGGTGGAACTAGCACCAGTGGAGCTTGATTTTGGACAGTTGTACCTCTCGCTTTTAGAAGTTGCTTGGATAGCTGAAGTAAAAGTTCAGCCTATCTTATTTATGGCCATTTTGTGTTGGGGATATGTCTTTCAATTTATGTACTCTGATTTAGTTAAGATGGATATTATGTACTTTGACTCTGGTTTTTGATGATGTAATCAAACCTATGTGTTTACCGCTGCAATGAATAAAGTTTTAAATTTTTAAGTACTGTTTATATCTGGCTTGTTGTTAAGTTTCTGTTCTATACACACTTAAAACGCTCCATAGATGTTAATGCATTCCCTTTGTGAGTGACATTAATGGACGTGGGGTGTTACAGATAGTGAGGCACCTAGGATATAGAGTCGACTAAAAGGCACACGTGATAGGTCTAATAGGACCAGGAAACGTGTTGTTCAGGAATAACCAATCCACAAGCGTTAGGTATGGACTGGCCCTATAGGATCCAAGGGTTGCCCATAGGTGTGATCCTGGGTCATCTTGCTAGAGGTGTTCGGAATCGGGAGGAGACATCCCTTGCCTTGACAAGTGATGGAAATCCAATTTCCAATATACAACTTGTCGGTTTTAGTTGTAAACCTATATGGTGACATAGTAGATAAGGTACTATGCCGTCTGTGATTGATACATTTATATTCGAAAGTCTTTTTTCTACACTATGCACCTATAGTAATATTAAAATGATTTGTTTTAAAGCATACCAAACATGTTTGGCTATTATAAGGTGAAACTATATCCTCCAGCTTGCGTTGCATTGTGTGATCGGACCTTAGTATTATAATTGCTTCAATTTTCAAAAAGTATTACGTTGTGTTTGTTTTAAAATTGGTATCCGTATGGAGGAAACCCGTTCTGTGTCATATGGCGTGGTCCCGTGATATTACCTTATTCTAAATAAGTAAAGTTTTAATATTTGTTTTAAGTTCTTACACTAGTCCCATGACTGACTTGGAGTATATTGTTTTTCTCTGGATGCCCGTATTTTCCACACGGGCGGCTAGTAGTTTTGGTTTTGCAGATTTTCTATTTAACAGGATCCTGATTTATGGCTGGAGCTATTTTCGGGAAATTTTGTATCCGCGTATTTCTTTCAGTTTTGGTATTTGATGTATTTCGCTGTGCACTGTATTTATACATTATTATTTCCGCTGCTATGTAATTTATTCTCTAATATTGTAATTCCATTGTGTAATGTTTATTAGTACTGTGGTATTCTTGTACTCTGATGTAAAATTGTTCTAATAGCAATGAAAATTTCTATTGTTTTTTTTGTTTCGATGCGTCGTGTTCTCAAACAATCCTCGTTTTTCCATCTCTTCGGAGATCGGGGCAGTTCAGAGCGTGACAATGTAGTTTGGCTTTACCGTCTAGCTGACCTCATTGGATAATCTCCTAAACGCTTAATTCTTTTTGTATGATAGGTTGTCTTATGGAATGACTATACTGGACGTTTTTGGAATTCCAGGTTTGGGTAGGCCTTGCACACCCCATTTAAGACACTTAGACTAGAAGACCTACTCCTAGGTGGACTTCTCGACCCAAGCCACTTATGACCCGAGGAAGCGGCCTATTCGTGAAAATTATCAAGCTCGTACCCAAATAGTCTTTAATGCTTCTATCGACGGTAGGTAGGCTACGCGATCACTTAATACCTTTCTATAGATGGATCTTAGCACTTCAGACCTTGATCCCAGAGCAGGCTACATTATTGAGTTATTTCCCTTTAGTTTCTCTTTACGGAAATACTATACGCACACGATAAATTATCGTCGTGGGTTCCTATGGTTAATGATATTTCATATCAATAACGTACCAAGTCCAATTCTAACTTTTAATTATAAGTCTATATTAACTAGTATAAATAAGGAAAGTTGAATCCTTTTTAACCTAGGATATTTATTTGATTATTTTCCCTAATTGGACCCAGTGTTTAAAATGATAATCAATACCCGTTAATCCCCATTTTATTTCTGTTCATAGGGTTATTTCCATTTATAACCATAATGTTCATATTTTCCTAATGCAACAATTAGTCTTTAATTACCTTTTTATTCCCACTGATTGTAATTAATGCCACTTATGAACCTAACAGTCATAATTCCTTAAGATATTAATTAATAATGGAACATCCTTATTTTATCAGTCCCAAATATCTATTTTTTCTTCCCCGACAGACATTACTAATTTTTATTTATTTATTGTCAGTTGTGTGTATATATATACATATATATATATATATATATATATGTATATATGTATATATATGAACTAGACCTCTCACAATAAGCTGACCACTTGTGGATGTTGGATTTGTCGGGCGGTTCCGGGCAGACTTCTATCACAATTTGAACTTAACTTCTATCATAGCCGATTCAAGAGAAATATCATCCAATCTTCTCCACAATATAATTCTCCCTATAAATTGAGACAACATGAACTAGAAAAGTTTAGTCTACATGCACCAGAAATGTTGCATTACTGAGAGATATTGCTCTACCATGTTTACTACCATTCATATTATTAAAGATATTATCGAACTATTGAATGCAACATAAATCCTACATTTTAGTATAGAAGAGGATCTATTAATTGCTAGAACTTATATAATTTGCAAACAGCAACCGTTTACTTATAGTGTTGGAATATTTTTAGTGCAACCTTTCAACAAACGGGAAAAAAAATGATATTGGTCTCTGTGAATTTTTAGTTCTCAATTCTCAATAATACTCATAATAGAAATGATCATCTAAATCTTATTTTATAATATTTTGTTTACTAGAATTGAATGATGATATATTTAAACATATCTAGTATAATGAAAAAGTAATATTACCTTCTAAATATATCAGAAAATGACCATGTTTTCTTATATCACAAGCATTATGTGCATTTATTTCTTCTTACAAAAGCCACAACAACTAGATATATAGTAAATGCCATTACGCATACGTTATTCTATAGATATTAGAATATAAAACCAATCGGAATATGGTTAATTTCTAAGAGGAAATTTTTTTGACAAAGGGTTAATAATGCATCAAATATATGCCCAATCTTATTAGGCAAAAAATCTTACACCGTCAACATGTTAAATGAGCTCTAGATTCATATTATCCTATCATAACTGACAAATATATTAACATTCACACTTTTTATGGCTAAAATGCTTAAAAAAATTCATCTACTTATACATATGATACACAATCTAGCATAAGTCAAGTATTATACTGTGCCTAAAATGCTTCTAGATTTAGGTCATTTCACATCCTTTAATTGTTTACACTCTAATATGCCGCTTTCAAAGCCACGTCAGAAATGGATAAATTTCATGAACATTGTATAAGCGACCGTCAAAAAGGGATAAAAATATGTGATGATCCACATTTGATGCTACTTACATATGACAAAGTTGAAGCATGCATATGGACTATTCTGTTTTTATTAACAGTGTGATGATACCTTATTCGAGATAAATGTGTTTTTCTTTCCATGTTTCAAGTCGTATTAGGTTCATTAACCATTTAATATTAGTGTGTTAAATAAAACATATTTTAATAACATATTACATGGTACTATTGCAATGTGTCATAATTATGAGTAAATTATCAAGTTAATAAATTGTTTTAAATAATCATAGTCGTGATGTTTTGAAACAGAGATGCAATAAAACCATTGGGACTTGAATATGTGACACTTTTCAAATGCTGGGTAGTGTATTAAACAAGGTTGTTGGGCTTCAACGGGGTAACATACTAATAGTTATTGGATGATAATATAGTGACTCAACTGAGAGTTCTATGTTGGTTAATATAACTAAGGACATACGAAGAATCTCCTTAAGGGACGTTATTACTTAGTTCTCTTGATTCGAGAATACTGTAAAATTTATTGCGGATGCTTCATTTAATTAAATTTAAATCATGGCAGACCACCCATTGAATTATTGTATTTGAATCTTAGTCTAAGTATTGAATATGAAATGTTATTCAGTGGAGAAAATGTCTTTTCTCGGTTACACAAGAGTAGTATCATGGTCATTCGTAGTCAACATTAGTCAAAATCTCTTACTAAATAGGTGTAGTTAATAGTTATTATTTTTACTATAACGACCCAAGGATTTTCGACCCAGAAAATCGACATTAAAACATCATGTCGAACATTCAAGCATCAAAAACGTAAGAACGTTATTAGAAAGAAAGTAGAGGATGAGATAAGAAAGAAAGAATATTAGAATAGAAGAAGAAAAAGAACACAACACAATACAGAGTCTCACATTGCAGCGGAATAAAATATAATATTGAAATAAAACTTTACTGAGAGCTTTAAAAATACTTACAATCATCAGAGTACATCAACACATTGGATAGTTATAATAATCTGCCTTTATATACAACACACAGTGGAAAAATAATATCATACATCTGGGCTCCTCTAGCTCGTCTCTACATAGCATCCAATAACCTGAATCTATGCAACCCGGTCTAACCCGAGCATTACAAACACCGGGTCAGTCTAGTGCACCAGAGTGAGAAAAACACACTAAGTTTAAAGGCATCACACAAGTTGATTTTATAGTCAAAAACCTTTTGGAAGAAAAAGATAATCATAAGACCAAATCCACATATAAATACGGATGGTTTTTACCTTAAAATAACCCAAAATGTTTTTGAAATCAGTATCTTCTCTGATATTATAATAGTGTCTAAATACAAATAAATATCAATCTAGCATAATGCTTGCATCTCATGCTCTACATACATAGTATACAATCTAAATCGCGTCTCTTATAGGAGAATGGATTTCCTAGTAAGGTATGGGACCACCATTCCTACAATGTACCTTTGGAGATGAATACATCGGGGGTCAACAATAACATCTTGCAACCCAGGCTAAACATGACCGGCCCCTCACTATACTTTGAGAGTACCGAATATATCATTACCATAATTGCGGTCCAGCCAACCGAACCGATAGCATACACGCATAAATAAAAAGGGACAACTGAAGGTATTTGATTTCACCAGATTAGGTAATGATATACCCTTTTGATAGGTGCGACGCATATAGCCATGCGACCTACCCGATTATATTTCATTCCCAGTTGATGAGGCTTGAGGTCATAATTTATTTATATATTCATTTACCGTTATTATTATTTTTAGAACATCTGGCCACCATTCACTTTGAATGCCACATTGTTAGATCCGCTGGATATCGCTAATTGACGTCATTAAAAATATCCAAGTTAGGAGCTACCTAACTATGAACACGTTTGAAGAAATCAACGTACGTGACCTCATTGGAAATACTCTGTCAGACATTCGTCCATACAAGTCATCCAGGAACACGATGAACCGAAGGCACCCTCCTACCACATCCTAGGAATAGCCCTATAGATCAGTAGCGAGAAGTCCTTGCAATCCGTAGATTTCAACCATGACAGAACCATAGTTCATCTCTGGCAACTAAACCAAAGATTATTAGTAGTTTTCCCGTTTATGAAGATCTATGGTCTTCAATACTCCATCTTGTTTTTCTTTTGATATCTGCACGTATTTGTTGGTCGAAATGGTTTTCGAATATAACTTTGAACCCGGTCTTTCCTTTCCAACATGCGTATAGGCCAGGTTTGATAGTCGGTTATTTAACTATCAAATAAACTTAGATAAGCAACCATTCGTCCATAGAAATAAAACAAATTCACTGATTCAGCATTCAGCTTCATTTAGCCTCTTTAATTAACCGTCTGTTAATTAAATTCTTAATATCTTGCAATATTTGGAATATAGCTTTTACTTCTTATTATCGAATAAGAATATTCTTAAAACCATTCATCCAACTTATAAACTTTTCAGTACAGTTTATAAAATCATTCATGAGAATCATAGCTTATATTTCCCGCAACTCTTCTCGTTTATAAACAAATACCATCCTTGGATAATCATGAAGTTGTTCAAGTTGGGGTATTCTATTTACCTCTCAAACCTTGACCAACAACATTCATATCTTCAGAATAGATATAGGTTTATTAACACATTCGTTTCCTTTTAAAACTCTATTTAAAAAATCAAACTCTTTTACTTAATTGATTAAGTAAACTCTTATTTATAATTCTCTTAATTACTATAAAATCCTTTACAATATAATACACGATCCTCGATTGAATTATAATTTGGATCCTTTATAAATTTCTTCGATATCCCTTTATGGTTATATTTTAACTATATTGCAATAATCACTAATTAAATTAAAATTGCATATAAACATTCTTTACAAATCTTATAAAAATATCTTCATAATCTTATATGAACACCTTTTTAAATCTTAATTTGCCATCATCTACAGAACTTGTATATTATTAATCAAAATAATTTAACTTAACTTCTACAACAAACGTAAAGGATTATAATTCCAAATCCTTTTACTTTCATTTATCAAACCATTTTAAATTCTTTACTAATAACTTATTTGTTTTTTAAAAACCATATAACGATCCTTTATAAAAACCTTCAGTTTATTAATCAAATAGTTCAATTTATCGTTTGTAACAAATGTTATAAATTCCCTTCCCAAAACTTGAACTTTATTTACAAATTTCATTTGCAATTCATTAGCGATGACTTATAATTCGATTTCATTTCTTGTCTCTCATCTTCAATTAACATTCCGAACTTTGGAATAAATATATCAACTCAATAAACATTCCAATCTTCAGAATATAACATTTGCGAACCTCGGAATAAAACTTATCTTAGCCATTTCCCATCGTTCCCCAACTTCACAATTTATATTTCTCCTTTCCGTTACACTTGGAATTTATTTTATCACTCTTTCATGTATAAATCAACTCATATTCATACATCCCGTTATAATGTATTTTGAATATCATGATTTAACAATCTATTCCACCTATCGGGTTCAAATCCAATTATAAATTCCTATTTGTCATTCAACCCAAATTCTATTTAGAAATCTCAATCCCATTTATAAATTTATATTCATATTTTCAATTCCGATTTCATTTAAAAACTTGGAATCCCATTTCCAAAACAATACACATTTCCAATTCCGTTAGTTCGTTAATCTTATTCACGATATGTTATTCAATCACATTTCGTACATTTTTAAACAACATTTGTTTAATACGATCATTTACTACAAAATATCACTTCTCAATCTCTTTTATATATCCTCGTAAATCCACGATTCAAATATTCTATTTCAATATTTTGAAATCAATTTAAACTTCCTTTATGGCCGTTAAGGCCTTTACATACCATTTTACACCTTTTATAACAAATACGATAAGTTTATATCATTTTACTATTCTTTTAATAATATTTACATCTCTATTAATTATAAATTTAAATAATTATAAAATCAATAAATTGAACTTCGATATTTATATTTACAATCAAAACCGTATTTCATATATATATATATATATATATATATATATATATAGATTTCTTCGAAATCGTTTGAAATTGATTTGATATCAATTTCAAAAATATTTTCTTTATTTGACGGTACTAAAGGGGTAGATGTTTACTGTGGTACCAAACCCGTGAAATATTAAACCATTTCACATCTAAATAATCACAACAAATCATATTGATAAACATTGTCAATATAAGTGACCTGTTATTTCCTGTAAAACAATGGGTTATCTGTATTTGAATCATCCAGTTCAATATGGATAATCAATAATCATTTTCCATCCAAACCGATGAAATTAACAGTTTAATAATAACAATCAATAATGGACGGTAACAATCAATAATCAGCAAATAACAGTAATTCAAACATCCAATTATTTATTTATAACGTTTATATTATTATAAACGTGACCATTGAAGTAAGTTACCTCAATTGGATTCAATTGTACGAAATAACGATTTTATTTTAATTAAGTTAAACGAATGTTTAATTTAACTGTTCAGTCAATATATGAATAAATAATTCAATAATCATCCAATAAAAATCACCCACAACACACAAACAAATAAACCCAACTTATATAAAATATAAGTGGGAAGAACTGAGTGAGTTTAACTCACCTTGGTTTCCATTTGTCATCAAGAAAGTTTGTTTCAATTAAATTAAACATGCGTTTAATTTAATTAAAGTTTTCCAACTGCTTTTGGCTCCGTTTGTTCCAACTTCAGAATGTACCTGCTTCTAGTTTGGTTCGATTCTGCGTACGTAGGCACAAACTATAAAAATTACACATCCATGGTCTAACTAATGTTAACTACTCCTTAATTAATAATTATTTTATAATCAATTGACGGTTATGTTTAACAGCACGTTCATATTATCACGTGAAATATAGTTCCATGGATTGTACAAACAAAATAGAACGGTTAGTATTAAAATTATTATATTCATATACCCCGTTAGGCGTTTGAAAAGTTGCCCCAGACCGAGCCTCAACGCTGTAACCATCCCTCTAGGCTTGCACCCTGCTTTGTTTTATCCAAATAAAATGGGCTACCCCTTATTATTAATATATATATATATATATATATATATATATATATTTGTTTATAACATGCCCTAAACATGCATCATGGCCTAAGATCCGCTACTTTCCTATTTAGCACTTTTATTTTTGTAGAAGGGCGGAAGCCCAAATACTTTTTACAACCGCTCCCTTTAATTCCTTCCCACTCGTTGCCTGTATCTACCAAAACTTGTGCATCCCCTTATCCCCAATCTTGTACGCATCTTCCTTTTTTTAACATAAAAACTGCAGTGATTTTGAGCGGTTCCTCATGCTTCCATCTCCTTTAGCACGTTCGCAACTACCCGATCCACGCACTGCACCTATACCGGAACACCACCACCAACTGTACATCCGGTCATCGGCCTCTCCGATGATCTCTAGCATACACTGACCCGCGAACTCCATTGAAGCCGAACCCAACAAAATGAAGATCTTTCCTTGTATGTCTAAATTCTAGGAGAGGGTATTGTTTAATTAATTTTTATGAAAGCCATACAGCATAGCTTTACTGCCATTTTTGTTTCACTATGAAAAAAACGAACGGTGTAAAAATCACTCAGTATTTATAAGCAAGGAACCTTGACACGCACGACTTTAGTTGCTTGGAGAGAACGTTATTGATGGTGTGGCATGCAAGGCTTTGAAGAGGCTTCCTGTGCATGGGATAGAAAGTGTGGGATGCAAGGATAAATGGAATGGAAAAAGTAACTTTTGGGTATAATTTAATATTAGTTTATCATAACAAAACTTGTGCGTGAGTTTTTCGCAAAAAAATCATCTTATATAACTCCCGTTTTTGACAAACAAATGTAATCCTAACATTAAAAAAATATTCTGGATCCAATGGGACAAGTTTCGTCGAATTCCGAGGTTGTTTGTGAAAAGTCCTTTATAATTATCAAGGAAAAATCAAGCGTTTAAAATTCCTATAATTCCAAAAAAAAATCCAAAAGTTTTGAAACCTTGACATTCTACTAGACTTTTTCCTAACAGATCCAATGAAACTTGTTTTGTTAAATTTGGTGTTTGTTTGGTCGTTCGTTTAAAGTTACCCCTATCAAATAATATAACCGGTTAAATAAAAATAGAGGCATTTATCATTGCCACGGTCAAACGGTAAGTCCGATCGACACAAAAATTGAAATCTTATAATAATTAATCGATACAAATCCAATGGAACAAGTTTCGTCGCATTCTGAGACCGTTTCCGATACGCTATTTTTATACGCACCATAATACCATTTTGAACACCAAATTTCCCGGTCTCCAAAAATAACAAATTATATACCTATCTCGACTCTAATCATCGATACGAACTCAATGGAAGTGGTTTCGTGTCTTAATTCGATTGTCTGCTCATGTTATACACAAATATCCCTTTATTAAACTAAATTAAATTAATTACGTGCCATAGAAAATGAACAGGCATTTACGATTACCGTGGTCACATAAGACATCGTTTTTTGTGGAATTTAATACCGTACAATAATTTAATGTTACGGTTCCAATGAAACTAATTTCGTCGAAAATGGAGACCGTTTGCAAAATTGCTATTTTAAGGTTTATATAATATTAATAAAATATTATATAAAATCCAAAATAATCGAACTAAATAATAATAAATTATTATTATCGTAAATACCCACTGGAAATACCATACAGCTTCAAATATAACTTATACAACTCAATATCAACATTCTGAGTTAAAACGATATCCAAGTTATATTAAAACCCTATTACATTAATTAATAAATGTTATATTTTAATAATGATTTCCATAGCGACTATTTTCAAATTTGATTTGGACATAACTGAGAATCTATAACACAAAATCTGAATTTTTCTTTTCTATATGAAAATTATAATCAACCCGATTTCAACTTCCTTGTTTCATGGAATTCGACTTATATCGGATCTTATATATTCAATTGAAGTTCAAAACTCAATATTGCAAACTACCACACCATTTCGAGCTCGTTTTATATTATATATAAATTAACATTCAAAATTCACTATATAATGGAATATATATATATATATATTAAATCCATTTAAACTTCCAAATAAATATTTAAAATAATAAATTAAATTAAATATTTGACTACCAAAAATACAGGACATTACAATCTTCCTCCTTAAATGAATTTCGTCCCCGAAATTACTAAGGTAGGAAAAATGTCACAAACCCATAAATTTTATAAATTCAATTTATTATAAATCGAAAACCAATTTATTATTGTAAATCAAAATTATCGAAAATTTTCTAATACTTTAAATTCCCGGAAAAATTCGGTAGAGGCTCCCCTATACGGAGTGACATCTGCGATATCGCAGGAGCAAATAATATATATACATAGACCCACAAGGTTGGAAAACAAAAATCAAAACCTGAAATTTATATTTTTGCGTAGGAGTACCTTTTATAAGCGCTATTGAGCATACTTGCTCAATTTATCGCGATCTACTCAATCAAAATCAGTTCTCTAGCCTTCTGGTACCTGTACTTAACTCAATTCACCGTATAAGTAATATCTATATGAAATTCTTAATTAATATTTCCTAAATCAACATATATAACTACATTAATTCCAAAATCAAACATGAAGCATCAATTTATTTTCAAATACAGGGTTTAAATCATTAATTTCAATTCATATGCAGTTGCATTCCACTTTAATTATACAGAAATTCATTTTCAACTCATTCAGTACTATTTTAAATCGTTGGTTAATTTTATTCAACTCGCCAATCATTTAATAACAACAACAATTCACAATCATCATAACCGAATCAATTGAATTTATATTCAATTCAATATTTACTTTGGTTTCCACATACTCTAACCTCAATCAATTTATATTTGATTGATTTCTATTCATTATTATTCACTAAATTCCAAATCAATTTTAATCTAATTCCAATATATAATTTTACATAACCAGGTTAGGTTCTAATTCAAAATTTTAATCAAATTTGAATTGCATTCAAATCAACCAAACACACAATTTAATATCTCAATAATTTTAATAAAATTATTTCTTTTCTATACAAAATATAATTTGGGTAAAATTATTTCATCTACCCTCTTTACAGAACAATATTGTATCCATTGCCAGTTCAACGCTTTTCAACAATTGAACTGATAAAACAACACAATACAAAACATTTGTATATAAAATTTACAAATATGCGCTATCATATATACACTCAACTCAATCTAGGGTATTATTAACCTAATCTCTACCGAGTTACGCCACAAAGCCAAGGTTATTTCTGAACTAATAGCTCTGATACCACTGTAACGGCCCAAGGATTTTCGACCCTGAAAATCGACATAAAAACATCATGTCGAACATTCAAGCATCAAAAACACAAGAACTTTATTAGAAAGAAATTAGAGGATGAGATAAGAAAAAAAGAATATTAGAATAGAAGAAGAAATAAAACACAACACAACACAGAGTCACACATCGCAGCGGAATAAAATATAATATAGAAATAAATCTTTACTGAGAGCTGTAAAAATACTTACAATCATCAGAGTACATTAGCACATTGGACAGTTATAATAATCTGCCTTCATATACAACACACAGCGGAAAAATATTGTCATACATCTGGGCTCCTCCAGCTCGTCTCTTCATAGCAGCCAATAACCTGAATCTGTACAATCCGGTCTAACCCGAGCATTACAAACACCGGGTAAGTCTGGTGAACCAGAGTGAGAAAAACACAAAGTTTAAAGGCATTACACAATTTAATTTTGTAGTCAAAATCCTTTTGGAAGAAAAAGATAACCGTAAGACCAAATCGACACATAAATATGGACGGTTTTACCTTACGATAACCCAAAATGTTTTTGAAATCAGTATCTTCTCTGATATTATAATATTGTCTTAAATGCAAATAAATATCAATCTAGTAGAACGCTTGCATCTCATGCTCTACATATATAATATACAATCAAAATCACGTGCTTTTATAAGAGAATGGATTTCCTGGCAAGGTATGGGACCACCTTTTCGACAATGTACCTCTAGAGATGAATACGTTGGGGTTCAACAAGAACATCTTGCAACCCAGGCTAAACATGACCGACCCCTCACTATATTTTGAGAGTACCGAATATATCATTACCACAGTTGGGGGCCAGCCAATCGAACCGATAGCTTACATACATAAATAAAAAGGGACAATCGAAGGCATTTGATTTCATCAGATTAGGTAATGATATACCCTTTTGATGGGTGCGACCCACATAGCCATGCGACCTACCCGATTTTTTGCCATTCCCAGTTGTTTTGGCATGAGGTCATAATTTATTTATTTACCATTATTATTATTTTTAGAACATGTAGCCACCATTCACTTTGAATGCCATATTGTTAGATCCGCTGGATATCACTAATTGACGTCCATAAAAATACCCTAGTTAGGAGCTACCACACTATGACACGTTTGAAGAAATCAATGTAAGTGACCCCATTGGAAATGCTCTGTCATACATTCGTCCATACAAGTCATCCAGGAAAAAGATGAACCGAAGGCACCCTCCTACCACATCCTAGGAATCACCATATAGATCAGTAGCGAGAAGTCCTTGCAATCCGTAGATTTCAACCACGACAGAACTACAGTTCATCTCTGGTCGCTAAACCAGAGATTATCAGTAGTTTTTCCATTTATGGAGATCCATGGTATTCAATACTCCATCTCGATTGTCTTCTGATATCTTCACGTATTTGTTAGTCGAAATGGTTTTCGAATATAACTCTGATCCCGGTCTTTCCGTACCAACAAGCGTATAGGCCTAGTTTGATAGTCGGTAATTTAACTATCAAATAAACTTAAATAAACAACCATTTATCCATATAAATAAAATGAATTCACTGATTCAGTATCCATCATCATTTAGCCTCTTTAATTAACCATCTGTTAATTAAATTCTTAATATCTTCCAATATTTGGAATATAGCTTTTACTTCTTATTATCGAATAATAATATTCTTAAAACCATTCATTCAACTTATAAACTTTTTAATATAGTTTATAAAATCATTCACGGGAATCATACCTTATATTTCCCTCAACTCTTCTCGTTTATAAACTAATACCTTCCTTGGATAATCATGAAGTCATTCAAGTTGGGGTATTCTATTTACCTCTACGACCTTGACAACAAAATTCAAATCTTCAGAATAGATATAGGTTTATTAACACATCTGTTTCCTTTTAAAACTCTATTTAAAAACTCAAACCCGTTTACTTAATTGATTAAGTAAACTCTAATTTATAATTCTCTTAATTACTATAAAATCCTTTACAATATAATACACGAGCCTCGATTCAATTATAATTTGGATCCTTTATAAATTTCTTCGTTATCTCTTTATGGTTATATTTTACCAATATTGCAACAATCACTAATTAGATTAAAATTGCATATATACATTCTTTACAAATATTATAAAAACATCTTCATAATCTTATATGAACACCTTTTCAAATCTTAATTTGCTATCTTCTACAGAACTTGTATTTTATTAATCAAAATAATTTAACTTAACTTCTGCAACAAAAGTTATGGATTATAATTCCAAATCCTTCTACTTTCATTTATCTAACCCTTTTAAATTCATTACTAACAACTTATTTATTGTTTTAAAACAATATAACGATCCTTTATAAAAACCTTCAGTTTATTAATCAAATAGTTCAATTTATCGTTTGTAACAAATGTTACAAATTCCCTTTCCAAGACTTGAAATTTATTTACAAATTCCATTTGCAATTCATTAGCGACGAATTATAATTCGATTTCATTTCTCGTCTCTCATCTTCAATTAACATTTCAAACTTCGGAATATCATTCTGAACTTTGGAATAAATATATCAGCTCAATAAACATTCTGATCTTCAGAATACAACATTTCCGAACCTCAGAATAAAACTTATCTTAGCCAGTTTCCATCATTCCCAACTTCACAATTTATATTTATCCTTTTCGTTACACTTGGAATTTATATTATCACTCTTTCACATATAAATCAACTCATATTCATATATCCCGTTATAATGTATTTGGAAAATCTTGATTTAATATTCTATTCCCCCTGTCGGGTTCAAATCCAATTATAAATTCATATTTTCCATTTCAACACAAATTCTATTTATAAATCTCAATCTCGTTTATAAATTTATATTCATATTTTCAATGCCGATTTCATTTACAAACTTGGAATCCCATTTCCAATTCTGTTAGTTCGTTAATCTTATTCACGATAAGTTATTCAATCACATTTCGTACATTTTTAAACAACATTTGTTTAAAACGATCATTTATTATACAATATCACTTCTTAATCTCTTTTATATATCCTCGTAAATCCACGATTCAAATATTCCATTTCAATATTTTGAATTCAACTTAAACTTCCTTTACGGCCGTTAAGGCCTTTACATACCATTTTACACCTTTTATAACAAATACGATACGTTTATATCATTTTACTATTCTTTTAATAATATTTATATCTCTATTAATTATAAATTTAAATAATTATAAAATCAATAAATTGAACTTCGTTATTTATATTTACAATCAAAACTGTATTTCAAATCTATATATAAATATATAGATTTCTTCGAAATCATTCGAAACTGATTTGATATCAATTTCAAAAATCTTTTCTTTATTTGACGATACTAAAGAGGTCGGTGTTTACTGTGGTACTAAACCCATGAAATATTAAACCATTTCACATCCAAATAATCACAACAAATCATATTGATAAACATTATCAATATCAGTGACCTGTTATTTGCTGCAAAACAATGGGTTATTTGTATTTGAATCATCCAGTTCAATATGGATAATCAATAATCATTTTCCATCCAAACCGATTAAATTAACAGTTTAATAATAACAGTCAATAATGGACGTTAACAGTCAATAATCGGCAAATAACAGCAATTCAAGCATCCAATTATTTATTTATAACGTTTATATTATTATAAACGTAACCATTGAGTTAAGTTACCTCAATTGGATTCAATCGTTAGAAATAACGATTTTATTTTAATTAAGTTAAACGAACACTTAACTTAAATGTTCAGTCAATATGTGAATAAATAATTCAATAATCATCCAACAAAAATCATCCATAACACACAAACAAATAAACCAAACTTATAAATAAAACATAAGTGGGAAGAACTGAGTGAATTTAACTCACCATGGTTTCCATTTCTCGTAAAGACGGTTTGTTTCAATTAAATTAAACGTGAGTTTAATTTAATTAAAGTTTTCCAATTGCTTCCAGCTCCGTTTGTTCCAACTTGAGAATGTACTGCACCCTAAAATATTCCCAATGCTTCTAGTATGGTTCGATTCTGCGTACGTAGGCACAAACTATAAACATTACACGTCTACGATCTAATTAATGTTAACTACTCATTAATTAATAACTATTTTATAACCAATTGACGGTTATGTTTAACGACACGTTCATATTATCACATGAAATATATTTCCATGGGTTGTACAAACAAGATAGAATGGTTACTATTAAAATTAATTATGTTCATATACCTTGTTAGGCATTTGAAAAGTTTCCCCAGACTAAGCCTCAACGCTGTAACCATCCCTCCAGGCTTGCACCCCATTTTGTTTTATCCAAATAAATGGGCTGCCCCTTATTATTATTAATATATATATTTGTTTATAACACGTCCCAAACATGCATCATGGCTCAATATTCCATTTTTAACCCGCATACCATTTCTACAGCTCCATCTTCCCAAACTATTTCTTCCACCTGAAGTAAGTTGCTTTTTTCGGTCCATGCCAAGGCCACCTTCTCCAAGTCCCAACTGTTCACTACAGTAACCCCCTCCTTTTGTTCACTTCAGAGCCTCACTGTCCATCCGCTACTTTCCTGTTTTGCCCTTTCTATAAGTTTGAAGGGCGGAAGCACAAATACTTCTTACAACCACTCCCTTCAATTCCTTACCACTCGTTGCCTGTATCTATCGAAACTTGTGCATCCCCTCATCCCCAATCTTGAACACACATTCCTTTTTTTAACTTAAAAACTGCAGTCCGTTTGAGTGGTTCCTCCTGCTTCCATCTCCTTCACCACACCCGCAACTACCCAATCCACGCACTGCACCTCCACCAAAACACCACCACCAATTGTACATCCGATCACCGGCCTCTCCGATGATCACTAGCAAACACTGACCCGTGAACTCCATTGAAGCCGAACCCAACAAAATGAAGATCTTGCCTTGTATGTCTAAATTCTAGGAGTGGATATTGTTTAATTATTTTTTATGAAATCCATACAGGATAACTTTACAGTCATTTTTGTTCCACTATGAAAAAAACGAATGGTGTAAAAATCACTCAGTATTTATAAGCAAGGAACCTTGACACGCACAGCTTCAGTAGTTTGGAGAGCACGGTATTGATGGTTTGGCACACAAGGCTTTGAAGAGGCTTCCTGTGCACAGGATAGAAAGTGTGGGACGCAAGGATAAAAGGAATGGAAAAAGTAACTTTTTGGTATAATTTAATATTGGTTTATTATAACTAAACTTGTGCGTGAGTTTTTCGCAAAAAAACCATCTTATACGACTCCCGTTTTTGACAAACAAATGTAATCCTAACATAAAAAAATATTCCAGATCCAATGGGACAGGTTTCGTCGAATTCCGAGGTCGTTTGTGGAAAGTTCTGGACATAAACATGTACACAGTTCTGGACATAAACTATAAATATAGGCGTTTCCAGAAGATAATATTATTTAAACATGTATACAGTTCTGGACATAAACTATAAATATAGGGAATTATATAAAATTCCCTATACTACGTAGTATAGGGAATTATATTAAAGTCCCTATACTAAATATAATTCCCTATACTACGTAGTATAGGGAATTATATTAAATTCCATATACTAGTATACCTGGTTAGTACCATAGAAGGGGGCACAGATATTTCTATAAGAGCAAAACATATATTTAAATAAACGGCTCTCTAGAGAGCAGTATATTTGATCATGGTTATTCCTTATACTACGTAGTATAGGGAATTATAAAAAATTCCCTATACAACTATACCTGGTTAGTACCATAGAAGGGTTATGTTAGCCCCTATATTCCAGAAGATAATAATATTTCAATATACCGCTCTCTAGAGAGCAGTATATTTGATCATGGTTATATACTATGTTTTTGAAATCTCATGAATATTCAAATATGCTGGAGAGCAGTATATTTAAATATATTTTTAAATATACTGCTCTCTAAGAGCAGTATATTTAAATATATGTTTTGCTCTTACATAAATATTTGTGCCCCCCATCTATGGTACTAACCAGGTATAGTAGTATAGGGAATTAAGTATATTTGAATATTCATGAGATTTACCGTTTCTCAATTGAGAAACGGTAAATCTCATGAATATTCAAATATACTGCTCTCTAGAAAGTAGTATATTGAAATATTATTATCTTCTGGAATATAGGGGCTAACATAATCCTTCTATGGTACTAACCAGGTATAGTAGTATAGGGAATTTTATATAATTCCCTATATTTATAGTTTATGTCTAGAACTGTATACACGTTTAAATATTGTTATCTTCTGGATACGCTGAATTATCTATGACTTGGATCTCATCCTTTATCAAGTTAGATCAACTTTTGATTATGGTCTAATTTATTATTTAGATCATCTTGTACCTATCATGTTCTAGTTAAGTTGGATCTGTCATTAGTTGGATATCTAAATCCTTATTTAGATCTAATCATGCCTGTTATGACATCCCTACTATGTTAGAACCTGTTTATTATCAAAAGTTCACCGATCTGTTCTTATATGTTCATCTTAACATTATGCCATGAGAAGTTTATGTCAATTCTGTTAGAATAATCATCTCTATCATCTTCCCTTCACCCTTTCCCTTTTTATTTCATATAGCCAAGCTATTTTCGAGCCTAGCCACGCCGCTAAATTACATGATTACGTTAGTTTGGGAACGAAGGGAAAAACATTGAAATTGGGCATATCTTGTGAATTGGGAATTTGGGCATAATTGATAAAAAGGTGAAAATTGGTATAATTTGCATAATGTATATGTATATGAATTTGAACATATATTTCGGTGTGAACATAATTGGGGGGGGGGGGGGGAGGGGCATGAAACTTGTAACCTATAACGACATAGGTAAAATTGGCTAAGAATGAAATGCCTAGGATTACAGTAATTAGAAACTGTAACTTTGCCTAGACACGAGGTTAGATTACACTTGCGGTGGAAGTCTACCCGGAACCGCCCGGCATATCCAGCGACAACAAGTGGTGAATCTAATGTTAGAGGTCTAGTTGCACAAATACGAGACATGCTAAGACACGAGGTTAAGCTTGATTTGTGGAATAAGCCTGCCGGACCCGCCCGGCATGTCAAGCATCCACAAATGGTAGGCTTAATATGGGAGGTCTAGCATACTGTAACCATAAATGAAATATGGTAATTAACCTTGAATACTTAACCTAGAAAAATCCATAGCGATTGTATGAACATGAACTTGCGTAGGGGTTAAGTAAATTTGTTTGGATGGTGGGTGGGTTAAGTAAACCTGAGGGGGTGGGTAATATTTATTTATAGGCCCACAAACTTAACCTGACAAGGTTATGTAATTAAAGACACCTAGTGGTAAGCATAACCTGTGGAAATGTTGGAGTTATATAATTAAAGACACCTTTTAGGTAAGCTTAACTTGTAAAAAAAATGATAGGGTTATGTAATTAAAGACACCTAGTGGTAAACATAACCGATGGAAATCCTAGTGGGGATACAAGACAAGGGATGGGAGCTTGTATCGTATTGTATGGGACCCATTTCAGTCAGTGACCCTTAATAGGTATCAAATGAGTACTCCTAACTAGGTCGGAGTTGGGGAATGCTTCTTGGAATGAGTGTAAGAAATCCAAACGAGGAGGACAGTGTGTGTGGCGCAAACCGACTGGGGACATGTGTGTGCATGGGCGGGCAGAGGGGGCTAAGCCGACCGTGGCACCTATAGATATGGCTCTGCATATCAGCGAAGGGTTGCCACTATAGGACGTGATACATCCCATGGTGGGGTCGCCACAGAGTATCTACACGAATAGGGAGGTGATCGATTAGGGTAGTGGTTAGGATACATTGGGATGTATACCTAAGTCTACCATCTTATATTTGTGGGGATCATCTCATTCTGGTTATACTAGTATTAGTGCAGAGTGATCATTAGAGAAGCGTATACACTTTATCATGTTTACCTCGTTATACCTACCTTTTATGGGTTATCTTTCTTATCCACTTTATATGCCTGTCATGCTACTTTTACTTATTTATTTGCTAAAAGTAACTGGACTAGCCAGACTTTATGACTGACCCTTTTTGTTTCCTCTTCTTTCTCCCATTCCCCCCAGGTTCTCAAAGTGGGAATACTCAGGCTTGACCGTGATTCTGTTTTCATTTTGCTGGAGCTACTTAGACGTATGGCTCAATCTCCTATCCTTGCTACTATGGCTATGTTTTATTTGGGGAATTTAGCTTCTTTTATTTTGTACTCTGATGTTTTGAAGTACAAGATAATAGTTTTTATGATGTAATGGTTTTTATGTATTTCAGACATGTGATGTTTTTGAACCACGATGCTGTATGATTAATAAAGTTTTTAATTCCACTGTCTTTTATATCTATCTAGTAATATTTCTGTTTCTGTTTACATATAACTCTTCATGAACATTAATGCATTCCTTTAGTGAGTGACATTAACGGATGTGGGGTGTCATACTTTGTATCAGAGCTGAAGGTTACTAAATTAGATAAAAGTTTTTGAAAACTATTTTCAAAAAGGTTTTAAAAGAAATCATTTTCCAAAAAGAAAAGTCTATTTTGAAAAACATATTCCCAAAGCCATATGTAATATCCTTCGATCCTTTATCTAAATATCTTTCCTTTTCGTTTCAGCATATCTAGGGAACCTAACATTCCAGAGTGTATCACGATACATGGTTGGTTCCATATGTATCTAGAGGCTACGACGCCTGCCGAAGGCCAAGGAAATGTTCCTCCCCCGGCTGCACCCGTCGTTCCTCCTCCTCCTCCTCTAAGAGCAGATAACTTCACTAATATCTGCAAAGATTTCTATGCCATGGGAGGAAATCCATTCCGTGGAACCAAAACATTCGTAGAGGCAAGGAATTGGCTCAAGGAGACCGAGGACTTGTTTGTAATCTTTGAAGTAGAAGTTCGAAGGAAGATTCAGTTTGCTGCATAGCTACTGAAAGATGAAGCTTCGTTCTGGTGGGAAGTAACTCAAGCTAGATGTCCGATGGAGACATGGGATGATTTTAGAATGAGGTTTGAAATGAAGTTTCTTTCCCAAGCTGAGAAAAGCATGCAAATAGAGAGGTTCTTGGCACTCAAATAAGGAAACATGACTGTTAAAGAATATGTGAACAAATTCAACAAGTTAGCAAGATTTGGATTGGAATTGGTAGATACTCCACATAAGAAAGCTTTGCTGTTTGCTAAAGGGATGAATGAACCCCTTCATGGGTTAGCTATGTCCCATATTCCAATGGGAGCTACTTTTGAAAGGCAAGTAGATATGGCCTTAATGCATGAGGAAGACAAAGGAGAACAGAAGGAAGTTAAGGCTGAGGAAACAACGCAAAACAAGAAGGTCTGGCCCAAGAAAGGGCAGCAGCAACAACAACAAAAGAAAGGCGGAAAGAATGACAAGGCTAAGGATAAGAGGAAGTGTCACAATTGTGGACGAGAAGGTTACCTGGTCAAGGACAGCAAAAGAAGGAAGAATACTTGCTTCAATTATGGAGAGGTCGGACACTTTGCTAGGGAGTGCCCAAAGAAACAGAGACCATAGGGACAAGGTCAAAGGGCAGGAGCTTCTGGAGGGCAGGTGCATGCTCTCTCAACTAGTGCTCCGGATGGAGGTAGGAAAATTTCCGTAGAAGGTTTGATTTCTCTTTTTAGTCATCCTATTAGAACTCTTTTTGATTCTGGAGCTTCACATTCATTTATATCTAGTTCTGTGGTTGAATCTCTACACTTAAATACTAGTATGGTAGTGGATCCCGTTGTTATCTCAAACCCCATTGGTGGTTCAGCTCATTTGTCTATGATTTGTCCAGGTTTAAGAATATCTCTCTTAGGTTTCGAGTTTGAGTGCAATGCGTATGTGCTCGGTTTTATGGGCTACGAGTTGATTCTAGGGAGGCATTGGCTAACCATGTATGGTTCCATTTTAGATTGTGAGAGGAGGGTTGTTAGACTTTTCACTTTCCGTGGGAGGACCCTCTAGATTTCTTGTGACCCACAAGGATTTGTTATGCTTTGTTTCCTAGAGTCTCTTGTTGCATCTATTGATGACCTACAATATGTTCCAGTAGTCTGAGATTATTATGATGTTTTTGATGAGGTATGGGGCTTACCTCCGAGGTGCAAGATCGATATTCATATATATCTGATGGACAATGCAAAGCCAGGTTGCATCACCAGTGCGCCATACGGCTCCAAGGGAATGGAAGGAGCTTAGAAAGCAAGTATGGGAGCTACTTGAGAAAGGGTTTATCAGGCGAAGCATATATGAATGGGGTGTTCTAGTTGTATTCGTGGCTAAGGCGGATGGTTCTCTTCGTTTGTGTATGGACTATAGAGAGTTGAACAAACTCACAAAGAAGAATAGGCACCTACGTCCGAGTATAAATGACTTGTTTGACCAACTTATTGGTGCCTCTATATTTTCTCAGTTAGACTTGGCCATGGGGTTTCATCAGTTGAGAGTGACTGAAGACAGTATAGATAAGACCGCTTTTAAGACTCCAGATGGTTTCTTTGAATGGCTAGTTATGCCTTTTGGGTTGACGAATGCACCCGCCTATTTTGTCGATCTGATGAGTAGAGTATTTTGGGAGTTTCTAAATAAATTCATCGTTGCCTCTGTTGATGATATCTTGATCTTCTCAAAGAGTGAGGAAGAGCATGCCCAACATTTGACAGAAGTTTTGAAAACTCTCTGTGTGCATCAGCTTAAGGAAAAGTTCTCCAAATGCCATTTTTGGAGAAAAGAGGTGAGATTCCTAAAGCATGTGGTTTCTAAAGAAGGGATAGCGGTAGATCCCACAAAGGTGGTGGAGTTCCTAGCTTCTTATGATTTCGAGATTTCTTATACCCCTGGCAAGGGTAATGTGGTGGCAGATGCACTGAGTAGGCAGAGGATGGCCTTAGGCCTCCTGTTTTTGGAAAGGAAAATCTTGGAGTTCATATTGACCTTTGATTTTAGACCCTCAACCGAGTTATTGCCTGGTTTGTTTGCATATCTAGAGATTCAACCTACTCTTATGGATCAGATAGGAACTTCGCAGCGAGATGATC
The DNA here is from genome assembly GCA_030737875.1 of Allium sativum. NCBI lineage: Eukaryota > Viridiplantae > Streptophyta > Magnoliopsida > Asparagales > Amaryllidaceae > Allium > Allium sativum. The sequence continues at coordinate 63,166,461 of JASFAX010000020.1, read as the reverse complement.
CGCAGATTTCAGACATCTTTGATAGGCTCAGTAAAGGGGAGACTTCTAGTCACCTCAATAGATATTCCATTGATGAAAAAGGGTGGTTGCGATGAGATGGAAGGCTTTGTGTTCCTCAAACTAGAAGTTTGTTGAAGGCAGTCCTAGAAGAAGCCCATCATTCTAAGATGACCATTCATCCAAGTGGTGATAAGATATATAGGTACATGAAGAGGGTTTTCTTTTGGGCTGGGAAGAAGAAAGATGTGGCCGAGTTTGTTTCTCAATGTTTAGTTTGTCAACAAGTCAAAGCTGAACAAAAGAAACCCGATGCTTTACTTTATCCTTTGGAGGTTCCACAGTGGAAGTAGGAGAGCATCTCTATGGATTTCATAGATGGTTTGACTAGATCAAAGTCAACACTAGTATTTAGGTGGTAGTAGATAGACTTACTAAGAGAGCTAGCTCACTTTATTCCAGTTAAGAGTAAGGGGACGACAGCTTGGTTGGCAGCAATTTATGTTCGTGAGATAGCTCGTCTTCATGGAGTACCTTCCAACATCGTAAGCGACCGTGACCCCACTTCACTAGTGAGTTTTGGAGGAGTTTGCAAGAAGGATTAGGTACACAGTTATGTTTGAGCACTGCTTATCATCCTCAGACCTATGGACAGACGGATAGGGTGAATAGAATTCTTGAAGATCTTTTGAGGCTGTGTATCCTAGACTTCGGAGGGACTTGGGACGAGAATCTTCCTTTAGTATAGTTTTCCTATAACAACATTTATCATGCTAGCATTGGCATGGCACCAATCGAAGCGTTGTACGGACGACCCTGTAGATCACCGACTTGCTGGTGGGAATCTACAGACAAGCCATTGCTTGGACTAGAAATGGTTAGAGAAATGTCCGAGAAAATTGATCTTATTTAACGACAAATGAAAACCTCTCAAGATAGGCAAAAATCCTACGCAGACAAGAGTAGGACTGACATTGAATTTGAAGTAGGAGATAAGGTTTTCATTAAAGTATCACCGTTGAGGAATGTGCTTCACTTCAGATCTGTAGGGATATTGGCACCAAGATTCGTAGGGCCATTTCCCATAATAGAAAGGATTGGCTAAATGTCTTATAGAGTAAAGTTTCCAGAAAGGCTACCAAGTGTTCATGATGTTTTCCATGTTTCTCATCTGTGGAAGTGCTTGCATGATACCGCATTAGTAGCTGAGCCGAGTATGTTGGAGGAAGTAGAAGTGTAACGGGAGGCAACAGTCAGACGAGTTCCTTCCCGTATTCTTGGATCAGAAGTTAAGAAGCTATGCAATAGGGAAGTCAAGTTGATGAAAGTTCAGTGGGGAGATAACCCATAGGATGCAACTTGGGTGACCGACGACAAGATTCGTGCTTCGTACCCTTTTCTTTTCGAGGGTATGTTCTTAACTCCTTTTCTAAAGTTTTTATTCATACTTGTTCCTATCATTTAAAGTGTGTCCTATTGATCGAATCTTCGACCTTTAGTTAGGAATCCGAGATATGTTATTTTTGATGGATGCAAGTGTTTGCCAGTGGTTGCTCGTGAATGCATATATACACACATTAAGCACTAGATCGTCTCAATCACCCTCATATTGCATATGGATGTGTGTGCATTTTTTTTCTTTTTATGGATGAAATTTAATGTATCATCATATGGATGTTGCATTTGGATGTCTGTTTGTGCTCCCATGTATAACTTACATGTTATAATAGGATTACTGCATACATGTTGGATTCATGACACTAACATACATTGCATTAAGTAGGTCGACTGAATCAGTAGACCGCCTAATCTTCACATTAGTATTGGGTCATATACACACACCTTTGCATATGTTCATATAAGCATTATAAGTCTTTAATGATAATGGATGCCTGTGATTGGTGGATGAGTAGATAGGTGATGGATGGTAGGATATGCATTCTTCTTAACTTGGAGATTTCGGGGACGAAATCCTTTGAGTAGGGGAGAATGTAACACCCTGTAATTTTAACAACATTAAAGAGGATAAATTAAGTAATAATTAATTTAATATTCAGAATTAAGGGAAATGGACTACGCCATTGCGTCTATCTCAAATTTCTAGTCAAGCTAGACATTTGGTTTGCATAAAACGTACATCATATGAAGAAGTTATGAGGGTTTGAAGTTTGTGTACGCGCAAGAGAATTATATATCTATAATTAAATTCAAAAATTCAAAAATCATTCAAAAATCAAAATTTCAGAGGCAGCGAACTTCCCTCACCAGGGGAGTCAGCCCCAAAGAGGGGGTGTCGACCCCGGGGTCGACCCCTCAAGGAGGGTGTCGACCCATGGGTCGACCCCCTAAGGGACTGAGGTAGTAGTCGGATTCTGGGGGCTGGTAGCTATATATACGGCTTCATTTCACTTGTTTTCTTCACTGGAAATCAATGGAGGCCTAAATGCTGTCGGTGCCTGGACTAAATCAAAACTCTTTCTTCTTCTACAATCAAAGTTAGAGATTCAAGTGTAGATCTGTTCTTCTTCTACCTTTCTAGATCCAAACGCTGTGAGTTTCAAGTTGCTTTTAAATTTAAGTAAATAAACAGTAAACATGATAGGACTATAATTTGGATCTGTGCATGTTAATCCCTGAATCATATCAGATCTATTGTAATTTGTGAACCCATGATATTCAGAATTATCTATGACTTGGATCTCAACCTTTATCAAGTTAGATCTACATTTGATTATGGGTCTAATTTATTATTTAGATCATCTTGTATCTATCATGTTGTGGTCAAGTTGGACCTGTCATTAGTTGGACATCTAAATCCTTATTTAGATCTAATCATGCCTATTACGACATCCCTACTATGTTAGAACCCATTTATTGTCACAAGTTCACCGATCTATTCTTATACGTTCATCTTAACATTATGCCATGAAAAGTTTATGTCAATTCTGTTAGAATAATCATCTCTATTATCTTCCCATCAACTTTCCCTTTTTATTTCATATAGGTAGGCTATTTTTGAGCCTAGGCATGCCGCTAAATTATGCGATTACGTTAGTTTGGGAACGAAGGGAAAAACATTGAAATTGGGCATATCTTGTGAATTGGGAATTTGGGCATAATTGGTGAAAAGGTGAAAATTGGCATAATTTGCATAATGTATATGTATATGAATTTGAACATATATTTCACTATGAACATAATTGGGGGAAAAGGGGGCATTAAACCTGTTACTTATAACGACATAGGTAAAATTGGCTAAGAATGATATGCCTAGGATTACAGTAATTAGAAACTGTAACTGCGCCTAGACACGAGTTTAGATTACACTTGCGGTGGAAGTCTGCCCGGAACCGCCAGGGATATCCAGCGACCACAAGTGGTAAATATAATGTGAGAGGTCTAGGTGAATAACTAAGAGACATGCTAAGACACGAGGTTAAGCCCGATTTATGGAATAATTCTGGCCGTACCCGCCCGACATGTCCAACATCCACAAATGGTAGGCTTAACGTGGGAGGTCTAGCATACTGTAACCATAAATGAAATATTGTAATTAACCTTGAATACTTAGAAAAATCTATAGGGATTGTATGAACATGAACTTGAGTAGGGGTTAAGTAAATTTGTTTGGATGGTGGTGGGTTACGTAAATCTGAGGGGGTGGGTAATATTTATATATAGGCCCACAAACTTAACCTGACAGGGTTATGTAATTAAAGACACCTAGTGGTAAGCATAACCTGTGGAAATGTTAGAGTTATGTAATTAAATACACCATTTAGGTAAGCATAACTTGTAAAAAAAATGATAGGGTTATATAACTAAAGACACCTAGTGGTATACATAACCGATAGAAATCCTAATGGGGAAATAAGACAAGGGAGGGGAGCTTGTACTGTATTGTGTGGGACCCATTTCAGTCAGTAACCCTTAATAGATATCAAATGAGTACTCCGAACTAGGTCGGAGTCGGTGCTCGCTTACTGGGTTGATTGTAAGAGATCCAAACGAGGAGGACGGTGTGGGAGACGCAAACCGACCGGGGACATGTGCGTGCATGGGCCGGGCAGAGGGGGCTAAGACAACCGTGACACCTGTAGATATTGATGTGCATATCAACGAAGGGTTTCCACTATACGACGTGATACATCCTATGGTGGGGCCGACACACAGTATATACGCGGAGTAGGGAGCCGATCGATTAGGGTAGTGGTTAGGATACATTGGGATGTATGCCTAAGTCTACCATCTTATAGTTGTAGGGATCATCTCATTCTGGTTATACTAGTATTAGTGCAGAGTAATCATTAGAGAAGCGTATACACTCCATCATGTTTACCTCGTTATACCTACCTTTTATGGGTTACCTTTCTTATCCACTTTATATGCCTGTCATGCCACTTTTTCTTATTTACTTGCTAAAAGTAACTGGACTCGCCAGAATTCAAGTTTGATCCTTTTTGTTTCCTCTTCTTTCTTCCGTCCCCCCTTCCCTCCCTAGGTTCTCGAGGTGGGAATACTCAGGCTTGACCGTGATTCTTCTTTCGTTTTGCTGGAGCTGCTTAGACGTATGGCTCAAGCTCCTATTGTTGCTACTATGGTTATGTTTTATTTGGGGAATTTAGCTTCTTTTATTTTGTACTATGATGTTTTAACGTACAAGACATTAGTTTTTATGATGTAATGATTTTTATGTATTTCAGACATGTGATGTTTTTGAACCACAATGCTTTATGATTAATAAAGATTTTAATTCCACTGTCATTTATATATGTCTTGTAATATTTATGTTTATGTTTACCTATAACGCTTCATGAAACTTAATGCATTCCCTTAGTGAGTGACATTAACGGACGTGGGGTCTCACAGGAGCGGTTGATCGGTATATACAATGATTGTATGTGCTTGAAAATAATGGAGAAGTTTTCTGGAAGCAATCAGGAGGCTATAAGCAAGTTTTTCTATCTTCGGATAGTTGCGCTTCGCTGCCGCCAACTTTTTGCTTCCATAATATATCAGCCTTTGAACTTTGTTTTCCTCACGTACTGAGGCCAAACTAATCGCATGAGACGATACTACCAAATACACGAAAAAATCCTCATGGTCCACTAGCTTAGATAATATTGGAGGTCTCTCCATAAGATTCAATAAGTTTTGGAAGGCTTCAATACAATCTGGGGTCCATTCAAAGTTATCTCTTAACTTCCCCACTTCTTCTTTCAAGGCTGCCGAGCTTTCTAGGCCCAACATACATCTTTTTTGTTTCATAGGAGGATGCTTTAGTTTTATGCTCAGCGAATGGCTCATGACTGAAGGAGAAATTCTGCACATATCAGCATGGGTCCAAATGAACACATCCAAGTTCGCTTTCAAAAAGTCTGCTAATTCCCTCGTCCGGAGGGGATCTAAGTGAGATCCAATTTTCAAGACCTTTGTCGGGTCATCGTTATCTATCAAAATGTCCATAGTTGCTTCATTAGGCATTGCCTTCCTGCATCCTGGTTCTTTTTCCTCTCTAGGATCGATGTCTTCGAGCAGGTCATCAGGTGACACCTTCAGCAATGTGCCCTTTACTTGCTATGCCGAGCCCTCGTAAGTAGGAGGGGAAGCACTCTTGGGCTCTACGTCTTTTCAATTATGCCGTATAACAAGCTCTTCCATTGACCTAGTCACCATGAACCATTCCCACTTCAGCTTCGGTCGGGAGCTTCATCGGTAAGCACCAGGGTGCTAAATAGTCCCTGAACTCCTCAAGGGTCGATCGGCCTAAAAAGGCATTATAGGGTGAAGTTAAGTCCATAATCACGAACAGGAGGAACCTTACTCTTCGGCGATCTCCCTCCCCTTACTCTACAGATAAATCCACCATACCAATTGGAGCCGTTGACGATCTAGTAAAGCCACGTATCCAGCCCCCATATGGCTTTAAATACTTCATTTCTAACTTAATTTGGTTAAATATTTTTTTGAACAAAATATTGACGGAACTCCCGCAGTCCACGAGGACTTTCTGTACTAATGCACGTCTGATGGTAGTAGTTATCACCAATGGGTCGATGCTAGGTGCTTCAACTCCTACACTCTCTTTATCTCGAAAGATAACATCATCCGCTACTATCTTCTGTTGTTTCACAGGTGCAGTTTCTTCAAAATTGCTACACTCCCCCCTTCTAGATGTTTCGCAAAATTAACATACTACCACAAGGTCTTGTTGCTAAATCCAACTGGGTGTGGTCCTCTGATAATAGTATTAATGATTATACGTTTTCCCTTTTGTTGGGCAGTGGGCCTAGAAGCAGGCTGGTTCTAATCCGGAGCAGGGCCTCCTTGCCCCCTTTCCTTAGGGGTAACCTTATGCTCTTCTAATTTCCCTGCTCGAAGTAATTTTTCTACGACAACTCTAAAATGATGACATTCATTTGTCTAGTGGCCGTAAGTCTCATGAAATAAACAGAATTTCCTGGTTTTACGCTCTTTCTCAGTTGAATCTCTGGGTGGAGATTTCTTATACTGGACAACATTGTAAGTATCCAAATATATATTCTCCAGAGTATCACTTAGCGGCTTGCAGTTCTCAAAAGACTGAAATCGAGGCCTCTTCTTGGAATAATTTCTCCGATTCCTATTTCTCTTGTCGTTATTCCCGCCTTTGCGGTCATTCCCTCCATTCTTGTTGCCAACATTTACCTCAACCTTTCCCGCACTATCACCTGACTTCTTGATGGCGTCATTGCTTTGAATGTCCTATTTTGAATTTCGTCGGACTTTCTTTTTTGGTTGGCATATATTTCCTTTCGTCACAGACGAATATTTGCCTTTTTCATAGAACATCTCTCGAGTTAGCGGTGGTTTTCCAGCAGGATACCTTGCAAATTCAGTGTCTTTTTCGAATCCATCAATAAATGCCATCTAGATGGTCTTCTCATGCAGGTCACTTACTTATGTAGTTGCCAAACTGAAAAAGTCCAAATATGATTTTAGAGTCTCGCCGGGAGCTTGTTTAATTACGGAGAGCTCAATGACACTCTTTGACTTTCGGGCATGGAGTTCAAACTGATTCATGAAGCTCTCACTTAGCTCTTTAAAACTGGAGATCAATCGTACAGGAAGCCGGGGGAACCACATAAGTGCGACTTCTTTGAGATATATCGAAAAAGCCTTGCATTTCATGGCATCAGGAGCTGCAACGACAATTCATATACCAAGACTACCTCATCAAATGTTTTATTGGATCAGTTCTTCCTTCATATCGATCCACATTAGGCAAATTAAACCGTCTGAGGAATTGAAAATCCAAGATATCATAAGTAAAAGGGGTGTGGCTACGATTAATTCCCCTATTTTCGTTATTGTAGCCCCTACTGTCAGCCATAATCTGGCGTACGATTGCTTCCACCTCAGCATTGGTTAATGTTGGCTCGAGATCTACACTTCTGATCCTCCTAATATACCTAGTTCCCTTATTAGGTCGCATCCTCTGATTCCTTGCAGGAACAGAATTTCCTTGCCCCCCATGATCCTGGTTATTCACAGGATGCGTAGGATGAAGGAGTTATCGTTGAGTAGGATTAATGATGTTAGGATCCCTAGGAAGGATGCGAGATCCCTGCATCGGCAGCAAATCGGCTCTCTCAGGCTGGGGCTATTAGGGCCAAAGACACAGGCGACATCTTCATGGGATCCCCATGATACGAAAGTCATTTTCTTGATATTCTCAGGTCTCTCATATGGCCTTCTCTGATGTGGGTGCCTTTCCTGCGAAGAGGATGAGTAATTGCAGTGAGACGATGGGTCGAAGAAGGTGTTCTCTACCTACGAAGCTCGCCTATCTATCTACTCATAGCATTCAGGTTTTCTCGCATAGCAGCACTGTCACGTCTTTGAGCCTCTAAGGCATCATTAGTTCTGTCCAACATATTGCGCAAGCATGAAAATATATCTGCGAAACTGGTGCAAAAGCAGGAGCGTAACGACCCGGGTTTTCGCGATCCTGAGTAATCGACATAAACTCGATGTCGACTATTCAAGCATCAGAAATACCGGATAGTTAATGAAAGAAAATAGAGGGTGTGAATAGATAAGATAGAAAGTTAGAATAGAAGGAGAAGAAGAGCATACAACATCAGAGTAAACAAGAAGATAGAAAGTTAGAATAGAAGAAGAAGAACATACAATATCAGAGTAAACACGAATCTCATAGCGGAACAAACAATATATAATAGATACATAACTTTGAAACAAAATTAGTATATGTATACATTAACATTACCAGAGTACAACACTTACAACATAGTAGAAAATACACTAGATAACTAACGTTGAAGCCTCCTGCTCCGAGCTCTCCAAGTATATCTATAAAACCTGACTACTTGACTTCTCGTACAAATTTGGGCACCCAAGAGTTTAGGGTAAAACAAAACAAAATAAACTCTGGGTCAGTCATGGAACTGGTGTGAGTAAAACAATTTAAAAAAGTTTGATAAAATAAACGATATTTCATAAGACCACGTCGTATAACATGGAATGGGTTTTTCCCTTATGAGAATCCAAAAACTTGATTCAATCATTCAAAAATCCTTTTGAAAGAAACGATAATCTTTTTATCAAAACTCTTTGGATATTATAATATTGTCTATCAACCATAATATAATAATCATCTAGTAGAACTCTTTCATCTCACGTTCCACATACATAATATGTAATCAAAAACCGCGGGCGCTTATTGGTTAAGGAATTCCAACTAGTAAGGTATGGGACCACCTTCTAACAGTGTATCTCTAGAGAGGAATACACCGGGTTCAAAAAGAACATCTTGCAACCCAGGCTAAACATGACCGGTCACTCATTTCGCTTGAGTGTACCGAATGTATTATCACCAACGGTTGGGATCAGCAACCGTTTCACGATAGGGACAACATCAAAATAGATTATAGAAGTAAATGGAATTTCTATAGATCAGGTGACAATACACCCTAATTGCCAGCTAGCTACTTAGCCATGCGACCTACCCGATTTTATACCATTTCCAGTTGTGAGGCTAGAGGCTATAACGTATCCTTTACAAACCACATCTTCATTCACTTTGAATGTCACATCGTCATACCCGCTAAATCACAAATTGATTTCTCCAAACATATCACGGGGTAAACAACTAAGAGAAATGAATTCCTCTGCCACCAAACGTAAATACGTTTGAAGAGATCAACTTACGCGATCTATTAAATATACTCCGTTAGACATTCTTCCATATAGGTCGTCCTAGGACTGACAAACCGAAGGCACTATTCTATAAATTAGGCAGTTTCTACCTAGGATCGCCAGAACAACCCTTGCATTACTCTGTCTTCAATTATCTTCATTATATTTGATTCACAACGCTAACGCACATACAGAGTTATTTTCAGATAATGAATCTGAACCCGGTCTCTCCGTATTGACAACGGAAAAATGGTCAAAAACTTAGATAGTAGGTGATTTAACTATCAAAGAAAACATGTGTACAAACAACGATATTATTTCCAGATGGAAATTCTGTCGATCAATCATCAATCATCATTTATCTCATAAATTTATTTTCCTTCTACCCATTTCCTATTTCCATATATATAAAGAAATTCTTATTTTCTAGGTCTAGAAAATATACCTTATTAACATTGGAACCATTTCTTATTCACGCATTAATATCTTCCCACCTCTATCAGTCTCTAACTGTAAACTAGTAAGAGAACAACTTCCCAAGCATAAACCCCGAAGGCCGAAACCAACATCAGATCGATACCCAGAAATCCATTCAACTCAACTAATTTCCAGTCAGTTTCTAATTTCAGTAACTCCATTTAAATTCCTAATTTCAAATCCCAAATTCCTTTATAATAATTTAATTGCAAAATATTTACTTTAATCTAATTTTCTCATAGAATGTGAATAATATTTCATTATATAATCATAACAGTTTGATTTCGTATTTAAAAACAGTATCTCAAATCCAAATTCTATTTATATTTTTATTTCCAGAATTATTCATACAAATCTTATTTCATTTCCAACATTTATAATCTCATTGCAAATTTCCTTTATAACTACTACGTTCACATTCCATTTCAAATATCGGTGTTAAAACCGATTTTACCTCTCTATATAAATTCAGATTTATATATTCAATTTATCAAATGATAAATATTTCTATAATTTATAAACATCGTTTATAAATTATTCTCCTCAATTTATCTGTTGAAATGGATTTTTATTAAATATTCACTTTAAATCCATCTTCTCGTAATTCCTTTATAACTCGTCAATTTCCTTTTATAATTCTATTTATTTTATAAAATATTTCCTTTTATAATTATCCTATTTATTTCATATAAATATTTTCTTTATATAATTCTATTTATTTCATACAAATATTTCCTTTATATAATTCTATTTATTTCATATAAATATTTCCTTTATATAATTCTACATAAATATTCCTTTTATAAAATCCTTTGATTTTATAATTTCTTTCTTTTATAAAATCCTTTGATTTTATAAATATATTATTTTCAATATACACTTTGAAAATTCCCATTTTACATCCCAGTATTTCTTATGGTATTTTAAAAATACTAAATCACAGTGCTAGTGTCATCCACACATACAAAATCAATCACATAAAATATATCACATCATATATCGAAATATATGAAAATAAAGAGTAATAATATTTGAGGAATCCAGTTGGATCCCTCCAACTTGTTTCCCTGCATTCACATATGTTAAACAATATAAATAACATCGATTTCATTTCAATATGAAATATTCTGATAAACAGAATCAATATTTGCTTAATGGTTTTTATATATATATATATATATTGTTATCTACAATTTCAACCAATAAATCAGCAATTCAACCAAACAATCAACACACAACAATCAATCATCATTTATCAATACTAGATTATATTTATAGAAATATAAACTGTACAGAGTTAGTGAGATTTACTCACATTGGATGGTCATCGTTAAATAACGATAATTGTCATTTATTCAGATCAAGAAATTTATTTCGTTATAAATTGTAACGAGCTCCAATTCACTCCCAGTCAGTTCAATTGTGTAGCCGCCGTCCATACGATCTCAACGGATCTTGTTTTGTCCATTTCTGATCACGTATAGTAAAATTACAAATATGACAAGTTATTGATTAATTTAACATTATTAACTTCTAATTTGTAATTAGCAAATCTTAGTATTTCCTTAACTATGATCCGTACCCAAAATTCTTCTCTTCCACCTAAATAACTGTAAAACCCCATAATTTTATAACATTAAAATTCACAAATTAAAGTATACTTAATTTTTAGAAGAAGAATTAAGTGAAATGGGTTGCGCTATTATGTTCGTTTCAAAATTTTGGGTCAAGATAGACATTTGGTTTGCACAAAACGGATACCTTATGAAGATGTTATTAAGCCTTGAAATTTGTATGCATATGAGAAAAATATATATATAGATATATAAAAATTAAATAAATAAATATGCAAAAAAGTTCAAAATAGAGAATCGGGAGGGGGAATAATCGAACCGGCCCATTTTTGAGGTCGACCCGAGCACCGCTGGGTCGACTACGGGTTTATTCAGGGTGTTTGGCTGTCAATCCGTGGCCCGATTCGCTCTAAGGCAGATGTGGCATCTGATTGGTTCTAATGGTTCCGGGTTAATTTAATGGTCCTAAAACACTCTCTACAACTATATAAGGACCCTATACCTAAACCCTAATTCATTAACAAAGAGGAATGGTGCCTCTATGCTCCTAAAACCTAAAGTGACCTAGCCTCTACCCTAATCAATCGATTCAAAAGAGAAGATAAAGAAAACAAATCAATCAACGGAAAGCTAAATCAGAATCGTTCAACGGAAAGCTAAATCAACTCCAGAAAATCAACAGAAAGCTAAATAAACTCCGGAAAATCAAAGAGAAAATAAACCTAAACCCTAATCAATCAACGGAAAGCTAAATCAACTCCAGAAAATCATATCCCAAAATCGTTCTTCTCTTTCTTAAACCATGATTTGTGAGTACAGTTATTTTCAGATATGAAATTTAATTATGATCTTGACTTGGGTATAATCTGAATTGGAGATCTATATTATTCTTGTTTATCAGATCTGTTTTTCTGCGTAGATCCATCTTATTCTTTGTTTATCAAATCTGTTTTTCTAGGTAGATCTATCTTATTGTAACTATTCTATATCTCTTCCTTCCTTCCTTCTGTTCTATAGCCAGGCTACTACGAGTCTGAGCCAAATCTCATATGAGGTTGACATGCGAACGCTAAATTTGGGGAAAATATTGAATGATGCATAGCTGGACATAACTGATTTATGATTAAATTGAGAACACAACATAAGTTGTAATTTAAGATCTAGATCTAGGCATACTATATATGACAGTTTATGAATTGGAAGAAGGAGAATTAATGTATGACAACATATGACTTGTAATTCGGGGACATAATTCATGTTATAATTCAATGTCTGATTTTGAGGACATAATACATGTTGTAATTTAAGAGCTAGATTTGGGGCATATTTTATATGATGATCTATGACTTGGAAGAAAAACGATATGTGACTTAGGCCTGAAAAACCTATATTAAAATAGGGATAACAATTAATGTGAATACACCTAATTCGGATTTTTGGATATTGGACATACGCGGTAATCAACGGCTATAAATTGGCATAATTCATATTGTATATCATGATTTGGGGCTTTTAGAGAATATCCTGTATTGTGGAAATTCTAACTAAATTTGGGCATATGTTATGTTGAGAATTATGACCATAATTGGGCATGTAAAATGAGGCTTAATTTATGATTAGGCAAGATATGTTAATAGAACTTTAGGATATGTTTAAATCTATTAAATTGCCCAATCCGCTAGATCTATTGGAATTGAATACTATGATTTGGGTATGTAATCTGTAGGCTCGATCTAAAATTGAGCAAAACTTGTAAATGGAACTTTGAATAATCTGCTATAACTTGTAAAGAAGTTAATTTGTTGAATTGGCATTGGGATAATCTGTGAATGAAAACTTTAGCTACAAATAAGAATGCTGAGACATGAGGTTAGACTCAGTTTGTGGTGGAAGCCTGTCCGGACCCAACCGGCTTAACCAGCAACCACAAACTGTCAGTCTAATGTGAGAGGTCGTAGGCATGAGGATGCTTAGACACAAGGTTAGGTTTGGCTTGTGGCAGAAGTCTGCCCGGAACCGCCCGGCACATCCAGTTTCCACTAGCTACCGACCTAATGTGAGAGATCTATGAATTAATATTTAATTAATGCAAATCTAAGATAAATATGATGCCTAAAACGTGCTGGGTGGATAGGGTTAAAACAACTGGACTGATGAATCTAATAAACCCGTTTCATGGATCTGTAGGCCCAATACAAAGTTAGATAAAAAAATCTGTAAGTCTGTTAATCTGTATATCTGATCCATTAGTCTGATAACTTGTTAATCTGTACATCTGATCCGTTAGTCCGAAAACCTTTTAACTTGTATGTTTGATCTGAAAACTAGTTAATCTGAACTTTGTACATCTGAAATCTGTAAACAAGTTAATCTGAAATCTGTTAGTCTGGGGACACAAGGTTAGAAGGGATAATTACTTGTGTCATCTGTTGTTTGGGACCCATATTGGTAAGTAACCCTTTCTGGTATCAAAACTATGACCCAACACTAAGAGGGGTCTAGGCACGCTTACTGAACTAATTATAAGAGGTTCACTCTGATAATGGCGAGGGGTGTTGATGGCGCATTCCAACCTGGTCATATGCATGCATGGATCCGGTCTGCTCTGAGGATGTAAGACACCGTGACATCTGTAAATAGGTCTGTGTCTATAGGTTGCCACTTTAGGGAGTGATACACCCTTCTGTGGGGCCAGCACAGGGTACTTATGTATTAGGGAGCCGATCGCTTGGGGTAGAATTTAGGGTACACTTAGTTCTGTCTGTTTTTGTTGGGGTGGTAATACCTGTTTGTTTCTGTGTGGTACCGTCTGTTGGGGTGGTAAAGGCCCATTACTAGTGTACACCTAACTATAACATTATGTTTCCATAGGGATTATTCTGTTTTTGTCTTTGATTTCATTCCTGATTCTGTTTCTTTACCGTCTGTCTCTGTTTGGGTGGTAAAGGCCCATTTCTAGCATCTTGTTTCTGAGGAGATCATTCTGTTTTCTGTTTAGACAATAGGACAACACCTAATTCTGTTATACTAATATTAGTGCAGAGAAGTGAAAACTAAGTAAGGAGCTTAGCTTAGTCTATATCATTCTGTTTCTTTAGTTTACCTGCTACTCCTGTTACGGCTATCTCTCATCCAGTTTTATATACATGTCATGATACTGTTATCTGTTTATATGTTGAAAGTCACTGGACTCACCAGACGTATGTCTGACCTAGTTTGTTTTGCCTCTTTTCTTCAGTTCCCCCCCCCCAGGTACTTAGTTTGGGAACGTACGAGCTTGATTTAGATTTCTCTCTGCTTGAAGTGCTAGAAGTGCTTGAAGTATTGCATGGCTTTGATTCTACCTATTTATGGCATTTTCTTTTGGGGATTATGGCTTTAAAATTACGTCCTCTAAAGGCTTTTGAACAAGACTGATATTTCTGTACTTCAATTCCGGTATTGTGGTTTTGAAAGGTGTAACCAAACTTACTTATGTTTCTATTGTAATAAAGTTATAAATTTTTCAAGTACTACTTTATGTATCTGTCTTGTAATATTCTGTTCTGTTTACTTATAATGCTTCATGGAAGTTAATGCATTCCCTTTGTGAGTGGCATTAACGGACATGGGGTGTTACAATAACTTCCGCTGCTCCTTTGTAAGCATTTAGCAAAAGTCATTCTTTCCCTTAACTGGTTTCTTTTTCTTGACTTTTTTTTATCATATTAATAAGGTGTATACACTGATTATCATTGTCCAGAATAATTACCCACACTATCATTCAAACAGCTACAAAGATTCCATCTTCCCCCCGCCCAGTATTCGAACTCCCGTTCTCTACAGCTCCTAATCCTTCTTCTTCAAAATACCAGTTCGAACCCCTTTTACACAGCTCCATCATGCCGCACTTTTCTCCCCTTCCTCATCTTCCATCCTTCACGAAAACGAACCAAACCTCCACGGATGAACTCCCCCAAAAAACTAAATCACCTCATCCTATTTATACCCAGCTCGTACCACCGTGTTAATTTCCATCGTATAGTACTTCATCGTGAGCAGTGAAGGTATCGAACAAAAAATCTCATAGATTTCCCCAAAATAATACAAACGAGATGCAGTTGACCCCCTTACCTCCTCGATCCCAAAAACGAACTTAAAGTGAGTCGAACTTCACCATTTCACCAACACCTCGGCCAGCATTCGCTGCTCAAATTTCTGAATTCTAGAAAGTGCGTCGAGTTGACAAAAAGGGACATGAGATCGAAGAAACTTCTCGTACCATTCCAACCAACCAAACTTTGGATCATTTCATCAAGTATTCCATTTTATTTTAATTTTCAAATGTCGATCTCTTTACGTTTTGGGTTTTCTGAAGTAACAGAGTGGTGGCTAAGTATTTTGACCGTGGAAATGGAATTTAGGTTTAGAGATTTTAGGAGGGTATATATAAGATAAAAGTATTATTTTTTTATTGATTATTATAATGGTTTTTATTGTATCATTGCTTGTATTTGTCTTCTAAAAATCCGCATGATCACACATGATATCCAAAAATCATGAAAATGGGTATGGAGCTACTGTTCGACATTACAGACCCAACGAAACTTGTTTCGTCGAATTCCGAGTCCGTTTGCTCACACAACATATTTTTAAAGTGAAAATATTGACTGTTTTTCACATTTAAATTCCGCATGGCCACATACTGACTCCAAAAATCACGAAAATTGAAATCTAACAATAATTTAATATTCCGGATCCAACAAAATTAGTTTTGTCGAAAACGGAGGTCGTTTACAAAAATGGCTAGTTTTAAAGCTCTAAATAAACCCTTTTAAATATTAATATATTTAAAAGTAATTAAATTTAATATTAATAAATAAATATTATCATATATATTCACACATAATATAATACAACTCCAAAATATTCCTATCTGAATTTATAACTCGATATTTAAAATCCAGATTGAATCAGTATTCAATTTATACTGAAAATCCATTTATAATATAAATAAATCGTTATAAATTATAAAGGAATTCCATAGCGACTTTTTGAAAATTTAAATTGGACATAACTCTCAATCTATATGACGAAATATCGATTTTTCTCTTCCATTAGAAAATTATACTTCACCAGCTCCGAAAGTTTCTTGTTTCACCGAAATCTGGCTTAAAACGGATTCTCTATATTCGTTTAAAATTCGAATCACCAAATTACGATCTACCGCGCCATTTCGAGCTCGGTTATAATTATAATATAATTATACGTTCAACTGTCGTTTGTATAATTTATTCGTTAACATAATTCAACTCTAAACTAAATTATATATTATAAATGATCCAATTCACACAATATTGCGAATTCCACTATTTCCAACTATTTCAAAATTAATTCTATTATTATATTAATTAGATATTCAATATAATTTAAGTAAACAACCATTTAAATCTCTAAATCACTATTTAAATAATTAAATAAATTAATTATTATACCTTAAAAATACGGGTCGTTACATTCTTTCCCCCTTAAAATAATTTCGTCCTCGAAATTGCTAAGGTAGAAAACACACCCAATTAACTGGGTTGAAAATTATTTGTTTACCTCTTAAATTTAGTTTCAATTGAACCAATTAATTTCAACTAAAATATTAATTTATTTTTATCAATGAAAATTTTCAAAAAATTCTGAAAATTTTCCAACACCCTAAATTTCTAAAAAAATTCGCCAGCACCTCCTTTGTATGGCTCAGTGGGTACAACTACAACTCGCCTCTCTAAGCCTTTTCCAACCCAAAAGAAAATCAAATAGCCCAGCGGCTTGCCAAATAGGCTCATAAATCACCAAACTCATATAAAAATAAACTTGTACCTTTTCTCGGGCATATCATTATATCCTTTCCATCTGTTATCAATTCTGCATATACAAATGTCATCCCAGTCAATTTATCCTCAACACAGCTATTCACTTATATCCAAACCAAACCTTATTTCAAACTCGAGTTCCATTCTCGATTCCAAATCTTAATTTACCTTGCCAATTCTATTTCAACTTCTTATCTCATAAATCCAATTTGTGTCGTTATCACTCTAATCTAATTCAATTTCAACTACCACTTAATTGGCTTTATTTTAAATCCCAATTTGCTTTCACAAATTTCTATTTAAATTTGTTTTAAATTCAAACAATTTGTTTCTGGGAGTTTTTAAGCAGCTTATCTTTCCAAAAATCAAATATTCTTTTTTCGGAATTCAAAACAACTTGTCTCCTCAAAACAATTCAAAACAATATTTTTTGTAGTAATCCGTCACTTACAACTTGAAAATGAACACTGATGATGTTGCCAGCATCATCAGAGTTATTTCCCAGCGATCGAAGTGAGTTCAGTACTATATCACTTTTCAAAACCGTATTTAAACATTTCCCATTTTGAAATCAATTTCAAAATACCATTCACAATGCTTGTAAAACAATTTAAAATCACCCAGGATTTTAAAATTTCCACATACTTAACTCAAATCCATTTACGAACACCTTTCCAAATTTTAGGAACTTTAATTCCAATTTTGACTTTAATTTCAGATTTAATTCATCTGATTTTATACACTCATATGAATCCCGATTGGCTATTTACATAACCATTTTACTTTTAAAATCTCATTGATTCTAATAACAACCAATATATACAACATATTATAATATTTCCCATATATATTCCTTTATATCAAAATATAATTTTGGGTAAAATTGTTTCATTTACCCTTCTTTCAAATATACTGTGTCGGTTCATCGTATTATAGTGTTTAGAAACCCCTACCGATACAGTGGATCAAACTGATCGACCAGAACTCATAAACCATTCAACCAATAAATCTTCACAATATAAAACATTTTTTTTATAAAATCTACAAATACGTTCACTCGTATATATAAACTCAAACTCAATCTAGGGTATTACTAACCCCATCTCTACTGAGTCATGCCACAAAGCCAAGGTAATTACTTAATCTTTAGCTCTGATACCACTATAACGACATGGGTTTTCGCGGTCCTGAGTAATCAACATAAACTCGATGTCGACTATTCAAGAACCGGAAATACTGGATTGTTAATGAAAGAAAATAGAGGGTGAGAATAAATAAGATAGAAAGTTAAAATAGAAGAAGAAGAAGAAGAAGAAGAAGAAGAACATACAACATCAGAGTAAACACAAATCTCACAGCGGAATGAACAATATATAATAGATACATAACTTTGAAATAAAATTAGTATATGTATACAGTAACATTATCAAAGTACAACACTTACAACATAGCGGAAAATAACACTAGATGTTGAAGCATCCTGCTCCAAGCTCTCCAATTATATATGTAAAACCTGACTACTTGACTGCCCGTACAAATTTGGGCACCCAAGAGTTTAGGGTAAAACAAAACAAAATAAACTTCGGGTCAGTCATGGGACTGGTGTGAGTAAAACAATTTAAAACAATTTGATAAAATAAACGATATCTCATAAGACCACACAGTATAACACGGAACGGGTTTTTCCCTTATGAGAATCCAAAACACTTGATTCAATCATTCAAAAATCCTTTTGAAAGAAACGATAATCTTTAAATCAAAACTCTTTGGATATTATAATAGTGTTTATCAACCAATATAATAATCATCTAGCAGAACGCTTTCAACTCACGTTCCACATACATAATATATAATCAAAAACCACGGGCGCTTATTGGTTAATGAATTCCAACTGGCAAGGCATGGGACCACCTTCTGATAGTGTATCTCCAGAGAGGAATACACACGGTTCAACAAGAACATCTTGCAACCCAGGCTAAACATGACCGGTCACTCATTTCGCTTGAGTGTACCGAATGTATTATCACCAACGGTTGGGATCAGCAACTGTTTCACTAAAGGGACAACAACGAAATAGATTACAGAAGTAAATGGAATTTATCTAGATCATGTGACAATACACCCTAATTGGCAGCTAACTACTTAGCCGTGCGACCTACCCGATTTTATACCATTTTCGGTTGTGAGGCTTGAGGCCATAACGTATCATTTAGAAACCACATCTTCAATCACTTTGAATGTCACATCGTCATACCCGCTAAATCACAAATTGATTTCTCCAAATATATCACGGGTAAACAGCTAAGAAACTAATTCCTCTGCCAACAAACGTAAATACGTTTGAAGAGATTAACTTACGCGATCTATTAAATATACTCCGTCATTCTTCCATATAGGTCGTCGTAGGACTGGACAAACCGAAGGCACTATTCTGTAAATCCATTGTAGGCAGTTTCTACCTAGGATCGCCAGAACAGCCCTTGCATTACTCCGTCTTCAATTATCTTCATTATATTTGATTCGCAACGCTAACGCCCATACAGAGTGGTTTTCAAATAATGAATTTGATCCCGGTCTCTGCGTATTGACGACGGAAAAATGGTCAAAAACTTCGATAGTCGATAATTTAACTATCAAATAAAACATGTGTACAAACAACGATATTATTTCCAGATGGAAATTCTATTGATCAATCATCATTTATCTCTTAAATTTATTTATCATTAATTTATTCCTTCTACCCATTTCCTGTTTCCATATATATACATAAATTCTTATTTTCTAGATCTAGAAAATATACCTTATTAACATTGGAAAACGTTTCCATTCCTTTTTCACGCATCAATATCTTCCCACCTCTATCAGTCTCTAATTGTAAACTAGTAAGAGAACAACTTCCCAAGCATAGACTCCGAAGGCCGAAACCAACATCAAATCAATAACCAGAAGGCCATTCAACTCAACTAATTTCCAGTCAGTTTCTAATTTCAGTAATTCCATTTAAATTCCTAATTCAAACCCCAAATTCCTTTATAATATTTTATTTGCAATATATTTACTTTAATCTAATTTTTTACATAGAATGTGAATAATATTTCTTTATATAATCAAAACAGTTTGATTTCGTATTTAAAAACAATACCTCAAACCCAAATTTTATTTATATTTTTATTTGCAGAATTATTCATACAAATCTTATTTCATTTCCAACATTTATAATCTCATTGCAAATTTCCTTTATAGCTACTACGTTCACATTCCATTTCAAATATTGATGTTAAAACCGATTTTACCTCTCTATATAAATTCAGATTTGTATATACAATTTATCAAATGATAAATATTTTTATAATTTATAAACATCATTTATAAATTATTCTCCTCAATTTATCTGTTGAAACAGATTTCTACTAAATATTCACTTTAAATCCATCTTCTCGTAATTCCTTTATAACTCGTCAATTTCCTTTTATATTTCTATTTATTTTATAAAATATTTCCTTTTATAATTATATTATTTATTTCATATAAATATTTCCTTTATATAATTCTGTTTATTTCATATAAATATTTCCTTTATATTATTCTATTTATTTGATATAAATATTTCCTTTATATAATTCTATATAAATATTCCTTTTATAAAATCCTTTGATTTTATAATTTTTTCTTTTATAAAATCCTTTGATTTTACAAATATATTATTTTCAATATACACTTTGAAATTTCCCATTTTACATCCTAGTATTTCTTATGGTATTTTAGAAATACGAAATCACAGTGTTAGTGTCATCCACACATACAAAATCAATCATAGAAAATATATGACATCATATATCAAAATGTATGAAAATAAACAATAATAATATTTGAGGAATCCACTTGGATCCTGCCAACCCGTTTCCTTGATTCACAGATGTTAAACAATACAAATAACATTGATTTCATTTCAATATGAAATATTCTGATAAATAGAATCAATATTTGCTATATATAAATATTGTTATCTAAAGTTTCAACCAATAAATCAGAAATTCAACCAAACAATCAACACACAGCAATCAATCATCATTTATCAATACTAGATTATATTTATAAAAATATAAACTGTACAGAGTTAGTGAGATTTACTCACATTGGACGGTCATCGTTAAATAATGATAATTGTCGTTGATTCAGATCAAGCAATTTATTTCGCTATAAGTTGTAACGAGCTCCAATTCAATCTTAGTCAGTTCAATTGTGTAGCCATCATCCATATGATCCTAAAGGATCTTGTTTTGTCCATTTGTAATCACGTTTGGTAAAATTACAAATATTACAAGTTATTGATTAATTTAACATCATTAACTTCTAATTTGTAATTAGCAAATCTTAATATTTCCTTAATTGTGATCAGTACCCAAAATTCTTCTCTTCCACCTGAATAACTTCCGCTGCTCCTTTTTAAGAATTTGGCAAAAGTCATTCTTTCCCTTAACTGGTTTCTTTTTCTTCACTTTTGTTATCATATTAATAAGGTGTATACACTGATTATCATTGTCAATAATAATTACCCACGCTATCATTCAAACAGCTACTAAGATTCCATCTTCCCCTCGCCCAGTATTCGAACTCCTGTTCCCTACAGCTCCTAATCCTTCTTCTTCAAAATACCAGTTTGAACCCCTTTTACACAGCTCCATCATGCCGCACATTTCTCCCCATCCTCCACGAAAACGAACCAAACCTTCACGGATGAACTCCTCCTAAAAACTACATCACCTCATCCTAGTTATAACCAGCTCGCACCACCTTGTTAATTTCCATCGTACAGTACTTCATCGTGAGCTAGTGAAGGTATCAAACAAAAAATCTCACATATTTTCCCCAAAATATTACAAACTAGATGAAGTTGACCCCCTTACCTCCTCGATCCCAAAAACAGGCTTAAAGTGAGTCGACATTCACCATTTCACCAACACCTTGGCCAGCATTACTGCTCAAATTTCGGAATTCAAGAAAGTGCGTCGAGTTGACAAAAAGGGGCGTGGGATCGAAGAAACTTCTCGTAGCATTCCAACCAACCAAACTTTGGATCATTTCATTAATTATTCCATTTTATTTTAATTTTCAAATGTCGATCTCTTTACATTTTGGGTTTTCTGAAGTAATAGAGTGGCGACTAAGTATTTTGACCATGGAAATGGAATTTAGGTTTAGAGATTTTAGGAGGGTATATATAAGATAAAAATATTATTTCTTTATTGATTATTATAGTTGTTGTTATTGTATCGTTGCTTGTATTTGTCTTCTAAAAATCCGCATGATCACACACGATAACCAAAAATCATGAGAATAGGTATGGAGCTGCAGTTCGACATTATGGACCCAACGAAACTTGTTTCGTCGAATTCCGAGTTCGTTTGCTTACACAGCATATTTTTAAAGTAAAAATATTAACTGTTTTTCACATTTAAATTCCCCACGGCCACGTACCGACTCCGAAAATCACGAAAATTGAAATCTAACAATAATTTAATATTACGGATCCAACAAAATTAGTTTCATCAAAAACGGAGGTCGTTTGCAAAACTGGCTATTTTTAAAGCTCTAAATAAACCCTTTTAAATATTAATATATTTAAAAGTAATTAAATTTAATATTACTAATTAAGTATTATCATATATATTCACAAAGAATATAATACAACTCCAAAATATTCCTATATGAATTTATAAATTGATATTTCAAATCCAGATAAAATCAATATTCGATTTATATTGAAAATCCATTTATAATATAAATAAATCATTATAAATTATAAAGGAATTCCATAGCGACTTTTCAAAAATTTGAATTGGACATAACGCTCAATCTACATGATGAAATATCGATTTTTCTCTTCCATTAGAAAAATGTAATTCACCAGCTCCAAACGTTTCTTATTTCACTGAAATCCAGCTTAAAACGGATTCTGTATATTCGTTTAAAGTTCGAATCGCCAAACTACGAACTGTCGCGCCATTTCAAACTCGATTATAATTACAATATAATTATGCGTTCTACTATCATTTATATAATATATTCATTAACGTAATTCAACTCTAAACTGAATTATATATTATAAATGATCCAGTTCACACAATATTGTGAATTCCACTATTTCCAACTATTTCGAAAATTAAATATATTATTCTATTATTCTATTAATTAAATATTCAATATAATTCAATTAAACAACCATTTAAATCTCTAAATCACTATTTAAATAATTAAATTAATTAATTATTATACTGTAAAAATATGGGTCGTTACAAGGAGGTTGTTGGTTGGTAGTTGTTGTTGGATTTGGAGTGTTTGAGATAGGTATAGTTGGCATGTCAATGCTAGTTGAGGGGTCTGGGTAGCCCCCTTGGGGTTGCGGTCTCCCCCTAGGGTCGTGCAACGACCTAATGGTATGGTCCTTCCAATATTCCAGCTCCCGATCGGGTAATGATGGCTCCTTAAGGTCGGGTTGCCTCCTATGATTCGGCACCCAGCGAGCCAGCTTCAGCCTATTCCTGTACATTACCTCTTTGTTATTTGTTTGCCTCGTTTGCTTACAAAGCCTGTGATTCCTTAGCTTTCTTAAGAGCCATAAAGTTCTGATTTTGCTGAATTCAACGAAATCTTCAGAAATGGTAGAAATGCAGACTATCTCTTCGGACTTGGAAATTCAAATACTAGAATGACAATCTAAAAGGCTAAGAATTCAAGTATTCTCAGTGAAAGCACCAAAATTTTAGACCAAAAAATGGTTCCAACACCCAACAAGCTGGAAATTGCAGAGAATTACAACTGGTAATGAAATAAAAAGTAGTAAGCAAACACGATTTATTGTGGTTCGGCATTGACGAGCCTACACCCACTTTATATTATTTTGATTGACTGATTAATCATAAGTACAATCTAGATACTCACTCAACCTAATAATTACAATGAAGAATCTCTTAATATTTATCAAATTAAACTCAATGGAATGGAGTTAAATCTAAATAAAACAGAGGAAATAGAATAACGGTAGAAGTCAAGTCTCTCACATACCAAAATGCCCCCTAAAATGACAAGTCCTGGGCTACTTATAGGAAAAATCTATTAGCATGTCACGGGTTGACGTGTCGCTCATCCTGAAAATCTTGGACCGGTTCGTGAGTGACTAAAGAGGTAGTTACTGAGATGGTTCATGACACATGGCAATGGATCCATACTTTTTGAGTAGAGGAGATCATGGGGTGGACCGTGTCTTTACTCGCTCTTCAGGTGATGGGGTCGGGGTCGCTCCCCCATGACCCAAGCCGATTGTATAGCTTTTTCGTTGAGCCTGTTCCCTCTCCCACGAGCTGATGGTCACAATCCGGGGATCTTGATCCGATCACTTAGCCTCGAGCACTTCAATCCTAAAATTTTAAGCATATAAGTTGTTTTCCAATTCGATCGGGAGCACTTAGACTTTGTGTGGCTTGATAAAAAAGCAAGCCAATAATTTCATTTCGTAGTATTCCATGAGTTGAACCCTATCATTCATAGTTTGCCCTTGATAGAAATTTCCATCCTCCTAAATCCTTTCAGTGTTTATATTTTGGGTTTAAATTTTCTTATGAAATTAAAGCCCTATACTCTTAAGTTTAGTTGATAGTTGAAGTAAATAGATTATTTTGGGATGGGCGAATAAATTAAATCCAAGATAAATCTAGCAAAATTCATGCTGGGGAAAAAAGATTGCTGAATCGAAATGAATCAGAGTTACATAGTGGAAACAAGTGAAATGTTTTGGATGTGCTAGATATAATGAAAATTATAAATGGGATTAAGGGATAGTAAATATTGATGATTAAGTGTTTGGCAAGAGTTAGTTGACTTATGGGTATTAATCAAGTAAGTATTCAGTGAAACTTAGTGTTGGGTTATCTTTATTTGAAATAAAGTAAGAATATTTATGTTAATGCAATGGTAAAGGCGAACATGAGTGAACTAAAATTTGTTATTATCTTTTGTGTTGAATTATTTATTAAGTATTTTAAGAGTTCTAGTAGGTACGTATAATCAACGATATCGACAAGAATTTTTTAAACACTTATACAAGACGATCGAACATATTACATTGTGCAAAAAGATATATTTTAGGAAACAATAACTTTATGAGAATAATGTAGAACCAACTAGATGAGATAAGAATTATAATAGTACTAACTAGGCAATAACGATATTATATCGACTTTACAACCAAATGATGAGAAAAACCGTTTTAAATTTGGTGGTTTAATATTATTCGAAACAAGTTAATAAGTTATTAATTGTAGATTTATGTCTCGAGAAAGACTTAAGTGAATAAATATAAAGTGTTTTGAGTATAAAAGCTATTTTAAATGGGCAACTATCTTGAACATGAGTAGTATATTGAAATGCACACTCTCATACTTGAGTTGAACGGTGGTTGCAGCCATCCAGTTGGTGATAAAAACAGTAAATGGCGAGGCTGTTTGATATTACAATCAAATGAGTAACCATTATTTGAGAGAAACTTAATCATATTTAATGGCAAGGCAACGTCTATTATAGAATGGAAATTGAAAATAATGAGTGTGTCTTTCGATATATCTTCTATAGAAGATATTTTGCAATGAATTAAGTCTTATGTGTATGCTACTTGGAATGAGAATTAAAAACCTTTGTAAAATAAGTATTTAAATTTCAAAGTTTGTTGTTCCTAGTGTGATAAATTGGTATAAGAATGCAGTCTTAAGTGTTGTGAGTTTAATAGCTTAAACTAAATCTTATTCCAAGATAATAAAGTTGGATAAGTTATTAGAATAGGAATTCATAAAAGGGTTATTTAATAAACTTTACGAAGTTCCAATTTCTTTAAAGGGGAGTCTGTAAAAACCCGGGTTTTTGAGTACTTGGAGTAAACATATTTTAATGTATTTTGTGAATTCAAAACCAACAAGTATAAAATATGAGTTCATGACCCTAACTTGTATAATAGTTTAGAATGTGAAAATAAAGAATTTGTGATTTATAGAATTGTGTGTGTTGGAATAAATTACAAATTCTTTATTTTCACTTCCTAAAATATTATACGAGTTAGGCTTATGAACTCGTATTTTATTCTTCTTGATTTTAAATTCGAAAAACACATTAAAATCTATTTATCCCAAATACCTAAAACCTGTGAGTCTCTCAATTTATGATGTTGTCAGGTTGGTGAGCTCTCTTAATATAAGAGTACTTGATAAGCTTCAGTCACTTATTTGTTGATGCACGTGCAACTTTGTTGTTATGGATCCATATAGATGCATTTATTGACATCGTTCCCTTTGTTTTTTAGACCCTTATTATGCTGATTTGTTGAGTTGTTATTTTATGTTTTAGGTCCAATTTATGTTAGTTTCTTGATGTTGAAACCCTTTTATAGCCTTCGAGCTATTTTGATGCTTGTTTATTTATAATGATCACTTGTAGTCGAATAAAATAATATCGAGTTTATATATTGCTTTTAATAGAGTTTTTGGTGTTGTTCCTTGATGCTTTATCCTTGTGCTCTTCTCTGATGCATAACACTTTTGTTGGAAATAAATTTCTTGTGTGAGTATTCGGGTTGTTCATGAGATCGTATACGCTGTTTTAGGGCTGTCAATTTCCTACATGACCCGTGACCCGACCCGAAACCCGCACGGAAATTAGCAGGTTAACCCGACCCGTTTAGTTAGCGGGTCATTTTCGGGTCAACCCGAATTTGACCTGTTTATAAACGGGTGGGTTTAGGGTTGACCCGCTAACCCGATTTTGACCCGCCAAACCCGATTATATGTTGTATCTCTTCCATACTGTTAGTCTTTTATGTATGCTATTAGTGTTAACCTTTTATGTATGCAGTAATCAGTATGCTGGTATATGTAAGGTGTTATATTTTACTAATTTGTTCTTGTATGTTAGTTATATTTTACTTATAACAACTGTATTTCTTCCATACTAGTAGTCTTTAATTTATGCAGTATGGGAATATATACATATGTATGAAAAATGATTTTTGGATATGATGATTTCGTGCTTTATATATGTATTGTTTGTTGGTGACTTTGCAACTTGTTGCATGTTGGTGATTATATAACAGTGTGCATGTTGGTGATTTGGCTCTTTTGTTGCTTATATTAGTAGGCAATATCTATCAATGGGTCAAACGGGTAAACCCGACCCAACACGATCCGGCACGACCCATTTAGTTAAATGGGTTACGCGGGTCGGGTCAGGTCAGTCCAATTATAATCGGGTCGGGTTAGGGTTGGGAAAATATGACCCATTTAATAAACGGGTTGACCCGACCCGTTTATAAATCAACCCGAACCCGACTTGACCCAACCCGAACCCGACCCGACACGACCCATTGACAGCCCTACGCTGTTTAGCTATATTTAACTCATGGAATAGCTGATTTGGGCTTAACTTATTCCTTTTACTATGAAAAGGATTTCTTATATATATATATATATATATATTTGTATATATATATATGTGACTTATTATTTCAATTGTTATACTATAACAGATATCTTTAATCTATATTTGTTGTATATAACAATATGATTTTTGTTTGATGATAAAAAACATATATATACATATATTATAAATGTGTTTGCAATCATATTATTTTACTACATCACTTACAGAAATATATATTTAATTTTGAATATAATGCTACTGCACAAGAATTTATAATTCAAACATTATTTTGATACAAATAAATATTTTATTTCAACATTTGAATAATACAAATATCTAACTCCACTATTTGTACATCTCGCTGTAACATAATACATTCAATTTCATTTGTTACATCATCTCTTCATTATAACACTTAGGCTACACTCAGTTTACATATACAGTTTCATATACATTCACAATCACTCAGTAACATATACATTTCACTCTACTCTCTCAGTTACACTCGCTGACACACTTGTCTTCAGTATGCTTCAGGGCCGGTCTAGTCACCTGCATACCTGTCACCGAAACACACACAATAAACTGAAACAAAATAGATTTAAATTCTAGCATATACAAATTTATTTCAAATTTTATTTACCTTGGAATTTTGGTGTATTTCTCATCATATTTCTTGACTTAGTCTGATATGTATATACATTCTTCTGTGTCTAACCTGCTTGTGACATTCATAATGATTCACTGTAAATAACATAAGGTAGACAATGTATCTAGTGCTCACAGATCAGCCCCAACAATTCATGTCTTCCATTCAAACTACTCACAAATATAATTGCACTTGCACAATACATGTATACACATGCATGTGCATGTATATACACATATATTAATTTTGTGTAGGGGTAAAATGGTATAATCTATGATTGCACAGTTCAAGCCCAATCTTAAGTCAACATGGCATGTGAAGCATGCAACAACATAATTCAATGTCAAATGCACAAGAATAAGCATATGTGCAGGTTCAGATCAGGCAATGGTGCAACTAGAATGTACAAAAATGATTCAATGAAGAAGTAACGCAAATGTACACATATACATGACATGGTAGCACATATACATGGTACACAAGATCTTTCCAGAAATGAAATCAATATGCAACATACCAATGGACTAGAGGTGCATCAGATTACATGCACAAAGCAAGACATGGAATATCAAATGACATAAGAGACAACATGTTTGAATAAACAAGCATATGTTTAAGCATGAATTTATTCACACATACACATGTATACTCAAGCATGAGGATATGCAGGTTCAAGTTCAAGCATTACAATTGAAGCCAAAAGCACAAGGGTCAAACACATATGCACCAGACTCATGAGAAAATAGAAATGGCGGTGTACACAGACGTGCATCACACAAGAGGCAAAGTTCAAGGCAACTGTATATGGCAAAACACATATAGTGGCAAACCAGTCAAAACTCAGGTGATAAAGTAAAATGGACAGAGCAATATGAATAATCAATGCAACAAGGCAGAGAGGCATGTAAATGGATATCGAATCAACCCAATGAACCAAGAATATAGGTGAAATGCATAAGTTATTCAAGTGCAGTATACACAGGAAGTCAAGTCCACAAATTCAACATGGTGTAGCAGGGTCAATTGTATATGTTTAAGCAAGTGCCACATGTACAAAGCAAACAACAGGTACATTAAGCACAAAGGGACAACATGCCAGAGCCAAAACAACACAAGCATACATCATTCCAGAGTAGTGAACAACAGTGTACTCAAGCATGCTTATGAAACTAGCAATCTCATCAAACGAGCTCAAGTATAAAGCAGCATGCATAAAAAATAGTTTGCACAAATTTGGTTGCAATAAGGCAGTGAAGAACATGCATACAAGATAGTACATGTGAAGCACAAACTCAATGCACAGACAACAATCCAGAAATGGTGACAAGAACAGAGTACACGTCAAGATACAAGGCAAGCCAGAGGAACAAGTTTAAGTGCCAATACAAATGATCAAATGATTTTAATGGAATTTCTTAAATTCGCTGGTTGAGAAACAGGAAAGAAATTATTTTCATTTTTGGAAAATGTTAAATCAGCAAGCATTTTTGGAAAGTGTTCAAATCTACAAAAATATTATTTCCAGTTTTAGTGAATTCAACACAGGCAATATATATATTTGGCAAGAATTCATCAGAGCCATCATGTAATGACCCGGATTTCTAGACGATTAATTTTACATATTTAATATTTATTTTAAACATTGAGTTGACAATATAAATGAATTTTATATTAAATTATCAATTTAATAATCGATTTTGATTTAATATTGAATATATTAAATTATCGTAATGCGGAAAATAATTCAATTCGAAATTTTAAACCAGGTCAAAATTATTCAAGTGGTTAATAGAAATTCTATTTTAAAATATATATGATAATGATAATAATTTATTATCGAGGAATTAATTGTTTTGAATTTAATTTATATCGATTTAAATTAATATCTTCTCCATATGTTCGAATAAGGCTTTGAAACATGTCCCAGTGTGTTAAGAATAGCGGTTTAATCCTAGGAATGTCAGTTGTTGGGTTCGGAAAGGAGTTCGGAATCACAGGGTATTTTAAATTAAATAAAATCGTACTGGTAAATCCAAAATAAAATAAAATGAATAAATTACTTCCTTTTACCCTAAGCTAAGAACGACGATACACTGCAATCCTACTCTAGCTACACCTTCTTCTTTTACTTCACCGTGTACTTTTGTTCCCTACCTTCAATGTAACACACCGTATTTCAATTACACTAAAGAGGATAAATTAAAGAATAATTAATTTAATATTTCAAATTAAGGGAAACAAATTACATCATTACATCCGACTCAAAATTTTGGTCAAGATAGACACCTGGTTTGCGTAAAACGAATAACGTATGAAGAAGTTATGAACGGTAGAAGTTTAGCGAAAAAAGCAGGAAAAACCGACGCACTTGAAAAGTGCGCCAAGGTATTTTTGCACTGCGCACCTGTGAAGTGTACCCATGTTAATTTTCGGCATCCAGACCCAAGTGGGTGTCGACCCATGGCCCGATTCCCCTAGGGCTGATGTGGCAATCGAATTTTGGAGGCTGACAGCTATAAATATTGAAACACCCCACCTCTGTTAAGGTCACTCACAAAGGGAATGCCTTAATTCTGGTGGAGGTTTATAAGTAAAAGCCACATATAAACTTAAGACAGATATAAATACACATATTTTAAACAGCGAAAACCAACAGACTTTTATTCATCAATACGTGTTCCAAAACAAAACATTCCATAATTGTCTCAAAATACGTCCATCATTACTACATCATAACTGTCTTGATAATTAAAGAAGCATAAAACATAAATAAAGTGGCAAAACCCCCATAGTGATATCCAAAGCCATAGTCCGAGCAAAAGAGACCCAAATCATACATCTACGTTCTTGGAGCTTGAACAGAACCTGACTGAGCTGAGCTGTTTCCTCCCTGTGGACCTGGGGGGAAACGAAAGAAAAGAAGACGAAAAGAAAATAGGGTCAGACATAAAGCCTGAGTAAACCTAGTAACTCTTCAGTATGTGAATAAGAAAAGGGGCATGATAGATATATACTGAAAATAAGATGATGTCACAAGCTAAGGCAGTGTCGAATGTACTATCGCACCCATATTATATCTTTGCATCTACTTGAGTTTACTCTAACTGGCACCCCATGGTAAGGGTGAAGTGATCCCCAACTTTACTTAAAGATCGGCTCCTACTCGCGTTCACATGTGTCATACAGCCCCTAAGAATTGTAGATACCTATGTTGGTCCCACCATGGGGTTATAGTGTTACAGTTGACTTAACCCTACCACCTGTCCTTAGCCTCTTAGGAGCACCAGACCACTCACATTAGACATGTATTGCTACGGTTACTGGATATGTCGGTCAGTTCCGGGCATGTTTACCCCGTAGCTCAGTCCAACCTCGGGTCTTTATTGGGCTCAATGCTTAACCACCCACATTGGATAGGTATTGTTGTGACTACTGGACAGTCGGGCGGTTCCGGGCAGGTTTACATCACAACTCAATCCAACCTCGGGTTAAGCACGTCGTGTTTTCTAAATTTACATATTTTATTATTTCTCAAATGTATATATGTAAATGTCATATCTATTATTTTTTTAGGTATAACAATTCATACCGCTTTAAATGTCATTGTCATTGGCATGTGCCAAACATGCCAACATATATTTTCATGTTTTACACCCAACGTTATTACCCCCGTTTATACGTTCGCAACGTTATAACAAATGTTGGGCTCGACACAATTCAGCCCAACTTTATAAGCTTAAGAAAAGGGGGGATTAAGAACATGTAATATTTGACAACATATAAGGGTGTGTGGCGCATGAACTTGCAATTTAGTGATACTAACATAAATGATGGGTCATGTGAACTTGCATTCAAATCAAAGTATAACTAAGTAGGTGGCATATGAGATGGCATAGTTTAGGCTAATACAAACTTGTGTTTAAACATGTTTAACTTGGCATAATGTCAAACACAAAACTAGCATGATGTATATTCACCAAAAGGTCCAATTATAACATTTAATTCACATAGCCTATTTCAACATGAACTTGCATAGTTTATGTAACACAAACGATACTTAACATAGATCCAATTTCACTTGCAAATAAACATGAACTCGCATGATTTATGAAACCCAAACGATGCTTAACATAGATCCAATTATACTTGCAAATAAACATGAAAGTGATAACATAGGCTTTGGGTCATGTAGACATAAAAGGTTTCAAGTCTAAATCATGTTTACATAAATTCTAATTTAGACTAAGGGAATATACATAGTCCATGCCATCGACATATACATAAAGGATCAATTTCTAATTTTTGCCACAACTTGCAAGTGCCATTGTTTTCATATACAATTGTTCAATAGGTTTGCATCAATCAATTTATGCCACAAACGTCAATACACAAGTTATGACAGAATCATCACAATACATAGAATTTTATACAATATAATAACACAATTCTATTTTCATTCACATCGAATCACATCGCAATTCTTATTCATATTCTGAAAGGTCACTATACTTGCAACGAATGCAGAATCTTGAATTCTGGATTCTGAATTCTGAAATTGGAATGCGCTCCTTTGGTTAGACTAACGTTGCATTGAAATTTTTTGATTTAAACTTTAAATCTTCTTCTTAGTTTGAATCGTCTCTAGGCTTTTCTCTTGACGGCTATGTTCAATTCCTCCCTAGCAGCATAACGACTCCTTTCTCATATTTTTGTGTGAATTTTCAGTTGAGAGTTAGGGTGTATTTATAGATTTTTAAGTTGTTTTGAGCCGTCAGATGAAGATAGGAGGAATCTAGGCCATTCAAAATTCAGAGAGCCAATCAAGAGGTGACACGTAAGCCCTAGTGACACACAGGGCCTCAGAAATTCGAGCCAGAGCCAGACCTTGCCAGCTAGGTGACCAGGCAGGTCGACACCCAGGTCGACACTATGGTCGACCTGGGAGACCAGGACGACACCATTGTCAACCCTATGGTCGACATGGTCTCTGGGCGGGAATTTTCCCGCCCAGCCCAGTTTGAACCTGAAATTCGAAAATTTAAAATTAAACTGAGCTGTTTGAATTTAAATTTGATTCTGAAACTTCCGAAGGCCATAACTCCTTCATACGGAGTCCGATTCTCGCAAACTCGGACTCTATCTCAAGCAAAATTCCGAGATGAACGCAATGGCATAACCCATTTCCCTTAATTCTTTCATTTAGAATTAATTATACTTTAATTTGTGAAGCTTAGCATTATATAATTCACGGGGTGTTACATTCTCTCCCCCCCATTAAAAGGATTTCGTCCCCGAAATATTTAAGTTAGGAAGAATGTATATCCTACCATCCAACAGTCCATCTACTCAACCAACAAACACAGGCATCCACTGTCCTTAAAAGACTTCTAATGCTTCATGATCATATGCATAGTGTGTGTACATGTCCTTATCTAATGCACAAATCAGGCGGTCTATCGATACAGTTGACCTCCTTAATGCGAATCATGTAAGTGTCATGAATCCATTATGTATGCAAATTTTTCCTACTCATAATTCTACATGAGTGCACAACTATTTATACAAATGTGACAACCATATGACAGCATATCCAGTTTCAACCATATACAAATGAGAATACACATACGCATATGCAATATGAAGTGATTGAGCCGATCTATAACCTAGGGTGTGTGTGTATATGCATCCACGAGCAACCACTAGCAACCATTTGCAGCCATCATCCATAACATGTTTTCAAATACATGTTTGCATCTATTTGTTTTCTACCTAAGGAGTTAGGAAAAGGACCGAGGACATATACCTAAAAGATAGATAAAGCATAACTTAAGGAAAAAGAGAGAGATCAAAGATGTACCCTAAAAAAGAAGAGGGTAGGCAACGCGTATTCTGTCCTCAGTTTCCCAAGTCGCGTCTTCCTCGAAGTCGCTCCACTGAACTTTAACGAGTTTGACTTCGCGGTTGCGTAGCTTTTTCACTTCCGTTCCTAAGATGCGGGTTGGAACTCTCCTCACAGTTGCTTCACGTTCCACTTCGGCTTCTTCTAGAACGCTAGGTTCCACCACTTCCGCTGACCCATGCAAACACTTCCGGAGGTGAGAAACATGAAAGACGTTGTGAACTCCGGTAGTCTCTCGGGTAGCTCTAATCTATAGGCCATCTTTCCAACCTTCTCGATGATAGGAAACGGTCCTACAAATCTTGGTGCTAGCTTTCCGGTGGATCCAAAATGAATGACGTTCCTTAAAGGTGATACCTTAAGGAAAACCCTGTCCCCAACCTCAAACTCAAGGTCGGTCCTTCTTTTGTCGGCGTAGGATTTCTGTCGGTCTTGGGCAGTCTTCATTCTCCTACGTATCAAGTCTACTTTCTCAGAAGTCTCTCGAATCATATCTGGTCCAAGTATAAGCTTATCTGTAGACTCGTACCAACAAGTTGGTAATTTGCACGGTCTTCCATACAAGGCTTCGAAGGGCGCCATACCGATGGTAGCTTGGTAGCTGTTGTTATAGGAAAATTCCACTAAAGGAAGGTGATCCTCCCATGTCCCTCCAAAGTCGAGAACGCAAAGTCTCAAA
Source organism: Allium sativum (assembly GCA_030737875.1). Lineage (NCBI taxonomy): Eukaryota > Viridiplantae > Streptophyta > Magnoliopsida > Asparagales > Amaryllidaceae > Allium > Allium sativum. The sequence goes on along the minus strand of JASFAX010000020.1, from coordinate 63,131,684 downwards.
AGATCCTCTAAAACTCTATTCATCCTTTCCATCTGGTCGTCGGTTTGGGGGTGATAGGTCGTGCTCAGACATAACTGTGTGCCTACAGCTTCTTGTAGACTCCGCCAAAACTCGCTTGTGAAGATAGGGTCTCGGTCACTAACAATGCTGGAGGGTACCCCATGGAGTCGAACTATTTCCTTGAGATAAAGAAATGCTAGAGATGCGGCAGTCCTTCTACTCCTGATAGGTATAAAGTGGACGCTCTTAGTAAGCCTATCCACTATTACCCAAATGCTAGTGTTGCCTTTTCTTGACCTAGGTAGTCCATCAATGAAGTCCATTGAAATGCTATCCCACTTCCACTGTGGGACCTCTAAAGGATGAAGTAGTCCTCCAGGCTTCTTTTGTTCCGCCTTGACCCGTTGGCAGGTCATGCACTTAGAAACGAAATCTACCACGTCTTGTTTCATGCCGTTCCAAAAGAAAGTCCTTTTTATATCCTTGTACATCTTATCGCCGCCAGGGTGTATGGTCATCTTGGAATGATGTGCTTCTTCGAGAACCTTCTTTGTCAACTCCCTTGCTTGTGGGATGCACAATCTTCCATCTCGCCTCAGCCAGCTCTTATCATCGATGGCGTACCTACTGAGGTGACTAGAAGTCTCACCCCTAATAAGTTTATCAATCACATCAACAAGCTGAGGGTCTTCACGTTGTGCAGCCCCTATTGAGTCCAAGAGAGTAGGGCGTACTTTGAGAGATGCTAGCAAACCCGGTTCAAAATCTGAGGAGGGCCTAAAGTTAAAACTGGCTGTATACTCCAAGCTTTGCCTTTCCACAAAAAGAGGGCTTAAGGTCAGTTTCTTACGGCTCAACGCGTCTGCTACTACGTTGCCTTTGCCGGGAGTATAGGAAATTTCAAAGTCATACGAGGCAATGTAACAACCCGAATTTTAACAACGTGTTAAGACAAGAATCAAGGCAGAATTTAATTATAAAACCTGAATCAGGATAAACGGGTTGCGCCATTGTGTTCGTCTCAGAAAAATACGCGAAATAGAGTCCGAAATTTCGTAAATCGGAGTTCGTATGACCGAGATATGGCCTCGCAAAGTTTCACGAAAATTCAAATCCGAAAACAGATTTGAAATTCAGCCCAATTAAGACACCACTCCATTTTTAGGCCTGGTTAAGACACCACTCCATTTTTTAGACTTGACTTCTTCCCCAAGACATTCTTTGGATGGCTAGGATCTAAACTAGGGTTTATCCTATGGCTAAAACTATCCTAGTCTTCTATAAAAAGACCTCTAACCCTCTCCTAAAACCCTCATTATTCATTCTAGTAACTAAACTATGGCAAAATCAATCCTCTCATGGCCTCCACTCTCTTCATAAAATTCCTAAATAAATTTCTAAGTGATTTTCCATGCATACAAGTGTTTTCAAACTTGTATGAGCATCATTAGCTTGCATTCAAGTCAAGTTTCTATATTTGCGTCATAAAGAAAGAGTTTTGATCATTTTGGCTCAAGGGTTTTTATGTTAGAGCTTGCATTTTGGGTCTATTTGATTGCATAAGGGCTTTGTCATATCTTTTGTGCCTTCATAGCAATGTAAGCCCTTTCCCTACTCTTAGATATTAACTATGAAGTTAAATGTTCATGTTGCAAGTTTGGTTTTGATCATTGAGTATGATACATGCTATCATGTCATGCAAGTTTATGAAGTCATTATCTTGATCTTGTGGGCTAAAAGCTACAACCTTTATGTTGAAATGTTGCATTATGCAACATGAGAACCCTCATAACCTTTATGTCAACTTGCATATGAAGTCATAACCCTTATATGATGATATATGCGAGTTACTAGTCATCATTCCATGTCTTTTGTCACCATGATTCGCTTATGTGCCAAGTTTGGGTTTATGCATGTTTTTGAGGCTTAAGAATGTAACATGCAAGTTAATGAACACATTTGTGCCTCATTTGCCACCATGATTAACTTGTGGCTTAATATCCATTTTTTTCATGCCTTTGCCAAGTCTCTTCTTTTAATCCATTATGTTGTTGCGAACGTAAATGCGAGTTTAAAAGCGTTGGGTTATGTGATGGGTAATTTCTAGTGACATGAAAATATAACTTGAAAATATGACTTGAAATATAACATGGAAGTTGACATGTAAGTATGCATAAAAACATAAGCTTGGGAATTTACCTATTAAGTTAGGTCTACCCTTTGGGAATTTACCTATTAAGTTAGGTCTACCCAAATGCTTGAAAACTTGTAACATGTTTTGGAAACACGATGGACATGACACTTAGATAATATAAGTGTGGCCAACTCGAGGTTGGGTTGAGTTTGCAACGTAAAACTACCCGGAACTGACCGGCCTAACTAGTAGTTGCAAACAATAGGACCCAATGTGAGAAGTTGGTCATGTTGTGCTTGAACCCGAGGTTAGACCAAGTTGTGGTGTAAAGCTACCCGGAACCGACCGGCTTAACTAGTAACCACAACAAAGTCTAATGTGAGAGGTTGAGGTGCATTAAGTAATTAATGCCACATGATAGGGTTAAGTTAATTTGATTAATGACTCTTAATCAAATATGACATGGACAAATGGGTTAAGTAATTTGATTAGGCTAATGATACTTAACAAAACATGACAAGGTTGGGTAGGTTAAGTAATTTGATTTGCCTAATGACACTTAACCATTTTTATACGACTAGTGGACGGGGTTAAGTTAACCAACACTTAATCAATCCAACCCGATAACTTGGTAAGGTTAAGTAAGTTTTCTTAATGGCGCTTAACCGAAAAATACAGTTAATGGATGGGGTTAAGATTAGACTCAACTAGTCTAAACACGGAAATCGGATGGGGTTAAGTTAGCCTAAACTTAATTAATCCCACTTGGTAGTTTAATGGGGTTAAGTTAAACACTTAACTAATCTAACATGATGATTTGATGTGGTTAAGTGACCTATACTTAACCAATCTAACTCGTGAATTTATTGAGGTTAAGTTAACCAATATTTAACCAATCCAACGTGATAACATGAAAAGGCTAAGTCACGAATCGTTTGAATACACTTGACCAATTTGGCTCAGTAATTTGATAGGGTCAAGTTGATACATACTTAACCAACATGAACATGGTTTGTAGGGTTAAGTCTTGGACTTGGATACTTAGCCAATTTTGACATGATTTGTAGACGGGTTAAGTCATGAACTTAAGTGACACTTAATCCATTATGTAAACCCTAGTTCTGAGGATTAGGTGGATAACCGTAGTTAACAAGGATAACGGGAATAAGGCTAAGTGGTAAACCTTAGTTGAGGAATAACTAAGTAATGATTCTTAGTCAAGGAAATTTAGACCAGTTCATAGATAGATGAGTAACCTGATACGGTAGGTCATTGTTTAAGTATACGAGTAGGAGCAAGTATCTGATTTAGATAAAGGCTCCAGCGAACTGGGTAACGAAGCAGCGGCTTCGGGGAACGTGAGGATACTCTTGGTATCCCTCTATGAGCTGCCAGGTGATTATACTAGGCTCATGAGAGGTTAAGGTCTGCGTTAGAAGAGCCAAGAGTATGCCTTGGTTGCTATACGAGCGACCTAAAGACGGGGATGGATAGGGGATAGTCGACGATACACGGTCGTACCCTAGATAGCATTTCGTCAGACTACCTACCATCTTCGGTCAAGCGTGTACGTACGGAAAGGCAGAGAACACCCAATAGACAATAATTGCTATCTAATTATGGTTGCGGTAAGGCTAGGATTGTGGGTTGGCCAGTAGTGTTTTCTCATACAGGATTTATCCTGTCTTGTCTTTCACTAGTTGAGGGAGGGGTCGCGTGGGACCATAGCCACGTATAGAAAAACAGACCTTAGCATCTGCATCGGCAGATAAATCGAAAGCTCTCGACCGAGTCCTGTATTTCTTGATCTGCCCTGTGACAGGACTCGGATGGCACGATGTGATACATGTGCATACAGTCATGGAAAACGATTCACGATGAATGCGTGGGAAAAAAGGGCGCGGTTGACGGTTAGCGTAAATCCTAGTGGCCCTGGGTGGTTGAACCAAAACCGAGATACGAAAACGTGCAATAGGTAAGCGTAATCCCTAGTAGTCCTAGGTAGCATAAGTCCTAGTTGTACAAACAATGATTCATGTTGAAAGACCCTAGTTAGATATAGGGTGACAATCCAAAACGATCTTAAGGATCATGGAACTATGTTAAAGTAGTATAGAACCTCATGGGAAAGCCCGTATGGTCTACGGCAAGGGACTGAACATTTACACGGAAAGGAACATATGACTTGAGTAACCTATATATGCGGCATATTAGGTTGACATGGACCATTATACGACTTTTGAGTAAGGGTCATTCACGGATAACACATGATACAGTTGGGATACTAGTACGGTAGGTGCAGAGCTAAAATACAGGATAGATACCATGGGACGTTATACGTGATAGATACCTTGGGGATATTATACTTGATAGGAACCTGACGGAGGGATACCTTGTTTTATCTTGACATTGTAATTTATCATGACACCTTAGTTTATCTAAGTTCAATAGTTCATCATGTTATTTTGATTTAGCTTATCTATCTTGTTATCATGCTTATGTTCATCTCAGTTTCTCATGTCAGTTAGCTTTACTAATTTTTATGCTGATAGTAGATAGGGCTTACTCAGTCTTTTTGACTGACCCGTTTTGTTTCGCCTCTTTTCTTCCGTTTCCCCCCTAGGTTACAAGGAGGAAATACTGTTGTTTAGTTCGGACTTCTTCTGCTTGAAGGTCATCATGGATGGCTTGGACTTTTCTTGGCTATGGCTACTTTACTGTTTTTACTTGGGGAATAATTTATGAAAAAGTCTTTATGCTTCTTTACTATTGCAAGACAGGTTTTGATCTACTCTGATGTAAAAGGCTTTAGACCTTAATTATTGATGTTTATGAAAGTTCGATTTTACTTCCGCTATTTTATATGTTCTGTCTTGTGATAATTCTGTGCATGTTTACCAATAATGCCCCTCTAAAGCTAGTGCATTCCTTTGCGAGTGACCCTAGCGGAGGCGGGGTGTTACAGGCAAGAAACTCCATCCATCTTTGCTGCCTCAAGTTAAGATCCTTCTACGAGAAGAGATATTTCAACGATTTATGGTCAGTGTATAATTCGAACTTCTCACCTAGGAGATAATGGCGCCAAGACTTGAGCGCAAAGACGATGGCGGCTAACTCAAGATCGTGGGTTGGGTAGTTCTTTTCATGAACTTTTAATTGTCTTCCACCATAAGCTATTACCCTTCCTTCTTGCATTAGAACAACGCCTAGTCCCGTTCCACATGCATCCGTGTATACCGTGAACATTTTGCTTCCATCTGGCAAAGTCAGAACTGGGGCTGTTGTGAGAGCCCTTTTTAATCGTTGGAAAGCAAACTCGCAATCCAAATCCCAAGTGAACGCCAGATTCTTCTTTGTTAGCCTTATGAGTGGGGCTGAGATTTTCACGAAATCCCTAATAAACTTTCGGTAAAAACCGGCTAGCCCAAGAAAGCTTCGAACTTCGGTTGCATTTCTTGGTGTCTTCCAATCTTGCACTGCCACCACTTTCGCGGGGTCCACAGCCAACCCTTCTTTGGACACTATATGCCCCAGAAATCTTACCTCTTTTCTCCAGAAGTGACACTTGGAGAATTTGGCTTTTAACTGATGTGAACGGAGAGTTTCCATGATTTCTTTCATATGCTGAGCATGCTCTTCCTCATTCTTTGAGAAGATTAAGATATCATCTACGAAGACAACCACAAATTTGTTGAGGAATTCTCTGAACACCCTGCTCATTAGGTCTACGACATAAGCGGGTGCATTTGTCAAGTCGAAAGGCATGACAAGCCACTCGAAGAAACCGTCTGGGGTTCTGAACGCCGTTTTATTAATACTATCTTCAGCTACTCTTAGCTGATGGAACCCAGTTGCCAGACCAAGTTGGGAGAAGACCGTTGCACCTACAAGCTGATCAAACAAATCGTCGATTCGGGGAAGAGGGTGCCTATTTTTCTTGGTCAATTTGTTTAACTCCCAATAGTCGACGCAAAGGCGAAGCGAACCGTCCGCTTTGGTTGCGAACACCACTGGAGCACCCCATTCCGAAATGCTCCGTCTAATGAACCCTTTTTCGAGAAGTTCTTTAACCTGCTTACTGAGCTCCTTTCTCTCCTTTGGAGCCATGTGTCTGACAGGTAAAGCTACAGGCTTTGCGTTATCTACAAGATATATGCGGAAGTCTATTTCCCGCCTCGGAGGTAAGCCTTTCACCTCCTCAAAGACATCCGGATATTCCCGGACTACTCTCACTGATTGCAAATTCTCATCAGAAGCATCAAGCGACTCTAGATAACTTAGCATAACAACATTCAAGGGATTACAAGAAATTTGTAGAGTGTTACCAAGCCGAGTCAAGAGCCTAACTACTCTTTTCTCACAATCAAGAATGGCACTATTACTGGATAACCAGTCATGCCTAAGATCAAACCATATCCCGAGAAGCCTAAGACAAAGGCATCACAACTAAACTCAACGCCGAGAATAGAGTTTTTCAAACCCAAACAAACCATTGACAAGTAAGCGGAGCCCCCAATTGGATTTGAAACTACTAAGGGATCTTCTACCATATTAGTGTCTAGATGCAGAGATTCTACTAAGGCAGAGGAAATAAAAGAGTGTGGTGTGCCAGAGTCAAAAAGTGTACGAACTGGATGATCATAAAGATAGACTACACTTTCTACAGAAATATTACTACCTCGTTCTTGCTGAGGTGCCACTAGCGCATGAACCTGACCCCCTGAAGTGGATCCAGCTTTCTATCCCTGCCCTTTCTTCTTTGGGCAGTCCTTAGCTTGGTGCCTAGTCTCTCCACAATGGAAGCAACCACCCATCTTCGCCTTCCTTTTCCGGCATTCTTTTGATATATGGCCCACAATGCCACAGAAATTGCACCTTCTCTTCTCACGGGGCTTATTGTTCTTTCCTCCTTTCTTGAAATCTGTTTTCTTTTCTTGTAGACCCTCTTTCTTCTCTTCCACCGTAACTTCTTTCTTACCGTGATCTTCCTCGTGTAGCAACGCCATGTCCACCAAGCTTTCATAAGTCGCTCCTGTGGATACATGGGTCATGGCAAGGCTGTGTAGAGGCTCATTCAAACCCTTGACGAAGCGAAGTGCCTTCTTGTGTTGGGTGTTTACTAAGTCTAACCCAAATCTGGCCTGCTAGTTAAACTGATTAACATATTCCCTGATCGTCATGCTTCCCTGTTTCAGAGTTAGGAACTTTTCCATTTGCAGGCTCCTTTCTGCTTGGGAGAGAAATTTCATCTCAAACCTCATCCTGAAGTCTTCCCATGTTTCCACCGCCCTCTGAGCATTGGTAACTTCCCACCAATAGGAAGCCTCATCCTTAAGCAACCATATCGCTAGTTGAATCTTTTGCCTGTCATCCACTCCAAAGATGACAAATAGATCGTCTGTCTCCTTTAGCCAGTTTCTTGCCCCTACAAAGGATTATGTCCCATAAAAATCTTTTCCACCCATTGCCTTGAAGTCTCTACATGTTTTTGCGAAGGCATTTCCACGAGGAGGTGGAGGAGGAGGAGGAACCGCGGCCACTGGAGGAGGGATGTCTGTTGGGCCGCGCCATTGGCCCTTGCTTCTAAGTACCTCCTAAACCAGCCGGGAATCGGCACTCCTTCTGGGAGGTTAAGGTCTCCAGACATGCTGAAACAGAAAGGGAAAAATTCAAAATGAAGGATAGAGAGTGGTAGATGGGGCACATGGCTTTGGGGGATTTTGTCTTTTCATAAATATAACACTTTTTCTTGAATAACGCTTCTTTAAATTTTCTTTTTGAAAACAATTTCAAATTTTTTTATCTTATCTGGTAAACCTATGCTCTGATACCAAGTGAAACACCCCACCTCTGCTAAGGTCACTCACAAAGGGAATGCCTTAAATTTTGGTGGAGGTTTATAAGTAAAAGCCACAGATAAACTCAAGACAGATATAAATACACATATTTTAAACAGCGGAAACCAACAGACTTTTATTCATCAATACGTGTTCCAAAACAAAACATTCCATAATTGTCTCAAAATACTTCCATCATTACTACATCATAACTGTCTTGATTGTTAAAGAATCATAAAACATAAATAAAGTGACAAAAGTCCCCATAGTGATATCCAAAGCCATAGTCCGAGCAAAAGAGACCCAAATCATACATCTACGTTCTTGGAGCTTGAACAGAACCTGACTGAGATGAGCTGTTTCCTCCCTGTGGACCTGGGGGGGAATGAAAGAAAAGAAGACGAAAAGAAAATAGGGTCAGATATAAAACCTGAGTAAATCTAGTAACTCTTCAGTATGTGAATAAGAAAAGGGGCATGATAGATATATACTGAAAATAGGATTATGTCACAAGCTAAGGGAGTGTCGAATGTACTATCGCACCCATATTATATCTCTGCATCTACTTGAGTTTACTCTAACTGGCACCCCATGGTAAGGGTGAAGTGATCCCCAACTTTACTTAAAGATCGGCTCCTACTCGCATTAACATATGTCATACGACCCCCAAGAATTGTAGATACCTATGCAGGTCCCACCATGGGGTGTATCAAGACCCATGGTGGCGGACCCGACACAAATTCTAGAAGGCATAGGTTATACTACTGGTGTCCCCAGTGCCCTGGTTGTCTGCTCCGAAGTGTGTGCACGCCCGCACTCCGTTAGACCTGCACTGTGCACCCACCGCCGTCGTTTGACCGCTTACAATCAGCCCAGTAATCGTGCCCCACCCTGCCTAGTTTCAGGGTACCGTTGATACCTAAATTGGGTTACTGCTGAAATGGGTCCCTCGTTACCAGGATTTTCTAGTCAAACATGTTAAGTGGTTAAGTGTCTGTATTTACCTAACCCCCACCCATCAATTCTTGTTAACATGTTGAATTTGGTTAAGTGTTATAGTTGACTTAACCCTACCTCCTGTCCTTAGCCTCTTAGGAGCACCAGACCACTCACATTAGACATGTATTGCTATGGTTACTGGATATGTCGGTCGGTTCCGGGCAGGTTTACACCGTAGCTCAGTCTAACCTCGGTTCTTTATTGGGCTCAATGCTTAACCACCCACATTGGATAGGTATTGTTGTGACTACTGGACAGCCGGGCGGTTCCGGGCAGGTTTACATCACAACTCAATCCAACCTCGGGTTAAGCACGTCATGTTTTCTAAATTTACATATTTTATTATTTCTCAAATGTATATATGCAAATGTCATATCTATTATTTTTTTTGGGTATAACAATTCATACCGCTTTAAATGTCATTGTCATTGGCATGTGCCAAACATGCCAACATATATTTTCATGTTTTACACCCAACGTTATTACCCCCGTTTATACGTTCGCAACGTTATAACAGATGTTGGGCTCAACACAATTCAGCCCAACTTTATAAGCGTAAGAAAAGGGGAAATTAAGAACATGTAATATTTGACAACATATAAGGGTGTGTGGCGCATGAACTTGCAATTTAGTGAGACTAACATAAATGATGGGTCATGTGAACTTGTATTCAAATCAAAGTATAACTAAGTAGGTGGCATATGAGATGGCATAGTTTAGGCTAATACAAACTTGTGTTTAAACATGTTTAACTTGGCATAATGTCAAACACAAAACTAGCATGATGTATATTCACCAAAAGGTCCAATTATAACATTTAATTCACATAGCCTATTTCAACATGAACTTGCATAGTTTATGAAACACAAACGATACTTAACATAGATCCAATTTCACTTGCAAATAAACATGAACTCGCATGATTTATGAAACCCAAACGATGCTTAACATAGATCCAATTATACTTGCAAATAAACATGAAAGTGATAACATAGGCTTTGGGTCATGTAGACATAAAAGGTTTCAAGTCTAAATCATGTTTACATAAATTCTAATTTAGACTAAGGGAATATACATAGTCCATGCCATCGACATATACATAAAGGATCAATTTCTAATTTTTATCACAACTTGCAAGTAACATTGTTTTCATATACAATTGTTCAATAGGCTTGCATCAATCAATTTATGCCACAAACGTCAATACACAAGTTATGACAGAATCATCACAATACATAGAATTCTATACAATATAATAACACAATTCTATTTTCATTCACATCGAATCACATCGCAATTCTTATTCATATTCTGAAAGGTCACTATACTTATAACGAATGCAGAATCTTGAATTCTGGATTCTGAATTCTGAAATTGGAATGCGCTCCTTTGGGTAGACTAACGTTGCGTTGAAAACTTTTGATTTAAACTTTAAATCTTCTTCTTAGTTTGAATCGTCTCTAGGCTTTTCTCTTGACGGCTATGTTCAATTCCTCCCTAGCAGCATGATGACTCCTTTCTCATGTTTTTGTGTGAATTTTTAGTTGAGAGTTAGGGTGTATTTATAGATTTTTAAGTTGTTTTGAGCCGTCAGATGAAGATAGGAGGAATCTAGGCCATTCAAAATTCAGAGAGCCAATCAAGAGGTGACACGTCAGCCCTAGTGACACACAGGGCCTTAGAAATTCGAGCCAGAGCCAGACCTGGCCAGCCAGGTCGACCAGGCAGGTCGACACCTAGGTCGACCAGGCAGGTCGACAATCAGGTCGACACTATGGTCGACACCATGGTCGACCTGGTCTCTGGGCGGGAATTTTGCCGCCCAGCCCAGTTTGAACCTGAAATTCGAAATTTTGAAATTAAACTGAGCTGTTTGAATTTAAATTTGATTCTGAAACTTCCGAAGGCCATAACTCCTTCATACGGAGTCCTATTCTTGCAAACTCGGACTCTATCTCAAGCAGAATTCCGAGACGAACGCAATGGCATAAACCGTTTCCCTTAATTCTTTCATTTATAATTAATTATACTTTAATTTGTGAAGCTTAGCGTTGTAGAATTCACGGGGTGTTACAAATATACCATCATTTCTCTTGTTATTGAAAGTGTCGATATACGACTTAGGCAGGATCAGTAATATGGATAAGCGGAAAGTATGTGATATACTAACTTGTATATTTACAATAGTTATGCAGGTAAATATTTATTATAAAACAATCTCACAGAAGCAATATCACAGATAAGTAAGTGCAGTAATAGAAAAATCACACCAGGGATTTTTATAATGGTTCGAAGCACCGTCCTACGTCCAGTCCCAGATCTCCTATCTGGAATTTCACTAAACAACTACCTTACTTCACCCGGAGGAACAGGTTCACATCACCCGAGCAGCCGAATGGGATTTCATGCCTCTATCAACACGAGGACTTCACAACTTGCCTCTTACAACACTGAGGACTTCAAACAAGATAATTAAACTTGTAATTTGACAATGTGTGTTCTCAATAACACGAATTTGTCAATTCTTGTACACCCTTCCTATAATCTTATCCTAAAATATGATCTTGTGATTATGAAGATTTGGAAGATGATATCGTTGTTTGAATCTAAAGAATAATATATAGATTCAAGGATTCAAATAACGATATGTGAGAATTATGAGCTTTTGAATGCTTTTAGAGAGAAAGAATGAAATCAGCAATTAGATTGCAAGAATAGAAAGAATTGTTATTTTTAAAATGGTGATTTCATATTGCTTTTATAGAGGATGGAGAGTTGTAATCATTGGTGAAGAGAAGCAACGAATAGAGATGATTTTTGGCGAAGAAAAAAGGAAACAACCCTTGATAAATAAGAGTGTCTATTCGAAAAGTTGTTTCAGTTCGTATACCAGTCGACTAGTTAAAAATGACCAGTGGACTGGTATTTGAATATATGTACGTTATATACATGTGTGCACGTTCATTGTTCATTTCTGCCCAGAAACGGTCGACCGCCCAGAATGAAATCGGTCGACCGGTTTCTGATAGTATGCACAATCAATATGCACACATATACATATATATATATTCAAACCATTGAGGTATATTATTATTTGAGGATAGATTTTAACATTTATAACCCAACTAAAACTCTAAATAATCGACCTCTAATATTAAATACCATTGAATCTCTTCTTTTTGTCGATCTTGAACTTCTCCTTGTCATTTAATCAAAACGCCGTGAATTCCTTGATTCAACATTCTCTCCCTTTTTGATTGATGACAACATAGCTCTGAAATTGTTTTTAACTCCCCCTGAATATATGCTCCCCCTGAAATACATACTAAAAAAATCTGCAGAACATAATGTTAGTAATTTTTTTCTCCCCCTTTGTCATCGACAAAAAGGAGTAGTGAACACACAAATAGTTTAAGAGGAACTTTAAGATTGTGCATATAATATACATCAAACATACCACAAGCAAGTCATGTACCTAATAGCTTAAGACGTACAAATCCAAAATAAATACAACACTATTTACATACAAGTGTCGGTTTGAAGTTTTACATAAAAATATAAAACATAGTATCATAAAACGTGGATGAAAAAAAAACTAATACGATGACGATTTGGATTCAGTGGTGTCCCACTCAATTTGTTTGTTCCCTCCTTCTTCCTTATCTCCTTCTTCTGGAACATCTTCCTCGTCGTTGTTTCCTTTGTCTTCCTCCTCGGTCTCATATTCCCCATGACCACGTCCTATATTGTTTCCTGAAGTGGTGCCTTCGTCAGATGATGACCATGTAAATGTAGGAGGCATGGGACGTTTTCCTGGGTCTTGTATTTGGGTAGAGGAAGATGATGAAGCACATGAAATTGCATCCCAAATAATACCAAAGAAAGACTTAAGTTTTGAAAATCATTTGTCAAGCTTTTTATCTAAACTCTCGAGTTTGGTGTCGGTATGTTTAAGTCTCGCTTCGAGGAGGAATTGTTTCCGTGCAATTTGTGCTAGTGAATCCTTAGTTAACGAGGAAGGTTGAAGGAGTTTGACTTCTTCCGGTTTAGGCTTGGGAGTCGTAAAAGAAGTGGTTTCTTGAGGAACTTGCTTTTGGTATTGTTCAAAAGGAATGATATTCACACAAGGTTCAGGGAGCATCATTCTCTTTTTAGTTGCTTTGTCGATGCACTTTAGCTTGGAGATTTTAGACTCACAAGACTTGACACCACAATCGAGTAAAAGTCTCATAACATGTTCATTGTAGAAAATGTGTGGCCTTGTGCGTTCATTGACAAGCAAAATCTCATCGAAATTCATGTTTATCCAATTTATCTCAATATCCCCATAAATTGCATATAATGCCTTGAAGTTTTCTTTATATACGACATCAAAGTTACCAACCCTCGACAATAACGAGCGTGTGATGGCATGAAGTAAAACACGAGCTGTAGGCCGTAAGTTAATCGCCTTAGTGCTAGTTTTATGATCCTCGATAAAAAGATGACTGATTTTATCACGAATATGGATAGTGCAGAAATCCGAAGAAAATTCTCTTCCACTATTTGGCGAATTGAGAACCATGGCCATTCGTTCCTTTGAACTGAAAACATGCTGATCACAAACTACAGACCAAAGGCAATTAGCAGAATTCTCTGGTTTGAATTTTGGTAGGTTAAGATTGGCATAGAACAACCAAATCATAATATGATTAATTTCAATGTTGTTCTTATCAAAGGTAAGGAATGATTTAATACGAGCCTTATCCAGTAGTTCTTCAATATCATAGAGGATAAAAGCAGAGAGATTTATGAAAGAACCTTCGTGAATGGTGTAATCCTTCATAGCATTCCAACGTTTTACTGCAATAGGATCCATAATCCATTGTTTGATGTTAGAATCTATGGGTTGGAGTGAAGTGGAACTCGATTTCTTGTGTTTCTTTTGAGGTGGTGCCATCGATTATGAGGAAATTGATTTGGGGGTTTTGTTTTTTCATGGATTGGGGAGAAAGAAGATAAATAAATAATGAGTGAAGAGGTGGGATATATGAATCGTCGTGTGGATTGAAGGTTAAAAAAACTGGAAAACGCGTGAACGGTCGACCGTTGAAATTGGACCGGTCGACTGGTTCCTGGAAAACTAATTTCCAGAGAGGATTGCCGGTCGACTGGTAGAAAATATATTGGTCGACTGGTATAGGTTTGAGTTGAAAATTTCCAGAGAGTTGAACGGTCGACTGGTAATTTTTCTGGCGGTCGACCGGTTCCAAAATATAAATATTTCCAGAGACTTGATCGGTCGACTGGTCCCTTCCTGACGGTCGACCGTTTCTGTATATATTTGTTTTTCTGGATTTATGAGTGCTTAAAAAATTATATAAATTTTATTTCAACTCAACATGGATTTGAAAAACAAAACACATGAAAAACCAAAAAATAAGAATTAAGACAAAAACTTATTATGCAACAAAAACGATATAAATTAATGAGAGGTGGATGACTTGTCTTCGGATGTTTCTTTAATACTCGTAACTCTCGGTGTCCATGGCGACCAATTTTCTCTTGCTCCTTCATTTCTTGCGTAATTACGATCCCATGAGTTAGGACTTTGAGATGTAGATGGAGGAGGTGGCATTGGTTCCTGAACCCCATGTCTATCCGTGCTATAGAAAAATGACGCCATTCGTTCTAAGAGAGTTAAACGATCAGATGTGAGTTTTTGTTCATAATGAAGTTGACGCTGGAGATCTATCTGATGTTTAGTGTAGTGATGAATTTCACTAATCTTCTCTCTTGTTCATGGAGAACAAAATAATGCTTTCTTAGCACGTTTGGGTTTTGGTGTATCTCTGGGGGCATGCGAACATTCTGGTCTACTCTTTGGTGTTTCTGGAGAGTAGTATTCTTCAGGTTCGGAACTAGTGACCGAGATATGTGATCGTTGTGCACATTCGTCGCATATGTGTGCCATTATATAAAGAAATTATGAACTTGTATACAAATGTTTAAGGATGGAGATGAAGAAAAAAAATAGGAAAGGAGTATGTATATATAGGATTTACGAAAATTTAAAGCAATGTTTAAAACACTCAGAGAATATAAGCCACTAAAAGATTGTAAAGCTCACAATTATTTGCTAATAATAGCAAAAAGCTATTAACCAGCTAAGTTAATAAGAATATATGTGTCGTCTAGATAAGAACTCAACATTACAGTGTATATTATACATCGAGTTCAGTTCTAGAAATTAAGCCGAGCTCTCTACGTAAAGAAATAAAACTAGATTCGAGGAGAGGCTTAGTAAAAATGTCTGCTAGTTGGTTGTCAGTCTGGACATATTCGAGACATATTGTTCCTTTTTCAATATTGTCTCTTAAGAAATGATTTCGAATATCAGTGTGCTTTGTTCGGGAATGATTGACTGGGTTTTTCGATAAATTGATTGCGCTTGTGTTATCACAGTATATGATGGAGTTTGATAAATGTATATCAAAATCTCGAAGTGTTTGTTGCATATATAATACTTGTGTACAAGCTAAAGCTGCTGATATGTACTCAGCTTCACATGTCGAGAGTGAAACACAATTTTGTTTCTTACTAAACCAAGAGACAAGTGATTTTCCAATAAAATGGCACGTACCACTTGTACTCTTTCTATCCGTGCGAGAGCCACCGAAATCAACATCACTATATGATACTAGTTCGAATGAACAATCTTTTGGGTAGAAAAGACCAAAATCTTTGGTTTTATTAAGATATCGTATTATACGTTTTACAGCTCGTAAATGTGATTCTTTAGGACTAGCTTGAAACCTTGCACACAAACAAACACTCATCATAATATCTGGACGACTTGCGGTAAGGTACAGGAGAGAACCAATCATGCTTCGATATAACTTCTGGTCAACATTCTTACCATGTTCATCTTTTTCAAGATGTGTGGTCGTACTCATAGGAGTTGGTATACCATAGGTATTTTCTAAACTGAAACGTTTGACTAGATTTCCGCAGTACTTCTCTTGACTAATAAAAATATCATTAGAAAGCTGTTTGATATGAAGACCAAGGAAATACGATAGTTCTCCCATATGAGACATTTCAAATTCTTTGGTCATAATATTTGCAAACTCTTTGCAAAGTTTATCGTTTGTTGAACCAAAGATAATATCGTCTACATATATCTGGATAACTAATATATCTTTTCGAGAATGTTTTATGAATAAAGTCTGATCAACTTTACCAATTTGAAAACCAGAATCAATAAGATAGCTTCGTAATCGTTCGTACCAAGCACGAGGTGCTTGTTTTAATCCATATAAAGCTTTCTTAAATTTATATACGTGTTCAGGATATTTCTCATGTACGAACAAGGGAGGTTGTTCGACATATACATTCTCTTTGATAAACCCATTTAAGAATGCACTTTTGACATCCATTTGATAAAGTTTAAAATTATGATGACAAGCAAAGGACAGTAAGATTCGAATAGCTTCTAATCGAGCTACCGGTACAAAGGTTTCTTCATAATCGATACCTTCTTCCTGATTATATCCTTGTGCTACTAATCTTGCCTTATTTCTGGTTATATTTCTTTGTTTAAACTCATTTCGTACCAATGACTGACTGATCAGTTGGTCTTTGAACAAGTTCCCAGACATCATTGCGCTCGAACTGATTTAGTTCTTCCTGCACGGCAATGATCCAGTAATCATCAATACCAGATTCTTTAGGATTCTTAGGTTCGATATTCGAGAGAAACGCGACATGACCCATTTGATTTAGTTGACTCCTTGTTCTTATTTGTGATGTTACTTCTCCAATAACATTTTGAACCGGATGATCTCTTAGAATTCTAGGAGGAGATCTAAATCTTGGTGGAGAAGGTACCACAACAGGTTGAGGAATATCGTCAACAATTTCTAAGTCAGAGTCATTACTTGTGATGATAGGATTATTAGTGACTATGGTCTCTTCGTCATCTGATACGATATGAGATGGTTTATAGAATTCATCAAAAGAGACATGAAGTGATTCTTCAATAGTTTTAGTTCTCTTGTTAAATATACGATAGGCCTTGCTTCGTTCCGAATATCCGACAAATATACCTTCATTGGATTTTGAATCAAATTTTCCAAGATGGTCTTTCGTATTTAAAATAAAGCATTTAGAACCGAAAACCTTGAAATATGAGATATTTGGCTTTCTTTGATTAAATAGCTCATAGGATGTATTCTTGGTCAGAGGTCGAATGGATACACGATTCAAAACATAACACGCAGTTGCAACAGCTTCTGCCCAAAAAATGTTTTGGTAGAGTGGATCCATTTAATAATGTTCTTTCACATTCTTGTAAAGTTCGATTTTTCCTTTCCACAACTCCATTTTGTTGTGGAGTTCTAGGAAACGAAAAATTATGATTTATACCTTTCTTTGAATAAAAATGTTCAAATTCATTATTTTCGAACACTCCGCCATGATCACTTCTTATATTTTTAACCTTAAGTCCTTTTGACTTTTGAATTCTCTTAACGAAGGATTTGAAATGTTTGAAAGTGTCACTTTTTTTTTCAAGAAAATCACCCATGTATAACGAGAGTAATTGTCAACTATTACAAGCACATAGCGATTATGGTTTATTGACTGAACCTGTGTTGGTCCAAATAAATCCATATGTAATAGCTCAAGTGGTTGTAACGTTGATATGACTTTCTTGGATATGAAAGACGATTTAGTCAATTTTCCTAATTGACATGCATCACAAAGATTATTAACCGTAAAATTAATTTTGGGTAGTCCTTTAACTAGATCATTTTTAGCTAGCTTGTCAATAGTTCTGAAGTTTATGTGACAGAAACGTTTGTGCCATAGCCATGGATCATTATCATTTGCTACAAGACACATATCTGATTTATGATTGATATTTATATTCAGAATATAGATATTTCTGTCTCTATAACCTTTAAAAACTAGATTTTGATCTTTATCTAAGATACTACAATTATTGTCTGAAAAGGAAATAGTAAAACCTTTGTCGCACAATTGACTGATACTTGGTAAATTATATTTCAAATTTCTAACTAGCATGACATTAGTAATAAGAGGTAAGTTAGATGTACCATAATTTCTCACATCGCCTTTGCCGATGATATAGCCTTTTGAATTATCTCCAAAAGTGACTGAGCCACCATCTGAATAAGTGATATTTGTTAATAAGCTCTTGTCTCCAGTCATATGCTTCGAGCAACCACTGTCCTGTATCCACTTTCCTCTTTTCTTGAGTGGGACCTGCAAAAAATAAAATTAAGTCTATGGTACCCACTTTTTTATAGGGTCCTAAGAGTTAGGTCTTAGAAGTTCAAACCCATGCGGGTCCGGTATCCCCTTTATACATATAATTTGGATTGTGATGCACAGAATTCAAATTTTTTTGAATGTACTTGTTCCTAATCAAATTGTTATTTGTTTTAGGAACCCATATTTTTATATACTTGACATTCATTTTTTGAAATTTCACAATCGGTTTTGGTTTGGAATATAATAAACTAAGATTTTTCTTAGCTTCAGTTTCTTGTACTACCTTATTTTTCTTTTTTCTTTTATTACCAAAATGTTTCTTGATAACTTGTTTCTTATATCCCAAGCCATGTTTATTTGTAGCAGATTGTGAACTTTCAATAATTTTTGTCAAATTTTCTCGACCTTTGTTAAAGTTAGAAACATTTTGAGTAATGTCGTCTAACTTTGTTTGTAAACTAGCTTTTTCAAGGTCTAACATTTTGACTTTTGCCTTAAGCTCATGATTTTCGGTAGTAAGAGCATCATTTTTCCTTTTTTGAGTTTCAATTTCTTGACTCAAAAGAGATAGTTGAGAATCAATATTAGATGATGATTCTTGAGCTTTTTCAAGTTCTTCCTCTAATATTTTCTTCTCATCTTTTAGCATATCTCGTTCAAATTCAGCTCTACTTAAATCAGCTTGAGCTTGTTTGCATTGTCATTTCATATCTTTAAATTGATATATTAATTCAGAATTTATATCAAGAACTTCTTCAAAAGAAGGAATTTGTACCTCATCTTCTTTAGCCATAAAACATATATTTGCTTGTTCATCATCTGAGTCACTTTCACTATCAGATGAAGATGAGTCTGAATCATCCCATGTCACTGAGAATGCTCGTTTCTTTGACTTGTCCTTCTTGTGTTTGAATTTTTCATTTTCTGACTTCCTCTTTTGCTTCAGACAATCTTTGTACATGTGTCCCTTTTTGTGACAGTTAAAGCATTCTATATTTGAAGATGATGGTTTATTTGATCTAAACTTCTTTTTGTTGTATCGACTAGCTTTTCGTTGCTTTAAGAATTTCTTGAATCCTTTTGCAATGAATGCTAGATCCTCATTTTTAGAATCTGAGATGTCTTCATCTTTCATGGCATGAAAAGCTACATTTTTATTTTCTTCTTTTTGTTCTTTTCGAGCCTGCAAGTTAGCTTCATAGGACATAAGATTTCATATCAATTCATCTGGCTTCATGGTGGAAAGATCATTAGATTCTTCTATTGCTAATACTTTTCCTTCCCATTCATTACTCAGAGAATGTAGGACTGTTGAAACTACATCAAAATTAGAATATTTTTGTCCTAATCTGATAAGTGCATGATGAATGGTTTGAAACCTTGAATACATCTCATTGATAGTTTCATTTGGTTTCATTTTGAAATTTTGAAAATGACTTTTCAACGAAGCTATTTTTGCTTATTTAACCTTGTTAGTACCTTCATGAGTGGTTTTTAGTGTTTGCCAAATTTGATATGCAGCGGTATAGATACTAACACGGTTATATTCATTTTGATCTAATGCACAAAACAACATATTGATTGCTTTTGCATTTACAGCAGCTGCGGTTTTCTCAGCAGTCGTCCATTCTGCATACTCAGTCGTTGGATTGACTATTTCTGAGTAGCATTCCAAGCATCGTAGCTAGTTGATTGCATGTAAAAAGCCATACGTGTTGCCCAATAACTATAGTTAAGACCATTAAAGAAAGGAGGTCTTTGTGTCAATTGACCTTATGTGTAAGTAGTGTTATTGCTACTACTTGGGTTATTTGCCATATTACTAGAATATATCAAATAACTGTGTTACGGTTATGTGATGACCTGGCTCTGATACCAATTGAAAGTTTCGATATACGACTTAGGCAGGATCAGTAATATGGATAAGCGGAAAGTATGTGATATACTAACTTGTATATTTACAATAGTTATGCAGGTAAATATTTATTATAAAACGATCTCACAGAAGCAATATCACAGATAAGTAAGTGCAGTAATAGAAAAATCACACCAGGGATTTTTATACTGGTTCGGAGCACCGTCCTACGTCCAGTCCCAGATCTCCTATTTGGGATTTCACTAAACAACTACCTCACTTCACCCGGAGGAACAGGTTCACAACACCCGAGCAGCCGAACGGGATTTCACGCCTCTATCAACACGAGGACTTCACAACTTTCCTCTTACAACACCGAGGACTTCAGACAAGATAATTAAACTTGTAATTTGACAATGTGTGTTCTCAATAACACGAATTTGTCAATTCTTGTACACCCTTCCTATAATCTTATCCTCAAATATGATCTTGTGATTATGAAGATTTGGAAGATGATATCGTTGTTTGAATCTAAAGAATAATATATAGATTCAAGGATTCAAATAATGATATGTGAGAATTATGAGCTTTTGAATGCTTTTAGAGAGCAAGAATGAAATCAGCAATTAGACAGCAAGAATAGAAAGAATTGTTATTTTTAAAATGGTGATTTCATGTTGCTTTTATAGAGGATGGAGAGTTGTAATCATTGGTGAAGAGAAGCAACGAATAGAGATGATTTTTGGCGAAGAAAAAAGGAAACAACCCTTGATAAATAAGAGTGTCTATTCGAAAAGTTGTTTCAGTTCGTAGACCAGTCGACTGGTTAAAAATGACCAGTAGACTGGTATTTGAATATATGTACGTTATATACATGTGTGCACGTTCATTGTTCATTTCTGCCCAGAAACGGTCGACCGCCCAGAATGAAACCGGTCGACCGGTTTCTGGTAGTATGCACAATCAATGTGCATACATATATATACATATATATATTCAAACCATTGAGGTATATGATTATTTGAGGATAGATTTTAACATTTATAACCCAACTAAAACTCTAAATAATCATCCTCTAATATTAAATACCATTGAATCTCTTCTTTTTGTTGATCTTGAACTTCTCCTTGTCATTTAATCAAAACGCCGTGAATTCCTTGATTCAACACTTTTCTCATACTGAAAACAATGGAGGCCAAATGCTGTCAGTTCCTGAACTGAGTCTAATCCTTTCTTCTTCTACAAATTAAGTATAAAGATTCAAGTGTTTCAAGTGTAGATCTGAGATTCGAACTTCACTTTTCTCCTTCTATTCTTATAGATCTGATCATTGTGAGTTCAAGTCAACTTTAGAATTGAGTAATTAAAAGTAAGACATGATATGACTATAATTTGGGTATATGGTTAGGATTGAACCATATCAGATCTATTGTAATTTGTGAATCTATGAAACCCTGAATTAACTATGATTTGGATCTTAACCATTATCATTTTAGATCTACTTTTGATTATAGATCTAATTCTATTTAGATCATTTTGTACCTATCATGTTGCAGTTGATTTGGATTTTAATCGTTATCATGTTAGATCTACTTTTGACTATAGATCTGATTATATTTAGATCATTTTGTACCTACCATATTGTAGTTGATTTTGATCTTAAACGTTATCATGTCAAATCTACTTTTGATTATGGATCTAATTCTTTTTAGATCATTTTGTACCTATCATATTGTGGTTATTTTGAATCTTAACCTTATTTCTGTCAGATCTAGTTTTTATTATAGATCTAACTCACTTTTTAGATCATTTGGTACTTATCATGTTGTGGTTATTTTGGATCTGTCATTGGTTGGACAAGTTTTAGATTTAGATATAAACTTTCACCTAATTGTCATGACAAGTCTACCTTGGTTTCACTGTTTAGATTACCTGGTTCCTATCATATTGCGGTTAAATAGGATATATTATTAGTTTGACATCTAAACTATTTTTTAGATCTTATCATGCTAGTTATGACATCCCAATTATGTCAAGATTGATTCTAATATCACATGTTCACTAGATCCGTTCATATATGTCCATCTTATCATTATGTCGTTATATGATTATGCCACCACATGTTTATGTCAATCTTGTTAGAATAATCATTTCTGCCACCCTGTCTGTAATAACCCGGAAAATGTGAACCAATTTAAAATTTTTAAATTTGGTTATTACCAAAGAATTTGAATAATTGAAATAGCATATTTCAATAAAATAAAGAATTGGGTATAGTAAGGCAGTTTGAAATTTTGAATACAAACTTTGTCTGACTGTACCAGGTGGAAAATATAACGGATTTTAGCGAAACTAAAAATATTTAAATCTGTTTATGAACACCTTTCTAACAAATCTGAAAAATTGAAGTTTCATAACGGTAATCAAAAGTTATGGCCAAATGAATTTTCAGAAAGGTCGCTATATAGCATATATAGCCCCTGAAAATTGATATTTTGCATACGACTTCAGAATTCGACGAAACCACTTTTGTTGGTTCTGGGATGTCAAACTATTGCTAGGTTTCAAATTTCATAATTTTTGAAGCTAGTATGTGAGTGGGGCAAAAGAAAATGTGATTGGTCAATTTCTGTTAAAATGGGTCGACCTAAAAATGGCCGTTTTTCAAACGAGCTCAGAATTCGACGAAACTGGTTTTGTTAGGACCGTATCGTCAAAACAAAGCTAGATTTATTTTTCTGGAATTTTTTGATTCAGTTTGTGGCCCTGGAAAATTGAAATGTACGTTCAAATTAAATATTGAATGTTTTATATTTTAATTTGAAAAATAACTGACTGTAATAGTCGAATTGGCCAACGAACATATCCCATTGTGTCCGGAATGGAGGTATTTAGCTAGGGGCGACAGTAGTTGGGTTTGATTTCGAGTTCGTTTGTAAAAACACTATTTAAAATCTCCTATAAAGCCTCGACCAATAGGATTTTTTCTTTAAAAAAAACTACGAAACCCTAGCCGCCTTTCTTCCTCTGGACGATCCACATAGCTCGAGACTTCCCCTTCGTTTTCCAGCCGCCACCGCCACCTATAGGCCGCGCCACCACCGCAGTTCGACAGCCCTTCCTCCCCTCTTCACATCCGACCAAACGCCGCCCTCCACCATCGCCTGTATCGCCTAAACCATCCCCACGAAGTCGCCGCCTTTCCGACGCCGCACTGCCTTCCTCCGACCACCGAAGGAGACCGCACCACCACCGATAGAGAGCTGGGTCGTAGCTCTTCCACGTCGCAGGACCTGATCGGAGCAACAAGGTGCGGTTTGATTTTAAAATTTAAACCTAGTTTTGAAGGTTTAAAAACCTTTCTGCTACGACATTCTGAAATGAAAATAACACTATAAAGCGTTGCAAAACTTTGAAAAATAATATCTTTTTCGTTCTTTAACGAAATTTGATGAAACAGGAGACACCGTGACCGCAAGGAGGCTCTCTACCATCTAGAAGAAGCCGCGGATTTTTCTGATCTTCCTACGATTTTTAGCACTGCAATAACCAATGTGAGGAATCTAAACTGAATTGTGTGAATGGAATCGCGTTGTATAAATAATATAAGCGAAGTGTAAATTATATACGCATTGTATTCCTCATGTACATGTGTTGTATAAGTTATATTAGCGATGTATAAATTATACAAGCGTTGAATGAAACATATATGCTTTGAATTGTGATGAATTGCAAGTGAATTATAATATAATATATATATATATACACACACACACTCCCCTCGTCCACAGACCATGGACGATATTTATTGCTTGTGATTGACGTGATATTATATGGTATGACGAATGGTTGGAAATAATTGTTTGTGGTTGATATTGTGGTTGAAAAATACCTTTGTGGTTGAAAAATACCCTCTTGTGGTTGAAACAAATTAGAATAGGATTGTGGAATTGAAAATAAAACATGTCGCCTGCGTGCGAACTAGATGCATGATCCCCATTGTCAAAAACCGCGAGGTTTTAAGGTAGAGCGAGGAGCCGTACTAGGGACGGTCCCGGTTTTAACTACCCTGCCGTTATGCTGCCGAAATTTTCTGATATATACATGTGTTAGAATAATTTTCATTCGTTGAAATAAATTACATATGTTGAAACAAATATTCATGTGTTGAGTTGCAATTCATTCGTTGAGTTGAAATTCATGTGTTGAATATTATTTGAATTTAAACAAATAGTTTTAGCGATAAAAATCACATTTTTATATATATATACAAACTATAGCGAATATTCATGTGTTGAGTTGCAATTCATTCGTTGAGTTGAAATTCATGTGTTGAATATTATTTGAATTTAAACAAATAGTTTTAGCGATAAAAATCACATTTTTATATATATACAAACTATAGCGAATATTCATGTGTTGAGTTGCAATTCATTCGTCGAGTTGAAATTCATGTGTTGAATATTATTTGAATTTAAACAATATAGCTTTAGCGATAAAAACCACAATTTTATATATATACAAACTATAGCAAATATTCATGTGTTGAGTTGCAATTCATTCATCGAGTTGAAATTCATGTGTTGAATATTATTTGAATTTAAATAAATAGTTTTAGCGATAAAAATCACATTTTTATATATATACAAACTATAGCGAATATTCATGTGTTGAGTTGCAATTCATTCGTCGATTTGAAATTCATGTGTTGAATATTATTTGAATTTAAACAAATAGCTTTAGCGATAAAAATCACATTTTTATATATATACAAACTATATAGAATATTCATGTGTTGAATTGAAATTCGTTCGTCGAGTTGAAATTCATGTGTTGAATGTTATCGTTATTTAAAATAAAATGAATAGACAATAAAAACTACATTTTTATTGTGAATATGATGTGTTAAAAACATTCACGTGTTGGGAAAATATTTTTGATGATAAAAATATTTCTTTTATCATGTATACGCTTTGATAAAAATACACACGTGTTGAAATAAATAATAGTTTGCTAGAAATATTATTATTAGCTTTGTTCTGCATATATATATACATGTGTTGAACAGGAAAAATGGATTAGCTGTAGAGTAAAGAAATTATTTGCGTGCCCGAC
Source organism: Allium sativum (assembly GCA_030737875.1). Classification (NCBI taxonomy): domain Eukaryota; kingdom Viridiplantae; phylum Streptophyta; class Magnoliopsida; order Asparagales; family Amaryllidaceae; genus Allium; species Allium sativum. The sequence goes on along the minus strand of JASFAX010000020.1, from coordinate 63,106,468 downwards.
AAATAGGTAAAGCTTGATGAGTTGGCTGCGCAATTTTATTTTTATATCAACTCCTGTGAATGCCATTGGATGCGGAGTGCTGGTTATTCTGTGTGAAATAATAAATATCGCCATAGGATAGTAATAATTAATTTTGAACTACACTACATGGCATACTTCTTGACGATAGGCATACTTCATCATATTCCACATAAGCAATTGGAGCTTGTGTGATGAGGTGGAAGATTTACCATACGAGCAAGAAGCTTGTATGGCGATGACCACATACTACAGGTTGAACTGATGACTGATATGGACTATATAAAATATAACGATAAATTGCCAGATTAATAAAAACCCCACACGGGTCTGGAGTTGACAATAATCACGTCTCTCTAGTTATTAGATACGGCACATGGACTATTTATTTCCACACGGAAACGGGGTGACGAGAATTTATTCTCTGGAGTGATTATCTATACATGCTCCCCCGTAAACACCAGAATATATCACTATAAATATGTGGATGCTTTTTAGGATTTATTGGGTACCTAACACGGCCCAATAAATTTCCAAACCCCTCCCCGTACAAAGGAGGTTATGGCGAAATTTTTCGAAATATTAAGGCGTTAGTGAAATATTTGAAGCGAAAACGAAGTTGAAAATATAGAATGAACTATAGTTGAAATTATAGAATGAACTATATTTATATATATAAATATAAATATAATTAAAAGGAATCGAAGCCGTGCAGTTCATGTTGCGGAATCGTAATTTGAAACGATTAGCATGAGAAATCCGACCATCGGATTTTCCCAAAACCGCAACCGCAACCGCTGGGTTTGCCTTGGACATATCTTCCCAACGGCACCAACCTTGTAAAAATCCAACGGTTGGATTGTCCGGAATGTTTAATTCAAATCTGAAGAAAAAAAGCGCCAGAATTGTTTATATTTATATATAAATATAAATATAATTAAATTAAATCAAATAACGACGCTACAGTTCGAATTTTGAAACCGTAACTTCAAACGACTAGTGCGAAAGATCCGACCGTCGGATTTTCACGAAACTGGAACCATTGGGTTCGCTTTGGGAATATCTTCCCACTGATATAGACTTTGTAGAAATCCAACGGTTAGATTTCCCGATATGTGTAAAACAAATTAGGGGAAAAACAGCGTCAGTGCCACGGCACGACCTGAAACGTCGTTTAATTAAATATGGCCATTATTAAACAAATAAAAATGGCGAAAAATTGTTATAAAATATTGTAAGCAACATAGATTGCAAATAAACCAATTGGGCTTGAATTGTTTGATATTTGATGGTTGTATGTGCTTGACACGAAAATAACACTAAAGAACTAAAAGATGGATGTCGAATAATATAACAATGGAAAGAATCGATTTAAATTCTAATTACGTGCATTATTTGAAAAGGCCGAGCTAACCCTCATTTCAAATAATTTATCGACCGATTTGAATTGGAAAATGCAAAGACGATTCAAGACCGACGATCTTCGTATCGATTGGATGGGCGCTGCTGAGGTTCCTGACCGGAGTAGCTACCGCGAAGGAAAGGAAGTAGTAGCCGTCTGAACGTATGTGTTGATTGGACGGATATACGAGGAATTTGGCTCCTCCGATTTCGTTCAGACCCAGAACGGACTTGTAAATGGACTGTGTGTCTGACATTGGATTTTGTTCTATACTGATTGATCTCTGTTAAATATATATCTGTTTGGCGGTGGAGAATTATTCTTTTGCTTAACGCCCTTTTCTGAGACGTACGAGCTCAGAGGTTATATATAGATGGAAATCAATCGTATGGAGTGGACTGCCTATGTGGCATGCCAAGATGCTGTGATCAAGGCTTCTGTTGCAAAGAAAAGTCTTGTGGATGATGATCAAAGCACGGTCTACGTGGCCTGGCTTTGTGTATAGCATGGATTCGCGAGCCTCACACCTCGGTATGAGTTAAAAACGGGATACGGACTGCAGGGAGAGCACGACGTTTCTTTCTAGCTATAGTGGTGTCAGTGACTTACCAGTCCTGACATTTATATCTATTTTTCACCTATGTGGTTGTTGGAATGCGAGGCGCCTCAATTATAGGTCTGTAAGGACCGGGAAACGTGTGTTCAGGAATACTAATCCTCAAATGTAAGAGAGGACCGGCCCTGAAGATCCAGGGTTACCCAGAGTGTGTAGTCCTGAGGCATTTGCTAGAATGTCTCGAAGCGGAGAGGAGCTTGCCCATTGCCTCGACTCATGACGGAAATCCAATTTCCAATATGAAATGACGGACTCGATTGTAGAACTAGTATGGCGACATAGTGGTATGGGGCACTTGTGCCATCTATGATTGATATTTATGATGCTATTCGTTTTTGAAACTTATATGCACTAGTAATAATATCAAATGATTTTGCTTTATACGTATCAAGCATATTTGGCCATTATAAGATAAAACTCTATCCTCCGGCTTGCGTTGCATTGTATGATGGGGCCTGAGTCTTATAATGGCTTCATTCTTTTTAAAAGCATTGCGTTGTTTTAAAAGAATTTACTTCGTTTTAAAAGCACTAGCAATCACTGGAGTAAACCCGTTCCGCGAAAGTGGCGTGGTCCTATGATTTGCTTATTACTGATGTTTAAACTGTTAAATAGATTCCTCATACCAGTCCCCATGACTGACTCGTTGTTTGTTTCACTTTGCAAACGCGGGTGCCCTTATTTCCACTCGGGCAGCCTAGTTCACAGGTGACGGGATGTTTTTGGCTCTGCACTGTTGCATAGAGTGCATTTTGGCTCATGGCGAGGCTGACTTCACAGAGATGACTTTGACATTTTCCGCCATTATTGTACTTATATTATGATTCCGCCACTGGCGATGCAGACTGATTTGCTTTCAGTACTTATTATCGTATGTATATGTACCGCCTTCGGCGATGTAGACTGATACCCTTATTATGTCTCACTACATGTATGTATTCCGCCTCTGGCGATGATGACTGATCACTTCCCTTTTATTTACTAAGTTATATCCCACGTTGTACTATTCTGATGTTGTTACATGTTGTGATTCCGCTGTCATATTCATGTAAATTATTCTATTTATTGTTTCTGCTATTATCTGTACTCTGCTATGATGATTAATGTGTTATATTCCAATGATTATCCTTAATACCGCCCCTCGGATTTTGGGATCATCACAGTTGGTATCAGAGCTTTGGTTAACCTTAGTTCCAGGATCTAACACATTAAACACCTCGTCAGAATAGAATCAGTAGTGTTCTAAGGCGAGTAGCTCATTAGAGATAGGATTAGCAATGTCCTAGTATGAGCTAAGCAGATTAGCAAAACAATTTGATCAGTACATCATTACCTTTCCTTATGTTCCCCGCTTTATCATATATGAAAATTATCAAATCTGTGAGCTTGACTCTTTTCTTGCTTATACAGTACTCTGTTTGATGGCTACACAAGCAGCAGCAGCTAGAGGAGGCCGTGGAGGCCGAGCAGGAGTAGCAGGAGGACGGGGGAATATCCCCGTAGTTGAGGGAGGCCCTATTGTTCAGCCACCAGCACCCGAGGACTTCGAGCTAGACAGAGTAGCGAAGAGGTATAGGAACCTTGGGGGAAAACCCTTTTCTGGCACTGGTACAGTGACAAAGGCTATAGCTTGGTTGAAGACCTGTGAAAAGATCTTTGAAGGAATTGGATTGGGGACCAACAACAAAGCAGGACTAGGTATTTGGCTCCTACAGGAGGAAGCAAAGCTGTGGTGGGACGCCATCACCTCAGAAGATGTAGCAGGTACTGTCAGAACCTGGGAGCAATTCAAAACCATGTTCAATGAGAAGTTTGTACCTGAATAGGCCTTAGAGAGGATGCGAGAGCAGTTTGCTAATCTCCAGTAAGGAGATCTCTCTATCCAGGATTACCTCAATAAATTAACCCAGTTGTCACGCTATGCCCCAGAGCTTATTATGACTAACAAAGCAAAGAACAAGAGATTTATATTTGGGCTAAAGCGCAAGTAGCATGACAGAGCCATGAGCAACATCAAACTTTCCTTCTCAGAATTGGTAGAAATGGCTTGCAATTATGAAGATATGGATGAAAGGCACGCCAGCCAAGACCGTGCCAAAAGCCAAGCTGGAAATAAGCGCAAGGCTTCAGCAGATCAGCCTGAGTCTAGCATTACAGCGGCCGCTACTCAGAAACCTGGAAAGATACCAAAGGGAAATTTCTACAACTGCGGGAAGCCAAGACATTTTTCTAATGTGTGCAAAGCCCCGAGGAAACCAAAGGCGAATCCAGACTCAGCTGAATGCTACAACTGCCATAAGAAAGGGCACTATAGCAGGAACTGTCCTCTGAAGCAGAATGCACAAGTGGCTCATGTGTATGACGGGAAGACCCCGCCAGTTATCACCGATGGATCAGGTAAACCCGACGTCTTGGGAGGTACCCTTACCATTAAAAATATTCCTGTTTCTGTACCTTTTGATACTGGTGCATCACGTACCTTCATTTCTAGTAACGTTGTGCATAAGTTAAAATTGAATCCAAGGAAGCTTAAAGAACCAATTAAAGTTCAAAATCCGATAGGAGGGTCTACTACTCTCGTCTCATATTGTAATGTACCCGCCTCATATTCTTGTTATCGATTTCCTTTTAAAGTGATCGTCATGGACCTTTCCGAGTTTGATATTATTCTGGGACTTGATTGGTTGACGAAATATAAGGCCGAAGTTAGATGTGCAGAACGAATCGTTAAAGTTAAAACAAAACTTGGGCATATCACTATACCATGCCATGGCTCAGAAATTAATAGAACAGAATTTTGGTTTTCTTTAGAAGTTACTCCCCCTTCATTAGAAAAGATACTGGTCGTTAAAAACTATGCGGATGTGTTTGAAGAAGTAGAAAACTTACCGCCGCAAAGAGAAATTGAATTCAGGATAGATCTAATTCCTAACGCCCGACCAGTAGTGCATCCAATTAGAAGAATGGCCCCGAAAGAAAAAGAAGAGTTAGGTAGTCAAACCCGAGAATTGCTTTGGAAAGGTCTGATCAGACCGAGCTTTTCAGCTTGGGGAGCAGCTGTAGTATTTGTCCCGAAATCAGACGGTACTCTAAGACTTTGTGTTGATTACCGAGATCTCAATAAACAGACACTGAAGAACAAATATCCCTTGCCATGTATAGACGATCTGTTAGATCAATTAAATGGAGCGACAGTATTCTCCAGAATGGACCTAGCTACAGGTTTCCACCAATTACGTATAGCCGAAGACTGTGTTCCTTTGACAGCCTTCAGGGGTCCCGATTTATTCTACGAATGGTTAGTAATGCCGTTCGGCTTGTGTAACGCTCCGGCGTACTTCGTCGATCTTATGAACAGAGTGTTCCGTGGTGTATTGAATAAATTTGTTCTAGTCTTCATCGATGACATTTTAATCTACTCCAAGTCGGAAGACGAACATGCAAAGCATTTAGAACAAGTGTTGAAAATTATAAGGAGAAATATCTTGAAAGCTAAATTTTCTAAGTGTGTCTTTTGGCAGGATGAAGTTAAGTTCCTAGGCCATGTCATATCAAAAGAAGGAATTGCTGTAGATCCAAGCAAAATTACAGCGATTCAGAACTGGAAACAACCTACTACTCCCACTGAAGTTCGAAGTTTCCTAGGATTGGCTAGTTACTATCAGAAATTCGTTCAGGATTTTTCAAAGATATCTGGTGAATTGACAAAGCTTACAAAGAAGCATGAGAAATTCAAATGGACTGCCGAATGTGAAGAAGCTTTCCAGGAGCTGAAACTGAAGTTGACAACCGCTCCAGTATTAACAATTATAGAAGGCAACCAAGACTTGACTGTATGGACAGACGCTTCTATTAGAGGGCTAGGCGCAGTACTAATGCAAAAAGGCCAAGTGGTCGCTTATGCCAGCCGTCGGCTGAAGCCGCATGAAAGAAACTATGCAACTCATGATCTTGAGTTATTAGCTATCGTGTTTGCTTTAAGAATCTGGAGGCATTATTTACTGGGCGAGAAGTTCGAACTATTCACGGATCATCAATCCTTGAAATATCCATTCACACAGAAAGATCTAAACTTGAGACAACAGCGTTGGTTTGAATTCCTTGCAGCATATGATTTTGAAATTCTATACACTCCAGGGAAAGCCAATGTTGTAGCAGATGCGCTCAGCAGAAAGAATGAAATCATTTCCAGTTTTACCATTACGTCTTCTTTAATTGACAGGATCTCAACCCTTCAAAAAGAGGATAATTTTGTAAAGGAGATGATCAAAAGAATCAATGACGGCATAGACTCCAGCTTCCAAGTGGATAGTGAGGGGGTTCTGAGATTAAAAGGAAGAATTTGTGTTCCCGACATCTCCGAGCTAAAGAGAGAAATACTTGATGAGTGCCACAAGTCCAAATTGAGTATCCATCCCGGTGTGAGCAAAATGTATAACGATATCAAATGCATCTTTTGGTGGAAGGCAATGAAAAGAGATATTTCATTATATGTGAGTAGATGCCCCACTTGTCAGCTAGTTAAGAGCGATCAGCAGAAATTAGCTGGACTATTACAACCATTAGAAATTCCAGGATGGAAGTAGGAGCAAATTTCGATGGACTTCATTGATGGCTTGCCTCGAACTAAGAAAGGAAATGACAATATATGGGTAATCGTAGATCGCTTCACGAAGACTACCCATTTCATACCTGTCCGATCCAACAGAACGGCTCAAAGTTTAGCATAGATTTACTTCAAAGAAATAGTTAAACTACATGGAGTGCCGCTCAATATAGTCAGTGATAGAGATCCCCTGTTTACTAGAAAATTCTGGGAAGCAATCCAGACAGAATTGGGATCCAAATTGAATCTAAGCACCGCTTATCACCCTCAGACAGACGGCCAAACTGAGCGGGTGAATAGAATTCTAGAAGATTTACTGCGAGCTTGCGTTATCGATTTTGGAGGCTCGTGGGAAGATCACTTACATTTAGCCGAATTCTCTTATAACAATAGCTATCAAGCAAGTTTGGGAATGTCTCCATTTGAAGCATTATACGGTAGACCGTGCAGATCTCCCGCATGTTGGGTAGAACCTGGCAACAAACTTGTGTTAGGGCCCGATATGATTCGAGAAGCATCGGATAAAGTCGACTTCATTAAGAAGCGATTGAAAACCGCACAAAGCCAACATAAAAGTTATGCTGATGCGAGAAGAAGAGATTTATCATTTGCCGTTGGTGAATATGTTTATTTAAGAGTTTCTCCAATGCGGGGAGTAATCAGATTTGGCAAGACTGGGAAGTTGGCACCGAGATTTATTGGTCCCTTTCCTATACTTGAACGGATTGGAACTCTTGCATATAGGGTTTCATTACCTAATTGGTTGCCTGGTGTACATGATGTGTTCCACGTGTCTCAACTCAGAAAACATGTTCATGATCCAGATCTTGTTGTGGAAGAAGCAGCGCAACAGGATATAGACATAACTCCTGAATTAGCGCTCAGAAGAGAGCCATTAAAGATAGTTGGCAAAGAAACTAGAGAGCTAAGGAGCAAAAAGATTCATTTAGTCAAAGTGCAGTGGAGTAGTGATCCTAGAGACTGTACTTGGGAGACTGAGGAAAGCATTAAACAAGCCTACCCCAAATGCAGAGTGGACATCTCTGACTAACTCCGGTGCAAGGTACCTTTACAATACTTTGCCTTTACATTTTGTTTCCTACTTAGCTGTTATTTCCTTTTCGAGGACGAAAAGTTTTAAGTGGGGGAGATTGTAATAACCCGGAAAATGTGAACCAATTTTAAATTTGGTTATTACCAAAGAATTTGAATAATTGAAATAGCATATTTCAATAAAATAAAGAATTGGGTATAGTAAAGCAGTTTGAAATTTTGAATACAAACTTTGTCTGACTGTACCGGGTGGAAAATATAACGGATTTTAGAGAAACTGAAAATATTTAAATCTGTTTATGAATACCTTTCTAACGAATCTGAAAAATTGAAGTTTCATAACGGGAATCAAAAGTTATGGCCAAATGAATTTTCAGAAAGGTCGCTATATAACATATATAGCCCCTGAAAATTGATATTTTGCATACGACTTCGGAATTCGACGAAACCACTTTTGTTGGGTCCGGGATGTCAAACTATTGCTAGGTTTCAAATTTCATAATTTTTGAAGCTAGTATGTGAGCGGGGCAAAAGAAAATGTGATTGGTCAATTTCTGTTAAAATGGGTCGACCTAAAAATGGCCGTTTTTCAAACGAGCTCAGAATTCGACGAAACTGGTTTTTTTAGGACCGTATCGTCAAAACAAAGCTAGATTTATTTTTCTGGAATTTTTCGATTCAGTTTGTGGCCCTGGCAAATTGAAATGTACGTGCAAATTAAATATTGAATGTTTTATATTTTAATTTGAAAAATAACTGATTGTAACAGTCGAATTGGCCAACGAAACATATCCCATTGTGTCCGGAATGGGGGTATTTAGCTAGGGGCAACAGCAGTTGGGTTTGATTTCGAGTTCGTTTATAAAAACACTATTTAAAATCTCCTCTAAAGTCTCGACCAATAGGATTTTTTCTTTAAAAAAAAACTACGAAACCCTAGCCGCCTTTCTTCCTCTGGACGATCCACGTAGCTCGAGACTTCCCCTTCGTTTTCCAGCCGCCATCGCCACCTATAGCCGTGCCACCACCGCAGTTCGACAGCCCTTCCTCCCCTCTTCACATCCGACCAAACGCCGCCCTCCACCATCGCCTATATCGCCTGTACCATCCCCACGAAGTCGCCGCCTTTCCGCCGCCGCACCGCCTTCCTCCGACCACCGAAGGAGACCGCACCACCACCGAAAGAGAGCTGGTTCGTTGCTCTTCCACGTCGCAGTAACTGATCGGAGCAACAAGGTGCGGTTTGATTTTAAAATTTAAACCTAGTTTTGAAGGTTTTAAAACCTTTCTGCTTCGACAGTCTGAAATGAAAATAACACTGTAAAGCGTTGCAAAACTTTGAAAAATAATATCTTTTTCATTCTTTAACGAAATTTGATGAAACAGGAGACACCGTGACCGCAAGGAGGCTCTCTACCATCTAGAAGAAGCCGCGGATTTTTCTGATCTTCCTACGATTTTTAGCACTGCAATAATCAATGTGAGGAATCTAAACTGAATTGTGTGAATGGAATCGCGTTGTATAAATTATATAAGCGAAGTGTAAATTATATACGCATTGTATACCTCATGTACATGTGTTGTATAAGTTATATTAGCGATGTATAAATTATACAAGCGTTGAATGAAACATATATGCTTTGAATTGTGATGAACTGCAAGTGAATTATAATATATATATATATATATATATATATACTCCCCTCGTCCACAGACCATGGACGATATTAATTGCTTGTGATTGACGTGATATTATATGGTATGACGAATGGTTGGAAATAATTGTTTTTGGTTGATATTGTGGTTGAAAAATACCTTTGTGGTTGAAAAATACCCTCTTGTGGTTGAAACAAATTAGAATAGGATTGTGGAATTGAAAATAAAACATGCCGCCTGCGTGCGAACTAGATGCATGATCCCTATTGTCAAAAACTGCGAGGTTTTAAGGTAGAGCGAGGAGCCGTACTAGGGACGGTCCCGGTTTTAACTACCCTGCCGTTATGCTGCCGAAATTTTCTGATATATACATGTGTTAGAATAATTTTCATTCGTTGAAATAAATTACATGTGTTGAAACAAATATTCATGTGTTGAGTTGCAATTCATTCGTTGAGTTGAAATTCATGTGTTGAATATTATTTGAATTTAAACAAATAGTTTTAGCGATAAAAATCACATTTTTATATATATACAAACTATAGCGAATATTCATGTGTTGAGTTGCAATTCATTCGTTGAGTTGAAATTCATGTGTTGAATATTTTTTGAATTTAAACAAATAGTTTTAGCGATAAAAATCACATTTTTATATATATACAAACTATAGCGAATATTCATGTGTTGAGTTGCAATTCATTCATCGAGTTGAAATTCATGTGTTGAATATTATTTGAATTTAAACAATATAGCTTTAGCGATAAAAATCACATTTTTATATATATACAAACTATAGCAAATATTCATGTTTTGAGTTGCAATTCATTCGTCAAGTTGAAATTCATGTGTTGAATATTATTTGAATTTAAACAAATAGTTTTAGCGATAAAAATCACATTTATATATATATATATACAAACTATAGAGAATATTCATGTGTTGAGTTGCAATTCATTCGTCGAGTTGAAATTCATGTGTTGAATATTATTTGAATTTAAACAAATAGCTTTAGCGATAAAAATCACATTTTTATATATATACAAACTATATAGAATATTCATGTGCTGAATTGAAATTCGTTCGTCGAGTTGAAATTCATGTGTTGAATGTTATCGTATTTTAAAATAAAATGAATAGACAATAAAAACTACATTTTTATTGTGAATATGAAGTGTTAAAAACATTCACGTGTTGGGAAAATATTTTTGATGATAAAAATATTTCTTTTATCATGTATACGCTTTGATAAAAATACACACGTGTTGAAATAAATAATAGTTTGCTAGAAATATTATTATTAGCTTTGTTCTGCATATATATACATGTGTTGAACAGGAAAAATGGATTAGCTGTAGAGTAAAGAAATTATTTGCGTTCCCGACAAATAGGTAAACCTTGATGAGTTGGCTGCGCAATTTTATTTTTATATCAACTCCTGTGAATGCCATTGGATGCGGAGTGCTGGTTATTCTGTGTGAAATAATAAATATCGCCATAGGATAGTAACAATTAATTTTGAACTACACTACATGGCATACTTCTTGACGATAGGCATACTTCATCATATTCCACATAAGAAATTGGAGCTTGTGTGATGAGGTGGAAGATTAACCATATGAGCAAGAAGCTTGTATGGCGATGATTATATACTATAGGTTGAACTGATGACTGATATGGACTATATAAAATATAACGATAAATTGCCAAATTAATAAAAACCCCACACGGGTCTGGAGTTGACAATAATCACGTCTCTCTAGTTATTAGATACGGCACATGGACTATTTATTTCCACACGAAAACGGGGTGACGAGAATTTATTCTCTGGAGTGGTTATCTATACATGCTCCCCCGTAAACACCAGAATATATCACTATAAATATGTGGATGCTTTTTAGGATTTATTGGGTACCTAACACGGCCCAATAAATTTCCAAACTCCTCCCCGTACAAAGGAGGTTATGGCGAAATTTTTCGAAATATTAAGTCATTAGTGAAATATTTGAAGTGAAAACGAAGTTGAAAATATAGAATGAACTATAGTTGAAATTATAGAATGAACTATATTTATGTATATAAATATAAATATAATTAAAAGGAATCGAAGCCGTGCAGTTCGTGTTGCGGAATCTTAATTTAAAACGATTAGCACAAGAAATCCGACCATCGGATTTTTCTGAAACCGCAACCGCTGGGTTCGCCTTGGAAATATCTTCACAACGGCACCAACCTTGTAAAAATCCAACGGTTGGATTGTCCGGAATGTTTAATTCAAATCTGAAGAAAAACAGCGCCAGAATCGTTTATATTTATATATAAATATAAATATAATTAGATTAAATCGAATAACGACGCTGCAGTTTGAATTTTGAAACCGTAACTTCAAACGACTAGTGCGGAAGATCAAACCGTCGGATTTTCACGAAACTGGAACCGTTGGGTTCGCTTTGGGAATATCTTCCCACTGATATAGACTTTGTAGAAATCCAACGGTTAGATTTCCCGATATGTGTAAAACAAATTAGGGGAAAAACAGCGCCAGTGCCACGGCACGACCTGAAACGTCGTTTAATTAAATATGGTCATTTTTAAACAAATAAAAATGGCGAAAAATCGTTATAAAATATTGTAAGCAACATAGATTGCAAATAAACCAATTGGGCTTGAATTGTTTGATATTTGATGGTTGTATGTGCTTGACACGAAAATAACACTAAAGAACTGAAAGATGGATGTCGAATTATATAACCATGGAAAGAGTCGATTTAAATTATAATTACGTGAATTATTTGGAAAGGCCGAGCTAACCCTCATTTCAAATAATTTATCGAGCGATTCGAATTGGATAATGCAAAGACGATTCAAGACCGACGATCTTCGTATCGGTTGGATGGGCGCTGCTGAGGTTCCTGACCGGAGTAGCTACCGTGAAGGAACGGAAGTAGTAGCCGTCTGAACGTATGTGTTGATTGGACGGATATACGAGGAATTTGACGCCTCCGGTTTCGTTCAGACCCAGAACGGACTTGTAAATGGACTGTGTGTCTGACATTGGATTTTGTTCTATACTGATTGATCTCTGTTAAATATATATCTGTTTGGCGGCAGAGAATTATTCTTTTGCTTAACGCCCTTCTCTGAGACGTACGAGCTCAGAGGTTATAAATAGATGGAAATCAATCGTATGGAGTGGACTACCTATGTGGCATGCCAAAATGCTGTGATCAAGGATTCTGTTGCAAAGCAAAGTCTTGTGGATGATGATCAAAGCACGGTCTACGTGGCCTGGCTTTATGTATAGCGTGGATTCGCAAGCCTCACACCTCGGTATGAGTTAAAAACGGGATACGGACTGCAGGGAGAACACGACGTTTCTTTCTAGCTATGGTGGTATCAGTGACTTACCAGACCTGACATTTATATATATTTTTCACCTATGTGTTTGTTGGAATGCGAGGCGCCTCGATTATAGGTCTGTAAGGACCGGGAAACGTGTGTTCAGGAATACTAATCCTCAAACGTAAGAGAGGACCGGCCCTGAAGATCCAGGGTTACCCAGAGTGTGTAGTCCTGAGGCATTTGCTAGAATGTCTCGAAGCGGAGAGGAGCTTGCCCATTGCCTCGACTCATGACAGAAATCCAATTTCCAATACGAAATGACGGACTCGATTGTAGAACTAGTATGGCGACATAGTGGTATGGGGCACTTATGCCGTCTATGATTGATATTTATGTTGCTATTCGTTTTTGAAACTTATATGCACTAGTAATAATATCAAATGATTTTGCTTTATACGTATCAAGCATATTTGGCCATTATAAGGTAAAACTCTATCCTCCGGCTTGCGTTGCATTGTATGATGGGACTTGAGTCTTATAATGGTTTCATTCTTTTTAAAAGCATTGCGTTGTTTTAAAAGAATTTACTTCGTTTTAAAAGCACTAGCAATCACTGGAGTAAACCCGTTCCGCGAAAGTGGCGTGGTCCTATGATTTGCTTATTTCTGATGTTTAAGCTGTTAAATAGATTCCTCATACCAGTCCCCATGACTGACTCGTTGTTTGTTTCACTTTGCAAACGCGGGTGCCCTTATTTCCACACGGGCAGCCTAGTTCACTGGTGACAGTTTGTTTTTGGCTCTGCACTGTTGCATAGAGTGCATTTTGGCTCATGGCAAGGCTGACTTCACAGAGATGACTTTGCCATTTTCCGCCATTATTGTACTTATATTATGATTCTGCCACTGGCGATGCAGACTGATTTTCTTTCAGTACTTATTATCGTATGTATATGTACCGCCTTCGGCGATGTAGACTGATACCCTTACTATGTCTCACTGCATGTATGTATTCCGCCTCTGGCGATGATGACTGGTCACTTCCCTTTTATTTACTAAGTTATATCCTACGCTGTACTATTCTGATGTTGTTACATGTTGTGATTCCGCTGTCATATTCATGTAAATTATTCTATTTATTGTTTCTGCTATTATCTGTACTCTGCTATGATGATTAATGTGTTATATTCCAATGATTATCCTTAATACCGCCCCTCGGATTTTGGGATCGTCACACTGTCCCTTTAATTTTAGCCTGGCTACTTTCTAGCCTAGGCATGACGTTAAATTATGCGAATACGTTAAAATGGGAATGAGGGGAAAAACGATATAAATTGGGCATAATTTGTAAATGGAAAGTTTGGCATAACTTAATGTTTATAAACATGAAGTTGGGCATATAATTAATTATGAACATAATTGGGGAAAAAGAGGCGTGGACACCTATAAATACATAGGTATAATTAATTAATAATTGAAATGCCTAGGATTATATTAATTAGAAATTGTAATGACACTTATGACAACCGACCAGCATATCCAGCGACCGCAAGTGGTGAATCTAATGTGAGAGGTCTAAGTGCACAAATACGAGACGTGCTATGACACGAGGTTAAGCCCGACTTGTGGAAGAAGTATGCCCGGAACCGACTTGCGTATCCAGCGTCCACAATTGTAGGCCTAATGTGGGAGGTCCATCACATTTTAACCATAATCGAATATGGTAATAAAGATGAAAACTTAACCTAGTTGAATCCATAAGGATTGTATGAGCCAATTGAATCTACGGGGTTAAGTAAACCTATTAAGTATGTGGGGTTAAGTAATCCTGTTAAATCTTTGGGGTTAAGTAAACCTGTTAAATCGGTGGGGTTAAGCAGATCTGTAAAATCTATGGGGTAGAGTAAACCTGTTAAATCTGTAAGGGTCATAAAAACCTATTAATTTAGAAAACTTAACATGTTGAGTACGTTGGGGTTATATTGACACGTTAACTTGTAAAGTTTAACCCGTAAATCTATAGGGGGTATTTGAATATGTTAAATCTGTTAGGAATAACCTGCCAAAATCCTAATTATTTGGGGATACAAGATCTGTAAGGGTTGACTTGGGTCATCTGTTTTGTGGGACCCATATTAGTCTGTAACTCATTCTGGTATTTAAGGGGGACCCCGCACAAGGTAGGGGTCAGGGCACGCTTACAGAACTGATTATAAGAGGTTCATCTGAGAGGTGGTGTGTACTGGCGCATTCCAATGGACTCATATGCATGCATCAGTACGACCTGCATCAGGGAAAATAAGCTGTTGTAGCACCAGTAAATAGGTCTGTGTCCTTCTGTAGGTTGTCGCTTTAGGAAGTAATACACCTTACTGTGGGGCCGACACAGGGTATTTACGGAATAGAGAGTCGATCGATTGGGGGGTAGTAAATAGGGTACATCTAGTCATGTCTGTTTCTGTGGGGTATCTGTGTTTCAGTCTGGGCTAACACCCGTTATTTCTGTTTAGGTACCGGATAATTCTGTTTGGGTTAAAACCCATTACTAGAGTACACCCAAAACTACCATTATATTTCTGTTGGGATCATCCTGTTTCTGTTAAGCAATTAGGGAGTATGTAATCCTGTTACATATTTATTATACTAGTATTGGTGCAGAGAAATCTCTAGAAGCGCAATATACTCTGTCATGTTTACCTCGTCATACTTGATGTTATCTTTCTTGTCCATCTTATATGCCAGTCATGATACTTTTACTTATTTACTTGCTAAAAGTAACTGGACTCGCCAGACTTTATGTCTGACCCTTTTTGTTTCCTCTTCTTTCTTCCATCCCCTTCCCCCTCATAGGTTCGCAGGGTGGGAATTCTCAGGCTTAGTTAGGACTCAGTTATCATCTTGCTTGGAGTAGCTTTTGAAGTACTGCTCAGATTCTATCTTTAACTACTATGGCTTTGTCTCTTTTAGGGAGTTATGCTTTTTATGTATTTCTGTACTCTGATAGTACAAGACAAAAGTCTTATATTATTGTAATGGGTTTTATGTAGTTTCAGGCTTATGGTATTTTGGACCACGATGTTATGATTTATGTTTGAAATAAAAATTTAAATTCTGCTATTGCTTTTATATTTGTCCTGCAATATTTTTGTTTCTGTTTACCTATAATGCTTCATGAAACTTAATTCATTCCCTTAGTGAGTAACATTAACGGACGTGGGGTGTCACACTTGGTATTGGAGCTGAAGGTTACCAGATTGGATAAAAGATTTTGAAAATTATTTTCAAAAACATTTTAAAAGAAAGCATTTTCAAAAGAAAAGTCTGTTTTGAAAAACATATTCCCCAAAGCCATATGTAATATCTTTCGATTCTCTATTTGAATCCCTTTTTTCCTTTTCTTTTCAGCACGTCTGGGGAACCCAATATTCTTGAGGGCGTTATGATACCAGGCTGGTTCCGTAGGTATCTACAGGCTACGGCGCCTACCGATGGTCAAGATGACGTTCCTCCCCCCAGCTGCACCCATCGTTCCTCCTCCCCCTCCGCGAGCAGATAACTTCTCTAAGATCTGCAAAGATTTCATGCTATGGGAAGAAGGCCATTCCATTGAACCGAGACGTTCGTAGAGGCAAGGAATTGGCTCAAGTAGACAAAGGACTTGTAATGACTCGCATTGGCAGAGGTATTATAATTAATTTATTTAATTATATAAATAGTGGGTTAGTGAATTTAATGGCCGTGGAATTTAATAATGATGAGTATTTAATTAAAATAATAAATTAAATAATATATTTAATTCAAAAATAATCAGAATTGGCTGAAATGACTGTATGGTGTGAATTGGATCATCTGTGATATTTAATTCAGTTTAGAATTGAATTAGAATAACGAATATATTATTTGAATGACAGTTTGAACGTATAATTATATTATAATTAAAATCGAGCTCGAAATGGCGCTGCAGTTCGTAAATTGGCAATTTGAACTTCAACTTAATATACAGAGTTCGTTTTAAATCGGATTTCTGTGAAACAAGAAACGTGTGGAGCTGGTGGAGTATATCTTTCTAGTGGAAGAGAAAAATCGAGATTTCATCGTGTAGATTTTGATTTATGTCCAAGTCAATTTCTAGAAAAGTCGCTGTGGAATTCCTTTATAATTTATAAAGGAATTATTTATATTTTAAAAAGGAATTTCAATATAAATCGAATATCGGGTTGACCCAGATGTGAAGTATCGAGGTATAAATCCCAGTGGAGCTGTATGATATTTTGTTGTGAATATATACGATAATATTAATTTATTAATATTTTATTTAATTATATTTAAATATATTTATATATTTAAATGGGTCATCCAGAGCTTTAAAAATAGCCACTTTTGCAAACGAAGTCGGAATTCGACGAAACTAATTTTGTTGGATCTGCAATATTAAATTATTGCTAGATTTCAATTTCCGTGATTTTTGAAGTCAGTATGTGGCCGTACCGATTTTTAAGGTGAGAAACAGTCGATATTCTAACAGTTAAAAATACGCTGTGTGAGCATACTAAGTCGGAATTCGACGAAACTAGTTTCATTGGGACCGTAATGTCAAACTCTAGCTACATGTCCAGTTTTGTGATTTTTAGGTGTCGTGTGTGATCGCATGGAATTTTAGAAAGCAAGAAAGGATATAAAATGATTAAAATAAAATATCTAAAAATATCTAAATCCCCTATAAATAACCCCAACATTTCACTAAACCCAAATTTCATTTTTTTTTCTAGTCAAACTCCACGCCGTTGTTTCCCAGGAAAATAAAAACCCCTCTTTGCCACTTTCAGAAAATCAAAGAAAATAGAAATCAAAATCCTAAAATCCTAATATACGTATATTCGGATTCAACCGAAGCTGCTCTTCGATTCTATGTATATATTGTAGTGTTCGGTTCAATTTCTGTGTACTGTCGGTTTTGACAGTGGAACTAGGGTTCCTTATACGGGGAGTTTGAGCTGTCGATGGGGAGTGTGAGTGGTAGATTTGAAGTGAGGAGGTGAAACCGCACCTTGTGTGCTCGTTTGGGGGATGTTGGTGACGATTTCCCTCGCACCTGGTATGGTGGTACGTGGGAATGCTGTCGAGAATGGGGATGTCGAGTCCCTTCTTGATGGGCTGAGGTGTATGAGGGAATGGAGAGAAGCTCTTCGGTGGGTTTAGTTTGAGGTCTTGGTAAATGTTGATGGAGGATGGACGTGAGAAAGTTTCGGCAATGGCTTTGTGGAAGCAGGAGCACCACGTCGGGGGAAGAAGGGTCATGAACCGGGTCTGGGCTTGGATATGTGGTATTGGGCCGGGGATGAAAGGTTAAAGCCCATTCGAAATAAAATCCATGTTTTTATTTAATTTAAATGTTGTATAAAATTATACAGCGTATATCTTTATCATACGTTATCAGAATTAGACGAAACATGATCCGACATGATCGTATGGACGAGAGCAACACAATGAGACTGGCCGGAAGTGGATCGGAGGCAGTTAATTTATGACAAAATAAATTGTCCGTCTGAATCAAATCGAGAGATGGTTATCGTTATTAACGATGATCGTCCAATGTGAGTAAATCTCACTAACTCTGAACAGTTTATAATTTCATGTTGTATTTTTAGAACTGTTAAATATTGGTTGATTGACTGTATGTTGACTGTTTGATTGAACTGCTAGTCAGTTAGTTGAATTTCTATATTGATTCTGTTTAACAGAATATATCATATGGAACTGAAAGTGATGTTATCTATATTGTTTAAGATCTGTGATGCAGGGAGACAGGTTGGAGGAATCCAACTGGATTCCTCAACACATATTTTACTGTGATTCATATATTGTGATATATGATGTGATATATAAATCTGTTGTCGATTATATGTGTTTGGACGATACTGATCATCGTGGTTTGATATGTTGAATACCATAACATACCGAAATGTCGATAAGGGAATATTTTCAAAGTGATGTTTGAAAATAAAATATTTATAAATGGAATATTTATAAATAAGAAATATTTATAAATTGGAATATTTATAAATAGGAGATATTTATAAAATGAATAAACGTTATAAAATGGAAACTGTTATAAGAAGGAAATCATTTGTAAAGTGAAGAACCGTTACTAAAAGTAAATCTTTATAAATGAATAGTTAAATTGAAAGTAAAAGAAGTTAATCGATGTTAGTTTAATCGAGTAGGGTTAAAGCAAAGAAGTTAATCGATTTTAGTCTAATCGAGTAGAGTTAAAGCAAAGGAGTTAAATAGAATATAGCGTATTCGAAAGAAAAAGATTGAATATAGTAAATCGAAAGAATGAGTTAATCGAATATAGTTTATTCGAATAGAAAGCAAATGAGTTAATCGAATATAGTTATTCGAATAGAAGCAAATGAGTTAATCGAATATAGTTTGTTTGAATAGAAAGCAAATGAGTTAATCGAATATAGTTATTCGAATAGAAGCAAATGAGTTAATCGAATATAGTTTATTCGAATAGAAAGCAAATGAGTTAATCGAATATAGTTATTCGAATAGAAGCAAATGAGTTAATCGAATATAGTTTATTCGAAGAAAGTAAAAGGAGTTATCGAATATAGTTTACTCGAAAGGAGTTAAGTGAAATGAGTAAATCAATAGCATTAGTCAAATAGAGTTAATCCAATAGTGTTAGTCCAATAGAGTTAATTGATAAGGGTTAATCGAATAGAGTTAAGTGAAAAAAGTCAATCGAATATAGCTATTCGAAGGAGGGTTAAGTAAGGAAGTTAGTAAAAGGAATATAAAGTGAACTTTGCCTATTTCAAAGTTAGAAATGTTGTTCAGTTAAGGTCTGAGAGGTAGTTCTACCCCAACTTGATTGGCTTCATTTTTAACTAAAGAATGGTTAAGGTTCGGCAGTAAAGGATGGTTAAGTGAATTTAGTAATTAAGGGAAATGGTTTGAGTTGGCATCGCGATGGTTTGTTAAACATCTGTCTAAGTCCAATGAAGGAGTTTTGGAAAGGTTTTCCAAATAAGAACCAGAAATGATTTCTGATATAGAAAACAAGAAATGGAAATGTTTTCCAATGGTAATAACATATATTTTCTAAATTTAGAAAATAAGAAATTTTGAATATAGAGAAACAGGAGATAAGTAAATTAATGAAATAAAGAGATAAATGTTGAATGATGTTTGATCGATATAAATTTCCATTTGGAAATATTATCGTTGTTTGCACACCTGTTTTTCTTCGATAGTTAAATCACAGACTATCGAAGTTTTGATCATTTTAACGTTGTTAATATGGAGAGACCGGTTGGATGGAGTTATGCAAGGGCTATCCTGTTTACAGAATAGTGCCTTCGGTTCATCCTGTTCTTGGATGACTTGTATGGACGGATGTCTGACAGAGTATTTCCAGACGATCACGTATATTGATTTCTCCAACCGTACCAAGAGTGGAAGCGGAGAAGGAAACTTCTTTTAGCTAACACATAATGTATGGTTGAGGACGTCAAATCGGTGATTTGATGGATTTGACGATGTGGCATTCAAAGTGAATTTGGTGTGATGATAAAGCGTAGCTTTTAGCCTTATCATCCGGTAAATGACAGAAATCGGGCAGGCAGCATGGCTAAGTCGGTCGCACCGAAGTAATCACCTAATCTAGAGTTTCATTTACTTCTAAAATTCTATTGTTGATGCTGTCCCATTCGGGAAACGGTTGCTGATCCCAACTGTTGGTGATATACATTCGATACACTCAAGCGAAATGAGTGGTCGGCCATGTGTGGCCGAGTTGCTAGATGTTCTTGTTGAACCCAGTGTATTCCTCTCTAAAGGTACACTAGCGAAAGGTGGTTCCATACCTTGTCATAGTTGGAAATCCATTACCCAATACGTGCTTGCGGTTTTGATTGTATTCTATATATGTAGAACGTGAGATGAAAGCGTTCTGCTAGATGATTATTATTATTGTGATTGATAGACATTATTATAATATCAAAGGTTTTTGATATAAAGATAATTTGGATTCTCATAAGGGAAAAACCCGTTCCGTTATACGGCTTGGTCTTATGAGATATCGTTTACCCGCTTAAATTGTTATTAACTGTTTTACTCATACCAGTCCCATGACTGACCTGGAGTTTATTTTGTTGTTTTCCCTAAACTCTTGGGTGCCTAAATTTCTATGGGCAGTCAAGTAGTCAGGATTTACAGATATACTGGAAGAGCTGGAGCATGAGGCTTCAGGATCATATAGCTATAGTTTATTTCCGCTGTGTTGTAAGTGTTGTACTTTGATAATGATATGTATATTCAAGTACATATTTGTATTTCAAAGTTATGTTATGAAATATATTTATTCGTTCCGCTGTGAGATTCATGTTATTCTGATATTGTGTTCTTCTTCTTCTTCTTCTATTCTAAGTTTCTATCTTATCTTTCCTCACCCTCTAATTTCTTTCACTAATGACCGGTATTTTTCGATGTTTTGGTTATCGACATCGTGTTTATGTCGATAACCAAAGTCGCTCAAAATCCGGGTCATTACAGTTGGTATCAGAGCTTAAGTTAAGAATTACTTGGCTCTGTGGCGTGACTCGGTAGAGATAGGGTTAGTAACACCCTAGATTGAGTTTGAGTGTATATATACGAGTGAACGTATTTGTTATTTGATATTAAAAAAAATTGTTTTATATTGTGGGGATTCATTGGTTGAGTTGTTGATGAGTTTTGGTCGATCAGTTTGATCCACTTTATTAGTAGGAGTTTAAAAACACTTGAATACGATGGGTCGACACGATATGTTTTGAAAAGAGGGTAAATTAAAATAAGTTTACCCAAGGTATATCTTGATATAGAGAAGATATATATATCAAAATTATAATATATTGGATATATTGGTTGATATTATAATCGAGTAAGATTATAAATTAAGTGGTTATGTAAATAACCAATCAGAATTCATATAAGTGAAATACGTGAAATCACATGAGTTAAATCTGAAAATTTAAACCAGAAATTGAATTAAAATTTTGGAAAATTGGATAAGTGTTTGTAAATGGATTTGGATTAAAAATAAGGAAAATTTAAGATCCTGGGAGATTTTAAATTGTTTTACAAGCAGTATGAATTATATTTTGAAATGAATTTCAAAGTGGAAATGTTTAAAAATGGTTTTATAGTATTGAACTCACTTCGATCGCTGGAAAATAGATTCTGATGATGACAGCTGCATCATCAGTTTTCATTTTCGAGTTGTAAGTGACGAATTACTACCAGAGATACTGTTTTGAATCTGTTTTGGGAAAGACAAGTTGTGTTGAATTTCAAAATGGGATTTGAATATAAGAGAAGTGAAATAGAAATTGAAATAGGATTTATAATATAGAATTTGAATAAATAGAAGTGAAATAGACTAAAGAGTTGATTAACAAATTAATTAACGAATTGAGTTAAAACGATCAGGTATAGTTAAAATAGATTGGGCAGGTATAGATATACATGAGACAGGTTTGGCATATAGTATAGAAGTATAATGCCCGACAAAAGGTATGTATTTAATTCATATAGGAGATTTTATGCGCCGTATCGGCTAGCTGCTTGGCTTTTTCTTTTTTCTTTTGGATTGGTGAGAGCCATGGGAGGCTATTTGAAATATCCCGATGCTCCTAGTACAAAGGAGGTTTTGGCGAATTTTTCCGGGAATTTAAGGAGTTAGAATATTTTTAAGATAATTTGATAGTTAGAAATCAACGTATCGATATATATATAGAAGTCGATAAGGAAACGAACTTAGAAATAGAATAGTATAATCAAAAGGAAAGACTAGGAATAAAATCTCGTAAGAATAGAAAGAGAAAGCGTATACGTGTTTAAAGGTGAATAAGTAGTTGTATGGTATTGATTATTCGAGTAAGTAGTCATATCTGTTTTGACGTTATAAATGTTATTCAGTCAAGGTCTGAGAGGTAGTTATACCCCAACTTGATTGATTTCATTATTAACAAATAAATGGTAAGATTTCAGGCTCGAAGATCAATGTTGAATAAGAGTTAGTTGAATATAGTAGTTGGGTTGTCGTAGCGATGTTTTACACAACATCCGTTTTAACCCAAATATGTGTGAACTTGGAAATAGAATAATAAATATTTCCTAAGTAAAGAAATAAATGAGACTGGAAAAGAGATAAGTAATTGGAGTATTTTCCAATTATAAATAGGATTATAAAGGTTATTGTTTTAGGAAATAAAGGAAGGCGATATTTGGAAATGTTTTCCCAAATAACAGAAAAGGCCAATAAGGTTACTGAAAATATTTGGTTAACAAATATTGATAAAGAAATAAAGAAGTGATTTAACTAATGGAATATTGATTATGGGCTCAGTTGAATTTCAAAAAGGAAAATTTGATTTTTGAAAAGAGTAAACTGTTTAAAAACTCCCAGGGAAAGACTGTTTGAATTAAAAACAAATTTAACAGAAATTGGTGAAAGCAGATTTGAATTAAAGTAAAGTCAGTTAAGTGGTAACTGAAGTTGAATTGAAATCGAATAAGATTGGACTTGTGAAATTAGAATCCGAAACGGTATTGGATTGACGAGTTAAGGAATTTTTCAAGAATTGAACTTGAGATGAAATGGGATTTGGCTTGGATATAAGCGAATGGTTGTGTTGGAGATAAAAAAACTGATTTGGAGTTTGATTGGCATGACATTGGTATATGCTGAATTGATAACAGGTGGAAAGGATATAATGATATGCCGACAAAAAGGTACAAGTTTATATTTCTATTGGATATAAGATTTATGAGCCGAATTGGCAAGCCGCTTGGCTGTTTGATTTTCTTTTGGGTTGGAGATGGCCCAGAGAGGCGAGTGGGAGTTTGACCGATTGAACAGTACAAAGAAGGTGCTGACGAAATTTTTCGAAGAGTTAAGGTGTTAGAAAATTTTCAGGATTTTTGAAAATTTTCGTGGATAAGAATTAATTAATATTCAATTGAAATTAAATTGGTTCAGTTGAAACTGAAGTTAAGAAGTGAACAAATATGTTCTAACCAGTTGATAGGGTCGTCCTCTACCTTTTAGCAATTTCGAGGACGAAATTATTTTAAGTGGGGAAGATTGTAATGACCCGCATTGGCAGAGATATTATAATTAATTTATTTAATTATATAAATGGTGGGTTAGTGAATTTAATGGCCGTGGAATTTAATAATGATGAGTATTTAATTAAAATAATATATTTAATTCTGAAATAATCAGAATTGGTTGAAATGACGGTATGGTGTGAACTGGATCGTCTGTGATATTTAATTCAGTTTAGAATTGAATTAGAATAACGAATATATTATTTGAACGACAGTTTGAACGTATAATTATATTATAATTAAAATCGAGCTCGAAATGGCGTTGTAGTTCGTAAATTGGCGATTTGAACTTCAACTGAATATACAGAGTTCGTTTTAAATCGGATTTCTGTGAAACAAGAAACGTGTGGAGCTGGTGGAGTATATCTTTCTAGTGGAAGAGAAAAATCGAGATTTCGTCGTGTAGATTTTGATTTATATCCAAATCAAATTCTAGAAAAGTCGCTGTGGAATTCCTTTATAATTTATAAAGGAATTATTATTTTTTTAAAAAGGAATTTCAATATAAATCGAATATCGGGTTGACCCAGATGTGAAGTATCGAGGTATAAATCCCAGTGGAGCTGTATGATATTTTATTGTAAATATATACGATAATATTAATTTATTAATATTTTATTTAATTATATTTAAATATATTTATATATTTAAATGGGTCATCCAGAGTTTTAAAAATAGCCACTTTTGCAAACGAAGTCGGAATTCGACAAAACTAATTTTGTTGGATCCGCAATATTAAATTATTGCTAGATTTCAATTTCCGTGATTTTTGAAGTCAGTATGTGGCCGTACCGATTTTTAAGGTGAGAAACAGTCGATATTCTAACAGTTAAAAATACGCTGTGTGAGCATACGAAGTCGGAATTCGACGAAACCAGTTTCATTGGGACCGTAATGTCAAACTCTAGCTACATGTCCAGTTTCGTGATTTTTAGATGTCGTGTATGATCGCATGGATTTTTAGAAAGCAAGAAAGGATAAAAAATGATTAAAATAAAATATCTAAAAATATCTAAAAATATCTAAATCCCCTATAAATAACCCAAACATTTCACTAAACCCTAATTTCACATTATTTTTTGGTCAAACTCCACGCTGTTGTTTCCCAGGAAAATAAAAACCCCTCTTTGCCACTTTCAAAAAATCAGAGAAAATAGAAATCAAAATCCTAAAATCCTAATATACGTATATTCGGATTCAACCGAAGCTGCTCTTCGATTCTATGTATATATTGTAGTGTTCGGTTCAATTTCTGTGTACTGTCGGTTTTGACAGTGGAACTAGGGTTCCTTATTCGGGGAGTTTGAGCTGTCGATGGGGAGTGTGAGTGGTAGATTTGAAGTGAAGAGGTGAAACCGCACCTTGTGTGCTCGTTTGGGGGATGTTGGTGACGATTTCTGTCGCACCTTCTACGGTGGTGCGTGGGAATGCTGTTGAGAATGGGGATGTCGAGTCCCTTCTTGATGGGCTGAGGTGTATGAGGGAATGGAGAGAAGCTCTTCGGTGGGTTTGGTTTGAGGTCTTGGTAAATGTTGATGGAGGATGGATGTGAGAAAGGTTCGGCAATGGCTTTATGGAAGCAGGAGCACCACGTCGGGGGAAGAAGGGTCATGAACCGGGTCTGGGCTTGGGTATGTGGTATTGGGCCGGGGATGAAAGGTTAAAGCCCATTCGAAATAAAATCCATGTTTTTATTTAATTTAAATGTTTTATAAAATTATACAGCGTATATCTTTATCATACGTTATCAGAATTAGACGAAACAAGATCCGATAGGATCGTATGGACGGGAGCAACACAATGAGACTGACCGGGAGTGGATCGGAGACAGTTACAATTTATGACAAAATAAATTGTCCATCTGAATCAAATCGAGAGATGGTTATCGTTATTAACGATGATCGTCCAATGTGAGTAAATCTCACTAACTCTGAATAGTTTATAATTTCATGTTGTATTTTTAGAATTGTTAAATATTGGTTGACTGACTGTATGTTGACTGTTTGATTGAACTGCTAGTCAGTTAGTTGAATTTCTATATTGATTCTGTTTAACAGAATATATCATATGGAACTGAAAGTGATGTTATCTATATTGTTTAACATCTGTGATGCAGGAAGACAGGTTGGAGGAATCCAACTGGATTCCTCAACATATATTTTACTGTGATTCATATATTGTGATATATGATGTGATATATAAATCTGTTGTCGATTATATGTGTTTGGACGATACTGATCATCGTGGTTTGATATGTTGAATACCATAACATACTGAAATGTTGATAAGGGAATATTTTCAAAGTGATGTTTGAAAATAAAATATTTATAAATGGAATATTTATAAATAAGAAATATTTATTAATTGGAATATTTATAAATAGGAGATATTTAGAAAATGAATAAACGTTATAAAATGGAAACTGTTATTAGAAGGAAATCATTTGTAAAGTGAAGAACCGTTACTAAAAGTAAATCTTTATAAATGAATAGTTAAATAGAAAGTAAAAGAAGTTAATCGATGTTAGTTTAATCGATTAGGGTTAAAGAAAAGAAGTTAATCGATGTTAGTCTAATCGATTAGAGTTAAAGCAAAGGAGTTAAATAGAATATAGCGTATTCGAAAGAAAAAGATTGAATATAGTAAATCGAAAGAATGAGTTAATCGAATATAGTTTATTCGAATAGAAAGAAAATGAGTTAATCGAATATAGTTATTCGAATAGAAGCAAATGAGTTAATCGAATATAGTTTATTCGAATAGAAACCAAATGAGTTAATCGAATATAGTTATTCGAATAGAAGTAAATGAGTTAATTGAATATAGTTTATTCGAATAGAAAGCAAATGAGTTAATCGAATATAGTTATTCGAATAGAAGCAAATGAGTTAATCGAATATAGTTTATTCGAAGAAAGTAAAAGGAGTTATCGAATATTGTTTATTCGAAAGGAGTTAAGTGAAATGAGTAAATCAATAGCATTAGTCAAATAGAGTTAATCCAATAGTGTTAGTCCAATAGAGTTAATTGATAAGGGTTAATCAAATAAAGTTAAGTGAAAAGAGTCAATCGAATATAGCTATTCGAAGGAGGGTTAAGTAAGGAAGTTAGTAAAAGGAATATAAAGTGAACTTTGCCTATTTCAAAGTTAGAAATGTTGTTCAGTTAAGGTCTGAGAGGTAGTTCTACCCCAACTTGATTGGCTTCATTTTTAACTAAGGAATGGTTAAGGTTCGGCAGTAAAGGATGGTTAAGTGAATTTAGTAATTAAGGGAAATGGCTTGAGTTGGCATCGCGATGGTTTGTTAAACATCTGTCTAAGTCCAATGAAGGAGTTTTGGAAAGGTTTTCCAAATAAGAACCAGAAATGTTTTCTGATATAGAAAACAAGAAATGGAAATGTTTTCCAATGGTAATAACATATATTTTCTAAATTTAGAAAATAAGAAATGTTGAATATAGAGAAACAGGAGATAAGTAAATTAATGAAATAAAGAGATAAATGTTGAATGATGTTTGATCGATATAACTTTCCATTTGGAAATAATATCGTTGTTTGCACACCTGTTTTTCTTCGATAGTTAAATCACAGACTATCGAAGTTTTGATCATTTTAACGTTGTTAATATGGAGAGACCGGTTGGATTATTATCCAAAGAACCACTCTGTATTGGCATAAGCGTTACGAAACATATATGCCAAAGGAAATTGAAGACGGAGTTATGCAAGGGCTATCCTGTTTACAGAATAGTGCCTTCGGTTCATCCTGTTCCTGGATGACTTGTATGGACGGATGTCTGACAGAGTATTTCCAGACGATCACGTATATTGATTTCTCCAACCATACCAAGAGTGGAAGCAGAGAAGGAAACTTCTTTTAGCTAACACATAATGTATGGTTGAGGATGTCAAATCGGTGATTTGATGGATTTGATGATGTGGCATTCAAAGTGAATTCGGTGTGATGATAAAGCGTAGCTTTTAGCCTCATCATCCGGTAAATGACAAAATCGGGCAGGCAGCATGGCTAAGTCGGTCGCACCGAAGTAGGGTGTATAATCACCTAATCTAGAGTTTCATTTACTTCTAAAAATCTATTGTTGATGCTGTCCCATTCGGGAAACGGTTGCTGATCCCAACTGTTGGTGATACATTCGATACACTCAAGCGAAATGAGTGGTCGGTAATGTGTGGCCGGGTTGCAAGATGTTCTTGTTGAACCCAGTGTATTCCTCTCTAGAGGTACACTAGCGAAAGGTGGTTCCATACCTTGTCATAGTTGGAAATCCATTACCCAATACGTGCTTGTGGTTTTGATTGTATACTATATATGTAGAACGTGAGATGAAAGTGTTCTGCAAGATGATTATTATTATTGTGGTTGATAGACATTATTATAATATCAAAGGTTTTTGATATAAAGATAATTTGGATTCTCATAAGGGAAAAACCCGTTCCGTTATACGGCATGGTCTTATGAGATATCGTTTACCCGCTTAAACTATTTTTAACTATTTTACTCATACCAGTCCCATGACTGACCCGGAGTTTATTTTGTTGTTTTCCCTAAACTCTTGGGTGCCTAAATTTGTATGGGAAGTCAAGTAGTCAGGATTTACAGATATACTGGAAGAGCTGGAGCATGAGGCTTCAGGATCATATAGCTATAGTTTATTTCCGCTGTGTTGTAAGTGATGTACTTTGATAATGATATGTATATTCAAGTACAGATTTGTATTTCAAAGTTATGTTATGAAATATATTTATTCGTTCCGCTGTGAGATTCGTGTTACTATGATATTGTGTTCTTCTTCTTCTTCTATTCTAAGTTTCTATCTTATCTTTCCTCACCCTCTAATTTCTTTCACTAATGACCGGTATTTTTCGATGTTTTGGTTATCGACATCGTGTTTATGTCGATAACTAAAGTCGCTCAAAATCCGGGTCATTACAGGACTTGTCTGGAATCTTCGATGTGGACGATCGTAAGTAGATTCAGCCAGCCGCGTGGCTACTAAAGGATGAAGCTTCATTCTGATGGGAAGTAACCCAAGCGGGGAGTCCGGTGGAAACTTGGGATGACTTTAGACAGAGGTTTGAAATGAAGTTTCTTTCTCAAGCTGAGAAAAGCATGCAGATGGAGAGGTTCTTGGAGCTCAAACAAGGAGACATGATTGTTAAAGAATATGTGAACAAATTCAACCAGTTAACTAGATTCGGTTTGGAACTAGTAGACACTCCGCATAAGAAGGCCATGCAATTTGTTAAAGGACTAAATGAACCCCTTCATGGGTTAGCTATGTCCAATATTCCAATGGAAGCAACTTTTGAGAGGCTCGTTCATATGGCCTTAATGCATAAGGAAGATAAAGCTGAAAAGAAGGAAGTTAAGGTTGAGGTAACACAAAACAAGAAAGTGTGGCCCAAGAAAGGACAACAACAAGGGAGTGGAAAGCATGACAAGGCTCAAGGCAAAAAGAAATGCCATGGTTGTGGGAACGTGGGTCATTTGGTCAAAGACTGCAGAAAAAAGAGGAATGCTTGCTTAAACTGTGGTGAAATCGGACAGTATACTAGAGAGTGCCCAAAGAAGAAAGGGAAGGACCAAAGGGCAGGATCTTCTAGAGGGCAGGTGCATGCTCTCGTGGCTGGTGTACCGGATAGAGGTAGAGAAGTTTTTGTTGAAGGTTTTATTTTCTCTTTCCAATCATCCTGTTAGAACTTTTTAATTCAGGAGCTTCACATTCTTTTATATATGATTAAGTCTCTGCACCTTAGTACTAGTATGGTTTTGGATCCCTTTGGCGTCTCAAACCCCATTGGGGGTACGACTCATCTGTCTATGATTTGTCAGGGTTTGAGAATATATGTGTTAGGCATCGAATTTGAATACGATGCATATGTACTTGGTTTTATAGGATACTGTCTGATTCTAAGGATGGATTGGCTAGCCATGTATGGTACCATTCTAGATTGTTAGAGGAGGTCGCTAAATTTCTGACTTGCCATAGGAAGACCCTCGAGATTTCTTGTGACCCTAAAAGGGTCTGTCATGCTTAGTTTCCTAGAATCTCTTGACGCAACTATTGATGATCTGCAATCTACACCAGTAGTTCGTGAGTATTCAGATGTTTTGAGGGGTTCGGGGTTTACCTCCGAGGCGCGTGATCGACTTTTCTATATACCTAGTGGACAATGCAAAGCGAGTTGCATTACTTATGCGCCATATGGCTCCAAGTGAAAGGAGGAAGCTCAGCAAACAAGTAGGGGAGCTAATTGAAAAGTGTTGGTTTGGTGAAGCATATCAGGGTAAGGTGCTTCGGTTGTCTTTGCAACTAAGGCATGCAACTCTCTTCGCTTATGTGCGGATATTCATGTTGTTTTTCCACATTTCTTTTTTACGGAAGTGTCTGCACGATACAGCAGAGGTAGTTGAGCCGAGCATGCTTGAGGAAGTTGAGGTAGGATGAGAGGCGACAATTAGACGAGTTTCTTTTCCGTATTCTTGTATAAGAAGTTAAACGTAACCAAGAGGATGCGACTTGGGAGATCGAAGACAAGATTTTGCGCTTCGTACCATTTTCTTTTCAAGGAAATGTTCTTAACCTCTCTTCCAAAAACTTTTATTCGTTCTTGCTTCTATCATTTAAGTATATCCTATCGATCAAATCTTCGACCTTTAGGTAGGAGACCCATGATTGTAAACATGTGTTTGAAACATGTTATGTTTGATGGATGCAAGTGTTTGCTACTGGTTGCTCGTGGATGCATATACACACACATTAGGCACTAGATCGGCTCAACCACTCTCATACTGCATATATATGTATGTGCATTTTTCTTCTTTTAATGGATGAAATTGATTGTATCATCATATGGATGTTTCATTTGGACGGATGATTGTGCACCTATATAGAACTTACAAGTTATACTAGGATTGTTGCATACATGTTGGACTCATGACACAGACATACATTGCATTAAGGAGGTCAACTGAATTAGTGGGCCGCCTGATATTTTGCATTTGTGTTGGGACAAATACACACACCTTTGCATATGTTCATATAAGCATTAGAAAATTTTAAGGACAATGGATGCCTGTGATTGGCGGATGAGTAGATGGATGATGGATGGTAGGATACATTCTTCTTAACTTGGAGATTTCGGGGACGAAATCCTTTGAAGTAGGAGAGAATGTAATACCCCGTATTTCAACTACACTAAAGAGGATAAATTAAAGAATAATTAATTTGATATCCATAATTAAGGGAAACAGATTACGTCATTGCGTCCGCCTCGAAATCCTGATCAAGTAGACACTGGTTTGCATAAAACAGATAATGTATGAAGACGTTATAAACGGTAGAAGTTTGGCGAAAAGAGCAGGAAAAACCGACGCACTTGACAAGTGAGCCAAGGTATTTTTACACTGGCGCACCTGTGAAGTGTGCCCATGTTAATTTTCGGCACCTGGACCCAGACCCAAGTGGATGTTGACCCATGGCCCGATTCCCCTTAGGACTGACGTGGCAGTCAAATTCTGGAGGCTGGCAGCTATAAATATTCCCTCATTTCTCTTGTTTTCTCATACTAAGAACAATGAAGGACAAATGTTGTCAGTTCCTGAACTGAATCTAATCCATTCTTCTTCTTCTACAAATCAAGTTTAAAGATTTAAGTGTGGATCTGAGATTCGAACTTCACTTTTCTCCTTCTATTCTTATAGATCTGATCATTGTGAGTTCAAGTTACCTTTAGAATTGAATAATTAAAAGTAAGACATGATATGACTGTAATTTGGGTATATGCTCAGGATTGAACCATATCAGATCTGTTGTAATTTGTGAATCTATAAAATTTTGAATTAACAATGATGTGGATCTTAACCATTATCATTTTAGATCTACTTTTGATTATAGATCTAATTCTATTTAGATCATTTTGTACTTATCGTATTGCAATTGATATGGATCTTAGTCGTTTTCATGTTAGATCTACTTTTCATTATAGATATAATTCTATTTAGATAATTTTGTACCTATCATGTTGTAGTTGATTTGGAAATTAACCATTATCATGTCAAATCTACTTTTGATTATGGATCTAATTCTTTTTAGATCATTGTGTACCTATCATATT
The DNA here is from genome assembly GCA_030737875.1 of Allium sativum. Taxonomy (NCBI): domain Eukaryota; kingdom Viridiplantae; phylum Streptophyta; class Magnoliopsida; order Asparagales; family Amaryllidaceae; genus Allium; species Allium sativum. The sequence goes on along the minus strand of JASFAX010000020.1, from coordinate 63,074,477 downwards.
GTGGTTATTTTGGATCTTAACCTTATTTATGACAGATCTAGTTTTGATTATAGATCTAACTCACTTTTTAGATCATTTGGTACTTATCATGTTGTGGTTATTTTGGATCTGTTATTGGTTAGACATGTTTCAGATTTAGATCTAAAAATTCACCAAATTGTCATGACAAGTCTACCTTAGTTTCACTGTTTAGATTACCTTGTTCCTATAATATTGCGGTTAAATAGGATCTATTATTAGTTTGACATCTAAACTATTTTTTAGATCTTATCATGCCTGTTATGACATCCCTATTATGTTAAGATTGATTCTAATATCGCATGTTCACTAGATCCGTTCATATATGTCCATCTTATCATTATGTCGTTATATGATTATGCCACCACATGTTTATGTCAATCTTGTTAGAATAATCATTTCTGTCACCATGTCTCTTTTATTTTAACCTGGCTACTTTCTAGCCTAGGCATGACGTTAAATCATGCGAATATGTTAAAATGGGAACGAGGAGAAAAACAGTATAAATTGGGCATAATTTGTAAATGGAAAGTTTGGAATAACTTGACATTTAAAAACATGAATTTGGTCATATAATTAATTATGAAAATAATTAGGGAAAAAGAGGCAAGGACACCTATAAAGACATTGGTATAATTAATTAATAATTGAAAGGCTTAGGATTACAGTAATTAGAAACTGTAAATGGCACTTATGACATGAGGTTAGATTGCACTTGCGGTGGAAGTCTACCCAGAACTAATCGGCATATCCAACGACTGCAAGTGGTGATTCTAATGTGAGAGGTCTAAGTGCACAAATACGAGACGTACTATGACATGAGGTTAAGCCCGACTTGTGATAGAAGTCTGCCCAGAACCGACTGGAATATCCATCATCCACAAGTTGTAGGCCTAATGTGGGAGGTCTAGCACATTTTAACCATAATTGAATATGGTAATAAAAATGAAAACTTAACCTAGTTGAATCCATAAGGATTGTATGAGCCTGTTGAATCCGTGGGGTTAAGTAAACCTATTAAGTATGTGGGGTTAAGTATGCCTGTTAAATCTGTGGGGTTAAGTAAACCTATTAAATCGGTGGGGTTAAGTAGACCTGTCAAATCTGTGGGGTTGAGTAAACCTGTTAAATCTGTAATGTTTATACGAACCTATTAATTTAGAAAACTTAACTTGTTGAATATGTTGGGGTTATATTAACGCGTTAACTTGTAAAGTTTAACCCGTAAATCTATAGGGGGCTATGTGAATATTTAAATATGTTAGGCATAACCTGTCAAAATCCTAGTTTGTTGGGGACAGAAGATTTGTAAGGGTCAGCTTGTGTCATCTATTGTATAGGACCCATATTAGTTAGTAACCCATTCTGGTATTAAAGAGGGACCCCGCGCTGAGTAGGGGTCAGGGCATGCTTACGGAACTAATTATCAAAGGTTTATCTGAGAGGAGGTGTGTACGGGCGCATTCCCACGGACTCATGTGGGTGCATGAATACGGCCTGCATCTAGGAAAATAAGCCGTTGTAGTACCAGTAAATAGGTCTGTGTCCTTCTGTAGGTTGCCACTTTCGGAAGTAATACACCTTATTATGGGGTCAATACAAGGTATTTACGAATAGGGAGCCGATCGACTGAGGGGTAGTAAATAGGGTACAACTCGTCCTGCCTGTTTCTATGGGGTACTTGTATTTTTGTCTGGGCTAACACCCATTATTTCTGTTTAGGTACTAGGTAATTCTGTTTGGGTTAAATTTCGTTACTAGAGTACACCCAAAACTACCATTATATTTCTGTTGGTATCATCCTATTTCTGTTAAGCAATTAAGGAGTATGTAATCCTGTTACATATCTGCTATACTAGTATTGGTGTAGAGAAATCTCTAGAAGCGCTATCATGTTTACCTCGTCATACTTGATGTTATCTTTCTTGTCCATCTTATATACCTGTCATGATACTTTTACTTATTTACTTGCTAAAAGTGACTGGACTTGCCAGAATTTATGTTTGACCCTTTTTGTTTCCTCTTCTTTCTTCCATTCCCCCCCCCCCCCCAGTTGGCAGGGTGGGAATTCTCAGGCTTAGTCAGGACTCGGTTATCATCTTGCTTGGAGCAGCTTTTGAAGTACTGCTCGGTTTCTATCTTTAACTACAATGGCTTTGTCTCTTTTGGGGAATTATGCTTTTTATGTATTTTATGTACTTTGATGGTACAAGACAAAAGTTTTATATTATTGTAATGGGTTTAATGTAGTTCCAGACTTATGGTATTTTGGACCATGATGTTATGATTTATATATGAAATAGAATTTTAAATCCCGCTATTGCTTTTATATTTATCTTGTAATATTTCTGTTTCTGTTTACCTATAACGCTTCACGAAACTTAATGCATTCTCTTAGTGAGTGACATTAATGGACGTGGGGTGTCACATTCAAGGCTAACTAAAACAACGGTGTGAAATGGTGGCATGATCCTTCTCCTTATCGCCTATATGAAATCGCGATATCCCCAAAAATCATTTTAGTTCCCTTTGTTTCTTTGGAAAACCGCAAGGCTTTAGTTCAATTAAAAATGGCCTACACTTGTACTTTCAAAGTCAAAATCAAAGTAATGCGGTCCAAGTCTAAGACAAACTGAGGTGTCCTATTTCTCCTCCTCCATCAAAACCGAGCTAGCCGGAAATTAGGTTGGCTAGAACCATGGGTTCGGAGATGCGATTGGTTTTTATCTAGGTCTCGACTTCTACGGTAGCACAACTTGGTGGATTTCCGTACAAGCAAGTATCGCGCGTCCCTATAGCAAGAAGATTCAGTCCGATTTCACATTTTGTTCTGGAACTCGAGTTTGTATTTATGGCGATGGGATGAGGAGTGCGACAGGGTGATCTGGGTTCAATGTTAAACAATGTGAAGTCGGAAATTAGTACCATGAAAGGGCGATTGAAGTGATGAAGCAACAACTTGATACATAATGTTCTTATCTAGTTAAGAATATCGTTGAGGTTATAGGAATTTGGGGAAGGTGAGGCTAGGGAAGATGGTGCGAATATGGATCTTGATTCGTGAAGGAAAGGAACCTGCATGGTATTCAAAAACCATAACTAGACAAAACCATTTTTTTCTTTCTGTTGATTGGTTGGTGGATCCTGATGCTTCTTGGAAGTGGCCAAGTTTAGGATGGTGGAGATGGTCGATAAAATGGTTGGTGGCAGTAGTGACATGAAGAAGAGTAGTGGAAAGGACTGTTGTGTTCTCGCATGAAAATTTTGGGAAGGAGAAGATGGATTAAGGTATATACCTATTTAATAAAAAAATTATGTAAAATAATTTATTGGTTTAGTTTAGTGCTTAGTAAATTTGTTGAATGATAGCTAATCGGTAAATTAAATCAAATAATCATAGGTATATATTTCATTGAGACAATTCAAGTACATTCATAACACGAGATATGGAAATAAATAGGATATTCAACAAATGCAATTTCAGTGAGTAAATCTCATTCATAAATTTATTTTATCATTAAAAATAAATTGTTGGCTACTTGGATGGATTTATTAATTGTTATCAGGTGTGATTATTATAAATATATTAGTTATTTAGGCTTCGTGTTTGTGGTTATTATATATATATATATATATATATATATATATATATATATATATATATATATATTGGTGGTTGGATATTTCCCGCTGTATCGTTAGCGGAAGCCCATAGTATCATTAGCAGAAGACCCTAGCTCCCCACGCTATGATAGTGGATGACCTTTTATACCGCGATATCCTGCCTCGAAGCAAGATGGGTATTATTTATGTTAGCTAACGTCTGTGATGCAGGGAAAACTGATTGGAGGGATCCAACTGGATTCCTCAAAAATATTATTATTTGTTTTTTTCATATATATTATCTTATATAATGTGTTTTTAATTGGTTGAATGTCGCTGGCCTTAAATGCTAATTTATAAAAATATTATGAAAAGTGATTGTGAAATTTATAAGGGGTTCTATTTTTAAAAATAGAATTTGAATTTTGAATGGGCTATACAAATATTAGCTTGTTTTGAATATATAAACAAGTATTAAAATTTATAAACGATGTATATAAATTGAATGTTACAGGAAATTGAAGTATTGAAATTTATAAATAATGTTTATAAATTGAATAATGCAGGGAATTGAAGTGAAATTATAAATCATGTTTATAAATGAAGGAAAATAAATTATCATTGGATAATATGAATATTTAAATTCAAATGTGAATATAAAATGAACTGGTAATCGTTTTAAATAGAAAACGATGAAATTTATTCAATTGTTCGGAAAGAAAATTTAATTGGATAATTAAATTACATTATGATAAATTTATAAAATAAATTATATCCAAAAAGGATATTATAATTTTATTAATTAGAAACTAATATTTAAATTGAAAATTTAGAATAGATTCTATATTTATATAGATAAGTTATAATAAATAGAATATTCCAAAATAAGATTTTGGTTTAAATAGATTTGAAATGGAACCTGTTGGAATTTATAAAACAAGTAAATTTATAAATAATGTTTATAAATATAGTGAATTAATTATTTGGAGATATTCTGTAATTTTAAATTCAAGTATGAATTTAAAATATAATTTGAAATCATTTCGAAAAAGGAACGACAGTTTGATTCCAGGATTAGGAATATGAAATGAATTGGGTTTAAGGTAGATTTGAAATGGAACTTGTTTTAATATATGAAACAAGGAAGTTGAATTTATAAATGGTGCTACAAATTTAGTGAAATAAATTATCATTTGATAAATTAGGAAGTTAAATTCAAATATGAATTTAACAGTGAATTCGAAATCGTTTAGAAAAAGGAACGACGAATTTATATATGGAATTCGGAATATAAACCAAGATGAGACAAATCAGAAGGATTTATAGTTTAAAATTCGATTATAAATTTTTTTTCTAAATAATTTACTTATAAAGGAATTAGAATTTAATATAGAAGATTGAATTATAAATAAATTTATAACTGAGATACGAAATAATTGGCGATTTGGGATAATCAGGATTATTAAGTTGAATTGGGAAAATTGGTTTAATATTGTAACGTCCTAGATTTTACTTGTATAATTTTAAACACTTAAATTAATTTTAAATGTTTAATTTGATTAATAAATAGATTTTTATATTTAATTTATCGATTTAATAATCAATATACGTATTAGTATTGAAATTGTGATTCGGTAAACGAAACAGTTAAATTTACAGTTAAAAATGAATTAAAATAATTCAGTCAATTAATATAAATTCTACATTGAATTAGAATGATAATAAATTTTTATTATCGATAAATTTATTCATTTGAGATAGAGTTATATTTTAAACTGAATTAAATTTTAATCGTCAGTTTGAATTGATATCCTTTCCCGACAATCGAACTATACTTCGAAGCCTATTCCAATATGTCCATAATAGTGATATTACCCCAGGAAGGTCGATAGCTGCGTTTAAATCAGAGTTTGAAATCACAAAATATTTAAAACTACGTTGGTACAAATCAAAATCAAATCAAACAAAAAAATCAAATAGTGAATTCACACTAAAATAAAGGGACGACCTGTTTTGTACCGTCACGCAGGCAAATACCTTCATCGAGCTGTACAAAATGCCTCTCCTCCTCAAAATCAAGTAGACGTAAAATTAAATGGCTTTGATACTGCGTGTTCCTCGCGCATCTATAAATTAAGCCCGGGCTTCACTTTTTTCTTCATTCTGAAATCACAAATTCCCTTTCCTTCGTTTCTCTACTCTGTCGAATTAATCACAAAATCCAATCATCGATCAAAAAAAACCGCGAGTTGCAATTCCAAAGCCATCGATTACTCTGATGCTCGACTTCATGCTAAGCCATTGCGATTCCAGGGGAGGAAGGGTAGCGTTCAAAAATCACAGAGTTGAAGTGGGGTATGATTTCTTGAGCTACTGAACGACGTGAGTCTGGGTGCGAATTGATTTGGGCAGAGATGGAAAATTGATGGTGATTGGTGCGATGGTGTTCATCTGAGGGAAGCACGACTATTGATAACGAGATGATTTGGTAGTGCGTCGGTTTCTAAATCCTTGGCAATGAAGTTAGGGCGTGGGTGCATTGGTGATAACGAGGGTTACGATGGGATTTTAAGGGTACGATTTTGAGTTTTGGAAGGTCGACGTTGTGAAGTCGAACTGGTAGACTGGAGTTCGCTTGTGTTAAATGTCTGATGGAGTTCATTCTTTGGTAATGTACTGGAGTTCATGAAGCATGTTCCGGTGGAGTTGTTGGAAGTCAGGTAACTATTGCTGAATTCATTACCGATTTCTTTGAGTGTGTTGGGGGCTTTGTGTATCAATATTCATTAGGTTTGGGGTAGATAAATGTGTTAAATTGAAGATGCAGAACTTGGTTCAAAATAGTCTCATATTGATCAATGCCTTAAAGATTTTTGTGATATTGCTCCTATGAAAACAGTTTAGTTGCATTGGCTGATTTGAATACAACCACACATGATATGAATGGGACAGATTTTATTGAGCTTTTAGCTAAACTGGTTGCAATATGTTATTTGGAAAAGGCAGGTGTTTCGAGCTAAGGGAAATGAGGTGGAGGCGGTAGCTCATGTGAAGGAAGGTTGAATGTTGGTGGCAGATGTTGATTTCATGAAGCATAGTGGACGTAGGGAGGAGAAAGAATAAGGAAGAGGGTGTGTTCTCTTACTAGAAATCTACAGACTTGATTATCATTTGGAAGAAGAATTAGCGCATGCCAAAATGAATTAGAGAAAATAATAAGGTAATTAAGAATTTGCTAGCGAAGTAGTTAATTCATTTAAAATTTATTTTAATGTGTACTATATTGAATGCAATAACTTGCTCAAATTAGATCAAAATCGTACGAAATCAACGACGGGTGGCTCATGAGGATACAGGTCACAATCTGGAATCTAAATTGGCATGACTCGCAAACTAGATAAATCGAGGTGAGTAAATCTCAATTAAAATTTATTTTTATAACAAAATAAATTGTTGGCTGCTTGGTTGCATTTTTGAATTGTTTATCGGTCTTGATTATTATATATGTTAGTTATATTAGGCTTGGTGGTTGTGGCTATTATTATATATATATTAGATTTCCCACAGTACCATTAGTGGATGCCCGTAGTATCATTAGCGGATGACCCTATCGCCCCACAATATATGAGTGGATGACCTTCTATACCGTGATATCCTGCCTTGAAGCAGGATTGGTATTATTATATTGTCTAACATCTGTAAATGCAGGGAAAACAGGTTGGAGGAATCCAACTGGATTCCTCAAAAATTATTTATCGTTGTTCATATATTTATAAATGCGTGGAATGTTGAATTGAGTTGATGTTGTGTGTTGAAAGCTTGAATATCACTGGCCCTAGATGTTGATATTTAAAAAAATCATAAAAATTGATTTTTAGATTTGAAAAAGGGAATTTTATTTTTTGAAATAAAATTCGAATTTTAATAGGCTAAGAAAACATAACTTGTTTTTGATAATAAAACTAGTAGTCGAATTTTAAACAACACTTAAGATCAGATAGAAAAATTATCATTGGATAATTTAGAAATCGAAACTCAAGTGTTAATTTGGAAAAGGGAACCTATTTTCTGAAAATAGAAATGGGATTTGAAATCAAAAACTTTTTTTAATATTTAAACAAGAAGTGTTATTTATAAACAATTTTTACAAATAAAAGAAGGGAATTTTTGTTGGACAATTTATTTAAATTCAAGTATGAATTTAAAAACGGATTTATAATTTGAATCGCCTCAGGGAAAGGAAACGACGAAATATATTTAAATGTTCAAAATGTAAACTGGATTTATGGTTTGAATTAGTCGATATCGAATTTATGGAAATAAGATTTATTTCCAAAATATATTGGCGTTGTATTAAATAGAAATTTAAGATTTTAAATATGAAAATATATTCCATGTTAATATATATATAAGTAATAAAATAAAATGGTCCAAAATGATATTCGAGTTTCATATAGTTTATTAAAATTGAAAGTTGTTTAATAAAGAAGTATATTTGTAAACAACGTTTATAAGTGCGATGGAGTTATTTTCATCGGATAATTTGAAATTGATTTTTCTAGAGTAAGTATGGCTTAAAAATCCATATTGTAATGGAATAAAAGGTAACATTTTAATTGAGTTTTGTATTACAAGCTTTTATCTATCCCAAGATAAGAACAAGTCGGTCAAGGTCTGAGAGGTAAATAAAATACCCCAACTTAAACAGTTTCACTATTATCAAGGGATGATATTAGTTTGTAATAGTGAAGTATGTTGAAATAATTTATTATTCGCATAAAATATTTTATAACTGAAATCCGATTATATCAAATTTTAAATAATTCAATTCCATGGGAATTAAAATTGAATATAGAAAATTGGGGTTCGAATTAATTTATAACTGATTATGAATATGGAGCAAAATCGTCGACGAATGTGGGAAATCGGGATTGTTAAGTCTGATTTGGATAACAGGTTTACTCCAAAATATTGAAAGTGGAATTGAAATTTATTTTCTAAATGATGTTTTTAAAACGTTATATTTATTTTAATTAAAACGAACTCGCCGTTGCGCAGTAGTTCGTAATTTGGCATTCAAAACTTCAATTGAGATATAGAACTCGATATAAGTCAGAATTTGATGAAACCAGAAATGTTGGGACCTACTGAATAATAATGGAAGATAAAAATTTGGATTTTGACTTAAAGATTTTGAGTTATGTCAAAATCAAATTTTAGAAAAGTCGTAGTAAAATCGTTTCAAAACTATAACGATTTAATTAATTAATTAGAAGGATTTTTAGTGAATAAAAAATCTGAATTTCCATTAGAAAATCCAGATTTGAGTTATAAATTAAATATGAACTCTATAGACGAAGTGATTTTCTGACAAAAATCAGATTTTGTTATTTAATGAAGTTAATTGATTAGAAAAAATTAGTAAAGAAATAGTGGGTGGGACTGAATGTGGTGAAATTAAATAGTGTATGGAATAAATGGAAATGCAGGTATGTATATTAGACAGGTATGGGATGAAGAGTAGGAAGAGAGTATGAAGATTATAATTTAAGTGCCCGACAAAAAGGTACATGTTTCATTATCCATATGAGGTTTTATGAGCCGAATCGGCAAGCCGGTTGGCTTTTTGATTTTATTTTTAAAAAGAAAGGGCCTAGAGTGGCGAGTTGTAGTTTGAACGATCGATCGGTATAGGGAAAGTGCTGGCGAAATTTTCCGAAAATTTAAGGAGTCAGAATAATTTTAAGAAATTTTGAAAATAGAAATCAATATGTCGATAAATATAGAATTTGATAAGGGATTTGGAAAATAATTAATGAATAAAAAGGGATAGTGATTGTTTGACTGTTTGGATGGATGTTTTGTTTTCCTTTGATTGTTAAATCACCGGTTATCAAAGATTTTTGGACCATCGTTGTCAATACGGAGAGACCAGTTGGATTTAATATCTAAAAACCACTCCGTATAGGCATGGACGTTGCAAATTAGATTATTTGTAGATAAAATCGAAGATGGAGTAAATTGCAAGAGCTGTTATGTTTGTCCAATACCAAGACAACTTGTTTGGACGAACATCTGACAGAATATTCCTAACAGATCATATAAGATGATCTTTTCAAGGTATTACGTCTGGTGGTGGAGGAATCCGTTTCTCTTAGCTTTTGTACCCATAATATTTTTGAGAAGACCAACTAATGATTTGACGGGTTTGACGATGTGACATTCAAAGTGAATGATGGCCAGATGTTCTGAAAGATTAACGTATCATCAAGCCTCACAACCGGGAAATGACAAAAATCGGGCAGGCAGCATGGCTAGGTGGGTCATACCCAAGCAAGGTATATTTGTCACCGATCTAGAGAAAATTCAATTATTTGTTCTTCTTTCGATTCTGTATCTTACGGATTACGGTTGGACGGCCGACAACCGTGGGTGACAATATATTCGCTACACTCAAGCTAAATGAGTGGGCGGCCATGTGTGGTCGGGTTGCAAGATGTTCTTGCTGAACCTCAGTGTATCCTCTCTAGAGTACACTGATCGGGAGGTGGTCGCATACCTTGTCATAGTTGGAATCCAATCTCCAATAAGCGCCCTGTGGTTTTTTTATTTTATACTATATATGTAGAGCATGAGATGCAAGCATTCTACTATTTGGTTATTTAATTGATTAGAAACTATTATAATATCACTGGATCTTGATATCAAAAATATTTTTGGTTATAGTAAGGTAAAAGCCGTCCATGTTTATTTGTGGGCTGGTCTTACTATTACCCTTTCTTTCAAAGGATTTTCAAAGTTAAACAATATGGTTGGAGTTTACTCACACTAGTCCCATAATTGACCCAGAGTTTATTTTTTTGTTTTTCCTAAACTCTGGGGTGCCCAAATTTGTACGGGAAGTCAAGTGTTTCAGGCTTTTACAGATACACTTGGAGGAGCTCGAAGCAGGAGGCTTCACCGTTAGTTATTTTAGAGTTATTTTTCGCTATATCAAATGTTGTATTATACTCTGATGATGGTATGTAAATATGATACAAAATTTTGTATTTCAAAGGTTATATTATATAATATATTTTATTCGTTCCACTGTGAGATTCTATGTTATTATTTCTGTTCTCCTTCTATCTATTCTATTTTTTTAACCCTAATGACTCGTATTTCTGCATTATTTGAGTTGGACGTGTGTTGTATTAGTCGGCTCAGATAGTATGGATTTGTGGGTCATCACATTTGGTATCAGAGCTTAGGTTGAGCAAACACCTAGGCTTTGGTGGGGGTTTACTCGTTAGAGATAGGGTCAGTAGTACACTAGAATGAGTATGAAGAGTACATATAAGAAAGCATATTTGTAGATTATATAAAAACTGTTTTATATTGTGTTGATTGGTTTGTCGAGTGGTTTATGAATTCTGGCCGGTACAGAATGTATAAATGTACCGATAGGCATTTCAAAACCCTTGGACAGAGTAATTTGACACAGTATTGTTTAAAAAGCTAGGTAAATGAAATAATTTTACCAAAAACTATATTTTTATATATAAAAGGAATAATTTTCTGAAATTATTATTATATATAGATGTGCTGGTAGAGATTATAATCAAATTAGATTATAAAATTGAAATCGTTATATATAACCAAATAAAATTTATAAATACAAATGAGATGAATTAAAATTGGATTGAAAGCAAAATTTGGAATTTAAATCCTGATGTTTGGAAAATATATTCTGAAATATTATGTAAATAATACAGCTTTTATTTGGAAGGATTTTTGAATAAAAATCATTTTGAATGAATTTTGAAAGTAATAAAGCACTGAATTGAGTTTCTAAGTGATGGATTGCTACCATAGTGAGATTTCCAAGGTAAATTTATTTTAGAAAATAAGTTATTTTGGAAAAATCAAATGTTTTGAATTTGAGGTGGTTATAAATATATGTTTATATATTTATATGATTTCAAAAGAATTTGAAATAAATACTGGGAATTTGAATTCTTTAATTTAACTTAAGAAAGTTAAAGGAATTGAAAGGAATAAATTGATTTGGAACTAAATTGAAATGGGCTTTTGGAAAGTTAACGGGTCTGTAGCATTTCTTCTGCCTCAGTGATTTCGGGGATGAAATTCTTTTAAGGGGGTAGTTATGTAACATCCTGGATTTTAGTTGTATAATTTTAAACATTTAAATTAATTTTAAATGTTGAATTTGATTAATAAATAGATTTTTATATTTAATTTATCGATTTAATAATCGATATACGAATTAGTATCGAAATTGTAATTCAGTAAACGAAACAGTTGAATTCACAGTTAAAACTGAATTTAAATAATTCATTCGATTAATATAAATTCTACATTGAATTAGAATGATAATAAATTTTTATTATCGATAAATTTATTCATTTGAGATAGAGTTATATTTTAAATTTAATTAAATTTTAATCGTCAGTTTGAATTGATATCCTTTCCCAACAATCGAACTAGACTTCGAAGCCTACTCCAATATGTCCATAATAGTGATATTACCCCAGGAAGGTCGGTCACTGCGTTTAAATCAAAGTTTGAAATCACAAAATATTTAAAACTACGGCGGTACAAATCAAAATCAAATCAAACAAAAAAATAAAATAGTAAATTCACAATAAAGTAAAGGGCCGACCAGTTTTGTTCCATCACGCAGACAAATACCTTCATCGAGCTGTACAAAATGCCTCCCCTCCTCAAAATCAAGCAGACATGAAATTAAATGGCTTTGATACTGTGTGTCCCTCATGCATCTATAAATTAAGTCGGAGCTTCACTTTTTTCTTCATTCTGAAATCACAAATTCCCCTTCCTTCGTTTCCCTTCTCTGTCGAATTAATCACAAAATCCAATCATCGATCAAATAAAAAAACTCGTGTTGCAATTCAAAATCCATCGACTACTCTGATGCTCGACTTCATGCTGAGCCATCGCGATTTCAGGGGAGGAAGGGTAGCGTTCGAAAATCACGGGGTTGAAGAGGGGTACGATTTCTTGAGCTGGTGAACGACGTGAATCTGGGAGCGAACTGATTTGGGTGGAGATGGAAAATCGATGGTGATTGGTGCGGTGGTGTTCATCTGAGGGAAGCATGACTGTTGATGACGAGATGATTTGGTAGTGCGACAGTTTCTAAATCCTTGGCAGTGAAGTTAGGGCGTGGGCGCATTGGTGATAGCGAGGATTGCGATGGGATTTCAGGTGTACGATTTTGAGTTTTGGAAGGTCGACACGGTGAAGTCGATCTGGTGGACTGGAGTTCGATTGTGTTAAATGCCTAATGGAGTTCATTCTCTAGTAATGTACTGGAGTTCGTGAAGCATGTTCCAGCGGAGTTGTTGGAAGTCCAGTAACAATTGTTGAATTCATTACTGATTTCTTTGAGTCTGTTGGGGACTTTGTGTATCGATATTGATTAGGTTTGGGGTAGATAAATGTGTTAAATTGAAGATGTAGAGCTTGGTTAAAAACAGTCTCATATTGACCAATGCCTTAAAGATGTTTGTGATATTGCTCATATGAAAACAGTTTAGTTGAATTGGCCGATTTGAATACAACAACACATGATATGAGTGGGATAGATTTTATTGAGCTTTCAGCTAAAGTGGTTGCAACATGTTCTATGGAAAAGGTTGGTGTTTCGAGCTTAGGGAAATGAGGTGGAGGCGGTAGCTCATGTGAAGGAAGGATGAATGTTGGTGGCAGATGTTGATTTCATGAAGCATAGTGAACGTTGGGAGGAGAAAGAATAAGGAAGAGGGTGCATTCTCTTACTAGAAAGCTACAGACGTGATTTTTATTTAGAAGAAGAATCAGCGCATGCCAAAATGAATTAGAGAAAATAATAAGGTAATTAAGAATTTGCTAGCGAAGTAGTTAATTCTATTTTAATGTGTTTGGTATTGAATGCAATAACTTGCTCAAATTAGATCAAAATCGTGTGAAGTCAGCAATGGGTGGCTCGTGAGGACATAGGTCACAATCTGGAATCTAAATTGGCATGACTCGCAAACTAGATAAATTGAGGTGAGTAAACCTCAATTAAAATTTATTTTTATAACAAAATAAATTGTTGGCTGCTTGGTTGCATTTTTGAATTGTTTATCAGTCTTGGTTATTATATATGTTAGTTATATTAGGCTTAGTGGTTGTGGCTATTATTATATATATTGGATTTCCCGCAGTACCATTAGCGGATGCCCGTAGTATCATTAGTGGATGAACCTATCGCCCCATGATATATGAGTGGATGACCTTCTATACCGCGATATCCTGCCTTGAAGTAGGATTGGAATTATTATGTTGACTAACATCTGTAAATGCAGGGAAAACAGGTTGGAGGAATCCAGCTGGATTCCTCAAAACATATTTATTGTTGTTTATATATTTATAAATGCGTGGAATGTTGAATTGACTTGAATTGATGTTGTGTGTTGAATGCTTGCATATCACTGGCCCTAGATGTTGATATTTAAAAATATAATAAAAATGGATTTTTAGATTTGAAAAAGGGAACTTTATTTTTTGAAATTAAATTTGAATTTCAAATAGGCTAAGAAAACATAACATGTTTTTGATAATAAAACAAGTAGTCGAATTTTAAACAATGTTTAAGATCAGATAGAAAGATTATCATTTGATAATTTAGAAATGGAAACTCGAGTGTTAGTTTGGAAAAGGGAACCTATTTTCCGAAAATAGAAATGGGATTTGAAATCAGAAACATGTTTTTAATTTTAAACAAGAAGTGTTATTTATAAATGATTTTTACAAATAAAAGAAGGGAATTATATATTGGACAATTTGTTTAAATTCAAGTATGAATTTAAAAAGGGATTTATAGTTTGAATCGCCTCAGGGAAAGGAAACGATGAAATATATTTAAATGTTCAGAATGTAAACGGGATTTATGGTTTGAATTAGACGATATTGAATTTATAGAATTAAGATTTATTTCCAAAATATATTGGCGTTGTATTAAAAAGAAATTTAAGATTTTAAATATGAAAATATATTCCATGTTAATATATATATATAAGTAGTAAAATAAAATGTTCCAAAATGATATTCGAGTTTCAAATAGTTTATTAAAATGGAAAGTAGTTTAATAAAGAAGTACATTTGTAAACAACATTTATAACTGTGATGGAGTTAATTTCATCGGATAATTTGAAATTGATTTTTCCAGAGTAAGTATGGCTTAAAAATCCATATTTTAATGGAATAAAAGGTAACATTTCTGTAACGTCCAGGAAAAGTATCGACGCTCGAATCTTCAACAATAATACATAATCACGTATTACTTGTCAAAAATCCAAGTACTGAAAATCCCAACTGTTAATAGAAAGAAGTTAGAGAATGAGAAGTAGAAAGAAAGAAATAGTAGAATAGAAGAAAGAAGAACACATCATAATCTCACAGCGGAACGAATAAATATAATATAACAAATCTCTTTATAAAATAAAACTGTATATACACATACCATTTATCAGAGTACAACATACATCAATCACAGCAGAAATAAACTTTGTATAACTAACGGTGAAGCATCCTGCTCCCAGCTCCTGGAACTCCAAGCGAAATATAACCTGTAAATATATTCGGTCTTACCTGAGCACAATTGATTTAAAACAAAATTCACCGGGTCGGTCTGGAATACTTTCAATGATAAATTCACAGAACACATAACTTGTTTAACCTTAGAAAAATCCTTTTTGAAATAAAAGTTTAATAGTAAGACCAGCCCACACATAAAAACAGACGGTTTTTACCTTACTATAACCCAAAACATTTTTGAAATCAATATTTTTTTTGATATTATAATAATGTCTATCAAACCATAAATAAATAATAATCTAGTAGAACGCTTGCATCTCACGCTCTACATATATAGTATACAAATCAAAAACCGCGAGCGCATATTAGAGATTGGATTCCAACTATGACAAGGTATGAGACCACCTGCCGATTTTGTATCTCTAGAGGAGAATACACTGGGTTCAACAAGAATGTCTTGCAACCCGGCCCACACATGACCGACCACTCAATTCGCTTGAGTGTATCGAATGTATATCACCAACGGTTAGGCTCAAACCCCCGTTTCCCGAAAGGGACAACATCGATAGACTAAAGAAGCAAAAGGAATTTCTCTAGATAGGTGATTATACAACCTAATGGGAGCGACCCACATAGCCATGCTGCCTGCCCGATTTTTGTCATTTCCCGGTTGGTGAGGCTTGAGGCTACGCTTTATCGTCACATCAGGTTCACTTTGGATGACACATTGTCGGATCCATCAAAAATCACTAATCGACGTCTACAACAATACATTACGTGTCAGCTAAAAGAATTTCCTTCTCCGCTTCCACTCTTGGTACGGTTGAAGAAATCAATGTACATGACCTTTCTCGAAATACTCTGTCAGACATCCATCCATACAAGTCATCCAGGAACAGGATGAACCGAAGGCACTCTCCTACCGCATCCTAGGTATCACCCTGTAGATCAGTAGCGAGAAGTCCTTGTAATCCGAAGATTTCAATCACGACCGAATCACATGTCATCATAACTCTGGTAGCTAGCCAAAGAAATTTAACGAGTAGTTCTTCCACTCATGAAGATCAATGGTCTTCAATGCTCCATCTCGACCATCTTCTGATATCTTCACGTTACGTGTTTGCTGGTCGAAATGGTTTTCGAATAGGAATTCGAACCCGGTCTTTCCGTACAAACAATCGATAAAAGGCCATACTTTGATAGTCGGTTATTTAACTATCAAATCATAACAGTGTATCTCAATGGATTGGCAGCTTAGGTCCTTTATTTAAAATATTCCATTAAACCATTCCATCGATTTCTTGTAATCGATCCCATAACTTTAATCTTATCCAAACTCTTATGGTTTCAATACTTTGAAAACATTACTTAACGCTTTCTTTGTCAACTTCTCTTTTTATTTCTTGTTTGGAAATATTCCCATATTCATTATCAATATCTTTTATTTTCTTTATCATGGGCATCGTTTATATATTCTTTAAATCCTTTTCGTATTCCTTTCTATTTGAAAAACATCGCTTCAGCTTTATAAACATACTTTCCATTTCCTTTACGACTGAGAGTATCATTATATTTCTTTTTAATCCAACAACATATACTAAATTACCAAAACCTTTACTTTATCTCGATTTAACCATCTCACCTAATTCAGCTCTTAGGTGAATACTTAAAAATCATCATTTTGGGTTCTTTTTTTCCCAACTTTGTTTATATGATTTGAACTAAACTCCAAATCTTACCATACTGATTCATTTCTAGCTTTATCTCGTTTCAAAAAGAATTCCAATTGAAAAGTACTCGCTTTAGTTATAAATAATTAAAAATAATTATATTTCCACTTAAATAAATCTAGCATAGTTAAATCCATTTAAAAGGTTATTTTAAATAATGATAAATTTCTTTGATCGCGAACAACTCGAGGATCACCTCTCTATACATTACATACATTTATCATCTCTCGATAATTGCAAAGCCGTTCAAGTTGGGGTATTCTAATTACCTCTTTGACCTTGATCGACAGCGTTCTTATCTCAAGATAGATATAAGCTTGTAATTTTAAACCAAAATTTCTATATACATAATCCAATATACTATACCCATATCCATTTGTCTCGGTTTTATAAACCATTTCCCTTTATTTTAAAACCCAGTTTCCAAGTTAATTCCTTTTTCCTCATCGAGTTAACTCTCCGGTCCTAATCACCATTCAGATTCAATATGATTTTCGATAAACTATATCTTACGTTGGTAACTTTGTTCTAATCTCTTTGCTTACATTATTCTACTACCTAATATCCCTTTTCATGAATCCCTTTAATCACCCATTTATCATCGCCTCCATTTTTACTTGATAAATCTTGTTAAAATCCGCACATTTACTTATAATCCACCTTTACAAACCTTGTTTGAAAACTCGGATTACAACCCCTTTTATAAGACTCTTATTATATTTAAAACTAACTTAATGCTAATCATCACCTCAAATAAAAAACATCGCTTTAATTATGTTTTAAAGCTTCTCTTTAATATCACTCTGGCTCGATGTCCTTTATCCACTTATGTTTATAACATTCTGGGATTTATAACCAAGTCCTTGGTAACCTTTTACTTAGTTAAAATCTTATTATAATTTGATTTTCCATTTTGAAAGGAAATGGCAATAATTTGAACAATAGATTTAATTATTATTACTACAATAATTAACTTCATTATTAACCAAATAAAAACAATCTATCTCAATAATTAATCATTCCTTAATTAACTTCATTTTTAATTAAAGGTTAAATCATTTGACAAAGGTTATTGAATAATAATTAAATTTACAAATAATTAAGTAATTCAATAATCACTTAAAATTGTAGTTAATCAAAGATTAACTAACTTCTAACGAATTCGAATATTCAGAAACCTATTGATTGGATTTAACAACCCAATCGTCAATTTCAAGTCTAAACATTTGGCCTTGCCAACCGTAACCATCAGTCATGTTGCTAACTGATTTCTATTCATTTTCTCTCCTTAAATTAATTAAATAACTTAATTAATTTAAAATATTAGTTAATTGTTTTGAAAAAAACAATTATTCTCCCTCTACAAACTCGTAGGTTAGTTTCTGACTCCTGTTCATAAAACTACGTAGAAATTCATTATATAAACTTTTAATCCTCACATTTCTAAAACGTGATTTTAATTATAAATATAATTATAAACTTTGATTTTAATCGACTCATATAAAATAAAACTTGAAACCTTTAATTTATTTATAAAATAAATTAAACTCCGTCAATTTGCCTATCAGCAAAACAACGTCATAAATCATTAGATTTAGACCATCACTGCCAATCAGTTAATCAATACTTGTCGGTTGATAAAAATTACCACACCAATAACAACCATTCAACCATAATCACTCAGACAGGTTTTCAATGTAAATTTAGGGTTCAAACAGTTCACGTGTAAGCATTATAAAAATAAACAATATCAATAACATTTGAGGAATCCGGTCGGATTCCTCCAACCTGTCCTTCCCTGCATCTCAGATTGTTATAACATTTCATGATAGTATATAATTTTGAATAAACCAATTAATGATGATAAATTAACAAAATCCAATAGATTAACCATCAGCAACCCAAACAGCCAATCAATCAGTATATATTTTTAATGATATTTAATTATGTGGATTTATCACATCATAGTGGTCTAGAAAAGTGTGAGAATTAACTCACCAGTCAATACGGTTGACGGTTGAAGCATTTGTTTCACGTGATGTTTAACGGATGTTTAAAATTATGTGAAATTCCAACTATCTCTGTTTGCAACCCAACTAGTGTGTACGCGTAGTGCTCTCACTACGATCCCAACGGATCCAGTTTTGCTGAAATCCGATAACGTATGAAAAAGTTACCGCTATTTAAATCTTGTATAATTTAAACGATAATTTAAACTAACCTAATTATTAATTAATTAATTAAACTTTAAACTAATTAATTACCTAAGGTTGACCGTTAATTACCTTTCAATGACTAGGCCACGTCAGCAATTATACGCGCTTCCCCCTTTTGCCGTCTGAACCCCCGATGTCCCCTATCCTCTTGAATTCGAACGTAAAAGCTCCACCCCAAACATCACCTGTCAGGACGCCTACGACAGAGCTGGGCCCACCTCACAACCACCAGTCTGACCGCGTGACAGAGGCGCCTCACCACCTCGAACGTCGTACCTCCAGACTCCCTCCTCCGCTTGGAAATCGCTCGACAACGGAACCCCCAAAACCCCAAATTCGCCACCACCGTGACACTGATCGATGCCGCACCACCACCAAAACCTCGGCCTCGGCACCCCTTTCGACTTCGCTTCAGACCCGAACCACCTCGGACACCACAGCCGTCGGATTTTGTAGAAATCTGATTCCAGCTTTTGCGAAAATCCCCAAATTGTCATCCTCCGTTCATCTTGCTCCACCGGCCACCACAGGCACTTTCTGGCCTTCGACCCCAAGGGAAAAATGTACACCTCTTCGTCCTCTACAAGTCTACCTTAGGATCCACCCTCAATCTACACTCTAAATTTCTCAAACCCCCCTAAAAAGGAAAGTCATATCTGACTTTTCTTCGCTGAATCCTGCGAACTCCAACGACCTTTGGTGCTGGTATTTTGTGTAAAGGTAGACCTCGACTGGATCTACAACATTGCTTTGGGTTCCATCTACAAATTCTTGCCGGATTTTGAGATATAAATTATTTTGTAACCGGGGATTTATTTGCAAATTTGATGAAGAATTTGATGAACGGCTGAAATGGGCTGTCTCTTAAGGCTTATTTATAATCGGAAATAATAATATTTTATGTTGACGTGTGATGATGACTAACGATATTTATTTCGTGTCTATCGCAAATTCGAACATCGTTTATGCGCTCCTGCACTCACATACAAACCCCGTTCGCAACATAAATTGATGTCATAGTATTATTTGACGTTACGGTCCTAATGAAGCTTGTTTCGACGAATTCCGTGCCCGTTTGCTCAAACAACGTTCGTTTACGTCCAAATGGTCGTTTTATTTTGCATTTTATTTTGCCACGCTCATAAATTAACCCCGATTGACGCGCCACTTGAAATCTAGCAATAATTTGCTGTTGTAGTCTCAATAATTTTTGTTTCGTAAAAAACGAAGTTCGTTTGAATAAAGTTCCTTTTATAACCGCCTAATTCAAATAAAATAAACCAATTTTAAAATACCTCCATATAATAATATTAAAATATTATAATTGGCCACATACGACTAGAATCCGATATAGATTCAAGATAATATAACATGGGTTGAAAACCAAGTCAGTTCGATATTTAAAATATTTAAAAACCCTTAAATTTATAAAATAAATAAATATAATTTATAAAGGAAATTCCATAGCGACCTTTTCAAAATTTGATTTGGACATAAAATAAAATCTACACTATTAAAATTCGATTTTTCTCTTTCATTGGAAAGATATCGTCAAACAGATTCCAGCATTTCTTATTTCAAGAAAATCTGACTTATTTTGGGCCCTGTACAGCCATTTGAAGTTCAAAACGCCAAATTACGAACTACCGCGCCGCTGCAACTCGATTTAAGATTAAATTATAAACTATATATATTCAGTCATCGTCAACTAATCGAAATTGCCAATATAATTCAATATAACCAGTATGGAACTATTTCAAACTGCCCGTTCACACTATGTTACCAACACACCATTTTCCGACTGTTTGGAGAATTAAAATATTATTTTATTATTTATTTAAATAATATATTCAAAAGAAAATCATTAAATTCAATTATTTAAATCCAAACCAATATTTTAAATAATAAAATAAATTAAATAATTACCAGAAAAATACGAGTCGTTACATTCCTTCCCCCTTAAAATAATTTCGTCCCGAAAATTGCTAAGGTAGGAAAAATGCTGTAAACCCATTTCTTTGACAAAAATATTTAATTAAAACTTGGTTTTATTTTCAAACTAACCTAATTGGCTTTAAAATCAATTTATTTCAAATAATAAAATTTTCCAAAAATTTCAAAAATATTCTAACACCTTAAATTTTAGAAAAATTTCGGCAGAGTCTCCACTGCACGGAGGAACATCTACAATATCGCATGTTCAAGAAATATATATACATCGACCAACATGGTCGGAAAAATCCAAAATCCAAAATAAAAACCCAAATAAAATCCAAAATTTTATATTTGCGTAGGCGTACCTTTTTGCGAGCGTTATTACGCGATAAGCGATAAATTTACTCGTGCTTACTCGATTAGCACGCCAAACTGGATTCAATTTTCATCAGAATTCTCTTGGATTAATTCTGTTCCTGTTCTCAACTTCAATAAAATTCATTAGTTTTTAAAACAATGTCAGTCAGATCGAAATATCCGTATCATCCAAATTATCCATATCATATATTTCAACCAACCAATTCCTTGGTTTCCACATTATACTATGATTCGTTTCAATAGTTTCAATTCATTTATTTCGGATCGGTTTTCAATCAACTGTTGGCGAATTCTATACAGACCATCCAGCACATAATAAACAACAAAGGCATAACAATTCAACCAACCCATTTTGACTTACATTAATATTTCTCGTTGGCTATCACTTTGGTTTCACATCAATTGATTTATATTGGGTTAATTCCGATCCAATTATCATTTACTCGATTTCACAAGTGAAATCTCTAATCCAGTTCAATATTCCAGTTTGAATTCTTATTCAAGTTATTCAAACAAATCCATATTATAATCATTTGAGAAAAATATATTTATAAAAATATAATTCGGGCAAAACTATATAAAAATAATTTTATAATTAGTCACAAATACGCTCTTCATGTATGCACTCAAACTCAATCTAGGGTATTACTAACCCCATGTCTATTGAGTTACGCCACAGAGCCAAGGTTATCACTAAACCAATAGCTCTGATACCAACTATAACGGCCCGGAAAAGTATCGACGCTCGAATCTTCAACAATAATACATAATCCTGTATTACTTGTCAAAAATCCAAGTACCGAAAATCCCGAATGTTAATAGAAAGAAGTTAGAGGATGAGAAGTAGAAAGAAATATTAGAATAGAAGAAAGTGGAAGAACACATCAGAATCTCACAGCGGAATGAATAAATATAATATAACTAATCTCTTTATAAAAGAAAACTGTATATACACATACCATTTATCAGAGTACAACATACATTAATCACAGTAGAAATAAACTTTGTATAACTAACGGTGAAGCCTCCTACTCCCAGCTCCTAGAACTCCAAGTGAAATATATCCTGTAAATATACTCGGTCTGACCCGAGCACATTTGATTTAAAAGAAAATTCACTGGGTCGGTCTGGAATACTTTCAATGATAAATTCACAAAACACACAACTTGTTTAACCTTGGAAAAATCCTTTTTGAAATAAAAGGATAATAGTAAGACCAGCCCACACATAAACACGGATGGTTTTTACCTTATTATAACCCAAAATATTTTTGAAATCAATATCTTTTTTGATATTATAATAATGTCTATCAAACCACAAATAAATA
The DNA here is from genome assembly GCA_030737875.1 of Allium sativum. Classification (NCBI taxonomy): domain Eukaryota; kingdom Viridiplantae; phylum Streptophyta; class Magnoliopsida; order Asparagales; family Amaryllidaceae; genus Allium; species Allium sativum. The sequence continues at coordinate 63,051,687 of JASFAX010000020.1, read as the reverse complement.
ATAATCTAGTAGAATGCTTGCATCTCACGCTCTGCATATATAGTATACAAATCAAAAACCGCGGGCGCTTATTGGAGATTGGATTCCAACTATGACAAGGTATGGGACCACCTACCGATAGTGTATCTCTAGAGGCGAATACACTGGGTTCAACAAGAATGTCTTGCAACCCGGCCCACACATGACTGACCACTCATTTCGCTTGAGTGTATCGAATGTATATCACCAACGGTTGGGCTCAAACTACCGTTTCCCGAAAGGGACAGCATCGATAGATTGAAGAAGTAAAAGGAATTTCTCTAGATAGGTGATTATACACCCTAATGAGAGCGACCCACATAGCCATGCTGCCTGCCCGATTTTTGTCATTTCCCGGTTGGTGAGACTTGAGGCTACGCTTTATCAACACATCAAGTTCACTTCGAATGCCACATTGTCAGATCCATCAAAAATCACTAATTGATGTCCACAACAATACATTACGTGTCAGCTAAAAGAAGTTTCCTTCTCCACTTCCACTCTTGGTACGGTTGAAGAAACCAATGTACGTGACCTGTCTGGAAATACCCTGTCAGACATCCATCCATACAAGTCATCCAGGAACAGGATGAACCGAAGGCACTCTCCTACCGCATCCTAGGTATCACCCTATAGATCAGTAGCGAGAAGTCCTTGCAATCCGAAGATTTCAATCACGACAGAATCACAAGTCATCATAACTCTGGTAGCTAGCCAAAGAAATTTAACGAGTAGTTCTTCCGCTCATGAAGATCAACGGTCTTCAATGCTCCATCTCGACCATCTTCCGATATCTTCACGTTACGTGTTTGCTGGTCGGAATGGTTTTCGAAAAGGAATTCGATCCCGGTCTTTCCGCACTAACAATCGATAAAAGGCCATACTTTGATAGTCGGTTATTTAACTATCAAATCATAACAGTGTATCTCAGTGGATTGGCAGCTCAGGTCCTTTATTTGAAATATTCCATTAAACCATTCCATCGATTTCTTGTAATAGATCCCATAAATTTAATCTTATCCAAACTCTTATGGTTTCAATACTTTGAAAACATTACTTAACGCTTTCTTTGTATACTTCTCTTTTTATTTCTTGTTTGGAAATATTCCCATATTCATTATCAACATCTTTTATTTTCTTTATCTTGGGCATCGTTTATATATTCTTTAAATCCTTTTTGTATTCCTTTCTATTTGAAAAACATCGCTTCAGCTTTATAAACATACTTTCCATTTCCTTTACGACTGAGAGTATTGTTATTTTTCTTTTTAATCCAACGACATATACTAAATTACCAAAACCTTTTCTTTATCTCGATTTAACCATCTCACCTAATTCATCTCTTAGGTGAATACTTAAAAATCATCATTTTTGGTTCTTCTTTTTTCCCAACTTTGTTTATATGATTTGAACTAAACTCCAAATCTTACCATAATGATTCATTTTTAGCATTATCTCGTTTCAAAAAGAATTCCAATTGAAAAGTACTCGCTTTAGTTATAAATAATTAAAAATAATTATATTTCCACCTAACTAAATCTAGCATAGTTAAATCCATTTAAAAGGTTATTTTGAATAATGATAAATATCATTGATCGCCAACAACTCGAGGATCACCTCTCTATACATTACAAACAATTATCATCTCTCGATAATAGCGAAGCCGTTCAAGTTGGGGTATTCTATTTACCTCTCAGACCTTGATCGACAGCATTCTTATCTCAAGATAGATATAAGCTTGTAATTTTAAACCAAAATTTCTATATACATAATCCAATATACTATCCCCATATCCATTTGTCTCAGTTTTATAAACCATTTCCCTTTATTTGAAAACCCAGTTTCCAAGTTAATTCCTTTTCCTCATCGAGTAAACTCTCCAGTCCTAATCACCATTCGGATTCAATATGATTTTTGATAAACTATATCTTACGTTGGTAACTTCGTTCTAATCTCTTTGCTTACATTATTCTACTACCTAATATTCCTTTTCACGAATCCCTTTAATCATCCATTTATCATAGCCTCCATTTTTACTTGATAAATCTTGTCAAAATCCCCACATTTACTTATAATCCACCTTTACAAACCTTGTTTGAAAACTCGAATTACAACCCCTTTTATAAGACTCTTATTATATTTAAAACAAACTTAATGCTATTGATCACCTCAAATAAAAATCATCGCTTTAATTATGTTTTAAAGCTTCTCTTTAATATCACTCTGGCTCGATGTCCTTTATCCACTTATGTTTATAACATTCTGGGATTTATAACCAAGTCCTTTGGTAACCTTTTACTTAGTTAAAATCTTATTATAATTTGATTTTCCTTTTTGAAAGGAAATGCCAATAATTTGAACAATAACTTTAATTATTATTACTACAATAATTAACTTCATTATTAACCAAATAAAAACAATCTATCTCAATAATTAATCATTCCTTAATTAACTTCATTTTTAATTAAAGGTTAAATCATTTGACAAAGGTTATTGAATAATAATTAAATTTAAAAATAATTAATTAATTCAATAATCACTCAAAATTGTAGTTAATCAAAGATTAACTAACTTCTAACAAATTCGAATATTCAGAAACCTATTGATTGGATTTAACAACCCAATCGTCCATTTCAAGTCTAAATAGTTGGCCTTGCCAACCGTAACCATCAGTCATGCTGCTAACTGATTTCTATTCATTTTCTCTCCTTAAATTAATTAAATAACTTAATTAATTTAAAATATCAGTTAATTGTTTTGGAAAAAAATAATTATTCTCCCTCCACAAACTCGTAGGTTAGTTTCTGACTCCTGTTCATAAAACTGCGTAGAAATTCATTATATTAACTTTTAATCCTCACATTTCTAAAACATGATTTTAATTATAAATATAATTATAAACTTTGATTTTAATCGACTCATATAAAATAAAACTTGAAACCTTTAATTTATTTATAAAATAAATTAAACTCCGTCAATTTGCCTATCAGCAAAACAACGTCATAAATCAATAGATTTAGACCATCACTACCAATCAGTTAATCAATACTTGTCGATTGATAAAAATTACCACACCAATAACAACCATTCAACCATCATCACTTAGACAGGTTTTCAATGTAAATTTGGGGTTCAAACAGTTCACGTTTAAGCAATATGAAAATAAACAATATCTATAACATTTGAGGAATCCGGTCGGATTCCTCCATCCTGTCCTTCCCTGCATCGCAGATTGTTATAACATTTCATGATAGTATATAATTTTAAATAAACCAATTAACGACGATAAATTAACAATAACCAGTTGATCAACCATCAACAACCAAAACAGCCAATCAATCAGTATATATTTTTAATGATATTTATTTATGTGGATTTATCACATCATAGTGGTCCAGAAAAGTGTGAGAATTAACTCACCAGTTAATACGGTTGACGGTTGATGCATTTGTTCCACGTGATGTTGAATGGACGTTTAAAATTACGTGGAATTCCAACTATCTCTGTTTGCAACCCAACCAGTGTGTACGTGTAATGCTCGTCACTACGATCCCAACGGATCCAGTTTTGCTGAAATCCGATAACGTATGAAAAGGTTGCCGCTATTTAAATCTTGTATAATTTAAACGATAATTTAAACTAACCTAATTATTAATTAATTAAACTTTAAACTAATTAATTACCTAAGGTTGACCATTAATTACCTTTCAATGACTAGGCCACATCAGCAATTATACGCGCTTTCCCCCTTTTGCCTTCTGAACCCCCGATGTCCCCTATCCTCTTGAATTCGAACAGAAAAGCTCCACCCCAAACATCACCTGTCGCGCCGCCTACGTCAGAGCTGGGCCCACCTCACTACCACCCGTCTGACCGCCTGACAGAGGCGCCTCAGCACCCCGAACGCCGTACCCCCAGACTCCCTCTTCGCCTGGAAATCGCTCGAGAACGGAACCCACAAAACCCTAAATTCGCAACCACCGTGACACTGATCGACGTCGCACCACCTCCAAAACCTCGACCTCGCCACCCCTTTCGACTTCGCTTCAGACCCGAACCCCTCAGGCACCACAGCCGCCGGATTTTGTTGAAATCCGATTCCATCTTTTGCGAAAATCCCCAAATTGTCATCCTCCGATCATCTTGCTCCACCGGCCACCACAAGCACTTTCAGGCCTTCGACCGTAAGGGAAAAACGTACACCTCTTCATCCTCTACAAGTCTACCTTTGGATCCACCCTCAATCGACACTCCAAATTGCTCAAAACCCCCTAAAAATGAAAGTCAGATATGACTTTTCTTCGCTGATTTCGGTGAACTTCGGCGACCTTTGGTGCTGGAATTTTGTGTGGAGGTAGACCTCGACTGGATCTACAACATTTCTTTGGGTTCCATCTACAAATTCTTGCTGGATTTTGAGATATAAATTATTTTGTAACCGGGGACTTATTTGCAAATTTGATGAAGAATTTGATGAACGGCTGAAATGGGCTGTCTCTTTAGGCTTATTTATAATCGGAAATAATAATATTTTATGTTGACGTGTGATGATGACTAACGATATTTATTTCGTGTCTATCGCAAATTCGAACATCGTTTATTTGCTCCTGCGCTCACATACAAACCTCGTTCGCAACAGAAATTGATGTCACATTATTATTTGACGTTACGGTCCTAATGAAACTTGTTTCATCGAATTCCGTGCCTTGCTCAAACAGCATTCGTTTACGTCCAAATGGTAGTTTTATTTTGCATTTTATTTTGCCACGCTCACAAATTAACCCCGATTGACGCGCTACTCGAAATCTAGCAATAATTTGTTGTAGCGGTCTCAATGAAATTTGTTTCATCAAAAACAAAGCTCGTTTGAATAAAGTCCCCTTTATAACCGCCCAATTCAAATAAAATAAACCAATTTTAAAATACCTCAATATAATAATATTAAAATATTATAATTGGCCATATACGACCAGAATTCGATACAGATTCAAGATAAAATAACACGGGTTGAAAACCAAGTCAGTTCGCTATTTAAAATATTTAAAAACCCTTAAATTTATAAAATAAATAAATATAATTTATAAAGGAAATTCCATAGCGACCTTTTCAAAATTTGATTTGGACATAAAGTAAAATCTACACTATGAAAATTCGATTTTTCTCTTTCATTGGAAAGATATCGTCAAACAGATTCTAGCGTTTCGAGAAAATCCGACTTATTTTGGCCCCTGTACAGCCATTTGAAGTTCAAAATGCCAAATTACGAACAATTGCGCCGCTGCAACTCGATTTAAGATTAAATCAAAAACTATATATATTCAGTCGTCATCAACTAACAGAAATTGCCAATATAATTCAATATAACTAGTATGGAACTATTTCAAACTGCCCGTTCACACTATATTGCCAACACACCATTTTCCGACTGTTTGGAAAATTAAAATATTATTTTATTATTTATTTAAATAATATATTCAAAAGAAAATCATTAAATTCAATTATTTAAATCCAAACCAATATTTTAAATAATAAAATAAATTAAATAATTACCAGAAAAATACGGGTCGTTATAATTTTAATTGAGTATTGTATTACAAGCTTTTATCTATCCCAAGATAAGAATGTGTCGGTCAAGGTCTGAGAGTTAAATAAAATACCCAACTTGAACGATTTTACTTTTATCAAGGGATGATATTAGTTTGTAATGGTGAAGTATGTTGAAATAATTGATTATTTGCATAAAAGAATTTATAATTGAAATCCGATTATATCGAATTTTAAATAATTCAATTCCTTGGGAATTGAAATTGAATATAGAAAACTGGAGTTTGAATTAATTTATAACTGAGTATAAATATGGAACAAAATCGTCGATGAATGTGGGAAATCAGGATTGTTAAGTCAGATTTGGATAACAGGTTTACTCTAAAATATTGAAAGTGGAATTGAAATTAATTTTCTAAACAAAGTTTTTAAACGTTATATTTGTTTTAATTAAAATGAACTCGTTGTTGCGCAGTAGTTCGTAATTTGGCATTCTGAACTTGAATTGAGTATATAGAACTCGATATAAGTCGGAATTTGAGGAAACCTGAAATGTTCGGACCTATTGAATAATAATTTTCTAATGGAAGATAAAAATCTGGATTTCGACTTAAAGATTTTCAGTTATGTTAAAATCAAATTTTAGAAAAGTCGCAGTAAAATCATTTTAAAACTATAACGATTTAATTAATTAATTAGAAGGATTTTTAGTGAATAAAAAATCTGAATTTCCATTAGAAAATCCAGATTTGAGTTATAAATTAAATATGAACTCTATAAACAAATTGATTTTTTGACCAAAATCAGATTTTTTTTATTAAATGAAGTGAATTGATTAGAAAAAATTAGTAAAGAATTAGTGGTTGGGACTGAATGTGGTGAAATCAAATAGTGTATGGAATAAATTGAAAAGCAGGTATGTATATTAAACAGGTATGGGATGAAGAGTAGGAAGAGAGTATGAAGATTATAATTTAAGTGCTCGACAAAAAGGTACATGTTTCAATTTCCATATGAGGTTTTATGTGCCGAATCGGCAAGCCGCTTGGCTTTTTGATTTTCTTTTTGAATAGAACGAGCCTAGAGAGGCGAGTTGTGGTTTGAACAATTGACCGGTACAGGGGAGGTGCTGGCGAAATTTTTCGAAAATTTAAGGAGTTAGAATAATTTTAAGAAATTTTGAAAATAGAAATCAATATGTCGATATATATAGAATTTGATAAGGGATTTTGAAAATAGTTAACGAATAAAAAGGGCTAGTGATTGTTTGACTGTTTGGATGGATGATTTATTTTCCTTTGATAGTTTAATCACCGGCTATCAAAGATTTTTGGACCATCGTTGTCAATACGGAGAGACCGGTTGGATTTAATATCCGAAAACCACTCCGTATAAGCATAGACATTGCGAATTAGATTATTTGAATATAAAATCGAAGATGGAGTAAACTGCAAGAGCTGTTATGTTTGTCATATCCCAGGACAACTTGTATGGACGAATGTCTAACATAATATTCCTAACGGATCACATAAGATGATCTTTTTAAGGTATTACGTCTGGTGGCGGTGGAATTCGTTTCTCTTAGCTTTTATACCCGTAATATTTTTGAGAAGATCAACTAGTGATTTGACGGGTTTGACGATGTGACATTCAAAGTGAATGATGGCCAGATGTTCTGAAAGATTAACATAGCCTCAAGCCTCACAACTGAGAAATGAAAAAAATCGGGCAGGCAGCATGGCTAGTTGGGTCATACCCAAGCAGGGTATATTTGTCACCGTAGAGAAAATTCAATTATTTGTTCTTCTTTCGATTCTGAATCTTACAGATTATGGTTGGACGGTCGACAACCATAGGTGACAATATATTCGCTACACTCAAGCTAAATGAGTGGGCGTCCATGTGTGGTCGGTTTGTAAGACGTTCTTGCTGAACCCCGGTGTATCCCCTCTAGAGTACACTGATCGGGAGGTGGTCCCATACCTTTTGATAGTTGGAATCCAATCTCCAATAAGCGCCCTGCGGTTTCTGATTTTATACTATATATGTGGAGCGTGAGATGCAAGCGGTCTACTATTTGGTTATTCATTTGATTAGACACTATTATAATATCACTGGATTTTGATATCAAAAATATTTTGGTTATAGTAAGGTAAAAACCGTCCATGTTTATGTGTGGGCTGGTCTTACTATTAACCTTTCTATCAAAGGATTTCAAAGTTAAACAATATGGTTGGAGTTTACTCACACCAGTCCCATGATTGACCCAGAGTTTTTTTTGTTGTTTTTCCTAAACTCTTGGGTGCCCAAATTTGTAAGGGCAATCTAGTGTTTCAGGCTTTTGCAGAGACACTTGGAGGAGCTCGAAGCAGGAGGCTTCACCGTTAGTTATTTTAGAGCTATTTTCCGTTGTGTCAAATGTTGTATTATACTCTGATGATGGTATGTATATACGATACAAAATTTTGTATTTCAAAGGTTATATTATATAATATATTCTATTCATTCCGCTGTGAGATTCTGTGTTATTATTTCTGTTTCCTCCTATGTATTCTATTTTTTTAACCCTAATGACTCGTATTTCTGTATTATTCGAGTTGGACGTGTGTTGTATTAGTCAGCTCAGATAGTATGGATTTGCGGGTTATCACATTTGGTATCAGAGCTTAGGTTGAGCGAACACCTAGACTTTGGTGGGGGTTTACTCATTAGAGATGGGGTCAGTAGTACCCTAGAATGAGTATGAAGAGTACATATGAGAGAGCGTATTTGTAGATTGTATAAAAACTATTTTATATTGTGTTGATTGGTTTGTCGAGTGGTTTATGAATTCTGGTTGGTATAGACCGTATAAATGTATCGATAGGCGTTTCTAAACACTTGGACAGAGTAATTTTACATAGTATTGTTTAAAAAGCTGGGTAAATGAAATAATTTTACCCAAAACTATATTTTTATATATGAAAGGAATAATTTTCTGAAATTATTATTATATATAGATGTGCTGGTTGAGATTATAATCAAATTAGATTATAAAATTGAAATCGTGATATATAACCAAATAAAATTTATAAATACAAATGAGATGAATTAAAATTGGATTGAAACCAAAATTTGGAATTTAAGTCCTGATGTTTGGAACATATATTCTGAAGTGTTATGTAAATAATATAGCTTTTATTTGGAATGAATTTTGAAAATAATAAAGCATTGAGTTCACTTGGGTTACTAGGAAATAACTCTGATGATGACTGCAGCATTTTCAGTGTTCATTTTCGGGTTTCTAAGTGATGGATTGCTACTATGGTGAGAATTCCAAGGGAAATCTATTTTAGAAAATAAGTTATTTTGGAAAATTCAAATGTTTTGAATTTGAGGTGGTTATAAATATGTGTATATATATATATATATGATTTTAAAAGAATTTGTAATTCTTGAATTTAACTTAAGAAAGTTAAAGGGATTAAAAGGAATAAATTGATTTGGAATTAAATTGAAATGGGCTTTTGGAAAGTTAATGGGTCTGTATCATTTCTTCTACCTCGGTGATTTCGGGAATGAAATTCTTTTATGGGGGAAGGAATGTAACATCCCGGATTTTAGTTGTATAATTTTAAACATTCAGATTAATTTTAAATGTTGAATTTGATTAATAAATAGATTATTATATTTAATTTATCGATTTAATAATCGATATACGAATTAGTATCGAAATTGTAATTCGGTAAACGAAACAATTGAATTCACAGTTAAAACTGAATTAAAATAATTTAGTCGATTTATATAAGGTGAAAATTAGGCTCACATCCTTATAAACAAACTTAATTAGGCTCACATCCTCCTGTTTTAAAAATTATAAATTTCATCCCTAATTTTTAAAAGCGGGTTTTTTTTTTTTCAGGTTTGCCCTTTTTTGATAATTACTGATGTAATTAACATCGTTGGAAACACGTGTTAAGGTTTTAATTTTTCTAGAAACATATTTTTATCAATCATAGTGGTGCCGTCATCGTGTTGATTTTTTCGATTGCTGATTCCGTCGATCTAAAATTTTCACTGCTCGGAATTTTTTCAGTGACTTAATTATATCCATCCTTCATTTATATGATGAATGTTTCATCTTCAAGGTAATTTATACGTTTTAATAATTATTTTTTTATGGTTATCAATTTTTACTCGATCTTTGTTGATTGATTAATATGATCTTCTTTAATTGTATAGTTTAGTCGATGGACTGTTTATTAATTATTGTATAAATTTTTAATGTTATTATAGATCGTACAGTTTTATTTATTAAATTTTTAGTATATTTGTTCTATATTTGGAATATGTATATAAAAATATGCATAAGTTGTGAATATGAGCATCAAACATGCAAATATTGTTAAAACACGTATACAAGGCTTTGCGTATATTCAGGAATTTTGCATATAAGTATGCATATATTCTGTATAAATGCATTGGACTATACAGCTGTTTCGAATATCTGTTTGTGTGCGTCTGATTATTAGTTGCATACAAATATGCATATATTCTTAATATATGCATATTAAAGTGTTTAATATATGCATATATTCTTTATATTTATAATTATTTGATAATTTTTGTGTAATTTTATTTGATTACTGCATATTAGGCTTATTAATGTTTATTGTCTTCTTCGTATAATAATGTTCATGCTGATATTTGTGTATTGCTGCTGTTGAAATTTGGGAATGTTATTTGTTCTTATATTTCGAATTCATGTATAAAAGTATGAAAACATTTTGATTTTTAGCATACAATTATGCAACTATTTGGTACAATACGTGCTTACTGGTGTTTTGTAGTTATACTGGGAAGTTGTGTGTGACTGTGCATGTATTTTGTATATATGCATTCATATATGCAAATCTTTGTTTATATGTGTGTCTGACGAAAATGTTGCATATAAATATGCATATTTTGTTAATATATTCTTAAAATGTTGAATTTATTCTGAATAAAAGTATATGCAACAGCTGTAAATTTTTGCACACAAGTCTGCAGCTGTTATTGCTATTATTAACAATATTTGCTTAATTTTGGGCTATTATTAACAATAATTGTACACTTTTGTGCATATGTTCAGAATATTTGCACACGTGTGTGCATGTGCCAACATTATTTGTGAACTTTCGTACTTTATCCAGATTGATTGCACACTTTTGTGCATATAGTCAGAATGATTACACACTAGTGCGCACATATTTATATCTTTTGTACATTTAATAACTTTTTACTTCTTATTGTACACACCTATGCTGGAAGATGATCTTATGGTAGGTGTTGAAAAAGAGGGAGCAATAGTACTTACGAAACAGTTGTAATTACGAAAAAAACCAGTGATTAAAAAGGGGAAAAGTGGTGTTTATACTTTTTTATAAAAATGTTGACTGATATTTTTTTGTTCGAACTGGTGGACATGATTATGTAGTGACTAAATTGAATTAATTTGGTATTTTATGTATTAAATTAAGTTGTTCTAATTGCTCATGACATTATGAAATTTTGTGTTCTTGTGTACAATTATTCATAATATTTTTGCATACTTATATGCATTTTTTCAATATAACTGCTTACGTAACTGCGAATATTTGCACAATTACTCCAACAGACGATGCTGATTTTTTTAAACATACCTATGTGAAAGTATTATTATTAGTTGCATGCATATATGCAAATCCTCTAAATGTTTGATGTTTGAAATTTTTCGAATACTTACATAACTTATGCATTTTTTCCAAATTACTGCTTACATAACAGCAAATATTTGTAGTATTAATCAACTAGTTGATGCTGTCTTTGATGTTCAGAATACTTACTGTATGAACAGAACTGCAAAAGTATTACAGAATATGTAACCAAAAAAACTGCAAACATCTAACTATGAACATATAAGCAAGTACAGAAATTACTGTAAACATATAGCTGTAAACATCACAAGAATTAACCAATTGCAGCGATCACATTACAAAAATAACTGTAAACATATAAGCTGAAAAAATAACTATTAACATCACAGAAATTAACATTAAAATACTAAACTTAATTGAAAACATCACAAAAAGGTTCACAAAGATTACTAACAGTAAGCACTATAATCAAGTATCATAAAATAAACAATAAAATGCAAAAACAAATTGCAGTTACATGTCTTTTGAAGAACAGATGCATCACTCACAATATTAACATAACTATCAAAATAAACGAATAGATTAGCTATCATTCTCAAACATCAATAGCACCAATACACCAATATCAGCAAGAACACTGTTATACATAGAAGAAAATCAACATTAATAAGCCTGATGTGTAATAATCAAATGAAATTACATAAACATCTTTAAATTATTATAAATATATGCATACATATAACCATATATCGTTAATAGCTGCATACTTGTACGCAACTATTCAGAATTGTAGCATATACTACAATTTAGAGTAGATGCATATGCTTATAATATCCATATAGTAAGAATATATGCATATATATATATATATATATATATATATATATATATATATGCAACTTCTCATCATACATGTATACTATTAGATATTGAAAAAAGTGCATATTTGTATGCATACATACAGAATATATGCATACTTATTCGCAACTTTCCAGAATAGAAACAAGCCATCATTGATGTATTCTAACAATAGTTGCATACCAATATGCTCATATCCCTAATTTTTCCATACTTTTATACATGTATTCAGAATTGAAGAACAAATATATTTAAAAAATCGTAATTATGGCTGTAAAATTAAACTATCTGAATTATAATTAAACTATCCATCAATAAAAGTAGACAATTATAATAATTTAGAAAAAGGAATCAAAAAAATCGATTGCTAAACTGAAATCAGTAAACAAAATTTAAAAAAAACTAAAAGGTATAAATTACCTAGACAAAGACGGCTGCTTTAATAGCGTATATATTTTTTAACACGCGATTCAAATCTATAAGTTTTGATGATAATCGGCTGGCATTTTTTTTTGTTTGAGCGGCTGCTGTAAAAGCTGATTTAGATCCGTGGTTTTAGGGTTTTCAGAGTCAGAAGGTCAAAACTGGAATTTTTTGACGCGCATTTCAAATTTAGGGACCTAGTTTACATTAAGTTTATGACCGGATATGAGCCTAATTTTGAAACTTAATAGGGACTTGTAAAAAACGCACCCTAACATAAATTCTACATTGAATTAGAACAATAATAAAAAAAATTTATCGATAAATTTATTCATTTGAGATAGAGTTATATTTTAAATTGAATTAAATTTTAATCGTCAGTTTGAATTGATATCCTTTCTCGAAAATCGAACTAGACTTCGAAGTCTGCTCCAATATGTCCATAATAGTGATATTACCCCAGGAAGGTCGGTCACTGCGTTTAAATCAGAGTTTGAAATCACAAAATATTTAAAACTGCGTTGGTACAAATCAAAATCAAATCAAACCAAAAAATAAAATTGTAACGACCCGTATTCAACGCATCATAAGATCGTAGAATATTTATTTCTTTCACATATGAAGTCGTATGGTCATGTAACTTTGGGAGGCGACTATTGGGGTCATTTCCCATGTTCATGATTTTTCCCGATTTTTAAATGACCATTTTACCCCTAGTTGGTACTGTTTTGGCCATAACTTTTGACTAAAAAGGAATTTTGACCTGAAACCACTTCCATTGGCTCCGGATGATGGTTTACAATTCCGTAGAGTGGTCACATTAGCCAAACGGACTCACCGTTTGGGAGATATGGTTGAAACAAGTTTCAGATGGTGAAAAACAGCTTAATTGGGCTTAACCGGGTGATTAGCAGCTAGGCCCAAAGGGGAATTTCGGGTTTAGAGGCATAGGAGGGCTGATTAGGGTTAGGAAATCACTTTCATTTCAGTTTTGAGCTGCCACAAACCTTCTTGAGACCTTAGTAATGGCTTCCATCCTCTAAAACCACTCCAAAACACATTTTTAGTAAAGATTAAGCCTAAACTACATCAAAACAAGGCCAAATAGCATCAGAGCAAAGTTGGAGCTGCTGCTATACATAGGAATTCGACCCAAACAGAGAGTATTTCATATTGGTGCTTTATTTTGTGGCAAAGGTGAGTGATTAGCATCGTTTTGGCACTAATTACAGTTAATTAAGGGTAATTAGTGAAGATTAGCGAATTTATACACTAATAAATTCTGGGAAAATGTTTAGAAATTCTTAAATAATATTTTATGCCTCTGTTAGAAATTGGGTTCGATTTGATTAAGTTTCGTTAAACCTATGATTGGTTTTATTTAATCATGCTTAAGGGAAAAATGGGATTTTGAGTATACCTGATCCATTTTGATATGTAAATTCATTGTTTTTGTGTTTGTGGTTAGTTTGCTATGATGCTATGACTGTTTGGGATGATTTGTGATTGATTAGTATAGTTAGATTTGTCGAAAACGTCGTCGAATGGCGTAAACAAGTTGCTGGAAAAAGTTGCAGAAAGTTGTGCAGGATTTCGGATCGGATCGGATGTGGGCTCGGATCGGATATGTGAACTGGGCAAGAAACCCGACCCGAACTGGAGTCTGGCACAAAAGAGACTTGGCAAAAAGGAAGGCCATGTTGGTTAAGCTGGGGATCAGATCGACTTAAGGACGAAGGGCTCGGATCGGAACTTGACGCTGGGGAGAACTGGCAAGAAGAAAGGTCACGCTAACTGGGATCGGATCGGACGAAGAAAGAGGGATCGGATCGGAGCACGTGAAGAACGAGGGAGCGGATCGGAGCGGTAGTACGAGTAGGAAAGGAGATGGCACCCGACCCGACCCGGAGGAGGACACCCGACCCGAACCGACGCGATGGAGTGGACCCGAACCGAACCGCTATCAGAGGAAGATCATGCATCAACGCAACACAGTGGACCCAACCCGAACCGATGCCTTGAAAGGAACCCGACCCGACCCAGTATTGACCAATAACCCGAAATGCAAAGGTAGTCCAATATGGGAAGTTAGAGCTCAGGATCCATTTGGGAACCGATGAGTTCACTTCATGATTGGGCTTTGCTGCGGGACGTGTGCCAAGGGGCTATCGATGTTTATGACTTTGGATCACTATGTATGGGAAGTATGTGAACGGATTCAGGGCCAAAGTGGCCTAGGTACGACTAAAGGGCTATAGACCAATGAAGTGGGGTCATTTGTAAAGATTTGGTCATGACTCCATGTGGTAAGCTTGGTAGTAGCAGTAGTTGTACAAGTCGAACTCTGTCACTACTTCGATGGGTCTAGTGATTGACAGTGGTGGACATCATATGCTTTACGCACTGAGTGAGAGATGTGAGGATGGTTGCAATGGATGATTTGTTTGCTATCATTATGACATGCACACTCCACCCCCGTATTCTTTACACTATTTATTATGGCACCTTAGAGTACTGTACGGTATGTGGTACTAACTCTTTGGTTGCAGGTCCAGGTTCAGGTATGGTTTAGTATACCTGTTATTGTTCTGTTTAGATGCTTATCGCTCATACCAGGCTTTATGTCCGACCCAGAGTTTTATGTCTCCTCTTATTACTCTGGGTGCTCACACGAGCAGACTAGAGACAGGTTAGCTGGTGATGCACGGGTAGATGATCCGGAGACGAGCAGGAGGCTTCCACGTAATGTATATATAGTATTCTCCCTGTGTTGTTGAAGATCACTGCTTGGGCATTAGTGGTGCATCTTCTACTTTAGCTTTCTTTTGTTTAGAGACAGAAAATTTGGAAAGTTGTAATAAGCTGTATTTGGATTTCCGCTGCTCTGATGTTGATGTTGATTTTAGTTATCAGCTTATGCACTGTCTCACCTGTTTTATGTCAAGTATGTTATTATTATTATATTTTATTCCACGCGCTGTGAGACATTCTACAGGTTCCCTGATTAGTTCATTCCCTTCTTTCCTTTCTTTGGCGACCGTTCCGTGCTAGTCGGGCATGTGTACAACGCACTTTCGGAGGAAATGCCGGCTTGTGCGGAGCGGGCCGTCACACTTGGTATCAGAGCTCTAGGTTGCGTAGTTAACCTAGGGAAGTTATCAGGGAGAGATAATATACGTATACGAGAGAGCGTATTTGTGATTACTTTGGTTTTTAAAAGCTATATATATATACTATTAGTAGTATAAGAATGAAGTCGTACTGCACTAGCACCACTATGGGGTCGTTAATCGTTTCCCTTTTCAGATTGACGATGGGCCGATATACTAGAGGTGCTGGTAGGGGAGCCAATAATGGGAATGCTGCTGACATGAGGACGATGTTTACTGACCTCATGAGAGAGATGCTTAGAGATGTACAGAGGGCAGCTCCCAATGGTGGAAATGGTGGTGGTCCAATAGTGCAGGCGCCGAGAGTCGACTTCGCCAAGCTGAATAAGGATTATACTAGCCTTGGTGGGAAGTCGTTCCACGGAACGGAGTCGGCTACGGATGTTCAGGATTGGTTGGATAGTTGCGAACGTATCTTCGAGGACTTGGGTATCGAGGATGCGATGAAGAGAAAGCTAGCGTCCCGTCAGCTGCAAGGGCGGGCAATGAATTGGTGGAATGCTATAAAGGCAGCTACTCCCGAAGATCAGATTACTTGGGAGCAGTTCAAAGCTCGCTTTAGCGAGAAGTTCATTCTAGCTGCTCAGAAGTCAGTGCTGTTTTCTTGGAGCTCAAGCAGAATGGCAGAGCTGTCTCGGAGTATATTGCTGAATTCGACACTTTGTCGAAGTATGGGTTATCTCTTATTGATACTGCCGAGAAGAAGTCATAACTGGTTTGGATCAGTACTTGGGGGAAAGGCTTATTAACCACATCGACGAGACGTTTGAATCGATTGTGGGGAAAGCATTAAGATCAGAAAGTTTCTACCCTAAGCCGAAGACCGAGGTTGCATCTGCAGAAGAGCCAAAACCACAAGCAAGTGGTGGAGGCAAGGGTGGTTCCCAGAATAAGAGAAAGCAGAATCAGACTAAGGATGGCCAGAAGAAAAAGAATAAGCAAGATGTTGAGTGCTTCAGCTGTGGTAAGAAGGGCCATTATGCTAGTAATGGTCGGGCCAAGCCAACGGATAGGAAGTGCTTCAACTGTGGCCAAATGGGACATCACAAGGACAAGTGTCCGCAACCCCCCAAAGAAAAGCAAATGGTGAAAGCATATGCCCTTAATGCTATTCCTTCTTCGTCGAATGCCCCAACTGCGGTGGAGAAGGGAAAGAATGTCGTCATTCAAGGTATGCTTTCTGTTTATGATGTTCCTGTTAGAGTTTTGTTTGATACCGGAGCTTCCAGTTCCTTCATATCTAGTGACCTGGTAGATAGGTTGGGATTGGAGCCCGAGATTGTCGATAGATCTTTAGTAGTGACGAACCCGATTGGTGGTTCGACTAGCCTTAGCATGATTTGTCGTAATGTGGTCTTATCGAGTCATGGATGCATGTTTGTTTGTGATTGCTTTGTTTTGGGCTTTACTGGGTTTGGCATTATTTTGGGAGTAGATTGGCTCTGAAGATACGGGGTGGTGGTAGACTGTGAGGGCTTTTTGGTGACAGCTAGAGCGGATGATGGGCGGAGGATAGTGTTTGGTGGTCTACCCAGTGAGGGGGTATTGGCTAGTTTCCTAAACTCCCTCGACATTCCGCACAGTGAGTTGTCAGGTTTGCCCGTGGTTGGCCAGTATCCGGATGTTTTCGAAGAAGTGACCGGGCTTCCACCACATCGAGAGATTGAGTTCCGTATTGATTTGGTAAAAGATGCCAGACCTATAGTGATGCCACTTCGTCGTATGGCAACAAGGGAGCAGCGAGAGCTCGAGGTGCAAGTCAGCGATCTTTTGAAGAAGGGAATTATCAAAAGGAGTGTTTCTGAATGCGGAGCACCAGTTGTGTTTGCTACCAAGGCGGATGGTTCCCTTCGTTTGTGTGTAGACTACCGCGAGTTGAATAAAGTGGCGAGGAAGAATAAGTATCCTCTATCGTGGATAGATGATTTGTTCGATCAGTTGAGTGGCGCGAGAGTATTTTATCAGTTGGATCTCGCGACAGGTTTTCATCAGCTTAGAGTGGAAGCTGAGAGTATAGCTAAAATGGCATTTCGAACGCCGTCTGGATTTCATGAGTGGTTGGTCATGCCATTCGGGGTGACCAATGCCCCGGCATATTTTGTGGACCTTATGAATAGGGTATTCAGAGATCATTTGAATAAGTTTGTTCTTGTGTTCGTTGATGATATTTTGGTCTATTCAAGGACAGAGGAAGAACACAAGGAACATTTAAGAATAGTGATGGAGGTGTTGAGAAAACACCAATTGAAAGCAAAGTTTTCTAAGTGTCACTTCTGGAAGAGGGAGGTGAGGTTCTTGGGCCATGTTGTTTCAGAGAATGGTATTGCCGTGGACCCAGCGAAGGTGGTTACGGTGCAGGATTGGCCTACGCCCAAGAATGTAACAGATGTAAGAAGTTTCTTGGGGTTAGCTGGATATTATCGTAAGTTTATCCAAGGTTCCTCCAAGATAGCAGCACCATTGACCCAGTTGACCAAGAAGAATCAAGCTTTTGTCTGGGATGAAAGGTGCGAGAATGCATTCAAGAGTCTAAAGGACAAGTTGACAAGAGCACCAGTGTTAGTCATTCCTAAGGGGAATGAAGAGATGACGGTATACACGGATGCCTGTGGTACCGGACTGGGTGCTGTATTGATGCAAGGCGGTAGGGTTGTAGCTTATGCAAGTCGACAATTGAAACCGCATGAGACAAGATACCCTACCCATGATTTGGAATTGACAGCGATCGTGTTCGCGTTAAAGATGTGGAGACACTATCTCTTGGGAGAAAGATTTGAGCTGTTTACAGATCATAAGTCGTTGAAGTATCTCTTCTCTTAGAAAGATCTAAATCTCTGTCAGCAGAGATGGTTAGAATTCTTGGCTTCGTATGATTTTGATATCGCATATACACCTGGGAAAGGTAATGCGGTAGCCGATGCCTTGAGTAGGAGACATGCCAGTTTAGGGGCTATGTTTTTAGAATGGAAACAACTGGAGTATATCGCGGGGTTTGATTTCAGACCAAAGTGCGAATTGGATCCAGAAATGTTAGCAAGTTTGACGATCAGACCCACTTTGATTGAGCGGATCGACTCTAGTCAGAGGGACGATCCTAACCTATTGGAAATCATCTCCAAGTTAGAGATAGGTATCGATGAGGAGATGAACAAGTATGGGCTTCATCGAGATGGATGGCTTAGAAAGAATGGAAAGCTTGTTGTACCCAATGTCAATGGATTGAGAGTTGAAATGCTTAGAGAATGTCATCACTCAAAACTGACTATACACCCCGGTGGTAACAAGATGTATCGAGACATAAAGCAGGCCTACTACTGGGAAGGGATGAAAAAAGACATTGGGAGGTTTATATCCAAATGCATGAATTGCCAGCTAGTTGAAGCTGAGCAAAAGAAGCCTAGTGGGTTGTTGCAACCATTAGAAATTCCCTAATGGAAATGGGAGCAAGTCTCGATGGATTTCATCGATGGTTTACCAAGGACTAGATCGGGACATAATAGCATTTGGGTAATTGTGGATCGATTGACTAAAAGTGCAAGATTTATACCAGTCAAATCGACCAGAACGGCAGCTAAATTAGCAGAATTGTATATGAAATGGGTAGTGAGATTTCATGGAGTACCTAATAGCATTGTGAGTGACCAAGACCCGTTGTTCACTAGTGAGTTTTGGAAGAGCTTACAAGAGGCTCTAGGGTACATCTCAGTACCGCATATCATCCTCAGACCGACGGTCAGACGGAGATGGTGAATCGTATTTTGGAAGATCTCTTGAGAGCATGTATATTGGATTTTGGTGGATCATGGGATGACCATTTGCATCTAGTAGAGTTTGCATATAATAATAGCTACCAATCCAGTATCGGTATGGCTCCGTTTGAAGCTGTGTACGGAAGGCCATGCAACTCACCATCATGTTGGATAGAGACTGGCGAGAAGTTTATGCTTGGACCAGATGTGGTGAGGGAAACTTCAGATAAGATTAAGAACATTCAACAACGAATGAGGGCTGCCCAAGATAGGCAGAAGAGTTATGCTGATAAGAGGTAGAAGAGACTTAAAATTCTCCGTTGGTGACTTGGTGTTTGTCAAGATTTCTCCGTTGAAGAGCGTGATACGATTTGGCAGGAGAGGCAAGTTGGCACCAAGATTTGTTGGCTCATTCCCTGTTCTTGAACCAGTCGGGAATTTGGCATATAGAGTTGACTTACCAGAAAAGATGGCGGGAGTTCACAACGTATTTCATGTTTCCCAACTAAGGAAGTTCGTTCACGACCCAGATATGACTATTTCACCTGATCAGTTAGAGGACTTCGAAGTAGAACCCGAGGCGGTTGGGAACCGCAAGCCGGCCCGTATTGTCGAGCACGACATGAAGCAACTTCGAAGGAAGGCGGTGAAGCTAGTCAAGGTTCAGTGGAGCGAGGACGAGAATGATTGTACTTGGGAGACATAGGAGAACATTAGGAAGACATATCCAGAACTCTTTGCCTGGTAAGATTTTGACTTCGATTTAGTTTTCCGCATGCTAGGGTAGGCTTGTTTGCTTGTTTTGCATGTTTGATTGTTATATGTGGCTGTTAGGCATGCAGGATCCTTTGTATGTTTTGGGTTAAGGAATTTCGAGGATGAAATTTCTTAAGGGGGGGAGAGTGTAACGACCCGTATTCTATGCATCATAAGATCGTAGAATATTTATTTCTTTCACATATGAGGTCGTATGGTCATGTAACTTTGGGAGACGACTATAGGGGTCATTTCCCATGTTCACGATTTTTCCCGATTTTTAAATGACCATTTTACCCCTAGTTGGTACTGTTTTGGCCATAACTTTTGACTAAAAAGGAATTTTGACATGAAACCACTTCCATTGGCTCCGGATGATGGTTTACAATTCCGTAGAGTGGTCACATTAGCCAAACGGACTCACCGTTTGGGAGATATGGCTGAAACAAGTTTCAGATGGTGAAAAACAGCTTAATTGGGCTTAACCGGGTGATTAGCAACTAGGCCCAGAGGGGAATTTCGGGTTTAGAGGCATAGGAGGGCTGATTAGGGTTAGGAAATCACTTTCATTTCAGTTTTGAGCCACCACAAACCTTCTTGAGACCTTAGTAATGGCTTACATCCTCTAAAACCACTCCAAAACACATTTTTAGTAAAGATTAAGCCTAAACTACATCAAAACAAGGCCAAATAGCATCAGAGCAAGGTTGGAGCTACTGCTATACATAGGAATTCGACCCAAACAGAGAGTATTTCAGATTGGTGCTTTATTTTGTGGCAAAGGTGAGTGATTAGCATCGTTTTGGCACTAATTACAGTTAATTAAGGGTAATTAGTGAAGATTAGCGAATTTATACACTAATAAATTCTGGAAAAATGTTTAGAAATTCTTAAATAATATTTTATGCCTCTGTTAGAAATTTTGTTCGATTTGATTAAGTTTCGTTAACCCTATGATTAGTTTTATTTAATCATGCTTAAGGGAAAAATGGGATTTTGAGTACACTTGATCCATTTTGATATGTAAATTCATTGTTTTGGTGTTTGTGGTTAGTTTGCTATGATGCTATGACTGTTTGGGATGATTTGTGATTGATTAGTATAGTTAGATTTGTCGAAAACGTCGTCGAATGGCGTAAACAAGTTGCTGGAAAAAGTTGCAGAAAGTTGTGCAGGGTTTCGGATCGGATGTGGGCTCAGATCGGATATGTGAACTGGGCAAGAAACCCGATCCGAACTGGAGTCTGGCACAAAAGAGACTTGGCAAAAAGGAAGGCCATGTTGGTTAAGCTGGGGATCGGATCGACTTAAGGACGAAGGGCTCGGATCGGAACTTGACGCTGGGGAGAACTGGCAAGAAGAAAGGTCACGCTAACTGGGATCGGATCGGACGAAGAAAGAGGGATCGGATCGGAGCACGTGAAGAACGAGGGAGCGGATCGGAGCGGTAGTACGAGTAGGAAAGGAGATGGCACCCGACCCGACCCGGAGGAGGACACCCGACCCGAACCGACGCGATGGAGTGGACCCGAACCGAACCGCTATCAGAGGAAGATCATGCATCAACGCAACACAGTGGACCCAACCCGAACCGATGCCTTGAAAGGAACCCGACCCGACCCAGTATTGACCAATAACCCGAAATGCAAAGGTAGTCCAATATGGGAAGTTAGAGCTCAGGATCCATTTGGGAACCGATGAGTTCACTTCATGATTGGGCTTTGCTGCGGGACGTGTGCCAAGGGGCTATCGATGTTTATGACTTTGGATCACTATGTATGGGAAGTATGTGAACGGATTCAGGGCCAAAGTGGCCTAGGTACGACTAAAGGGCTATAGACCAATGAAGTGGGGTCATTTGTAAAGATTTGGTCATGACTCCATGTGGTAAGCTTGGTAGTAGCAGTAGTTGTACAAGTCGAACTCTGTCACTACTTCGATGGGTCTAGTGATTGACAGTGGTGGACATCATATGCTTTACGCACTGAGTGAGAGATGTGAGGATGGTTGCAATGGATGATTTGTTTGCTATCATTATGACATGCACACTCCACCCCCGTATTCTTTACACTATTTATTATGGCACCTTAGAGTACTGTACGGTATGTGGTACTAACTCTTTGGTTGTAGGTCTAGGTCCAGGTTCAGGTATGGTTTAGTATACCTGTTATTGTTCTGTTTAGATGCTTATCGCTCATACCAGGCTTTATGTCTGACCCAGAGTTTTATGTCTCCTCTTATTACTCTGGGTGCTCACACGAGCAGACTAGAGACAGGTTAGCTGGTGATGCACGGGTAGATGATCCGGAGAAGAGCAGGAGGCTTCCACGTAATGTATATATAGTATTCTCCCTGTGTTGTTGAAGATCACTGCTTGGGCATTAGTGGTGCATCTTCTACTTTAGCTTTCTTTTGTTTAGAGACGGAAAATTTGGAAAGTTGTAATAAGCTGTATTTGGATTTCCGCTGCTCTGATGTTGTTGTTGATTTTAGTTATCAGCTTATGCACTGTCTCACCTGTTTTATGTCAAGTATGTTATTATTATTATATTTTATTCCACGCGCTGTGAGACATTCTACAGGTTCCTTGATTAGTTCATTCCCATCTTTCCTTTCTTTGGCGACCGTTCCGTGCTAGTCGGGCATGTGTACAGCGCACTTTCGGAGGAAATGCCGGCTTGTGCGGGGCGGGCCGTCACAAAAATAGTAAATTCACATTAAAATAAAGTGCCGACCAGTTTCGTTCCATTACGCAGACAAATACCTTCATCGAGCTGTACAAAAAGCCTCTCCTCCTGAGAATCAAGCAGACATGAAATTAAATGGCTTTGGTATTGTGTGTCCCTCGTGCATCTATAAACTAAGCCGGAGCTTCACTTTTTTCTTCATTCTGAAATCACAAATTCCCCTTCCTTCGTTTCTCTTCTCTATCGAATTAATCACAAAATCCAATCATTGATCAAATAAAAAAAACCGCGAGTTGCAATTCAAAAGCCATCGAGTACTCTGATGCTCGACTTCATGCTGAGCCATCGCGATTTCAGGGAGGATGGGTAGCTTTCGAAAATCATGGAGTAGAAGTGGGGTACGATTTCTTGAGCTGGTGAACGACGTGAATCTAGGTGCGAACTGATTTGGGCGGAGATGGAAAATCGATGGTGATTGGTGAGATGGTGTTTATCTGAGGGAAGCACGAGTGTTGATGACAAGATGATTTGGTAGTGCGACGGTTTCTAAATCCTTGGCAGTGAAGTTAGGGCATGGGCGCATTGGTGATAACGAGGGTTGCGATGGGATTTCAGGAGTACGATATTGAGTTTTGGAAGGTCGACGCGGTGAAGTCGAACTGGTGTACTGGAGTTCGATTGTGTTAAATGTCTGATGTAGTTCATTCCATGGTAATGTACTGGAGTTCGTGAAGCATGTTCCGGTGGAGTTGTTGGAAGTCAGGTAACTGTTGCTAAATTCATTACTGATTTCTTTGAGTCTGTTGAGGGCTTTGTGAATCGATATTGATTAGGTATGGGGTAGATAAATGTGTTAAATTGAAGATGCAGAACATGGTTCAAAATAGTCTCATATTGATCAATGCCTTAAAGATGTTTGTGATATTGTTCCTATGAAAATAGTTTAGTTGCATTGGCTGATTTGAATACAGCAACATATGATATGAATGGGACAGATTTTATTGAGCTTTCAGCTAAAGTGGTTGCAACATATTCTATTGAAAAGGGAGGTGTTTCGAGCTAAGGGAAATGAGGTGGATGCGGTAGCTTATGTGAAGGAAGGATGAATGTTGGTGGCAGATGTTGATTTCATGAACCATAGTGGACGTAGGGAGGAGAAAGAATAAGGAAGATGTTGCGTTCTCTTACTAGAAAGCTACATACGTGATTTTCATTTGGAAGAAGAATTAGCGCATGCCAAAATGAATCAGAGAAAATAATAAGGTAACTAAGAATTTTCTAGCGAAGTAGTTAATTCATTTAAAATTTATTTTAATGTGTATAATATTGAATGCAATAACTTGCTCAAATTAGATCAAAATCGTATGAAGTCAACGAAGGGTGGCTCGTGAGGACATAGGTCACAATCTGGAATCTAAATTGGCATGACTTGCAAACTAGATAAATCGAGGTGAGTAAATCTCAATTAAAATTTATTTTCATAACAAAAAAAATTGTTGTCTGCTTAGTTCCATTTTTGAATTGTTTATCAGTCTTGGTTATTGTATATGTTAGTTATATTAGGCTTGGTGGTTGTGGCTATTATTATATATATTGGATTTCCCGCAGTACCACTAGCGGATGCTTGCAGTATCATTAGTGGATGACCCTATCGCCCCACGATATATGAGTGGATGTCCTTCTATACCGCGATATCCTGCCTTGAAGTAGGATTGGTATTATTATGTTGACTAACATATGTAAATGCGTGGAAAACAGGATGGAGGAATCCAACTGGATTCCTCAAAACTTATTTATCGGTGTTTATATATTTATAAATGCGTGGAATGTTGAATTGAATTGATATTATGTGTTGAATGCTTGAATAACACTGGACCTAGATGTTGATATTTAAAAATATCATAAAAATGGATTTTTAGATTTGAAAAAGGGAATTTTATTTTTCGAAATAAAATTCGAATTTCGAATAGGCTAAGAAAACATAACTTTTTTTGATAATAAAACAAGTAATCGAATTTTAAACATTGTTTAAGATCAGATAGAAAAATTATCATTCGATAATTTAGAAATTGAAGCTCAAGTGTTAATTTGGAAAATGGAACCTATTTTCCGAAAATAGGAATGGGATTTGAAATCAGAAACTTGTTTTAATATTTAAACTAGAAGTGTTATTTATAAACGATTTTTACAAATAAAAGAAGGGAATTTTTATTGGATAATTTATTTAAATTCAAGTATGAATTTAAAAAGGGATTTATAGTTTGAATCGCCTCAGGGAAAGGAAATGATGAAATATATTTAAATGTTCAGAATGTAAACTGGATTTATGGTTTGAATTAGATGATATCGAATTTATAGAAATAAGATTTATTTCCAAAATATATTGGCTTTTATTAAATAGAAATTTAAGATTTTAAATATGAAAATATATTCCATGTTAATATATATATATAAGTAATAAAATAAAATGTTCCAAAACGATATTCGAGTTTCAAATAGTTTATTAAAATGGAAAGTTGTTTAATAAAGAAGTACATTTGTAAACAACGTTTATAAGTGTGATGGAGTTATTTTCATAGGATAATTTGAAATTAATTTTTCCAGAGTAAGTATGGCTTAAAATCCATATTTTAATGGAATAAAAGGTAACATTTTAATTGTGTTTTGTATTACAAGCTTTTATCTATCCCAAGATAAGAACGTGTCGGTCAAGGTCTAAGACGTAAATAAAATACCCCAACTTGAATGATTACACTATTATCAAGGGATGATAATGGTGAAGTATGTTGAAATAACGATTATTCGCATAAAAGAATTTATAATTGAAATCCAATTATATTGAATTTTAAATAATTCAATTCCATGGGAATTGAAATTGAATATAGAAAATTGGAGTTTGAACGAATTTATAACTGAGTATGAATATGGAACAAAATCGTCGACGAATGTGGGAAATCGTGATTGTTAAGTCAAATTTGGTTAACAGGTTTACTCTAAAATATTGAAAGTGGAATTGAATTTTTTTTTTCTAAATGAAGTTTTTAAACGTTATATTTATTTTAATTAAAATGAACTCGTTGTTGCATAGTAGTTCGTAATTTGGCATTCCGAACTTCAATTGAGTATATAGAACTCCAAATAGGTCGGAATTTGATGAAACTAGAAACGTTTGGATCTATTGAATGATAATTTTCTAATGGAAGACAAAAATCTGGATTTCGACTTAAAGATTTTGAGTTATGTCAAAATAACATTTTAGAAAAGTCACGGTAAAATTGTTTTAAAACTATAATGATTTAATTAATTAATTAGAAGGATTTTTAGTGAATAAAAAATCTGAATTTCCATTAGAAAATCCAGGTTTGAGTTATAAATTAAATATGAACACTATAGACAAAGTTTTTTTTGACAAAAATCAGATTTTATTATTTAATGAAGTTAATTGATTATAACAAATTAGTAAAAAAATAGTGGGTGGGACTAAATGTGGTGAAATCAAATAGTGTATGGAATAAATGGAAATGCAGGTATGCATATTAGACAGGTATGGGATGAAGAGTAGGAAGAGAGTATGAAGATTGTAATTTAAGTGCCCGACAGAAAGGTACATGTTTCAATTTCCATATAGGTTTTATATGCCAAATCGGTAAGCCGCTTGGCTTTTTGATTTTCTTTTTGAATAGAAAGGGCCTAGAGAGGCGAGTTGTGGTTTGAACGATTGATCGGTACAGGGGAGGTGCTGGAGAAATTTTCCAAAAATTTAAGGAGTTAGAATAATTTTAAGAAATTTTGAAAATAGAAATCATTATGTCGATATATATAGAATTTCATAAGGGATTTGGAAAATAGTTAATGAATAAAAAGGGCTAGTGACTGTTTGACTATTTGGATGGATGCTTTGTTTTCCTTTGATAGTTAAATCACCGGTTATCAAAGATTTTTGGACCATTGTTGTCAAAACGGAGAGACCGGTTGGATTTAATACCCGAAAACCACTCCGTATAGGCATAGAGGTTGCGAATTAGATTATTTGAAGATAAAATCGAAGATGGAGTAAATTGCAAGAGCTGTTATGTGTGTCCAATTCTAGGACAACTTGTATGGACGAAGGTCTAACAGAATATTCCTAACAGATCACATAAGATGATCTTTTCAAGGTAGTACGTCTGGTGGCAGAGGAATTCGTTTCTCTTAGCTTTTATACCCGTAATATTTTTGAGAAGATCAACTAGTGATTTGACGGGTTTGACGATGTGACATTCGAAGTGAACGATGGCTAGATGTTCTGAAAGATTAACGTAGCCTCAAGCCCCACAACCGGGAAATGACAAAAATCGGGTAGGCAGCATGGCTAAGTGGGTCATACCCAAGAAGGGTATATTTGTCACCGATCTAGAGAAAATTCAATTATTTTTTCTTCTTTCAATTCTGTATCTTACGGATTACGGTTGGACGGCCGACAACCGTGGGTGACAATATATTCACTACACTCAAGCTAAATGAGTGGGCGGCCATGTGTGGCCGGGTTGCAAGACGTTCTTGCTGAACCCCAGTGTATCCCCTCTAGAGTACACTGATCAGGAGGTGGTCCCAAACCTTGTCATAGATGGAATCCAATCTCCAATAAGTGCCCTGTGGTTCTTGATTTATACTATATATGTAGAGCGTGAGATGTAAGCGTTCTACTATTTGGTTATTTATTTGATTAGACACTATTATAATAGCGCTGGATTTTGATATCAAAACTATTTTGGTTATAGTAAGGAAAAAACCTTCCTTGTTTATGTGCCGGCTGGTCTTACTATTAACCTTTCTTTCAAAGGATTTTCAAAGTTATACAATGTAACACCCCACGTCCATTAATGTCACTCACAAAGGGAATGCATTAACTTCCATGGAGGTTTTAAGTGAATATAGAACAGTAAAATTACAACAAGACAGATATAAAATAGTACTTGGAAATTCAAAAACTTTATTTCATTGTAGCAGAAGTCAAAACATGTTTGATTACATCATAACACCATATTCAATGTCAAGTACAATATCTATCTTGATAAAACAAGTACATAATCCCATTACATGAATAGCCATTAAAAAGAAAGATAACAAGCTGGACTTTACTTCAGCAGTCCAAGCTTTCCAGAAGATAAGCGATCCAACTAGACTCCACTAGAACTTGGCCCAACCTGCGGACCTGAAGGGAGAAAAAGGATGGAAAAGAGGGGGTCAAACATAAAGTCTGGTGAATATGATAATTCTACAATACTATTACCAAAATAACTGGACTAAGGCATAAGCTGGAAAACAAGAAAATGTCTATGAAGAGCAGATTAAGGACATAGACAATCGCTAAAGGCAACGTTATAGGCGCTCCTAAATACTAAAGGATAAACACTATACTGCACCACACCAGTCACCCTAAAGATTCATCCCACTTAGCTTCACTTAGAAACTTTCCCAATGGCTTTACGTACCCCTAGCTGACTACATAGGTGCCGCCTGCCCCTATCTCCACTAGGTGTACCCTACTTCCCATTATTCGATCGGCTCCCTAACTCGTAGATACCCGTGCTGGCCCCACAGTGGGGTGTATCACTCCCCTAAAGTGGCAACCTGATACAACGGACATGCACGGCTTATACCTACATGATGCAACAACGTCTTACCTACCAGCCCGGGTCCACCCATGCATATGAAACCCGTTGGACTTGCGTTGCCACCGCTCCCTGTTTTGGCCTCTTATAGTCAAACCCAGTATGCGTGTCCCGTCCTCAACTTGGTTCGAGCCCACAAAGATACGTTTTGGGATACTGGTTGAAATGGGCCCCCACTATTTACCACAAGCATTCCACCTAAGTTTGTCCCCATTAGTCCATCCCACTTAACCCACTTAGTCATGTTCATTTACATGTGTGTTTGGTTAAGTCTAATCGTATTTCAAATGCCTCTAAAGGCAATCACCAGATTCCTCATGCCACCCAAGGCACCTACTTAACCCCCATGTCCCACCTTACATGATTATCTGGTTAAGTATTTCTTAGTTCATTAAGGCCATAACCTCATAAAGACCTCTCACATTAGACTGGCATTTATGGCAGCTGGATTTGCCGGGCGGGTCCGGGCAGTCTTACACCATAAAAGAGTCTAACCTCGTGTCTTTACAACTGTTATGCTTTAGTTTGGGCCTAGGACCTCTCACATTGGGCCGACATTTGTGACTACTGGATTTGCCGGGCGGGTCCGGGCAGGTTTACATCACAAACGGGTCCAACCTCGTGTCCTAAGCATTGATTATTAATAATAATCCACTTTCCCCCAATTTTAATAATTCCCTACTTGAATTATTAATTACTTCCAATTTTTAACAATGTCCATAATTGACTCAATTATGGACATCCATTCATGGTATGCAAAATCTTACAAAATTGCACCCAATTTATTAATTCCTAATATTACCCCTACCCCACGTTTGAACGTTTATTCGCAAAATATATGTTAGACTCGAATAGCCTAACTCATAGCATAAAAGAGATTATCATAATAACAACATGTATATGTGACCAAATGAATCATAATAAGGGGTGAAACTTGCATATGTCCAACTTGCATAGATTATACATGTCATGGACCTAAAGGTGTCAACTTGTTCAAAATTCACCTAATATAATCTCAATCAATTTTCATAAACTTACATATGAACATGTGTGAATCAACATCATCTAATTTTTTAACAACATGGTTTTATATGGGTACACCTAACTCAATAGGCAAATTCCCATAATCAAGTTTTATTTAATTATAGTTTCAAGTTTATGGGTACACCTAACCTAATAGGCAAATTCCCATAAACAAGATCCATTTGAATTAAGAAAAAAAACATAACTTTAAGCATGATCCAACAACATCATGATTTTTCAACATAATATAGCATGATTTATAACATGGCATAGTATGATAATATAACATAGCTTGACATGATTCTCAACATAGCACGACATAGCATAAGAGAATTTACAACATAGCATGACATAGCATATATAATTTACATCATACGACAACATAATAACATAATAAGAGATCCACAATATGTAGAATTTACAATTACAAATCACATCACTTTCTTGTGATCCATTCATAAATGAGTCAAATTAGTTTGTAATAGTCTTGTGAGAATCATCATACTCACCAACAAAAGAAAAGAATTAGAGAAAGAGAGATCTTTTGATTTGATTTGTGTAGATTTAGTTGTAGATGATTAGGCTTCCTCTTCTTAGTTTGTGATGGCTATGCTGAACTCCATGGCAGCAGCATGACGGTAGCTTCTCTAATTTTACAAGTGATTTAGGTCTAGGGTCTACCCACTTATTTATAGATTTTAGAATTCATTTAGGCCATTAGATTTAACCTAGAAATAACCGCAGCCGTTCAGACAAGATGGGGTTTATCTTGTTGACTCAGCAATGAGTCAGAAGTGACTCAGCAAACACTCAGCATATTAATAAACTTCTATTCATGTCATAAATATATATATTTTTTCTACAATGTACATATTAGATACATCCCCCTTTACTTATTATTGTTTTTATATACATATTAGATACATCCCCTCTCTCACACACTTATTAATATTTTTATATTCATATTAGATACATCCCCTCTCTTACACACTTATTAATATTTTTATATTCATATTAGATACATCCCCTCTCTTACACACTTATTAATATTTTTATATTCATATTAAATACATCCCCTCTCTTACATACTTATTAATATTTTTATATTCATAATAGATACATCCGCTCTTCTACACACTTATTATTATTTTAGCAACTTTAGTGTTAATAGAAAATTCGGGGTGTTACATTCTCCCCTCCTTTTAGGATTTCGTCCCCGAAATCTTCAAGTCTGGAAGAATGTATATCCTACCATCCAAACGTCCATCTACTCATCCATCATACACAGGCATCCATTGTCCTTACAGACTTCTAATGCTTTATGATCATATGCAAGTGTGTGTACATGTCCTTACCTAATGCGAAATCAAGCGGTCTACTGATTCAGTTGACCTCCTTAATGCAAATTATGTAAGTGTCATGAATCCATTATGTATGCAAAAGATCCTAATTGCTTACATACTACTTCTATATGCGTGCACACCCATTCAACCGAATGCAGCATCCATATGATGGTACAACCATTATACATCCATTATACTAAATACATCCATATATATGCAATATGCAATATGAAGTTACTGAGCCGATCTAGTGCCTAAAGTGTGTGTATATATGCATCCACGAGCAACCACTAGCAAACACTTGCATCCATTTTGCATCCATCATACATAACATGTCTCAAACACATGTTTCAACCATAGGATTATCCTAACTAAAGGTCAAAGATACTAATGAGAGGACATACTAAAGATAAGATAAGATAAGCTAAGCGATAAAGGAGAAATTAAAAGACATACCCTCAAAAAGAAAAGGGTACAACGAACACATCTTCTCTTCTGTCTCCCAAGTTGCGTTGCTCTCATCATCTCCCCATTGCACTTTAACCAGTCTGACCTCTCGATTCCTCAACTTTTTGATCTCCGACCCAAGAATGCATGTAGGAGCTCGTCTAATTGTTGCATCACGCTCTATTTCCACCTCTTTAAGCAAGCTCGGCTCTACCACCTCCGCGGTCTTGTGCAAACACTTCCTCAA
Source organism: Allium sativum (assembly GCA_030737875.1). Classification (NCBI taxonomy): domain Eukaryota; kingdom Viridiplantae; phylum Streptophyta; class Magnoliopsida; order Asparagales; family Amaryllidaceae; genus Allium; species Allium sativum. The sequence goes on along the minus strand of JASFAX010000020.1, from coordinate 63,020,114 downwards.
ATGTGATACATGGAATACGTCGTGTACTCCACTAAGTTTCTCAGGCAACTCCACCCTATATGCCATCTTCCCAATCCTGTTTTTTTTTTACAGGAAACGGCCCTACAAACCTTGGTGTTAATTTCCCCACGGACCCAAAGCGAACAACATTCTGTAACGGAGATACTTTGATAAAAACCATGTCCCCAATGTCAAACTCAAGATCTGTCCTCCTCTTATCAGCATACGATTTTTGCCTATCTTGTGCTGCTTTCATCCTCCTTCGAATTAACTCAATCTTCTCCGAGGTTTCCCTAACCATATCGGGTCCAAGTAGGATTTTATCGGTAGATTCCCACCAACATGTAGGCGAACGACAAGGCCTTCCATAAAGAGCTTCGAAAGGTGCCATGCCAATACTAGACTGAAAGCTATTATTATATGCGAATTCTACTAACGGAAGGTGCTCTTCCCATGTACCCCCAAAGTCTAGGATACAAAGCCTTAAAAGATCCTCTAGAATGCGATTCACCCTCTCGGTCTGGCCGTCTGTCTGAGGATGATATGCGGTGCTCAAACATAGCTGAGTCCCTACCGCCTCTTGTAAACTCTTCCAAAATTCGCTAGTAAAGATGGGGTCACGGTCGCTTACTATACTAGAAGGAATACCGTGCAAACGAACTATCTCCTTAATGTATACAGAAGCCAACCACGGAGCAGTCCTCTTACTTTTCACGGGAATAAAATGGGCGCTTTTAGTAAGTCTATCTACTATAACCCAAATCCCCGTGTTACCCTTCCTTGATCTTGGTAATCCATCCACAAAATCCATTGAGATGCTTTCCCATTTCCATAGTGGAACTTCTAATGGGTGAAGCAACCCACCGGGTTTCTTTTGTTCTGCTTTAACTCGTTGGCACACCAAGCATCTAGCGACGTACTCGGCCACATCCTTTTTCATACCGGCCCAAAAGAAAACCCGCTTCATATCTTTGTACATCTTATCCCCGCCGGGATGAATGGTCATTTTTGAGCGATGAGCATCATCAAGAATGGCCTTCCTTAAGTCTTCGTCTTGTGGTACACAAAGTCTATTATCCCTTCGTAACCAACCCTTATCGTCTAGGGTATACCTACGAAGATGGCTTGACGACTCCCCCCCTTTGAGCTTTTCTACTATCTCAACCAACTGTGGGTCGTCTCGCTGTGCCTCACCAACCCGTCCTAGAAGTGTAGGTCTAACCTCCAAGGATGCTAACAGACCGGGTACTAAGTCAACGGAGGGTCTAAAGTCAAACATAGAGATGAATTCTAAGCTTTGTCGTTCAACAAACAACGGACTCAAGGACAACCTTTTCCTACTTAAGGCGTCTGCCACCACGTCACCCATGCCCGGGGTATATGCTATTTCAAAATCGTAGGAGGCTAAGAATTCCATCCACCGTTGCTGCCTTAAATTCAAATCCTTCTGAGAGAATAAGTATTTTAATGATTTGTGGTCAGTGAACAGTTCGAATTTCTCACCAAGAAGATAGTGACGCCAAGACTTAAGCGTGAAAACAATTGCGGCTAGCTCTAAGTCATGCGTGGGGTAATTCTTTTCATGAACCCTCAACTGCCTTCCACCATAGGCTATTACCCTTCCCTCTTGCATGAGGACCGCGCCAAGTCCCGTCCCACAAGCATCAGTATAGATGGTAAACGGTTTATTCCCGTCTGGCAGCACTAAGATTGGGGCTGAAGTTAAGGCTCTCTTTAAACGTTGGAACGCATCATCGCAATCTTTGTCCCACGTAAAAACCAGGTTCTTCTTCGTTAACCGTGTTAATGGAGCTGATATTTTTGCAAAGTCTTTGATAAACTTCCTATAATAGCCAGCCAACCCCAAGAAACTTCTTACTTCGGTTGCATTTTTAGGGACCTTCCAATCTTGGATGGCCACCACCTTTGCGGGATCCACTGCTATCCCTTCTTTGGAAACCACGTGCCCTAAGAACCGTACTTCCTTCCTCCAGAAGTGACACTTAGAAAATTTTGCCTTAAGGTTATGCGCTCGAAGGGTTTCCAACACTTCCCTAAGATGTAGGGAGTGCTCTTCTTTATTCTTAGAAAAGACTAAGATGTCATCCACAAAGACTACCACGAATTTGTTAAGGTATTCCCTAAACACCCTACTCATCAAATCAACAAAATATGCAGGGGCGTTTGTCAAACCAAAGGGCATCACTAGCCATTCATAGAATCCGTCAGGAGTCCTAAAAGCAGTCTTATCTATACTATCCTCAGCCACTCTCAGTTGATGAAAGCCAGTGGCTAAGTCCAACTGCGAAAACACTGAGGCGCCAACTAACTGATCAAAGAGATCGTCAATCCTCGGCAGTGGGTGTCGGTTCTTTTTAGTAAGCTTGTTTAGTTCTCTATAGTCCATACAAAGTCTAAGAGACCCATCCGCCTTTGTGGCAAAAACTACTGGAGCACCCCACTCCGATATACTACGTCTTATGAACCCCTTCTCAAGCAACTCCTTTACTTGCTTATTGAGTTCCCTCCTTTCATGAGGAGCCATGTGGCGCACTGGCAAAGATACGGGTTTAGCATTATCCACAAGATAAATTCGAAAGTTTATCTCCCGCTTTGGAGGTAAGCCCTTCACCTCCTCAAACACATCCGGATATTCCCGGACCACTTCTACCGATCGCAGGTTCTCTACAGACGCGTCAAGCGATTCAAGATAACTTAGCATAACGGAATTTATGGGATTACAAAAGATGTCTAGAGCATTACCAGGGCGAGTCATAAGCCTAACTACTCTCCTTTCACAATCAAGAATGGCCCTATTTCTAGACAACCAATCCATTCCTAAAATTAGCCCATAGCCCGTGAAGCCCAATACATAAGCATCACATCTAAATTCAACGCTAAGTATAGAGATTTTCAAATCCAAACATATCATGGTCAAATGAGCCGAACCACCAATTGGATTTGAAACGACCAAGGGATCTTCTACTAAACTGGTGTTCAAGTGCAGTGATTCAACTAATGATGCAGAGATAAACGAATGAGATGCGCCAGAATCGAATAAGGTACGGACAGGATGATCAAACAGAAAAACTAAGCTTTCAACAGAAATTGTTCTACCTCTTTCTTGCAGCGGTGGGGCCGCAATAGCCTGAACTTGCCCCCTTGCCTGCCCTGGTGCCATAAGAGCCTGCACCTGTCCTCCCGAGGTAGACCTTGCCCTCTGCCCCTTCTTTGGACAGTCCTTCACTAAATGTCCCGCATCTCCACAATGAAAACAACCAGTCTTCTTTTTCTTTCTACAATCTTTGCTGAGATGGCCAGGCGTCCCACAATTGAAGCATTTCTTCTTCCCTTTGCCATTATTGTTTTTACCACCCTTCTTATTTTGCTGTTGGGGTTTCTTCTGATCCCCTTTCTTTTCAACTGCCTTATCCTCATGCATAAGTGTCATTTCTACTAGCTTTTCAAAGGTGGCTCCCATAGGGATGTGGGTCATTGCCAACCCTTGCAACGGTTCATTCAAGCCTCTGACGAACCTCAAAGCTTTCTTCTCTGGCGTTTTCACCCACTCCAAGCCAAACCTTGCTAACTGATTAAATTTATTGACATATTCCTTTACTGATGAGCTCCCTTGCTTTAGTGCCAGGAATTTTTCCATATTTAAGTTCTCCTCTGCCCTTGAAAGAAACTTTGCCTCAAACCTTCGTCTGAAATCCGCCCATGAATCAACTGGACGTTCCCTGTTAGTGACCTCCCACCAAAACGAGGCCTCTCCCTTCATTAACCAAGCAGCTAAACGGACTTTCCTCCCATCTTCCACTTCAAAGATATCCAACAATTCCTCAGTCTCCTTAAGCCAATCTCTGGCCTCCACAAACGTCTCAGTCCCTTGAAAAGTTTTTCCTCCCGTAGCCTTGAATTCCTTGCACGTCTTTGCAAAAGTGTCAACACGAGGAGGAGGAGGAGGAGGAGGAGGAGGAATGGGTGCAACTAGGGGTGGAGGAGTATCCGCTGGGCCTGCAGTGGTGGCCCTAGCCTCCAAGTATCTCCTAAACCACCCTGGAATCGTCACACCTTCTGGGAGATTAAGATCTTCAGCCATGCTGAAACGAAAAAGGAAAGATTCAAAATGGAGAATTCGAAAGATAAAGATAAGGATGTGGCTATTTGGGATTATGTTTTTCATAAAAACTCTCTTTAAATAACATGTTTTTTTTTTGAAAGCACTTCTTCCAAAAATACTTTAGAAAAAAAATATTTTTCTAAAATTTTTTTTTATCTGTTCTGGTAACCTTATGCTCTGATACCACGTGTAACACCCCACGTCCATTAATGTCACTCACAAAGGGAATGCATTAACTTCCATGGAGGTTTTAAGTGAATATAGAACAGTAAAATTACAACAAGACAGATATAAAATAGTACTTGGAAATTCAAAAACTTTATTTCATTGTAGCAGAAGTCAAAACATGTTTGATTACATCATAACACCATATACAATGTCAAGTACAATATCTATCTTGATAAAACAAGTACATAATCCCATTACATGAATAGCCATTAAAAAGAAAGATAACAAGCTGGACTTTACTTCAGCAGTCCAAGCTTTCCAGAAGATAAGCGATCCAACTAGACTCCACTAGAACTTGGCCCAACCTGCGGACCTGAAGGGAGAAAAAGGATGGAAAAGAGGGGGTCAGACATAAAGTCTGGTGAATATGATAATTCTACAATACTATTACCAAAATAACTGGACTAAGGCATAAGCTGGAAAACAAGAAAATGTCTATGAAGAGCAGATTAAGGACATAGACAATCGCTAAAGGCAACGTTATAGGCGCTCCTAAATACTAAAGGATAAACACTATACTGCACCACACCAGTCACCCTAAAGATTCATCCCACTTAGCTTCACTTAGAAACTTTCCCAATGGCTTTACGTACCCCTAGCTGACTACATAGGTGCCGCCTGCCCCTATCTCCACTAGGTGTACCCTACTTCCCATTATTCGATCGGCTCCCTAACTCGTAGATACCCGTGCTGGCCCCACAGTGGGGTGTATCACTCCCCTAAAGTAGCAACCTGATACAACGGACATGCACGGCTTATACCTACACGATGCAACAACGTCTTACCTACCAGCTCGGGTCCACACACGCATATGAAACCCGTTGGACTTGCGTTGCCACCGCTCCCTGTTTTGGCCTCTTATAGTCAAACCCAGTATGCGTGTCCCGTCCTCGACTTGGGTCGAGTCCACAAAGATACGTTTTGGGATACTGGTTGAAATGGGCCCCCACTATTTACCACAAGCATTCCACCTAAGCTTGTCCCCATTAGTCCATCCCACTTAACCCACTTAGTCATGTTCATTTACATGTGTGTTTGGTTAAGTCTAATCGTATTTCAAATGCCTCTAAAGGCAACCACCAGATTCCTCATGCCACCCAAGGCACCTACTTAACCCCCATGTCCCACCTTACATGATTATCTGGTTAAGTATTTCTTAGTTCATTAAGGCCATAACCTCATAAAGACCTCTCACATTAGACTGGCATTTATGGCAGCTGGATTTGTCGGGCGGGTCCGGGCAGTCTTACACCATAAAAGAGTCTAACCTCGTGTCTTTACAACTGTTATGCTTTAGTTTGGGCCTAGGACCTCTCACATTGGGCCGACATTTGTGACTACTGGATTTGCCGGGCGGGTCCGGGCAGGTTTACATCACAAACGGGTCCAACCTCGTGTCCTAAGCATTGATTATTAATAATAATCCACTTTCCCCCAATTTTAATAATTCCCTACTTGAATTATTAATTACTTCCAATTTTTAACAATGTCCATAATTGACTCAATTATGGACATCCATTCATGGTATGCAAAATCTTACAAAATTGCACCCAATTTATTAATTCCTAATATTACCCCTACCCCACGTTTGAACGTTTATTCGCAAAATATATGTTAGACTCGAATAGCCTAACTCATAGCATAAAAGAGATTATCATAATAACAACATGTATATGTGACCAAATGAATCATAATAAGGGGTGAAACTTGCATATGTCCAACTTGCATAGATTATACATGTCATGGACCTAAAGGTGTCAACTTGTTCAAAATTCACCTAATATAATCTCAATCAATTTTCATAAACTTACATATGAACATGTGTGAATCAACATCATCTAATTTTTTAACAACATGGTTTTATATGGGTACACCTAACTCAATAGGCAAATTCCCATAATCAAGTTTTATTTAATTATAGTTTCAAGTTTATGGGTACACCTAACCTAATAGGCAAATTCCCATAAACAAGATCCATTTGAATTAAGAAAAAAAAACATAACTTTAAGCATGATCCAACAACATCATGATTTTTCAACATAATATAGCATGATTTATAACATGGCATAGTATGATAGTATAACATAGCTTGACATGATTCTCAACATAGCACGACATAGCATAAGAGAATTTACAACATAGCATGACATAGCATATATAATTTACATCATACAACAACATAATAACATAATAAGAGATCCACAATATATAGAATTTACAATTACAAATCACATCACTTTCTTGTGATCCATTCATAACTGAGTCAAATTAGTTTGTAATAGTCTTGTGAGAATCATCATACTCACCAACAAAAGAAAAGAATTAGAGAAAGAGAGATCTTTTGATTTGATTTGTGTAGATTTAGTTGTAGATGATTAGGCTTCCTCTTCTTAGTTTGTGACGGCTATGCTGAACTCCATGGCAGCAGCATGACGGTAGCTTCTCTAATTTTACAAGTGATTTAGGTCTAGGGTCTACCCACTTATTTATAGATTTTAGAATTCATTTAGGCCATTAGATTTAACCTAGAAATAACCGCAGCCGTTCAGACAAGATGGGGTTTATCTTGTTGACTCAGCAATGAGTCAGAAGTGACTCAGCAAACACTCAGCATATTAATAAACTTCTATTCATGTCATAAATATATATATATTTTCTACAATGTACATATTAGATACATCCCCCTTTACTTATTATTGTTTTTATATACATATTAGATACATCCCCTCTCTCACACACTTATTAATATTTTTATATTCATATTAGATACATCCCCTCTCTTACACACTTATTAATATTTTTATATTCATATTAGATACATCCCCTCTCTTACACACTTATTAATATTTTTATATTCATATTAAATACATCCCCTCTCTTACATACTTATTAATATTTTTATATTCATAATAGATACATCCCCTCTTCTACACACTTATTATTATTTTAGCAACTTTAGTGTTAATAGAAAATTTGGGGTGTTACATACAATATGATTGGAGTTTACTTACACCAGTCCCATGACTGACCCAGAGTTTATTTTTTTTGTTTTTTCTAAACTCTTGGGTGCCCAAATTTGTACGGACAGTCAAGTGTTTTAGGCTTTTGCAGATACATTTGGAGGAGTTTGAAGCAGGAGGCTTCACCGTTAGTTATTTTGGAGTTATTTTCTGCTGTATCAAATGTTGTATTATACTCTGATTGTGACGACCCAAACTTCCCAGTAAAGGAAAGCCCAGATTGTTCTGAGAACATGACGCATTAGAACACAAAACAGAAGAATATTTCATTGCTTATTACTATAATTGCATCAGAGTACAAGAATATTCCAGAGTATGAATAATTATACAACGGAAAATAATATCAGAGATTTAAATTAAACTTAAATAGCAGCGGAAAAATAATACAAAATACAACTGAAAGAAATACACGGAAACAGAGCTTTCCGAATATTGCTTCAGCTGTAGACCAGCATCCTATGAAGATAATATCTACAAAACTAAACTACTGATTGCCCGTGTGGAAAATATAGGCACCCAGAGTTTAAGAAGGAACAATAAACTCCAGGTCAGTCATGGGACTGGTATGAGAACTCAAAACAATTATTAATTTGATTTTAAAGTGAGGTAAATCAAGGGACCACGCCGCTAACGTGGAACGGGTTTCCTCCCAAGAATACCAGTGCATAAAATAAACAGCGCAATGCTCTTTAGAAAAATGAAACCATTATAAGACTCAAGTCCTATGCAACGCAAGCCGAAGGATAGAGTTGTACCTTATAATGGTCAAAAATGCTTAATACGCGGAATTCATCTTTTCCAATATTACTATAAGTTCATAGTGTAGAAATCAATTTCAAACATAAATGTATCAATCCTAGATGGCATAATATATCATGTAAGCGGCATAATATATTATGTCACCATATAGGTATACAACTAAAATCGTAAAGCTCGTATTGGGAAATTGGGTTTCCATCATGATGGCTGCAGATTCGAAAGATCTATCGCGGATGTATCTCCACGTCTTACGTCTCGGCAAGAGAAAACACTGTAATACATATACTACGCACTTTGAATGAGCATCAATATGTTCTATCCCCATGGGATTCGGTCGGCAGAAATGACCTATCCCAATCTCTAGGTGTGTAGCGACCACACCCAGTACAACTCGGCCGACCAAATCCGTATATAAATAAAGTATATTGGTCAAACCTACTAATCAAACAAATCGTTCACCATCATACCGGGGTGTGAGGCTCGCGAAGTAACGTTGTACACAAACTATGCTAATTAAAGCTATGCATTGATCATCATCCACAAGGCTATACTTTTCAACAAAAGCCTTGATCCATGCATCTTAGCATGCCACATTGTCAATCCACACCATACCATTGATTTCTGTCAATATATATAACCTCTGAGCACATATGTCTCAGAGAAGGGTGTTAAGCAAGAGAATAAATTCTCCGCCACCAACAGATATATATATATATATATATATTTAGCAGAGATCAACGAATACAGCATAAAGGAATACAACGTCAAACATACCATCCATTTACAAGTCCGTTCTGTGTCTGAACGAAACCGGAGGCACCTTATTCCTCTCCCGTATGTCCAATACAGAAGCGAGGCCCTCACATATCCGAACAATCAACAAGTACGTCCGGACGGCTACCACTGTAGCCCCTTCAAGATAGCTACTCCAATCATAGGCATCAGTAGCAACTCATCCATTCGATGTGTAGATCGTCGGTCTTGCGCCCTCTACAATCCCTTCGACTGCTAGTCGTCGTATAATTTATTCAGAATGGATTAAACCCGGTCTTTCCGAATAACTGGCGTACTTTATAAACAAGTGCTATAAAAACACATCCTACGCCTCATTCCAATTCAGAATATTATTTTAATAAAATATTCACATTTTTATCTAATTAAAGATTCATTATGACTCTAGTTTAGTTTTAATCTCAAAAATCATTACTTAATGATTATTCCAATTTTAAGAAATAAATAAATGGGTTAAGGAACTAATGTCTTTTAAAACACAGTTCACGATAAACCCGAATCTTCTTTCATTAACTATGGAATCTTCCCAGAAATCATAACGGTGTATAATCGATATAAATTCCCATATCAAACTAATAATACAAATGGAATAGTGGCAATGCCTTTTAAATTCCATATATAGTATCGGTCTTCATTCATAGGAGCTCATCTTGATTATTACCAAATCGAATTCCACCCAATTCAAATTTAATATATTAAATTGGAAAACTTTATTTTGGAAAATTCCATTAAATCTTAATAAAATATTTATAAATTTTTCTTCACTGCTAATTGGGTTAAAGAACAAGTCTTATTTAAAACACCGTTCATGATAAACACAAAAATCCAATTCTCTTATCCAATTCCAATTAAATATTAATTAATTGGTAAAAATTTCCTAAATCTTAAATAAAAGATTTATTCTTTTATAAATTGGGTTTAAGAATAGTGTTATTAAAGACACCATCCACGACAGACCCAAAATCCCATTTGATATAAAATATAAGGTTCTGAATAGAAATTATATTGGCTTATATTCAATATCAAATTCTGAAACCAACAAATATCATATTGGGAATAACGTTATGTATATATCTTCCAAATTCCACACAACAATATCTGTATAATCACGGAATCCAATATCAAAGTATTCCGAAGATAATATCCATTCAAATCCATTCCAATATAAATAAATAAATATTGGAAAAGTTCTGGTTATTTTAAAAACCATTTCAACGTCCAATTTATTTGTTTCTAAAAATAATTAAAATATTATTCTAGTTAATAACTAGTCCATTAAACAGTTCATTTCGATAAAAAAAAATATTTTTATCTTTATAAAATTAGAATTTTCATCAAAAATCTTTCCAAACCATTTATTATGATTTTACATAATTTTTCTATATTTTTAATAATTTTATTATCGCCCGTACAATCGATTTACAACAATGGCCACCGATTTGCATGCATAGCGACCTTTTCCGAATTGATTTGGACATATCTCCAAATCTAACTGTTAGATTTCAAATCTTTTATATTCATTGGAAATCTCTTTTCGATACGAACCCAATGGTTCCGATTTTAGGAGAATCTGAGGTCGGATCTCCCGTAATGTCAAATTGAAGTTAATGGTCGAAATTCGCGAACAATCGTTGCGCGGCGCGTTCTATTCAGGCCTTTATATATATTTCATCGATTTCCTTCAAAACGTATTTTATAAATCGTTTATAAATTCGTTCCAAAACGATTTTAACTTCATTTTTAATTTTAAACAAAAATTGAATATTCTATATCTTTATCATGTTAAAATGATAATATTTTCAAAATATTATATTTTGAAATCACTTCTTTTCGATATTCATTTTAAAATGAATAAAATCGATCGATAAACTCGTTCGGGTTAAAATGGCGTTTGCTATACTTAACCCGGCTTCATAACTTTACATTTTTTTTTAACACAAATCTATTTAACAAAAATGTTATTTTTATTCTAACACAAATCTATTTATTTTAACAAGGATGTTAATTATAATTCTAAAATGTCTTTTTAATTCTAAAATGTACTTTTTATTTCTAAAACGTTCTTTCACATCAAAATTGTCCTATTACATTATTTACATTAAAATGTCTGATTACATTATATACATTAAAAATGTTTTATTACATTATATGCATTAAAAATGTTTTGAATTGGAATGCGACTCAATCAATTACCATATAATTTCAATTATAGGGATTTCATACATCGCATGTATGCACAATAATGATAAATAATCAACAAATAATCCATTCACAACCAGAGTGAAATTTACAACTGTGTGAGCATCAAAATAAATAAATAACGCTCATCACAGGCTGTCAATTGTAACAACCCAGAAAATCTGAACCAGTTTGAAAGTTTTAAATTGGCTAAAATAGTGAATTAAAAATATTTAAAATAAATATTTTAAATAATAACGATGAAAAGCGAGTTTGAATCGACGTTTGAAAATAAATATAATTAATTCTAATTATAAACAAGGCCTGAAATGGCGCGGTTGTTTCAAAATTTGAATTCAAACTTTGACTGACTATACCGGGTGCAAAACAAAACGGATTTTAGTGAAATCAAAAATATTTAAATCTGTTAGTGGATATCTTTCTAACGAATCTGAAAAATCAAAGTTTCGTAGTGGGAAGCAAAAGTTATGGCCAAATGAATTTTCGGAAAGGTCGCTATATAGTTTATATAGCCCGTGAAAATAGCCATTTTGCAAACGACATCGGAATTCGACGAAACCACTTTTGTTGGATCTGAGATGTTAAATTATTGCTAGTTTCAAATTTCATAATTTTTGAAGCTAGTATGTGAGCATGGCAAAGGAAAATGTGTTTGGTCGATTTCTATTAAATTGGATCAACCAGAAAAAGGCCATTTTTCAAACGGTCTCAGAATTCGATGAAACTAGTTTTGTTGGGACCGTATCGTCAAAACATAGCTAGATTTATTTTTCTGGAATTTTTAGAATCAGTATGTGGCCCCAGCAAATTGAAATGTCCGTTCAAATCAAATATTGAATGTTTTATATTTTAATTTGAATGAAAACTGACTGAAACATTCGAATGGGCCTTTGAAACATATCCCATTGTGTTCGGAATGAGGGTATTTAGCTAGGGACGACAGTCGTTGGGTTTGGATTGGAGTTCGTATGAGATAAGGGGTATTTTTGGATTTTTAAAATTTATAAATATAAGAAAATATCTCATTTGTCCACATCAGACGTTCTCTCTCCCCGCACCCCCGATCGACGACGAAAGCCCTTCCATCTTTCCCGTTCATTTTCTGATCAATCCACGCATCAAAATCAAACACTCCAGTTGGTAAATTTGTAGATCTCCTCGAGATCTTTAAATCCATACCAGGGTTCGAATTTTTCGTTGAGTATCGGGGGAGATCTCGGGCTCGAAAGTCGAGCCGTTCAACTCGCCGCCCCGCCTGCCTCAGGCGATCGAACGCCTCCCCCCTCCAGGCGCAGGTGCGCCGCTCCTCCCCCTCCGACGCTGCAAAGGCCGATCGACGAATAGCTACACGGATTCGAAGAAAAATCGAAACCTAGTTCTGAACCTTTCAATGAGGTAACGACTGAAAATTATATAAACTATATTATAGCACTTTAAAGAGCTACGGCTTTTGATTTCACTGTAAAAATCATATCTTTTTTGTTTGTTGACAAATTCAGTGAAACAAGAGACATTGGGCTCATGTGGACGTCTTCTACATTCTAGAAGAGACCGCATATTTTTCTGAGCCTTCTGCTATTTTTGGTGGAGTGGAACCCAATGTGAGATTTCTGAATTATAAACGATATGGAAAACGACGATGTATAAATTATATAGTCGATGTATGAGTTATATAAGCGTTCTACACCTCATGTATAAGTGTTTTATAAGTTGTACGTTCGATGTATAAGTTATATATGCATTGTAAAAATTATATATGTGTTGAAATAGAAGTGAAATATACTTGTATATATATATATATATATATATATATATACACGCCCCTCGTCCACAAACCATGGACGATATTTATTGGTTGTGATTGGTGTGAAAATTGGTTCATAGCGAATGGTTGATTAGAATTGTTTGTGGTTGAAATTGATTGATTGTGGTTGAAAAATACCCATTTGTGGTTGAGAATTATTTGGTTGAAACCACATAGGATTTGTTTGTGGAAATGAAAAAAATATACATGCCGCCTGCGTGCGAACTAGATGCATGAAATCCCCATTGTCAAAAGCTGTGAGGCTTTAAGGTAGAGCGATGAGCCGTACTAGGGACGGCCCCGGTTTTAACTACCCTGCCGTTATGCTGCCAAAATTTTCTGAACTATTCATGTGTTAGAATTATTTTCATTTGTTGAAATTACTTTCATATGTTGAAACCTTCATGTGTTGAATAGAAATTCATTCGTTGAATAGAAATTCATGTGTTGAATGGTATTCGTGTTTTAAATAAATTGCTTTAACAATAAAAATCACATTTTTATTTTATATATACGAACTATAGAAAACCTTCATGTGTTGAATAGAAATTCATTCGTTGAATAGAAATTCATGTGTTGAATGGCATTCGTGTTTTAAATAAATTGCTTTAACAATAAAAATCACATTTTTATTATATATACGAACTATAGAAAACATTCATGTGTTGAATAGAAATTCATTCGTTGAATAGAAATTCATGTGTTGAATGGTATTCGTGTTTGAAATAAATTGTTTTATAATAAAAATCATATTTTATCATCTATATGAATTATATAAAATAGTCGTGTTTTGAAATAAATTGTTTTATAATAAAAATCACATTTTTACTATATATATGAATCGTTAAAAATAGTGAAGTGTCGAAATAAATGTCGGTTTGATAAAAATATCATTTTTATCAAATGTATGAAAAGAAAATAGTTTTGAAATCGAAGAATCGATTATATATATATATATAATTGAAATATATCGAATAACGAAGCTGCAGTTCGTGTTTTGAAACCGTGATTTCAAACGACTAGTGCGGGAGATCCGACCATCGGATTTTCCCGAAACCGAAACCGTTGGGTTCGCCTTGGAAATATCTTTCCAACGACACCAACTTTGTAAAGATCCAACGATTGGATTGTCTGGAATGTTTAATTCAAATCTGAAGAAAAACAGTGCCAGAATCGATTATATATATATATATAATTAAATTAAATCGAATAACGACGCTGCAGTTCGTATTTTGAAATCGAAACTTCAAACGAGTGTACCGGGAGATCCGACTGTCGGATTTTCCCAAAACTGGAACCGTTGGATTCGTTTTCAAAAGATATTTCTAATGATATAAATTTTTTGAAGATCCAACGGTTAGATTTTCAGATATGTGTAAATCAAATCTGTAGAAAAACAGCGCCACGACCGCGTTATGGCCTGAAGCGTCGTTTGAACAAATTGGCTATTTTTAAATAAATAAAAATAGAGATAAATCGTTATAAAATATTATAAACGATATAGAATGTGAAATTTAGAAACTAACTGAAGGTTAGCTAAGTCAAATGGTTTCCTGGGTTTTGATCTGATGTTGGTTTCGGCCTTCGGGGTTAATATTTGGGAAATCGTTCTCTTACTAATTTACGATTAGTGACTGATGAATTGGAATGAAGCGTATGTTGTGTTTGTGTAGCACTTTTAATTATATACGCGAGTTGCTCAGAAAGACAGGTTTTATCCCATTCTGAATAACTGAATCGACGATAAGAAGTCGACGATGAAGATGGCGGTTGAAGACCGGAGATCTTCACCTCGGTTGGATGATAACTGATGTCCTGATTGGGAGGCATCCCGAAATATGGATAATGAGTGGTGATCGTCCAAACGTACGTGGAGATCGATGGGTAAGCGAGGTATATAGTGCCTCCGGTTTCGGTCAGACCCAGAACGGACTTGTAAAAGGACTGTGTGTCTGACATTGGAATTCATTCTGTGTGATTGATAGCCATCAGTTGCATGGTGTGAATTGCCTGTGTGGCATGCTAAGATGCAGTGATCAAGGCTTCTATTGAAAAGCAAAGTCTTGTGGTTGATGATCAAAGCACCGCCTGTGTGGCGTAGCTTTGTGTATAACGTGAATTCGCGAGCCTCACACCCCGGTATGAACCAGAAACGGGAGAGGACCTCAGAAAGGGCATGCGTTTCCTTCTAGCTAGAGGTAGTGTCGGTGCTAAAACTGGCTGACATTTATACTATTTTTCACCTATGTGATTGTTGCTGTTGCGAGGCGCCTCGAATATATCGGTGACTATGTGAAGCCGATGGAGCCGTTCGTTGGCTCATTAACGTCCCAAAGGGCGGGGGAAACGCAGTGTTCAGGCATTTTAATCCACATCGGTGGACCGACCCTGACGATCCTAGGGTCACTTGAGCTCTGATCCTGAGACACGGGCTAGAGCGTCTGGAAGTCGGTAAGGACTATCTTTTGCCTTGGTTCATGATGGAAATCCAATTTCCAAATACGACACCATGCGGTTCTGATTGTATATATATATATGGCGACATGATATATGGTACCCATGCCGTCTATGATTGATAGTTATGATTGAAATTATCTTGAAACCTATAAACACTAGTAATAATATCAAATTCTTTTGTTTTATTCGTATCAAGCATATTTTGGCCATTATAAGGTAAAACTCTATCCTCCGGTTTGTGTTGCATTGTGTGATGGGAACTGAGTCTTATAATGGCTTCATTTTTTATAAAAAGCATTGCGATGTTTAAAAGAATTACTTGTTTTAAAGCACTGGCAATCCGATGGAATAAACCCGTTCCGCGAAAGTGGCGTGGTCCTGTGATTAGCCATATTATAAATGTGTTAAGTAGATTTCTCATACCAGTCCCATGAATGACTCGTAGTTTGTTTCACTTGCAAACTCGGGTGCCCCTTTTTCTACATGGGCAGCCTTGTATTCAGGTTCTAGCAGGCTCTTTTTGGATGGCTGGAGCTGGAGATGGATTCTATCATTTATCTCTTTTATGTTGTTCAGCTACTATTGTACATATTATGTTTGTTTTCCGCTGTAGACATTTATGTATAGCTGAACTGTATTTGTACTAAGTATGATCTTGTATACTGCATAACTCTGATGATTATGTTTATCCAGTGTATTATTTGTACATTATTTGGTGTATATATTTATTTCTGTTCTGCTGTTATTTGTTTATGTGTTATATTCCAAAGATTACCCTTGCCACCGTCAGTACGGGGTTTGGGGTCATCACGTCAATCCATCGATTGACATATAAATAAATTCAAGGGAGATGTGAACAGATTATCATCCCCTGACCCGTGTGGGGTTTTTAAACAACAATAGCTTATTTACACAAATTATTGGTTAATAAATTTAACCAATTTTCACTATTCAAATTTCAAATTATAAATAAATATTTATAATCTAATTTCAACTACCAAATTTATGTTAACCTTATTTTTGATCATTTCAACATCACAAACAACATACAATACAGTCAATTTAAATCATCCATGGTTTGTGGACAAGGGAAATAATTTAATCAAGCACAATGTACAGTTTATAGTGATTAAACTGATAAAAATCTAAACTGGCAATCCTATATATTTTTCAGTTATGAAAATAAATAAATAACTGTGCAAAATTTTCTAGTGAGGAGTTCTCACCTTTGGTTTTCCACTCCGCATTCTTTAACTGATGATTTTGATTCTGCTCTGCTTTTAGTCAGTTCCATCGTAATCTGTTTCACGCGGCATATTATATTAAAAATCATGTTTTTATATATTTAAAAATCACAATTTTAAACAACGATATTTATAAATAAAAATCACATTTTTCTATATAGTGAAAAATAATGTTATTTTTCTTTTTTCAAAACAGTGTTCTTTTTATATTTTCAAACAAAATATATTTTAATTTTCTGAACAAAGATATGTTTAATTATAAAAACAATGTCACTTTCCTTTTATAAACAATGTCACTCCTCTTGTTTTAAAAACAACGTTACTTTTGTTTTGAAAACAATGTTTTCTTTTAATTCAAAACAATATTTATTTTATATTTCAAAACAATGTATTTTTTTATATTTCTTAACAATGTTTATTTTATATGCAAAAACAATGTTAGGTTTTATATGCAAAAATAATGTTATGCTTTACTTTTCTAAACAATGTTAATTTTCCTATACTAAACAATGCTAATTTTTCTATTACAAAACAATGTGATCTTTCTATTACAAAACAAGGGTATTTTTACTTCACAAAACAATGATTTTTGTTTACCAAAACGATATGATTCTTGTTTAAAAACAATGCTTTATTTTTTAAAAACAAATTGTGTTATTTATATTTTGAAAGAAAATCTATGTTGCTTATATTTTGAAAACAATGGTCCTTTTTACTTCTAAAACAAACTTCCTTTTTATTTTTATAACAAAGTTCCTTTTTATTTTTAAAACACATTTATTAAATCAAAGTCATTTTATATATTCTAATAACCTAAATTTTAATTGGCTGAAATAATTACATAATTAACTAGGGTAATTAGACTTAACCCCTTCTATTATTTTCTCACCCCATCGTTCACCTCCTGGAACAAATCAAACCACCGAACTCATCATCCAATCCTTCAGCTACTTCCACTCACCACCACACGCCGCCGTTCTCTGATCAACATGCCCCCCTCGACGCGCATAGAGCTGAGCCACCATCAGCCGGAAGTTGGTTGAACTCAGCGCCACCCTTTGCCTCAATTTCATGACCAAAGGCACCACTTTTTGGAGGCAAACTCGACCACCTCGTCGATTGAAGTATGATCATCGCCGTACGAATTGAAAGATTATAGAAAGCTCACCAGATTTTGTTTATAAATCATAAACTAATTAGTGGGATCTTGGGAGAAATTAGGGATTAGAAATCGAAGGGTTTGGGCCATTGGTATGAATAAGCGGCGGCTGTAGGAAATGAGTATTAGGATTTGCGGGAGGGATACGGTATACCGTGTGTATTTATATATGTATTCTGATTTTTATTTAATTTATTTAATTCCATTTTATTTTGATATAACTCTTGTATCGTTCTGAACTCCAAATCAAACCCAACGAGTGTCGCCCTAGCTAAATACCCCAATTCCGGACACAATGGGACATGTCCGGTAAGCTAATTTGACGTTTTCGATAGGTTTTTCTAAAAAATTAAAATATAAATCAATGTATATTTAATTTAAATGTACATTTTAAATTACCGGGGCCATACTGACTCTAAAAATTACAGAAAAAATATATCTATTTTTTTTTATGATACGGTCCTAACAAAACTAATTTCATCGAATTTGGAGACCGTTTGAAAAATGGTCATTTTCTGGTCGATCCAATTTGACTGAAATTGACAAAACACGTTTTCTTTTGCCACGCACACATATTAATTCTAAAAATTATGAAAATTGAAACCTAGAAATAATTTGACATTCCGGATCCAACAAAAATGGTTTCATCAAAAACAAAGGTCATTTGAAAAATGGCTATTTTAAGGGCCATATATTATATTAGAATATATATAAATTCTATAGCGACTTTCTAAATTTTAAACTAGTCATAACTTTTTATTTATATTATGAAATTTAAATTTTTCAGATTCGTTGGAAAGATATAATCAAACAGATTTAAATATTTCTTGTTTCGCTAAAATCCGGTTTATTTTGAATCCAATATAGTCAATTGAAATTTGAAATCGAATTTTCGAACTACTACGCCATTTTGAACTCCTTTTATAATTAAATTAAAAAAATTCATTCTAACTTCGATTTAAATAAATTTTTGGTCATTATTATTTTAAATATTCAAAATCACTTAAAATTGCCAAAATAAATTTTTTAAATTGGTTTAGAAATTGCGGGTTGTTACAATCTCCCCTATTTAAAATATTTTCGTCCTCGAAAAGGAACGGAGCTGAAAGTTATTTAACTAACCAACTCAACTTCAATTCTAATCAAATTTTCAATTCAGTTCAATATTAAATTCGATTTAGCTAAATTTATCATTCTTTCTCATATTTGTTAAATTAATTATTTTTCCAATATTTTAATTAGTTAAATTAATTATCAAACATCACAACCAGCAATCAATTAGGTGATTAACTTTTCAAATATATATAATTTTTTAATATAGTCAAAAAACATATTTTAGTGCAAACTACAACAATATACCCTATTTAATTTTGGTTCTTACACCAGTCAATGGAAATATATAGATATCCCACTTTTGAATACTCGAACATAAATCATCAGAATTATCCCCGGCGACTAGAGTGTGAATCTATATATATCCAGTATATTGGAGGCTTCGTATATACGCTAGCTAGGCATATATGCAAAATCTTTATATGCTCGATTGTCCAAATTAAAATATAATAATATCTCAAATATGTATTTTAAGATAAAATTCTCAAAACTAAATTTGTTATCATTTTTATTTTAAAGAAAATAATACTCTTCCAACTCATTCTAGGATACTACTGATCCTATCACTAACGAGGCATTCTTATAGGATGCTACTAATCCTATCTCTGATGAATTCTTTTGTTCAGTCCTAATTATCTTGTTCTCGAGCTCTGTAAACCAAAGCTCTGATACCAAATGTGACGATGCATCAGAACATAAAATAGAAGAATATTTCATTGCTTATTACAACAATTGCATCAGAGTACAAGAATATTCCAGAGTATGAATAATTATACAATGGAAAATAACATCATAGATTTAAATTACACTTAAATAGCAGTGGAAAAATAATACAAAATACAACTGAAAGAAATATATGGACACAGAGCTTTCTGAATATCGCTTCAACTGTAGACCAGGATCCTGTGAAGATAATATCTGCAAAACTAAACTACTGACTGCCCATACGGAAAATATGGGCACCCGGAGTTTAGGAAGGAACAATAAACTCCAGGTCTGTCATGGGACTGGTTTGAGAACTCAAAATAGTTATTAATTTGATTTTAAAGTGAGGTAAATCAAGGGACCACGCCGCTAACGCGGAACGGGTTTCCTCCCAAGAATACTAGTGCATAAAATAAACAGCGCAATGCTCTTTAGAAAAATGAAACCATTATAAGACTCAAGTCCCATGCAACGCAAGCCGAAGGATAGAGTTTTATCTTATAATGGTCAAAAATGCTTAATACGCAAAATTCATATTTTCCAATATTACTATAAGTGCATAGTGTACAAATCAATTTTGAATATAAACGTATCAATCCTAGATGGCATAATATATCATGTAAGAAACACAATATATTATGTCACCATATAGGTATACAACTGAAACCGTAAAGCTCGTATTGGGAAATTGGGTTTCCATCATGATGGCGGTGCAGATTCGAAAGATCTATCACGTATGTATCTCCACGGCTTACGTCTCGGCAAGAGAAAACACCGTAATGCATATACTACGCACTTTGGATAAGCATCAATATGTTCTATCCACATGGGATTCGGTCGGCTGAAATGACCAATCCCAATCTCTAGGTGTGGAGCGACCACACCCAGCACAACTCGGCTGACCAAATCCATATATAAATAAAGTATAGTGGTCAAACTTACTAATCAAACAAATCGTTCACCATCATACCGGGGTGTGAGGCTCGCGAAGTAACGTTGTACACAAAGCTATGCTAATTAAAGCTATGCTTTGATCATCATCCACAAGGCTCTTCTTTTCAACAAAAGCCTTGATCCATGCATCTTAGCATGCCACATTGTCAATACATATTGTACCATTGATTTCTGTCAATATATATAACCTCTGAGCACATACGTCTCAGAGAAGGGTGTTAAGCAAGAGAATAAATTCTCCGCCACCAACAGATATATATATATTTAGTAGAGATCAAAGAATACAGCACAAACAAATACAACGTCAAACATACCATCCATTTACAAGTCCGTTCTGGGTCTGAACGAAACCGGAGGCACCTTATTCCTCTCCTGTATGTCCAATACGGAAGAGAGGCCCTCGCATATCCGAACAATCAACAAGTACTTCCGGACGGCTATCACTGTAGCCCCTTCAAGGTAGCTACTCCAATCATGGGCATCAGTAGCAACTCATCCATTTGATGTGAAGATCGTCGGTCTTGCGCCGTCTTCAATCTCTTCGACTGTTAGTCGTCGTATCAATTATTATGAATGGGTTAAGCCCGGTCTTTCCGAATAACTGACGTACTTTATAAACAAGTGCTATAAAAACACATCCTATGCCTCATTCCAATTCAGAATATTCTTTCAATAAAATATTCACATTTTTATCTAATTAAAGATTCGTTAAAACTCTAGTTCAGTTTTAATCTCAAAAATCATTACTTAATGATTATTCCAATTTTAAGAAATAAATAATTGGGTTAAGGAACTAATGTGTTTTAAAACACAGTTCATGATAAACCGAATCTTCTTTCATTAACTATGGAATCTTCCCGGAAATCATAACGGTGTATAATCGATATAAATTCCCATATCAAACTAATAATATAAATGGAATAGCGGAAATGCATTTTAAATTCCACATATAGTATCGGTCATCATTCACAGGAGCTCATCTCGATTATTACCAAATCGAATTCCATCCAATTCCAATTCAATATATTAAATTGGAAAACTTTATTTTGGAAAATTTCCATTAAATCTTAATAAAAGATTTATAAATTTTTCTTCACTGTTAATTGGGTTAAAGAACAAGTGTTATTTAAAACACCGTTCACGATAAACCCAAAAATCCAATTCTTTTATCCAATTCCAATTAAATATTAATTAATTGGCAAAAAATTCCTAAATCTTAAATAAAAGATTTATTCTTTTACAAATTGGGTTTAAGAATAGTGTTATTAAAGACACTGTCCAAGACAGACCCAAAATCCCATTTGATATAAAATATAAGGTTCTGAATAGAAATTATATCGGCTTATATTCAATATCAAATTCTGAAACCAACAAATATCATATTGGGAATAACAATATGTATATATCTTCCAAATTCTACATAACAACATCCGTATAATCACGAAATCCAATATCGAAGTATTCCGAAGATAATTTCCATTCAAATCCATTCTAATATACAAATAAATATTGAAAATATTCTGGTTATTTTAAAACGCATTTCAAAGTCCAATTTATTTGTTTCTAAAAATAATTAAATTATTATTCTAGTTAATAATTAGTCAATTAAACAGTTCATTTCGATAAAAATATATTTTTATCTTTATAATTTGGAATTTTTCATCAAAAATCTTTCCAAACCATTTATTATGATTTTACATATTTTTTACATATTTTTAATAATTTTATTATCGCCTGTACAGTCGGTTTCCAAAATCGGCCACCGATCTGCACCCATAGCGACCTTTTCTGAAATTAATTTGGACATATCTCCAAATCTAACCATTAGATTTCAAATCTTTTACACTCATTGGAAAGCTCTTTTCGATACGAACCCAAAGGTTCCGATTTTAGGACAATCCGACGGTCGGATCTCCCGTAATGTCAAATTGAAGTTAACGGTCGAAATTCACGAACGGTTGTTGCACGGCGCGTTCTATTCAGGCCATTATATATTATACATACATACATATATATATATATATATTTCGTTGATTTCCTTCAAAACATATTTTATAAATCGTTTATAAATTCATTCCAAAATGATTTTAACTTCATTTTTAATTTTAAATAAAAATTGAATATTCTATATCTTTATCATGTTAAAATGATAATATTTTCAAAATATTATATTTTGAAATCACTTATTTTCGATATTCATTTTAAAATGAATAAAATCGATCGATAAACCCGTTCGGGTTAAAATGGCATTTGCTATACTTAACCCGGCTTCATAACTTTACATTTTTGTTTTAACACAAATCTATTTAACAAAAATGTTTTTTTTATTTTAACACAAATCTATTTATTTCAACAAGGATGTTAATTTTAATTCTAAAATGTCTTTTTAATTCCGAAATGTACTTTTTATTTCTAAAACGTTCTTTCACATAAAAATTGTCCTATTACATTATTTACATTAAAATGACCGATTACATTATATACATTAAAAATGTTTGATTACATTATATACATTAAAAATGTTCTGAATAGGAATGAGACTCAATCAATTATCATATAATTTCGATTATATGGATTTCATACATCGCATGTGTGCACAATAATGATAAATAATCAACAAACATACCATTCACAACCAGAGTGAAATTTACATCTGTGCGAGAACCAAAATAAATAAATAATGCTCATCACAAGTTGTCAATCCATCGATTGACATATAAATAAATTCAAGGGAGATGTGAACAAATTATCATCCCCTGACCCTTGTGGGGTTTTCAAACAACAACAGTTTATTTACACAAATTATTGGTTAATAAATTTAACCAAATTTCACTGTTCAAATTTCAAATTATAAATAAATATTTATAATCTAATTTCAACTACCAAATTTATGAACCTTAATTTTGATCATTTCAACATCACAAACAACATACAATACAGTCAATTTAAATCGTCCATGGTTTGTGGACGAGGGAGGTAAATTAATCAAGCACAGTGTACAGTTTATAGTGATTAAACTGATAAAAATCTAAACTGGCAATCGTACATATTTTTAAGTTATGAAAAATAAATAAATAACTGTGCAAAATTTTCTAGTGAGAGTTCTCACCTTTGGTTTTCTACTCCGTCATTCTTTAACTGATGATTTTGATTCCGCTCTGCTTTCAGTCAGTTCCATCGTAATCTGTTTCACGCGGCATATAATATTAAAAATCATATTTTTATATATTTAAAAATCGCAATTTTAAACAACGATATTTATAAATAAAAATCATATTTTTCTTTACAGTGAAAAATAATGTTATTTTTCTTTTTTCAAAACAGTGTTCTTTTTATATTTTCAAACAAAATATATTTTTAATTTCTAAACAAAGATATGTTTAATTATAAAAACAATGTTACTTTTCTTTTATAAACAATGTCACTCTTTTTTTAAAAACAACATTACTTTTGTTTTAAAAACAATGTTTTCTTTTATTTCAAAACAATATTTATTTTATATTTCAAAACAATGTATATTTTATATTTCTTAACAATGTTTATTTTATATGCAAAAACAATGTTAGGTTTTATATGCAAAAACAATGTTATGCTTTACTTTTCTAAACAATGTTAATTTTCTTATACTAAACAATGCTAATTTTTCTATTACAAAACAATGTGATCTTTCTATTACAAAACAAGGGTATTTTAACTTCACTAAACAATGATTTTTGTTTACCAAAATGATATGATTCTTGTTTAATAACAATGCTTTATTTTTAAAAACAAATTGTGTTATTTATATTTTGAAAGCAAATCTATGTTGCTTATATTTTGAAAACAATGGTCCTTTTTACTTTTAAAACAAAGTTCCTTTTTATTTTTATAACAAAATTCCTTTTTATTTTTAAAACACATTTATTAAATCAAAGTCATTTTATATATTCTAATAACCTAAATTTTAATTGGCTGAAATAATTACATAATTAACTAGGGTAATTAGACTTAACCCCTTCTATTATTTTCTCACCCCATCGTTCACCTCCTGGAACAAATCAAACCACCAAACCCATCATCCAATCCTTTAGCTACTTCCACCTGCCACCACACTCCACTATTCTCTGATCAACATGCCCCCCTCGACGCGCCTAGAGCTGAGCCACCATCGGCCGGGAGTTGGTTGAACTCGGCGCTACCCTTTGCCTCAATTTCGTGACCAAAGGCACCACCGTTTGGAGGCAAAATCGACCACCTCGTCGATCGAAGTATGATCATCGCTGTAGGTATTGAAAGATTACAGAAAGCTCACCAGATTTTGTTTATAAATCATAAATTAATTAGTGGGATCTTGGGAGAAATTAGGGATTAGAAATCGAAGGGTTTGGGCCATTGGTATGAATAAGCGGCGGCTGTAGGAAATGAGTATTAGGGTTTGACCCCAAACTTCCGTGTAACGAAAGTAAGGAAAAATGTATGGAATATAACATAACTAGAACAATAACAGATCTCAGAATATAGCAGAACATATAAATCATTATAGCGGAAAGAAATGTCATCACTGAAACATCAGAGTATGCAGCACAGAATTACACTTAGCAAAATAGATGTCTTAAAGGGAAAAGAAATAGAGTCTCGGTCTCTCAAATTACATCAATACTAAGTACTGTCTTAAGGTCTTAAGCAGAAAATAAAAGATAAAAAGAAAGTTTCTTCAGCATCTGTAACATCCCAAGATTTTTTCGATAAATTAAATTATTTTATTTAATATGATTTTGATATTATATGGTAATAAATAATATTTAATGAATTAATTTCGAAATTTGATGTTGAAAACATAATTGAATTGTTAAAATAATGATAATCGTAGTTGCAATAATAAAATTGTTGATTTATAAGTGTATATGAATTTTATTTCGATTCGAATAAAATTTGTAAACCTTCGAATTTACCTTTAAAAGTGAATAAGCGAAAGATGAATATTTTAATATATTAATGAACAGGTTAAAATCGTCTTTTTGCAAACAATCTCAGAATCTGATGAAATAATTTTAATTAGATCCGGAATAATAATTTATGGTATAGTTTAAAATTTCGTAGCGTTTAGAGTTGCGGTTTGTTCGTAAGAATTAAAAACACGTTGAAATTTGTACGTTGTTTATTTTAAAATATTACGTTATTAAAGGAACATGTTGTAGACTATAGAATTAGGTCTCCTAACCTATTTCATTGCGTCTGGAATGCGTCAAAACCCCTAAATTGATATTCTGTTGAGCCCATTTGGAGCCTGTTTGGTCTGAAAACTTTATAAACATGTTTTATCTGAAAATAATATTAAAATATTCACTTAGAACCCTAAAAATGTACAGCCGCCGTTTATAATATTTCGATGGCCACCTTCACCCGAATCTTCCCTCCTTAATTTCTTCTTCGATTCTCAACGAAATTCAAAGCTTAATATATGAAATCGAAGTACTCGGAGAGCTCTTTCGATCCATACGGTTCATCAATGTTGTTTGTGTATAAAATCGCCAGAAAATGACCTAGAAAGTTGCGTGCATTTCAGCGTTTATTGGGATGTGGGGACCACCGAGTTCGACGGTGCTGGGGGAGGTGGCGGAGTTGGTCACGGCGCACGAGATGGTGGAACTCGATCGGGTCCAGAGCCTTCAAATTGGTTGCGTGATTTTGGGGATTCAAATGATGGTGGGTTCGGTTATTTTGCTGGAAGCGTTACACAAGAAGAAGGGAGGACGTAGGGAGGATGACGTGGCAAGTTTGATTTTTTTTCAACTTGATTTTATTAATATTTTAGTTTCAAATCAGGAATTTCTGAATTACACATATCTTAAAATCTACAAGTCGAAATCTAATTTTTTTTTTTCTTTTTCATTAGAAAACTAATTCAAACATATCCCAATGATTCTTGTTTTAAAGAATTCTGATTTTATTTGGATCTTATA
Source organism: Allium sativum (assembly GCA_030737875.1). NCBI lineage: Eukaryota > Viridiplantae > Streptophyta > Magnoliopsida > Asparagales > Amaryllidaceae > Allium > Allium sativum. The sequence continues at coordinate 62,993,615 of JASFAX010000020.1, read as the reverse complement.
TATTTATTTAAACTTCAATTCGGAAAATTATGAACTGCTGCTTCGCGACGAGCTCGTTTTTAATTAAATTAAATTTATTCGTTCAACCTTCGTTAAGTTTATAAATTATAAGCCTATTGACTTATATTTTCGCAAAACCAAACATTAATATCAATATATTTGGTTTATTACTAAATAATTTTCTTAATCAATTTTTCATTGATTCGGTTAATTCATATTACTAACCATAACATAACTAAGTGTACATCGTTTATTACATAACTTAAGTTTTATTTATTTTTAACCAATAAGTTTCCACTTCATTATCCATTCTTATACTTGTGCTTTTTTTATTCTTATACCATTTAACTTTTTAATTAATTGGTAAGTTATTCATGCTACAGAACAAAATTAATAATTACATAAATTTCAATGGTTACCATTTGTTTCATTTTATTATCCAATTCTTAAGAATTTTATTTTAATTATAACTCTCTTAATATTTAGAAGTTCCAATTCATTACTTATTCAAGATTTCAAGAATTAAATTTCGGGCTTTTTTTTCATTTTTTTTTTCATTTAATATATCATTTACATAAAACCATACTATAAAAAGGGATTTAAATAAAGTTCAATTTCATTAAAAAAATACAAAATATTAACTGTCTCCCTACTTAGACTCTTGAAAATAAACATCGATGATGCGTGCACTCATCATCGAAATCATTTCCAAGGACAAGAGGGTATACACGTTTTCCAATAATTCATTTAAAACAATTTCTATATGAAACACTTTTTTAAAATATAAATATATTATTTCAAACCATTTGCAAAACGATACTAAATAACCACCTGAAATTAAATTCTCCGATTCATATTTAATTTCTAATTACCAATTAATTCAATATTTGAATTTTTTAAATCATTCAATAAGCAGCTTTTTTAAATTATTGATTAATCGAGTAATAATTGATGAAATTTAATATTATCATCAACAAAATCAAAATTCACATATTTCAAATAATTCTATATATAGATATAATATAATTCAAAACAATATTATGTCAACGAATCCTATTCAAGTGTTTAGAAATCCCTATCGATGCCTTGGCGTCCCAAGTACCGACTAGAATTCATAAATACTCAACAGAACAAATCAACACAATACAAAATCATTTTATATCAAAATTACAAGTACGCTCTCTCATATACACTCAAACTCATTCTAGGGTATTACTACCCTATCTCTAATGAGTTAATCCCAAATAGAGCCAAGGTTTTCGCTAAACCAAATCTCTGATACCAAATGTAACATCCGCGATTTTTTGACCGTTCAAATCGACAATGATCCTTAATTTCGACATAAACAGATCAAAAAAATACGGATAATTATTTGGATTAAAAAAAAGAAGAAAGAAGGAAACAAATACAGAATCTCGCAGCGGAAGGACAAAATATAATAAATAAATAACAGTTCATGAAGCTGTTAAAAACATACATTTTATTATATTTTACAACGATTATCAGAGTAAATTAACATACAACATACCAATGCATTGCAGCGGAATAATAATAATAATACGTCTGTTGAGCTCCATCTTCATCTTCATAATGGAATCTTCAAACCAAGGGAATCTTCGCTAACTGCAACTCGGTCTGACCCGAGCGTATTGCAAAAAAAAATAAAAAAATACAACAAGCACTCGGATCAGAACTAAACCATTCTCATATTAGTTAAATCAAATTTCATGTAAATAACTTAAGAGATGTTACGGGAACTTCCATCTCTTAAGGATCCGTCAAACTAATATATATAATATATAATAATACGCTATTATAATAATGTCTATGGTTAAATATAACATAATAAAATAATGTAAGCGGGATTACCATTATTACCCTTACACCGTTTATACCTTTGCCGTACAGTTTGCATATAACACACCAGTACGTCGGCGGATAGGGAAGCGCCATGATACGACAACGTTAAATCAAAATCGTAGGGGGCTCGATCAGGATAATATGACAAGGCACACGAGGAATGCCCAGAGTATGAATATACTAGTTGCACGCCCGGACTGGTGGTAACGCATAGCCGCGACTACCGCCCACCTCGGACAACACTCCATCTCCATCAGCAAGCTTCCATCCAGCGAATATCCAAGCCTAACCTGTCACTTGGCTGCCCGTGTAGAAAGAGGGCACCCGAGTTTGCAAAAGGTGAAACAAACTACGAGTCAGTCATGGGACTGGTATGAGATATCTTAATTAACTAACGGGTTTGACAATCACGGGGACTACGCCGCTATCGCGGAACGGGTTTACTCCATGGGATTATCAGTGCAATAAATAAAGTAAAACGTTAAATAACGCAATGCTTTTTAGAAAAATGAAACCATTATAAGACCCAAGTCCCATCACACAATGCAACGCAAACCGGAGGATAGGGTTTTACCTTATAATGGTCAAAAGATGATAAATACGCAAAATACGATATTATTTTTAGTGTGTATATGTTTTAAGAAAATTTCAATTATAATATTAATCCTAGACGGCATAGCTACCATCTACTATGTCTCCATACTAGTTATGCAATCAAAACCGCATGGGACGTATTGGAAGTTGGGTTTCCATCATGAGTCAAGGCTAGAAACGATCTCCTGACCGATTTGAGACACTCTAGCAATGTCTCAGGATTAGGACGCTGGCGAACCCTTGGATACAACAGGGCCGGTCCAAAAATACTTTAGTGGATTAGTTATGCCTGAACACACGCTTCCCGATCCTATTGGACCTATAAATTGGCCTAGGGCGGCCAATAAAAATCCGAGGCACCTCCAAATCCATCAACCACATAAATGTCAGCCAGTTTAAAGCACTGACACCACTTCTAGCTAGAAAGAAACGTGTGCACTCCCTGCGTTCCCTTGCTCCGTTTTAGACTCTACTGGGGTGTGAGGCTCGCGAAGTAACGCTATACACAAAGTTGGGTCTGAACAGACTATGCTTTGATCATCAATTACAAGGTCTGCTTTCCAACATAACCTTGATCATTTGCATCTTGGCGTGCCCCGTTGACAATCCATGCCATGAAATTGACAACTATCAATACACAACCTCTGAGGGTGTTGAGCGAAAGAATAAATTCTTTTGCCACCAACGGTTGTATATTAAACAGAAATCAATTTACATGGAACGAAGTTCAACGTCAGACATGCATCCATTTACAAGCCCGTTCTGGGTCTGAACGGAACCGGAGACACCTGAGAGGCTCTCGTATATCCAGACAATCATCACATACGCCCGGACGACTACCGCCGAAATCCCTTCAGGGTAGCTACTCCTATCGAGGACCTCAGTAGCAATACATCCGTTCGAGGTGAAGACCGCCGGTCTTCGACACCGTCTTCGTCTCTTCATCGACGTATAGTTATTTGAAATGAGTAAAACTCGGACTTTTCAAATAATTATCGAATAACTATTATTTAAATCATTTCATATCCTTAATATTTATTTATAACGATTTATCGCTATTTTTATTTATTTTAAAAATAGCTCAATAAAACCAAACGACGCTTCGGGTTAAGTGTGGCTTTGGCGCTGTTTTTCTCAAAATTTGATTTACACATATCTTGAAATCTAACCGTTGGATTTTGATAAAATTTGTCTTATTGGAAAGATCTTCCCAAAGCGGTCCTAACGGCTCCAGTTTTGGGAAAATCCGACGGTTAGATCTTTCGATACAATCGTCTAAAGTCACGATTACCGAAACGCGAACTGCCGTGCGCGATTCGTTTAATTTCTATTTATATATAAAATTTCTTAAGCGATTACATTCACGTGAATATCACACCAAATAAAGGTGTGAATTATATACCAATCATATATTCATGTTTATTACGTTTGCTAAAACATGTTTTTATTTCATACACCAATTTTATAGTATATTGACTATAAATTATATCGTTCGTTCATTCATAATTTTTAATGTCAATTCATGTTTCAACTTCCTTACCTATACCAAGTGTAAATTTCTTTTATAATGAACAAATTGCATATTTTCGTTCCTTTTATTTTAAGGAATGAAATTGTTGATTTCCATCCAATGAACAAAAATGAATATTTTTGTTCAATCCATTTTTATGAACAAAATGTGAATTTCTTCCTATGCTTCTAACATAACATATAATTGTATTTTTAATACAAAACATATTTCTAAATGAAATATGATTCTTATTCTCTTCCTTTTTAAAATCACATTAAAAATGCAACCTTCAATTCTCATATTTTATTTGCATTCGGGACTGCAAATAAAAATGTATATTATCCTATTCATGATTTATTTGCGTTGAGGAACGCAAATAAAAATGTATCTTTAAATTTTAATTTTATTTACAACAAGGAATGTAAATAAAAGAACAACTTTTTATTTCATGTTTATTTACATTAAGGGATGTAAATAAATAAAAAAATGTAATCTTTCTTTTAATATTTTGTTCGCATCTAGAATTGCCAACAAAATGTGGATCTTTCTTCTACTAATTTGTTTGCATCTAAAATTGCAAACAAAAATGTATCTTTTTATTTTATAATTTGTTTGCATCTAAAATTGCAAACAAAAATGTATCTTTTTATTTTATAATTTGTTTGCATCTAAAATTGCAAACAAAAATGTATCTTTTTATATTATTGTTTTATTTGCATGGAAAATGCAAATAAAAATATATTTTCTATTCTCTATGTTTCGTTTGTATAGTAGCAGGCAAATGAAAATGTGAATTTTTAATTTACATGCATTGTTTGCATTGTAGAATGCAAACATAAAATAAAAAAATTCTGTTTAAATGCTTTGTTTCCATAATAGAATGCAAACAAGAAATAAAATTTCTCTTTGCTCTCATGTTCTGTTTGCATTTGTAGAATGCAAACGTAAAAAGTAAATTTTAATTTCATGAATCGTTTGCATCGTAGAATGCAAACATAAAATAAAATCTCTTTTCTCTTTTTTTTTATTTAGTAGCGTTTGCATTTTAGAATGCAAGCACAAAATGTAATTTTATATTTTTATTTTCTATCTCGTTACATTAAAAAATGCAAAAAATGATATTTTATCTTTCTACAGTTTGTTCGCATTAAGGAATGCAACAAAAATAATATTTCCTTTTTCTACATTTTGTTTGCATTAGGGAATGCAACAAAAATGACATCTTATTTTTCCACATTTTGTTTGCATTAGGGAATGCAACAAAAATGACATCTTATTTTTCCACATTTTGTTTGCATTGAGGAATGCAACAAAAAATGATATTTTATTTTGCTACATTTTGTTTGCATTAGGGAATGCAACAAAATGATATTTTCCTTCTCATGTCATTTTTACATTGAAAAAGGTAAACAAAAATGTGCTACTTTTAAAACATATTTTATTTGCGTTGGAGAACACAAATAAAAATACACTTTTTATTGTTAATATTTTATTTTTATTTGAGAACACAAATAATATAAATAAAATAAAATAGCCCCTTTTTATAAGTAATGTTTGTGCTCAAGGACAAACTAATATGCCATTCCATTTTCTATGTGATATTTGTGTTTATGGACACAAATAAAATGCAATTCAATGTTTACGTAATATTTGTGTTTAAAACACAAATAAAAATGTAAACCAATGTTCTATGTAATATTTGTGTTTAAGGACACAAATAAAATGTTATTCAATATAAGATGTGTATATTTGTGTTTAAAGACGCAAATAAAATGAATAACTTATTTTTCTATGTATATATTTGTGTTGAAGCACAAATAAAAAGAATAACTTATTTCAACCCAATGAGGTGACAAAATATATTCTATATTGGATTGACAATCCTATTTCAATTCCAATAATGATGATAAAATATAGTTTAATCATTGAATTGATAATTTACCTAAAGTTACAAATTTATTTTCTGAGTTGAATTGATAAACTAAATCAATTCAAACAAAAGGTGTAACGACCCGGAATTTTGGGGCCAATTTAAAATTTTTATTTTAGAAATTTTAATGGATTTCAGTGTTTGGAATAATTTATTTTAAACAATAACGACTAAAAATTTACTTTAAAACGAATAAATTTAGTTTAATTATAAAAGGAGTTTAAAACAGCGCTGCAGTTTGAAATTTTGAATTTGAACTTTGACTGAATGTACAGGATTCATAATAAATCAGAATTGAGCGAAACAAGAAATATTTAAATCTGTTTAATAATATCTTTCTAACGAATCTGAAAAATTGAAATTTCATAGCGGAAATCAAAAGTTATGGCCAATTCAATTTTTAGAAAAGTCGCTGTGGAATTTATATATATATTATATAGGGCCGGAAAGGCTACTTTTCACATATGAAGGAATTTCGACTCGAAACCACTTCCATTGAGTTCGGAATGACGTTCCTGCATTGAAAAATAGTAAGCACTTATATATTTTGATTTTCGGAATTTATTTGTTTAAAAATGTATTTTTAAATATTAAATATATTGGTCTTAAAAATAGTCATTTTTCAAACGACCTCGGTTTTCGACGAAACCACTTTTGTTGGAACCGGAATGTCAAATTATTGCTAAGTTTCAATTTTAATAATTCTTCGAATCAATATGTGAGCGTGGCAAAGGAAAACGTGTTTTGTCAGTTTCGGTCAAATTTAATCAGCTTAAAAAATGGCCATTTTTCAAACAGTCTCAGAATTCGACGAAATTAGTCTTGTTAGAACGGTATCGTCAAAACATAACTAGAAATAATTTTTCTGGAATTTTTAGAGGTCGTATGTGGCCCCGATAATTTAAAATGTACGTTTGAATTTAATAATTAAATGATTTATAATGTAGATTAAAGAAAAATATATTGTAACAACCAAACTGGGTTACGAAACTGTTCCATTGTGTCCGGGACGGGGGTTATTAGCTAGGAGCGACATTAGTCGGGTTCGATTCGGAGTTAGTATCAACGAACAAATATTTTCTTGAATTAAATAATTAAATCAGAATATACTATTTTAAATACGCTATATATACCGTATAACCCTAATCTTCTTTCTAAGGCTGCCGCCAGTTCTGGTTAATGGCTGAGAACATCCCGAATTGATTTCCCAAAATCTTGTAATCCTTTCATCAATTTGCAAAGCCCTAACTACCGTGTTCTTCATCTTCTTATGCTCTTCAAATTGATCCGCTATGATCAATTTCTGTGCACCGTCATCATCGATTTTGGAGCTCCAAGGCGCCGGATTTGCATGCATTTCTAGGAGGGTAGGGGGTTCGAACTTCATGGCACGCTGGGCGGTGGAAGCGGTCTCGAAGGCCAACGTCAGGGAGGTTGACGATTGAACTCCGATCGTCGGAGCGGGGAGCGGTGGTCAACCCTAGACCAGGAAGATGGGTTCGGTTGTTACAGTAAAGGAATGATGGAAGAAAGGTGTTTAAAGGGGTGATTAACTAATCAAATTAATTAATTTATTCCTTAATTTGTTATTAAATTTTAAAAATCTATAACTTGTTCAAATTACATTAGAAATCAACAAAACTACTTGCGTTGGAATCCTTGTGATGAGGACTAGACGATGGAACTAACTAGATCTGAATCGGGACACTTTGAAAATTCAGCCAAATCTGAACACGAACGATTTCTGAAAGCAAATCAAGGTGAGAATTCTTTTTTTTTTAAATTAAAATTATTTATTTATTTTATTTTGAAATTTATGTTTATTCTATGGTGTTATGTGTATATTCATTGAAATGTTGTTCTTGTTGAATTACGATGAATCATTGAATGGAATTGTGTGTGATGTATGAAATCAGATCTAGTTGGTTGAAATGAATTTATTTGATTAAGTTGTGTAGATCTAGGATTTGTATACAATAAAATACATGTTTTGTTTGTAAGTATGAAAATGAAAGTATTCGCAATATTAACTAATTCATGTTAGAATCATGTTATCATAAAAGTTACATTTTTATGTTAGCATATAAAAGAACGTATTTGTAGCGTCAATGTTCTTCAACTAAAAATCACATTTTTGGTTATAATCGTCATGTTAGAATAAAATCACAGTTTTTGTTAAAATGTTCATTTAGACTAGTAAACACCGTTTTTGTCAAATGTTCATTTAGATTTGTAAACACCGTTTGTTAAGATGTTCATTTAGAATTAAAACACCGTTGTATTAACAAATGTGAAATTAAAATAAAAACATCGTTTTAGTTGGAAATGCTAACATTAGATTAAAAACAAAATTTATGCTAGAAAATAAGTTTTACATTAAAATTTTATTTTAATGTATTGAATATACATAAACATTAATTCATGTTAGAACACTTGTTTTATATTAAAATTATATTTTAATGTTAAGAATGTACATAAGAATTTGTTCATATTAGAAAACATGTTTCACACTAAATTTACATTTTTAATGTTAATAAAACATTAAAAAGGATCATTGTCATGTTAAATTATTTTCACATTGGAATTCATATTTCCAACGTAAAAGAATCATTATCAAATGAATTAAAACAAAAACATGTATTTTTATTGCCATTTGTTACCATAAAAAGAATGAAATAAAAGAATATATCTTGTCACTTAAAGAAAAGAATATATTTTGTCACTTGAAAAATAAAAGAATATATTTTGTCACTTTTTAAAACAATGGAATAAAAGGAGAATTTTCGTCACTTTTTAAAACAATGAAATAAAAAGAGGATTTCTGTCACTTTTAATGAATGAATAAAAGGGAAACATTTTTGTCAAAATTTGATTAGTGAAAGAGAATCAAATTTTTATTAAAACATGATTAGTGAATAAAAAGATCACATTTCTATTAGAACATGTTAGTTGTAATAAGGTTAACAATTGTGTTAAAACATGTTGGTTAGAAGAAAAGATTTATTTTTATTTTAATGAAACAAAAATGAATATTTTTGTGTATTAAAAGGGAATCATACAAAAATGAATATTTTTGTACATTAAGAATTATGAACTAGAAAAATCATATTTTGGTTAACATTGGAAGTATTAAACAAGAATCAGATTTTGTTAACATTAGAAGTATTAAACAAAATCATCATTTTGTTTGCATAAAAGGAATAATCAAAAATGCATGATTTTACACATTAAAAAGAGAATGAATTAGAAAGGTCCATTTTTGTCATTATGAAAGAATGAATAGCTAAACATTCATGTGTTTTCATTAAAGTAGAAGTAGACAAAAATACTTATTTTTGTCCAAATTAAAAGAATGAAACAAAATATAGCATCTTTATGTTATATTAGATTTGAAACAGCAAATATACGCTTTTGGCAATTTACATTTGTTGAAACCGATTATTCACTTTTGTCAATTTACACTAGTGAAACAAAATATGATTTAAAGAGTTACATTTTGCTTGAAATTTTAGATGCAAACAAATGTTATATTTTATTTTGTATTTTAGTTAGAAATGGAAATATACATGTTTGTTTGCAAATTTAGTTGCAAATAAAGCATTTAATAAAGATTATATTTATTTTATTTGCATATTTAGATGCAAATAAACATCGTAGTTAAAAGATTATATTTTTAGTTGCATATTTAGAGGCAAATAAACACCATAGGAAAAAGATGCATTTTGTTTGCAACTTTAGACGTGAACAAAACATTACAATTAAAAGTTATCCATTTATTTGCAATCCTTGTTGCAAATAAAACTAGAGAAAAAAATTACATTTTTTATTTACATCCCTCGATGTAAACAAACATAAAAAGCTGAATTTTTATTTGCATTCTCTATTGCAAATAAAACATGAAATCAAAAAGTACATTTTTATCTGCACTTTAGTGGTTATAAAAATGATAAGATTAAATGATTACATTTTTAATGTAACATAAAGATTTCATTTTATACAGTGTAAAAGGAATATCATTTTATGTAAAATGAAAAGATCATACTTCATGGTAGGTAAGTCAACATCAGAATTTGCAATTTTAATGCAAATGAGTCAGTAGGAAGATTCATTGTTTTTGATAAATTATGTCAACATGAGAACTTTCATTCTATTATATATGAAATGATTCATCATTATATATGTTTATGATGCTGAAATGTTACACTCCCATTTACAAGTTACCCGACTTGTTTATGTGATTGGGACGATAATTTTCACACATCGCCCAAGCGCACAAATGATTTATGATTTGCTTGATGGATGAAACCCCACACGGATATTGGGGTGATTTGGATACACACTAATCCCAATATTTAGTTATCTGTCAATCAATGGATTGACAGTCTGCGATGAGCGTCAGTTATTTACTTTAATGCTCACACAGTTATAGATTTTACTTTGGCCGTCATTTGGATGTTTGATAATTATTTATCATGATTGTCGATTCCATACAAAATATATGGTTGTTGGTTGAGTCACATTCCAATAAAGAATATTCTAGGAAAAGAATATTGTAGAAAATATAAATATGAAAGGAATATGTTGGAAAAAGAATATATTTTGAGAAAACATATTTTATTGAAATAAACTAGTTATAAATTAGAATAAATCATAAAATTTAGATTAAATGAGTTTTCCAATTTGTTAAGATTTAATTGAAGTTAAATTAAATAAATTATATTTTGGGTTGTCGTGAATAGCATCTTAAATAACACTATTCTTAAACCCCATATGAAAAGAATAATCTTTTAATTTATATTATTAAAGTCTTCATTTAGTAATTGGAATAAGATGAGTTGTGAGTCGGGTTTATTGTGAACTGTGTTTCTGAGCGACATTTGTTCTTTAACCCAACTGACAGCGAAAGTATGATTTAGAATTTATAAATCTTTTATTAAGATTTAAATGGGAATTTTCCAAAAGTAAAGTTTTCCAATTTAATATATTAAATTGGAGTTGAATGGAATTTGAATTAACAATAACCGAGATAAGCTTCTGTAAAAGAAGACCGATACTACATATGGAATTTAAGAGGCTTTGCCGTTATTCCATTTATATTATTGGTCGGATACAGAAATTTATAACGATTATATATTGATTTGATTTCTGTGAAGATTCCATATTTTAGGGAAGATGATTTTGGGTTTACCGTGAACTATGTTTTAAATGACATTAGTTCTTTAACCCAGTTAAGAATAAGATTAATTTCTTAAATTTGAATAATCATTGAATAATGATTTTTAATATCTAAAATCAAATTGAGATTTTAATAAACCTTTTAAAAGAATGATTTAAGTGCAAAGTTAAAGGATTTATCTTTGATAGAATAATTTGAATATTTTATTTAAAAGAATATTCTGAATTGGAATGAGACGTTGGAAGTGTTTTATAATACTTGACTTTTAATTTTAAAGTACGTGAGTTATTCGGGAAGACCGGGTTCAACCCATTCCGGATAATTTCTACGACGATGAAGAATCGAAGATGAAGACGGTGGTTGAAGACCGACGATCTTCACATCGAATGGATGTGTCGCCACATAGACCCTTGATGGGAGTAGCTACCTTGAAGGGGCTTCAGTGGTGGCCGTCCGGACTATTGTTGATTGTTCGGATTTGGTTTTCGCTCAGACCCAGAGCATAAGCTAATAAATGGATGCGTGTCTGACATTGGATTTCGTGCCGTGTGAATTAAATCGATTTCTGTTAATGTATGTTTGTTTGGTGGTAGAGGATTTATTCTCTACTTAACACCCTGGTATATATTAATAGTGATTGATCGCATGGCGTGAATTGTCAATGTGGCACGCCAAGATGCAAATGATCAAGGCTTTTGTTGAAAAGCAAGGTCTTGTGGGATGATCAAAGCATAGCCTGTTACGGCATAGCTTTGTGTATATCGTGACTTCGCGTGCCTCACACCCCGGTATGAGTCAAAAACGGGATATGGACCGTAGGGAATGCACACGTCTCTTTCTAGCTAGAAGTGGTGTCAGTGCTTAAACTGGCTGACATTTTACTTATGTGGATGATGGATTTTGAGGCGCCTCAGATTTTTATAGGCCGATAGTGGTCATATTATAGGTTCAAAGGAACCGGGAAACGTGTGTTCAGGCATAACTAATCCACTGCCGACAGGCGGGGACCGGCCCTACCGCATCCAAGGGTTGCCCATAGGTGTGATCCTGAGGCATTTGCTAGGGTGTCTCGAATCGGAGAGGAGCTTGCCCCTAGCCTCGACTCATGATGGAAAACCAACTTCCAATACGACCTTGCGGTTTTGATTGTAGAACTAGTATGGCGACATGATATATGGTACCCATGCCATCTATGATTGATACATTATGATTGAAATGTTTTTATTAAAACATATACACACTAATACTAAATCCGTTTTTATCGTATCAAGCATCTTTTGACCATTATAAGGTAGAATCCTATCCTCCGTTTTGCGTTGCATTATGTGATTAGACTTGGGTCTTATAATGGTTTCATTTTTCTAAAAGCATTACGTTGTTTAACGATTTACCTTATTTATGCATTGGCAATCCAATGGAGTAAACCCGCTCCGCGTTAGAGGCGTGGTCCTATGATTAGCCTTATTATTAGATAGTTAAGTTAAGATTTCTCATACCAGTCCCATGACTGACCTGTAGTTTGTTTCACTGGCAAACTCGGGTGCCCTTATTTTCCACACGGGCAGTCGAGTAGCTTTTGCAGATATATGTACAGGATCCTGGTTTACAACTGAAGCGGTATTCGGAAAGCTCTGTATCCACATATTCCTTTCAGTTGTATATTTGTATTATTTTTCCGCTCTTATTTAAATGTAATTTAAAACTCTGATATTAATGTATTTCTTTTATGTAATAAGTATTCATACTCTGTAATATTCTTTTACTCTGATGTAATTGTTGTAATCAGCAATAAAATATTCTTCAGTTTGTGTTCTGATGTGTGTTGTTCTCAAGGCAATCCAGCCTTTCCTTTACTGGGAAGTTTGGGTCGTCAGATGTGGTATCGGAGCTTTGGTTTACAGAGCTCGAGAATAAGACACATTAGAACCCAATGAAAGAATTCATCAGAGATTGGATTAGTAATATCCAATGAGAATAACTCGTTAGAGATGGGATCAGTAGTATCCTAGAACGAGTGTGAAGAGTATTATTTTCTTTAAAAATAAAAATAAAAACAAATTTAGTTTTGAAAATTTTATCTTAAAATACGTATTTGAATATTATTATGTTTTAGTATGGACAATCGAGTATATAAAGATTTCGAGTATACGAGTAATTAACGGATATTCGAAGTTTTAATATACTGGATAGATATAGAATCACACTCTAGTCGCCCGGAGATGATTCTGATGATTGCTAGCGTCATCAGAATTTATGTTCGAGTCTCGAAAGTGGGATTTCTATATATTTCCATTCACTGGTATGAGAACCAACACTTAGTTAGTACACATTGCTGTGATTTGCACTAAAAATATGATTTTTGACTATATATAAAAGTTATATATATTTGAAAAGTTAATTACCTAATTGATTGCTGGTTGTGATGTTTGATTATTAGTTTAACTTAATAAAATTATTGGAATGATAATTAATTTAACTAATAAAATATTGAAAACAATAAAGAAAAATTTAACTAAGTTAGTTAATTAAACAACTTTTAGCTACGTTCCTTTTCGAGGACGAAAAGATTTTAAGTGGGGGCGATTGTAATGACCCGGAATTTTGGGGCCAATTTAAAAATTTTATTTTAGAAATTTTAATGGATTTCAGTGTTTGGAATAATTTATTTTAAACAATAACGAATAAAAATTTACTTTAAAACGAATAAATTTAGTTTAATTATAAAAGGAGTTTAAAACAGCGTTGCAGTTTGAAATTTTGAATTTGAACTTTGACTGAATGTACAGGATTCATAATAAATCAGAATTGAGCGAAACAAGAAATATTTAAATCTATTCAATAATACCTTTCTAACGAATTCAAAAAATTGAATTTCATAGCGGAAATCAAAAGTTATGGCCAATTCAATTTTTAGAAAAGTCGCTTGGAATTTATATATATATTATATAAGGCCGGAAAGGCTACTTTTCACATATGAAGGAATTTCGACTCGAAACCACTTCCATTGAGTTTGGAATGACGTTCCTGCATTGAAAAACAGTAAACACTTATATATTTTGAGTTTCGGAATTTATTTGTTTAAAAATGTATTTTTAAATATTAAATATATTGGCCTTAAAAATAGTCATTTTTCAAACGACCTCGGTTTTCGACGAAACCACTTTTATTGGAACCGGAATGTCAAATTATTGCTAAGTTTTAATTTTCATAATTCTTCGAATCAATATGTGAGCGTGGCAAAGGAAAACGTGTTTTGTCAGTTTCAGTCAAATTTAATCAGCTTAAAAAATGGCCATTTTTCAAACAGTCTCAGAATTCGACGAAATTAGTCTTGTTAGAACCGTATCATCAAAACATAACTAGAAATAATTTTTCTGGAATTTTTAGAGGTCGTATGTGGCCCCGGTAATTTAAATTGTACGTTTGAATTTAATAATTAAATGATTTATAATGTAATTTAAAGAAAAACATATCATAACAACCAAACTGGGTTACGAAACGTGTTCCATTGTGTCCGGGACGGGGGTTATTAGCTAGGAGCGACATTCGTCGGGTTCGATTCGGAGTTAGTATCAACGAACAAATATTTTCTTGAATTAAATAATTAATTAAATCAGAATATACTATTTTGAATACGCTATATATAGCGTGCCTATACCGTATAAACCTAATCTTCTTTCTAAGGCCGCCGCCAGTTCTGGTTAATGGCTGAGAACATCCCGAATTGATTTCCCAAAATCTTGTAATCCTTTCATCAATTTGCAAAGCCCCAACTACCGTGTTCTTCATCTTCTTGTGCTCTTCAAATTGATCCGCTATGATCAATTTCTGTGCACCGTCATCGTCGATTTTGGAGCTCCAAGGCGCCGGCTTTGCATGCATTTCTAGGAGGGTAGGGGGTTCGAACTTCGTGGCACGCTGGGCGGTGGAAGTGGTCTCGAAGGCCAACGTCAGGGAGGTGGCCGATTGAACTCCGATCGTCGGAGCGGGGAGCGGTGGTCAACCCTAGACCAGGAAGATGGGTTCGGTTGTTACAGTAAAGGAACGATGGAAGAAAGGTGTTTAAAGGGGTGATTAACTAATCAAATTAATTTATTCCTTAATTTGCTATTAAATTTTAAAAATCTATAACTTGTTCAAATTACATCAGAAATCAACAAAACTACTTGCGTTGGAATCCTTGTGATGAGGACTGGACGATGGAACTAACTAGATCTGAATCGGGACACTTTGGAAATTCAGCCAAATCTGAACACGAACTATTTCTGAAAGCAAATCAAGGTGAGAATTCTTTTTTTTAAAATTAAAATTATTTATTTATTTTATTTTGAAATTTATGTTTATTCTGTGGTGTTATGTGTATATTCATTGAAATGTTGTTCTTGTTGAATTACGATGAATCACTGAATGGAATTGTGTGTGATGTATGAAATCAGATCTAGTTGGTTGAAATGAATTTATTTGATTAAGTTGTGTAGATCTAGGATTTGTATACAATAAAATACATGTTTTATTTGTAAGTATGAAAATGAAAGTATTCGCAATATTAACTAATTCATGTTAGAATCATGTTATCATAAAAGTTACATTTTTATGTTAGCATATAAAAGAACGTATTTGTAGCGTCAATGTTCTTAAACTAAAAATCACATTTTTGGTTATAATCGTCATGTTAGAATAAAATCACAGTTTTTGTCAAATGTTCATTTAGACTAGTAAACACCGTTTTTGTCAAATGTTCATTTAGATTTGTAAACACCGTTTGTTAAGATGTTCATTTAGAATTAAAACACCGTTGTATTAACAAATGTGAAATTAAAATAAAAACATCGTTTTAGTTGGAAATGCTAACATTAGATTAAAAACAAAATTTATGCTAGAAATTAAGTTTTACATTAAAATTTTATTTTAATGTATTGAATATACATAAACATTAATTCATGTTAGAACACTTGTTTTATATTAAAATTATATTTTAATGTTAAGAATGTACATAAGAATTTGTTCATATTAGAAAACATGTTTCAAACTAAATTTACATTTTTAATGTTAATAAAACATTAAAAAGGATCATTGTCATGTTAAATTATTTTCACATTGGAATTCATATTTCCAACGTAAAAGAATCATTATCAAATGAATTAAAACAAAAACATGTATTTTTATTGCCATTTGTTACCATAAAAAGAATGAAATAAAAGAATATATCTTGTCACTTAAAGAAAAGAATATATTTTGTCACTTGAAAAATAAAAGAATATATTTTGTCACTTTTTAAAACAATGAAATAAAAGGAGAATTTTTTCACTCTTTAAAACAATGAAATAAAAAGAGGATTTTTGTCACTTTTAAAGAATGAATAAAAGGGCAACATTTTTGTCACTTTTAAAGAATGAATAAAAGGGCAACATTTTTGTCAAAATTTGATTAGTGAAAGAGAATCATATTTTTATTAAAACATGATTAGTGAATAAAAAAATCACATTTGTATTAGAACATGTTAGTTGTAATAAGGTTAACAATTGTGTTAAAACATGTTGGTTAGAAGAAAAGATTTATTTTTATTTTAATGGAACAAAAATGAATATTTTTGTGTATTAAAAGGGAATCATACAAAAATGAATATTTTTGTACATTAAGAATTATGAACTAGAAGAATCATATTTTGGTTAACATTGGAAGTATTAAACAAGAATCAGATTTTGTTAACATTAGAAGTATTAAACAAAATCATCATTTTGTTTGCATAAAAGGAATTATCAAAAATGCATGATTTTATACATTAAAAAAAGAATGAATTAGAAAGGTCCATTTTTGTCATTATGAAAGAATGAATAGCTAAACATTCATGTGTTTTCATTAAAGTAGAAGTAGACAAAAATACTTATTTTTGTCCAAATTAAAAGAATGAAACAAAATATAGCATCTTTATGTTATATTAGATTTGAAACAGCAAATATACGCTTTTGGCAATTTACATTTGTTGAAACCGATTATTCACTTTTGTCAATTTACACTAGTGAAACAAAATATGATTTAAAGAGTTACATTTTGTTTGAAATTTTAGATGCAAACAAATGTTATATTTTATTTTGTATTTTAGTTAGAAATGGAAATATACATGTTTGTTTGCAAATTTAGTTGCAAATAAAGCATTTAATAAAGATTATATTTATTTTATTTGCATATTTAGATGCAAATAAACATCGTAGTTAAAAGATTATATTTTTAGTTGCATATTTAGAGGCAAATAAACACTGTAGGAAAAAGATGCATTTTGTTTGCAACTTTAGACGTGAACAAAACATTACAATTAAAAGTTATCCTTTTATTAGCAATCCTTGTTGCAAATAAAACTAGAGAAAAAAAATACAATTTTTATTTACATCCCTCGATGTAAACAAACATAAAAAGCTGAATTTTTATTTGCATTCTCTATTGCAAATAAAACATGAAATCAAAAAGTACATTTTTATCTGCACTTTAGTGGTTATAAAAATGATAAGATTAAATGATTACATTTTTAATGTAACATAAAGATTTCATTTTATACAATGTAAAAGGAATATCATTTTATGTAAAATGAAAAGATCATACTTCATGGTAGGTGAGTCAACATCAGAATTTACAATTTTAATGCAAATGAGTCAGTAGGAAGATTCATTGTTTTTGATAAATTATGTCAACATGAGAACTTACATTCTATTATATATGAAATGATTCATCATTATATATGTTTATGATGCTGAAATGTTACACTCCCATTTACAAGTTTCCCGACTTGTTTATGTGATTGGGACAATAATTTTCACACATCGCCCAAGCGCACAAATGATTTATGATTTGCTTTATGGATGAAACCCCACACGGGTATTGGGATGATTTGGATACACACTAATCCCAATATTTAGTTATTTGTCAATCGATGGATTGACAGTCTGTGATGAGCGTCAGTTATTTACTTTAATGCTCACACAGTTATAGATTTCACTTTGGCCGTCATTTGGATGTTTGATAATTATTTATCATGATTGTCGATTCCATACAAAATATATATTTGTTGGTTGAGTCACATTCCAATAAAGAATATTCTAGGAAAAGAATATTGTAGAAAATATAAATATGAAAGGAATATTTTGGAAAAAGAATATATTTTGAGAAAACATATTTTATTGAAATAAACTAGTTATAAATTAGAATAAATCATAAAATTTAGATTTAATGAGTTTTCCAATTTGTTAAGATTTAATTGAAGTTAAATTAAATAAATTAGATTTTGGGTGGTCGTGAATAGCGTCTTAAATAACACTATTCTTAAACCCTATTTGAAAAGAATAATCTTTTAATTTAGATTATTAAAGTCTTCATTTAGTAATTGGAATAAGATGAGTTGTGAGTCGGGTTTATTGTGAACTGTGTTTCTGAGCGACATTTGTTCTTTAACCCAACTGACAGCGAAATTATGATTTAGAATTTATAAATCTTTTATTAAGATTTAAATGGGAATTTTCCAAAAGTAAAGTTTTCCAATTTAATATATTAAATTGGAGTTGAATGGAATTTGAATTAATAATAACCGAGATAAGCTTCTGTAAAAGAAGACCGATACTACATATGGAATTTAAGAGGCTTTGCCATTATTTCATTTATATTATTGGTCGGATACAGAAATTTATAACGATTATATATTGATTTGATTTCTGTGAAGATTCCATATTTTAGGGAAGACGATTTTGGGTTTACCGTGAACTATGTTTTAAATGACATTAGCTCTTTAACCCCGTTAAGAATAAGATTAATTTCTTAAATTTGAATAATCATTGAATAATGATTTTTAATATCTAAAATCAAATTGAGATTTTAATAAACCTTTTAAAAGAATGATTTAAGTGCAAAGTTAAAGGATTTATCTTTGATAGAATAATTTGAATATTTTATTTAAAAGAATATTCTGAATTGGAATGAGACGTTGGATGTGTTTTATAATACTTGACTTTTAATTTTAAAGTACGTGAGTTATTCGGGAAGACCGGGTTCAACCCATTACGGATAATTTCTACGACGATGAAGAATCGAAGATGAAGACGGTGGTTGAAGACCGACGATCTCACATCGAATGGATGTGTCGCCACAGAGACCCTTGATGGGAGTAGCTACCTAGAAGGGGCTTCAGTGGTGGCCGTCCGGACTATTGTTGATTGTTCAGATTTGGTTTTCGCTCAGACCCAGAGCATAAGCTAATAAATGGATGCATGTCTGACATTGGATTTCGTGCCATGTGAATTAAATCGATTTCTGTTAATGTATGTTTATTTGGTGGTAGAGGATTTATTCTCTACTTAACACCCTGGTATATATTAATAGTGATTGATCTTATGGCGTGAATTGTCAAAGTGGCACGCCAAGATGCAAATGATCAAGGCTTTTGTTGAAAAGTAGGGTCTTGTGGGATGATCAAAGCATAGCCTATTACGGCATAGCTTTGTGTATATCGTGACTTCGCGAGCCTCGTGTAATAACCCGGAAAATGAGAACCAGTTTAAAATTTTTAAATTAGGTTATTACCAAAGAATTTGAATAATTGAAATAGCCCACTTCAATAAAATATAGAATTGGGTATAGTATTGCAGTTTGAAATTTTGAATACAAACTTGGTCCGACTGTACCGGGTGGAAAATGTAACAGATTTTAGCGAAACTGAAAATATTTAAATCTGTTTATGAATACCTTTCTAACGAATCCGAAAAATCGAAGTTTCATAGCGGGAATCAAAAGTTATGGCCAAATGAATTTTCAGAAAGGTCGCTGTATAGCATATATAGCCCTTGAAAATTGATATTTTGCATACGACCAAGGAATTCGACGAAACCACTTTTGTTGGGTCCAGGATGTCAAATTATTGCTAAGTTTCAAATTTCATAATTTTTGAAGCTAGTATGTGAGCGGGTCAAAAGAAAATGTGATTGGTCAAATTCTGTTAAAAAGGGTCGACCTAAAAATGGTCGTTTTTCAAACGAGCTCAGAATTCGACGAAACTGGTTTTGTTAGGACCGTATCGTCAAAACAAAGCTAGATTTATTTTTCTGGAATTTTTCGATTCAGTTTGTGGCGCTGGCAAATTGAAATGTACGTTTAAATTAAATATCGAATGTTTTATATTTTAAATGGAAAAATAACGGACTATAACAGTCGAATTGGCCAGCGAAACATATCCCATTGTGTTCTGAATGGGGGTATTTAGCTATGGGCGACAGTCGTTGGGTTTGATTTCGAGTTCGTATGTGGAAGGGGGTATTTTAGGAATTAAATAAATTAAAAATTAAAATAAAAAGGGAGCCGACCAATCACAATTCATCTCCCTCATCGTTCTTCCTGTCGCGACGCGGAAAAGGGATCCGAACTTCTCTCTTCAATCTCTCCACAACCACACAACGAAATCAAGCAAACTCAGATCCATTTTGAAGAGCGTTCAGAGATCTTCAAATCCATAGCAATTTCAAGAATTATCGTTGAGTGTAGAAGGAGATATCGCGCCAGGAAACCCCGATTTTCGCGCCGCCGCCGTGGGTGCTAGGGACCACCGAGCCGTTCATCTCAGGTAGCGTTGGGAAGCTCTTTCCTTCCTCTTCGACGCAGCGCTGGCCGTTCGTCCTATCGCTTCGCGGTTTTGCCGAAAAGTTTAACCCTAGTTTTCGAATTCAAAAGAGGTATACGGCTAAACCTATTTTCAACTGATTTTTACACTATAAAGCGTTGCAAACTTGTAAAAATCGTATCTTTTTGCTATGTTAACGAAATTCGACGAAACAGGAGACACCGTGACCGCAAGGAGGCTCTCTACATTCTAGAAGAAGCCGCGGATTTTTCTGACCTTCCTACGATTTTTAGCACTGCAATAACCAATGTGAGGAATCTAAACTATTTGTGTGAATGAAATCGTGTTGTATAAATTATATAAGCGAAGTGTAAATTATATACGCATTGTATACCTCATATACATGTGTTGTATAAGTTATATTAGCGATGTATAAATTATACAAGCGTTGTTTGAAACATATATGCTTTGAGTTGTGATAAAATGCAAGTGAATTATTATATTATATATATATATATATACTCCCCTCGTCCACAGACCATGGACGATATTTATTGTTTGTGATTGACGTGATATTATATGGTATGACGAATGGTTGGAAATAATTGTTTGTGGTTGATATTGTGGTTGAAAAATACCTTTGTGGTTGAAAAATACCCTCTTGTGGTTGAAACAAATTAGAATAGAATTGTGGAATTGAAAATAAAACATGCCGCCTGCGTGCGAACTAGATGCATGATCCCCATTGTCAAAAACCGCGAGGTTCTAAGGTAGAGCGAGGAGTCGTACTAGGGACGGTCCCGGTTTTAACTACCATATCGTTATGCTGCCGAAATTTTCTGTAATATTTATGTGTTAGAATAATTTTCATTTGTCGAAATAAATTACATATGCTATATAGAATATTCATGTGTTGAGTTGCAATTCGTTCGTCGAGTTGAAATTCATGTATTGAATATTATTTGAATTTAAACAAATGGCTTTAGCGATAAAAATCACATTTTTATATATATACAAACTATATCGAATATTCATGTGTTGAGTTGCAATTCATTCGTTGGGTTGAAATTCATGTGTTGAATATTATTTGAATTTAAACAAATGGCTTTAGCAATAAAAATCACATTTTTATATATATACAAACTATATCGAATATTCATGTGTTGAATATTATTTGAATTTAAACAAATGGCTTTAGCGATAAAAATCACATTTTTATATATATACAAACTATATCGAATATTCATGTGTTGAGTTGCAATTCATTCGTTGGGTTGAAATTCATGTGTTGAATATTATTTGAATTCAAACAAATGGCTTTAGCGATAAAAATCACATTTTTATATATATACAAACTATATCGAATATTCATGTGTTGAGTTGCAATTCATTCGTTGGGTTGAAATTCATGTGTTGAATATTATTTGAATTTAAACAAATGGCTTTAGCGATAAAAATCACATTTATATATATATACAAACTATATCGAATATTAATGTGTTGAGTTGCAATTCGTTCGTCGAGTTGAAATTCATGTGTTGAATGTTATCATCTTTTAAAAATAAAATGAATCGACAATAAAAACTACACCTTTATTGTGAACATGAAGTGTTAAAAATACAAACGTGTCGAATAAATATTTTTGATGATAAAAATATTTCTTTTATCATGTATACGCTTAGATAAAAATACACACGTGTTGGAAAAAAAAGTTTGCTAGAAATATTATTATTAGCTTTGTTCTGCATATGTATACATGTGTTGAACAGGAAAAATGGACTAGCTGTAGAGTAAAGAAATTATTTGCATGCCCGACAAATATGTAAACCTTGATGAGTTGGCTGCGCAGTTTTATTTATATATCAACTCCTGTGAATGCCATTGGATGCGGAGTGCTGGTTATTCTGTGTGAAATAATAAACAACGCCATAAGATAGTAACAATTAATTTTGAACTACACTACATGGCATACTTCATCACGATGGGCATACTTCATCATATTCCACATAAGCAATTGGAGCTTGTGTGACGAGGTGGAAGATTTATCATACAAGCAAGAGGCTTGTATGGCGATGACTATGTACTACACGTTGAACTGATGACTGATATGGACTATATAAATTAGAACGATAAATTGCCAGATTAATAAAAACCCCGCACGGGTCTGGAGTTGACAATAATCACGTCGCTCTAGTTATTAGATACGGCACATGGACTATTTATTTCCACACGGAAACGGGGTGACGAAAATTTATTCTCTGGAGTGATTATCAGTACATGCTCCCCCGTAAACACCAGAATATATCACTATAAATATGTGAATGCTTTTTAGGATTTATTGGGTACCTAATACGGCGCAATAAATTTCCAAACCCCTCCCCATACAAAGGAGGTTATGGCGAAATTTTTCGAAATATTAAGGCGTTAGTGAAATATTTGAAGTGAAAACGAAGTTGAAAATATAGAAGGAACTATAGTTGAAATAATAGAATGAACTATATTTTTATATATAAAAATAAATATAATTAAAAGGAATAGAGGCCGTGCAGTTCGTGTTTCAGAATCGTAATTTGAAACGATTTGTGCGAGAAATCCGACCATCGGATTTTCCCGAAACCGCAACCGCTGGGTTCGCCTTGGAAATATCTTTCCAACGGCACCAACCTTGTAAAAATCCAACGGTTGGATTGTCCGGAATGTTTAATTCAAATCTGAAGAAAAACAGCGCCAGAATCGTTTATATTTATATATAAATATATTTAAATTAAATCGAATAACGACGCTGTAGTTCGAATTTTGAAACCGTAACTTCAAACGACTAGTGTGAAAGATCCGACCGTAGGATTCTCACGAAACTGGAACCGTTGGGTTCGCTTTAGGAATATCTTCCCACTGATATAGACTTTGTAGAAATCCAACGGTTAGATTTTCCGATATGTGTAAAACAATTAAGGGAAAAACAGCACCAGTGCCACGGCACGACCTGAAACGTCGTTTAATTAAATATGGTCATTTTTAAATAAATAAAAATGGCGAAAAATCGTTATAAAATATTATAAGCAACATAGATTGCAAATAAACCAATTGGGCTTGAATTGTTTGATATTTGATGGTTGTATGTGTATGACATGAAAATAACACTAAAGAACCGAAAGATGGATGTCGAATAATATAACCATAAAAAGAATCGATTTAAATTCTAATGACGTGAATTATTTGAAAAGGCCGAGCTAAGCCTCATTTCAAATAATTTATCGAGCGATTCGAATTGGAAAATGCAAAGACGATTCAAGACCGACGATCTTCGTATCGGTTGGATGGGCGCTACTGAGGTTCCTAACTGGAGTAGCTACCGGAAAGGGATGGAAGTAGTAGCCGTCTGAACGTATGTGTTGATTGGACGGATATACGAGGAATTTGACGCCTCCGGTTTCGTTCAGACCCAGGACGGACTTGTAAATGGATTGTGTGTCTGACATTGGATTTTGTTCTATACTGATTGATCTCTGTTAAATATATATCTGTTTGGCGGCGGAGAATTTATTCTTTTGCTTAACGCCCTTCTCTGAGACGTACGAGCTCAGAGGTTATATATCGATGGAAATCAATCGTATGGAGTGGACTGCCTATGTGGCATGCCAAGATGCTGTGATCAAGGCTTCTGTTGCAAAGCAAAGTCTTGTGGTTGATGATCAAAGCACGGTCTACGTGGCCTGGCTTTGTGTATTTTCGTAGATTCGCGAGCCTCACACCCCGGTATGAGTTAAAAACGGGATACGGACTGCAGGGAGGGCACGACGTTTCTTTCTAGCTATGGTGGTGTCAGTGACTTACCATCCCTGACATATATATCTACTTTTTCACCTTTGTGGTTGTTGGAATGCGAGGCACCTCGATTATAGGTCTGTAAGGACCGGGAAACGTGTATTCAGGCATAATTAATCCTCAAACGTAAGAGAGGATCGGCCCTGAAGATCCAGGGGTTACCCAGAGTGCGTAGTCCTGAGGCATTTGCTAGAATGTCTCAAAGCGGAGAGCAGCTTGCCCCTTGCCTCGACTCATGACGGAAATCCAATTTCCAATACGAGATAACGGATTCGATTGTAACTTATATAGGGCGACATAGTATATGGTAGCTATGCCGCCTATGATTGATATTTATGATGCTATTCGCTTTTGAAACATATATGCACTAGTAATAATATCAATTGATTTTGCTTTATGCGTATCAAGCATATTTGGCCATTATAAGGTAAAACTCTATCCTCCGGCTTGCGTTGCATTGTATGATGGGACCTGAGTCTTATAATGGCTTCATTCTTTCTAAAAGCATTGCGTTGTTTTAAAAGAATTTACTTTGTTTTAAATGCACTAGCAATCACTGGAGTAAACCCGTTCCGCGAAAGGGGCGTGGTCCTATGATTTGCTTACTACTGTTGTTTAAACTGTTAAATTGATTCCTCATATCAGTCCCCATGACTGACTCGTTGTTTGTTTCACTTTGCAAACACGGGTGCCCTTATTTTCACACGGGCAGCCTAGTACACAAGTGACAGGTTGTTTTTGGCTCTGCACTGAAGCATAGAGTGCATTTTTGGCTCATGGCGAGGCTGACTTCACAGAGACGACTTTGACATTTTCCGCCATTACTGTACTTATATTATGATCCCGCTACGGGCGATGCAGACTGATTTACTTTCCGTATTTCTTACTATATGTATATGTATTCTGCCTTCGGCGATGTAGACAGATACCCTTATTATGTCTCACTGCATGTATGTATTCCTCCTCTGGCGATGATGACTGATCACCTTCCTTTTTATTTACTAAGTTATATCCCACGCTATGCTATTCTGATGTTATTACATGTTGTGATTCCGCTGTCATATCCATGTAAATTTATTCTATTTATTGTTTTTGCTATTATCTGTTCTCTGCTATGATGATTTATGTGTTATATTCCAATGATTATCCTTAATACCGCCCCTCGGATTTTGGGATCGTCACAGTTGGTATCAGAGCTTTGGTTAACCTTAGTTCCGGGATCTAACACATTAAACACCTCGTCAAAATAGAATCAGTAGTGTTCTAATGCGAGTAGCTCATTAGAGATAGGATTAGCAATGTCCTAGAATGAGCTAAGCAGATTAGCAAAAAAATTTGATCAGTACATCATCATTGTTTTTCCTTATATTCCCTTGCTTTATCATTTATGAAAATTATCAAATCTGTGAGCTTGACTCTTTTCTTGCTTATACAGTATTCTCTTAGATGGATACACGAGCAGCAGCAACTAGAGGAGGCCGTGGAGGCCGAGGAGATGCAGCAGGAGGATGGGGGAATATCCCTGTAGTTGTGGAAGGCCCTATTGTTCAGCCACCAGCACCTGATGACTTTGAGCTAGATAAAGTAGCAAAGAGGTACAGGAATCTTGGGGGAAAACCCTTTACTGGCACTGGTACAGTGATCGGGGCTATAGCTTGGTTGAAGACTTGTGAGAAAATCTTTGAAGACATGGGTATGGGAACCAACAACAAAGCACGTCTTGGTATTTGGCTCCTTCAAGAGGAAGCAGAGCTGTGGTGGGATGCCATTACCTCAGAAGATGCAGCTGGTACTGTCAGAACTTGGGAGCAATTCAAAACTATGTTCAATGAGAAGTTTGTACCTGAACAGGATCTAGAGAGGATGCGAGAGCAGTTTGCTAATCTCCAGCAACGAGATCTCTCTATTTAAGATTACCTAAATAAGTTCACCCAGTTGTCGCGCTATGCTCCAGAGCTGATTTTGACCAACAAGGCAAAGAACAAGAGATTCATATTTGGGCTGAAGCGCAAGTACCATGATAGAGCTATGAGCAACATCAAACTCTCCTTTTCAGAATTAGTAGAGATGGCTTGCAATTACGAAGACATGGATGAAAGACACGCTAGCCAAGACCGCGCCAAAAGCCAAGCTGGAAATAAGCGCAAGGCTTCAACAGATCAACCCGAATCTAGCATTACCGCGGCCGCTACTCAGAAACCTACAAAGATCCCGAAAGGAAATTGCTACAACTGCGGGAAGCTAGGTCATTTTTCTAATGTATGCAAAGCTCCGAGGAAACCAAAGGCAAATGACTCAGCTGAATGCTACAACTACCATAAGAAGGGGCACTATAGCAGGAAGTGTCCTCTGAAGCAGAATGCACAAGTGGCTCATGTGTATGACGGGAAGACCCCGCCAGCTACCACCGATGGATCAGGTAAACCCGACGTTTTGGGAGGTACCCTTACCATTAAAAATATTCCTGTTTCTGTACTTTTTTATACTGGTGCATCACGTAGCTTCATTTCTGGTAATATAGTTCACAAGTTAAAATTGAAACAAAGAAAACTTAAGGAACCAATTAAAGTTCGAAACCCGATAGGAGGTTCTGTTAGTCTCAGTTTATACTGTAGAGTGCCTATCTCTTATTCATGTTACAAGTTTCCCATCAACTTAATAGTCATGGATTTGTCTGAATTAGACATTATTCTCGGTTTGGAATGGTTAACAAAATATGAGGCCGAAGTTAGATGTGCCGAAAGAATCGTGAAAGTTAAAACAAAATTTGGGCATATCACTATACCATGCCATGGCTTAGTAATTAATAGAACGGAATTTTGGTCTTCTTTAGAAGTTACTCCCCCTTCATTAGAGAAGATACCGGTCATTAAAAACTATGCGGATGTATTTGAAGAAGTAGAAAACTTACTGCCGCAAAGAGAAATTGAATTTAGGATAGACCTAATTCCCAACGCCCGACCAGTAGTACATCCAATTAGAAGAATGGCCCCGAAAGAAAAAGAAGAGTTAAGTAGTCAAACCCGAGAATTACTTTGGAAAGGTCTGATTAGACCGAGCTTTTCAGCATGGGGAGCAACAATTGTATTTGTCCCGAAATCAGAGGGTACTCTAAGACTTTGCGTTGATTACCGAGATCTCAATAAGCAGACACTGAAGAACAAATATCCCTTGCCCCGTATAGATGATCTGTTAGATCAATTAAATGGAGAAACAATATTCTCCAGAATGGACCTAGCTACAGGTTTCCACCAATTACGTATAGCCGAAGACTGTGTTCCTTTGACAGCCTTCAGGGGTCCCGATTTACTTTACGAATGGTTAGTAATGCCGTTCGGCTTGTGCAACGCAACGGCATACTTCGTTGATCTCATGAACAGAGTGTTCCGTGGTGTATTGAATAAATTTGTTCTAGTCTTCATTGATGACATTTTAATCTACTCCAAGTCGAAAGACGAACATGCAAAACATTTAGAACAAGTGTTGAAAATTCTAAGGAGAAATGTCTTGAAAGCTAAATTTTCTAAATGTGTCTTTTGGCAGAATGAAGTTAAATTCCTAGGCCATGTCGTATCAAAAGAAGGAATTGCTGTAGATCTAAGCAAAATTACAGCGATTCAGAACTGGAAACAACCTACTACGCCCACCGAAGTTCGAAGTTTCCTTGGATTGGCTAGTTACTATCGGAAATTCGTTCAGGATTTTTCAAAGATATCTGGTGTATTGACAAAGCTTACAAAGAAGCATGAGAAATTCAAATGGACTCCCGAATGTGAAGAAGCTTTCCAGGAGCTGAAACTGAAGTTGACAACCGCTCCAGTATTAACAATTATAGAAGGCAACCAAGACTTGACTGTATGGACAGACGCTTCTATTAGAGGGCTAGGCGCAGTGTTAATGCAAAAAGGCCAAGTGATCGCTTATGCCAGCCGTCAGCTAAAGCCTCATGAAAGGAACTATGCTACTCATGATCTTGAGTTATTAGCTATCGTGTTTGCTTTAAGAATTTGGAGGCATTATTTATTGGGTGAGAAGTTCGAACTATTTACCGATCATCAATCCTTGAAATATCTGTTCACGCAGAAAGATCTAAACTTGAGGCAACAGCGTTGGTTAGAATTCCTTGCGGCATATGATTTTGAAATTCTATACACTCCAGGGAAAGCCAATGTTGTAGCAGATGCGCTCAGCAGAAAGAATGAAATCATCGCCAGTTTTGTCATCACGTCTTCATTAATAGACAGGATCTCGACCCTTCAGAAAGACGATGAATTTATTCAAAGAATCAGTCAGAGAGTCAAAGGAGGTGAATCCACAAGTTCCCGACTCGATGACAAAGGAGTTCTTAGATTAAAGGGCAGAATTTGCATCCCAAACCTTCCAGAGCTTCGAAGAGAAATACTTGATGAGTGCCACAAGTCCAAATTAAGTATCCATCCCGGTGTGAGCAAAATGTATAACGATATCAAACGCACATTCTGGTGGAGGTCAATGAAAAGAGATATTTCATTATATGTTAGTCGATGCCCCACTTGTCAGCTAGTTAAGAGTGATCACCAGAAATTGGCTGGATTATTACAACTCTTAGAAATTCCAGGATGGAAGTGGGAACAAATCTCGATGGATTTCATCGATGGCTTGCCTCGAACTAGAAAAGGAAACGACAGTATATGGGTAATCGTAGATCGCTTCACGAAGACTGCCCATTTCATACCTGTCCGATCCAACAGAACGGCTCAAAGTCTAGCACAGATTTACTTCAAAGAAATAGTTAAACTACATGGAGTGCCGCTCAATATAGTCAGCGATAGAGATCCCCTGTTTACTAGCAAATTCTGGGAAGCATTCCAGACAGAATTGGGAACCAAATTGAATTTAAGCACAGCTTACCACCCACAAACAGACGGCCAAACTGAGCGGGTGAATAGAATTCTAAAAGACTTACTGCGGGCTTGCGTTATCGATTTTGGAGGCTCATGGGAAGATCACTTACATTTAGATGAATTCTCTTACAACAATAGCTATCAAGCAAGTTTGGGAATGTCTCCATTTGAAGCATTATACGGTAGACCGTGCAGATCGCCCGTATGTTGGGTAGAACCTGGCAACAGACTTGTGTTAGGGCCCGATATGATTCAAGAAGCATCGGATAAAGTCGATTTCATTAAGAAGCGATTGAAAACCGCACAGAGCCGACAGAAAAGTTATGCTGATGCGAGAAGAAGGGATATATCGTTTGCCGTTGGCGATTATGTTTATTTAAGAGTTTCTCCAATGCGAGGAGTAATCAGATTTGGCAAGACTGGGAAGTTGGCACCGAGATTTATTGGTCCCTTTCCTATACTTGAACGGGTTGGAACTCTTGCATATAGGGTTTCATTACCTGATTGGTTGCCTGGTATACATGATGTGTTCCACGTATCTCAACTCAGAAAACATGTTCATGATCCAGATCTTGTTGTGGAAGAAGCAACGCAACATGATATTGACATAACTCCAGAATTAGCACTCAGAAGAGAGCCATTAAAGATAGTTGGCAAAGAAACTAGAGAGCTAAGGAGGAAAAAGATTCATTTAGTCAAAGTGCAGTGGAGTAGTGATCCTAGAGACTGTACTTGGGAAACCGAGGAAAGCATTAAACAAGCCTATCCCAAATGCAGAGTGAACATCTCTGACTAACTCCGGTGCAAGGTACCTTTACAATACTTTGCATTTACATTTTGTTTCCTACTTAGTTGTTATTACCTTTTCGAGGACGAAAAGTTTTAAGTGGGGGAGATTGTAATAACCCGGAAAATGAGAACCAGTTTAAAATTTTTAAATTAGGTTATTACCAAAGAATTTGAATAATTGAAATAGCCCATTTCAATAAAATATAGAATTGGGTATAGTATTGCAGTTTGAAATTTTGAATACAAACTTGGTCCGACTGTACCGGGTGGAAAATGTAACGGATGTTAGCGAAACTGAAAATATTTAAATCTGTTTATGAATACCTTTCTAACGAATCCGAAAAATCGAAGTTTCATAGCGGGAATCAAAAGTTATGGCCAAATGAATTTTCAGAAAGGTCGTTGTATAACATATATAGCCCTTGAAAATTGATATTGTGCATACGACCTCGGAATTCGACGAAACCACTTTTGTTGGGTCCGGGATATCAAATTATTGATAAGTTTCAAATTTCGTAATTTTTGAAGCTAGTATGTGAGCGGGGCAAAAGAAATTGTGATTGATCAAATTCTGTTAAAAAGGGTCGACCTAAAAATGGCCGTTTTTCAGACGAGCTCAGAATTCGACGAAACTGGTTTTGTTAGGACCGTATCGTCAAAACAAAGCTAGATTTATTTTTTTGGAATTTTTCGATTCAGTTTGTGGCCCTGGCAAATTGAAATGTACGTTTAAATTAAATATCGAATGTTTTATATTTTAAATGGAAAAATAACTGACTATAATAGTCGAATTGGCCAGCGAAACATATCCCATTGTGTTCGGAATGGGGGTATTTAGCTATGGGCGATAGTCGTTGGGTTTGATTTCGAGTTCGTATGTGGAAGGGAGTATTTTAGGAATTAAATAAATTAAAAATTAAAATAAAAAGGGAGCCGACCAATCACAATTCATCTCCCTCATCGTTCTTCCTGTCGCGACGCGGAAAAGGGATCCGAACTTCTCTCTTCAATTTCTCCACAACCACACAACGAAATCAAGCAAACTCAGATCCATTTTGAAGAGCGTTCAGAGATCTTCAAATCCATAGCAATTTCAAGAATTATCGTTGAGTGTAGAAGGAGATATCGTGCCAGGAAACCCCGAACTTCGCGCCGCCGCCGTGGGTGCTAGGGACCACCGAGCCGTTCATCTCGAGTAGCGTTGGGAAGCTCTTTCCTTCCTCTTCGACGCAGCGCTGGCCGTTCGTCCTATCGCTTCGCGGTTTTGCCGAAAAGTTTAACCCTAGTTTTCGAATTCAAAAGAGGTATACGGCTAAACCTATTTTCAACTGATTTTTACACTATAAAGCGTTGCAAACTTGTAAACATCGTATCTTTTTGCTATGTTAACGAAATTCGATGAAACAGGAGACACCGTGACCGCAAGGAGGCTCTTTACATTCTAGAAGAAGCCACGGATTTTTCTGACCTTCCTACGATTTTTAGCACTGCAATAACCAATGTGAGGAATCTAAACTATTTGTGTGAATAAAATCGTGTTGTATAAATTATATAAGCGAAGTGTAAATTATATATGCATTGTATACCTCATGTACATGTGTTGTATAAGTTATATTAGCGATGTATAAATTATACAAGCGTTGTTTGAAACATATATGCTTTGAGTTGTGATGAAATGCAAGTGAATTATTATATATATATATATATATATATATATATATATATATATATACTCCCCTCGTCCACAGACCATGGACGATATTTATTGCTTGTGATTGACGTGATATTATATGGTATGACGAATGGTTGGAAATAATTGTTTGTGGTTGATATTGTGGTTGAAAAATACCTTTGTGGTTGAAAAATACCCTCTTGTGGTTGAAACAAATTAGAATAGAATTGTGGAATTGAAAATAAAACATGCCGCCTGCGTGCGAACTAGATGCATGATCCCCATTGTCAAAAACCGCGAGGTTTTAAGGTAGAGCGAGGAGCCGTACTAGGGACGGTCCCGGTTTTAACTACCCTACCGTTATGCTGCCGAAATTTTCTGAAATATTTATGTGTTAGAATAATTTTCAATTGTCGAAATAAATTACATATGCTATATAGAATATTCATGTGTTGAGTTGCAATTCGTTCGTCGAGTTGAAATTCATGTGTTGAATATTATTTGAATTTAAACAAATGGCTTTAGCGATAAAAATCACATTTTTATATATATACAAACTATATCGAATATTCATATGTTGAGTTGCAATTCATTCGTTGGGTTGAAATTCATGTGTTGAATATTATTTGAATTTAAACAAATGGCTTTAGCGATAAAAATCACATTTTTATATATATACAAACTATATCGAATATTCATGTGTTGAATATTATTTGAATTTAAACAAATGTCTTTAGCGATAAAAATCACATTTTTATATATATACAAACTATATCGAATATTCATGTGTTGAGTTGCAATTCATTCGTTGGGTTGAAATTCATGTGTTGAATATTATTTGAATTTAAACAAATGGCTTTAGCGATAAAAATCACATTTTTATATATATACAAACTATATCGAATATTCATGTGTTGAGTTGCAATTCAATCGTTGGGTTGAAATTCATGTGTTGAATATTATTTGAATTTAAACAAATGGCTTTAGCGATAAAAATCACATTTATATATATAAACTATATCGAATATTCATGTGTTGAGTTGCAATTCGTTCGTCGAGTTGAAATTCATGTGTTGAATGTTATCATCTTTTAAAAATATAATGAATCGACAATAAAAACTACACCTTTATTGTGAACATGAAGTGTTAAAAATACACACGTGTCGAATAAATATTTTTGATGATAAAAATATTTCTTTTATCATGTATACGCTTAGATAAAAATACACACGTGTTGGAAAAAAAAATAGTTTGCTAGAAATATTATTATTAGCTTTGTTCTGCATATATATACATGTGTTGAACAGGAAAAATGGATTAGCTGTAGAGTAAAGAAATTATTTGCGTGCCCGACAAGTAGGTAAACCTTGATGAGTTGGCTGCGCAATTTTATTTATATATCAACTCCTGTGAATGCCATTGGATGCGGAGTGCTGGTTATTCTGTGTGAAATAATAAACAACGCTATAGGATAGTAACAATTAATTTTGAACTACACTACATGGCATACTTCATGACGATGGGCATACTTCATCATATTCCACATAAGCAATTGGAGCTTGTGTGACGAGGTGGAAGATTTACCATACAAGCAAGAGGCTTGTATGGCGATGACTATGTACTACACGTTGAACTGATGACTGATATGGACTATATAAATTATAACGATAAATTGCCAGATTAATAAAAACCCCACACGGGTCTGGAGTTGACAATAATCACGTCGCTCTAGTTATTAGATACGGCACATGGACTATTTATTTCCACACGGAAACGGGGTGACGGGAATTTATTCTCTGGAGTGATTATCAGTACATGCACCCCCGTAAACACCAGAATATATCACTATAAATATGTGAATGCTTTTTAGGATTTATTGGGTACCTAATACGGCCCAATAAATTTCCAAACCCCTCCCCGTACAAAGGAGGTTATGGTGAAATTTTTCGAAATATTAAGGCGTTAATGAAATATTTGAAGTGAAAACGAAGTTGAAAATATAGAAGGAACTATAGTTGAAATAATAGAATGAACTATATTTATATATATAAATATAAATATAATTAAAAGGAATAGAGGCCTTTGCAGTTCGTGTTTCGGAATCGTAATTTGAAACGATTAGTGCGAGAAATCCGACCATCGGATTTTCCCGAAACCGCAACCGCTGGGTTCGCATTGGAAATATCTTTCCAACGGCACCAACCTTGTAAAAATCCAACGGTTGGATTGTCCGGAATGTTTAATTCAAATATGAAGAATAACAGCGCCAGAATCATTTATATATAAATATAAATATATTTAAATTAAATCGAATAACGATGCTATAGTTCGAATTTTGAAACCGTAACTTCAAACGACTAGTGTGAAAGATCCGACCGTCGGATTCTCACGAAACTGGAACCGTTGGGTTCGCTTTGGGAATATCTTCCCACTGATATAGACTTTGTAGAAATCCAACGGTTAGATTTTTCGATATGTGTAAAACAAATTAAGGGAAAAACAGCACCAGTGCCATGGCACGACCTGAAACGTCGTTTAATTAAATATGGCCATTTTTAAATAAATAAAAATGGCGAAAAATCGTTATAAAATATTATAAGCAACATAGATTGCAAATAAACCAATTGGGCTCGAATTGTTTGATATTTGATGGTTGTATGTGTATGACATGAAAATAACACTAAAGAACCGAAAGATGGATGTCGAATAATATAACCATAAAAAGAATCGATTTAAATTCTAATGATGTGAATTATTTGAAAAGGCCGAGCTAACCCTCATTTCAAATAATTTATCGAGCGATTCGAATTGGAAAATGCAAAGATGATTCAAGACCGACGATCTTCGTATCGGTTGGATGGGCGCTACTGAGGTTCCTAACCGGAGTAGCTACCGGAAAGGGACGGAAGTAGTAGCCGTCTGAACGTATGTGTTGATTGGACGGATATACGAGGAATTTGATGCCTCCGGTTTCGTTCAGACCCAGGACGGACTTGTAAATGGACTGTGTGTCTGACATTGGATTTTGTTCTATACTGATTGATCTCTGTTAAATATATATCTGTTAGGCGGCGGAGAATTTGTTCTTTTGCTTAATGCCCTTCTCTAAGACGTACGAGCTCAGAGGTTATATATCGATGGAAATCAATCGTATGGAGTGGACTGCCTATGTGGCATGCCAAGATGTTGTGATCAAGGCTTCTGTTGCAAAGCAAAGTCTTGTGGTTGATGATCAAAGCACGGTCTACGTGGCCTGGCTTTGTGTATTTTCGTAGATTCGCGAGCCTCACACCCCGGTATGAGTTAAAAACGGGATACGGACTGCAGGGAGAGCACGACGTTTCTTTCTAGCTATGGTGGTGTCAGTGACTTACCAGCCCTGACATATATATCTACTTTTCACCTTTGTGGTTGTTGGAATGCGAGGCGCCTCGATTATAGGTCTGTAAGGACTGGGAAACGTGTGTTCAGGCATAATTAATCCTCAAATGTAAGAGAGGACCGGCCCTGAAGATCCAGGGGTTACCCAGAGTGCGTAGTCCCGAGGCATTTGCTAGAATGTCTCGAAGCGGAGAGGAGCTTGCCCCTTGCCTCGACTCATGACGAAAATCCAATTTGCAATACGAGATAACGGATTCGATTGTAACTTATATACGGCGACATAGTATATGGTAGCTATGCCGCCTATGATTGATATTTATGATGCTATTCGCTTTTGAAACATATATGCGCTAGTAATAATATCAATTGATTTTGCTTTATACGTATCAAGCATATTTGGCCATTATAAGGTAAAACTCTATCCTCCGGCTTGCGTTGCATTGTATGATGGGACCTGAGTCTTATAATGGCTTCATTCTTTCTAAAAGCATTGCGTTGTTTTAAAAGAATTTACTTTGTTTTAAATGCACTAGCAATCACTGGAGTAAACCCGTTCCGCGAAAGTGGCGTGGTCCTATGATTTGCTTACTACTGTTGTTTAAACTGTTAAATAGATTCCTCATACCAGTCCCCATGACTGTCTCGTTGTTTGTTTCACTTTGCAAATGCGGGTGCCCTTATTTTCACACGGGCAGCCTAGTACACAGGTGACAGGTTGTTTTTGGCTCTGCACTGCTGCATAGAGTGCATTTTTGGCTCATGGCGAGGCTGACTTCACAGAGACGACTTTGACATTTTCCGCCATTACTGTACTTATATTATGATCCCGCCACGGGCGATGCAGACTGATTTACTTTCCGTATTTCTTACTATATGTATATGTATTCCGCCTTCGGCGATGTAGACAGATACCCTTATTATGTCTCACTGCATGTATGTATTCCGCCTCTGGCGATGATGACTGATCACCTTCCTTTTTATTTACTAAGTTATATCCCACGCTATGCTATTCTGATGTGATTACATGTTGTGATTCCGCTGTCATATCCATGTAAATTTATTCTATTTATTGTTTTTGCTATTATCTGTTCTCTGCTATGATGATTTATGTGTTATATTCCAATGATTATCCTTAATACCGCCCCTCGGATTTTGGGATCGTCACACCTCACATCCCGGTATGAGTCAAAAACGGGATATGGACCGTAGGGAGTGCACACGTTTTTTTCTAGCTAGAAGTGGTGTCAGTGCTTAAACTGGCTGACATTTTACTTATGTGGATGATGGATTTTGAGGCGCCTCGGATTTTTATAGGCCGATAGTGGTCATATTATAGGTTCAAAGGAACTGGAAAACGTGTGTTTAGGCCTAACTAATCCACTGCCGACAGGCGGGGACCAGCCTTACCGCATCCAAGGGTTGCCCATAGGTGTGATCCTGAGGCATTTGCTAGGGTGTCTCGAATCGGAGAGGAGCTTGCCCCTAGCCTCGACTCATGATGGAAAACCAACTTCCAATACGACCTTGCGGTTTTGATTGTAGAACTAGTATGTCGACATGATATATGGTACCCATGCCGTCTATGATTGATACATTATGATTGAAATGTTTTTATTAAAACATATACACTCTAATACTAAATCCGTTTTTATCGTATCAAGCTTCTTTTGAACATTATAAGGTAAAACCCTATCCTCCGGTTTGCGTTGCATTGTGTGATGGGACTTGGGTCTTATAATGGTTTCATTTTTCTAAAAGCATTGCGTTGTTTAACGATTTACCTTATTTATACACTGGCAATCCAATGGAGTAAACCCGCTCCGCGTTAGCGGCGTGGTCCTGTGATTAGCCTTATTATTAGATAGTTAAGTTAAGATTTCTCATACCAGTCCCATGACTGACCTATAGTTTGTTTCACTGGCAAACTCGGGTGCCCTTATTTTCCACATGGGCAGTCGAGTAGCTTTTGCAGATATATGTACAGGATCCTGGTTTACAGCTGAAGCGGTATTCGAAAAACTCTGTATCCGCGTATTCCTTTCAGTTGTATATTTGTATTATTTTTCCGCTGCTATTTGAATGTAATTTAAAACTCTGATATTAATGTATTTCTTTTATGTAATAAGTATTCATACTTTGTAATATTCTTGTACTCTGATGTAATTGTTGTAATCAGCAATAAAATATTCTTCAGTTTGTGTTATGATGTATGTTGTTCTCAAGGCAATCCAGCCTTTCCTTTACTGGGAAGTTTGGGTCGTCACAAAAGGCAAATTCTATTTTTTTTTCAATCAAATTAATTCAAATAAAAAAACAAATTTATTTTCTCTATATTGAATTGATTAACTAGTTCAATTCAAATAAATAAAAAAAACAGTATTTATTTTCTATATGTTGAATTGATAAACTAGATCAATTCCTTTAAGAAGCAAATTGTATGATTTGATATTGAATCGTTGATCTAAATCAATTCAATATTATTATTATTATAATTTCCCTATCTGAAAGAACCCGTAACTTCCCCGTGAAGGAAAGCACGAATACTATGAGAACAACACACAAAAGGACGCAGACGGAAGAACATTTCATTGTTATTACAACAATTCCATCAGATACAAGAATATACAGAGTATAAATGAATAAATTACATTCGATAAATATCAGAGATTTAAATAAATTACACAGCAGCGGAAAATAATACAAAATTCAACTGAAAGTGATACACGGATACAGAGCTTTCCGAGCATCGTTCCAGCTGTATATCAGGACCATGTGAATATAAATCTGCAAAACCAAAACTACTAGCTGCCCGTGCGGAAAATAGGGGCACCCAGAGTTTAGGTTAAAACAATAAACTCCAGGTCAGTCATGGGACTGGTGTGAGAACTAAAACAGTTATTAATATTGGTTTTAAAGTTTGGTAAATCTAGGGACCACGCCGTATAACACGGAACGGGTTTCCTTCCAAGAATACCAGTGCATAGAACAAACAGCGCAATGCTAAATAAAGAAAAATGAAGCTGTTATAAGACCCAGGTCCCATCACACAATGCAACGCAAGCCGGAGGATAGGGTTTTCCCTTATAACAGCCAAAGCATGCTTGATACGTTTAAAACACATTATTTGATACTAGTATAGGTGTATAGTGTCAAAACAATTTCAATCATAAGTATCAATCATAGGCGGCATAGCTACCATCTACTATGTCGCCATACTAGGCTCTACAAATAAAACCGAAACACACGTATTGGATATTGGATTCCGTCATGAGCCGAGGCAAGGGGCAAGCTCCTCTCCGATTCGAGACACTCTAGCAAATGTCTCAGGACCCCACTATGATCCTTGGATCTTCAGGGCCGGTCCTCTCTTACTTTTGAGGATTGGCAATTCCTGAACACACGTTTCCCGGTCCTTACAGACCTATATCCGAGGCGCCTCGTATCCAACAACCACACAGGTGAAAAGTATATAAATGTCAGGGCTGGTAGGTCACTGACACCAACCTAGCTAGAAAGAAACGTCGTGCTCTCCCTGCAGTCACTATCCCGTTTTTGACTCATACCGAGGTGTGAGGCTCGCGAGTTCACGTTATACACAAAGCTACGCCACACAGGCCGTGCTTTGATCATCAACCACAAGACTTTGCTTTTCAACAGAAGCCTTGATCAATTGCCACTTATGCATGCCACATTGGCAATTCACTCCATGCGACTGATGTCCATCGATATACAACCTCTGAGCTCGTACGTCTCAGAGAAGGGCGTTAAGCAAGAGAATAAATTCTCCGCCGCCAAACAGATGTATATTTAATAGAGATCAATCAACACAAAATAAAATCCAATGTCAGACACACAATCCATTTACAAGTTCGTTCTGGGTCTGAACGAAACCGGAGGCACTTTCCTCGCATATCCATCCATCTCCAAGTACGTCTGGACGATCACCAACTGATTCCCTCATCCTGGGTGTACAGCCCAATCAAGATCATCAGTAATCACCCAAACGATGTGAAGACTTCCGGTCTTCAACCACCGTCTTCATCTTCGACATCTCGTCGAATCGGTTATTCAGAATGGGTATAACCCGGCCTTTCTGAATAACCCACGGATATAATTAACAAATGTTACACAAACACAATGAACGCCTCATTCCAATTCAGAATATTCTTTTATTCACAAAACCACATTCTTAGGGAAAGGTTCCCATTAATTTTATCAAAGATAAATTCTTCTAAATTTATTCTTTAATCTTCCTTTGGATATCATCTCAAACTAGTCGGGATTAACGAACCACACCGAAGTAATTATTTAGTTTATTTCCCAATCCCAACCTATATATCCCATGGAGCAAAACTGGTGATACTCCATATCTAACACCACGGTGTTATCGGTAAAATTAATTACCATTTCACGTTCAAATCTAATTAAAGACTTAACTATCGCTTTGGAGCAAAACTGGTGGTACTCCATTCTCGATCACCTTTCAGATTTGATAATTTAAATTATCAATTCACATTTTAATCTAATTAAAGATTCATTAAAACTCCACTTAGCTTTAATCTTTCAGAAATCAACATCTTGCCTTTAACTGGGTTAAAGAACCAATGTCATCTAAAACACGATTCACGATAAACCCAAATCACATTTGATATTAAATACAAGGCTCTGAATAGAAAATATATCGGCTTATATTCAATATCAAATTCTGAAACCAACATATATCGTATTGGAAATAACGATATATAATATATCTTTCAAATTCCCAAAACAATATCTGTATAGTCACGAAATCCAACATCGAAATATTCCGAAGATAATTTCGATTCAACTCCACTTCCACTTCAGAATATTGGGAATATTGATTATTTTTAAAATCACTTTCAAATTCAATTTATTTATTTCAAAAATAAATTGATTTTAATTCTAGTTCAAAACTAGTTCATTTCGATAAAAATCTATTTTTACCTTCTAATGTGGAATTTTCCAGCCCAATTCTTTCCAATTCACATATTATAATTTTACACAAATTATAGATATTTTTGATAATTTTATCAAGGCCCGTACAGTCGATTTCCATCAACGGCCATCGAACTGCACTTACAGCGACCTTTTCTGAAATTGATTTGGACATAATTCCAAATCCAACCGTTAGATTTCAAATTTCTAATATCCATTGGAAAGCTCTTTTCGATACGAACCCAACGGTTCCGGTTTTAGGAGAATCCGACGGTCGGATCTCCCGCAATGTCCGTTTGAAATAAATGGTCGAAATTCACGAACTGCCGCGGCGCGGCGTGTTCTATTCAGGCCATTATATTATATATATAATATATATTTCGTCGATTTCTATTTAAAACGAATTTTATAAATCGTTTTAAAATTGTTTCAAAAGCAATTTCAACTTTCTTTTCAATTCAAATCAAAATTGAATTCTTCTTTATAAATTCGTTTTAAAATTCATTTCTATTCAATTCAAATTTTAATTCAATTTGAATTCATTTCAATTCACTTTCAATTCAATTTGAATTCGTTTTCAATTCAATTCATTTCGAAATCGTTTTCAATTCAATTCATTTCGAAATCGTTTTCAATTCAATTCATCTCGAAATCGTTTTCAATTCAATTCATCTCGAAATTGTTTTCAATTCATTTCATTTCGAAATCGCTTTCAATTCAATTCATTTCGAAATCACTTTTCAATATTCATTTCGAAATCACTTTTCAATATTCATTTCGAAATCACTTTTCAATATTCATTTCGAAATCACTTTTCAATATTCATTTCGAAATCACTTTTCAATATTCATTTCGAAATCACTTTTCAATATTCATTTTAAAATGAATAAAATCGATATAAACATTGTTCGCGTCAAAATAACGCATCTCTAATCAACACGGCTTTATATTTCAATAATTCGTTATTCTATTCAACAAATGAATATTTGTTATATTCAACACATGAATCTATATTTCTTTCAACACACGACTAATCTCAACACATGAGTACTGTCGACACATCACTATTTTTGTTATGTAAAATATTTTATAAAACTATGGTATCTATCGTTTGATTTTTAATTAGACTTCTACTAGGAAGTAGTTCTAATTTTAAATATGATAAAGATGTAATTTATTTTATTTAAAATATTTTACTCAACACACAGATATTTTCAACACATGAACATCGTCAACACAAGATTATCTTTATATTCAACACATGAATCTTCTTTTATAATATTCATTATTTTCCCGATTGGAATGAGGCCCAATCAATCACCATATAATGTTAATTATATGGATTCCATACAATACATGTATATGATAGCATTGAAAAATAATCAACCATCAACCAAAGTGCACTACACTGTATAAGCATCAAATATAGATATCTGACGCTTATAACAGCCTGTCAATCGATCGATCGACATATTTAATCAATCAGGATGAGTGAACTTCCAAATTTCATCCCAACACCCGTGTGGGGTTTCAAACAATCAAACACAGATTTTATTTGTGCAGTTGGGCGACGGGTAAAATTTATCGACCCAATCGATATCAGTCAAATCAGTGTATACAAACAAATCGGCCGATTTGTTTATAAATATTTATTTATTCACTTTCACGATAAAAATTATATTTTTAACGATAAAACATTTTATTTTAACACATGAATTTCTATTCAGTTCATTTATTCAATAAATGATATTTTTATTTTTCTAACATATTTTAGAAAATTTCGGCGGCATAACGGCACGATACTAGAAACGGGACGAGGCCTAGCCCTATCCCCGGTCTAGTGAAGGCCCACGCCATTCACACATCAATCAAATCCATTCAATTTCACCAAACAATTCAATTCAAACCAATTAGACTAACCAACTACACAACCAAACAATTAACAAACAAGCCATCCATGGTCTGTGGATGACGGGTGTCGGGTGCTACTAAGCACCGTCTGCATCCTAGTATATATATATAACTAGAAAAAGAAATTGAAAGGTGAGAAGTTCTCACAAATAGCTATCCAATCATCTTGGCTCTTCTTTGCAGAAATCTTCATCGCTATCGCATCTTTTGTTACTTTCGTCGCCCGTATACACTGTATATATAAAAATCACATTTTTATATTTCCTATTATATAAAGATCATATTTTTATCGCTAACTTCATATTTGTAAAGATAGAATTTTCATCGCTATTTCTATCATGTAAAAATAGAAATTTCCTCGCTATTTCATATTTGTAAAGATAGAATTTTCATCGCTATTTCTATAGAGAAAAATTCTATTTTTATACCGTTACTATCTATATAAAGATTATACCTTTTTAATTATAGAAATCATATTTTTCTATTCAACTTCTTATAAAGAAAATCATCTTTTTACTTCACTTTTCAATATAGAAAAATCGAATTTTTACTTCGCTATTCAGATAAAAATTATATTTTTATCACGCTATTTTCCATATAAGGATTTTGCCTTTTCTATAATATAAAAATTATATTTTTCTCAAAGTAAAATCATATTTTTACTTCACTACCCATATCAAAATATCGCCTTTTCACATCTAAAAATATCGTCTTTTCACATCTAAAAATATCGTCTTTTCACTTTTAAAAATATCGTCTTTTCACTTCTAAAAATATCGTCTTTTCACTTTTAAAAATATCGTCTTTTCACTTTTAAAAATATCGTCTTTTCACTTTTAAAAATATCGCCTTTTCACTTCTAAAAATATTACCTTTCATGTATAAACATTATACTTTCTGCACTATATAAAAATTAAATCTTTACTTTCCATAAAAATATAATCTTCACTAGCTTAAAAATGTAAACTTTCCTAGTTTAAAAATATGAACTTTCCTAGTTTAAATCTCCTATTCATAAATAAAAATCTGATTTTTATACTACGTTATTTATTTATAAAATTAAAAACTGAATTTAAAGTAATGTAAAAGGAGAAGCTTACAGTTTTTGGTTTCTCAGAGGAGGGGGGGAAGTTTGCTGCGTTCATCGGCGGCTCGGAGGGGTGCTGCTCGACCGGAGGTGGCGGATCGGTGAAGAGGAGGGGCGGCAGCAAGGGGTTGAACGGCGGAAGGGGGGGAATCGGCGTCTGCTGCTCTTCGCGGTGGAGGAGAGAGAGAAAGGGGAGACGGGGTGCTGCTGTCGAGGTCGGGGAAGTGGAGGGCGCCTCCTCGACGGGGTGGCGATTGGTGGCGGAGCACTGACGATGGGAGGGAGGTAGGAGAGAGC
Organism: Allium sativum; assembly: GCA_030737875.1. Taxonomy (NCBI): domain Eukaryota; kingdom Viridiplantae; phylum Streptophyta; class Magnoliopsida; order Asparagales; family Amaryllidaceae; genus Allium; species Allium sativum. The sequence continues at coordinate 62,950,149 of JASFAX010000020.1, read as the reverse complement.
TGGAAAGGAAGGTCGAACGGAGGGGGAGAGGGAGAAGCAGGGCGGCGCGGTGGCCCACGCCAGTGCTGGCGGCGGCGACGCCTCCAAGGGGAGGGCGAACGAGATCCGACGGGTTCTCCTTTTTTTTTCTTTCTTCTTTCTGTTTAATGAAAACGAGAAAGGGGGGCCTATATATTTTAATTTTTAATTAATTTAATTAATTTAATCGCAAAAAGTTGACTTTTACATACGACCTCTAAACGAGGCCCACCGCCTGTCGTCCATAGCATATTACCCCTATTCTGAACACAATGGGATATGTATCGTAGGTTGATTCGATCGTTACAATCAGTTTCCGTTGAATTTACATTTAAATCGCTATATTGAATTTTAAACGTACATTTCAAATTACCGGGGTCCCATATTAACTCTATAAATTCCATAAAAATATTTTCTAGCTTCGTATTGACGATACGGTCCTAACAAAACTAGTTTCGTCGAATTCTGAGACTGTTGGAAAAATGGCCAATTTCCAGTCGATTAAAATCAACTGAAACCGGTCAAAACGCGTTTTCCTTTGCCACGCTCACCTATTGATTCGAAAAATTATGAAATTTGGAATCTAGCAATAACTTTACACTGCGGGTCCAACAAAAGTGGTTTCGTCGAAATCCGAGGTCGTTTGCAAAATGTTCATTTTTAAGGGCCTGAATTCCATAGCGACTATTCAGAATTTTTAACTGGACATATCTTTTGATTCCCGCTATGAAATCTTGATCTTTCGGATTCGTTGGAAAGATATTATCAATTAGATCCTAATGTTTTTGGTTTCACTAAAATCCGGATTGTTTTGCACCCGGTACATTCAATTAAAGTTTGAAATCGAATTATCGAACTACCGCGCCATTTTCAATTCTATTTATAATTATATATAAATATTTATATTCTATTGACGACGTATATAAATATATACGATCGAATTATATTCAAAATAAATTTCTCGTCAATTTTATTTAAAATAATCTATTTTAAATGTTCAAAATTCGCTAAAATTGCCGAAATAAAAATTTTAAACTGGCCCAGAATTTCGGGTTATTACACTATCACATGTAGATCTATGATTATTCATTGTATAAATGAATATTGAATTGATTATCTAACTCAGTCCAATAAAATAAAATAAACGATTAAAATATTTAAATAACACATGACACTCCACATAGTAATCCATAATATCCAACAAACAATCATTATACAACATCCACACAATCAGATCTGAAATGAATAACTATAAATAAAAAAGAATAAATAAATTAATTAATTAAAAACAAGAGATATCTCACAGTCATTTGTGATTTTGTCCAAAATTCCAACAGCTCAGAAATTCCCCGTTTCAGTCAAGAATTGTAGTTCAGGATCGTACGAGTCCAACGCTTCAGAAGTTGTGTAATTCTGAGTTTATTTGACAAAGTTATGGGTAAAATAAGATTAGGGATTAATTTAATCATTAAATTAAGTAAAAATAATTAGGTTAATCCTTCTTCCTCCTTATAGTATTCACGGCCGACTATTTCTCTTTTTGTTCAAAACTAGGGTTGACCCTATCTTCCAATCCAAGCCACTAGTGATCGATCAGAAGATGCTGCAGCGAAGAGGAATGAGAGGCGCACGTGTGGGGCCCAGAATGGTGGAGCTCGGTTGGGGCTAGGGGAGGCCGACGTGGCCTTTGTGCGGCGGCTTTGGGTGCGCCGTTCGAGGAGATGGTGACACCAGAGGAGATCTGACCGTATGAAAATGAAGAGAAGAAGAATCTATTTGAAGTGGTATAGGATTTGCTTTCTAATTCGCTGAGGAGAGGGAGAGATTGATGAGGGAATTTTTGGCCATGGATAGGGGGGCGGCGGCTGTAGAAGATGGTGAATAGTGGTTTTGAATTTAGGGTTTTCCGATCTTTTTATAATATTTAAATGTTATTTTTACAAAAAAACCAAATCTCTTAAGGTATTCAGAATTCAGTCCAACAAGAAGCTACCCCACCCAATAACCCCTATTCCGGATCCATCTAACTATGTCTTGCAGGCCCAAAAGGTCAAATCAGCCCCCGTTTTTCAAATTAAAAATTAATTCTTTTTATTATTAAATTTTGACATATTCAAAAATCCACCGGAGCCACATACGAACCCCGATAAATCCCACAAAATATTTTTGGCTATGTCTTGGCGATACGAATCCAACAAAATTATTTTCGTCGAATTCTGAGACTGTTTGAAAAATGGCTATTTTCCAGTCGTTCAATTTTGACTATATTTGACCAAACACAGTTTCTTTTGCCACGCTCACATATTAAATTGGAAAATTCTAAATATTGAAACCTAGCAATAATTTGACATTCTGGTTCCAACAAAAGTGGTTTCATCGAAAACAGAGGTCGTTTGAAAATTGACTATTTTCACTGTCTTTAATATTATTTAAAAATAGAATTTTTAAATTTGGGCACATTTTCTACCCAATTTATTAAAAATAAAAAATTTAAATTGGTTCGGATTTTCCGGGTTATTATAGTCTCCCCCACTTAAAAGCTTTTCGTCCTCGAAAAGGGAAATAAAAGTAAAGTAGGAACAAAACGGAAAATGCAAGGTATTATAAATGTACCTCAACATAAAGCTATTCAGAGATATCCACTCTACACTTGGGATAGGCTTGCTTGAAGCTATCCTCGGTCTCCCAAGTGCAGTCTCTAGGATCCCCGCACCATTGGACCTTGACGAGGTTGATCTTCTTATTCCTCAAAGCTCTGATTTCCTTGCCCACAATTTTTACTGGCTCTCTCTTTACAGCTAAGCTCGGAGTAATTTCCAAATCTCGTTGTTCTTCTTCCTCCACAACTAAATCTGGATCATGATCAAGCTTCCTGAGTTGGGACACATGAAATACATCGTGCACCCCTGGCAGCCAGTTGGGCAACTGTACTCGATAAGCTAGAGTCCCAATCCTTTCAAGAATAGGGAATGGACCAATGAACCTCGGTGCCAACTTTCCAGTCTTTCCAAAACGAATTATGCCTCTTAATGGAGAAACCTTCAAGTACACAAGATCACTAACAGAGAATTCTAGATCTCTTCTTCGAGTGTCTGCATAGCTCTTCTATCGGCTTTGAGTAGCCAGCAAACGCTTCTTATTAAAATCAACTTTATCTGATGCTTCCCGAATTGTATCTGGGCCCAAGACTATTCTATTGCCTGGCTCTACCCAACATGCCGGAGATTTGCATGGCCTTCCATATAAAGCTTCGAATGGCGACATTTACAGGCTTGCTTGATAGCTGTTATTATAAGAGAATTCCACCAAATGCAGACGATCCTCCCATGAACCGCCAAAGTCAAGGATGCAAGCTCGCAACAAATCTTCTAAGATGCGGTTTACCCTCTCAGTCTGGCCGTCTGTCGGAGGATGATAAGCTGTACTCATATTCAACTTGGTTCCTAGCTCTTCTTGGAAAGCTTCCCAGAACTTGCTAGTAAATATTGGATCGCGATCACTGACAATGCTGCTGGGAACCCCATGAAGCCTGACAATCTCTCTTAAATAAAGTTGTGCCAAACTTTGAGCCGTTCTATTGGATTTGATAGGGATGAAATGAGCAGTTTTCGTCAAGCGATCTACAATTACCCATATGCTATCATTCCCTCTCCTAGTCTGAGGCAAACCATCAATAAAGTCCATAGAAACTTTGTCCCACTTCCAATTAGGAACTCCTAATGGCTGCAATAGACCTGATAGCTTTTGCTGATCGCTCTTTATCAGCTGACAGGTGGGGCACTTGGCAATATATATGGAAATGTCCCTCTTCATTGCTCTCCACCAAAAGGTACGCTTAAGATCGTGGTACATCTTGCTTACTCCAAGATGAATACTGAGCTTGGATTTGTGACATTCGTCCATAACTTCCTTTCTTAATTCAGGAATGTTTGGGACACAAATCCGGCCTCGTAGCCTCAAAACTCCCTTGTCATCAACTTGGAAGCTCGTGGGTTCGCCTTCTTGAATTCTTTTGCTAATCCTTTGGATAAACTCATCATCTTTTTGAAGGGCAGAGATCTTGTCGATCAAAGAAGGAGTAATAATGAGATGGGCAAGGATAAGATTGGTGCTGGCCATGTTCTTTCTACTGAGAGCATCTGCCACTACATTTGCTTTCCCCGGAGTATATAGGATATCCAAGTCGTAGGGTGCAAGGAATTCAACCCAATGTTGTTGCCTCAGGTTTAAAACTCTTTGGGTAAATAGATGCTTCAAGGATTGGTGGTCCGTATACAGCTCGAACTTCCCCCAAGAGATAATGCCTCCATATCCTTAGAGCGAATACAATGGCCATTAGCTCAAGATCATGAGTGGCACAATTCTTTTCATGCGGTTTCAATTGCCTGCTAGCGTATGCTACCACTCTACCTTTTTGCATAAGCGCCACACCAATACCTTAAATTGACAGAAAGGTAACATGTTAAAATGAGATTTGACATTAAAAGAAAATGTTATCTCAGACATGTTTTATTCAGATAAAGAGAATGACCTTCTTTGGAACTGTCCAGACTTTCAGATCCTCATTGCCATCTATGATGGTCAACACAGGAGCAGTGATCAATCTCTGTTTCAGCTCTTGGAATGCAGCCTCACATTCAGGTGTCCAAACGAACTTTGAATGCTTTTTAGTTAATTTCGTCAGTGGGCAAGATAATTTCGAAAAATCCTTAACGAACTTTCGATAATAACCAGTTAGTCCTAAGAAACTTTGGACTTCTGTGGGAGTGGTAGGCTGCTTCCAGTATTGGATGGCCGAGATCTTTCCTGGATCTACTGAGATGCCTTCTTTCTATACCACGTGGCCGAGGAATTTCACCTCTTCTTGCCAAAATATGCATTTGGAAAATTTAGCTTTCAGCACATTCCTCTGCAAAATCTCCAAGACTTCTTTCAAATGTTTTTCATGTTCAGCAATGGTTTTGGAAAAGATAAGGATATCATCAATGAACACAAGCACGAATTTATTTAGAACCCCACGAAATACTCTATTCATCAAATCTAAAAAGTATGTTGGGGCATTGCATAGACCGAAAGGCATTACTAGCCATTCGTAAAATAGACCAGACCCTCTTAAAGCAGTTAAGGGGATACTCTCTTCTGCAATGCGCAGTTGATGGAATCCTGTGGCTAGGTCCATTTTAGAGAATACCCGTGCTCCATGCAGGCGGTCTAATAGATCATCAATCTGAGGCAATGGATATTTGTTTTTCATCGTTTGCTTGTTTAGATCGCTGTAGTCTTCACACAAACAGAGTGTGCCATCTGACTTTGGGACAAACACCACCGCTGCACCCCATTCTGAGAAGCTAGGTCTAATCAGACCCTTGGCCAAAAGCTGCTTAGTTTGATTGCTCAGCTCTTCTCTTTCTTTTGGCGACATTCGCCTAATAGGATGCACCACAGGCCTTGCATTAGGAACCAAGTCAATTCTGAAATCGATTTCTCTGCCGGGAGGTAAGCTGTCTACTTCTTCAAATACACCAGCATAGTCTTTGACGATGGGAATAGTTTCAATAGAAGGAGGGGTGACTTCTAAAGAAGATCAGAATTCTTTTCTATCTGTGGTTAAGCCGTGGCATGGTATAGTCATTATATTCCCAAATTTCGTTTTAATTTTAACTACCCTTTCAGCACCCAGCAACTCAGCCCCATACTTCGTTAGCCAATCTAGCCCAGGTATGACATCATATCCAGAAAAGTTCATGATGATTAAATTGAAAGGAAATAGGAAGTGAGAGTAAGAAACGGGCACTCTACAGTACTGATCAAGAATAAGTGAACCTCCTATCGGGCTATGGGCTTTAATCAGTTCTTTAAGTTTTCTTGGTTTCAGTTTAAGCTTTTTAATAGTATCACTTGATATGAAACTTCTAGATGCACCAGTATCAAACAAAACAGTAATGGGAATACCCTTAATGTTAAGAGTACCGCCTAAAACATCAGGCTTACCTTCTCCTTTAGAAGAAGCCGGTGCAGTCGTACCTTCGTAGACGTGTGCTACTTCATATTTCTTGAGCAGAGGGCAATTCTTGATAAGGTGTCCAGGCTTGTGGCAGTTGTAGCACTCTTTTGGACCACGAGGATTGTGTCCACTGCTTTGGCTCGGCCCGGACTCGTTCCTCTTTGGCTTCTTCGGGGCCCTGCACTCGTAGTCGTAATGTCCCATCTTCTGGCAGTTGAAGCATTTGACTTTATACTTGTCTCTCTTCTTGTTTCCCTGAGGTTTTGTGGTCGAAGAACTGCCTTCCCCTGTTTTCTTGTCCGCCTCCTTCTTCTTATTAGCTTGATTCCTGGCCTTTTCTAGCTGTGCACCCTTCTGATCAATTTCTTCGTATCTGCATGCCATCTCTATCACCTTGGCAAAAGGGCTCTCAATATGGGTTGTCACCCTGTTATGGTATCGCCTTGCAAGCCCATTTATGAACCTCTTATTCTTCTTTAAGGCATCTTGCACTAGCTCAGGGGCATACCTAGAAAGTTCCTCAAATTTCTTCACGTACTCTGCAATGATCATGGTGCCTTGCTGCATGTTAGCAAATTCATCGTGTAGACATTCTACTTCATGAGGCGGGATAAACTTTTCATTAAAAAGCTCTTTAAATCTTGCCCAAGTTATCTCTGCAACGTCTCTCCCTATCATGGCAGTTTCCCACCAAGTTTGAGCCTGTCCTTGCATGAACCATACTGCCATAAAACGCTTCCTATGATCCTCAAGCTCTAAACCTCCCAAGATCTTTTCCATCGTCTTAAGCCATTCTTGCGCTTCTACCACCGTCTCTCTACCAGTGAAATGTACTCCTCCAAGATTCTGGATTTTCTTTTCCACTTTATCAAGGTCAAAAGAAACTGAGGGTGGTGGTGGTGGTGGCACCTAGACCTCAGAATTGGGTTGGTCTTGCTCAGTTGGGGGTGTATCTCTCTCTCTACCCCTACCAGCTACTCCACCACGACCTCTTCCTCTTGCCCTAGCTCTTGTACTCATCTTTCAATTAGTCTGTACCATCAAGGAAAGAGTCAGACCAAAGGAAATGATAAATTCAAAGAGAAGGTTAAAAGTAGATATATATCCAGGTGATAATGAAGTAATGACTGATAAATATGTGCTATTCTGTTTAAGTTCATTCTAGGATATTGTTAATCCTATCTCTAATGAACCTCTCGTCTTAGAACACTACCGATTCTATCTAGACGAATTGTTCTAAAAATGTTATATTCCAAAGCTAAGGTTAACCAAAGCTCTGATAGCAAATGTGACGACCCCAAACTTCCGTGTAACGAAAGTAAGGAAAATCGTATGGAATATAACATAACTAGAACAATAAAAGATCTCAGAATATAGCAGAACATATAAATCATTGCAGCGGAAAGAAATGTCATCACAAACATCATCACTGAAACATCAGAGTATGCAGCACAGAATTACACTTAGCAAAATAGATGTCTTAAAGGGAAAAGAAATAGAGTCTCAATCTCTCAAATTACATCAATATTAAGTACTGTCTTAAGGTCTTAAGCAGAAAAAAAATATAAAAAGAAAGTTTCTTCAGCATCTCCATCAGCAAGCTTCCATCCAGCGAATATCCAAGCCTAACCTATCACTTGGCTGCCCGTGTAGAAAGAGGGCACCCGAGTTTGCAAAAGGTGAAACAAACTACGATTCAGTCATGGGTTGGTATGAGATATCTTAATTAACTAACAGGTTTGACAATCATGGGGACCACGCCGCTATCGTGGAACAGGTTTACTCCATGGGATTATCAGTGCAATAAATAAAGTAAAACGTTAAATAATGCAATGCTTTTTAGAAAAATGAAACCATTATAAGACCCAAGTCCCATCACACAATGCAACGCAAACCGGAGGATAGGGTTTTACCTTATAATGGTCAAAAGATGATAAATACGCAAAATACGATATTATTTTTAGTGTGTATATGTTTTAAGAAAATATTTCAATTATAATATTAATCCTAGACGGCATAGTTACCATCTACTATGTCGGCATACTAGTTATGCAATCAAAACCCCATGGGACGTATTGGAAGTTGGGTTTCCATCATGAGTCAAGGCTAGGAATGATCTCCTGACCGATTCGAGACACTCTAGCAATGTCTCAGGATTCGGACGCTGGCGAACCCTTGGATATAGCAGGGCCGGTCCACAAATACTTTAGTGGATTAGTTATGCATGAACACACGCTTCCCGATCCTACTGGACCTATAAATTGGCCGAGGGCGGCCAACAAAAATCCGAGGCGCCTCAAAATCCATCAACCACATAAGTAAAATGTCAGCCAGTTTAAAGCACTGACACCACTTCTAGCTAGAAAGAAACGTGTGCGCTCCCTGCGTTCCCTTGCTCCGTTTTAGACTCTATCGGGGTGTGAGGCTCGCGAAGTAACGCTATACACAAAGCTGGGTCTGAACAGACTATGTTTCGATCATCAATTACAAGGTCTGCTTTCCAACATAACCTTGATCATTTGCATCTTGGCGTGCCCCGTTGACAATCCATGCCATGAAATTAACAACTATCAATGCACAACCTCTGAGGGTGTTGAGCGAAAGAATAAATTCTTTTGCCACCAACGGTTGTATATTAAACAGAAATCAGTTTACATGGTACGAAGTTCAACGTCAGACATGCATCCATTTATAAGTCCGTTCTGGGTCTGAACGGAACCGGAGACACCTGAGAGGCTCTCGTATATCCGGACAATCATCACATACGCCCGGACGACTACCACCGAAATCCCTTCAGGGTAGCAACTCCTATCGAGGACCTCAGTACCAATACATCCGTTCGATGTGAAGACCGCCGGTCTTCAACACCGTCTTCGTCTCTTCATCGACGTATAGTTATTTGAAATGAGTAAAACTCGGACTTTTCAAATAATTATCGAATAATTATTATTTAAATCATTTCATATTGTTAATATTTATTTATAACGATTTCTCGCTATTTTTATTTATTTTAAAAATAGCTCAATAAAATCAAACGACGCTTCGGGTTAAGTGTGGCTTTGGCGCTGTTTTTCTTAAAATTTGATTTACACATATCTTGAAATCTAACCATTGGATTTTGACAAAATTTGTCTTATTGGAAAGATCTTCCCAAAGCGGTCCTAACGGCTCCAGTTTTGGGAAAATATGAACGTTGGATCTTTCGATACAATCGTCTAAAGTCCCGATTACCGAAACGCGAACTGTCGTGCGCGATTCGTTTAATTTCTATTTATATTTATATATAAAATTTCTTAAGCGATTACATTCACGTGAATATCACACCAAATAAAGGTATGAATTATATACCAATCATATATTCATGTTTATTACGTTTGCTAAAACATGTTTTTATTTCATACACCAATTTTATAGTATATTGACTATAAATTATATCGTTCGTTCATTCATAATTTTTAATGTCAATTCATGTTTCAACTTCCTTACCTATACCAAGTGTAAATTTCTTTTATAATGAACAAATTGCATATTTTCGTTCCTTTTATTTTAAGGAAGGAAATTGTTGATTTCCATCCAATGAACAAAAATTAATATTTTTGTTCAATCCATTTTTATGAACAAAATGTGAATTTCTTCATATGCTTCTAACATAACATTATAATTGTATTTTTAATACAAAACATATTTCTAAATGAAATATGATTCTTATTCTCTTCCTTTTTATAATCACATTAAAAATGCAACATTTAATTCTAATATTTTATTTGCATTCGGGACTGCAAATAAAAATGTATATTATCATATTCATGATTTATTTGCATTGAGGAACGCAAATAAAAATGTATCTTTAAATTTTAATTTTATTTACAATAAGGAATGTAAATAAAAGAACAACTTTTTATTTCATGTTTATTTACATTAAGGGATGTAAATAAAAAAAATGTAATCTTTCTTTTAATATTTTGTTTGCATCTAGATTTGCCAACAAAATGTGGATCTTTCTTCTACTAATTTGTTTGCATCTAAAATTGCGAACAAAAATGTATCTTTTTATTTTATAATTTGTTTGCATCTAAAATTGCAAACAAAAATGTATCTTTTTATTTTATAATTTGTTCGCATCTAAAATTGCAAACAAAAATGTATCTTTTTATATTATTGTTTTATTTGCATGGAAAAATGCAAATAAAAATATATTTTCTGTTCTCTATGTTTCGTTTGTATAGTAGTAGGCAAATGAAAATGTGAATTTTTAATTTTCATGCATTGTTTGCATTGTAGAATGCAAACATAAAATAAAAATTTTCTGTTTAAATGCTTTGTTTGCATTATAGAATGCAAACATGAAATAAAATTTCTCTTTGCTCTCATGTTCTGTTTGCATTTGTAGAATGCAAACATAAAAAGTAAATTTTAATTTCATGAATCGTTTGCATCGTAGAATGCAAACATAAAATAAAATCTCTTTTCTCTTTTTTTTTTTTAGTAGCGTTTGCATTTTAGAATGCAAACACAAAATGTAATTTTATATTTTTATTTTCTATCTCGTTACATTAAAAAATGCAAAAGATGATATTTTATCTTTCTACAGTTTGTTCGCATTAAGGAATGCAACAAAAATGATATTTCCTTTTTCTACATTTTGTTTGCATTAGGGAATGCAACAAAAATGACATCTTATTTTTCCACATTTTGTTTGCATTAGGGAATGCAACAAAAATGACATCTTATTTTTCCACATTTTGTTTGCATTAGGGAATGCAACAAAAATGATATTTTATTTTGCTACATTTTGTTTGCTTTAGGGAATGCAACAAAAATGATATTTTATTTTGCTACATTTTGTTTTCATTAGGGAATGCAACAAAATGATATTTTCCTTCTCATGTCATTTTTACATTGAAAAAGGTAAATAAAATTGTGCTACTTTTAAAACATATTTTATTTGCATTGGAGAACACAAATAAAAATACACTTTTTATTGTTAATATTTTATTTGTATTTGAGAACACAAATAATATAAATAAAATAAAATAGCCCCTTTTTATAAGTAATGTTTGTGCTCAAGGACACACTAAAATGCCATTCCATTTTCTATGTGATATTTGTGTTTATGGACACAAATAAAATGCAATTCAATGTTTAAGTAATATTTGTGTTTAAAACACAAATAAAAATGTAAACCAATGTTCTATGTAATATTTGTGTTTAAGGACACAAATAAAATATTATTCAATATAAGATGTGTATATTTGTGTTTAAAGACGCAAATAAAATGAATAACTTATTTTTCTATGTATATATTTGTGTTGAAACATAAATAAAAAGAATAACTTATTTCAACCCAATGAGGTGACAAAATATATTCTATATTGGATTGACAATCCTATTTCAATTCCAATAATGATGATAAAATATAGTTTAATCATTGAATTGATAATTTACCCAAAGTGACAAATTTATTTTCTGAGTTGAATTGATAAACTAAATCAATTCAAACAAAAGGCAAATTCTATTTTTTTTTTCCAATCAAACCAATTCAAATAAAAAAATAATTTTATTTTCTCTATATTGAATTGATTAACTAGTTCAATTCAAATAAATAAAAAAACAATATTTATTTTCTATATGTTGAATTGATAAGCTAGATCAATTCCTTTAAGAAGCAAATTGTATGATTTGATATTGAATCGATGATCTAAATCAATTCAATATTATTATTATTATTATTTCCCTATCACATGTAGATCTATGATTATTCATTGTATAAATGAATATTGAATTGATTATCTAACTCAATCCAATAAAATAAAATAACCGATTAAAATATTTAAATAACACATGACACTCCACATAGTAATCCATAATATCCAACAGACAATCATTATACAACATCCACACAATCAGATCTGAAATGAATAACTATAAATAAAAAAGAATTAATTAATTAATTAATTAATTAAAAACAAGAGATATCTCACTGTCGTTTGTGATTTTGTACAAAATTCCAACACCTCAGAAATTCCCCGTTTCAGTCTAGAATTGTAGTTCAGGATCGTACGAGTCCAACACTTCAGAAATTGTGTAATTCTGAGTTTATTTGACAAAGTTATGGGTAAAATAAGATAGGGATTAATTTAATCATTAAATTAAGTAAAAATAATTAGGTTAATCCTTCTTCCTCCTTACAGTATTCACGGCCGACTATTTCTCTTTTTGTTCAAAACTAGGGTTGACCCTATCTTCCAATCCAAGCCACTAGTGATCGATCAAAAGATGCTGCAGCGAAGAGGACGGAGAGGCGCACGTGTGGGGCCCGGAATGGTGGAGCTCGGCTGGCGCTAGGGGAGGCAGACGTGCCCTTTGTGCGGCGGCTTTGGGTGCGCAGTTCGAGGAGATGGTGACACCAGAGGAGATCTGACTGTATGAAAATGAAGAGAAGAAGAATCTCTTCGAAGTGGTATGGGATTTGCTTTCTAATTCGCTGAGGAGAGGGAGAGATTGATGAGGGAATATTGGCCATGGATGGGGGGGCAGCGGCTGTAGGATATGGTGAATAGTTGTTTTGAATTTAGGGTTTTCCAATCTTTTTATAATATTTAAATGTTATTTTTACAAAAAAAACCAAATCTCTTAAGGTATTCAGAATTCAGTCCAACAAGAAGCTACCCTACCCAATAACCCCTATTCCGGATCCATCTAACCATGTCTCGCAGGCCCAAAAGGTCAACTCAGCCCCCGTTTTTCAAATTAAAAATTAATTCTTTTTATTATTTAATTATGACATATTCAAAAATCCACCAGAGCCACATACGAACCTCGAAAAATCCCATAAAATATTTTTGGCTATGTCTTGGCGATACAAATCCAACAAAATTATTTTCGTCGAATTCTGAGACTGTTTGAAAAATGGCTATTTTCCAGTCGTTCAATTTTGACTGTATTTGACCAAACACAGTTTCTTTTGCCACGCTCGCATATTAAATCGGAAAATTCTAAAAATTGAAACCTAGCAATAATTTGATATTCTGGTTCCAACAAAAGTGGTTTCGTCGAAAACAGAGGTCGTTTGAAAATTGACTATTTTCACTGGCTTTAATATTATTTAAAAATAGAATTTTTAAATTTGGGCACATTTTCTACCCAATTTATTAAAAATAAAAATTTTAAATTGGTTCGTATTTTCCGGGTTGTTACAGTGAGTGATACGGTATACTATGTGTATTTATATACGTATTCTGATTTTTATTTAATTTATTTAATTCCATTTTATTTTGATATAACTCCTGTATCGTTCCAAACTCCAAATCAAACCCAACGAGTGTCGCCCCTAGCCAAATACCCCCATTGCGGACATAATGGGACATGTCCGGTAAGCTAATTCGACTGTTTTGATAGGTTTTTCTAAAAAATTAAAATATAAATCAATGTATATTTAATTTAAACGTACATTTTAAATTACTGGGGCCACATATTGACTCTAAAAATTACAGAAAATTATACCTAGTTTTGTTTTGACGATACGGTCCTAATGAAACTAATTTCATCAAATTTGGAGACCGTTTGAAAAATGGTCATTTTCTGGTCGATCCAATTTGATTGAAATTAACAAAACACGTTTTCTTTTGCCACGCTCACATATTAATTCTAAAAATTATTAAAATTGAAACCTAGCAATAATTTGACATTCCAGATCCAACGAAAGTGGTTTCGTCATCGAAAATGGAAATCGTTTGAAAAATGGCTATTTTAAGGGCTATATATTATATTAATATATATATAAATTCTACAACGACTTTTCTAAATTTTAAACTTGTCATAACTTTTTATTTATATTATGAAATTTCAGTTTTTCAGGTTCGTTGGAAAGATATAATCAAACAGATTTAAATATTTCTTGTTTCACAGAAATTCGATTTATTTTGAATCCAATATAGTCAATTGAAATTTGAAATCGAATTTTCGAACTGCTGCGCCATTTTAAACTCCTTTTATAATTAAATTAAAAAAAATTCGTTCTAACTTCGATTTAAATAAATTTTTGGTCGTTATTATTTTAAAATAAATTATTTTACATACTCAAAATCCCTTAAAGTTGCCAAAATAAAAATTTTAAATTGGTTCAGAAATTGCGGGTTATTACACTGATGATGGTATGTATATATGATACAAAATCTTGTATTTCAAAGGTTATATTATATAATATAATTTATTCGTTGTGCTGTGAGATTCTGTGTTATTATTTCTGTTCTTCTTCTATCTTTTCTATTTTTTAACACTAATGACTCATATTTCTGTATTATTTGAGTTGGACGTGTGTTGTATTAGTCAGCTCAGATGGTATGGATTTGCGAGTCATCACAAATATATATTAAGATATATTAGAATGAAGTTAGAATTTATATATAAACAAAGTTTAAAACATTATATGTATTATTAAAAAGAACTAGCCACAACACGACAGTGCATAAATTGGCATTTCGACCTTTAATTGAGTATATAAAACTCAATTTAAGTCGAGAAACAAGAACCGTTAGGACCGATTTGATAATAGTTTTCTAATGGAAGAGAAAAATTTGGATTTCATCGTATAGATTTGAGTTATGTCAAAATCAAATTTCAGAAAAATAGCATCATAATCTTTATTAAACCATAACGGTTTATTTAAATAAATAAAAGGATTTCAAGTAAATAAATTTCGTATTTCCATTAGAAAAATCCAGATTGAGTTATAAAATAATTATGAACTCAAGTGGAGTAAATGAGCTGATTTTTCTAAACAAAAGAAAAAACAGATTTTTAATTATTAGATAGAATTAACTAATTTGAACAATAATTAGTTAATAGAGTTTTGATATGAAATTGGGCTTTAGAGAAGTGAATGTGAATTGAGAATTTATATTCGAAATCAGAAAGGAATCTTGGATGGAAAATGGAATTCAATTAGTTGTAGGAAAATTAATATCGTATATGAATGTGATATGTTCAAATAAAATTATGAAATGGACTTATATGTGTTAAACTAGTATGGAAAGAAGAGAATGAAGTTTATAAATTTAGTGCCCGACAAAAAGGTACATGTTTAAATTCCATATGAGGTTTTATGTGTCGAATCGGCAAGTCGCTTGGCTTTTTGATTTTCTTTTTTAATGGAAAGGGCACAGAGAGGTGTTTTGTAGTTGTACCGAGTGACCCATACAAAGGAGGTTATGGCGAAATTTTTGGGAAATTTAAGGAGTTAGAATATTTTTAAGAAAATTGGATAACTAGAAAACCAATATATCAATACATATTGAATTCGATAAGGTAACGAATTTAAAATGGAATATTATAAACAAAAAGGAAATCGATAATAAGGTCATAAAAAGAGAAACGTATTTACGTTTTAAAAATGAATAAATGGGTTTTATGGTGTTGATTATTCGGGAATAATGGTCTTGTCTGTTTTGAAGTTAAGGATGTTTTCAGTCAAGGTTTGAGAGGTAATTTTACTCCAACTCGATTGTTTTCATTACTAACCGATAAATAGAAAGATTCAATCTCGAGGATCAATATTTGAATAAGATTTAGTTGAATACAGTATTTTGGGTTGTTGTAATGATGTTTTACTCAACATTCGTTTTAACCCAAATAAGTGGATTTTGGAAATAGAATAATAAATATTTCCTAAGAATATAATAAAATGAGTCGGGAAAGAAATAAGTAATTGGAATGTTCTCCAATTATAAATAGAAAATATTTTCTAAGTATAGGAAATAAAAGAAGGCGAGATATGGAAATGTTTTCCAAACAACATAAGAGGCTAAGATGATTATTGAAAATATTTGGTTAACGAATATTGATAAGGAAATGGTGAAGTGATTTAATTAATGTAATATTAATTAACGGGCCAGTGATTGTTTGCTGTTTTGAATGGATGTTGGTTTTTCTTCGATAGTGAAATAACTGACTATCGAAGTATTTGACAATATCGTTGTCAATATGTAGAGACCGATTGTATTATTTTCCGAGAACCACTCCGTTTTGGCAATAGCGTTGCGAATCAGATTATATGAAGATAATCGAAGACGGAATAAAGTGCAAGGGCTTTTTCTATTAATGGAAATTGTGCCTTCGGTTTCGTTCTATCCCAGAACGAACGTGTATGGACGAGTGTCTGACAGAGTAGTTCCAATGATTGCATATGTTGGTCTGCATAAATATATATGGTGGCGGAGAATTCATTCTCTTAGCATAATATCCAGAATATATTTATGCAAATCAATTAATGATTAACGGATCTTACAATGTGGCATTCAAAGTGATTGTGTTATCAATGGATGGTAATTAATCGTAGCCTCAGGCCTCAACAACCGTGAAATTACAAAAATCGAGTAGGCAGCATGGCAAAGTGGGTAGCTCCCAATAAGGTTGTATTATCACCTATCTAGAGAAATTCATTTAAATTCTTTATTCTATTCGATGCTGTCACATTCGGGAAAACAGTTGTTGATCCTAACCGTTGGTGATATAAATTTGATACACTCAAGTGAAATGAGTGGTCGGTCATGTGTGGCTGGGTTACAAGATGTTCTTGTTGAACTTTTGTATTCTCCTCTAGAGATGCACTATCGGAAGGTGGTTCCTTACCTTGTCATAGTTGGAAATTCATTAACCAACAGGTGCTCGTGGTTTTGATTGTATAATATAATTTATGTGGAACATGAGATGCAAACGTTCCACCAGATTGTTATGTATTTGATTTAGATACTATTATAATATCAAAAGTTTTGATATAAATTTTATCGTTTCTTTCAAAAGGATTTTGAAAGTTAAATCAAATGTTTTGGATTCTCATAAGGGAAAAACCCGTTCCGTGTTATACAGCGTGGCCTTATGAGATATCGTTTATTTTCTCAAACTGTTTTAAAATTATTTACTCATACCAGTCCCATGACTGACCAGAGTTTATTTTGTTTTGTTTTACCTAAACTCTTGGGTACCCAAATTTGTACGGGCAGTTAAGTAGTTCGGTATTTTACAGATCTATCTAAAGGAGCTTGGAGCAGGAGGCTTCAGTGTTAGATATATAGTATTTTTATTTCCGCTATGTTGTAAGTGTTGTACTCTGATAATTGTATGTTATACAGTTAAAATTTTGTATTACAAAAAGTTATGATATATTATATTTTGTTCCGCTACGATGTGAGATTCTGTGTTGTCATTTTTGTTCTTCTTCTACCTTTTTATTCTAAAAGAATGATTCGTATTTCTGTTATGTTTGGGTTGGACGTGTGATGTATTTAGTCAACTCAGATAGTATGGATTTGCAGTTCGTTACAGTGGTATCAGAGCTTAGGTTGAGCAAACACCAAGGCTTTGTTGGGGGATTACTCATTAGAGATAAGGTCCGTTGTACCCTAGAATGAGTAGAGTGTATATATACGCGAGCGCGTGTTTATTAATTAATATAAAAACTGTTATATATTATTTTGGCTAGTCTGTTAAGTGGGTTATGAATTCTATTCGAATCGTGGGACTCCACGAAGTCGCTAGGAATTTCTAAACACTTGAGCAGAGAAATTCGACATAGTATTGTTTTTAAAGTGGGTAAATGAAATAATTTTACCCATAATTCTATTTTGATAAAAAAGAAATAATTTTCTGAAATTATTATATACGGGTATGTTGGCTGTTATTATAATCAAACAAGATTATAAATTGAAATGGTTATTTTTAACCAAAATAATTTGTATATGAATGAAATATACAAATTAGATGAATTAAAATTTAATTCAAACCAGAATTTGGAATTTAATCCTGGGAAGTTGGAAAATATTTTCCAAAGAATATTAAAATGATATAGCTTTGTTTTGAAGGATTTTTGAATAAAAAACATTTTTGAATGGATTTGGAAAGTGATAAAGCACTAAACTCACTTCAATGGCTGGAAAATAATTCTAACGATGATCACGACATCATCAGTGTTCATTTTTGAGTTTCTAAGTGACAAATTGCTACCTTAGAAAAAATTTTGATGGAAATTTATTTGAAATAAAACAAGCTAGCTTGAAAATTTAAATGTTTTGAATTTGAGATGGAAATAAATATATGTATATATTTATGTAAGTTCAGAAGGATTTGAAATGAAAACCCAGGGATTTGAATTCTGGAATTAAAATTTAACTTAAGTAAGTTAAATGATTCAAAGTGAATAAACTGATTTAGAATCAATTTAAATGAATTTAAATAAATGTAAGCATATGAGGTGTGCAATATGAATAAAAACCCTAAGTCTGTGGGTACTGAAATTTGTTGAAATAAGAAGAGTTGAGTTTCAACATAAAGGAGTTTTCAAAAGTTAATGGGTTAATAGTATTTTCTTACCTTAGTAATTTCGGGGACGAAATTCTTTTAAGGGGAGAAGAATGTAACGACCCGGATTTTTGAATGAAATTTATTTTAAATATTTAGTTGATTATATAAATGAAATTTTATACTAAATTATCGATTTAATAATCGATTTTGATTTAATAACGAATATATTAAATTATTGTAATGCGGAAAATAATACAATTCATGATTTTAAACCGAGTCAAAATTATTCAAATGGTTAATAGAAATTCTATTTGCATATACACGATAATGATAATAATTTAATATTGAGGAATTAATTGTTTTGAATTTAATTTATATTGATTTAAATTAATATCTTCTCCATATGATCGAATAAGGCTTTGAAACCTATCACCTATCCCAGTGTGTACAAAATAGTGGTTTAACCGTAGGAATGTCGGTTGTTGGGTTCGAAAAGGAATTCGGAATCACATGGTATTTTTAATTAAATAAAATCGTACCAGTTAATCGAAACTGAAATAAAATAAATAAATAAATTACTTCCTTCTACCCTAAGCTAAGCAACAACAATACACTGCAATCCTACTCTAGCAACTCCCTCTTCTTTCACTTCACCGTGTACTTCTCATCCCCACCTTCAAGGCTAGGTAAAACAACGATGTGAAATGGTGGTATGATCCTTCTCCTTATCACCTAAATAAAATCGCGATATCCCCAAAAATCATTTCTATTCCCTTCATTTCTTTAGAAAACCGCAAGGTTTTAGTTCAATTAAAAATGGCCAACATTTGTACTTTCAAAATCAAAATCAAAGTAATGTGGTACAAGTCTAAGACAAACTGAGGTGTCTTATTTATCCTCCTCCATCAAAACCGAGTTAGCCAGGAATAAGGTTGGCCAGAACCATAGGTTCAGAGGTGCGATTGGTTTTTACCCAGATCTTGACTTCTACTGTAACGATCGGGAATTTCGCTCGATTCGAATCGATTGCTAAACCGACCTAGACCATTCGAAACCCCTGATTATTTTGAGAACACGACAAATTGGAATGCAAACAGAGGAACATTTCATTGCTTATTACAACAATTCGTCAGAATACAAGAATATATAGAATATAAACAAAAAAAATACATTCGATAAATATCAGAGATTACAATAAATTACTGCAGCGGAAAATAATACAATACACAACTAAAAGATATATACGGATACAGAGCTTTCCGGATATCGTACCAGCTGTAAACCAGGTTCCTGTGAATATAAATCTACAAAACCAAAACTACTAGCTGCCCGTGCGGAAAATAGGGGCACCCAGAGTTTAGGTTAAAACAATAAACTCCAGGTCAGTCATGTGACTGGTGTGAGAAGTAAAACAGTTATTAATCTTTATTTTAAAGTTAGGTAAATCAAGGGACCACGCCGCATTACACGGAACGGGTTTCCTCCCGAGAATAGCAGTGCATAAAACAACAGCGCAATGCTAAATAAAGAACAATGAAGCTATCATTTGTTTTAACGAAACTACTCGGGATTAACGAACCTTACCGAAGTAATCATTTGTTTCAAATTTCCCAATCCCAACCTATTCATCCCATGAAGTAAAACTGGTAATACTTCATATCTAACACCACGGTGTTATCGGTAAATTCAATTACCATTTCACGTTCAAATCTAATTAAAGCTTTAACTGTCGCTTGGAGCAAAACTGGTGATACTCCATTCTCGATCATCTCAATCTAATTAAAGATTCATTAAAACTCCACTTAGTTTTAATCTTCCCAAAAATCATATTAATGATTGTTTAACTTGGGAAACCATATCCTGTCCTTAACTTGGTTAAAGAACCAATGTCATTTAAAACACGGTTCACTATAAACCCAAAATCACATTCTATTACATTCCAATTTATTTTATTAAATTGGAAAACTTTACTTTGGAAAACCTCCTTTAAATCTTAACAAAAGATTTATAAATTCCAAATCACATTTCACTGTAAATTGGGTTAAAGAACAAATGTCGTTAAAACACAGTTCACAATAAACACAATTCCCATTTGATATTAAATATAAGGCTCTGAATAGAAAATATATCGACTTATATTCAATATCAAATTCTACGACCAACAAATATCGTATTGGAAATAACGATATAAATATTTCTTTCAAATTTCCATAACAATATCTGTATAATCACGAAATCCAACATCGAAATATTCCAAAGACAATTTTGATTCAAATCCATTCCAATTCAATTATTGGAAATTCTGGTTACTTTTAAAACCATTTCAAATCCAATTTATTTATTTAAAAATAAATAAATTATTATTCTAGTTCAAAACTAGTTCATTTCGATAAAAATCTATTTTTATCTTTTCAAATTTGGAATTTTTAATCTCAATTCTTCACAAATCATTTCTTATGATTTTACACAAATTATTACTATTTTTAATAATTTTATCAAGGCCCGTACAGTCGAATTCCATCAACGGCCATCGAACTGCACTTACTACGACCTTTTCCAAATTTGATTTGGACATATTTCCAAATTTAACCGTTAGATTTCAAATCTCAAATATTCGTTAGAAAGCTCTTTTCGATACGAACCCAACGGTTCTGGTATTAGGAGAATCCGACGGTCGGATCTCCCGTAATATCCATTCGAAGTCAATGGTCAAAATTCGTGAACTGCCGCGCGCTGCGCGTTCTGTTCAGACCATTATATATATATATATATATATATATATATATATATCATCGATTTCCTTTCAAAACGTATTTTATAAATCGTTTTAAATTCGTTTTCGAAATAATTTCAACTTCATATTCAATTTTGAATTTAAATTGAATATTCCACATCATCGATATACAAATGATAATATTTTCAAAACGTTATATTTTGATATCACTTTCTTTTCTATATTCATTATAAAAATGAATAAAATTGATATAAATATCGTTCACGTCAAAATGGCGTCAATCTAGTCAACACGACTTTTTTCAACACATGAATGTTTATTCTATTCAACACATGAATATTTATTCTATTCAGCACATGAATATTTATTCTATTCAACACATGAATTTATATTATTCAACACATGAATTTTTATTCTATTCAACACATGAATTTTTATTCTATTCAACACATGAATTTATTTCTATTCAACACATGAATTTTTTTTTCTATTCAACACATGAATTTATTTCTATTCAACACATGAATTTATTTCTATTCAACACATGAATTTATTTTCTATTCAACACATGAATTTTTATTTCTATTCAACACATGAATTTATTTCTATTCAACACATGAATTTATTTTCTATTCAACACATGAATTCTTATTCTATTCAACACATGAATTTATTTTCTATTCAACACATGAATTTATTTTTATAATATTCCTTATTTTCCAAATTGGAATGAGGCCTAATCAATTACCATATAATATTAAGTATATGGATTTTCTACAACACATGTACATAATAGCAACGATAAATCATCAACCATCATCCAGAGTGCACCACACAACTGCATAAGCATTAAATATAAATAATTAACGCTTACACAGTCTGTCAACCCATCGATTGACATACAACTAAACAATCGGATTAGTGTATGTCAAATATCATCCCAACACCCGTGTGGGGTTTCAAACAATCTAACACATATTTTATATGTGCAGTTGGACGATGTGTAAAATTTATCGTCCCAATCAATATCAGTCAAATCGGTCGTTCGATTTGTAAATGAATATTTATTTTATTTCAACCCATGAATATATATTTTATTTCAACACATGAATATATATTTTATTTCAACACATGAATATATATTTTATTTCACAACCAACAGTCAATTTTCATAACACAAACAATCACACAAGTCGTCCATGGTCTGTGGACGATGGGGAGCAGTTTATATATGCAGTTATAAAATAAATAACTGAATAGAAAATTTTAGTGAGGAGTTCTCACCGATTAGCTAAACCAAACACCGTGACTCTTCATATGTAGGAAATCTTCATCGTGCTTGCCTTTTGTCACTTTCGTTGTCCGTATTCACTACATATATAAAAATCACATATTTTTATTTCACTTTCAAGATGATAAAAATAGCATCTTTAACACGATGTTTTCATTATAAAGATTATATTTTTATAATGATACTTCATACGTATAAAAAATCGAATTTTTATCGCTACTTCATATATAAAAATCTAATTTTTACTTTGCTACATTCCATATAAAAATCAAATCTTTACTTTGCTTCAAACAATTAAAAATCTCATCTTTCTAGTTAGAAAAATCTAAACTTTCATGTGAATATAAATCCTATTTTAATATATATATATATATATAAAATAACTTCGTGCGAATAAAATATTATATTTCCTATGCTAAAAATATAATCTTTCTATGCTAAAAATATAATCTTTCCATTGTTGAAGATCATAGCTTTCTACCATTTATATATTTATAAAAAATCCAATCTTTTGTTAATGAAAAATCAAAGCTTTTTATATTTGACAATCCTAAATTTTATATAATGAAAATCCCAATTTTTATATAAATAAAACCCGGATTTTATGTAAATAAAATTATAAAAGCTTACATCGTTAATCAGAGAAAGAAGGGGGTGGTCGGAGAAGGCTCGGGGGGGGGGGGGGAGGGTGGAGGGCTGAAAGTGACGCAGTTCATTCACGGTGGTGGGGCGAAGCAATGGCTGGTGGCGGCGCAGTGGCCCATGGCAGCGCGTTTCGCTGTGGGGGGGGGGGGGACTTTAGGGGTTTCGATCTTGTAAAGAAGGGGAAGGGAGGGAGGCGGCGTCGAATTTGGGGAGGGGGGCCAGCGGCAGCGTCTTCGTCGTGGAGGAGGAGGCGTCGTTGATTTGGGGGCGATGGGGGGAGGGGGGGTTCGCGCGCGATGGTTGTTTTTTTTATTCCTGAGAAAAGTGACGGGGAAGGGGGGTTAAGGCGTTGACTAAGTAGAAGAGGGAAGAGGGGGTGTTTTATAATTTAATTATATTTTAATTAATTTTAATTCTCATAAAGGTGATTTTTCTATCGAATCCCAAATCCAGCCCAACGACTGTCACCCCTAGCTAATTACCCCCATTCCGAACACAATGAGATATGTATCGTAAGCTGATTCGATCAGTTTTCATCAAAATCAAAATATAAATCTATATATTGAATCTGAATGTGCATTTCAATTTACCGGGACCACATACGGGCTCTAAAAATTCCCGAAAAATATTTTCTAGCTTCGTATTGATGATACGGTTCTAACAAAACTAATTTCATCGAATTCTGAGACCGTTTGAAAAATGGCCATTTTCCAGTCGATTAAAATCAACTAAAACTGGTCAAATGCGTTTTCCTTTGCCACACTCACATATTGATTCAGAAAATTATGAATTTTGAAACCTAGCAGTAACTTGACATCACAGATCCAACAAAAGTGGTTTCGTTGAAAACCGACGCTGTTTGCAAATTTTTCATTTTTAAGGGCCAGAATTCTACAGCGACTATTCTGAATTTTCAACTGGACGTAACTTTTGATTCCCGCTATGAAATTTCAATTTTTCGGATTTGTTGGAAAGATATTCTCAGTTAGATTCTAATTTTTTTGGTCTAAAATCCGGTTTATTTTGAATCCTGTACATTCATTTGAAATTTGAAATCGAATTTTCGAACTACCACACCATTTTCAATTCCTTATATAATTATAAATAAATATTTATATTCTAACGACGATCTATATAAATATATACATTCTAATTCTATTAAAAATAAATTTCTCATCATTATTATTTAAAATAATTCATTTTAAATATCTAAAATTTATTAAAATTGCCAAAATAAAAATTTTAAATTGGCTCAAATTTCCGGGTTATTACATCTACGGTTGCACGACTTGGTGGATTTCTGTACCAAGAAGTATCGCACGTCCCTATAGCAATCAGATCCAGGCGGAGTTCGCATTTTGTTCTCGAACTTGAGTTTGAATTTATGGCGATGGGATGAGCAGTGCGATGGGGTGATCTGGGTTCGATGTTAAACAATGTAAAGTTGGAAATTGATACTGTGAACGGGCGAATGAAGTGATGAAGTAGCAACTTGATACACAGTGTTCTTATCTAGTTAAGAAAATCGTTGAGGTTCTGGGAATTTGGGTAAGGTGAGGCAAAGGAAGATGGTGCAAATACGGATCTGATTCATGAAGGAAAGGAACCTGAGTCGTATTGAAAAACTGTAACTAGACAAAACCATTTTTTCTTTCCGTTGATTGGTTAGTGGATCCTGATGCTCCTTGGAAGTGACCAAGCTTTGGTTGGTGGAGATAGGTCGATAAAATGGTTGGTGGTAGTAGTGACATGAAGAAGAGCAGTGGAAAGGACTGTTTTGTTCTCGCATGAACAATTTGGTAAGGAGAAGATGGATTAAGGAATATACTTGTTTAACAAAAAAATTATATATGTAAAATAATTTATTGGCTTAATTTAGTAGTTAGTAATTTTTTTGAATGGTAGTTAATCGGTAAATTAAATCAAATAATCATAGGTATATATTTCATTGAGACGATTCAAGTACATTCGTAGCACGAGAAATGGAAATATATAGGATATTCGACAACTGCAATTTCGGTGAGTAAATCTCATTCATAAATTTATTTTATCGTTAAAAATAAATTGTTGGCTGCTTGGATGGATTTATTAATTGTTGTCGGTGCGATTATTATAAATATATTAATTATTTAGGCTTGGCATTTGTGGTTATATATATATATATATTGGTGGTTGGATATTTCCCGTAGTACCATTAGCGGATGCTCGCAGTATCATTAGCGGATGACCTTAAGTGCCCCACGATATGATAGTGGATGATCTTCTATACCACGATATCCTGCCTCGAAGCAGGATGGGTATTATTTATGTTGGGTAATGTATGTGGATGTAGGGAAAACAGGTTGGAGAGATCCAGCTGGATTCCTCAAAAATATTATTTGTTTGTTTTCATATATATTATCATATATGATGTGTTAGAAAACCTGTGGTTGATAATTGGGTGTTTTTGATTGGTTGAATGTCGTTGGCCTTGAATGTTAATTTATAAAAATATCGTGAAAAGGGATTGTGAAATTTAAAAGGAGAAATCTATTTTTAAAAATAGACTTTGAGTTTCGAATGGGCTATAGAAATATTAGCTTGTTTTGAATATATAAACAAGTATTGAAATTTATAAACGATGTTTATAAATTGAATATTACAGGGAATTGAGGTATTGAAATTTATAAACGATGTTTATAAATTGGATAATGCAGGGAATTGAAGTGAAATTATAAATCATGTTTATAAATGAAGGAAAATAAATTATCATTGTATAATATGAATATTTAAATTCAAATGTGAATTTAAAATGAATTGGTAATCGTTTTAAATAGAAAACGATGAAATTTATTCAAATGTTCAGAAAGAAAATTAATTGAATAATTAAATTAGATTATGCTGAAATTATAAAATAAATTATATCCAAAATGGATATTATAATTTTATTAATTAGAAACTATATTCAAATTAAAAAATTTAAATAGATTCTATATTTATATAGATAAGTTATAATAAATAGAATATTCCAAAATAATATTTTGGTTTTATATAGATTTGAAATGGAACTTGTTGGAATTTATGAATTAAGTAAATTTATAAATAATGTTTATAAATACAGTGAATTAATTATCTGGAGATATTCTGTAATTTTAAATTCAAGTATGAATTTAAAATATAATTTGAAATCATTTCGAAAAAGGAACAACAGTTTTATTCTAGGATTCGGAATGTAAAATGAATTGGGTTTCAGGTAGATTTGAAATAGAGCTTGTTTTAATATTCGGAACATGGAATTTGAATTTATAAACGGTGTTATAATTTAATGAAATATATTATCATTTGATAAATTAGGAAATTAAATTCAAATATGAATTTAACAGTGAATTTGAAATCGTTTTGAAAACGACGGATTTATTTCTGGAATTCGGGATATAAACCGGGATGAGATAAGTCAGAAGGATTTATAATTTGAAATTCGATTATATCGTATTTTATAAATAATTTATTTATAAAGGAATTAGAATTAATTATAGAAGATTGAATTATAAATAAATTTATAACTGAGATACGAAATAATTGGCGGTTTGGGATAATTAGAATTATTAAGTTGAATTGGGAAAATTGGTTTAATATATATTAGAATATATTAGAATGAAGTTAGAAATTATATATAAACAAAGTTTAAAACATTTATATATTAAATATAATTAAAACGAGCTTACCACAACATGGTAGTTTGTAAATTGGCATTTCAAACTTCAATTGAGTATATAGAACTCAATTTAAGTCGAAATTCTTTGAAACAAGAACCGTTAGGATCGATTTTATAATAGTTTTCTAATGGAAGAGAAAATTTTGGATTTCATAGTATAGATTTTGAGTTATGTTAAAATCACATTTTTAGAAAAAGGGCGCGATAATGATTATTAAACCACAACGGTTTATTTAAATAAATAAAAGGATTTCAAACGTAAAATCCATATTTCCATTAGAAAAATCCAGATTGAGTTATAAAATAAATATGAACTCAAGAGGAGTAAATGAACTGATTTTTTTTTTAAACAAAAAAATTAGATTTTTAATTATTAGGTGGAATTAACTAACTTGAATAATAATTAGTTAATCGAGTTTTGATACAAAATTGGGCTTTGGAGAAGTGAATGTGATTTGACAATTTATATTCGAAATCAAAAAGGAGTCTTGAATGGAAAATGGAATTCAACTAGTTATAGGAAAATTAAAATGGTATATGAATGTGATATGTTCAAATAAAATTATTAAATGGACGCATATGTGTTAAACAGGTTTGGAATGAAGAGAATGAAGTTTATAAATTTAGTGCCCGACAAAAAGGTACATGTTTAAATTCCGTATGAGGTTTTATGTGCCAAATCGGCAAGCTGCTTGGCCTTTTGATTTTCTTTTTGAATGGAAACGGCCCAAAGAGGCATTTTGTAGTTGTACTGAGTGACCCATACAAAGGAGGTTATTACGAAATTTTCCGTAAATTTAAGGGGTTAAAATACTTTTAAGAAAAATGGATAACTAGAAAACCAATATACCAACACATATTAAATTCGATAAGGAAACGAATTTAAAATAGAATATTATAAACAAAAAGGAAATCGATAATATGGTAATAGAAAGAGAAACATATTTACGTTTTAAAAATGAATAAACGGGTTTTAAGGTGTTGATTATTTGGGAATAGTTACCTTGTCTGTTTTGAAGTTAAGGATGTTTTCAATCAAGGTCTGAGAGGTAATTTTACACCAACTCGATTGTTTTCATTACTAATTGATAAATAGCAAGATTAATCTCGAGGATCAATATTTGAATAAGATTTAGTTGAATACAGTATTTTGGGTTATTGTAACGATGTTTTACACAACATTCGTTTTAACCCAAATAAGTGGATTTCGGAAACATAATAACAAATATTTCCTGATTATAGAATTAAATGAGTCGGGAAAGAAATAAGTAATTGGAATGTTCTCCAATTATAAATAGAAAATATTTTCTAAGTATAGGAAATAAAAGAAGGCGAGATATGGAAATGTTTCTCAAATAGCGTAAGAGGCCAAAATGATTATTGAAAATATTTGGTTAACGAATATTGATAAGGAAATGGGGAAGTGATTTAATTAATGAAATATTAATTAAGGGGGCAGTGATTGTATGTTGTTTTGAATGGTTTTTTTTCTTCGATAGCTAAATAACCAACTATCAAAGTATTTGCCAATATCAATGTCAATATGGAGAGACCAGTTGGATTATTATCCGAGAACCACTCTGTATTTGTAGTAGCGTTGTGAATCATATTATATGAAGATAATCGAAGATGGAGTAAAGTACAAGGGCTTTTTCTATTAATGGAAATTGTGCCTTCGGTTTCGTTCTATCCCAGAACGAACGTGTATGGACGAATGTCTGACAGGGTAATGTTGGTCTGTATAAATATATATGGTTGTGGAGAATTTATTCTCTTAGCATAATATCCAGAATGTATTTATGCAAATCAATTAATGATTAACGGATCTGACAATGTGGCAATCAAAGTGATTGTGTTATCAGTGAATGGTAAGTAATCGTAGCCTCAGGCCTCAACAACCAGGAAATGACAAAAATCAGGCAGGTAGCATGGCTAAGTGGGAAGCTCCCAATAAGGGTGTATTATCACCTACCTAGAGAAATTCATTTCATTCTTTATTCTATTCGATGATGTCCCATTCGGGAAAACGGTTGTTGATCCCAACCGTTGGTGATATACATTCAATACACTCAAGGGAAATGAGTGGTTGGTCATGTGTTGCTGGGTTACAAGATGTTCTTGTTGAACCCAGTGTATTCTCCTCTAGAGATACACTATTGGAAGGTGGTTCCAAACATTGTCATGGTTGGAAATTCATTACCCAACAAGTGCTCGCGATTTTGATTGTATAATATAATTTATGTGGAACGTGAGATGCAAACGTTCCACTAGATTGTTATTTATTTGATTTAGACACTATTATAATATCAAAAGTTTTGATATAAAGTTTATCGTTTCTTTTAAAAGGATTTTGAAAGTTAAATCAAGTGTTTTGGATTCTCATAAGGGAAAAACCTGTTCCGTGTTATACACGACGCGGTCTTATGAGATATCATTTATTTTCTCAAACTATTTTAAAATTACTTACTCATACCAGTTCCATGACTGACCCAGAGTTTATTATATTTTGTTTTACCTAAATTCTTGGGTGCCCAAATTTGTACGGGAAGTCAAGTAGTTCAGGATTTTATAGATCTATCTAAAGGAGCTTGGAGTAGGAGGCTTCAGTGTTAGATATATATTATTTTTATTCCTGTTGTGTTGTAAGTGTTGTACTCTGATAATTGTATGTTATATAGTTAAAATTTTGTATTTCAAAAGTTATGACATATTATATTTTGTTCCGCTGCGATGTGAGATTCTATGCTGTTATTTTTGATCTTCTTCAACCTTTTCCTTCTAAAAAAAATGATTCGTATTTCTGTGATATTTGGTTGGACGTGTGATGTATGTAGTCAACTCAGATAGTATGGATTTGTGGTTCGTTACACATGACGGAAAATAACAAGCACAATTCTAGGCAGAGAATTATAATCAACATTCCAGAAATCAAACAAAGGATTCACAGCATTTCATCAAACATTTACTTTTGAAAACCATGCATCAATTAAGACCAAATCAACTCATCAAAATCAGATATTTACGGGTTTTCAAACCCTATATATTTTCACACAATTTATCATCGGTTGTATCGAAACTAAAAGCAACAAAATTAGAGAGAAAAAGAAAAACAATTCAGAGAACTCACAAGGGTTTCGATCACAATTTCCAATCATTTGATAGCAAGCAACATTTTCGAAGCCATTAGAGAATTCATCAATAGCCAGAAGTTGCAAATTGGTTTGGGAAAGAAAAACCCTAGTTTTTTGGGTCGACCATTAAAAAGAAACAAAGAGAGGAAGCTTTATTTTTAAGTGGTAAAGCAAATAAAAAATTGGTCGGCTATTTTATTATACATAGTGGTTTTTGTTTCTAATTTTATTTGTGTTGTTTTTTATTCCTTTTTGTAATAGATCTATAGG
This sequence comes from Allium sativum, assembly GCA_030737875.1. Lineage (NCBI taxonomy): Eukaryota > Viridiplantae > Streptophyta > Magnoliopsida > Asparagales > Amaryllidaceae > Allium > Allium sativum. Next base: position 62,920,065 of record JASFAX010000020.1, on the reverse strand, counting down.
TTTTCTAGTTTACTTCCAATTAGGGTTTACGAGTTATGGGTTCGTAACTCGGGGAAAATCTGATCTTGGGGATAAAGATCAGTCCAGGGTTTTGAGCATAGGATTAGAACAGTAGCAGGATTTGCGAGTTTATAAGGTTTTGTAAGCGAAAATATGTTTTAATACCTAGTAGAAATTTTGGGAATGAAGTAGTAGGCTGGGTTTGCCGAAGCTGGGTAAAATTTGTGTCATTTACTTTCCGTATTTATTTACTCTGATGTGATTTGTGCAAAAAAAAATTATGTTCCTCAAAACTGCAATAAACCTTATTTACCCCCCTCTAAGGTTAATCTGGATCCTACAATACTGATTCATGTAGGTCAGACCAAGTTGTTTCAGGTTTAACTTGTTATCGATTTGAGTTTAGCAATTTCACCTTGGACTACCTCTCTTGAAGCTATTGCTTAAGCTCTATAGTCATGTATTCATGTCACATGTATATTTATTCATTTGAGATATGATGTTTATGCATAAGGTATTTGTAAACCATTCGATCATCTATATCCAATGGAAGTGGTTCCAAGTCAATATCTCTTACTGATAAAAAGTTATGGGCAATACAAGATTTGCCAGGGGTAAAATGATCACATTAAAATCCGGCAAGAATAAAGAAGGTAGAAAATGGTCCTATTAGACATTTCCTAAAGTTATATGCTTTTACGACCTCATATGAAACTAAAATAAACATTCTATGATCCTCTGATACGCAGAATACGGGTAGTTACATTGTCCCCTCAAAGAACCATCCCCCTCCCCCAAAATTCCTTAAGCAATAAATAAAATTGTCCCGCACACTTATCAAACATTCACAAGCAATCAATCATATGTGACAACATGATAGCAAAACAACTTAAGCCTATCCTAGCATGCAGAATACTAAACAAGAAAACCGATGACATCACGAATGAAAATTTAAGAGTGATGTATTTACCAAGTGAACAACTCTAGATATGACGTCCCCATGCCTTCCTCGGTCTCCCAAGTAGAGTCACTCTCATTTTCTCCCCATTGAACTTCAATAAGCCTCACAGTCTTCTTCCTAAGCCGCTTCATATCATGTCCAATGATACTAATAGGTCTATGGGGTCTAGCGACTTATGGTTCCACCTCGATATCATCGAAATGATTCGACGATACTGTTATATTGGAATCATGTACGAACTTCCCCAAGTGTGATACATGAAACACAATGTGTACCGTACCCATTCTCTGTGGAAGCTCAACTCGATATGCTAGATTTCCTATCCATTCGAGTACTGGGAAAGGTCCAACAAATGTGTGCTTTCATTTTCCTTTAATACCAAACTGGATCAAACTCTTCAATGGAAAAATCCCTAAAAACACCAAGTAATCAACAGAGAATTCTAAATATCTATGTCTATTAATGGTGTAACTCTTCTATCTACTTTGAGAAGCCTTCATTCTCTGTCGTAGATTCTCAATTTTCGAGGAGATTTCTCTGATCTAATACGGCATAAATATTAGTTTTTCGCCCGCTTCAAGCTAACATGAAAGGGCATTGCATGGCCTCCTATACAGAGCTTCATATGGAGCCATTCCAATGCTCGACTGATAGCTATTATTTATGCGAATTCGGAAAGATGCAAATGGTCATCCCATGACCCTTCAAAGTCCAGGACATAAGCCCGTAAGAGATCTTCCAAAATACGGTTTATCCTCTCAACCTGACCATCGATTAGAGGACGATAAGTGATATTGAGATGCAACTCAGACCCTAATGCTTCTTGTAAGTTCTTCCAATACCTAGTACTAAACAATCGGTGTTGGACACTCACTATTCCCTTTGGAATTCCATGGAACCTCACATTCCATTTAACATATAATTCTGCTAACTTAGCTGTTGTTCTATTCAACTTGAAGGGTAAAAATTTGGCATTATCGAATCTAAGATCTTCAAAGATATGTTTAAAAGTATCAATCCAATCTTAAACCTCTATAGCCAACTCCGTTCCTTGGAATGGTTTATCACCCTATTCAACTTAGCAAATTCGGCCCTTGGTGCCTACACAAGTGCACCACCACCCTCAACAACATTTGGACCAACTCCTTTAGTGTTTCTAAGCATTTCCCTCATGAAAGCAGTAAACATCGTATGCATATTAGGAGTATTAGCATTGTTGCCTCCTAAACCTACTTGTTCCTCAATTCTTAAAGCAGAATTTCTAGCAGTGTTCCTTGCTTGACGACTCGTCATTTAATCTGTAAAGAATCTGATTAATCGTGTTTCCAAGGAACCCTACTTAGCATTGCATGTGCAGTGCGACTTTCCTTAAATATACTAATGGTATGTACATAGGTATTGTTTTGAAAACCAAAATACCATAAATACGTTCTCTCCAAATGTATACTCTTTCCCTTGACATTACCCACTTAGGTTAACTACGCAACCTAAGCTCTGATACCAAATGTGATGACCTCCTCACACCAGCTGACACCCAACGAGTTGCGCAGTGGCAGTTCTTGACTAGTACAAGACGATCATCAAAGTTGAAACAAAAAGAACCCAAATAACCTATCCTATATCTCACAGCGCATGAAATAAAATAAAATATAATACTAACATAATACATTATATAAAACAAGCGAGATGGTGTAAACTAGATGAATCACAATCTTAGAATAGCATATTCATATCACAACATGAGTACCATAATAGACAAATATAGGTACATCTCCAAAATATTGTCTCTAAAGTAAATACAATACTAATGTCCAAAGTAGTGGTCGACAAATATAAACATTGATAAGAGTATATCTAATACATAGGAGCCTCCTGCTCGTCCCCTGTTAGTTACCCGGCACACCAACCTGTCTCTAGTCTGCTCATTTAAGAGCATCTAGAGTAATAAGAAGCAAAGCATAAAACCCCAAGTCAGACAAAGTTTGGTGTGAGCGATAGTAATATCAATCACTATATAGAAGAACACAATAGGTATGATAAATCATAACTAAACTGGCCTAACATCCATAGAGTTAGCACATATAACATGTACTCTAATCTACAGTAATCACAATATTGGGCGTAAATGGAAATATAAATGAAAGTGTTTATGTGTCATGGTAACGAAAAACATCCAAACATAGCAAACATCCTCATATTCTCTCATTAGTGCTTTAAGCATACGATTCCCACTTCTTTAGTTACCAAATATTTCGTGACAAGTACATGTCACGCACACAGCATGGACTGGCTATGTCACGTACACAACATGGACTAAATACATCTTGCACGCAGCATAGACTCTATCCTTCCTTGTGTCACTCCTTCATTGGTATACTAAAGTTGTGGATACTGGTATCTCCTTTGCACTCGTACCCATAGCGAAGCCCACTTAGGAAATCACCACGATGGTTCACACTCGGATCCTTTGTATTCACTTCCGTGTAGGCATTCCTCGTGTCTCGGTCTAGGCTATTCACTGGGGTTTGTCCTCCATAGGATGAACTAAGTACCAAGAAGAGGAGTCATCTGGTCGCTTTCTTAGAGCTCCAAATCCCTCACCCCTTTCTATTTGCATCAAGTGTAACTTAGGTCAATCAAGTTGATCTGACCATATCAATACACTCGGGTCAACCCGAGTTTGGCTATTTCCCTCGGGTCGGCTTGGTCGATCCGAGTATAGCACGTATCCTTAGCCGACCAGGTCATCCCGGACTTCCCGCAATACTCCGGGTGGAATAGGTCAACCTGGGTTCATTCGACCTGAATTGGTCTTTCTCCCTCGAGTCACCTGCTTTGAGCGCACTTATATTCCCACTTAAAGCCCAATAACCTTGCACTTCGACCCGACTTGTGCAAGCCAGAACTTGATCTTACCAAACTCCGAATGACTTGAAATTTCCGCTTAGAGTTCCTATGACCTTCCCTATCGTCCTCATAAAATTTCATGCAATTCCAGTGAAATGCATCCTAGCTCGGTTTGTCGAGCCCAATCGGTCGACACGAGACCTAGATCTATCTAGAGGACATTCTACCATTATATTTCGCCATTCGACGGTGTTTTCTGTTGATTCGTGAGATTTTTTGATTCACGACAACAAAGAAATGAAGATTAATTGAAGAGTTACTTTATATATATGTACGTATGTGTGTGTGCTTAGTGTGTTAGATTATTGTTAAAATATATCCTCATTTATTATAATACAAAAACAAAAAACATGTAAACATATATATATATAAGAAAATGGCATGAAATAGCTACTACTGGCTTTTGCCCTTGAACCAGTTGACTGGTTCATTTCCTACCAATCAACTGGTAAAGGAGAAAATGCCCAATAACGGCTATTTTTTTCATTATTCAAATATATATGTTTTTGTTTTCTACCAGCTGACTGGTGATTTTTATACTAGTTGACTGACTCGACATTAACGGGCATATTTCTGAAAAGTCACCTTCTTTCATGAAGAGATTCCTTTTCATTTCCAATAGAAATGGTTATTTCTCTTCATTGAAACTCTTCATGAAAGTTGACTACACTTCAACCATTATATACACATCACAAACTTGGTTTACAAATCACTGAATCTTTTTATATTTTCTGATCTTAAACTCTATATTCCCTTGCATTTTAAAAGCTTACACGAACATTCAAAGTGGTTTTGAATCTCTAAATATATTTTATATCTCTTGATTCATGGCAATATACTTCCTTTAAATCTTCGTGCACCCGTTATATACTTGAGGATAAGATTATAGGAAGGGTGCACTCAAACTGTTGGCTACTCAGTGTCATTCAAGAACACAATCAAAGTCAAACTCAAACTCTTGTTGTATTGGTGAAAGTTCTGTTCGGTTGCTGAAGTAGAGAAAATCCCGTTCGGTTGCTCCGGTGCGTTGTAAACCTATTCTTCAGGTAAAGAGAGGGTGTTAATAGTTGAATTACAGAAGGAGTCTGGGATTGGAGGAATGACGGTGGTCCGAACCGGTATAAAAATTCGTGGTGTCATTTTACTTTATTTACTCCATTACTTATCTACGATATCTTATATTATCTAATATTTACTTGCATAACTATTGTATAAGATAAGTTAGATTATCATATACACTTTCGCATATTCCATGTAAGTCGATCCTACTCTAAGTCACTTGATGATGCACTTTCAATTGGTATCAGAGCAGGACATCATTTAACCTTACAACTATTATTTGATATTCATTTAAATATGGAAAATAACACTAGCACTACCACAAACACTGGATTCACAGAAGAGCAATCAACTGCGCGACCTCCATTTTTCAATGGCATAAACTATAATTATTGGGCTACACATATGAGAATTTTTATGCAAGCTAATGATTTTGATTCTTGGAATATCACTCAAAAAGAGTATACACAACCTACTTCAAATTATACTAAATAGTCAACTAGGGAAAAAGTAGAAGCTACCGCTAATGCTAAAGCCATGAATACGTTGCATTGTGCCTTAGATAGAAACAAGTTTAACCAAATTTTTATGTGCAATACTACATATGAAATTTGGCGAACACTCAAAGTCATACAGGAAGGAACTAGCAAGGTTAAACAAAGAAGGATATCCATGCTCAAAAATCAGTTTCAGAACTTTAAAATGAATGAAAATGAATCTATCAATGATATGTATTCTCAATTTCAAAATATTAGTCATTCATTATTGGGCTTAGGTGAAAAATATACTAATTATATTATAGTATCAAAAATCCTAAATTGTTTGATAGATGAATGGGAAAGAAAGGTTTTGGCTATCAGAGAAGCTATGATCTTCAACCACGAAACCCGAAGAATTGATAAGAAATCTTGTAACGACCGGGATTTTTCGCCATTAATTTTAAAACATTTAAATTTATTTCAAATGTTTATTGAAATTATATAATGGATTATAATAACGAATTTAATTATTGAATGATTGGCGAACGTATTAAAATTTATTTAAATTTAAAACGAGCTCGAAATAGTCGCGGTAATTCATAATTTATGATTTAAACTTTAATTAAATATACAGAATCTAATATAAGTCAAAATTCAATGAAACAAGAAATGTTAGGATCTATTTGGTTTTATTTTTCTATTGAAAGTGAAAATTCAAGATTTCGTCTTATAGATTGTAAGTTATGTTCAAATCAAATTTTCAGAAAGTCGTTGTGAAGTCGTATACAAGACATAACGGTTTATTTAATATAATTAAATATTGGTTTTGAATTTGGACAAGATTTTTGAGATGTATTTATAATTTAATTTATAGAATTTTTCTGTAATTTTTATTTTAAAAAAATAAGCAACTTTTTATTTGAAGTATTTTACACCATATATCAGCGTTTTGGGATATCACAATATAAGATAACTTGTTTATATTATTATATTTTTGGGATTATGGCACTTCGCTTGACATGATAGTATTTTTATTTTTGTCTATAGAAGTCTGTAAGTAAATGAAATTCTATGTAGTGGGGTACACTAATCTAAATAAAATAAATGTGAAGCTTCTATGGGAAGCCACCAAATTCCTTCTCACTAAAGCCAGATTAAATCTTCTGCTGGAAGCCCCTTGTTTTATATATTCCCAAATCACTTTCTTCATTCGTTTAGAAAAATCCCACAATTATGTTTTTTTTTCAAAGATGAGAGAAAAATAAAATTAAAAAAAATAAACATTTTATAAGCGGCGTCTCGATTTCAAAAAACCCTATTTCCCAATTCCTCCGTGTTCTTCACAGCTGCACCGATTTCTTTTGAATTCAATGAATATCGTGGTCTTGAAAAGTTCCAATAAAATCCAAATCTCTGTGTAACCATTCCATCTTTGATCCATTGGAATCCTTATAACGGAGGCTCTGACATCGTTTGTATTTTTATTGGGCATGCACAATTCCTGAAGTTACAAAAAAAGAAATTCCAATCGAGCTAGGGTTAAGGGGAAATGCGATTTTGAGCGATGAGTATGATTTCGATTTTATTTTCGGGTTTGGGGAAGCTAGTAACACATTGTTGCCAAACTTTGGAGGAATCAGATCAATTTGGTATCGTTGTTTTCCCTGTAGCACGGCCGAGATAGTGGAGTTCACGTGTCACAAATGATCAGCGAGTCGGGCATCATTGGTATAGAACAATAGAGTGGAGGAAGGAGAAACCATAGGTGAAATTGGTTTTAAATTCTGTTGAGTAATGAAGGAATTTTGGGGGAATGGAAACATGAAATGGCTTGGTTCAGAACTGTCAAAATAAGGAGATGATGATTACGGGGAGGAAGGGTTTTGTAAAAGGGAGAACAATGGTGAGGGAGGAAAATAGAAATATGGGTTTGAAGATTTACTGGAACTGGTTGGCATTTGAATGAAACAAAGAAGAAGATAGAAGTTGCTCTTTTCTGTGTTGCCTGAAATGCGTGGTAGAAGTTGAAAGGAACAAACGCAAAGCTGGAACCGTGTTTTTTCGAATTAAGTGGGGATGTAATAATCAAATGGTATATTAGCAAACTGAATTCACATGCTTCAGTAATACCGTTACATTGAAGGAAGAAATCAAGAATATTGGGCAAATTTTGAGTTGGACTGTATTAGATGTTGTGGTGCAGATGGAGGGTGGGCTTGGCAAGGGGCAGTTGGGTGGAAAATCTCATTCTGTGTTTTAGGAGAGAGATGATGAAGAACAACACTACGATGCACATGTTCAAGAAATTCAAGGGAAAATGCATGATGTAAGGGGGATTACGTGATTTGTAAATCATGGGCTCCTATGGATAATCACGATTTTTGCCAAAACAATTAACGACAATATTTGGCATTCATCATTTAATCACTAACTAAGAAGTCCCTTTTCGGTTAAGGTAAATTAATAAAAAAATTAAAAGATTGATGATAATTAGATTATATAATATTCATTAAACCTGGTAATATATATATATATATATATATATATATATATATGTTTCGTTCGTTATCAGAATCTGATGAAAGCAAATCATAGAACTGAAATCTGCGTTATGAAACAATGTGGCCGAGAAGAAAGCTACTGGAATTTCGTGGAAGAATCAAATGTCTGTTGTTTTTAAAAAGAAATAAAACCAGAATCGTCAGCTGTAAACAAGACGAATAAACTCACTAACTCTAACTCGTTTATATTTTTATATAAACAAGTTTTAAATTTATTTATAGTAACTTTATACCGTGATGGTTGTTTGGATGAATGGTTGATAAAATTGGTTGATATAGTTGTATCGTTGATCGATTATTAGTTCTGTTTACTATAATATTTCATATTTTTGTGAATTTAATGTTGATTAACATCTGTGGATGCAGGGAAACAGGTTGGAGGGATCCAACTGGATCCTTCAACATTTATATTATTGTTTGTTATTTATTGTGATATGTACTGTGATTTATTATGTTGTGTTGAATTACCCTGGCCCTAGAATTTTGGTATTTAATACCGAAAAATATTTTCGAATATAGAAAATAAAATTTGAGTTTTAAAAAGGAAATTTATTTCCAAAAGTAGAAATGTATAGAGTTGAAATTAAAAACATGTTAATAGAGAAAACAAGAAGATGTTTGTAAACGAGAGTACAAATTAAATGAATTATTTATCATTAGATACATTGAAATATAAACTCAAATTTGAATTTATATGAAAAAGTGGAAATCGGTTTTGAAACCAATATTTGAAATGAGATTTGAACTTACCAAATTATAAAAGCAATGATAAATGAGATTTTAAATGATTACAATACAAATGAGATTGGTATGGAAAAATGTGAATAGAAGTTATAAATAGAATTTGGGTTTAAGATACTATTTATAAGTACGAAATCAAACTTATTTGATGGCATATAAAAGAAATATATTCATGATTAATGTGAATAATGGTTTAAAGGAAATATTTTGCAATTGAAATATCTCTAAAGGAAACTAGATTTGAAATATTTATCCAGATTGGAAATTTGAATAAAAGGTAAATAGGTAATCGTTTTAAAAGAAAACGATGTGTTTTAGTTCAAAATTCGGAGTATGAAATAAATGGTGATAACATATTGTAGTCTGAAATGGTTATAAAGGAATTTGTTAATGATTTAGAAATGATAAATTCAAAAGTAAATTTGGAATTTGAATTAACCTGAAATGGTAGATAAATTCTGAAGTTCGAAATATAAATTGAATATAGATTATTCGAGAGAAAGATATTTATTGGAATTCCATTATATCGAATTTTAGGGAAGTATTATTTTTACTTTCCGTTTTGAATCAAAATTAATTACTTAATTATTTACTTATTAATTTTTATTGAAATTAATAGGTACAAGTTGTATGTTTATAAATCAAATATTCGAAAACAGCGATTATAACGCTACCGTGATAATAAAGGTTTATAAATCAAATATTTGGAAACAAGGATTATAATGCTATCGTTATAATAAATGTTTTATAAATCTAAACAATGATTTTTACGCTACCATTATAATAAATGGTTCATAAATCAAATATTTGGAAACAACGATTAAAATGCTACCTTTATAATCAAAAAAATTCCGTAAAAGAAGTAGATTCTTAGATCGAATTTGAGTCACGTAAGCAATGTCTTGTTTGAAGTTGTGAGCTTTGACTATTTCAAAGTTGAGAATGTTGTTCAATCAAGGTCTGAGAGGTAACTATCCCCCAACGTAATTGACTTCGTGATTGAAGGAGGAATGGTTAAGGTTCGATAGTGAAGATTGGTTAGCAATATGGTTAGTCAATAAATGATAAATGGTTTGAGTTATAATAACGATGTTTTTATAACATCAGGTTAATTTAAAGGAATTTGAAATGTTTCCCCAAATAAAATAGGAGATATTTCCTACGCGTAGAAAAAGAAATGAATTGGTCAACGAGGAACTAAGAAATGGAATATGGAAATATTTTCCAATATTGATAAGGTATATTTTCTTAATATAGAAAAAAAGGATTCGTGAATACGAATAAAGAAATTAGGATATTGGAAATGTTTTTTCCAAAAATTGAGAGAGAAAATAGAGCTTTGAAAGGATAGAAAAGATGGGAAATGGGAATTGGAAATGATAATATAATCAGGAAATAAAATAAAAAGGGGCCAGTATTGTTTGATGGTTGATCAATATGATTTCCATTTGGAAATAGGATTGTTGATTGTATAGATGTTCCTTTGATAGTAAAATCACCGACTATCAAAGTTTTATTTATTTTATACCTCTATTGTCAATACGGAGAGACCGGGATCAGATTTATTATCTGAAAACCACTCTGTATGGGCATACATGTTACGAATCAACTTATGTTGAAGATAATTGAAGACGGAGTAAAGTGCAAGGACTGTTCTGTTAATCCTAGGTAGAAATTGCCCAAGATGGATTAATAGAATTGTGCCTTTGGTTTGTCCAGTCCCAGGACAACATATATGGATGAATGTCTAACGACGTGACATTCAAAGTAAATGGTGGCAAGATGTTTTAAAAATTTATCTTGACCTCAAGCCTCATCAACTGGGAAATGACAAAAATCGGGCAGGCAACATGGCCATGTGGTTCAATCCCATTAGGGGTATTATCACCTGATCTAGAGAAATTTCATTTTTCTTCTTATTTTGTTCGCTGTTGTATGCTTTCAGTAACGGTTGCTGATTACAACCGTTGGTGATAATGTGCTCGGTACACTCAAGTTAAATGAGTGGCCAGCCATGTGTGGTCGGGTTGCAAGATGTTCTTGTTGAACCTTAGTGTATACCCTCTAGAGTACACTGATCGGAAGGTGATTCCATACCTTGTCATAGTCGGAATCGAATCTCCAATAAGCACCCTACGGTTTTTGATTTTATATTATATATGAAGCGTGAGATGCAAGCGTTCTGCTAGATTATTATTTATTTGATTTAGACACTATTATAATATCACCGGGATTTGATACAAAGAATATTTTGGGTTATCGTAAAGTAAAAACAATATGTATTTATGTGTGGATCAGTCTTACGATTATCATTTCTTTTTAAAGTATTTTTAAAAGTTAAACCAATGTTTGGAGTTTACTCACACCAGTCCCATGACTAGCCTAGAGTTTATTTTGTTTTGTTTTCCCTAAACTCTTGCGTGCCCAAATTTGTACAGACAGTCAAGTAGTCAGGATTCTACAGATTCACTCGGAGGAGCTTTTAGCCGGAGGCTTAACCAGTTAGCTATAGACTATCATATTTTCCGCTGTTTACTATGTTGTATCTGGAAACAGGTGTATATAGCTATTCCAGGAATAGCTGTTGTGCTCTGAAGATGGTATGTATATAAAGTTACTGATTTGTATATCAAGGTTATGTTATCTAATATATTTTATTCATTCCGCTGTGAGATTGTGATCTTCCTTTTCTTCTATTCTAATATTTCTTTCTTTCTATGTCCCATCCTCTAAATTCTTTCTAATAATGATTCGTATTTCTGTGTAATTTGGGTTAGACATGTGGTGTGATTAATCGACTCAAAGAGTATGGAAATTCGGGTCATTACATTTGGTATCAGAGCTGAAGGTTGAGTAGTAACCTTGGCTCTGTGGCGTAACTCAATAGATATGGAGTTAGTAATACCCTAGATTGAGTTTGAGTGTATGTATACGAGAGAGCATATTTGTAGATTTGATATAAAATCGTTTTATATTGTGTTGACTGGTTTGTTGAGTGGTTTATGAATTAAGGTCGATACAGAATGTACAACTGTATGGATAGGTGTTTCTAAATCCTTGAACAAAGCAGTTCGATACAGTATTGTTTTAAAAAGGGGAAAATGAATTAATTTTGCCCAAAACTATTTTTGATGTAAAACGAATAATTTTCTGAAATTATTGATTTAATTGGTTATTATAATAACCAAATGGGATTATAATATTGAAATGGTTATACATAACCAAATATAAATAAGATGAACTCGAATTAGATTCATACCAGAATTTGGAATTTTAAACCCTGGATGTTTCAAAATATTTTCTAGAGTATTTTTAAAGGTAATATAACATTACTTTGAAGGATTTTCAGTAAAAATGGTTTTGAATGGATTCTGATAAGTGATTAAGCACTGAAATTACTTCAGTGATGAGAAAATAATTCTGATAATGGATCGCGATATTATCGGTATTCATTTTCAAGTTTCTAAGTGATGGATTGCTACCATAATAGATTTGTTAATGAAGACTTGTTTGAGAAAAACAAAGTGTTTTAGAAATTCAAATCTTTTGAATTAATGTGTATAATTATATGATTCCAAACTGATTTGGAAATGAAAGCTGGTTATTTCAATTCTGAATTTAAATTTTACTTATATAAGTTAAATAGATTGAAACGGTAAGGGTAAATAAATAAATTAGAATTTAATTTTAAACTAAGTTAAATGCAATTGGATTGGATTAGAGATAATCTGTAATGAAATTGGACTATTGAGTAAGAACTTGGAATTGAGATTGGAACTGGAGTTTGAAATGGAATTTGTCTTGAACATAAGAGAATGATTGGATTTGAAGAGAAGTTGATTGGAGATCAATATTTGGAATGGATGGATATATGCAAAAATGATGGTGGATAGAAGAAACAAAGTTGGATGCCCGACCAAAAGGTACATGTTTAAATTATATTGAGCATGAGATTTGTAACACCCCACATCCGTTAAGGTCACTCACAAAGTGAATGCCTTAACTTCAATGGAGCATTATGGGTACTGGAACAGAAATATTACAAGACAGACATATATAAAACAGTGGAAGGTAAAGTAGAAGTACTTCAAATAATTTATTAAATATAATTGTTTACAATAAAAGCCCATCAACTTCCAATACCCAATTACATAGCTAAAATATCTGACTTGCTCAAAAACACAGAAGCATAAAAATAAATTGTAGTATTCCCCAATAAAGCAAAGAAAGCCATAGCCAAGAGAGATCCAAGCCGTAAATGAAAGAGCCAGGGAGCTTGGTAACATCCGAACCAAGCTGTATTCCAAACCTGCGAACCTAGGGGGAAAATAGAAGAGAAAAGAGGCGAAACAAAACGGATCAGTCATAAAGACTGAGTAAGTCCTAGTGACTTTCAGCATAAAAACAGGTAAGATAATATGGCATGAATAAACTGAAAGTAAACATAAGCATGAAGACAAGATAAGCTATAGGCACGATAACTAAGAATAACATCATATGATTTTTATCAAGTATAACATCGCAAGGTTCCCATTCAAGATAAACTAAGTATAATTTCGCAAGATTTCTATCAACCATCGCAAGATTTCTCTGCTTCACCATTAAAATATTTCTATGATATCTATTTTCTCTGCACCACCCGTACTAGTATCCCAACCCGTGTCACGTGTTGACTATAAAATGATCCCTTGCCCAATGTCATGAAATGACCCATTACTCGGTCCTACGAAATGATCTATTAATCGATCGACTCCCTACAAGTCCTAGCTCGTTCATGTGTCTGTGTCATACGCCCATATCGCGAATGTAGTTACCTGTGCTGAGTCCACTATAGGGTGTATCAAGCCCTAAGGTGCCAACCCCCGACACGAATCAAGCACGCACAGTGTAAACCTAATGATGCCCAATGCATGCTTTTTCAACTCCGGACTACGTGCACGACCATAGTCCGGCTGAACCTATATTGGCGCACCAACTCAGCCGTCGTTCTGGTCGCTTACAACCCAGTAATCGTGCCCCACCCTGCCTAGTTCTAGGGTACCATGATATATCTAAGTGGGTTACTGCTGAAATGGACCATGTAACTAGGGTTTCCGTCCAACAGGTTAAGTGTTTTCATTTAAATTCGTAACTTAACCCTTATCAGTCTAGCATGTTAAGTTGGTTAAGCGTTGTCATTCAAGTTCGTGACTTAACCCGCCCGCCTACGTGTCATGTCAAATTGGCTAAGTGTTGTCGTTTAAGTTCATGACTTAGCCCTACGAATCATGTGTCAAGCTTGTTAAGTATATTCAAGCGGTTCATGACTTAACCCTACCAAATCATCGTGTCAAATTGGTTAAGTATATTCAAGCGGTTCATGACTTAAACCGCCCACGTATCATGTCAAGTTGGTTAAATATTATCTATATGTTCAAGTTGACTTAACCCTACCACTCGTCATGTTATATTGGTTAAGTGTTCTCCCTTGTGTTAACTTAACCCATCAGTGTATCATGTCATATCGGTTTAGTGTCATCAATCAATTCAAGTTAACTTAACCAACCCACTTGTCATGTTGTGTCGGTTAAGTGTTAATAATCTACTCAACCACACCCACTTGTCTAATTAACATGTTAAAATGGTTAAGTGTTCTCAAGCGATCAAGTTCAGGTTTACTTAACCCACCTATTCATGTCATATTGGTTAAGTGTCATTAACTTAGTTATATTACTTAACCCACCCATTCATATCATATTGGTTAAGTGTCGACTATTCATACGTTACTTAACTTTTCCATTCTTAGTATGTCTGTTTATTGGCATTAATTAATTATTAATGCATCAACCACTCACATTAGACCTGTTGTTGCGGTCACTGGATATGCCGAGCGGTTCCGGGCAGAATTACACCACAACTCAGTCTAACCTCGGGTTTAAGCATGATATGACTAACTTCTCACATTGGATCTTATTATTCGCAGTCACTGGATATACCGGGCGGTTCCGGGCAAAATAACACTGCGAACTCAACCCAACCTCGAGTTAGCCATGTTCACGTTCGTGTTCATATTCATATTCATGTTCATGTTTCAACCACGTTCATACTTCCAGTTATATGCCAATTACCAAGTTCATAATTCACGTTTTTGCCCCAAAACGTATTCCCAAATTATTATCATAATTCACTATAAAGTTATTCCAAGTTATAGCCTTTTATTTACAATACATGCCAACTACCCAAAACCCAACTTAGGCGCGTTCATATTAAACCTCCACCAAGTCATAAATTATCATATATGTTTCAACTCCAAATTTTACATAATTAACATATGCCCAAGTTCTAGATTACATGTCAGTTTTACATATGCCCAATTCATACCAAATTTACATATGATCAATTCATGTCGTTTTACATGTATGCCAAGTTTATGCCAATTTACACATATCAAGTTCTAGCCAAATTACATATGCCAATCCCCATTCTTGCAATTACCATTATAATGACTATACCCAAATATCCAATTTCAGGTTAATGGTAGTAATTACCAAATATCCAATTTTTATGTTATGCCTTCGATTCTACCAAACACATATATCCAACTAGGCAAAATTCCAATATTTCCCCTGTATACCATCGCACGTATATCATAGTTTAGGCCTAGGTCCGAAATTGACCTAGGTTCATCAAAAGAAAATAAATAGGGGGAGGTAGAAGTTGCAATAAAAACAAGATCAGAGAGAAAACAACATAAATCATCATGATAGGCATAAAGATTACAACCTGATGATAACATCATTACGAATCAAGAAAACTGCTGAATAGATCATAAACTTTACATGATCATAAAGATAGACAAGTCTCAAAACTCAAGATTCAAGGAGCAACAGAAATATATCAGAATCGATAAACATACTTAAATCCAATTCCACTTTATTCCATGGCCATATCATAATTAAATATTTAAATCTAAAAGTAACTAGAACTTATAGTGCGTAGATCGAGAATTAGAAAGCAGAAGTTGATGTTGAATCTCTATTTGATTAATCGTGTTCTAATTGAAAACCCCCAATTAGCAAATCTGTATGTGTAGTCTTGATGGAGAAGAAGTAGTCCCTTTTTTTCTTTTAATTATAACTATCATTTGAGCAGCATAAGGCTAGAGAGAGTTGGTGCAGAGAGAATGGGGCTAGGAGGGTGTTTATATAGGTTTAGAGTCAAGAATCTGGTCACGAAACGAGTCTAGATACATCAGAATGAACCCAGGCTCAAAACTGGGTTTTGGCACCAGGTCGACCCCCAGGTCGACCATAGGGTCGACCTGGCTCCTGGGAGGTCGACCATAGTGTCGATCCCCAGGTCGACCTTGTCCTGGGCGGGAAAATTCCCGTGCAGTCTGCGCTGGGGTTTGAATTCGTATTCGAATTTCAAGCTGTTTTCGATTCTGAAAATTCCTGAAACTTCGGAGGGTCATATCTCCTTCATACGGACTCCGTTTTTCGAAAACTCGGACTCGATTTAATACAGAATTCCGAGACAAACGTAATGGCACAACCTGTTTTCCCTGATTCTTATTTTAAAATTTAATTCTGCCTTGATTTATGATCTTAATATGTTATTGAAATTCGGGTTGTTACATTCTCCTCTTCTTAAAGGATTTCGTCCTCGAAATCTCCAAGTTAAGAAGAATGTGTCTACCATCCATTATCCATCTACTTAAAACATCATCCACAAGCAATCATTGTCCTTAAAATATTTCTAATGTTGTATGAACATATGCAGAAAGTGTGTGTATATGTTCCTTATTTAATGCAAACGATCAAGCCTGACTGGTCTTCTTAATGCAAAATATGTTTAGTGTCATGAGTCCAACATGTATGCAAATAGTCCTAGTCGCATAAACACTATATGTATGCACAAACATCCATCCATATGCGACATCCACATGATAACACATTCAACTTCATCCATAAACAAGTATAAACAATCATGCATATGCAATACGAAAGGTGACTGAGCCGATCTAGTGTCTAATGTGCGTGTATATGCATCCACGAGCAACCACAGGCAACCACTTACAACCACTTGCAACCATCAATCATAACATGTCTCAAACATATGTTTACACACAATTGTTCCTACCTAAAGATATAGTCGAATGATAGAAGCAAGTAAAAACTTTGTACCCATTAGGCAATGTCAAAACTAGAAATCTACATCACATATATACTGATTAGGAGAAGAACTCCCTAAGCACCAGCCCCGAAGACCGAAATCAACATCAGACTGATACCCAAAGAATTTCTCAACCCAACCAATATATATGTTTCTAGGAAACTAAGCATGATGGACTCCTTTTAGGTCACAAGAAATCCCTTCCTAAAACTAACCCATATTCTATAAAACCCAAAAAGTTTAGTCAACCCAACGAACACCTTCAAGCCACAACATGTATTACTAACAGATGAGTCAAATTCCCTATGGGGTTTGCAAAAGAAATAGGATTGAGAATAGGACCGAGAGGATATACTTAAGAGATAGCATGCAAGTAAGCTTTACAGGAAAAGAGGGATCAAGGATATACTCTTAAAAAGAGATATGATGCGCGTATCTAGTCTTCAATCTTCTAAGTCGCATATCCTTGAGCTTAACTCCATTGTGATTTTACCGTCTTTAACTTCACAATTTCGAAGCTTCTTAATTCCTATTTCCAAAATATGAGTTAGAACTCATTTCACTGTCGCCTCTCATTCCACTTTCACTTATTCTTTTTCTAGTATACTCGGCTCAAACATAACTGTGTACTCATGGTTTCATGCAAGCTCTCCAAAATTCGCTAGTGAATCCTGGATCTCGTTTACTCACTGTAAGGTATTCCACACAGAAGAACTATCTCTTAAAAATAAACAGATGTCAACCATGTTGCCAAATGTACTTACTACGGTGATTTTCTATAACTCATGCATAAGCGAAATGAACCATCCGCCTTAGTGGCGAACACTACTCGAGCGGATCAATGAATGTATCCAGAGATTCTAGGTAACTAAGCATGGCAGAACACTAAGGGTTACACTAGACTTCTAGGGCATTACCGAGGCAAGTCAAGAGTCTAACTACCCTCTTTTCATACTCGAGAACGGTATCATTTCTGGATAACCACTCCATCCCTAGAATCAACCCATAACCCAAAAACATAACCATTTCTTCTAAACTCAACACTTAGCATAGACATTCTCAAATCCAAACAAGTCATGAATAAATGAGCCGATTCCCCAATAGGATTTGAGACAAAAATGGGATCCTCTACCACGCTAGTACTAAGGTGCAGAGACTCAACTATCGAAGCAGAATTAAAAGGATGTGATGTACAAAAACAAAGTTCCCACGGTATGATAGAAAAGAAAGGCTACACTTTTAACAGAAACGTTACCACCTCTCTTAGGTATGCTAGTAGTGAGCATACAATTGCCCTCTCGACGCTCTTGTCCTTTCGCCCTTGTCCTTGTCCTATAATACTTAACTACATGTCCCTTTTTACCATACTAAAGATACTTTCTCTTGTCATGGGTTTTATTATTCTTTCACTTTGGCCTCTTTCCTTTCTCCTTTTCCTCCTTCGTGGATTAAGCCATATCAACAAGTTTCTCATCCTTAGGCTTGTGTTCTTTATCCTCGTTCTTACTATCCTTGTATAGTTTGTTGACAAGTTTCTCGAAAGCTACCTCCATCGCACAGCAACCCTACAAAGCTTGAAATAAGATTAGTCGCAAGTAAAACTACTACGGCTACAGATGGAGGTTGGGTACTCCTTTTCCCTATGACATGTGTCGTACGCCTACAAAACTATGGTGGAAAGAGAGAAAGAAGAGATTCAAAGAGAGAATCAAAAGATAGTGCATATGGCTTTGGGTAATATGCCTTTCGTAAAACAAAACTTTTCTTAGAAAAATGCTTCTTCGTATATGTTTTGAAAATAATTTCAGAAGGTTTTTAAAAGCCTTTGCCTAGTCTGGTAACCTTCTGCTCTGATACCAAATGTAACACCCCACATCCGTTTAGGTCACTCACAAAGGGAATGACTTAACTTCAATGGAGCATTATGGGTACTGGAACAGAAATATTACAAGACAGACATATATAAAACAGCGGAAGGTAAAGTAGAAGTACTTCAAATCATTTATTAAATATAATTGTTTACAATAAAATCCCATCAACTTCCAATACCCAATTACATAGCTAAAATACATGTCCTGCTCAAAAACACAGAAGCATAAAAATAAATTGTAGTATTCCCCAATAAATCAAAGCAAGCCATAGCCAAGAGAGATCCAAGCCGTACATGTAAGAGCCTGGGAGCTTGGTAACATCTGAACTATGCTGTATTCCCACCCTGCGAACCTCGGGGGGAAACGGAAGAGAAAAGAGGAGAAACAAAATGGATCAGTCATAAAGACTGAGTAAGTCCTAGTGACTTTCAGCATAAAAACAGGTAAAGATAACATGGGATGAATAAATTGAAAGTAAACATAAGCATGATGACAAGATAAGCTACAGGCATGATAACTAAGAATAACATCATATGATTTTTGTCAAGTATAACATCGCAAGGTTACCATTCAAGATAAACTAAGTATAATTTCGCATGATTTCTATCAAGCATCGCAAGATTTCTCTACTTCACCATTAAAATATTTCTATGATATCTATTTGCTCTGCACCACCCATACTAGTATCCCAACCCGTGTCATGTGTTGACTATAAAATGATCCCTTGCCAAATGTCATGAAATGACCCATTACTCGGTCCTACGAAATGATCTATTAATCGATCGACTCCCTACAAGTCCTAGCTCATTCATGTGTCTGTGTCATACGTCCCTATCACAAATGTAGTTACCTGTGCTGAGTCAATCATAGGGTGTATCAAGCCCTAGGGTGCCAACCCCCGACATGAATCAAGCACGCACAGTGTAAACCTACTAATGCCCAATGCCTGCCTTTTCAACTCCGGACTACGTGCATGACCATAGTCCGCCTGAACCTACACTGGCGCACCAACTCAACCGTCGTTCTGGTCGCTTACAATCGGCCTAGTAATCGTGCCCCACCCTGCCTAGTTCCAGGGTACCATGATACATCTAAGTGGGTTACTGCTGAAATGGACCGCCTAACTAGGGTTTCCGTCCAACAGGTAAAGTGTTGTCATTTAAATTCGTGACTTAACCCTTATCAGTCTAGCATGTCAAGTTGGTTAAGCGTTGTCATTCAAGTTCGTGACATAACCCGCCTACGTGTCATGTCAAACTGGCTAAGTGTTGTCGTTCAAGTTCATGACTTAGCCCTACGAATCATGTGTCAAGCTGGTTAAGTATATTCAAGCGGTTCATGACTTAACCCTACCAAATCATCGTGTCAAATTGGTTAAGTATATTCAAGCGGTTCATGAATTAACCTGCCCACGTATCATGTCAAGTTGGTTAAGTATTATCTATATGTTCACGTTGACTTAACCCTGCCACCCATCATGTTATATTGGTTAAGTGTTCTCCCTTGTGTTAACTTAACCCACCAGTGTATCTTGTCATATCGGTTTAGTGTCATCAATCAATTCAAGTAAACTTAACCCACCCACTTGTCATGTTGTGTTGGTTAAGTGTTATTAATCTACTCAACCACACCCACTTGTCTAATTAACATGTTAAAATGGTTAAGTGTTCTCAAGCGATCAAGTTCAGGTTTACTTAACCCACCTATTCATGTCATAATGGTTAAGAGTCATTAACCTAGTCATATTACTTAACCCACCCATTCATATCATATCGGTTGGGTGTCGACTATTCATACGTTACTTAACCTTTCCATTCTTAGTATGTCTGTTTATTGGCATTAATTAATTATTAATGCATCAACCACTCACATTAGACCTGTTGTTGCGGTCACTGGATATGCCGGGCGGTTCCGGGCAGAATTACACCACAACTCAGTCTAACCTCGGGTTTAAGCACGATATGACTAACTTCTCACATTGGATCTTATTATTCGCAGTCACTGGATATGCCGGGCGGTTCCGGGCAAAATTACACTGCGAACTCAACCCAATCTCGAGTTAGCCATGTTCACGTTCGTGTTCATATTCATATTCATGTTCATGTTTCAACCACATTCATACTTCTAGTTATATGCCAATTACCAAGTTCATAATTCACGTTTTTGCCCCAAAACGTATTCCCAAATTATTATCATAATTCACAATAAAGTTATGCCAAGTTATAGCCTTTTATTTACAATACACGCCAACTACCCAAAACCCAACTTAGGCGCGTTCACATTAAACCTCCACCAAGTCATAAATTATCGTATATGTTTCAACTCCAAATTTTACATAGTTAACATATGCCCAAGTTCTAGATTACATGTCAGTTTTACATATGCCCAATTCACACCAAATTTACATATGTTCAATTCATGCCGTTTTACATGTATGCCAAGTTTATGCCAATTTGCACATATCAAGTTCTATCCAAATTACATATATCAAGAACCATGTCAAATTACATATGCCAATCCCCATTCTTGCAATTACCATTATAATGACTATACCCAAATATCCAATTTCAGGTTAATGGTAGTAATACCCAAATATCCAATTTTTATGTTATGCCTTCAATTCTACCAAACACATATATCCAACTAGGCAAAATTGCAATATTTCCCCCGTATACCATCGCACGTATATCGCAGTTTAGGCTTAGGTCCGAAATTGACCTAGGTTCATTAAAAGAAAATAAATAGGGGGAGGTAGAAGTTGCAATAAAAACAAGATCAGAGAGAAAACAACATAAATCATCATGATAGGCATAAAGATTACAACCTGATGATAACATCATTACGAATCAAGAAAACTGCTGAATAGATCATAAACTTGACATGATTATAAATATAGACAAGTCTCAAAACTCAAGATTCAAGGAGCAACAAAAATAGATCAGAATCGATAAACATACTTAAATCCAATTCCACTTTATTCTATGGCCATATCATAATTAAATATTTAAATCTAAAAGTAACTAGAACTTACAGTGTGCAGATCGAGAATTAGAAAGCAGAAGTTGATGTTGAATCTCTATTTGATTAATCGTGTTCTAATTGAAAACCCCCAATTTGCAAATCTCTATTTGTAGTCTTGATGGAGAAGAAGTAGTCCCTTTTTTCTTTTAATTATAACTAGAATTTGAGCAGCATAAGGCTAGAGAGAGTTGGTGTAGAGAGAATGGGGCTAGGAGGGTGTTTATATAGGTTTAGAGTTAAGAATCTGGTCACGAAACGAGTCTAGATACATCAGAATGAACCCAGGCTCAAAACTGGGTTTTGGCACCAGGTCGACCATAGGGTCGACCTGGCCTCTGGGAGGTCGACGATAGTGTCGACCCCTAGGTCGACCTGGTCCTGGGCGGGAAAATTGCCGCCCAGTCTGCGCTGGGGTTTGAATTCGAATTCGAATTTCAAGTTGTTTTCGATTCTGAAAATTCCTGAAACTTCGGAAGGTCATATCTCCCTCATATGGACTCCATTTTTCGAAAACTCAGACTCGATTTCATGTAGAATTCCGAGAGGAACGCAATGGCGCAACCAGTTTTCCCTGGTTCTTAATTTAAAATTTAATTCTGCCTTGATTTATGATCTTAATATGTTACTGAAATTCGAGTTGTTACAAGATTTATGATCCCTTTGGCAAGCCACTTGGCTGATTTATTTTCTTTTGGATTGGAGAAGCCTAGAGAGGTGACTTGTGGTTGTATCGATTGATCCGTGAAAAGGAGATGCTGGCGAAATTTTTCAAAAAATTAAGGTGTTATAAATTTTTTGGAATTTTGAAATAAGTAGAAATGAATTAATATTTTAATGAAAATAAATTAGTTCAGTTAAAATTGAATTTAACGAGTAAACAAAACAATTTTTAACTTAGTTAATGAGTTCGTAGCATCTTTTCCTACCTTAGCAAATTCGGGGACGAAATTCTTTTAAGAAGGGAGGAATGTAACGACCCGGATTTTTCGCCATTAATTTTAAAACATTTAAATTTATTTCAAATGTTGTATTGAAATTATATAATGGATTATAATGACGAATTTCATTATTGAACGAATGGTGAACGTATTAAATTTTATTTAAATTTAAAACAAGCTCGAAATAGTCGCGGTAATTCATAATTTATGATTTAAACTTCAACTGAATATACAAAATCTAATATAAGTCGAAATTCAACGAAACAAGAAATGTTAGGATCTATTTGGTTATATTTTTATATTGAAAGTGAATATTCGAGATTTTGTCTTATTGATTGTTATTTTGTTCAAATAAAATTTTCGGAAAGTTGTCGTGAAGTTGTATACAAGCCATAACGGTTTATTTAATATAATTAAATATTAGTTTCGAATTTGGACAAGATTTTCGAGACGTAGTTATAATTTAATTTATAGAATTTTTTTATAATTTTTATTTTAAAAAAATAAGAAAATTTTTTATTTAAATTATTTTACACCCTATATCAGCGTTTTGGGATATCAAAATATAAGATAACTTGTCTATATTATTATATTTTTTGGATCATGGCACATCACTTGACACGATAGTATTTTTATTTTTGTCTATAGCAGTCCGTAAGTGAATGAAATTCTGTATGGTGGGGTACATTAATCGAAATAAAATAAACGTGAAGCTTCTATGAGAAGCCACCTAATTCCTTCTCACTGAAGCCAGATTAAATCTTCTATGGGAAGCCCCTTGTTTTATATATTCCTAAATCACCTTCTTCGTTCATTTAGAAAAATCCCACAATTCCGTTTCTTTCAAAGATGAGAGAAAAAGAAAATTAAAAAATAAACATTTTATAAGCGGCGTCCCCATTTCAAATCACTATTTCCCAATCCTCCGCGTTCTTCACAGCTGCACCGATTTCTTTTGAATTCAATGAATATCGTGGTCTTGAAAAGTTCCAATAAAATCCAAAGCTCTGTGTAATCGTTCCATCATTGATCCGTTGGAATCCTTATAACGGAGGCTTTGACCTCGTTTTGTATTTTTATTGGGCACGTACAATTCCTGGAGTTCCAAAAAAAGAAATTCCAGTCGAGCTAGGGTTAAGGAGAAATGCAATTTTGAGTGATGATGTATGATTTCGATTTTATTTTTGGGTTTGGGGAAGCTAATAACAGCTTGTTGCCACACTTTGGAGGAATAGAATCAATTTGGTACCATTGTTTTCCCTGTAGCACGGTCGAGACAGTGGAGATCGCGCGTCACAAATGATCAGCGAGTCGGGCATCATTGGTATAAAACAATAGAGTGGAGGAAGGAGAAACCATAGGTGATATTGGTTTTAAATTCGGTTGAGTAATGAAGGACTTTTGGGGGAATAGAAACAAAGAATGGCTTGGTTCAGAACTGTCAAAAGAAGGAGATGATGAGTACGGGGAGGAAGGGTTTTGTAAGAGGGAGATGAATGGTGAGGGAGAAACAAGGAAATATAGGTTTGAAGATCTACTGGAATTGTTCGGCATTTGAATGAAACAAAGAAGAAGATAGAAGTTGCTCTTTTCTGTGTTGCCTGAAATGCATGGTAGAAGTTGAAAGGAATGATCGAAAAGCCAAAACCGTGTTTTTTTGAATTAAGTGAGGATGTAATAATCAAATGGTGTATTAGCAAAGTAAATTCACATGCTTCAGTAATACCGTTACATTGGAGGAATAAATCAAGAATAGTGTGCAAATTTTGAGATGGAATGTAGTAGATGTTGTAGTGCAGATGAAGGGTGGGCTTAGCAAGGGGCAGTTGGGTGGAAAATCTCGTTCTGTGTTTTTGGAGAGAGATGACGAAGAACAACACTACGATGCACATGTTCAAGAAATTCAAGGGAAAATGCATGATGTAAGGGGGATTACGTGATTCGTCGATCATGGGTTCATATGGATAATCAAGATTTTGCCAAAAAATTAACGACAATATTTGGCATTCATGATTTAATCGCTAGTTAAGCAGTTCCTTTTTGGTTAAGGTAAATTAATAAGATAATTAAATAATTGATGATAGTTAGATTATATAATATTCATTAAACTGGGTTATATATATATATATATATATTTCATTCGTTATCAGAATCTAATGAAAGAAAATCGTAGAACCGAAATCTGCGTTATGGAACAGATGTGGCTGAGAAGAAAGCTACTGGAATTTCATGGAAGAATCAAATGTCTGTTATTTTTAAAAGGAAATAAAAGCAGAATCGTCAGCAGCAAACAAGATGAGTAAACTCGCTAACTCCGACTCATTTATATTTTTATATAAACGACTTTTAAATTTATTTATAGTAACTTTATACTGTGATGGTTGTCTGGATGAATGGTTGATAAAATTGGTTGAAATGATTGATATAGTTGTATCGTTGATCGATTATTAGTTCTGTTCACTATAATATTTCATATTTTTGTGAAATTAATGTTGATTAACATCTGTGGATATAGGGAAACAGGTTGGAAGTGTAACAACCCGTATTTTCGGTGGTCAAATATTTAATTTAATTTATTATTTTAAAAAATTTATTTGGAATATTTAAGGATTTTAATATTAAATTCGTTATTTAAGCAAAGTTTGAACGTTATATATTTATATAATTATAAATCAAGCTCGAAATGGCGCGGTAGTTCGTAATATGGAGTTTTGGACTTCAATTGAATATAAAGGATCCGATATAAGTCAGATTTCTGTGAAACAAGAAATGTTGGAACCGTGGTGATTATAATTTTCTAATGAAAGAGAAAAATCTATATTTCGTGTTATAGATTGTTAGTTATGGCAAAATCAAATTTTAAAATAGTCACTATGGAAATCATTATTAAATTATAGGCCTTTAAAATATCCATTTGGTAAATGGTCTCCGTTTTCGATGAAACCAGTTTCATTTGAACTGTAACATTAAATTATTGTACGGTATTAAATTGTGTGGCAAACTGATATCATATATGACCACGGTAGCCGTAAACGCCCATTCATTTTCTATAGCGCGTAATTAAATTAAATTAATTTAATAGAGAGAGATATTTGAGTGTAACTTGAGCAAACGATCGAATTAGGCCATGAAACGAGTTCCGTTGAGTTCGTGTCGATGTTTAGAGTTAGGATAGGTATATAGTTTGTTGTTTTTGGAGACGGGGTAATTTGGTGTCCAAAATAGCATTATGGTGTATATAAAAATAGCGTACCAGGAAACAATCTCGGAATGCGGCGAAACTAGTGTCATTGGATTCGTATTAATTAATTACTGTAGAAATTTCAATTTTCGTGTCAATTGGACTTATCATTCGATCATGGCAATGATAAACGCCCGAATCAATTATATTATTTGGTCAACTCAGACAGGGGTAACTTTTAACGAATAAACGACTGACCAAATGAATTCCGATTTGAACGAATTAAACTTCATTAGATCCATAACGAAGAGGTCTAGTAAAATGTCAAGGTTTAAAATTTATTAGATTTTTTATGTAATTTTAGGAATTTTCAACACTTGATTTTTCATAGATAATTATAAAGGACTTTTCACAAAAGACCTCGGAATTCGACGAAATATTTCCGTTGGGTCCAGAATATTTTTTTAATGCTAGAGTTATCTTTTTTTGTCAAGAACAGAGGTCGTTTGAGGTGATTTTTATGTGAAGCTTATGCTGTAAGTTCCGTTATAATTTAGTATTATTATTCTCAAACTATAAAAATCTCTAACCCTAAAAACTCTTCGTGTCAAACATACTCGTCTGGTTAACTTAATTTCTGCCGCCTTCATCTTCAATAATAAATGAACGGCAGAAAGTTTCCCCTCTAACCTCTCGTTTAATTTCTAATTCCTACAACTATTCAACATCTTCCCAATAGAGAAACTATAGAGCCCTAGGAGATGCATAGTATGACCAGTGGTGATGTAGAACTAGTGCTGGAACGATGGGAATATCAACTGAAAACCACGCCGTTCGTGGACACTGATGTGGTGATGCTGGGCACTGAGTCAGTCGATTTTAGGACCAAGGATGGAGGGCGCTCAGGCGCTCCGGCTGGCGGTATGTGATGGGTTCGCTCGTCATTATTGATCAATGTGATGGCTTCGAACTGGACAGAGGACAAATGGGACGAAGACGATGCAAAGAACAAAGGATCGGCCCAAATTTCCTCTAGGAACGTAATTTGTAAACTAATTAATTCAAGTTAATAAGTAGTTAATAATAATTCATCTAATTAAATTATTGTTTCATCGAATACAGTTGCAATCGAAGCGGTGGACTTTGGTCATCGTGAGCGGGATATCAGAGAACCGCGAATAAGGGTAGAGGCAAGATCAGTTTCCTGAAGTGCTGAAAGGAGAGAACAGATGTTTTGGAAGGACCCGTGAGTTTGATTCCAATTACATCGACCCAGTGAAAATTTTAAATTGTGATTTGTTATCTTAAAACTAATTAGAAAATAAATGATTACAATTTTAGGTTGGGAAGCAGAAGTCTTGGATAGGGCAGAATGGTAGCAGCTGAAACAAACGACGAAACAAAGTTGTAGGATAGAATAGAATATCGGGCCTACTTGGCTTAAGCAATGTAAACAATAAATTTTCGATATTAATTAATCATAATTAAAGGCAGTTAAGTTATTTTGTACTGACATCGATTTGTCTACAGAATGCACGACATGGATTCTATGTTGGTACCGTGAGAGTCTGGAAAAGGAAATATTAAACTTGCTTATCATAACATAAGTAATTAAAGTTAACTACGGTTAATTAGAAATTAATTTGTTTATTTAAATATTAATTATACTTTGTATAGTTCAAGCAAGGCAGCATGGTAATGTTCAAAAGCCACCTTGGAATGAAAACAGTTCCGTGATTTGAACAAATGAAGAGAAACAGTGTTGAATGAATATCGGGCTTGGATACACCATTAATCACAAGTATTATAGATAAATTAAATAATTAAGAATATATTTATTTATAATTAAATATTACAAAAAGTATAATTCATGTATATGTTATCAGAATTGGATTGGACTAGAGATGTCAGGACTGTATGGACGAACTCTGTATTTTGGAACTGACTGGGACAAAAATGGAGACTACAGGAGTTTACGGTTAAATTAAACGACTATTTAGTTTAATTGTAAATGAACCGTTTCAAATTAAGGTAAGTTAAAATCACTCTGTTCTTCCCATTTATATTTTACATAAATTGGGTTTTTATTTTCTGCTATGGTTGTTAATGGTTGGCTGTTTGCTAGTTATATGTCTATATGTTGATTTAATCGATGAAATTAAATCGTTGTTCAATTTCAATGAAACATCAAATCGTTATTTTAACGATTTGATCTAATAGAGGTAACTTACCTTGATTGGTCACGTTTATGAAATAAACGTGTTTAATTGTTTGAATTGTTTGTTAATTGGTTGATGTTTAATAGTCATTATTTACTGTTATCAGTTAAATGGAATTAAATGATCTAATTTGAGAAAACCATTTGAATACAGGGAAGAACAAGTTGGAGGGATCCAACGGGATTCCTCAAATATAATATTTATTTTCATATTACCATATATGAACTGTCATGATTGGGTGATTGATTTGATTTGTGATCATTGACTGAAAATTCAATCTATGTTTTGTTTTAACCAATAGGCAATATTGATTGAGTAATCGGTAGTAAATGGCCTAAGAGTAAATTGATTTGTTTATATTGATTTACCGTCAGGTAGATCAATAAAACTGAAGTTATAAAATTTAGTTTATGCCTGGAGATAGATTTTTAAATATATTAATTTAAATAAAAGTTTGTTTAAAGGAAATAAATATTTATTTTATTTATTTAAGTTTATAATTAATTATTAATTGATTTTATAAAGTCAATTCTAATGTTAATCAAATTTATAAGTGAATAGAAAATTAACCTAATTGTTAGATTTGTATAATTGTTTTAATAATTAAATGGAATTTACTTAAATTAATTACATAATTAATTAATTTAAAGTGAAAACGAATTGGAATTGGTTAATATGATAACCGTGATTTGAGTGACTAAATCGACCGTTTTAAATTGGGGATGATTATTAAATTAGTTCAATGAATATGATTAAATCTTAATAAGGTTTTAAAAAGGATTTACTATTTATTTTAGTTAATAAAGGAATTAACTACTGAAGTAGTTAATGATTAATGTAAGTAATTATTTTAATTAATAATAATTTGGAAAATTACCTTCTCATTGAAATTCATTTAAAGGTAATCGAAATTGAAATGAAATCCAGTTGAATGGTGAAAGGAGAGTATGTACGGGATTTATATTTAAAACCCAAATTATTATTACAAAGTTATAAAAGGAATTTCAAGCGGATACGGTAGCTTGAATCAAATGCTTACTTAATAGTCAAATTTAGTAAAAGGAGAAAAGGATGAAAAGGGGTTTATAATAGACCAGTGTTATATAAATGAGGTTCAAGATGTTAAAGTGTTAATTAATGTTACTTAATAATGGGATTACGTATGAAGGGGAATTAAAATAAGATTTCCAAAGCAGGAATTGTTGAATGGATCTGAAAAGGGATTGGTAAAAGTGAATTTGGGCAAAGAAGTGGATCATAGGATTTCAAAAACAAATCTGAATTATGAAATGAAATTATTTAAAAAGGTAAAGGTTAAAAAGTGGTGTTTTATAAGGAATTACGTAATTATTAAATTAAGAATAATGTTATATTCAAGAAGGAGACTTTCAAAGAGATAAGAAGGTTGTATTAAACCGTATTTTGAATAAAATAGTAAAATGGAATTTGTATTGGTATTAGAATGAAGTATCGGTTTTTGGATTACAACTGGTATCCATCTTATGATATGAACGTTGTTGATCAAAGTCTGAGAGGTAATTAAAATACCCCAACTTGAATGACATCAGGATTATCTGAGGATGATATTGGTTGTAATGGTAGAAGGTATTAGTGATAATTTATTATTTCATCCATTAGTGAAATAACAAATGCAATGTTGGGTGGAAATTTGGAGAAAATAAATCGAGAGATCAGAAGTAAAGAAAATTAGAAAAATGTGAGAATATATATATATATATATATGTATATATATAAAGGGATGATTTCATGTAAAAGAGAAATAAAAGGGGATTGCGTGAATTATAACGATATTTTTCAGTTAGAAAGGAAATGTAAAAGTTGGGTTTTATTCACTAGGAATAAGCACTGGTTATTGTCAAGAAATGAATAAAAGATATTTACTAATGTTATTTTTACGAATAAATAAGTTGAATTGATTTCCCCAATATTTGATAATAAGTGGCTAAAGTTTTGAAAGTGAAAATAGACAAACTGGATATGATATAGGATTTTCCTAAGGATAAAAATGAATTTGTTTAAAGAATAATCTTATGTCAAATGAGTAGCGAAAAAATATATTCATAATATCGAAATATTTAAGAGTTTTAAATTTACATTTGTTTTAAGTAAAAGGCCAACTGATGCTAAATACTGAACCAGTGAACTCATTGGATTTTCATGATTGAATCACTGTTTATTTTGATAGTTAAATAACTGACTATCAAATCTGTCCAATACGATTATTGGTATAGAAAGACCGGGATCGATTTCATATTCGAAAACCATTCTGACCAACAAATACCTGAAGATATCAAAAGATGATCGAGATTGAGCTTTGAAGATCGTGGATCTCCATTAAACAGAAGAACTGCTAATAATCTTTGGTTAGCTCCTAGAGATAAGATGTGGTTCTGTCATGGTTGGAATCTACGGATTGCAAGGACTACTCGCTACTAATCTATAGGGTGATTCCATGGATGTGGTAGGAGAGTACCTTCGGTTCATCCTGCTCCTGGATGACTTGTATGGATGGATGTCAGACAGAGTATTTCCAAAGGAATTACATATGTTGATTTCTTCAAACGTACCATAGTTTATGGCGAAGGAATGGCTTTTCTCTAGCCAAATAACTAGAGTATTTTTGTGGACGCCAATTAGTGATATCTGATGGATCTGACGATGTGGCGTTCAAAGTGAATGGTGACCAGATGTTCCAAAATTAAATTCTGACCTCAAGCCTCATCAACCGGGAAATGACAAAAATCGGGCAGGCAACATGGTTGTGTGGGTCGCTCCCATTAGGGTGTATAATCACCAATCTAGAGAAATTCCATTTTCTTCTTTAATCTATTTTGATGTTGTCCCTTTCGGGAAACATTGATTTGAGCCCAACCGTTGGTGATATACATTCGATACATTCAAGCGAAATGAGTGGTCCATCATGTGTGGGCCGGGTTGCAAGACGTTCTTGTTGAACCCAGTGTGTTCCCCTCTAGAGATACACTATCTGCAGGTGGTCCCATACCTTGTCATAGTCAGAAACCATTCTCTAATAAGAGCCTGCGGTTTTGATTATATACTGTATATGTGGAGCGTGAGATGCAAGCGTTCCACTAGATTGATATCTACTTGTATTTAGACACTAGTATAATATCAGAAAAGATATTGATTAAAAAAATGTTTTGGGTTATCGTAAGGTTAAAACCATCTGTATTTATGTGTGGGTTTGGTCTTATGATTATCCTTTTCTTTCGAAAAAAAATTTAACTTTAAAATCAGTTTATGTGATACCCTTAAACTTAGTGTGTTTCTCTCACTCTGGTTCACCAGACTGACCCATGTTTTGTAAATGCTCGGGTTAGACTGGGTTGTACAGGTCCAGGTTATCAGATGTTGCGATGTCCAGAGATGAGCTAGAGGTGTTCAGACATATTGTATATAGTATTTATTACACTGTTTGCAATAGCAACTCAGTTGCAAAATTGAGTTTAAGCAACTTAGTTTGCAAAAGAGTTTGAGCACTCAGTTTTGCACTAAGTTGCGTGAACTTAGTTGTGCAACTGAGCTTGCGCAACTCAGTGCAAAACTGAGTTGATTAACACCAAGGCAGTGGGAATGACTACTATAATATTCAGGCTTACTTGATTCGTCTCAGAACATTCAGACTTACTTGTGTTGTATATGAGGGCAGGTCGTTAGAACTGTCCAGAGGTGTTGATGTACTCTGATATTGTAAGTATTTTTAAAAGCTCTCAATAAAGATTTATTTCTGCATTATATTTTGTTCCGCTGTGATGTGAGACTCTGTGTTGTGCTGGTTCTTCTTCTTCTATTCTAATATTTCTTTCTTATCTCACCCTCTAATTTTTTCTAATAACTATCCAGTGTTTTCGGTGTTTGGAAGATTGGCATGGGATATGGAATTGTATTTATGTCGATTTTTGAGGCCGATAATCCTTGGGTTGTTACAGTGGTATCAGAGCTATTGTTTAATATTAACCTTGGCTCTGTGGTATAACTCGATAGAGATAGGGTTAGTAATACCCTAGATCGAGAATGAGTGTATATATATGAGAGCGTATTTGTAAATTTTATATACAATTGTTTTGTGTTGTTTTGTTGATCGGTTTAAGTGTTGAGAAGCGTTGAACTGGAAATGGATACAGTATTATTTTGTGAAGAGGGTAAATGAAATAATTTTGCCAACATTATATTTTTGTATAGAAAAGAAATAATTTTTATCAAATTATCGAGATATTGGTTTGTATGTTTGATTGATATGAATGAAATTCAAATTGGGTTAAAAATTTGAATTGCAACTTAACCAAGTTAAGTGAAACTAAAATAATAATGAGATTGAAATTGAAATAAATAAATTTGGAAATTAAATGAATAAATGATAATTAAATAAAATCGGGCGTAGATTAATCGATTGATGTTCAAATCCATGAAACCAAAATAAAATATTAATATTAAATGTAAATTCAAATGAATTGGTTGTGTATTGGTTGTTGATGGTGAATTGTTGATGATAGATTGTTTGAATGGAATAATCAACAATTCAATAGAGCTAAATGAATTATACACTAAAGAATAATTTTCGGTATACTTAAACTGGAATAAAACTGCATATGAATTGGAATTTATGATTTAACCCTGTATTTGATTGATGTTATCTGTTTGATTTTGGAAATCTGTATATTTATACCCGTTAATGAAGGAAGTGTTATTTAAGAAATTCATGTAATTATCACTGACATGTTGAATTGAGTTAAGTACAGGTGCTAGATGGCTAGGCAAATTAATATTGGTTGAGTAAATCACATATATATTGAGAAGCTATGCTCAATAACGCTCGTAAAAGGTACGCCTAGCGAAAATATAAAATTTTGGGTTCTATTTTTTGTTTTCCCACCGCGTAGGTCAGTGTATATATATTATTTGTTCCTGCGACAACACAGATGTCACTCCGTACAGGGGAGACTGCCAAATTTTTCCGAGAATTTAATGTGTTAGAAAATTTTCAATCTTTTTAAAAATATTTATTTACGATATTGAATTGGTTTTTGATTTAAAATAAATTAGTTTTGGAAATTAATGGGTTTGCATCGTTTTTATCCTACCTTAGCAATTTCGAGGACGAAATTATTCTAAGGGGGAAAAAATGTAACGAACCGTATTTTTGGCAGTCAAATATTTAATTTAATTTATTATTTTAAACTTTTTATTTGGAATATTTAAGGATTTTAATATTGAATTCATTATTTAAGCTAAGTTTGAACGTTATATATTTATATAATTATAAATCGAGCTCGAAATGGTACGGCAGTTCGTAATATGGAGTTTTGAACTTCAATTGAATATACAGGATCCGATATAAGTCAGATTTCTATGAAACAAGAAACGTTGGAACCGTGGTGATTATAATTTTCTAATGAAGGAGAAAAATCCAGATTTCGTGTTATAGATTGTTAGTTATGGCTAAATCAAATTTTAAAATAGTCACTATGGAAATTGTTATTAAATTATAGGCCTTTAAAATAGCCTTTTTGCAAATGGTCTCCATTTTCGATGAAACTAGTTTCATTGAAACCGTAACGTTAAATTACTATACAGTATTAAATTGCGTTGCAAACTGATGTCGTATATGACCACGGTAGTCGTAAATGCCCATTCATTTTCTATAGTGTGTAATTAAATTAAATTAATTTAATAGAGAGATATTTGAGTGTAACTTGAGTAGGCGATCGAATTATGCCACAAAACGAGTTCCGTTGAGTTCATGTCGATGTTCAGAGTCAGGATAGGTATATAGTTTGTTATTTTTGAAGACCGGGTAATTTGGTGTCCAAAATAGCATTGTGCTGTATATAAAAATAGCGTACCGGGAAACAGTCTTGCAATGCGATGAAACTAGTGTTATTGGATTCGTATTAATTAATTATTGTAGGAATTTAAATTTTTGTGTCAATTGGACTTACCGTTTGATCGTGGCAACGATAAACACCCAAAATCAATTATACTATTTGGTCGATTCAGACAGGGGTAGCTTTAAACAAATAAACGACTAACCAAATGGATTCCGATTTGAACGAAATAAATTTCATTAGATCCGTAAGGAAGAGATCTAGTAAAATGTCAAGGTTTCAAAATTATTGGATTTTTTCTGTAATTTTAGGAATTTTAAATGCTTGAATCTTCATTGATAGTTATAAAGGACTTTTCACAAACGACCTCGGAATTCGACGAAACCTATCCTATTGGGTCCAAAATATTTTTTATAAGCTAGAATTACCTTTTTGTCAAGAATAGAGCTCATTTGAGGTGATTTTTATGTGAATCTTACGCTATAAGTTTCGTTGTAATTTATTATTATTATTATTATTATTATTATTTTCACACTTTAAAAACCTCTAACCCTAAAATCTCTTCGCGTCAAACATACTCCTTTGGTCAACTTGATTTCCGCCGCCTTCATCTTCTATAATAAACGAACGGCAAAAAGTTTCCCCTCTAACCTCTCATTTAATTTCTAATTCCTACAACTATTAACATCTTCCCAATAGAGAAACTCTAAAGCCCTAGGAGATGTACAGTATGACCGGTGGTGATGGAGAACTTGGTGCTGGAACGATGGGAATATCATCTGAAAACCACGTTGTTCTTGGACGTTGATCTGGTGACGTAGGGCACCGAGTGAGTCGATTTCAGGACCAAGGATGGAGGGCGCTCCGGCTGGCGGTCAGTGATGGGGTTCGCTCGTCAGTAGTTGATCAATGTGATGGCTTCGAATTGGACAGAGGACAAAGGGGACGAAGACGATGCAGAGAACAAAGGATCGGCCCAGATTTCCTTTAGGAACGTAATTTGTAAACTGATTAGTTTAAGTTAATAAGTAGTTACTAATAATTCATTTAATTAAATTATTGTTTCATCGAATACAGGTGCAATCGAAGCGGTAGACTTTGGTCATTGTGAGTGGGATATCAGAGAATTGTGAATAAGGGTAGAGGCAAGATCAGTTTCTTGAGTGCTGAAAGGAGAGAACAGATGTTTTGGAAGGACCCGTGAGTTTGTTTCCATTCCAATTAAATCGACCCAGTGAAAATTTTAAACTGTGTTTTGTTATCTTAAAACTAATTCGAAAATAAATGATTAAAATTTAAGGTTGGGAAGCAGAAGTCTTGGATAGGGCAGAATGGTAGCAGCTGAAACAAACGACGAAACAAAGCAGCAGGATAGAATAGAATATCAGGCCTACTTGGCTTAAGCAATGTAAACAATAAATTTTCGATATTAATTAATCATAATTAAAGGTAGTTAAGATGTTTTGTACTGACATCGATTTGTCTACAGGAACGCACGACATGGAGTCTATGTTGGTACCGTGAGAGTCTGGAGAAGGAAATATTATTAAATTTTCTTATCATAACATAAGTAATTAAAGTTAACTACGGTTAATTATAAATTAATTTTTTTATTTAAATAATAATTATACTTTGTACAGTTCAAGCAAGGCAGCATGGTAATGTTCAAAAGCCACCTTGGAATGAAAACAGTTCTGTGATTTGAACGAATGAAGAGAAACAGTGATGAACGAATATCGGGATTGGATACACCGATAATCACAAGTAATTATAGATAAATTAAATAATTAAGAATATATTTATTTATAATTGAATATTATAAAAATTATAATTCATGTATATGTTATCAAAATTGGATAGGAGTTTACTTTTAAATTAAATTACTATTTAATTTAATTGTAAATGAATTGTTTCAAACCAAGATGAGTTAAACTCATTCAGTTCTTCCCATTTATATTTTGTATAAATTGGGTTTTTATTTTGTGCTATGGTTGCTAATGGTTGACTTTTTGCTAGTTATATATCTATGTGTTGAATTAACTGATGAAATTAAACCATTGTTTAATTTCAGTGAAATACCAAATCGTTATTTTAATGATTTGATCCAATAAAGGTAACTTACCGTAATTGGTCACGTTTATGAAATAAAAGTGTTTAATTGTTTGAATTGTTTGTTAATTTGGGTGATGTTTAATAGTCATTATTTACTGTTATCAGTTAAATGGAATTGAATGATCTGATTTGAGATAACCATTTGAATACAGGGAAGAACAGGTTGGAGGGATCCAACAGGATTCCTCAAATATATTATTTATTTTCATATTACCATATATGAACTGTGATTATTGGGTGATTGATTTGATTTGTGATCATTGACTGAAAAGTTAACCTGTGTTTTGTTTTATCCAACGGGCAATATTGGTTTAGTAATATTCAGTAAATGGCCTAAGTGTAAATTGATTTGTTTATATTTATTTACCGTCAGGTGGATCGATAGAACTGAAGTTATAAAATTTATTTTATACCTGGTGATAGATTTTTAAATATATTAATTTAAATAAAAGTTTGTTTAAAGGAAATAAATATTTATTTATTTTATTTAAGTTTATAATTAATTATTAATTGATTTTATAAAGTTAATTCTAATGTTAATCAAATTTATAAGTGAACAGAAAAATAACCAAACTGTTGAATTTGTATAATTGTTTTAACAATTAAATGGAATTTATTTAAATTAATTATATAATTAATTAATTTAAAGTGAAAACGAATTGGAATTGGTTAATAAGATAACCGTGATTTGAGTGACTAAATCGACCGTTTTTAATTGGGGATGATTATTAAATTAGTTCAATGAATATGATTAAATTTTAGTAAGGTTTTAAAAAGGATTTACTATTTATTTTAGTTACTAAAGGAACTAACCACTGAAGTAGTTAATGATTAATGTAAGTAATTATTTTAATTAATAATAATTTTGAAAATTACCTTTTCATTGAAATTCATTTAAAGGTAATCGAAATTGAAATGAAATCTAATTGAACAGGGAAAGGAGAGTATGTACGGGATTTATATTTAAAACCCAAATTTTTATAACGAAGTTATAAAAGGAATTTCAAGCGGATACGATAGCTTGAATCAAATGCTTACATAATAGTCAAATTTAGTAAAAGGAGAAAAGGATGAAAAGGGGTTTATAATAGACCAGTGTTATATAAATGAGGTTCAAGATGTTAAAGCGTTAATTAATGTTGCTTAATAATGGGATTAAATATGAAAGGGAATTAAAATAAGATTTCCAAAGCGGGAATGGTTGAATGGATCTGAAAAGGGATTGGTAAAAGTGAATTTGGGTAAAGAAGTGGATCATAAGATTTGATAAACAAATCCGAATTATGAAATGAAATTGTTTAAAAAGGTAAAGGTTGAAACGTGGTGTTTAATAAGGAATTACTTAATTATTAAATCAAGGAATAATGTTATATTCGCGAAGGAGATTTTCAAAGAGATAAGAAGGCTGTACGAAACTGTATTTTGAATAAAATAGTAAAAAGGAATTTGTATTGGTGTTAGAATTAAGCATCGGTTTTTGGACTACAACTGGTATCCATCTTATGATATGAACGTTGTTAATCAAGGTCTGAGAGGTAATTAAAATGCCCCAACTTGAACGACATCAGTATTATCTGAGGATGATATTGGTTGTAATAGTAGAAGGTATTAGTGATAATTTATTATTTCCATTAGCAAAATAATAAATGCAATGCTAGGTGGAAATTTGGAGAATATAAATCAAGAGATCAGAAGTAAAGAAAATTAGAAAAATGTGAGAATATATATATTTAAAGGGATGATTACAAGTAAAAGAAAAATAAAAGGGGATTGCGTGAATTATAACGATATTTTTAAGTTAGAAAGGAAATGTGTAACGACCCGCACTCTACGCATCGGAGGATCGTAGAATATTTATTTCTTTCTCGCAAGGAGTCGTATGGTTGTGCAACATTGGGAGACAACTATTGGGGTCATTTCCCATGTTCAAGATTTTTGCCAAATACTAATTGACCGTTTTGTCCCTAGCTGATCTTGTTTCAGCCATAACTTTTGATTGGGAAGGAGTTTTGACCTGAAACCACTTCCACTAAATCCAGATGATGGTTTGCCTTTCCGTAGAGTAGTCGCATTAGTCAAACGGACTTACCGTTTGGGAGATATGGCTGAATTAAGGTTTACAGGGTGAAAAACAGCTTAACTGGGCCAAATAGGGTGACTAACAGCTAAGCCCATTGGGGAATTTCGGGATTAGGAGTTTAAAAGGGCTGTTAGGGTTTAGAGAACACCCTTTTCTCATTTTTCAGCCGCCACCTATCATTCCTCTCAACCTAGCAATGGCCTCCACTTACTAAAACACCCCCAAATCACCTTCTAATTACCATTTAATCAAGTTTTAGTCTAATCTACGTCAAATCAAGCCAAATCAACACCTAATCTTGGTTGGAGCTGCTGGGTAGTCTTGGGAACAGCAGCAAACAGAGGATAATTTCAGATTTTGTATTTTATTGTGGCCAAGGTGAGTGATTATCATTGTTTCTACACTAATTACAGTTAATTAGGGTGATTAGTGTTAATTAACGAAATTATGCATGTTAAAAATCTGGAAAAATATTTATAAATTTCGAAATATTGTTTTAGGCCTCTGCTAGAAAATTTGGTTGTTTGGTTAAGTTTTTCTAATCATAACATTAGTTATGCTTAAACATGATTAAGGGAGAATATGGTATTTTGGCTATGTTTGATCCATTTTAATACATCGTATTGTTATTTTGGTGTTTATGGTTGATTCTATATGTTGCTATGACTGTATGGTATGCTTTTTGATTGATTAGAAAATTTAGAATGGTCGTAAACGCCGTCGTATAGCGTAAAACAGTCACTGGAAAAGTTGCAGGAAGTAGTGTAGGGTTTCGGATCGGGTCGGGTTAGGGGGCTCGGGTCGGATAGGGGAACTGTGCAGAGAACCGAACCGGATCTAAACCTAGTACAAGAATGAAGGCTTGGCAAAAAGGAAGGCCTCTTGTATAAGGGTTGGAGTTGGTATTGAACTAAAGCTGGACATGGAATCGGATTGGATTAACTGGAGGAAAGAAAGGCAGAACCGAACTAGGGCAGAAGCACAGCACTGAACCAAGATAGTGAGATAACCGAACCCAAGTGACATGGAAGCACCGAACCGAACCGAACCGAGGGTGGAGCTCCGAACCGAACCAGATGGACAGGAAGTGGGGCAAGCCGAACCGAACCAGGGAAGGACAACCGAACCAAACCAGATTGGAGCTGCAATTACGCGACGACTCTTCTGAAGACCAACTCCAATTCGACCACAACCCGAGATGCAAGCGAAGTCCAAATAGGAATTTTTCACTTAGGATCCAATTGGGAATCAACGAGTTGAGTCCATTGGACTTTGCTACGGGACGTGTGCTAAGGGGTTATCGACGTCTATAGCTTTGATTCACCACTAAGACGGATGTTAGGCTATGTATCAGTGCAATGGGGTAGTTACTACTCCATGGGGCAGAGTGATCATGGCAAGGCTATGAGCCAGTGCAGTGGGGTATTCATGTCCCCATGGGACAGAGTGGATATAGCAAAGGATTAGTGGCTATGGGTCAGTGCAATGGTGTCGTTATGACTCCATTGGAGCAGAGTGATCATAGCAAGGAATTGGGTGATCAAAGTGGTGGATATCGTATGCTTTACGCACTGAGTGAGAGATGTGAGGATGGTTGCTATGATTGATTGTTTGCCATCACTATGTCAAGCACACCCCCACCCAGTATTCTTTACACCATATGTTAGTGGCACCTTAGAGTATTGTACAGTATGTAGTGCTAACTCTTTGGTTGCAGGTTCAGGTATGGTTTAGTATACTGTTATTATTCTGTTTTGTTGCTTATCGCTCATACCAGACTTTTGTCTGACCCAGAGTTTAATGTCTCTTCTTATTACTCTGGGTGCTCTTAAACAGGCAAACTAGAGACAGGTCAGGTGATTATGCACGAGTAGCTGTACCGGAGACGAGCAGGAGGCTCCTACGTATTATCTACATATATTCTCCCTGTGTCGCTACTAGTCATTGCTTTGGGCATTAGTAGTGTACCTTCCTTATTTGTTTTAGAGATAGTTTTCAAAAGTTGTAATAATGATGATGTGGAACATAAGCTGTATTGGGATTTTCTGCTGCTATGATGTTTAGTTTTCAGCTTACGCACTGTCTCGCCTATTTTATGTCAAAGTATGTTATTATTATATTTTATTCCATGCGCTGTGAGACATTCTACAGGTTCTTTATTAGTCCACTGTTAAGTTTCCTTTCCTTCCCTTTCTTTGGCAACCGTCCCGTGCTGGTTGGACATCGACACAGCGCACTTTCATTGGAAATGTCGGCTGGTGCGGGGAGCCATGTTGCGTAGTTAACCTAGGGAAAGACACCAGAGAGAGATAATACGTATATGAGAGCGTGTGTTTGTGATTATTTTGGTTTTAAAAAGCTATATATATACACTATTAGTATAGCTAAGGATGAAGTCGCACTGCACTGACACCACAAAGAGGATGGTTAATCGTTTCTCTTTATAGATTGAATGATGAGCCGATATACGAGGGGTGCTGGTAGAGGAGCCAATAATGGGAATGCTCCTGACATGCGGACTATGTTCACTGAATTCATGAGAGAGATGCTTAGGGACGTTCAAAGGGCAGTTCCCAATGCTGCAAATGGTGGTGGTGCAGCGGTGCAGGCGCCTAGGGCCGATTTCGCCAAGCTATGGAAGGATTACACTAGTCTTGGTGGAAAGTCATTCCACGGAACGGAATCGGCCACTGATGTTCAAGACTGGTTGGATAGTTGTGAGCGTATCTTCGAAGACTTAGGCATCAAGGATGCGATGAAGAGGAAGTTAGCATCCCGTCAGCTGCACGGACGGGCAATGAATTGGTGGAATGCTATTAAGGCAGCTACTCCAGAGGATCAAGTTACATGGGATCGGTTTAAGATCCGATTCAGTGATAAATTCATCCCAGCTGCCCATAAGTCAGAGTTGTTTAGAAAATTTCTGGAGTTTAAGCAGAATAGTAGGGCAGTCTAGGAGTACATTGCTGAGTTCGATACTTTATCAAAATGTGGATTATCCCTCATTGACACTCCCGAGAAGAAGAATGAGAAGTTCATAACAGGCTTGGATCAGTACTTGGGGGAAAGGCTTATTAACCACATCGATGAGACGTTTGAATAGATTGTGGGGAAAGCATTGAGGTCAGAGAGTCTTTACCCTAAGATGAAAACCGAGGTTGCATCTGCAGAGGAGCCAAAACCGCAAGCAAGCAGTGGAGGCAAGAATGGTTCTCAGAATAAGAGAAAGCAGAATCATACAAAGGATGGCCAGAAGAAAAAGAATAAGAAAGATGTTGAGTGCTTCAGTTGTGGTAAGAAGGGCCACTATGCCAAAGAATATCATACCAAGCCGGCGAATAGAAAGTGCTTCAACCGTGGCCAAGTGGGACATCACAAGTGTCCGCAACCCCCTAAAGAAAAGCAGATTGTGAAAGCATATGCTATCAATGTTGTTCCTTCTTCGTTGAATGCCCCCAACTGCGGAGGAGAAAGGAAAGAATGTCGTCATTCAAGGTATGCTTTCTGTTTATGATGTTCCTGTTCGAGTGTTGTTTGATACCCGAGCTTCCCGTTCCTTCATATCTGGTGACCTGGTAGATAGGTTGGGATTGGAACCCGAGATAGTCGATAGACCTTTAGCAGTGACAAACCCGACTGGTGGTTCGACTAGCCTTTGTATGATTTGTCGTAATGTGGTCTTATCGAGTCATGGATGCATGTTTGTTTGTGATTGCTTTGTTTTGGGCTTTATTGGGTTTGGCATTATTTTGGGAGTCGATTGGCTCCAAAGATATGGGGTGGTGGTAGACTGCGAGGGCTTTTTGGTGACAGCTAGTGCGGATGATGGGCGGAGGGTAGTGTTTGGTGGCCTACCTAGTGATGGGGTAATGGCTAGTTTTCTAAATTCCCTCAACATCCCACATGATGAGTTGTCAGATGTGCCTGTGGCTGGCTAATATCCGGACGTCTTCAAAGAAGTGATCGGACTTCCACCACACCGAGAGATTGATTTTCTTATTGATTTAGTGAAAGATGCCAGACCTATAGTGATGCCACTTCGTCGTATGGCGCCAAGGGAGTAGCGAGAGAAAAGTAAGCGATCTTTTGAAGAAGGGATTTATCAGAAGAAGTGTCTCCGAGTAGGGAGCACCAGTCGTGTTTGGTACCAAGGCGGATGGTTCCCTTCGATTGTGTGTGGACTACCGCGAATTGAATAAGGTGACGAGGAAGAGTAAGTATCCTCTACCGCGGATAGTTGATTTGTTTGATCAGTTGAGTGGCGCGAGAGTGTTCTCCCGGTTGGAGATCGCAACAGGTTTTCATCAGCCTACAGTGGAAGCTGAGAGTATAGCTAAAATGACCTTTTGAACACCGTCTGGATTCTATGAGTGGTTGGTCATGCCATTCGGGTTGACCAATGCACCAGCATATTTTGTGGATCTTATGAATAGGGTATTCAGAGATTAGTTGAATAGATTTGTTCTTGTGTTCATGGACGATATACTTGTTTATTCGAGGACAGAGGAAGAACACAAGGAACACTTGAGGATAGTGATGGAGGTGTTGAGAAAACACCAATTGAAAGCTAAGTTTTCTAACTGTCACTTGTGGCGAGGGAAGTGAGATTCTTGGGCCATGTTGTTTCAGAGAATGGTATTGCCGTGGATCCTGCGAAGGTGGCTACGGTACAGGATTGGTCTACACCCAAGAATGCAACAGATGTAAGAAGTTTCTTAGGATTAGCTGGATATTATCGTAAGTTTATCCAAGACTTCTCCAAGATAGCAGCACTGTTGACTCAGTTGACCAAGAAGAATCAAGCTTTCGTCTGGGATGAAAAGTGCGAGAATGCATTTAAGAGTCTAAAGGAAAAGTTGACATGTGCACCAGTGTTAATCATTCCTAAAGCGAATGAAGAGATGACAGTATACGCAGATGCATGTGGTACCGGACTAGGTGCTGTATTGATGCAAGGAGGTAGGGTTGTAGCTTATGCAAGTCGGCAATTGAAACCGCACGAGAGAAGATACCCTACCTATGATTTGGAATTAGCAGCGACCGTATTCGCGTTGAAGATGTGGAGACATTATCTCTTGGGAGAAAGATTCGAGTTGTTTACCTATCATAAATCGTTAAAGTATATTTTCACTCAGAAGGATCTAAATCTCTAACAGCAAAGGTGGTTAGAATTCTTGGCTTCCTACGATTTCGATATCGCATACACAATAGGAAAGGGTAATACGGTAGCTGATGCATTGAGTAGAAGACATGCCAGTTTAGGGGCTATGTTTCTTGAGTGGAAGCAACTGGAGTACATCGCTGGTATGATTTCAGACCAAAGTGCGAACTGGATCCAGAAGTATTAGCAAGTTTGACGGTCAGACCCACTTTGATTGAGCAGATTGGTTCTAGTCGAGGGACGATCCTAACTTATTGAAAATCATCTCCAAGTTAGAGATGGACATCGATGAGGAGATGAACGAGTATAGGCTTGATCGAGATGGATGGCTTAGAAAGAATGGAAGACTGATTGTACCCAATGTCAATGGATTGAGAGATGAAGTGCTTAGAGAATGTCATCACTCAAAACTGACTATACACCCCGGTGGTAACAAGATGTATCGAGACATAAAGCAGACCTACTACTGGGAAGGAATGAAAAGAGACGTTGGGAAGTTTATATCCAATTGCATGAATTGTCAGCTAGTTAAAGCTGAACAAAAGAAGCCTAGTGGTTTGTTACAACCATTAGAAATCCTCGAATGGAAATGGGAACAAGTCTCGATGGATTTCATCGACGGTTTACCAAGAACTAGATCGGGGCATCATAGCATTTGGGTAATTATGGACCGATTAACCAAAAGTGCAAGGTTTATACCCGTCAAGTCAAACAGAACGGCAGCTAAGTTAGCAGAACTGTATATGAAATGGGTAGTGAGATTTCATGGAGTACCTAAAAGCATTGTGAGTGACTGAGACCCGTTGTTTACTAGTGGGTTTTGGAAGAGCTTGCAAGAGGCGTTAGGATCAGAACTACATCTCAGTACCGCGTATCATCCTCAAACCGACGGTCAGACAGAGAGGGTGAATCGAGTATTAGAA
Source organism: Allium sativum (assembly GCA_030737875.1). Taxonomy (NCBI): domain Eukaryota; kingdom Viridiplantae; phylum Streptophyta; class Magnoliopsida; order Asparagales; family Amaryllidaceae; genus Allium; species Allium sativum. The sequence goes on along the minus strand of JASFAX010000020.1, from coordinate 62,875,830 downwards.
GATCTCTTAAGAGCTTACACATTAGATTTTGGTGGATCGTGGGATGATTATTTGCATCTAGTAGAGTTTGCATATAATAATAGTTATCAATCCAGTATTGGTATGGCTCCATTTGAAGCTTTGTATGGAAGACCGTGCAACTCATGGTCATGTTGGTTAGAAATTGGTGAGAAGTTTGTGCTTAGACCAGATGTGATAAGAGAAACTTCAGATAAGATTAAGGTTATCCAACAGCGAATGAAGGCTGCTCAAGATAGACAGAAAAGTTATGCTGATAAGAGGAGAAGAGATCTAAAATTCTCCATTGGCGACTTGGTGTTTGTCAAGATTTCTCCGTTAAAGAGTGTGATTCGATTTGGCAGGAGAGGCAAGTTAGCACCAAGATTTGTTGGACCATTCCCAGTTCTCGAGCAAATTGGGAATTTGGCATATAAAGTTGAATTACCAGCGAAGATGGAAGGAGTTCATAACGTATTTCATGTTTCCCACTTAAGGAAATTCATGCACGACCCTTGTGTGACTATTTCACCTGATCAGTTGGACGATATCGAGGTTGAACCCGAGGCGGTTGGGAACCGCAGGCCTATGCGTATTGTTGGGAACGATAGGAAGTAGCTTCGAAGGAAGGTGGTGAAACTAGTCAAAGTTCAGTGGGGGCGAGGATGAGAATGACTGTACTCGGGAGACATAGGAGGGCATTAAGAAGACGTATCCAGGACTCTTTGCCTGATAAAATTTTAATTGCGACTTAGTTTTCCGCATGCTAGGATAGACTTGTTTGTTTGTTTTTGTATGTTTGATTGTTGTGAATGATTGGTAGGCATGCGGGATCCTTTGTATGTTTTGGGTTAAGGAATATCGAGGACGAAATTTCTTAAGGGGGGAGAATGTAATGACCCGCACTCTACGCATCGGAGGATCATAGAATATTTCTTTCTTTCTCGTAAAGAGTCGTATGGTTGTGTGACATTGGGAGACGACTATTGGGGTCATTTCCCATGTTCATAATTTTTGCCGATTTCTAATTGGCCGTTTTGCCCCTAGCTGATCTTGTTTCAGCCAGAACTTTTGATTGGGAAGGTATTTTGACCAGAAACCAATTCCATTAGATTCGGATGATGGTTTACCTTTCCGTAGAGTGGTCACATTAGCCAAATGGACTTACCATCTGGGAGATATGGCTGAATTAAGGTTTAGAGGGTGAAAAACAGCTTAACCGGGCCAAATAGGGTGATCAACAGCTAGACACATTGGGGAATTTCGGGATTAGGAGTTTAAAAGGGCTGTTAGGGTTTAGAGAACACCCTTTTCTCATTTTTCAGCCGCCGCCTATCATTCCTCTCAACTAGCAATGGCCTCCACTTTCTAAAACACCCCAAATCACCTTCTAATCACCATTTAATCAAGTTATAGTCTAATCTACGTCAAATCAAGCCAAATCAACACCTAATCTAGATTGGAGCTGCTGTGTAGTCTTGGGAACAGTGCCAAACAGAGTATAATTTCAAATTTTGTATTTTATTGTGGCCAAGGTGAGTGATTAGCATTATTTTTACACTAATTACAGTTAATTAGGGTGATTAGTGTTAATTAATGAAATTATGCATGTTAAAAATCTGGAAAAATATTTATAAGTTTCGAAATATTGTTTTAGGCCTCTGCTAGAAAATTTGGTTGATTTGGTTAAGTTTTGCTAATCATATCATTAGTTATGCTTAAACATGATTAAGGGAGAATATGGTATTTTGGCTATGTTTGATCCATTTTAATACATCATATTGTTGTTTTGGTGTTTATGGTTGATTCTATATGTTGCTATGACTGTCCGGTATGCTTTGTGATTGATTAGAAAAGTTAGAATGGTCATAAACGCCGTCGTATGGCGTAAAACAGATGCTGGAAAAGTTGCAGGAAGTAGTGCAGGGTTTCGGATTGGATCAGGATGGGGGCTCGGGTCGGATCGGGGAACTGAGCAGAGAACCGAACCGGATCGGAACCTAGTACAAGAATGAGGGCATGGAAAAAAGGAAGACCTCTTGTACAAGGGTTGGAGTTGGTATTGGACTAAAGTTGGACATGTGATCGGATCAGATTAACTGAAGGAAAGAAAGGTAGAACCGAACTAGGGCAGAAGCACCGAACCGAGCCAAGATAGTGAGATAGCCGAACCCAAGTGACATGGAAGCACCGAACCGAACCGAGGGTGGAGCTCCGAACCGAACCGGATGGCCAGGAAGTGGAGCAAACCGAACTGAATCAGGGAAGGACAACCGAACCGAACCGGATTGGAGCTGCGATTACGCGACGACTCTTCTGAAGACCAACTCCAATTCGACCAAAACCTGAGATGCAAGGGAAGTCCAAATAGGAAGTTTACACTTAGGATCCAATTGGGAACCAACGAGTTGACTCAATGATTGGACTTTGTTGCGGGACGTGTGCTAAGGGGTTATCGACATCTATAGCTTTGATTCACCACCAAGACGGATGTTAGGCTATGTATCAGTGTAGTGGGGTAGTTACTACTCCATGGGGCAGAGTGATCGTAGCAAGGCTATGAGCCAATGCAGTGGGGTTGTCATGACCCCATGGGGCAGAGTGGACATGGCAAAGGATTAGTGGGTATGGATCAGTGTAGTGGTGTCGTTATGACTCCATGGGGCAGATTGATCATAGCAAAGCATTGGGTGATCAAAGTGGTGTATATCGTATGCTTTATGCACTGAGTGAGAGATGTAAGGATGGTAGCTATGATTGATTGTTTGCCATCACTATGTCATGCACACCCCAACCCCGTATTCTTTACACCATATGTTAGTGGCACCTTAGAGTATTGTACAGTATGCAGTGCTAACTCTTTGGTTGCAGGTCCAGGTTCAGGTATGGTTTAGTATACCTGTTATTATTCTATTTTGCTACTTATCGCTCATACCAAACTTTGTCTGACCCAGAGTTTTATGTCTCTTCTTATTACTCTGGGTGCTCTTAAACGGGCAGACTAGAGACAGGTCAGGTGATTATGCACAAGTAGCTGTAACGGAGACGAGCAGGAGGCTCCTATGTATTATCTACATATATTCTCCCTGTGTCACTACTGGTCACTACTTTGGGCATTAGTAGTGTACCTTCCTTATTAGTTTTAGAGACAGTTTTCAAAAGTTGTAATAATGATGATGTGGAACATAAGCTGTAT